>OY294069.1:2567204-4967204 GCA_958510875.1 Endomychus coccineus | reverse complement strand
ATGCCACTTGACGCCATAGGAGACCATACAGAATCTAAGCCTACGACGCTGTCTTGAACCTGCTGGACTAAGTCTTGCATCAATGGGTACACAATGGACCCAATCAAGCGGTCTAAGTGCTCTGGACCTGTCCGCCCCGTTTTGATTGATCGAAAGTCACTTGCATTCTACTAATCTGTCCTAACCTAGGAACTGCCATGATATGTATCATAAGTGCGCTTCCATAAGAAAGCTATACCATCCCTCGTACGTTTTCCTAGTAAGTAATTCGATCCGGTGTTTCAAAGAAAATGAACTTTTGATCATTATGCATTCGTGATGAACAGATCCACTACAGATTTCAATCTATGTTTGGATTTCCATCAAAATTATCCCGTGACAATGAAAGCATCCGATATAAAACACAAGACATATATCTCGCTGCTTCTGTTACATAAATTATTCATCTCACCAAGCATAAATACGACAAATATTAAAATGAAAACGGGAAAGGTTTTACGAGCACAAATATTGTCTTTGTCCTCAGTCAACACCGATATTTTACTGTAATAAAAGCCATTACTTAAAACACAATTTCGTATATTAATCTACCACCAGCCATCATATAATTCCCAATTTCCATAATCTGACATTCAAATTGTATTTTGCATTGTCGGAATTATGCAAAAATGTGCAAAAAGTGTTTTAATCTCGGCGTGGAGATTTAGTCGTTCATTGATTGCTAATTTACGAGCAAAGCGTGTTCACATTTCTAATCTTGATTATACTTAAGGTTTTGATTACTTATCGACCAAACCACCCTACTTGACACTTAATCTTTTGTCGTCTTCCGTCTTTTGTAATCCTTTGCTATATTTTTGGTATTTTCATTGAATAGATTTTTCTACAAACTGAAATTGAATCATAAGCAGCAACATTTTGCACAGATTGTCATATTGCATAGCCAGATACACAAGGCCTGAGGGCTCGATCGTGACGTTAGTCACATGCTATATTGCATTGCAGTCACTCGCACGTTCCATTAAGTGAAGGATATATCGGAACCTACAACAGATAACGCTATGATCCACGAATATAGTAAAAGTAATAATTTAACACAGGGCACAAATTGGTGCAGGCAAAGCTCCCATCAGTTGACAGCTCTTTGATTCGTTAAAGTTTTGTAAGGTAATCTTCGTAATTTGCATAATGTAAAGCACTTGTTTGTATTTGGAGATGCTGAAGAATAACGTTATCATTCAATGAGGATTACTACAATTCGACAATTTTAGCTTGGCCTCTAAGATGCGCGGAAGAAAGAGTGAAAGAGCCACTGTGCAACTGAGACAGAGAACGGCAAGTTCCTCAAATGTATAGTAGGGACTGTACTTTGCCGATGTATATGTTACTGTGAATGTCCGAAATTAGTGAATGTTGAGATGCACCAGTGTATGTCGACAATCACCAATATTGATGGTGTAAGTCCGAAATTATTTCAATATTTTTTTTGTTTTGGACATACACCGGTGAATGTTAACATACTCCAAGGCGATTTTGTGTGTCTTAGATACTGCAATTTACTAATTACGTGAATGTTAACACACGCCAGTGTTTGTTCGAAATGAAGTGAGAAAGTTAGAGTGCTATTTATTGTTCTCTATTTTTTCCACGCCGACCACCCGTCGCCGCACCGCTAATAGGGCAGAATATCAGAATCCGAAATATGTTCACTGTGCAACAGAAAAGTGGCATCTAGAAGAAACATAGAATTAGCGAAACTTGGACTTCAAGATCAAGGAAAAAAAATGCTTAAAGTATCGCAGGCAAATTTTCCTCCTGCAAAATATGGAGAAACTGTAAGGTTGCGTGCAGGGACGGATTTAGAGAGTCTGGATGCCTCGGGGCAACAAAGGAGTGCAGACCAGTGGCGGCTCCTCGAAGGAGGCTAAGGAGGCTCAGCCTCCTCACCAATTTATCTTAATGATCATTCTCCATTTTATTTCCTGTTTCTCTGATAATTTTTAAAATTTTACAATTAATTCCCCGTTCTCAGTAATTAATTTCAATCTGGCAACAGTGCCCAGAGGCTAGACTCTCTATATATCTCAAACGCTGAGCATGTGTTGTTCAACGCAGTTGCCGTTTTTCCGACCAGTCCGAACGCCAACTGGGTAAATCAGCGAAAACGGCAACATCCTCTGGATGCTAGCCTGCGGCAGCCGCTAGCAATCTATGACATACGAGACGTGCGTTCTGCCGACTGCTGAGTAGGTCAGTCAGTGCTTGATTGTTTATGTGTTGTCACGCCAAGTAAGGTTAGATTGTTGTCTGTTTGCAAATTTAAAATGAGTGTTAGTGAGTTAGTTGCTGCCTTTTAGAAAATCCATTTAGTGAATTAACATATGATAAAAGTGTTTCTTTTAAATAAACGGCCTTTACCGGATTTGAAAGGATTAGTGATGTCAGGTAACTATCAAAATCGATCATTGTCAATACTAATAGTAGTATTGACAAGACGAAGTTTTAAAAAAATCATTGATTTCCCTGTAATTCTCCAACTCGATGGAATGTTACATCACGTGCAGTATTTACCATCCATAAAAATAAAGACAAATTAATTGAAACATTTGATTTTGTATTAAACAGTGATGACTTTTCAACAGATCAGGTTTCATTAAATGCTGCTGTTGGTTTAAAATCTTATTTAGAAAATGAAGAATTTTTGTTTTTATTGATAATTTTAAATTAATATTTGAACAAAATGATCTTATTTTTCAAATTTTACAACATAAATTCAAGAGATCGTTTGAAACATCTCATTGGAAAAATTTCAAGTTTCCGTAATACAGAATTTCATTTTAATATTTTATTCGAAAATTTTTCAACTGATGAGGCTCCTCCCGCGGAAAGGAGGAAAACATATAATTTGGCAGACAAGAAACTACATTAAGTATAAACAACTTTTTTATGAAATTTTAGATACTATTAAAGGTCAAATTGAGATTCGATTTTCCGATTTACATGAATTGAAGTTTTTCGACTTGACGAATAGAAGATTTTTCGAATCTTTTTCAAAAGAGTTCCCCACATAACTTAGTTCTAAAATATATATTTTTTGATAAAATAGCACGGCACAATGAATTATGCGTTATATACTCGGATAAAGATATTTTAGGCCAGTATGACAGTCACGCCGATATGATAAAATATATGATAGACAATGATTTGCAACAAGTCTTACCTCAGTTTTATAAACTACTTTGTTTGACAGTCACCATTTCTGTCACGTCGGCATCGGTGGAGAGATCATTTTCTACTCTCAAACGAATTAAAACTTACATACCAAATACAATGGGCCAGAATCGTTTATACAATGTTAGTTTAATATCTATTGAAAAAGATTTAGTAAAACACTTAAAACAAAATGATACATTTTTTGATAATATTATTGATAATTTTTCGCAAACTAAAGACCGTAGAACTCCGTTAATATATAAAAAAAAAATAAAAAAAAAACAAAATATGAAAAATTCCAAAAAAAAGAAAAAACATTAAAAATCCAAAAAAAATAAAAGACAAAAAACGAACAAAAAATTTTTTTGGCAAGTTGGTTCTTGCTGGGTAACAATTAATTTTGTCACTGAAGTAGCTGGTACGGTCGCTGTGCAAAGGTTAAAAGGCTGTGAATAGAGTATATTTTTATAAGAACGTTTTATGTCCAGCCTCCTCTCTCAAAAATTCACGAGCCGCCACTGGTGGAGGCCCCCTGGCCCCAAATTATTTTCCAAATAAAATGAACAATTTTTTCAGTCGAGTTTTTCAATAAATAATTTATTGTGAAACCAAGTAAATTCTTTTAGTATTTAACAAACATATATAACTATAATCGGAAACAAGAATTAGCGAAAAAAAATATCGAAGGAAAAGTTGTGTACTAGTGTTTACCTACTAGTTGGAATTTAAAAGATTTTTTTTTCCGAAATCTATTGTGGGGGCCCCTCTTTTGTGGAGGCCCCGGGGCTGTAGTCCCCGGTTGCCCTTGCCTAAATCCGGCAGTGGTTGCGTGTTCCTGATATTGATAGAGGTCGTACAGATTCCAGGAATATCCTTACATGTGTTACAAATGCGGATGGTGACTATTATCAACTGGCTACAAAACATGGGACGTAATCACAGATGTATACCAGAAATCAGTTTTCCATCAGTAAGGGAAATTTTATCAATATATCTGAAACTTTTTCTACAAAAATATCAATGCGTGAAATTGTTGCTTTGGAATCAATATTTGGAGGACAAGGATATAAGCGTTGCAATTAGGCACAAAAATGCAACACCAAGAAATGTAACTGTGAAGTTCGTGGAGTTAATTGTATTTCTAAGTGCCATAACAGTTTGCCATGTACTAATAAATAAGTTTTTTTAAATTCTTATAGCGAATAATGTTGTAATACCTAATTACCTATGAGTAGGTACGTTGTAACGAATTTTTTTTTTAATTCTATAGACAATAGGGCAATAGCATTATTGCAAAGTGTACGTTATTGTTTACCTTACTTGGCAGGTAAATGCTATTTGTATTACTGATTTAAGATTTTGATTAATAAACAAGTTGTATTTGTTTTATTTATTATAGTTCTATGATTTTATTTATTGTAACAATTTGTGAGTTCATTTTAATTCAGACCCGAACTTCTATTTTGCAGATATCTTTGCCAAATCATCATAATTTAACTCATCATGAAGAGAATGAAGATTAACCAAGTCGTCGTGGTGTATGATAACATTCACTGGTGAATGACCAAAAACATAAGAACAGAATAAATAACAAACCAGCTAGCTTGGTGGTTGTTAACATACACCAGTGTATCTTAAGATACACTCCGCTTCGGACATTCACAGTAACATATACACTATGAATACACTCGGAAGCCAAGCTAGAATGGTCGAGCTCTAAGATGGTAAACAAGATGAGTCACAATACGTATTGAATTATTATCTGTATTATTTCACTTTCAGTAGAGTATTGCTATGTTATATCGTTGACCTGTTAACTTCTATAAGCCCTAATTATCCCTCTGACCAAGACTCAGCAGGCTGGAACGATTCGAAGGCTAAGCAGAATTCAAAGGCAAGCTTGCCTGGCTGCCATGAGAACAGTCTCTTTGGAAATCTTGCTGAACATACCGCCACTTCACATTTACATAAATGGCGTAGCCAGGTCAATCACCAGTGGACTGGCCGGAAGGCAAGTACACTTAAGCAAATTGCATGGTAATATATACAATGAGTTGGAAATAGACCCCATAATAGTGATGCCATCGGATGAGATGCTTGCCAATTATAGCTTCGAGAAAAACTTCAAAATAGTCATAACAGGCAGAGAGGCATGGAAGAGAGGACCTCCAATAAATGCAGAAACGGTACAGACGGCTCAAAACCCGAAGAAGATGCAGGAGCAGGAATATATAGCCAAGTCAAAGACAAAAATGACACATGAACAACATCGGACTGGCAGATACAACCCTATGCAAGTTCTGCCAAGAAGACGAGGAGACCTCAGTACACATACTGTGCTACTAGGAAGGCCTAACTAAGCTAAGGTTCTCAACGACAGGAAAGAAAAAAGAAACCGCAACCCTCCCATTATATTGAGGACCTGAGGTCTGGCCTATGGAGTCTAGTAATAAAGACTGGTCTAGACAGGGAACTCTAACGTAACAAGAGGGCATACACAATAGATCTGCAAAGGTCGCGGTGATGAGGCTCCTAGCCCATAAGCCTCTATACAAATCTAGTCTAATCTAATCTCTCCCTGCTGAACTTAATAAAATATCTTTTCTCAATGGAGAAGCCTTGATTCTCTGATAATACTCCATGCTATAGTTTGGCGAAGGTTGACCCACGTGCCGCCATTGACACTCATGTCATGCACTCACGGTCGTAACCTTGTCGATTCATCATTTGTTATGCTATATAATACAAATAACAATTATGTTGTCTGTTTATATTCAATAAACATTATTATGGCATAAGAAAATAGAATATTGTGAGTTATCTAAATTAGGATGAATCTATTCAGGATATCACTTCATGATTATTGTAAAATGTGAGGAAATTGTTGAAATTTCGAAAAATTGTCATTATTTTAAGTTGTATCATATATTTCTCTAGAGGAGCTATATATTCAATACACACGAATATTATACCTGCTTCTTGTGAAAAATCAACACGATCTGGAAGTCTGCATAGTTTTATGACAATGTAATTATAGACTTCATAAAAACGTCACGCAGTGAAAGGAAGCCAAACATGATGGAATTTAGAATTAAATTTGCTTCTGCTCCGTAAAATGATTATCTTCGTGTCTTTCCATTTTTCAAACTCATGTCTGAAAGACATTTAACAGACAACGTCGCAATATGAGTATAATTATTCTTGTCACTTTGTCATACCGTTCCTCTCTCGTTCTTGTAATCCCGTAATTAATGGAATTTCGAATAAATCCAAACAAAAAATTGCGATTTAACACAAGTTGGTGATTCACTTTTTTATATATGCTCCTTGATGAAACTTTTCAAACGCTAAAGGCATTAGTCTGTGTTATTATGAATTATCCCTCGGCAGCTATACCGAGTGTTGAAACTTTTCATTTATACAAGCATTCAGATGGAGAGATATAGTAATACCTTTATTGAATCGACTACCATTTCAAACAATACCAGTACCAATTACATATAGTCCAGGCAATAAGTACGGAAAAAGACCATAATAAAAAAAAAGAATATGGTAAGCTAGAATTTCAAAATTGACGATTCCGCAGTTAGTTTTCTCGGGAAACTCCCTCCAGATGGAAAATTTGGAAAATAATATATTATTTATAATTTTGTTGCAAAAATTACCTCTAGTAGGTTTTTTGGGTCGTTGATCACGATTCCGCTGTTATTTTCCCCAAAAACTCTTTCCAGAGGGAAAATTCGGGAAATTTGAGATTTTCCTGAAATTATGGATAATAAAGTATAATTTTGTTGCAGAAAATGATCTCTAGTAGGTTTTTTGGGTCGTTGATCACGATTCCGCTGTTAGTTATATCGGGAAACTCCCTCCAGATGGGAAATTTGGAAAATAATATATAATTTATAATTTTGTTGCAAAAATTACCTCTAGTAGGTTTTTTGGGTCGCTTTTATTCTTTCGACAATGTGTCCAGGGGCGGAGTAGATGAAATAATTTTTTTTTTAATTATCAGTAAAATTATGTAAATGAATGAAAAAATTTATATATGATAATAATAATAAAAAT
The DNA here is from genome assembly GCA_958510875.1 of Endomychus coccineus. NCBI lineage: Eukaryota > Metazoa > Arthropoda > Insecta > Coleoptera > Endomychidae > Endomychus > Endomychus coccineus. The sequence continues at coordinate 4,959,926 of OY294069.1, read as the reverse complement.
TATAATGATAATAATAGTAATAATAAAAACATATATGTAATGATGGAAACAAATAGGTATGTAAAATAATGAAGTTTAGAAAAATTGATCTTTAATAAAAAATAGAAAAAGTAATAATACATACCTGAAACTTTTTTCATTTTATACTCCCGAAACTGCAAAGGAAATTACAATTTTCAAGATTTTTCACTGTGGAGAAGGTTTTCCGAGAAAACTAACAGCGCATTCGTGATCAGCTACTCAATAAACTTACTAGGGGTAATTTTTGTAACAAAATTATACCTTATTATTCATAACCGTCTCAGGAAAATCTCAAATTTCCCGAATTTTCCATCTGGAGAGTTTTTTGGGAAAAATAACAGCGGAATCGTGATCCACGACCCAAAAAACCTACTGGAGGTAATTTTAGCAACAAAATTATAATTTATTATTCATATCCGTCTCAGAAAAATTTCAAATTTCCCGAATTTTCCATCTGAAAAGAGTTTTTTGGAGAGAATAACAGCGGAATCTTGATCAGCGACCCAAAAAACCAACTAGAGGTAATTTTTGCAACAAAATTATAAATTATATATTATTTTCCAAATTTCCCATCTGGAGGGAGTTTCCCGAGAAAACTAACTGCGGAATCGTGATCAGCAACCCAAAAAACAAACTAGGGGTCATTTTCGGCTCTTAATTCATTAATTTTCTACACTTTTGGATTGTTTTTTTATAAGAATGCTTCTCTGAGGGGTTGAAATCCCGTGGTCTTGATAGTCATGAATGAACTATGGGGTATTAGGAACAAAATGCAAAAAGAAAATTTTAATTCTAGCTTACTATATATTTTTTTTTCTGCTTCGTTGCCTAAACTAATAGCTAGTAATACCTTTATTGAGCGGGCTCCCATGTTAAACAATACGAGTACCAATTATATAGCTAGTAATACCCTTAGAAATTTAATTAATGTTTGTTCTAAGAAGCTACTGTGTGGCGAAACATGTACTGTTTTGTTTTACTTTTATAATGAAAGTTTATTTTCATATTTTGATAATTGCATCAGAAATATATTTCATATTTTTTACAATATATTCTAAGCATTTTCTATTTAACTAACGCTAACGTAGGTACTTTTCTGGTATTTTGTCTAACGCTGCGAAATAGTCACAGTTTGTATTCTGAAGTAGTCGAACAATATTTTTACCGGTGTACGAATGGTGATCAGAAAGTTCCGATAACAATATTGTTATTGGTCTCCGTGACGATAAGTTATTTTACGAAATGTGTATTCTCTAAGTCATCACGATATACTAACAATTTTATTATGAAGCCTCTCGACTTCATGCATTCTATTCTCGCGAAAATGGGAATAAAATCTGAAAGGTAATGGAAAAGTTCGCGATCATCGGGAGAAAATGCACCTGTATCGCGTCTCGTAAAGTTATGGGAAATTGTTTAGCGACTGATTTGCACGAGAATAAAGTTTGAGATTTGTTCTATTATGCAGCAAGCCAGAGTTGCTCTTGAATATGCTTATTGAAATTTAAATTCGAATCTTAACACGGACTTTAAGTTCTGCTTCACATTTATTTAAATTCAATCAAGTCGCTTTCTATTGTAAATATTTGATTATATGATGGAAAATAATTTACGTCTTTACTACAATTCTATTCAACTTATTCATGAACTGATTTATATTGAGGTCATGCCTTCAAACTTTTTTGCCCGAAGTGATTCATCCTAAATTACATAACTCACAATATTCTATTTTCTTATTTCATAATAATGTTTATTGAATATAAACATACAATATATTTGTTATCGGTATTATATAGCATAGCAAATGATGAGTCGGCAAGGTTCCGACCGTGAATGCGTCTCAATGCAGGCACGTAGGCCAACCTTTGCCAAAGTATAGCTTGAGATAGATATTTAAGTACATTAGATGCTAGTAAGAACATCTGCCTCTATATCTAAGTACCATAATAAACTTCCACCACAACTCAGAGATCTATGATATGATACTAGCATCATTTCAGATGATGATAACTTATTTCCATTTGCAATATGAATTAGAAGCTTACATTCACCCATCGTAAAAACTACATAAGCCCATGATAATTGGTTTATACATCATGTGAGCTTTCCAATAATCTGATAACAGGCACAGCTCTTTCATTTTCCCAACGAATTTCCTTCCATAATTTATTCGTACGGGCAGAAAGAATTTTAATACGTATTCAACCCCAGCTCCCTCTACCCCACATAGGCACACAAAGAAAGCGTTGCATATATTGCTGAAAATGTATGAATTCAACGAAACTATTATCCAAGCGAGGTCGGCTAGGAAATGGCTTGATATTAAAACCTCTAATCCGACCTCTATGCTGCCGGCGACCGACCACTAACTTCAACAATGCAGGATTAGTATGCATCCATGGTGGATGTGAAAAGACCAGAGTAATTTCCGTAATAAAGGGTTTTTATTTGATCACTTTAATTTTATAACCCATTATAGTTGCATCATTGATTTTTGGATTACCGAGCGAAATAAAGTAATACGCCTCAATAGTAATTACGTTGAATCCGTAGTGGCTTTTTCCAAAACGAGTTCGTTTTATTTGAGCATTCACCATGCATTAATTGATTCAAAATCAATAGTAAAAATGGGGAAATAAGACAAATTTACTCTTCAATAAAAATATATTCACAACTCAATTTGTTTTATATTTCAACTTAATCGAACTAGATTGAAGGACTTTCCAAATGCTTAATAAGAAATATCAATTTGTTTCTTAAACAGTTGAAAATTTTGAAGTCATCTGTAGTCTACAACAATAAGTTCCTGGTAATTGGAAGTTTACGGTAGGGTGACAGAATTATTCTTCGAGCCCTGTTCCGTCAAAATAGTATATTAAGAAATTTATCACATAATCTTCAACACAGAAATTAAGTTATTTAATTAAACTTCAGCTGAACTCCCTCAAGGGTGTTATAAAATAAATAACACATTTCTGAGCCTAATTCCGCTCCATTCCGATGCACAATTGCCCTAAAACCACCCTCAAAGAATAATTCACAAGACTTTGTGCTTTCTAGCTCTTTACGTTCCTACTTATTCAGAACGTAACTTGGTATTTTTTGTCGGATAAAATAGAACTCCCGTTAAAACACAAACAAGAAAATATAATTTATACCAGTAGTAAACGTTTGATGCAGCTGTATACCTTATTCATTCCTACGTTGCGAACATTTTAATGTGCCAGACGTTATAAAGTCGCCGAATAAAAAGAAAATGCAAATATCCTGCAGTCATCTATCATGGAATTATCGCACGTCGCGAGACATTGAAGGGGTCAGCAGGGTAGGTCACGACTGGGGATGCGGATGACGTGTTCAGTCATCTGAAACACATTCTACACGTTTAGGTTCCGTTTTATTGAACGACCTAAGTGTCTGCCAGAAGCTGTCGTTAAGAACTATTTCAAGAGAAGATAATCCTCGTAACCATTTATATTGTCCGAGGGAACATTAAACGTTCTTATATTATGAACAATGTCTATAATTAAACCTTGTCAGAAAATGTGAAGTATTCTTGAACACCACTTGGACGATATAAATCGTTTTTATATCGTTAAAGTGAACATTGAATTTTTTTAATTGTGGACATTGAGTGCATAAGGTGATACCAGGCAAATAAATTCATTTCCTACCTATATTAACAATTTACATCCAAATATAGATTATAGTCCAGTCGCACGGTGACAAAAGTTGATTTGAAGATTTGATATGTTATCTTATGTTTTTGGGTACTCTAAAAACGAAAAATAGTTAAAAAATTCCAGGAGTGCCGCTATAAAAGTTATGTCCATTTTCTTACGGAAAAACTGAAAATGTTCCGTGTTGTTCATTTATTTGAAATAATTTTGAAATAAAGCCTGCAATCAAAAAAATACAATAAATTGAAGTCGTAGATAATTTGAATACGCGTAGAAGTCATTGGAAGGTTACGGGCTCAAGATAAGGCCCATTTTGTGATTTTCTTAAGATTTACAAAAAATTTCTTTTAAATAGAAAAAAGATTGTAAAAATATTTGGTTTTCGTTGAAAGTTGGCGTTTTTTTTCTACTTTTGGATTTTTTTGTCGCCAAAATTTGAATTCCGCCAAAAATCATAAAATTGCGATTGCACCCTGAAAAATGCATATTTTGACTCAATACGACAAATAAGATTTTTTTCAATGATGGCTAGGAGGTCACACTTCCGAATTTAGATAAAGAAAGTCATCTACTTCCCATTGAATTTTGTTTCTTCATGCTGGGCCCAAAATTGGGCCCGCTACAGATCCAAACACGCTTACATGAATATCTAGACTTCTGCTGAAACAAAATAGATTTACAATAGCTTGAAATACGCGTATTAAGTAGTTCTAACATGATCTCGAATTTGATTTGTTTTCGAAAATTCTAACCTCAAAATTTCTTCAATTTCTCGAGTTCTAAAATGTTCAAAGTCCCGTCAAAACTCGACATTTATAGCTAAATGTGATTTGATTGTTATTTCAGGTGACATTTGTCAAAATCTACAAATACATGTTGTTTTGAGTCAAAATATGCATTATTCAGCGTGAAATCGCAATTTTACGGTTTTTCGCGAAATTCAAATTTTGGCGACAAAAAAAATCCAGTGAAAAGTAGAATAAAAATGCCAACTTTCCACGCAAACCAAGATATCCTCACAATCTTTTTCCTATTTGAAGGAAATATTTTGTAAGGCGAAAAAAATAATAAAATGGGCCTTATCTCGGGCCCATAACCTCCAAATAACTTCTACCTTGACTCATTCGACGCGTATTTAAATCATCTATGACTTTGATCACTTATATTTTTTGTTTTTTTTAATTGTGCGCTGACGAAGGATAATTTCAAGCATGTCGCTATCGATTGCAGCAATATTAGGAGGGTCATTCCTTGTGGATCCAAAGTGGAATTTTCTACAAAGATTCCAGGAAAATGGTTGGATTTTTCTTGTGGTGTAATAGCCAGTGTCCCATCGTCTTTGGTTAGGGGAGGAAATTACTGGAATAAACGAACGGGAGTTATTCGTGGATTCAATAAGGTTTGGTATCATTTCGGCATTAACTGCCGCTTTAGAAGCATTTATTGTTTCATTGAAGATATTTCTGGCTCAAACATATTCTGTTCTGTTCTGGTCTCCAGACCTGTGTGGCAATGACGATCTTCTGGTTTTTCTTCAAGCGACGGCCCTAGAACAGATTTTATGCAACCATCGTCCACCAGATGACGGGAAGTTGTTAATGTGACCTATTTCCCAAGGACTTACATATAATTCATATCTGGATCATGAATCTTTATTATACTATAAACTACGCTTATAGCGATAGCGAAAGAAGTGAATATTAGGATTCCGTAATTTCTTTTTCAATCGGAACGAACCAGTAACAAATGTTCATCATTGATTTCCTGGACATTCATCTTGTCACTTATATGTGTGCTTCTAGACAATACTTTGTATTTGACCTAGTTAACCGTAGATTCGTAGAAATTTTCCAGATTTCCGGAAAGTTTCTCGCAAAGTTATATCTAAAGGCTGCCGGCGCAGTAATATCTGTGTGTTCGATGATTCGAAATCCATTCGTGATGTAACTCACGTACCACACTGTTTCTGTATTGTGGCATCCGAATAGTGCTCTAAATTAGAACTTACATTTATATGTATATAAGGGTAATTTGAATTTGTACTCGTATAATTTCAAGGGATACGTGACATAAATTCTCATCCGGATTTGATAAAAACGTTCGTGTTTTATGTGGACTAACGCTGTCACACTTCCGTTTCCTCGTTATAACATTCGTCATATCGTTGGTGAGAACAAGATCACAAAAAAAAATTGAAGTGGGGATAGGCTGCGGTACGCCTCATAATCTTGTGACATATTGTACAGAATGGGCAATTTCGATGTTTGTATAACCTTAATTGAGACGCGAAATCAGTTCTTCCAACAAGATGGTGCACCGCCTCATAATATCAGGATCGTCTCAGAATTTTTGAATACCAGCTCACACCACTCAATATACCTATGCAGACAAGCCACTGCAGTCGATCCAAGTGGTGCTGGGACGTATCATGTGCTGCTGAAAGATTTCCTACAAGTTCAAAAGGACGCAGAGGTCTTCCTCACTCGATATTCGAGGTGTTCGCGCCTGGTAGTTTAGAGTCTAGGATTACTCCCAGAAACTTCATCGACTCTTCGAGTAGCAGAACCTTAACAGAGAAAGTAAACTCTGACAGTGTGCCCATCTTACGTTGCCTCGTAAACAGTACAATTTCCGTTCTGTCAGGGTTGATCCTGAGCTCCTCGGTGCGGCACCAGCGGTCCATCACCCTGAGCAGCGTGTTTTGCAGCTCGCACTGTTTCTCCAAGTGCCGCCCAAAGGTGACGCCAACCAAGTCACCTGCATAGATTTCTCTTCTAACTCCTCCAAGAGTCTATAGACTATAAGACACCATAGAAGCGGAGATGGAACACATCCTTGTCCTTGTTACCAGCCTTTTCTAGCGGTGGTTTGTACAACGCACCCTTTATGTATCGCATACCTAGATAGCATGGCTCCAATCCACCGGACCAGTGTTGGACAGATTGTATGCTTCTCAGCGGCTGAGCAGATAGACTCGACGGACGTGTTATCAAACGTCCCTTCGATGTCCATAAATACACCCAGGGCGTGTTCCTCTCGAGCCACAGCATCGTTTATTCGTGTGACTAGAGGATGCAAGGCTGTTTCAGTTGAGAGGCCAGCAGCAGTGTTGACGACAACGTGAGGGAAGTCTTCCAGTGGGCCATCTCTTAAGTGCCTGTCAATCAGTCACTCCATTATCTTCAATAGAAATTAAGTTAGACTGATAGGGCGGAATGCCTTAGCTTGGGTATAATCATTTTTATCCGCCTTTGAAATGAACACCACTTTCACTGCCCGCCATAGCTTTGGAGTAAGGCCAGGGGCAATGCAAAATTGGAAGATATTCACCAATAGCTTGATGATGATTTACTGACACTCTTGTAAGAGAATCGGGAAGATTTCATCTTCGGCTAGTGATTTATACGGTGAGAACCAGGATATGGCCAATTCACCTTGTCGTAATTGATAATATCGGAGGACAGACGAAAGTCCGTCACCCTGTCCATCGGCTCTTGCGATTGTCAGATCTCTGTCTCCAGAAGTCTCCAGAGCTAGTTGGCGTTACATTTGAGTGAAATTTCAAGAATCGTAGACCATGAGTTAGTGTTGAAGGCATGTGAATGGATCCAAGCTTTCCTAACGTAGAGATTTTGAATAATTCTGAAGCAACTACTAAGAGTTTTAATTCAATTGACGCATATTTATAATATCATGAATTGATTCTCAAATTACTGTAGATAAATAACGATAGAATAATTATCCCAAAGTATCACAAATAGATTTTGCGAGCTTTATAGAAACAACGGTGAAGCTTCCAGTGGATAATTGGACGTATCTGGACATGACATATGAGAAATAATTATCGAATATTTATGAGATACATTATTTTGCGTATCCCTTGATATGATTTATATTTCGTGTTCAGATTTCTAACTACACATAATAACTCATAATTAAATTTATTTTCGATTTGATTACAACACAACGTATGATTCATGAAATACTCCATCTTTACAGGATTACCAGATTCTGTTGGACAGTGATCGCATAATAAGAGACTCTTAATGTCTCCCATTTGTTATTCATGGATGTAATTGACAACTCAATTATCTCGAGCGAGTTACAATTTCGGTAAAATCTAATTTTTCTATTTTCAAAATTGAAATTAATTAATGTTAAGTTTCACTTAATGGAATTCATATCAATAATAATAGGGTTGCAGTCCTCCGTGAAGGAGGCTGAGGTGTAAGCTGGTTTAGACGCATCAAAACGTCCTGGTGAACGACTTTCTAGCAGAGATTTGCAACTTAACGGCTGAGAATTAGTCGAGGCTCCTATTATACGAAATAGACGGTAAGAATCCGGCACACCCGGTGGCACGGGCCCCCGAGGAGTCTATGTCTAAGTAAAAAAAATGCCGTTTTCATGAATTATTGAAACCTATATACTTTTTCTCATAGGCTTTCCATTATTTCAAGTTGTCCGATACATTCACAGATACTTAACTCTGCGAAAGGTTGCCTCAGAATGCATGAGTGAGTAATACCAGTTCGCTTTACGAATTAATATCTTCATGCGTTCATATTCATTTGAAGGGTAGATGCTTTCAATCCCATTTCTTAGAATGAGCTTTGACTTTTCCATGATATTCATTTTGTTGAATTTATTCCGTAATAGACTTTAACGATAAACAGATTACCTTTATCTTAATTGAAGCTTGTAGGGCATTACACTTTTGATAATGACATAAAAACGTTACTATAGTTTCAACGCCAACATTCCATTATCAAACTGATATAAAATTATGAAGTGAATAACAAAAAGTTCAACTCTAAATAGGAACTAAAGTAAAATTACGGTGAAGGGATAACCGGAAATTTCGGGACTGAGACGCTGAGGCAACGTATCGAATTTCGGTCATCCCTCGACAAATACACTATAAAATCACTTCTTATGTCATAAATGCACCCAAAATTGGTATTCACAACCTTCTGAGATCCCATAGATCACGTTCTATCAGTTACATGAACCATTTTTTCCATTTTCGCATTTTCCCAAATTCCGTAAAGAGTATGGAAAAATAGTGAATTTGGTCGATCTCATCGATTCCGATACAGCGGCGTCAATACCCAATCATGGATAAGAAATTCAATGGCACCATTGGTTCAACCTCAGACGCTAAGGCAACATCTAATAGCGTTCCGAAAACCGAAATTTCGGTCATCCCGAATAAATCACTTATAACCTGACAAATGAACCCGTAATTGTCATCCATACCTTTGATCCCATAGAACACGTTCTATCAGTTACATTAACCATTTTTAATTTTAGATATAACGGCACAACTTTCTGAGATCCCATAGAACAAGTTCCATCAGTTACATGGCCCATTTCCAATTTTCGCATTTTCTCCAATTTCTTAAGGGGTAAGGATGGAAAAATAGTGAATTTTGTCAATCTCATCGATTTCGATATAAGGTTCATAGATATTGATGAGATACTTGGGTACATTAATTCCATGAAGTAATTCTGTATTTTCATGCCATATTGTTGAATCATCTTTATATAACAAATGAACACTACACTGTAGTGTTCATTTGCAATATAATGAATTTTGAACCAGTAAAGACCAGTTCAATCTCAAAATTGAGTCAAATTTCATAATCTCAAGTAAATATTATCTGTTCAGTTATCATTCTCATGTCTGTCATTGATAATTGAATTGGAGGCAATAATATATCCGAGTTTTTCTTAACGAATTCCAATTGACAACAATACGAATTTGCAATAGTCACCCTAAATTCAATTGTGTACTGGGGGAAAGTGGGAAGTTATGTAGCATTATTTGATCAATTCGTACATGGCTGTATTTTTGATCAGATAAAACGTGCCCTCCCCTTCTCCGACTGGTGCATGTCTAGACAGTGCTCAGAATATTTTACAAGAATATGTATCACACGCGGCTGAAGCATTTTCAATTTTCATTTGTTTCTAGATCACCGAACCAACAGATTATTTTTAAGCTCTTTCTTCCTGACAATACTCGCTCTATTCTCTCAAATTGCTCTATGGATTAATATATGTGGCTACGTTGTACGTAAACTGTACTGCAACTATAATCTGAAACTTCAAAGGAGAAAGAATGTAAAGGAACGTGCCAGGTTTCTGCTTGACCTTTGTGATCAAACATCAGTAAGATGTTATCAATTCGATTAAAGTTCAAAGCGTAGCTAACGTGGGTATGACGGGAATGCTTTCCGTCCGTTTTATGTAATTTATTTGTGCGATATCGTTTTTATTGTTAGATTTATACGAATTTGCGACGAAATTTTGTATACGAATGTGGGGTATTTCTAGTTTCTCGATAAAACGGTACCACCTAAACTGACCCAAACACGATTGCTAAGTTTTTATGTCTATTTCGTAGCTCCAGGGAGTTGAATGGACCTATGTAATTTGGCTTTCGGAAGTTGGAGTATTAAACTCAAATTCATACAAAACTTGTAACGTTTCATTTAGAATTAATGCTGACAAATTGTTTGACCACACTGTAGCATTTTACAAACTGGGAGTTATCTACTAAAGATAAATCTAAAATAACGACTTGAATATTATAAATGAATCTGGATGTTGTATAAACTAAGGGATGGGGTAGGGTAGACAATGATTTGGTTGGGAGTTTATTTAAAAATGTTTGACAAGTAGTGAATCATAGGTATCTATGTGGTGATTTGATATTATGTTACTATTGTTTATGAACGTTTCAAAATTTCTATGGATTCTAGAATATTGAGTTCATGTTCTTTATCTTGAATATTTAAAATGTCGAGAATAAGGGTGAAATTGTGATTATGTTCAAATAGGTGATTTTCAATCCCACCATTGAAGAAAGAATGAACAAAATCTATATTGGAACGTCATATATAAATAACAACCGGTAATACAGATAATTTTATAACATTACCATACATTCCGGAGACCTCAGAGAAAATTAGGAAATGTTCAAAAAAGTATGATATAAATGTTGGGCATAAAGCTACTAACTAAAACCTTCAATATCTAAAGATAAACAAACCCACACAGTTTACAAATTAAATTGTTTAGATTGCGATGGGACTTATATACAGGAAACCAATTAGTATGAAAGATCTATTCTATCTAGTCTGTAAGTCATAGAACAGATATTCAATCATTAAGTCAGATTTATACTATTTTAATTAATTAAAATCATTGCAAATTTCTACATGCGTCTTTATATTGTTTAAAGTATATTTTAGGAAGAATGCTCAAATAGCAATATTCCTAGTAAGGTCTGACAATCTTGTTCTATTACCTCATAAATCATCAACATCTGGTTCGGAAGTGGATGCTCGAACATTATATTTTCAGTTCAGTTCTTCATTCGTATTACATACTGTGATTCGTTATGTCTATAGAGTTTATAAGAATATTGCTTAGCAGTGGATTCTTAAATCATATACTTAAAACATTAATGCCTTATAATTTCGATTATTCGTGTTTCTGTGCTTTAATTTTCTAAACGGTTGAAGATCAGCTATGAGGTCATTAAAGTGACGTTCAATTCTGTCTTGCAACTCTCACGACCAAACTGAGTAGTCCAAAGGATATACTTGGATTGAAGTACAATTCGTAGATATTCCTGTTAACAAAGAAGGTAATGGCGAACCCAGGTCTTTCTTTTTATGGTATTTATTGTAAACCGAATAGTAATTTTGGTCTATGTAAAGATAGATCACTCAATGTGGTAGTTGACGGAGTATCCTCCGACACAATGGCTATCAAAGCTGGTGTTCAGCAGGAATATGTCTTGGCACCAACTTCGTTTCTGCTCCATATAAACGATCTGCTGGGAGTAACCATCCACAGTTTTGCAGATGATGGTACATTTCATACCTCTTTCTTATCTAAAGCCGCTATACCATCCAATGAAGTCAGAGGAGCGAAACAAAGTATAAAAGAAAGAAGGTTAAACTTGATATTTCCTATATAATTTGGATTGAATCTTAGAGTCGAATTTTGTACATATATACGATAGACTACGTAGAAAAATCGATATTCTCACTATTAATAACAAATTTGCCAGCTAATGAACTCAGTATATGAATGAGACACTTAGTTTTGAATAACGTCAACTGATTTGTCGATCACTAACTCCTTCACCCTATTTTTGTTAGCACAATTTATCAGTTACGGAAACTGATTGAATATAAGATTGTTACATTTATTTACTAACTTTCTTTATAACTAACATAATAAGTTAATTAATTATCTATATTTATATTGACTTAAAGCTATTGCTACTCATTCTAATTCCGTTCCTATCATCAATTGTATCGTCACGTACTTGTTACAATTGTATACTTTCATATGAAGGATGTAATCTTGACCTATATAAAAGACTGTACCACATGCTCTTCCTTTTTATTCAATAAAAAAGTACCTTTCCAAAAGAAATTAATTTTGTCATACATATGTACCTGTAGCTAGATATCAATGTGACATCTCCGGGGACGCTTCAATGTTTTAGGACTGTCTCATTCAATATACATTGATTTTCGAATTTGATTGCATGTGAAATATCATTATCTTATCATCCGCTCATCCCTTACTGCTGCCCCACAGTTTATTTTTGGTTATTCTAATCGAGTTACTTTCACGATGGGTGAAGCTGCAATGTCGCTCGTGCAGTAAAATTAATCCAAGCTGTATACTAAGCCGTATTTCTCCCAAGGCTGCGATTTACTAGTAGCTTCAGTGAAACTTGACATGATAGACAGAGATGGCAGATTTGAGAGGATAATATATGTAAAAACTATGTCGAGTAGAACACTGCGAACGGGATTATTGTACTTCCTTCAACGTTCTAACTATACGTTCTTATTTAACATATTCCTTCGACTTTCTTCGCGTTTATTTCCTCTCGAGCTTTCAACTCGCTCAAGTAGCGTGTGCGTATGTAAATATTTGAAGGTTCTCGACACAAAAGATTTATCGAAACCGGCTATTATGTTGTGCCCTTCGTGGAGTTTCTGTCACTCGCTTCAAGCATTAACGGAGTAGAATTATTAGGTGTTACATAAATATGAGCCATAATTCATATGTCGCATGCTTTTCTTCGTACGATTTGATAATATTCCCTTCAACTGCATGGTGTTGTGAAATCTGAGACCTGTTTAATAGTATCATAGACTGGGAGCTGTTGGAACAAACAGTACAGTAGATATACGGAATTGGTGATTTTGTTATTCGTCAGGGTCCGATAAATCTTTCTTATAATGAGAGAGAGAGAGAGAGAGAGAGAGAGAGAGAGAGAGAGAAAGAGAGAGAGAGAGAGAGACCATTATTGAAAATCTTTGTGGATACAGAAAAAGATAAATCACTAAAAATTAACAAATTTGGTAAATTACAGTATTTTATAAAGTTGATTTAAAACTAAATAATTAAATAATTTACAAACAATAAAGGTTAGTAGAGTTTGTGACTATTGATTGCTAAAACACTTTCCTAAGCAGAGCTTGTGTGAAAACGCAATAACAAAATTTATAAAACTTTAAAAAAAAATTTTATTACAGTTTCTAGTAGTGCTATAGAAACTTTTATTAAATTACTGATAGTAGTTCTATAAGATTAATAAATTATTAGTGTCTCCAATCCAACTACCCTAGTTATAGAAATTGTTCAACCCAAAAACTTGATATAATGAAGGGGCAACTATGGATTTATGATTGTTTCATATTAGATAATTGTATAACGGTTGTAACTCGTTCGAGTGGATTAGGAAATATGTTATTTTTTTTCGGAAAACTTTAATGTTTGATATACCTTTCAAGTGAGTTGGGAGATAATTAAAAAATCTCGGTCCAAGATAGGAGCTGGATCTTTGTCCAATTCTTTTGAACGCTTTATCGGTTGCTAATACATTATTGTTATGTGCTCTAGTATTGATGTTATGTGAAATAGTATTTTTTACCGATTTTTGAATATCGACAATAGCTTGTTTCATGAAAAGTTGACTAATGTTGCATACTGATGCCTCTTTGTACAGTAGAACTGTAGAAAATAATCTAGGTTTGTTCAGAATAATTTTTAGTATTATATTTTGGGCTATTTTTAAACTATTAAGCGTATTCTCATATACGCCCCCCATCCTACTATTCCGTACTGTAATACCGACTGCACCAGGGCATAATAAACGACTCGGATATCTTTTTGCGACAAATATAACTTGTTTAAAAATGTAATATAGTTTCCTAACTTTTTTTGTTAAGTTTTTTATATGTTCATCCCATTTCAAATGGGAGTCTATGTAAATGCCTAAGTATTTTATATTGTACACAATTTCTAAAACATAGTTTTTGTTAGGCTCTGAGCAATCTGGTCTGTCTGTATTACTTAAACAGATAGTTTTATACAATGGCAAATTGTTTGCGTATGAAGTAAAAGGTACTAGTTTGGTTTTATGGATATTTATTGTTAACAAATTTAGTGATAACCACTTCATTATGATATTCACTCTAAGAATGATTTTTGTTTTCAGTAGATCCCAATTTTCAGCTTCGAAAAGTATGACAGTATCATCTGCATAAGACACTATTAGACAATTTTGATTTAGTTGTAGTAAATCGTTAATATAAACCAGGAATAATATGGGACCTAAAATTGTTCCCTGTAGAACCCCGTAATTTGACATTTGCAAAGTACTGTAAGTATTATCTAATTTAACTTGTTGTTGCCTATTGTGAAGGTATGATTTTATTAAGTCATTTGTAACACCTCTAATTCCTGATTTATATAGTTTGTCCAACAGTATCTCATGGCTGACTGTATCGAAAGCTTTCTCCAAGTCAAGAAAAACTGCAGCCGACGGAATGGATTTATCTATGTTTTTATAGATTCTTACAGTAAGAATATTAATTGCATCTTCCGCTCCTATACCACATCGAAAACCAAACTGAAATTTCGATAATAGTTTTTTGCTTTCTGAATATGTCATAATTTTTGTTTTAATTATGTCTTCAATTATTTTAGCTACGTTCGTATAGGCCTGTAATTTACTATTCTGGTTTTGTTCCCTGATTTATAAATAGGTACTACAATGTTTTTTTTTAGTTCGGAGGGAAATATACCAGTAGTAAAAATTAAATTAATTATGTGTTGCATTGGTTTTGATATGAATTCTTTTACCAAGCGTATATTGTGTACTGTTATATTATCGGTCCTTGATGATTTGACTGGTTTCATGTCATTTATTTCACTAATAACATCATTTTCTATTACAGGTGTTAAGAAAAATGTGTCTGTAATTGGTATATTAATATATAATATAATATAATCAATTAATTATGTTATATATAAATTCTAGGGAAATAGGTCACACCAACATATATGGTTATTATTTTCGCCTTTACGTGCGTTTTGGTCTCACAAACATCATCAGAAGTCGTATCAAGACGAAGATAATACGCATATGTGCTAGTATGACCCATCTCCATAGAATTTCTATATAAAAAATATATTCAATCAATTCATAATGTAGGAAATTAGTAGCTACGTATCCGGTTCCAACAATAACACCTAGGAGTGAGAGAAGGACAACAGATGAGAAACGGAGAAGGAGTAAAAGAGACTGAACAGAAAAGACGAAAGGCGTTAAGGTATCAATCCGAAAAGATATAGTTACTTGTTTCGTTAATTTACTTATTAATAATATAGTGTTATTTGTAAACTCAGACTTTACTTATTTCATCCTGAACTTCCTATAATAGTAATTAATTTTTATTGATGCATTCATATTTAATCAGTAATATTGATTAGTATTGTTGCTACTCATGTAAGTGTTGCGATAAACGAATTAAACCATTCATGGTATAATTGCTTCCAAAGATCCTTCCATTTGTAGCGAAACCCTAGAACCTAGATATCACAACTGTTTTGAGGAGTACCTTGGTTCGGCTAATCACAGAAGACGCCACTAACAATTGTGTATATGATAATACAGTTCTCATTTTTCTCCATGTTAATAAGTCGCGCTGACATTCTGATTCATTGTTTGACAATTGTTTCCATAAAGGAGTTCCAATTGACAAATGAAATGAATGAATAGATAGCTTGAAATTTTGTTAAGTTCTGAAGTGGATTTGATCATCTCCTAACGACTCTAATATTCGAATTCCGCCTGGTTTATCGATGAAATCTGAACAGTATGTTAGCGTTTGTGAAATATTCTAGAGGATTGGGCTCCTCTTCCATATTATGAAACTCTATACCCGAAAGTAATAACTAGAACTTTAAAGTAACGTTTCAGATTCAGTTCTAATTTTCAGCGTGACCGGAGAATCTTTGATACCATTCACTGATTGAAAAATAAATGAACACAAACGATAATAATTAATTGAGTCCAGTGTCATCCGTCTAATTATCATTATGAAGATGCAGCAATTCCAGTTTCGAACTTTCTCTCCTTATTTGTCATACTCTAACTGAAAATATTCCCTCAATAATGATAATGACTGCGGAATCAAACGACTCGAATTTGGAAGCTTGCCGCTCCATTCTCTTATCGGTTGAGTAACAGTGAATTGAAAAGACAATTTCCATTTCTATTATCATCATAATAATTGTTAGGCAGGCTGTTCACGTTTATAAGAACCAAGAACAGGTTTCGTATCACCTTCTCAGAGGTTTAGAGTGAAAGCGACTTCCTTCCGTTTCTGGATTAGACAATCTGCAATGGGACGGATATATCCCTGCTGAATTCTACGCGTTCCAAATAGCTGAATAGGAACGTTCGCTTACTGTCCTTTCGTTACCTTCCCGAGTGAAGCTTTAGGCTTATACTAAAGATGCATGGATGTGATTTTATTTCCATCATTGGACGATTTGGTGGGTTGAGAGGATTAAGAGATGATTTTTATAACATTTTTACGTTAAGAATTTCATTTTATCATAAAGATGAATTCTTTAAATAGCCCACAACTTGTAGTGAAATAGCGATACATTATCCTTATACAGCGCCAAAACGTATACAAAGGATTTGTCCTACTATCGCGCTTGCAGTTTCTGTAATTCTTCAATAGAGCCTTAGATTCAATTTAACTTGTCTTTTCCTCATACCAGAGATACAGTTAACAACGAAGAGTTATCAAGTAACAATGGTGTTTGTTCGCGCTCAATAATAGTAATACTTATTGTTCATTATAAAAATAACTTCGAAGAGAAAACGATTTGTTGAAGTAGCTATGGAAAATTAGGCCACTTAGTTGGGCCCATTATGCGCCCCATGGTCAAAAACCTATTTTATTCTAGCGGACTTATGGCCCACCAGAAAGCCAGAATATTGTTAACGCTGGCTTCCATAAGTTCTTCTGGGAGAAAGTTTGATTCTTATCTTATTTAGGTACACTCCCACCCCAGAAGCATGACCCACCTTGGATCCATCTGTGAACTATACGAGCCGACTTAGTGGCAGTAGGGTGAGAGTTTCGTTACTCCACTCTCCTCTATCCGGGATGAGTATTTTGGGAGAAGTGAGACATATAGCTGGGATCATGCTATCTTGCTTTATTTCTAGTATGGGGCATTTAGAGATTGTCTCACTTAAAATAGCTAAATGTTCACGAGAGTAGTGCATTTTGGTCCAGTGACCTAGGCCCTTTAACCTATACGCCGTTCTCATAGTCTCAGTTTTTATATATAAGTGTAGGGCTGGTAGTCCTGCGAAAGCTTCAAGCTTCAAGCCCTTGTTGCAAGCCGCTGCAGTCGGTCCAGGGGGCGCTGGGACATACCAGACCCTGTTTCCGACCATCATACTCCCACAGCGTATAGACACCATGCACAAATAAATCAAAATCACAACTTGTCAAAAAAATATCACAACAAATAACCTGCCCTTGACATATAACGAGGAACCGGAAATTATCTTTAAAAAAAAAACAAGTTTATTGAGCCTTTTGCCGCGTATTCCCCAACAGTACCGTCAATTTTGTAAAAACTTAAAGTCAATGAAAAAAGGACACCAAAATAAAATAAAAGATGAAAGTGAGTGATCCGTTGGTTGGTTCGTTCTTGTGTAGAAGCTAATTAGATTTAAAGCTGCTTAGAATCCCCAATTTACCTTAAGAAAATATTGAATTATGTTCATACTCAAGTTTTATTCATAAAAATATTTCTTTTTAAACAAACATCTAAGAAAAGTCAGTGCAACAGTAAGACAAATGTGAAGGAAAACATTTAAACCTAAACTAATTGTCATAATTTATATGCAATACTAAAAAAAATTTGACAAAATGAGTATAACTTACAACAAATAATCATAGTTCACGTGCAATATGAAGATAAGTTAGAGCGATTATCAGGACACAACCAAAATATTAAGACAAAAATCTGGTGCAAAACAAGGTCAATTTCAAATTTAAGATTTTTTTTGAGAAAGCAATAAACTTTATGGAAGTTTAAAAGTTATTCTCTCTATATAATAAAGAAAGTCGTGTTAGTTACACTATTTATAACTCAAGAACGGCTGTACCGATTTGGCTGAAAATTGGTGGAGAGGTAGCTTAGAACCAGGAGACGGACATAGGATACTTTTTATCCCGTTTGACCGCGCTCCCGTGTGACATGACATAAAACGTCAAAGAGAATACAAGTCAATATAAAACGTGGTATAACAAAAACGCATCTGACTTGGAATAACAAAACGTAAATGACAGCTAACCGTAATGTTGTCTATGGTTAAGTATGGTTGAAAATTTGATTATTATTATATTAGTAATAACCCATTGGGATACGACAATCGTTGAAGCCATTACATCTGCATCTCCAAGTCAGATACGCACATTATTTGCTATCATCATTTCGACATGCTTTCCATCGAACCCATCTAACCTGTGGCACAAATACAGAAGGATTATATGTCAGAAGATATTTTACATCAAATTCGTGTCAGTTCCAGAAATCAAGATTTTGAGATGAATGAGGAGATACATAATCGGGCTTTACTCTTGATCGAAGACATGTGTTACCTCATGTGCGGTAGTTTATTAGTCAGGTTAGGAATGCCAGTGCCAAATCGTGAAATGAATGACGCATTTATTCAAGAATTGGAACGGGAACGTGAATATGATCATTAGGAATTAAATTTAGTAGTTCATACGAATGTACCCCTGTTGAATCAACAACAAAAGAAAGTTTATGATAAATTAATGGAGGCAATTGATGATGGAAATGGTGGTTTATATTTCCTGGATGCCCCTGGTGGAACTGGTAAGACATTCCTCATGTCAGTAGTTTTAGCCACTGTTCGTGCGAGATCCAACATTGCGGTTGCAGTTGCTTCTTCTGGAATAGCAGCAACATTGTTAGAAGGATGCCATACGGCTCATTCAGCATTAAAATTGCCCTTAAATCTTCAAACTATTGAAGAACCAATATGTAATATTGCAAAAAACTCAGCAATGGCCAAAGTTTTATCAGCATCGAAAATCATCATCTGGGACGAATGCACAATGGCGCATCAACGTGCATTAGAAGCACTTAACCGAGCAATGAAAGATTTACGCAATGACTCGAGATGTTTTGGAGGAGCAATGATTTTACTGTCTGGCGATTTCCGCCAAACACTGCCAGTAATTCCAAGATCAACGGCTGCCGACGAAATAAACGCTTGCCTCAAATCATCGAATCTATGGCGCTATGTGGAGAAACTTCAGCTGACAACATACATGAAAGTTGCATTGCTTAATGAAACATCTGCTGAAGATTTCTCTGAACAATTGCTGGCTATCGGTGATGGTCGAGTACCTGTCGACGAATCGAGCGGATTGATTTCATTTCCTCATAATTTCTGTAACTTTGTCTCATCGAAAGACGAACTTATCAACAAAGTATTCCCAAACATCACTACTAACTACAAAAATAATGAATGGTTGAGTGAGCGAGCAATTTTAGCAGCTAAAAATAAAGATGTAGATGACCTAAACTACATGATTCAGAATGAGATCATTGGAACAATGCATTCATTCAAATCTATTGACTGTGTGATAAATGAAGATGAAGTCACCAACTATCCAATTGAATTTTTAAACTCCTTGGATGTGCCTGGCTTACCACCGAACAATTTACGCCTAAAGGTTGGCTCCGTAGTAATTATGCTTCGAAACATAAACCAATCAAAACTGTATAACGGTACGCGTTCAGTGGTAAGTAAATTGATGAACAATGTGATTTACGCGACGATACTTAAAGGAAAATCCGAAGGTGAGGAAGTTATCATTCCTAGGATCCCGATGATCCCAAACGATATGCCGTTTGAGTTTAAAAGACTTCAATTTCCGATGATTGCAAGTTTGTGGTTTGAATCTGGAATATCCATGTTTTTCCCATGGTCAATTATATGTGGCATGTTCAAGGGTCGGAAGACCATCTGCGTTGTTTGTTCTTGCGCCTGATAATAAAACAAAAAATGTCGTGTATCACAAGGTACTTAACTGAAGAGTGCAATCTATGCACCAAAATACATGAATAATAAAGAATAATTAAAATACTTTTTTTTTTATTTTTATTTCTTAATAAAAAATTGAACTTAATAAAATCACAAATTTTGTATATTTATTGCCCTCTAAGGCGGAACAGAGTTCGCCGGGTCAGCTAGATGTTTCTAAAAAGCTGTTTTTATTATTCATCATAATGAAAAAATACGTTGTTTTGAAACTTTAAAACTCGTTCACCTCAAAAGTATGTTTCTGAAGTTGACCTAGTTCCAGCATATAATCACCTCCTGCAGTATGGCTATGAATTTCCGGATTTATAAAATGTATCATATAAATGAATGAAACCAATATATTCAAAATAATAATATCATAACAGAAGGAACTTCATATACCTCCTACAGATAGACAAATAGATCAATATAATTTAGAGAGTAGTAATCCATGACCTTCAAATTTTATTACAACTTCAAGTTTTCAAAATGGCGTATGAACCAGGTTATTTATAATCTATGAGCTCTAGAAACTTGTTATCGGGTAGATTTGGTTGTTCTTATGTACAAAAATAAATAATTCATGTGTCATAATCAGGTTGGTACGGCTGATATTGATTCTATATGTAACAAGACATGAATATGATCGAAAAATTTATCACAAGCTTGTAAGAGAATGTAACGTATAACTTAGTTTGTGCAACAACTGATATTTTTATAGCCACTTTTACGTCCAACTGTTGTTTATATTTCATAAAAATTGAAGTGAAACAAGTGTGCGAAATCTTTTTTACTGCTTGCTCGAGATAACACCGTAAAAATTGTAATAAAACATTAACATGCCAAAACACAATGTAGAATAGTAATTTTTACGATACGTCTTCTCTCTGGCCAATTTACTCGATGAACGTACGAGGCTATCCGGAAGGCCCGGAGTGAATCAGACATGCATGGTTACCTAGCAACGGAAATAACACAGTCCATCGCATCTAAGAATTTTCATTTCGACAATCTCCATGATGAATATTTAATCGTGTGTGGGGTTGGGGAACAAACCGTTGGGGAAACTAAGAGGATTGCGCTGAACTTGAAATGAAATTAGTTCGAACTGGTGGTCGTGAAATATTCTACCGGGGGTCGATTTCTCAGCCCCAAAATATGAACAAGTGGGGTGGGAGTTGTTCGACTTCGCTACCCTCCGCCACATAATTTGTTTTGAAAGACAGTTCGATTGGAACAGAAAATATGTTTATCCAATAAATAACAACATTTTCTTTCACCAAACATTTTACCAAAGAGAAGGATAGGTAAAACCTTTTCATCACTGTTACAGCTGCAGGTTTCACAAACTGGCGAATGCGCCGGGTTTGTCCTGATCAAATAATAGTTGCGTCAAGGACCAATGAGCCCACTATTGACGATATCAAGGTGTGACAAATATGCTTCAGTTCACACTGTCTGGAAAATTCAACTTGACATTCAGTTAGATTAGATTAGATTTGTATGGGGCTTATGGGTTAGGAGCCTCACGACCACGAGCTTTGCAGATCTATTTCGTATGGCCTCTTGTTATGTTAGAGTTCTCTGTCTAGACCCGTCTTCATTACTACACTTCATAGGCCAGACCTCAGTTCCTTCATATAATGGGAGGGTTGTGGTTTTTCTGTCGTTGAGAACCTTAGTCTTGTTAGGCATTCGCAGTAGCACAGTATGAGTACTGAGGTCTCTTCGTCTTCTTGACAGAACTTGCATAGGGTTGTATCTGACAGTCCGATATTGTTCTTGTGTTTTTTGAGCCTACGATGCCCTGTCAGGAGCCCAACCATAATTCTAGTTGATCTCCTATTCCGGCTTAGTATAGCTACTCCGTGAATTTTTTTTTTGTTCGATCAAACATAGACATGAACCTGATAAGGTTGTTGAAAGTGTTGGGTAAAATACAATAAGAAATCTAAAATCTCAAGAATAGCAAAAATATCATTGACTGTTAATAATTAAGTACTATTCAAAAATTCAATTGTGGAAGCCGTTACTTTGTGATAGTTTATAATTTCAACGAAATAATGAATAAAACTACTTTGTTTTACTATCAGTGATATTTAATATAGTCGTTACTATATTATATAAGAAATTCTCGGGAATTAGGTCACATTAACACTCTGTAACTTGTCGTTACTATAGTTTCAACACTGAACGTGTCATCTTCAGACGAAAAACGAATTTAACAAATATTATATCTACTATATATATAGGTTAAAGAAGGATAACAAACAAATTTTATAGCTATAGGAAATAGTTCTAGGAAAAACCAGAGAGGGGTAAGGTGATTAGATAATTTCGTGAGGACCTTAATGGTGCGGGTATATTTACCAACGGACTTTAAATACTAAAATCAGGTTATTAATACATTGAAGAGATTACTGTAATATAAATCTAGTTGATCGTTTAGGATCTTATTATCAAACATCTTCATTCCTTTGAAAATTTCCATTGACTCTAATATATTTAGTTTAGTGAAATTTTATCTTGACTATGTAAAATTTGGACATTATTCAAATTAGGAAAGGTATGACCTGTTTCTAAATTATGATTTGCAAATGAAGAATCGGTTTTATTATTTTTAAAGGATCAAAAATGTCCTTTATATCTAACTTCTATGTTACGGCAAGATCTACCTATGTAAAAACTATCACACTCTGAACAAGTTAGTTTATAGACTCCGGGTCTTTTAAATTTGTCAGTTTTATCTTTCGCATTGAACAGAATATGAGATAATTTTTTTGGGGGTTTAAAGCTGATGGTCAGGTTATGATGGGATAACATGTATGCAATTTTTTCGCTTAAAGGACCAAAATAAGTTAAAGAAACATATTTTAATGAGTTATTTTTGTATTTTATAAAGGGATAAACGCTATTGTAAATTAATTTTTGTCTTTTCTATTTATTAATTGAGAAACTACTTGAGGACCGAAACCGTTATTTGTAGCAATGACTTTAATTGTATCTAGTCATTTACTAAGATTTTCTTGAGATAAGGGAACGGAGAAGGCTCTTTGTATCATTGAATGCAAAGCAGCTAGTTTATGACTATAGGGGCTATGTGAAGAGGTACAAATTACTGTATCTGTGAAAGTAGGTTTCCTGTAAATTCGAATGAGATGCTATTATTATGATGTAATAATGTTAAGTCTAAGAAATTCATTTTGTGATCCTTTTCTGTCTCTAATGTGCATTTTATGTTGGGATGAATATTATTGATGAATGATAAGAAAACATCTAATTGTCTAGGTGTACCTTTAAAGAGGACTAAAATTTTTTGTCTGAAGATGACACGTTTAGTGTTGAAACTATAGTAACGACTATATTGAATATTAATGATAGTAAAACAAAGTAGTTTTATTTACTATTTCATTAAAATTAAGTACTACTAATTTATCATATATTAATTGAATTAGATATTAAATAATTTCCAAAGTTACACTAGATTCAAAAGTAGGTGAATATCGTAAATTTATTCAAATATTAAATGTTATTACATAATATTTATTATATTTATTTATTCAAGTATTTCTAGCAACGATGTACAATTATGAATTCATATGAAATTGCTCAAGGCAATTGATGTGATCATGTAACAAGACGGGGTAACGAGATTAACATGATGATTATTAAAATTAATTACAATTTCGATCAAATACGATCAAATACAAATACCTAATTCTATCATATCGTATTCATTGTCTCATATACATTTTGTATCAGCGACAGTTCTAACTGAAATTAACAGTAAATTCATATGTGTATCTTAATATACCTAATATAAAATAAAATTAATGCAAAATGTTACATACTGTTTAAAAATCACTTCGCTGATGATACCTACCACTATATTGTTTCCTATAAATATGCACCTAAGTGATTAAATACTTGTTTTTTGCAAAACGTATTTGTCATAGACTCTTTGGCCTGTCTCCATTCTCGAGATTGATTCTACAACCAAGTACTGTTATATGATTTGCGCCACGCTTTCGCTATACTACAGAAGGGTTTCGAACCAATTAGAGTTTGTTTTATCCAAGGCTAATAAGACTTCATCTTGTGTGTTATGAACATTTTATAAAGCTGTAATAGATCTATATCAGGCCTAGAAATGTTGGCGCTGTCCTCGTAGTTCTAGATAGTCTATTGTATTTCATTGTTCAATCTCTTCATAAATTGTTTCATCCAATAGGCAATGTCTATTAATGAGGCAAAAGTGGTTAGTAATGAAATTTGTTAACTAAATTTGACAGCTGCCACAGCTTTTTGATAATGTTGTACAAGCTACGAAGAAAACTACCTAATAAATTGGTTTTAATGTTTCTCAAAACGTATAGTAATATCTTTTATAATTAATTTATAATAGTAGTTTCGCTTTTTCATTTTGTTGGACCATACTATCTATGATTAATAAGACTAGATAATTTAGTATAACGTGAATTCTTCGTTACATTTCAAAGCTCTCTCTAGCTAGTTTAATGAACATGTAGCGATGTAATATGAATCGTTACTGTAAATACCAATTTTTACTCCAGCAGAGCTAATATGTATCATAGGATCACTTTATTACCTTATGATGTTCAAATATAATCTCTAGGTCAGAGTTATGAGTGTTCGTATATCTATGTTTGAATGATGATTCAAGCGAATCCAAATTAAGATAAAGGTAGCTTGCCGAGAGAATCGGTCAGATCCAGTTGATAGATTTTATAGCCATAAATTTAGAAGTTTTTCGGAGTTGCAGTAAAGTTTTCACACATCTGCAGGCATCTTGAGAAATGGTGTAACCTATATTTAAAATATGTTTATATAAGCAAAAAATATTATTTGTATAGACTTAGAATATTCTTTCTAGTTTGGCACACATAGCATACAATTTTCTAAATCCCAGATTTGCCGAAGTCGGAAACTGTATCGAAGGTTTTGCCTAAACGACTTTTCAGCTCTAATTTTGTTAATTCGTTGCGTTCCAATTTCATATTTTGCTTGAAAATCAAATTATTTTATTTACTGAAGTTTCGCAACATCGTTGTTATCATTCTGCGTTTAATAATCTATGAAGAAGGCTATTTTATAATTAATTGGTTTAACTGAATCCACAGGGGTATACTTATTTGTTAGAGTGTTTCTACACTGAATTTGAGTGAATTGAATTGGCTATTAAACGTTTTGATTTACATGGCTTTCTAGCTTTTTGAACACGCTTAATAGCCCATTTAATTCCAAACTGTTTTAAACACAATATATCTTCGTAACAAAGATTATATTCATATATCAAAAAATTACCGGGTCTTATGGTGGACAGTGCCTCTAGGATAACTACTTGTCTCTGTTCGGTTTATTATACTCAAAATACGACGATCTTCTAAACCGCTGAGTTTCATTGGTGTCATCTTATTATCACAGAAGTGTTTTCAGTTTTGGAAACAGTTATAGGATCTGATTTCGCCAATGTCATGACATGCTAGATCGACACCACCTACCGACTCTCGTAGTCACGTGATGAGGAGTGCAGTGCCGAAACAACTGTCGCTCGTGATTATTCACCGAGAAACGGGTAGGCTAGCGCAGCCCTAGTTGGAATCGACACGCACAACGTATGTCGTCCACTGGCTCATAATCATGATGAGTGCGAATCGGTCCTGTTGCGGATACACAGGACTGCATACTTCAAGAATAGGAGAGGAACTACTGAAAAGGCATTAGATTTCAAGAGGAGATGTAATATATCAATAAGGGATTTACCTTCCATTCTTCTGTTAGAAGAATCTCACCGCTATCTTGATCAGATTTTTTTTTGTATAAAACTTGTTTATAAAAACACCATCTGGTCATCGTTCAGGATTAATCGCTTCATCAATATGGTTAGAGTCAACAGATTATAATCTTGGGGATATTTCGAATTTAGTATTAGTTATTTAAGGAAAGTCTTCTACCAGATGAAAGCCTTCTTAGTTTCAACTGGTCCAACCAAGATAATAAAATTGCGTCTCCTTTGAAGTTAGAGAAGCAAGTCACAATTTCAACAACTGTTGTACCTTCTTGAAATCTTGCAATTACATGGGATCAGTTCGATATGTCGCTGTAACTCAGACACTGGTATTTTCTTGAGCTCAAACATAAAGCCTTATCCGCATCTGCATCCAATCGAATTACGAATCAGCTATACAAATTAGGAATTAGCGAGTGTGTTGAACAGACAATCGAGCTGTGTAACAGAATGATGGAGAAATCACAAGTACCAACAACGTGCTCTCGAGCGTCACATCCAAGAGATGGCATTTTAATTAAATTTACGTCAGAAATATTTGAAACATTAATTGGATATTCAATGCCGAATATCTGCAAGCATTATCTAATTAAAGTCGGTGTCTAATTGAGGATCAAGAACGTATAATTACAAACCAGTATTCAGTCAATATGACGAAAACACCAACTCGATAAGATTAAATTAAACTTAGAATTAATTTTGGAGTTCGCTGAAGCTCTTCGATTCTATCCGAAAGAGAGCTATTCGTTTCATTGATGATGTCAGACTTACGAATTCATTGACCTCTCTAGAACATCGTAGAAATGTGAGCGATCTCTCCTTTTTCTATAGATATTTCCATGGTCGGTGTTAATCAGAAATGTCGCCTATTGTTTCACCACGAGAGATTCCCGATAGGCAGACTAGACGAGCTCAAGCTAGTTACCCCTTCATTGTCAAGCTCGAGACCTAACGAATTTCTTCCTACCAAGCTTCATTTTTCTATCGTCCTTCCTAAAGGCTATAGCCTCCAAACTTCCAATCTTCTCTTCCAACACCGCTGGTTAAAAACGATGTTCTGGGAACATCTTCTTAAATGTAGTCAAAATATTAAAAAAAAAAAAGACGTGTGGCACTCGGGGACTGCCGCGGTAAAGCTATTGCATAGCATTTTTTCTCAACTTATGCAATTATAATTATTTATTTATTTTTAATTTATGCAGTATTTTTTTTTCTTTGATATTAATTCAAGATTTTTCTTTCATATTAATTTAAGTTACACTTTTTGAGCGTGGTGACCGATAAGAAAACAAATTTTTTTCTTTTATTGATAAAATGAGAAGTTAATATCGTTTAAATATTTTAATTATCTTACAATACATGTAGATTATTCAGGAATTTGTTATCATTGAAACTATAGGTTTATGGTAACTGAAATAAGAGACATAAGTTTGAGACTTGATATCCTCTAAATATCTGGAAAATACCGCGTCAATGGTGGTTCCATATTTTGTTGTGGACTCTTGTGGATCATTATTCATTTTAAAATTCAATTTTTCCGTAAGAAAAGTTGTCAACCGCTCTGATTTTTTATCAGCGAAGTTGATGTTGAAATCGCCAGCCAAGATAAGTGGAAATTCATTACCATTTGTACCAAGTATTTTCGACCCTTCTTCAGTGTACTCCAGTAAAGTACGATGAATAAAATGCTCTACCTCGTCCAATTTTGGATTCCGAGAAATGTAAATTGCTACCATGACTATGTGTAGGCCATTTCTAAGTTTGCATAAGCACGCACAAATATCTCCAACACATGAGCGCCTAATATTAACATCGCTAACGTGTGCAATATTTATTTCAATATTCGAAGTCATAATATTAGTTACATTATTATTATTTTGGTAAATAGCCACCCCACCTTTTGGAACAGTATCTCGTTTGAATTGAACAATACAATTGAAATTAGGTATTTCAATCGGATTATCATGCGCCATGCAAGTTTCGGTAAGAAGTAACACATTTGTTTGTCTCGTAACTGAATCTTGTAAATCGTATTTGTGACTATTTAGACTTTGGCAATTGAAAGTCATTATTGAAATGCCATTTCTATTACTTATGAAATCTAAGACACTTTGAACTGTCATCTGAACACTATTTAACGACAGTCTTTTGAATTCTTTCAACAAAGATGCAGTCGATGCAGCTTGCCTTCGATTATGATAAAACTTGAATGTAGAATTAGCGTTTTTTGTCGTGATATACAATTTTTCAATATTAGTCACCCGAGAGAGCGCAACATAAACGAGTTCCTGAGAATGTGCTTTACTATACTCATATACTATTTCGTCAAAAGTCCCACCTTGCGACTTATGTATAGTTATAGCAAGAGCTGAAGTTAATGGAAAATGTTTGCGTTTGGCTATACATTTTCTATTCGATGTTAATGAAATATTTGCTGTTCGTAATTCAATAGGAACAGCGAGATTGCCGACTCTATTTTGCCCTGCAATTAAGGCAAAAAGCAGCCGCTCTAGGCTGCTTTTTGCTTTAATTATGTCACTGTCGCACTAACATCATCAATAACCTACAAATTTCATACCTATTTATTTCAGTTGTGAAACAATAATGAACTAAAAATTAAAAATTATCTTGGTCAAGGGTGGTTGTGGAATGTAAAACGAAATGTTGACTTTGAACCTTTTACAAGGTCGCAATAGTCACATAGGGGGTCGAAAACTGTTTTAAATTGGTTAATTTTCGATAAATCGAATGACGTTCACGTGAGGGGCGCGTAGCTCGCGAGTTAGAAAAGTGCAAATCTTCGGAACATATAACGTCTTTGCAAGGAATTTTCGCATGCGGTTTTCACTCCATGTCGTTAGTTTATGAACGGGGTCAACTAAAGAGCATAGTCTCGGACCCCAAAATGTCGATTGAATTGGAAAATTTAATTAAAATAGAAACAGGTACTCTCAGGTCTCAGCTACGCACGTCTAACGTATAAACTCTAACTGATGCGTAGCGAGCTCCTAGAGGCATATGTCAAAATCATTTCGTTCGTAGCTGATTACATAGGACGTCTGGCGTTCATGCAATTGTGTTTTTATACAATTCGAACCTTCTAATTTCGATAGGCCACGTGAAAATCCCGGAGTCTAAAGCGCTAGAGTGTTATAACATTCGTATAAAATATAGAAATTTCTCACTTTTAGAAACTTCAAATTAATTGATTAATTTGACACATGTTAGGTGTTTAGGTCTTAGGTTTTTTCGTTACGGAATTTCTTGATTCGGTCGCCGCGCTCAAAGCCAGCGATAAAAGCTATATGCAATAGCTTAAAAATTGCTAATCGTTTCCGAATGGTTCCTAATTTGAACGATTCATGGCAACAGTGAGGTTGTGAACATTTGCACTCAAAATGGATACGTCTAGATTGAAATTGAGGAGGTTCGCTTTTCAACTAGGACTTTCGACCCATTTGGTTTTGGAATATTCACTTCATGGGGAATTTTCATAATTTACTGAAGGAATAATTATATATTAAAAATAAATAAATAATTATAATTGCATAAGTTGAGAAAAAATGCTATGCAATAGCTTCACCGCGGCAGTCCCCGAGTGCCACACGTTTTTTTATTTGTATAACATTTGTATTCACTATATCGATAGCGTACTTAGGTCACAGTATCGATTCTTCAAGAAAGTAGAGCAATTTATTGAATGAAACTAGTGAAATAATCTCTATTATTCCACTGCAGAATGAACAGAATAATAATAATATCCTTGATACATTATGTCGGACAGAGTAAGACCTTGCAAAATTAATCATTTCACTCGGATAAAGCCTTTCAACATCAACGTGCTTAATTCATATCTAAACGGATTCGACTAAGGCATTATTATCGGCATAATGAAAACCCAACCATACGATGTCCCGGCAACGGTAGAGCTATAAATTTCCTTAGTATTCGATATTTTATTTATAGACTACACGGTATTATGATCAAACTTAATACTCTTGTTGTTTTGTAAATGGGAATTATATTCATCATCCTCGAGTGTGGAATGATTCACCTTATTCGGGGAAAGTAACGATTATTCAGTGAGACAGTTATAACGTTCTATTGTCGGTTATAATTGCACAAGTGCATAAAAATTACCGATAATTTTGCAAAAAAGCGTGTTATCTAAAAATTGCACGAGATTTTTTTCATATTTTGGCGAAAGAGCCCGAGTCCGAAGGAGGAGGGCTCTTTTACAAAATATGAAAATAACTGAGTGCAATTTTTATAAGATAACACGCTTGGATGTAAAATTATCTGGTCATTTTTATGCACGAGTGTAATTCAATGGGATATTTCATGAATAAGGAAATACGTATTGATTTTTTTCTGAGAAAAATCACAGAATCTACTTACTGACAAAGACTATGAATAAAATTGTGCCAGACACGCTTTTAAACAATTTTATTTTCAACACACAAATTAAAAATTACAAGAATTATAGTTGAACACGCAGTTGTAAAAGTTTTTGGCATTCCGACTGGATGGACCCGATACAGGCGCATTAAGAGCTGCAGCTGACACATTATCGGAATTCGACGCAAAACTTAGTTACTACTTCATTTCCACGCATTTTTTCAACTATTTCTTCATGGTGACCTTCGTCTAACTGCAGATACGGTGTAATGGATTTAGTGGTCGAATGGCTGGTAATTTTAATAAGCTGCTCCTCACCGACGCCTTTTTTCTATAGCTGTAGACCGTATCGAATGATTAGTTATCTTCACCTTTTTTTGTATCCAGGCCTATTTTTGCTGCTTGTTGGGCTGTCCAAGAGCTCATTGTATTCCTTCCTACAGAAATATTCTTATACCATGCTCTGCATAACTTCCAAGAGGGGTTTACAGTAATAAAGAGTCGATCTGACTTAATTCCCTCCCGCTTCTCCAAAAATTTTTTGTATAATCGTATAGGACACAAATCAGAATTCGTTTTATTCCTAATTAACCATTTTAATGGTTTTTCCCAGCCTTGTGTTGTTTTTGAAGAAATGGGATTATAAATTATTCTTCCCGTCTTTTCACCATTATTATTCTCTTCTTCCTTGAAGAATGACGTTAAACACTTGCTACCTTCTCCACCACGCCAAGCTAACTCAAAAGCAAAAACGAAAAATAACTTTTTTTGCAATCCATCTGGTGTCTCTTCGTCACAATTCTGAACCAAATTTTGGTATTCGTCACCTTTGAGAAACACTGAACTCTCCTTTCTTTTCTCGGGCATCGTTTGGAGTTGCCTTCTCTTAGTTTGTTCAGCGTCTCTTGCTGATTTAAATTCAATATCGGTGAACGGATTGAAAATAATACCATACTCCTTGTAATACTTTTCCATCAATAATTTTGCGGTAACATTCCAGATTGTCTTTATTGTGAAGTCCTTATATTCCTGACCATTCTGCTTGCGCATATTGAATGCCCACTCCGTTAATATTTTTGCCAGTACGCTTATAGACATCTCTTTGTCCATGAAATATCCTTTGGCCTTGCAAAATCCATGAACTGTCGCCATATATAATGTCTGTTGGATTTGGTATTTTTTGATTCACTTTCAACTACATTTTCCTCAATAGATTGTATGGACCACTCACCAAAACGCGACATTTTTTCACTTTTTGAAGTATATGTGACATTTATCAGTATTGTCAGTCAGTGTGAGTCGGAAAAAAGGCCGAAAAAAGCAAATATTTCAGAGCCTAACGAGACTCTGTCCCCCCCGTTTTCGAGGATGCTGAACACGATGGCGGTGGTTTGAACATCCTCGAAAACGGGAGGTGACGCGGTTTTTCTCGGAATATGTCGGTATATCCGCGTTTCACCCTTTTTGGGGGTTGTTTTTGGCCGTTTGGGGGTGACGGTCAGCTCAAAAAGAGTTTAAACCACAGCTATCGTGTTCAGCATTCTCGAAAACGGGGGGGGAGACAGAGTCTCGTTAGGCTCTGAAATATTTTCATATTTTTCCGACTCACAGAAGCTACTACTGTAATTTTTCGATAATTGCATTCCTCTTATGACAAATATTATACATGAGGGAAATATTCAGTTAAATATAACTGAGAGAATGTCGGTTAGCCATGCTACTAATGCGCTGGTTCGTGTTTCACTAATAGCTTGACTATTTCGGGTGAAGATTACTTTGTTGACTTCCAGTTATCTAGTTCCTCAATTTATTGTAAATGGGGTAGATTCCGTATCGACAGCACTTGGAGTTTCTTGTAACATATTTTCCTGTAGGGGAAAATCTTTTTCATTCCTTGAAGTAACCTAACCTAACATAACCTAAGCTCATCTAATCAAGTCAAAGTATAATGTTTAGCTACGTGTCTAAGTCCACAAGGATACTTCTGATTTCTTTGAATATAGGGGAGTTTGCTACCACCCTCCACACACGGCAATATGGCTTTCGTCAGCAGAGATCAATAGGAGACCTGCTTGCCTACGTAACACAGGTGTGGCAGAAATCTATTGAAAAACATGGGGAATTTCAAGCTGTATCATTGGATATCTCCAAAGCATTTAACCAAGTCTGGCACCAAAGCCTTCTTACACTTTTTCTGCTCTAGCAATATATGATTTTGAGTTATTTGTAGAGGCTTTAAGACATTATAATAAGCTGAGCTCCAAATGCTTATCCCATATCTAACTAAGAATGCAAGCAAGCTATTGTAAGTCATCAAAAGATTTTAATGATATTTGATATTTTTATGCATCAAAGTGAGCGCTGATTATGCGATTGCATACAGAACTCACCCTAAACCCTGTACTGCTCCAGAATGGCACGTTTTTTATGATTAAAAGTTCCTTGACGCCGAGCCAGCATCAAGCAAGCCCCTTCTAAATGTACCGGTAAATGGATTTTTGGAAAAGTTATCTCGAAGTTTGTTCATTCCATTATTTCACCGTCGAGGTCGGGTAATTTTGTTACTTTCTAATATCGAGTAGAAGGGTAACGTAATAAATTGAACATTCCTTATGAATCGAATTCTGGAACGTTCGAGTTAACTTTTTTATAAGGAAGTCGATAGAATCCAATATATGAACCGCTGTTGTCACTTTTGTTTCCCTCCTTCCGTCCTCTTTCTACACGCGTCTGCTCCGTCTGAAATAAATATCCCCTCAACGTTATTGAGAGAAGGGTGCATTTAAAACAGACAATAAGAGCGCGATCCGAGATTCCGCTGTAGGCACAACTGGAACTATTCTCGAGCTCACCATCAAGCCCATAAATAAAAATCAGAAAGTTTTCAGTCTAGTTTATGAAAGTCATTCCAGTTCCGTTAGTTTTTGTTCCATAAAACTATATATTTCACGGAGACTGTCCAAAACCCTCTATATACTCAAAGCTTAAGCACCGACTACAAACGTAAGTATGACATTATCAACCAATTAACGATACTTCTATTTGATGAGATCCATATCAAGCCATTTATGGATTAAGAAGCCGAAAATATTGTTGGTACCTCTTGCAATAACACGTTGCTTGAAACAACAACATTTGTGTTTATGATTGTTGGTGTTAATTTAAAATTCAAAGAGGTTGCCCATATTTCTATGGTTTTAAAAATATAAATAACGAATTATTGTGGTCATACTCAATTCTTGGTAACACACAGTTCACGAAATATTAGAAATAATCACGTAGGAAATCCTTATCATGTCCTAAAAATGAATAAAACTTTTCTTCTGCTGTCGGTACTACAGACTTGTGTTGTAACGTACGAATGAGCAGCTAGAAGATAACTTCTGCCTTGCGACGTCAGGATCGAGCACTCAGGCCTTGTGTATCTCCTTTTTATACTTTGACTACACGAGAGAGACTGTGCATATTATATAAAAATTAATAAAAACATCACATTTCTTTTTTTTTATTTGTTAATAAATAATTTGTTTATAACAATTCAAAAATGTATGTACCCATTCAAAGACCATAATAGCAATAAAATCGTACTCAGCAGGCCTAAATTATCCGACAACGACTGTAAACTCCACATTTTGATCAAATTCGTATATTTCATAATAAATATAATTTGAGAGATTTAAAGAGACCAAACATGAAATGATTAGTCGCTCCAAACAATAATACTTTTCGCATTTTATATCAGAGCCTGCGTAATAAATAAAGTTTCATAATATAAGTTTTCCTGACATATTTATGATTTCAGATTCGCTTTTGTTCCATATTCGCCTCGTAAAATATAATCTTCCCTCATTTTACGGAACTTTGTTGTTGAAATGTATGTGGACCACGTTATCTATCAAACTTACCTGACCTTGAACATTCAAACAAAATTGCCAAGCTGAATCAATCTTTCAGAAGCTTTACTATTGTTCGCTTGAGCTCAAACTTATTTCATGTGAGGACGACGGTCGTTTTTCCTGAAACAACCAGTCCTGAAATTCTCCAGAGTGAAATTAGAGAGATTTTTTGTGTGCCATTCTACACTTATTTTCACCATGCACTCGCATTCTTCTGACAAAGAGAAGAATTACTACAATTCGCCGACCATCAGCTAACTGCACGCCGACTGATCATGGAAACAGGTGTGATCAACCATTAGCCTATGCAGGTACTATAAATAAGAAATAATCTCTTATTCACTAAAAATACTATCAATGGACTGAGGGTATTTCGGCTACAAAGTAGCTATCTCAGAGTACTTAACTCGTTTGAATAACTCGGAAACATCAGTTCAGTTTGAGAAACAAGAAGCCGTAGTAATCAAGCAGCAAGAGTTGAAGATGGCAGATGCAATTCTGCCAGAATCTGCCAGAACGTCGTCAAGACCAATATGGCCCTATCAGGGACCAAAAATCTTTGCGAAGTTAAGCCAGGATATCCAGTGAATCACACACACATATATGAATACTATTTTTTACACTAAACCTGGTCGGGGCTTTTGCGCGCTCCGACGACATCGAAGCAATCGCTCCAAAATTACCTAATCAGTTTACCGGTTCAGGATCCTGAATCGTGTGCCCTAAGTAGTCTTATTGAACCCAGAATGACTGCCTTCTGTATCCGGTCTATCAAGATTTGCGCCGAGTATAGCGTGCGGCGATCCAACAGGAAATCTTGATACTTTGTCCATTTTTCCTCCTCTTTCAAAACTATATTCTTCTCTGCCGGAGCAGAGAATTCGATGGCATACATAGTCTCCTGAAAACTTCACGAGTTATACTCAGAACCATACTTCGATGTAGACCCTCCAGACTAAGGAGTCCTCTACCTCCCCAGCGACGTCAGAGATAAATGCAGGAAACGGACGACCTAGGATGAAAACTGTGATGTATTTGCATCATTTTCCGGGTACCTTTGTCGAGTCTATTCAGTTCATAGACCGTCCATTTCACCACTCCAAAAGAGTAAAGCAGGACTAGAACGGCAACCATATTTGTTGCAGACACTTTGTTCTCACTCTTTGGAACAAGGTTTCTGTACTTGCCGTGGAGAACCACCTTTACCTGGAAAGCGTCGTAATTAGGACGCTGTTCAATTCCCATGTATCGATAGGTCTCTGCAGCATCAAGGTGTTTTAAGATATTTCCGTCGGCAAGCTGCACATTCTCGTGGGTTTCCGGAGATCGTCCTCCCCTCAAATGAAACATTGCGCACTTGTTCAATCCCAACTCCATTTCTTTGGCTCGTGTATATTCTTGAACCACGTTTAAGGCGTGTTTTTCTCTCTCAGAGGCATACAGTTTCAGATCATCCATATAAAATAAATGGGTGTTCTGAAGCATCCGGTCGATCGGTAGTTCAGAGTAATATCCACGAGTCCGTCTTAAAGCAATGGAGAGCGGCAGCTGTGAGATGTTGAACAAGAGTGGACTCAAGGAGTCTCTTTGGAAAACACCCCTCTTGAATGTTACCAATTCTGTCAAGACTCGTCATGTTATGGCAAAACGTATCTTCCAAGAGTGGGAACAGATGTTCTATGCATCTCACTAGTGGGGTTGGTACCTCAAGGCATTGGAGCAAGTATAATAATAGCTCATGTGATGTTGAATCAATCAAGGCCATCAAAAGGTTGCGCTTGTAGAGTATGGATGAGTGATAGATCTTCATAGTTCACAATTAATACAAAAGTATAAAAATTTGTTACGTTGTGTTAACTCCAAGTAGAAATTACTTCTTAACCATTTGATACAATAATAACTTGAACGTAAGGTTCTTGGACTCCGAAATATAGTGAAGCATATCAGTGAATTCTCCAATAAAATGTTTAACGAACCAACCGGGGGGAGTAAGAGATGTGTATCGAAGTGTAAAAGAGAAACGGCTACAGCCACTGCTTGCAATAAAGTCGGACAATATATCTTCCGTATACACCTCCACTGAATTAAGGCCCTTGCAGGTCCTGATTTAGATATATTATTGGAATGTTTTCTTAAATTTACTAGGTCACGTTAGAACAAGTTCGAATTTATCTCTTTCCTATTCGGTTAACCTTTACTTTACTTTTACACAAATATCAACAAATACCTAGTTGACAGCTGTTTCGACGTGACTTCGAAGAAACTCTGTATCCTTCGTTCGTAGTCAAACATATGTGGTTTGAGCTTGACAATAGCAAACAGACAGAATTTCTCGCTGTTGTCTTCATTTATCACCAAATGAACCAGCTCATGGTGAACTCTTTGAATTTCTTCCTCTGAAATTTGACCTCTTTCAGCTACTGAAATTATCATCATGGGGAATTTCAACTGGAGTACTGTTCATATGTTTGGAGTTCAGCTCCTAATATAGACTAGCTCTTGGATTTCATCCAGAATACAGCTATTGATTGAAAATGTCATTCTAGGACACCGTGGGAAGATGGGCGATTTCTCATTTTCTATAGATATTTCCATGCCCGGTGTTCATTACAAATCTGGTTTGTTGTCCCACCATGAGAGATTCCAGATGGACGGGCTATGAGGGCTCGAGATAGTCACCCCTTCATTGCCAAGGTCGACACCTTCCAAACTTCTTTTTACCAGACTTCATTTTCAGCAAATAAATATGATTATTGAGAAAAAATCCGCTTAGCCCCGCGTACTCGTGGTTTGACTAAGATTCTGGAACCAAACCCAGAGTTGCGGAGCTTAAAATTCAACAAATGATCATTAGTGAAAACTACCTCGGTAGCTGAGCCTCAGGTTTTCCAGGGCACAGGTCCAGATTACACAGACCTCAGCCTGGAAAACCGTTAAGTCAGAACTTTGGGTAACTGACAGCTCCCTTCTGGGTGTGCACGAGCAAACTCTGGTTCCGGTCTTGGACTCGTTCGTAAACCAGAGAAGTCCTCCAGGCGGAAGTCCTTGTTCTACCAGCTCATCCTCTTTGCTTCAGGCAGCCCAATCCTAAATTTTACCATTTCCGCGAGGTAAGGGCTGTATGTAGAGGACTATTCCCACCAGGACCTCCAGAACCCTAGTTATCACCACGCTGGCGAGTCGCTGAGCCTGCGACCTTGTGCACACTACGGCTGCGTTATGATTGGGCCGTGTAGATCCAGTGCAGAACCTGTGGCCGTAGACCCCATGTCTTTGCGAAGGCTCTCCTGCATGCCCACCAGGGTTTCAAGGTGCATTTCCCAGCTCAGTTTAGCATTGAGGATAACTTGACGAAAAGGTCCTCCCTTACAGATGAATCTCTGGTAGGAATCCTAGTTTCCGTCTCTTCGTGAAAAGAACCACTTCGGTCGTGTCAGGATTCACCACGATGGCTAGTGCAGTCTTCTGCAGCTCACACAAAGTAGCCGCGGTCTTATCATTTTTATCGTGGATGAAGTTTACCATCCTGATTTTATATATTTCAACAGAACTGACTAAAAAATTTTCTAGGTAAGTATAAGCAAGTTTAAAGTTTCTTTGCCTTATTGAAACATAGTGGGTATGCACGTATACACCCACAATGAGACAGACATGCTCGAAACAAATTTTTCTGCAATCACTATACTTCTTTTATAATACTATATATATTTCTCATGATTCTATACATTAGTCTATATACTCGAGGGTATTGCGAGGGAGGTAAAATAATGTTTTCCAGCTTCGAAAAAATAAACTCACCGAGTTCAATTGAAAAATTACTCCGCTGGTTGTTTCATTTTCAAAGTTTGAAAATTGTGTCGATTGTATGGAAGTTATAAATAGCATATCTACGTTAAATTATGGAACTTCGGAAGAACTCTCCATTAGGCAATCGATAGCTCCATTTCTCGTTTAGCTTGCGGTATATAACTCTTAACTAGTCGTTATAATGGTTATTATTATTGCAGACTAATTAACTGCTACGACTTGATGGTATTTAATTATAAGAGCTTTATAGAACTTCTCGCCCTCTCTGTTACGAACTGTTTCTGTTTGTTCTGCCGGTTCACGATCCATAGATTGTAACTTCTGGTCTCTCTGAACTAGTTTTAATAAAGAGAATAATTAAAAACAAATTTCACGAACGGATTTTCTTCTTAAGCCTTGTTTTCTCGTTTTGTTAATTCACGTTTAGAATTTAATTTTCAAGCCTACGAAATGCTAGTAATATTTTTTTTTTCTCAGCTACACTTTTGTTAATTGTTTCGCAAATAGTTGAAATGTATTCATTATTCATTGTTTCCTGTTTGGTGTTAATCAATTTAATTCTACTTCTCATTTCCATCTCAATTAAGACAACACAAATGTTAATTCGAATTAATTAACACTAATTTAACAATGTAACAATCGATAAATAAATAGCATATATTATTATATTCATTCATTAAAATACACAACAAAGATTTTCCATACGTCCAGTCGTATCATAAATACACCGTGTTTCAAAACAGGTATGTATGTATGTATTGTGCGACCCAAAACATCTATTGTATCCTTCAGGATATCTCGGCGGCTATAGCAGTTCCTCCAACCTTTGAGAAAGTTCAGCATGTCGGATGGCTTCGCATTAGATAAGTCTCTCTCTCTCTATTTAGGTATCGTGCTCTTGGTTTTTGAAAGGTAGTGCATTCTGGACGATGTAGATGGAAGTTTCGTCTTTTTCCTCACAAAACCTGCACTGTTCTTCTTCTACTAATCAGAGCCTCTTAAGGTGTCCTTTAAACTGGCAGTGCCCAGTTAGTATTCTGAGTTTATTTTTACTCAGGTTGATACAGATCGCGTTCGGTTGTAGTTTTCCAGAATTATCTTTGCTTGATTCAAGTTCCACAAATGGTGTTTCGCCCTCTTTGTATCTAGATACACCCCGGTGTGTCCCAGAACCCATAGGAGGGTAGCTACTTTTGCCTAGTTCACCCAGTTTTTCCGAGCATTCCAAGACCATGTTGAAGCTGATCACGTGGGACATCAACGCGTTGATGGCTGCTTGACTATCCGACATAATGACTATTCCTGTCTGCGAAGGTCTCTTTCTATATTGATCTGCATACATTTTACTGTAGCGTGAATCTCCGCTTGGAAAATGCTCGGGGATTTGTCTAAGCTTTCAGAGTATTTGCTTCCACACCCATACACTCCTCTAGTTCCTTCTCTTGTGTTGGAGCCATCAGTGCACCATTTGATGTCCTTTCTACTGAGTCTAGGGATGGTGTTTTCATCCCATTCTCGTTTGCCACTTAGTTTCGTTTCAAATTATTCCCCAGTGGTATAGAAATACTTTCACCTGGGCCCTTGTTTTGTTGCCGGGCCTTTTATATTCAGGTGAAATGGTTTCACCTTCATTAGTGCTCAAAGTGTTCTTTTCTACCACACCACCGAGATATATGTCAACCTTGGCTGGATGACTTCAGTCCACATCATGGTGTTTGGGTTGAAGCCCCAATTATGACCAATACAATATAAAGTAAGAGTGTTTATTTTATTAAATCAATGGCAAAGTAATGGCTTCCACCATTACATTATTTTTCTACAAAGTAATAGTTGTGACCTGTTTAGTTTCCCAATATGTTAAACATTTTCTACTGATTCTATTATATTCAATTCACACAACAATACATTTTTTTTCGTTGTAAGTGTATGTAAAATATATGGGATATGGTTACGTTATAACAAGTATAACTTCGAGTGTTCTAAGAAAAAAAATTCATCCTCTCAAACCTATGTATTACACAGGGTCATCTTTTAATATTCATTCGAAGATGTAAAGAAGTAAAATTTGAATTGAAGAATGAGTATATATCCTTATTATTTTGAAAAGTGACAAGTAACTTCTCCAAATGAAAATGTAAAAGGCAAATTGAAAAAATCTTGGTGTGTGAATTTCTTGTTTATTTATACCAAGAAATTCACATCGTTTGTCGAACGACGCGTTTTAATTACGACATGTTTGCTTGAACAGTCCCAGTGTATAATACGGGTAACCCGTAAAAATTTCTAGGATTCTAACCACGTAATTAAAGAATCGATTGAGCGGATTCAACCGTCTGAAAATTCATTAGTTTCG
The DNA here is from genome assembly GCA_958510875.1 of Endomychus coccineus. NCBI lineage: Eukaryota > Metazoa > Arthropoda > Insecta > Coleoptera > Endomychidae > Endomychus > Endomychus coccineus. The sequence continues at coordinate 4,919,482 of OY294069.1, read as the reverse complement.
TCCTGGGTAATGCTATTTCCCATTCAATTTTCTTCGTCTTATTTGAACGAAAATGTGGATACGTTTTGAAAAGAAATCATTAAAATAGTTCGCTTTTTCTCTTATCAGCTAAATGGTCCTAAATATACTTTCGCATTATTATTTTTTACTGAAAGATTCCATACGCTAGGTTCGAAGGGCAGATACAGCTTCGTCAGCTCCTGATTTACCAGAATAAAAATGTTCGTCCTTCTGATCTGCTGTAAGATTCACCTTGTATTCAAAAATGAATCAATGACATGCCAATCTAGAATTGCCGCTTCGAGATAATATATATTCTCTTATGGGCTCAATTTACGTTATTGCATACAAACATAAACTCACAAATAAACGTACAAGTAACCTACTAACACTAACACATCTTAATGCGTTCTAGTTAGAGATGTCACATGGGATTTTCGATTGTGGCGCCATCTGTTTTATTTTTGAGGGACTTTTCACTTTGCCCTCGTATCGTGTAGACAAGCATTTCGTGACGGCATCCAAACAAATAGACGGATTTTTCCAAAACAGCTTAAAATTCGATGAAGACATTTTTGCTCTAGGACTTTTCTCAACAATTTTTAGAAATAGCTTGAGCAAATGCTATATCCTCTGCGAACTTCGTCTGCGAAGAGTATAATAATTCAAAGATAAGACCTGATCAACCATGACTTATCAACAACAATGAAAAGATGTAACGCTTCAGCAGCTCTTCAACTATACTATACATGCTGATTTAAGTATAAACTGCTACAATATCTAGAATTGACTTTAAGATGAATGAAAAAGTAAATGCGATTTTCATGTTGCACTGTGTAGCGGATGTATTTTCTATGCAAAGTGACATATCGATTAAAACGACAAACAGCGTTTGACGTTACGTGCTTTTTGCAAATAAATTCAATCCATCCGCTTCGTATTAAAACTCAGCACGATGTTGATGGCATGGGAGTGTATCGAACAGTCAGTTTTACTTTCACTCAGCGTTTAAATAAATTGTATTCGTCTCACTTCAGCGTTACGTCTAAAACTTTAGACGAGAAAATGTAAAGGAACATATTTTTAGAAAATCGTTACCAGCTAACGGATTATAATCCACTCTTCTTCCCTTAATTTATATTAGTGGAGGAACCTGTCTATCTTGACGAAGATATAATAAGTTCAATCTGAATTGAAATTTGCCGGTCCTTCGAGAATATCAAAGAATATATTTCCGGGCAGCTTCAGGTGTGTGTGAACGTCGTCAAAGAGCTTCAGCGTGTGCTTAAGTATATGTATATGTATCAAGAATCCACTGCTTAGGAATTTTCTTATAATATACGAACTCATGTAAATCAAATTCTATATACGACTGAAATCAAAGAATATAACGCTCAATTATCTACATTCAAACCAGATGTTAAAGATTTATGAGGTAATAGAAAAGGGTTGTCAGACCTCACTAGAAATATTGCTATTTGAGCATTCTACCTAAGATACACTTTTAACATTATAAAGACGCATGTAGGAATATGCAAGGATTTTGATTGATTAAATTAGTATGAATCTGACTCAATGACTGAATATCAGTTCTATGATTTACAGACTTGGAATCCCGTTTTATGTGAATCATCTCCAGAATAGATCTTTTATAATAATTGATTTCCTTAGTTAAAATATCAACATTTTTGTAATATAATTGATGGTTATAATCAAAATAGTGTTTAGCAAGAGCGGAGGAATTTTCTAAGTTTTTGTTTTTTGTACTATACTTATGGCCATACATTTTCTTTTTTAAATATTGTTTAGATTTTCCTGTACAAGTCCCATCGCAATCTAAACAATTAAATTTGTATACTGTGTGGGTTTGTTTATTTTTAGGTATTAAAGGTTTTAGATTTGATAAATATTTCCCAACACAGTTTATGCGCATAATTTATACTATACTTTCTCCAACATTTCTCAATTTCTTCTGAGATCTCCGGAATGTATGGTAATGTTATAAAATTATCTATATTACCTATTATATATGACGTTCCATTACAGATTTTGTTTATTCTTTTTTTAATGATGGGATTTAAAAATGTTTTTGGGTAGTCATCCATTTTTAGTGTATAACAAATAATTTTCACAGTTTTGGGACTGTCCTCTGGGTGGGACAATTTAACCCCGCGAATATTTATAAGACTTTTTTATAACTTGTTGGTTCTATATTTTGAATTTTTTCCATCAACTGAAATGAATTTTTTATACTGTATTCAAGGGTAAAGTTTGTATATTTTGATATTATGTTGACTCATTTCCTGATCTTTCCTGACAGGGGGCAAACGGGTTTCTTAGGAGTATTGTCTTTGTGAATTTCAATAATTAATATAGAGAAGGTGGTTGAATAAATGAGACTCCTCATATCAGGCGAAAATATACTGGATGTTGTTGAGAGTGTTTAATATTTGTCTGGAATTTCGTTGTTGGGTCTGAGCTTGATTCTTTAATTTTTTTTGGGTATGAAATTGATCAATTTTATCTCTAAATATGTAGGTTTATCTATTGCAAATATTGCATACCTTTATACTTCACAAGATTGTTGGGTATTGGACATGAAAAAACAGTGTTCTCCGTCTTTGCGTACATTTCGCGATTTTATTGTTCGCTTCTTCAGACCAAAAGAATAATTAATGAAAATCTTATCTCGACATTCCAAGAAAACATCTACAATCCATTTCAACAATAAATAAGGAAAACTTACCTGAGGCGTGATTAACCTACATAGTACTTGGTCTGTTTTGATGTGCGCTATGTTTTCTTGGAATGTTGAGATATGATGTCATCAATTATTTGTTTCGTCTGAAAGAAGCGAACAATAAAGTCGCGAAATGTAAGTAAAGACGTAGAACATTGTTTTTTTTAAATGTGCAATACCCAACAATCTCGTGAAGTAATACATTTCTGGATGCAATCAAAATAATTAAATGCTTTAGTGAACACGATATTATTTTTAACTGTCTTTTCATGAATTAATTAATTTCTGGATATAAAAATTTGCTGGGATTAATTTAGTGAAATTTTTCAGTATATCGTTTGCTTACTATAGAAGCACTTTCAATTTGAAGACGACATTTTTTATTTTTTATTTAGTTGAAAATTTCACTGAATGACGAAACAAGTCTAATCAATTGAACTACACAGCTTGTGTGAATTTAAATACATATAGGTTTAATTTCACTATTCTACATATTTATTAAAATGAGATTACATCAAGTAAACGCTGAATCTATGGATATGTACATTTTTCTCATTTAAAGGGTATTAAAGAGCAGATATCAAAATAAATAAAATCAATGAAATGTTCCTTAACATTTCAGCGTTCTCAAATACTATTTGATGGTCTGATTCTTAAATATTATTCAGTTTATACAGTACGACCGCATTGTATAGTTTTTTTTCGATTCATCTTAAATAAAACCAATAATTTACAGATAATTTCTCCATATTTTCATGCAAGATAATGGGTGTTTTCATGCAAATCGTGAAGAAAAATTCTAAAATAGGTAACAAATATCATACAGTGTAATTCCGATGAAAAAGAGGCGTGCGTGTGTCGGGCACGTCGTCTCGTGGATGAAACGGACGGGAATATTCCAGTTACTGCACAAGACACGTCACGGGAATTACTGGCATAGCCAACACCATGTTGCCCTTTTATATGGGTTGCGTCTTTTTCGTACAATCAAAATGCGCGCGCTAACCCGTTTGTATTCATTCAAGAAGTTGGTTAGTTCCCTTCGAGAAGTTTTTTTTACTCTTACAAAAGCTGTTTTATAAGAGGTTGTTAATTGGCATCTTGATTATATTAATTGCTTTCATAAAAATGCTTGTTTTGGTTGTTTATTACCCGTCCTATGTTCCAAATTTAGTTTATACACACATCTTTAGGAAATCCATATAAACATCTATCATTTCCCCCTTTACTATGTGATATGAAATTTTATCATATATTTAAAAGTTAAACACTACTATGTTTATATTTCTTTTATATGTAACTTCCGTAACTCGAGTTTAACGTTATTACTTCAGACTATGAATAATACTTATCGGTAGGTAGCAAAGGTTTAATGTGGTCCTCAGTTCACGAATGACTGATCACAGTAGTCCTTTGCTACGATATGTATATTTATCGTTATGTATTTTAATTGTATTTGAAAACCATCTGAAGATGGCATAATAACGCTAAAACTCGAGTAACGGAAGATATCAATCGTAGTAGTGTTTAATTTTACAATATCTTTATGAACATATCAGTAACTTTCAAAAGATCGGGAAGTTGATACAGATTGATTCATCCGTTTCTTTGTGATATCTATTCCGTTTGAAACGAATGAACTTAGAAATAGCAATCAACATTTAATACACTTCATCATCCAACCTTTAGAAACTTGTTCTTAACATATGTAGTGTAACAACAACTGAATATTAAACAAGTATGAGTATATGTTGCAAAGTTCGAATAAAGGAATCAAATCTCACGAAATAATTTGTTTTGTAAGCTACCTTAAATTGTAACTCATAACATCACTCAATGCATTCGTAAAAATATTTCGTAATAAAAACTTATTCGTTTAGCATTGAAAGCCTAAACAATCATCAATTGACTTAATTGATCTACTTATTTATCGTTAATTCTATCTTATCCAAATCAATCAGTAATATTGAATAAATAATGAGCTCAATATATTTTTCAGACAGTCGCCATCTATGAGTATGGAGACAAACTAATCCATTCATGAGAACATGAAAGTACATTTCGCAGTAGACAAAAATAGGAAACTGTAATTTTTGAATATATTGACCGACATATCGCTTTAAGTTGGTGAAAATAGGGCCAATGAAGTTGAAAGTAGCTGCATCAGCATCAGGTGACAGTTATTTGTTCATTACAAAGATATCTCTCCCGATTTCTTCTATGTAATCTTTAAAGTTTCAGATAAGCTGACGTTGCGTCCTCTCTGGAATAATTGAAGTTTTGTCATGATTACTGTATCCAAGAAAACAGTAACTGTATTTTGGTTCAGAAAATATGAATAGCAGTTAAGCCTAATTGCTTGTTCAGTCATGGGGTGAAACTCTTTCAATAATTCATGTAACGTTGAGCCACGCGCAATCTAAGATAATTAACTTTTTGTAAATGCATCACTGAAATATCTCATGTTGTTGTATTGCTCTCTCTAGGATAATAGACGAACTGGTTAAGCTAGTTTCTTACATTACAACAAGAAATTGTATTGTTTTGCCAATTAAATTTATAAAGCATAGATATCAGTTGTAGGAGCTCAAAATTACAGTGACCTATAAGCACTGTACTCGAATTCACCAGCGAGAGGGTTTCATGCAGCATCCTCTCTGAGGGAATAGACAAACTATCAGAACCAGGCCATACGTAGATAGCTTCTTTTCGTGTAGTTGAAGTAATGACGACTAGAAGTCAGTCTATTGCTTAATTTCAAAAATTAATACCTTGAATAATTAATGATATTAGCGCCCGTTAACCCGTTTGTATTCATTCAAGAAGTTGATTAGTCCCCTTGGAGGAGTTTTTACTCTTACAAAAGCTGTTTTAAAACAGGTTATTAGTTGGCATTTTAATTTTATTAATCGCTTTTATAAAAATGTGTTGGTTTGGTTGTTTATTTACCTGTCCTATGTTCAAAATATGAATATACTTATCGGTAGATAGCAATGGATTACTTTGGTCCTCAGTTCACGAATGACCGATCACAGTAATCCTTTGCTACGATAAGTATATCATATGGTTATGTATTTTAATTGTATTTGAAAATCATCTGAAGATGGCATAATAACGCTAAAGCTCTAGTAATGGAAGTTAAAAAGATCTAGTAGTATTTAACTTTACAATATCTTTATGAACATATCAGTAACTTTCAAAAGATTGGAAAATTAATACTGACTTTGTGATATCTATTCCATTTGAAACAAATAAACTTTTAAATAACAATCAACAATTTAATACACTTTATCATAGAAATAGTCATTTTTAATTTGTATTTCAGGAAAAGACAAAAACAGGAAAGGAACTGGGCAATCATCAATTTTTGCGAAACATTAATTTGGGTCTATCAACAATCGAGTAGGCGATATAAACTAATCCAGTGGCGTCCCCAAGGGGCGGACGACCGATAGAATACATTTTTTTTTCACATCTAGATGATCGATTTTTGAAACATGGGAATATTTTAACTAGTTTTGATGTACTACTCCCAAAAGTCCCAAAAGAATCAAAAGAGGAAATAAAAAAAGTCAGCGCACTCCGGGAGTGCAGGCAGAAGTGAAAACTTGAACTTATGGCGCGTTGGGCACTTTTTTGGGTGAGCATTTTTAGGTGCGCTCGCGACATGAGAAATTGTTCATAAAAAATCAAGTTTATCAAAGCAATGTGGGCACTTTTTGAATAGACATGAAGTATAATAATATAGAAACTATATTAGAAGGAAGTGGTTTTATTTAAATGAGTAAATATTAGTAAATAGTAAATACAAAATTGATCAATTCTCATCCATAATTTCAACAACTCTTACATCATCATTATCAGCATTTTCATCATTATTATCAGGATTTTCATCAAATTCTAAAACTGAAACAATAGGTCTATGGTAACTAAAGTATGAAATGAACAATTTTGATTTAAATCTATTTATATATCTTGTGAATACTGCATTATTGCACTACAACAATGTTTTTATTAATTCTATTTACACTTTAGATTTGTTTTTTTAACACAATACCATAGCAGCAACACAAGTCAAATGAAATATTTAAATAAATAAATTTTCCGTTTAATATTCATTTATAAAATAAATATAAAAAACTCTCAATCTCGTCTGTCGCGAGGGCACGAACGAATGCCCATGCAAAGACTGCGTATAGCATGCAGCGCTCTCGCATACCTATATGTATACTCAGAGTGTATAGGTATGCGAGAGCGCTGCATGCTATACGCAGTCTTTGCATGGGCATTCGTTCGTGCCCTCGCGACAGACGAGATTGAGAGTTTTTTATATTTATTTTATAAATGAATATTAAACGGAAAATTTATTTATTTAAATATTTCATTTGACTTGTGTTGCTGCTATGGTATTGTGTTAAAAAAACAAATCTAAAGTGTAAATAGAATTAATAAAAACATTGTTGTAGTGCAATAATGCAGTATTCACAAGATATATAAATAGATTTAAATCAAAATTGTTCATTTCATACTTTAGTTACCATAGACCTATTGTTTCAGTTTTAGAATTTGATGAAAATCCTGATAATAATGATGAAAATGCTGATAATGATGATGTAAGAGTTGTTGAAATTATGGATGAGAATTGATCAATTTTGTATTTACTATTTACTAATATTTACTCATTTAAATAAAACCACTTCCTTCTAATATAGTTTCTATATTATTATACTTCATGTCTATTCAAAAAGTGCCCACATTGCTTTGATAAACTTGATTTTTTATGAACAATTTCTCATGTCGCGAGCGCACCTAAAAATGCTCACCCAAAAAAGTGCCCAACGCGCCATAAGTTCAAGTTTTCACTTCTGCCTGCACTCCCGGAGTGCGCTGACTTTTTTTATTTCCTCTTTTGATTCTTTTGGGACTTTTGGGAGTAGTACATCAAAACTAGTTAAAATATTCCCATGTTTCAAAAATCGATCATCTAGATGTGAAAAAAAAATGTATTCTATCGGTCGTCCGCCCCTTGGGGACGCCACTGGATTAGTTTATATCGCCTACTCGATTGTTGATAGACCCAAATTAATGTTTCGCAAAAATTGATGATTGCCCAGTTCCTTTCCTGTTTTTGTCTTTTCCTGAAATACAAATTAAAAATGACTATTTCTATGATAAAGTGTATTAAATTGTTGATTGTTATTTAAAAGTTTATTTGTTTCAAATGGAATAGATATCACAAAGTCAGTATTAATTTTCCAATCTTTTGAAAGTTACTGATATGTTCATAAAGATATTGTAAAGTTAAATACTACTAGATCTTTTTAACTTCCATTACTAGAGCTTTAGCGTTATTATGCCATCTTCAGATGATTTTCAAATACAATTAAAATACATAACCATATGATATACTTATCGTAGCAAAGGATTACTGTGATCGGTCATTCGTGAACTGAGGACCAAAGTAATCCATTGCTATCTACCGATAAGTATATTCATATTTTGAACATAGGACAGGTAAATAAACAACCAAACCAACACATTTTTATAAAAGCGATTAATAAAATTAAAATGCCAACTAATAACCTGTTTTAAAACAGCTTTTGTAAGAGTAAAAACTCCTCCAAGGGGACTAATCAACTTCTTGAATGAATACAAACGGGTTAACGGGCGCTAATATCATTAATTATTCAAGGTATTAATTTTTGAAATTAAGCAATAGACTGACTTCTAGTCGTCATTACTTCAACTACACGAAAAGAAGCTATCTACGTATGGCCTGGTTCTGATAGTTTGTCTATTCCCTCAGAGAGGATGCTGCATGAAACCCTCTCGCTGGTGAATTCGAGTACAGTGCTTATAGGTCACTGTAATTTTGAGCTCCTACAACTGATATCTATGCTTTATAAATTTAATTGGCAAAACAATACAATTTCTTGTTGTAATGTAAGAAACTAGCTTAACCAGTTCGTCTATTATCCTAGAGAGAGCAATACAACAACATGAGATATTTCAGTGATGCATTTACAAAAAGTTAATTATCTTAGATTGCGCGTGGCTCAACGTTACATGAATTATTGAAAGAGTTTCACCCCATGACTGAACAAGCAATTAGGCTTAACTGCTATTCATATTTTCTGAACCAAAATACAGTTACTGTTTTCTTGGATACAGTAATCATGACAAAACTTCAATTATTCCAGAGAGGACGCAACGTCAGCTTATCTGAAACTTTAAAGATTACATAGAAGAAATCGGGAGAGATATCTTTGTAATGAACAAATAACTGTCACCTGATGCTGATGCAGCTACTTTCAACTTCATTGGCCCTATTTTCACCAACTTAAAGCGATATGTCGGTCAATATATTCAAAAATTACAGTTTCCTATTTTTGTCTACTGCGAAATGTACTTTCATGTTCTCATGAATGGATTAGTTTGTCTCCATACTCATAGATGGCGACTGTCTGAAAAATATATTGAGCTCATTATTTATTCAATATTACTGATTGATTTGGATAAGATAGAATTAACGATAAATAAGTAGATCAATTAAGTCAATTGATGATTGTTTAGGCTTTCAATGCTAAACGAATAAGTTTTTATTACGAAATATTTTTACGAATGCATTGAGTGATGTTATGAGTTACAATTTAAGGTAGCTTACAAAACAAATTATTTCGTGAGATTTGATTCCTTTATTCGAACTTTGCAACATATACTCATACTTGTTTAATATTCAGTTGTTGTTACACTACATATGTTAAGAACAAGTTTCTAAAGGTTGGATGATGAAGTGTATTAAATGTTGATTGCTATTTCTAAGTTCATTCGTTTCAAACGGAATAGATATCACAAAGAAACGGATGAATCAATCTGTATCAACTTCCCGATCTTTTGAAAGTTACTGATATGTTCATAAAGATATTGTAAAATTAAACACTACTACGATTGATATCTTCCGTTACTCGAGTTTTAGCGTTATTATGCCATCTTCAGATGGTTTTCAAATACAATTAAAATACATAACGATAAATATACATATCGTAGCAAAGGACTACTGTGATCAGTCATTCGTGAACTGAGGACCACATTAAACCTTTGCTACCTACCGATAAGTATTATTCATAGTCTGAAGTAATAACGTTAAACTCGAGTTACGGAAGTTACATATAAAAGAAATATAAACATAGTAGTGTTTAACTTTTAAATATATGATAAAATTTCATATCACATAGTAAAGGGGGAAATGATAGATGTTTATATGGATTTCCTAAAGATGTGTGTATAAACTAAATTTGGAACATAGGACGGGTAATAAACAACCAAAACAAGCATTTTTATGAAAGCAATTAATATAATCAAGATGCCAATTAACAACCTCTTATAAAACAGCTTTTGTAAGAGTAAAAAAAACTTCTCGAAGGGAACTAACCAACTTCTTGAATGAATACAAACGGGTTAGCGCGCGCATTTTGATTTAAATCTATTTATATATCTTGTGAATACTGCATTATTGCACTACAACAATGTTTTTATTAATTCTATTTACACTTTAGATTTGTTTTTTTAACACAATACCATAGCAGCAACACAAGTCAAATGAAATATTTAAATAAATAAATTTTCCGTTTAATATTCATTTATAAAATAAATATAAAAAACTCTCAATCTCGTCTGTCGCGAGGGCACGAACGAATGCCCATGCAAAGACTGCGTATAGCATGCAGCGCTCTCGCATACCTATACACTCTGAGTATACATATAGGTATGTAATCTCGTCTGTCGCGAGAGCACGAACGAATGCCCATGCAAAGAGCGCGTATAGTATACATATATTATAAGAATACACGCGGAGTATATCTGTGTAAAATCTCATCTGTCGCGAGAACGGCTGAAAATGCTCTCCCACAAAAGTGCCCAACGCGCCATAAGAAGTTTTCACTTCAAAAGTAGACATAGGTAAATTGAATAAGTTGTATACCGCCTACGAACCCTTTTTAGAAGTTCAAAGTTTTGATATTGTTCTGGGAGAAGTCACACTATGGTACAGCATTTTGAAACATATTGAAAATAAACCAAAAAATTTTATGGATGCACTGATTTTCTTCAAACAAAGAAATCGTGAGTTATTTCCCAATATTTACACACTTTTGGAAATCTTCGTCACTATACCAGTGACAACCTCTTCAAATGGGAGGACATTTTCCACTATGAGGCGGCTCAAAACCTACCTCAGAAATACTATGGAAGAACAAAGGCTCAATGGACTAGCTCTTCTGAATATTCATCGAGAAATTCCAATAAATGTTGAAGAGGTCATAGATTTTTTGAGCAAATCAAAGAAGCGAAAATTCAATTTTTGTCTGTAATGTTTCACTCAATATTATTGTTTGTGCTCGTTTTTGTAGTACCTTACTGAAGTTTATTTATTTGTGATTTTAAAGTGAGATTTCAGTTTAATTAGTATGATAATGTTATATGGATTTTTCGTTGTTACTAAAGATATTTTTTATTTTATATTTATCATTCAGTTTATTTTAATGTTGCTAGCAGCTGTAAGACTGTAGTCCGGGTGTTTTCAAAATAAAATGTTTTTTTTTGAAACTATTGATACATTGATTGAACTGATAACGAGTGATAACCCCCCCCCCCCCAGAAAAAAATCTTGGGCACGCCTCTGAACTAATCTGTGCTATTGTGTAACTCGTATGCTAACCAGCATGTATTCGTAAATTCGTAATAGAACCGAAAGTAATGCAAGCGATAATCAACTCTAATAACATTGAATGGTGACGTAGCTTATTGGCGCAAGCGATATTCGAACGTATTGCTGTTCCTTTTGTATTCATTTGTGTTGTGGATATCGAGCACTATTTATTACATTAGCTAGTTCAGTTTTATTTCGAATATTTCCATGTCGGAGGAGTGAAGAAGCATTCAATATGGCCAGTCCGGGAACTAAGCCCTTTATTTCACCGACATTGTCAGTCTATGATTACTATAATTCAATGTTACAATTAACATAGCAGTTTCTCTATGTAACTTTGATTGTCGTTGATTTACTAGAGCCCTAAAATATATTCTAGTGCCTTAGATTTACTGCTACGCGAGAACAAACTTGTAAGATCTCTATGGGACATGGGTAAGAGTGTATGTTATAATAATTGTTTTGTGGGGACAGACGATTTTCAAGAAAAAATCGGAGATGGTGCACGGATGAGCAACGAAGTTTAAGTTTTCTTGAAGTTTATTTGTCAGTGTGATTATGTCAATATAATTATCAAGTTATTCCTGCTCTGTGATGGTAGTATGAGGATTTCAAACCGTGTTAAAATGGTTTTCCAAGTCGTGAAGATATGTGATATATAACAACCTACCTAGATCTAAATAGATAAAACGTTCCGGAATTCGTTGTAAAAATAGTTGGCGCTGGAAAATACTTTATTATAAATTCATGAAGCATGCTACAAAAATTGTGAGTAGAGTAAAATTCATTTTCTTATCGATAAATGTTGATGTAAAGTAATGAATAATAGTTTTGAGGGAGGTTATTTAATCTCCAATTATTGTTTCTTAAGTTATAATTCAAGAAAGAATGTGTTGATTTAGAGATTCCATAGCTACATGTTTGAGAGCTCTCTATGGTATATTGGGTGAGAGTCACAGTACGACCGTGGTAAGAGTGTAAGATATGATAATTGTTCTGTGGTGGGTAAGTGACAGAGCAAGAGCACTTTCAAGGAAAAATTGGAGATGGCGATCGGTTGAGGTGTTGAGGAACAAAGTTAAAGTTTTGTTGAAATTTATTAATCAATGTGATTATGTAAGTATAATTATAAAGTTATTTCTGTTTGATGATTGTAGAATGATGATTGATGATAAATGCAATAATTATTAACTAATCACGCTTCAACATGCTGATTCAATTTGTCAACTCTATAATCAGTACTACCAAAATCATGTACACCGTGGAACACATAGATTTGATTACGTCCTTCGTTCTGTGAAGTCGCAAATTTAATTTTGTTTTATTTCATTCGCCCCATTTGAATTTGATTGTCATCAATTTTCCTTAATGTTACAACCTCGATGTTAATAGAATAATTTCGCAAATCACAAAAGTCCCCTAAATTACTTAATTATTGATGATGAGCATTTTTTGTCCATTATATAACCAACCCAAATACAATAGCCTAACAGGCTATTATAATTCAATGGAACAAGAACTAATTTAAAAGGAACATAGATGACTTCATCAGACTGCTGTTTTGGCAAATTAAAGTAAGCTAAATTCATAAAAACACTTGTTTCAATGACTAGGTATCCACTATGGAATATTATCAAAGAAATGAATTTTATGCATTATGTAGCTACTTCTGTTGCATAATATACAAACAGGCTGCGCTAGCGTCTTAAACTTCGATATATCAGTTATTATAGAAGATATCAAATAAAATTATTGACGAGAGTTGTACCTAAACATCTGTAAACATTACATTCCAACATTAGGTTCATATGTACTGAGTGTTCCATATTCCTAGGGTGAAACAAACATACTTTATCTCAAATGGGGTAGGTACCTACCCTATTATATTATTTCGAATTTAGATTAGGTTCATCTTTTCCATACTGGTAATATATGGTTTCATATAATTATATGGAGAATTTCAGAGTAATGTTCAATTGTATATGAAAATCATTGGGAGTTCAACACCATGTATACTTCACATGAAACAACTTGACATACATTTTTTGCAAGCAGAAGTTCTTTCTCACTGCTAATTAGCTATAAAAAAAATAATTTCTAAAAATCTTTTTGTTATTAAATTGAAAATATTTCACAAATTAGTAATTGTAGGTATAGTAAGGGCTTAATAAGAATGAAAGCATGTAAGTAGTAAGTGTTGAAGTATTTATGTTTATGTGTAAATCTGTAAATACTATGTCAACTGTAGAACGTATAGTTATATGCTCATTTGGTTCTCTGGTCAGTAAGAGAACATTCTCTCTATGTACACAGGTGCGATGTGGGTTGCGTTACTCTACAAAGTTGTTAGAGTCCCTCTTGTACGTTTGAAATGTTTAAATTAATACCTACGATGTTTAGTTTCATTGTTAATTGGTTATCTTTCTTTGCCGATTCACATTAACCATCACAGTAAGTAATTTATTTCATATATTCATAAGAACCCCTATGGGTGTAGAACCGGTCACAGTAAAAAAAACGAAATAAATGAATGGCGTTAGCCTACAATCATAAATACATGATAAAATTTAGGAGAATAAAAACTGTTTGAATATAAAATTTTTCAGTTTAGTAAAGATTGATTTCAAATTAGGCTGTACCAGGTTGTCGTCAAAGTATTCATCAATTGTGTAGTAAGCCCTTGCAATGAGAAACGATTTCAGAAGGGATTTCGAAACACTCCTAGGTTTAGAGCGAAGTACTTGTAGGAGTTTGTTAAATATTTTTGCTGCCGAAAACTCAACATTTTTTTGCACATAAGTGTAATTCAATTTTTGGCATTTCATATTTTCCTTGAATCTTGTTTGATACTCATGATTGTCAGCGTTGTTCATGAATAGAGATGGGGTATCTCTGACAAACAAGACGGCTTCATAAATATACAGATAATAGAAGATAAGTATTTTATACTTAACGAAAAAACTCAAACAGCTCTGCATTCTCTTGAGCCTGAATATATTTCGCAAGCACCCTTTTTGTAAGATGAAGATTCGGGATACCTCAGCGGAGTTGGCCCAAATTATTATGCCATACTGCAGCCTTGATTTCACATATGCATGATATGCAGCTAATGCTGTATCAATCCCCACTTGATTCGATAACGTTCTCGGTGCATAGCAATACTTTGAAATGTTGCTAGCTACATGATTAATATGAGGTCTCGAATCTAGCCGTGAATCAACTTCTATAGGTACTTAAGAAACTTGTATGAGCAGAGAGTCTTAACATTATTTTGCCATCGGTAAGTTCTGTCCTGTTATTATTTTCACTGTAGTTGAATGTGATTACTTTGGTTTCATCTATATTTAAAATTAAATTGTTTTTTGTGAACCAGTTGTTGAAAGAATCAATGATTTTGAAGGTATTATTTTGGAGATCTTCACTTGACAACTCTGAAATTGCAGCCGCAGTGTCATCTGCATATTGTGAAATATCAATGTTGATTCCAGCAGGTAGATCGTTTACATAGATAATATACAATTGCGGCGCCAATATTGATCCTTGAGGGACTCCTTTCTTCACATATAGTATATCAGACCTCATGCTATTTCTTGAATTATTGGAAGATTTAGTGTATTGACTTCTATTTTCAAGATATGATTTAAGTAAATTATGTGCTGCCACTCTGATGTCGTATAAGTCCAGCTTTGCCAACAGAATTGAATGATCAATACTATCAAAAGCTTTTGACCAGTCTAAACAAAGAAGTGCAGATGCTTTATCCTTGTTGATAGGATCAAATATTTTACCTAGAGTCTGGTAGACAGCTCTAATCGTTGTCTTATTTTTCCTGAAACCGTTTTGTTTGTCTGAGATAATGTTGAATCTTTCGAAAAAATTAGACAATCTAGCATAAATAATCTTTTCATATACTTTACTGAAATTGGAGAGTAAAGCTATAGGTCTATAGCTATTGATCTTATCTTTCTCGCCATTTTTGAAAATTGGTTTTATAGCTGCTAAGGAAAATGATGTTTGGTTCATGCTAGTAATAAGGAATAACCTGTACATGTGGGAATGATTTTAAAATTTGTAGCTTATATATGTTGGAATATATTTAACAATCATTTTTCCACCTCATGAAATTGAAAGCCATCACGATTTCTAACCTGATACTTGATTCCAACAAATCTTCTATTTTGATCCAATCGTTTTAACGATCAAATTTATAGTTTTTCTTTATCGAAACAAGGAGTATTTTCATGAGATCTGAGTTTGGAGATTCAATTTATAATTTTAATATTCTGTTGTTGATGATACCGCTTGTGTTAATTGCCAATACGTCGGCATATAATTTCACTTCTCTTATATCAAATTCATGGAAAGTCAGATCATGAGAGACTTGAAAATTACTAATTTAAGATTAGTTTTACATATTCTGTGTGATGGAATTTCAGTTTATAACTTGAGCACGTATGACATAAAACGAATAGTTTCAAGTATAAATAATTCTACATATCTCACAGTTTAATCTATTTTATGCACAATAACACCAAAAATACATTCATAAAGTAGTAAAAATTAAGTTCCCCAAAACGCTGACAAGTTTAAATGAACTATATAAATTGAAGAATCTGATTACATTATGCATTTTGATGGTTGGATATAGAGAAATTAATTTTTTTCCTTTGTTTCAGGACCCTTGCAAGAATTTGGGCATTTTTCACTATTCAAATGTTGAAGCTTCATACTCATTCCACAGTCTAAAGGGTCTTTGGGGAGTCGGAAATGGAACATATTACATCTTTGCTTACTAGAATGTACAGACCGAAATCGTCTAAAGTAAGTGCAAAATATCTTTCATATCGTAATTATAACTTGTTATTTGCTTTACTCAGTCACTGGAATTTTACAAAAATCAACTGTAAGGGTAACTGTTTTGGTCACAACCAAAATATATAAAAATTGTGTTGTGAAAACTGTTGAGATTCAGTAGTAGATAATTTAGTTCAATGATGTTTAGGTGCTTTCGAATTGATTTGCGTTAATTCGTGACAGAAATCCTATTCTGTCCAGTTTTTGATTTGGATTTGGCAAAACTTTTTATGGAAAACTGTTGAGGGTGAATTAAGTTTCAAATGATCCATTCGCTCTTTTTTTGGTAATAATGGTATTGTCATGTTTCGTGATCCAAAAAGTTGTCGGTTTGCAACTACTATTTTTTACAAGTTTTTTCCGTTGATTCCGACCCAACTTGGCATACCTCATTGTGTCAAAGCAAGAATTTGGAAATAAGATTATTTGCTTCATTACAAACTCAGGTGATTGTATTCTTTTACAAAATGTCATGCACCCTTACTAAGTTTTTCATAAAATTGAAACTTCGAGAGTAAATAACGAACGTTACTTCATACATTTGAGTTTTCCAACATGTTTTAACCACAAGCTTACGAGTTTTATGTCCATTACTCATCCAAACCAAAGAGGTGTGTACATAAAACTGACAATTGAATAAACAACCCTTCTTCCAATTTCAAGGATCCCATTCATCTAAAGCTAGTGATATGACATGTCATCGAAAAAAACATCCCTTGTGTGTATTAGATTGGCAGAAAATGGATCAACTTGAGCCAAATTAGATCATTTGTACAACATCGCATTTTAATTCATTTGCTACTAAGCTATTTCAGTCCATTTATGCCCAATAATTTTGAGTTCAAGAATTAATTCCAATTTATTCAAGTGATGTTTGTCACTGGAGTGAATATTTTCATGCCAACCGTCAATCAGCAAATATGCTTATTGTTATTGTATAATAAGAGAGAAAAGTCAAAAATAAACTGGTGATAATTTTGCCCTTATGAAATGCAACTTCTTTGTAATTTTTTTCAAGCAAGTAATTTGGAATTCTTCGGACAAAATAATATTTCCATTGCCTCCCTTAAGACTGGAAGTAAAAACGTAAAGTCCGTGTGTGCTGGTTGATATCAAACATGAAATGGTACAATGGTCCTAATATGGACAAAATAAACTGACCATCAATTGGTCACCATTATTACTCAAACCAGAATTCAATCGTATAATTATTTATACGATTTTTCATTAGAAATCGTATAGCAACTTGATCGTCTTGATATCTTCAAGTCGTCAGTTGGATCTCCCAATTCCATGGAAGTTCCTGTCTTTGGACAGCTTCAATTTGTGGTAACCTGATATCAAACTTAATTTGAGGGAGAATTATTACGTTCTGCTATTCTAATACACGTCACAATGCAGTACGTCTCATTTATTTGCCTGAAAAAAAAACAATCCATCAAGTTACAATTACTTACCTCTTACTAAAGGGCTTGTGTATGTTTGACCGAGTTTCAAACTGCACCACCACCAAAGTTATATTTCAAATGAAATAGCACTTTTTTCCAACTACAAGCATCGCATTTTGATGTAAGAATATCTGTTTCTATTATTTCGCAAGGAATTTTTTCATAATTGGTGAAATAATATTAGTAAGCAACGTCATCATTCAATCATTCTTAACTCTAGCACCACGAATCATACAATAGTCTAACAGGACTAATGTGACATAAACATATTTTTTTTAGATAACATTCACTTTACAACGGACATAATTCACCATCATTACTAATTTTGTTGTCACTGTTCCATAGGCATTTAAATGGGACATACTGATTGTCATTTTTCAGGTTCGATTAATTATAACATGCGAAAGGATATGATAATTTATTATCATATACTTTCGAATGTAATAATTAATCGATAGTGCTTTTATTTGGTTTCCTCCCACCAGGGTACCAAATAAAGCGGGCGTAAGGCGTGCACATCCCTCTTTCATATTTCAGCCGTTATGCCTCCCTATCATTGAGAAGTTGAATCGTCATTGCGGGAAGATAATCAGTACGTGTGTCTGGGATTCTGCTGAATGGCACGTGAATTCGGATTTGATTAAAAGGAAGTCTGGACGAGACACAACTACATCCTGTGACGAAACTCGAGAGTAAGATTGGAGAAAACGCACAACACTGATTCAGATTCAGCAATTTAGGCGTAAGAGAGATGTGTACATCGAGGATCAATCTAGCGAGGTATCAGTTCGACGAATCATCTTCCATTCGAACGAATCGTGCTCTTTTAGTGGAGGATGAGATAATTTCTTCAGAGATGAACCACGACGACATATATTTCCCCCCAGCTGGTGGATGTTGAGAATTGTGGAGAATGGCACTGTTCAATTAATGTGGTTTGGTGTATAAATTCGAGAAAGAGATAGTACGGGTTCTGTTGAACAATGATCGTAGGATTCTTGCGAAGCGTGGGACGAACAAAAGTGCTTATGTTCGCGTTCTGTTGTTGAGATTCTTGTGTTTGGCTTCGGGGGTAATTCCATCGGCTTTGTACTTGGGAGAAAACGGAACCTCATTGACGTTACCGAAAGTTCGGCAAACCCTCTCGGGGAACCGCATCGCCTGTTGGACGGAGGTTGGTGGCGGCATTCCACAGTGACAGCAACGGTGTGGCGGTCAGCGACTGTGTTCTGAAATCGTCAAAGAAATATACTCTGGGTTGTGTATGAGATGTGTGGATGTGGGGTGGGGCGAGTTGTGCATGAGAGTGTTGTGAATGGGGAAGGTGTGTGTGAGAGAAGTGTTTAAATGTTGAGTGAGAGGTGAAGATGTGGGGGTATGAGTCTGGTGGGGTGAGAGTGAGGGGTTCAGCGATAAAGGGAAGGAGGAGGAGGAGGAAGTCTGTATGAGAGGCTGTATGAAGTGAATAAAAATTGCATATTTCCATGTTTTTCAATCATTCTAATGTGTTCATTCATAAATTCCAAACGTACAGATCAATACCTTCCATAGTTGTTCATGTAAAATATATGAATTGTGTAATTCGAAAAAAGAAATATTTCTATATCTGTTACTGTTTGCTTTTTTTCAAAATTTCATTTGTAACTCCATTAAAATCTATCACGCAAACAGGTTCAATTATTTTGATTCAATTGATCAAAGTCTCACTGATTGGGACTTATTTCTCTTTAGTAAGACTTTCGTTGCTCATTAAGACAGAATCTGTCCAAAATGATGTAGATGCCAGAATTACATCACAGTTACGATTCATTTTATAGTTGAATATATTCCACATTTTAAGGTAAAATCGAACCGTAACGTTGAAGCCAGAATAACGTTGGCGGTAAGATTTCCTTCGAACCTGTTATTCTTAAATTTTCAAACAAAAATCAAATTATATTAAAGCAAACGGTAACGGATACAGCGGTCAACAGTTTTGATTAAATTGAAAAAAATATCTTACACAAGCAGCCGTTGAATGGTATCTGGATAGAAATTGATCAATACCGGCGGGATATCATCTTTTCCTATAGTCATATTTTTTAGATGGAACTGGGTAATTTTTATTGTGAATTTGTCAGAATGTAAGGAAAAGGGAATTCGTTAGTGTATGTGTGTGTGTGTGTGTATGCTTATGACGTGTGGCGTGTGAATGGGGGAAAGGAAAGGGTATATTTCGAAGAAGATTTCAGAGCGCATCGCTGCTGCCATCGGGGAATGGCGACCACACGACGACCGATCAACGCAGGAGATGTGGAACTCAAGGGAGGCAATGTTGAATTTCGTGCCTGGCTAAACTGTGGGTGGTTTTGTCTGTTTCTGAATGGACGCCTGGGGTCCATAACGTCCTTTGTTGTAGCTCCTGTGTGAAGCCTCCTGGAGAAGGCTTTCCCAGTCCGATCTTCGAAGTACTCGACGTTCGGCCGGACGGCATGGTTTTTTCCCGAAGGAAAAATTTGTGGTGGTCATTTACATTTACGTGAGATTCTCTTTCGGAGTTAAAGTGGAGGCAAAGGACGTGACAGCTGAAACAGCACCTTTTGGGACTTTTCCGTAGAGCAGGTTTCTTGCGATCATTGAACGGCAGAATTTCGGAATTCTCGTTCTTTTGTCTGTACAACAAACCACATTCTTAGAACAGTTTCCCATTCTCTCCTAATCTCAACCGCTATCAGCTTGGGGGAAATATTGTTGTTAAAATATCTCTGATTAAATTATCACAGTCTCCATTCTAGGAGCAAGATTCGTTCGAATTGAAGGTGTTTTAGTGAATCGATACTTCACCAGAAGCGCTGGAAAATACTTTATTATAAATGAACGAATTTATGAAGCATGATACAAAAATTGTGAGTAAGTACCTATTCGAGAATTAGCATATATTTAGAATGAAACGTTTGAAGTGTTTACCTAAAGTCTGCTCGTGCTGTGAATGTTGTTAAGCTGGAGAATAGTTGTAAGAGTAAAATTCGTCTCATCAATATATGTTGATGTAATGAATAATAGTTTTGAGGGAGATTATTAAATCTCAAATTATTGTTTCTTAAGTTACAATTCAAGGCAGAACGTGTTGATTTAGAGATATCATAGCTACATATTTGACAAATTATGCTTTGTTACAGATCTTGGCACTGTAATGGGCTGAACTTTGAGTGGTTATTAATAGTAATCTACACTTTCCTTCAACATCTTGTGATTTTATAAACAAGCAATTGGTCCATTCGATTGATCCTTTTACTATTTGAACATTAGATGTAAGTAATACCATTTTTTTCACATTCTAATATAAAACTCATGTTAGAAATATAACTTGATATGAGATGATAATAAGTATCTTCATCTGTTTGAGCCCAACTAGCTTTGACACATCTCTTACTATGAGTGGACCAGTCACAATCATAAAAAATCTAATAATATAATGCACTTAAATTCATGCATTACAGTTTTCAATGATGGCAAGTTAGAACTCCGGATGAATTTGCATATTAAGAATTAAATATTAACTGTCCAGGCCATATACAGGGTGTTTCAGTTTTTTCGTTCATAACTTCGGCAAATGATAGAACTTCTAAAAATAATAGGGGTCTTTCATATGAAATTTTTCTCTAAATCACTTTGTTTCCGAGATACAGGGTGTTAAAGTTTTGAAAAATTGTAACATTTTCTTCATTCTCTTCTGAACAAATGAAAATTTTTATTTCAAACTTAGTACACTTTAGTTTTATTGGATGAGAAATTTTTGTAGACACAAAATGTTTTTGAGATAAATACAGTAGCCTATTTAAACCCCTCAAACTTGTACGCCAATGGTCGGAAATCATTTTTGTATACAAATTTAAGAACTTTAATTTATTTTCTATAAGAAAGTATTCTTGATTAATTTCACTTAAATTCTTCCTGTTCGAGCTATTTTAATTTTTCTAATCTAGGTTATCATATGGAATTTCTTTTGAAAGGCTATTCAATAAGTAAAAAAATTTCAATACCATTTATTGGTAACGATAAAAAATAATCATTCATAATAAATGCTGAAAATGATATCCATTTACTTCAACGCAACGGCGACATCGATTTCTCAACCACCTTCTTTTTCGAATGAACATTTTATTATTTATGTTACCACAAGCTCTTCAAATACGATTCAGAAGATCTTCTATATTATGAACCGGCGTGGCAACTTCATCTTGCAAATAACCCCTACCAAAAAAGTCCAGAGGATTGAGCTCAGGTGATCGAGAAGACCATGCAACTGAACCACCTCTACCAATCCATATTTCACTGTACTTACTATCTATCCATTCTCGAACTTGTCTGCCAAAATCGGCAGGACAGCCATCCAATTGTTTCCATGCATTTGTTCCCTCATTGTGTGGTGTCTTCGTGATTAGTTTCTAAAAATGCAGCGGCCGTTAGTCTGTCTGGTAAAACGTACAGTGAAAGATGAATTGATAGAGGTGGTCCAGTTCCATGACGATCACCTTACCTCAATCCTCTGGACTTTTTTGCTTGGGGTTATTCGGAAGATAAAACTATGTCACGCCGGTTCATAATAGAGAAAATCTACTTAATCGCATTCAAAGAGCTTGTGGTGAAATTAATAATGAAATGTTAATTCGAATAAGAAGGTCGTTGAGAAATCTATGTCGGCGTTGCGTTGAAGTTAATGGATCATTTTGAGCATCTATTATGAATTATTTTTTATCGTTACCAATAAATAGGTATTTAAATATTTTCTTACGTTTTAAATAGTCTTTCAAAGAAATTTCATAAGATAACCCTGATAAGAAAAATCGAAATAGCTCGAACAGGAAGCCTCTAAGTGAAATTTACCAAGAATACTTTTTTATAGTAAATAAATCAAAGTTTTTAAATTTGTATACAATAATAGTTTCTGACCATTGGCGTAGAAGTTGTAAGGGGTTTCAATGGGTACAAAATACATAAGGAAACTACTGTATTTGTCTCAAGAACATTTTGTCATCAAAAAAATGCTCAAGAAATTTCATCTGAAAGACGCCTATTATTTTAAGAAGTTTTTCGTTTACCGAAGTTATGAACGAAAAAACTGAAACACCCTGTACATTTATGTTCAATTTGAGAAATATAAATAACATTTTGCTATACAAAATTTTTCTTCTCATGTACGTACTTCAATATATTTTTTTTTCATATAATTATTTATCAGCTATCAGAATTACAAAAGAGCTATCTTATGAACCAGGTAGGAGAGCATGCCCACCTTAGTCTTCATTCAGATCACTTAGGTATTTCCTCTTGAGTATTCCTGTATTTTGAACTGTTTGAAGCTTCACTTTGTATTACATAGCATTTTTTTGTCATCAAGGGGCTTAAATGATTGTAATTTTAAAAAGTACGAGTTGCTACGTCATTGTAGTTTGGGGGTAGGGATGAGAAAGTAGCGACACGAAATTTTTCTAGTTTTAAAACATTTTTTCAATCTGAATATGAATCTGGTGAATTTCTAGATCCATATACCTCATGTTATCACAAAATGTCCTAAATTTGTCATGTTCAGCTGATCAGGGATGTTTTCATCTGTATTTTGCTACAACAGTTCTGTTTCCGCTGTTCCTAATATTTGGAATAAAGGCAGGGTTGTATCAAATTCTAGTTTCATAAACACATTAATGCTTGGAAACGTTTTGCAGGGACAGACTATTTTTCAATCGCTTGCTTCTTTCTTCTGGTAGTTTAGTTCTAACAGGTTTTCGATGATTTTGTGATTGACTTCCAACATTACCAACACATTTGATACTTGATAACCACTTCATGCTACGAAGATATCACAGCCACCATATCATCGGCTTGACTTGATTATTTAGTATCCGTGAAAACATAATCATTATCACAACCCTATTTCATTTGACTTCCAACATTACCAACACATTTGATACTTGATAATCACTTCATGCTACGTAGATATTACAGCCACCATATCATCGGCTTGACTTGATTATTTAGTATCCGTGAAAACATCATTATTATCACAACCCAATTTCATTTGACTTCCAACATTACCAACACATTTGATACTTGATAATCGCTTCATGCTACGAAGATATCACAGCCACCATATCATCGGCTTGACTTGATTATTTAGTATCCGTGAAAACATAATCATTATCACAACCCTATTTCATTTGACTTCCAACATTACCAACACATTTGATACTTGATAATCACTTCATGCTACGAAGATATTACAGCCACCATATCATCGGCTTGACTTGATTATTTAGTATCCGTGAAAACATCATTATTATCACAACCCAATTTCATTTGACTTCCAACATTACCAACACATTCGATACTTGATAATCGCTTCATGCTACGAAGATATCACAGCCACCATATCATCGGCTTGACTTGATTATTTAGTATCCGTGAAAACATCATTATTATCACAACCCAATTTCATTTGACTTCCAACATTACCAATACATTTGATACTTGATAATCACTTCATGCTACGAAGATATTACAGCCACCATATCATCGGCTTGACTTGATTATTTAGTATCCGTGAAAACATAATCATTATCACAACCCTATTTCATTTGACTTCCAACATTACCAACACATTTGATACTTGATAATCACTTCATGCTACGAAGATATTACAGCCACCATATCATCGGCTTGACTTGATTATTTAGTATCCGTGAAAACATAATCATTATCACAACCCTATTTCATTTGACTTCCAACATTACCAACACATTTGATACTTGATAATCACTTCATGCTACGAAGATATTACAGCCACCATATCATCGGCTTGACTTGATTATTTAGTATCCGTGAAAACATCATTATTATCACAACCCAATTTCATTTGACTTCCAACATTACCAACACATTTGATACTTGATAATCACTTCATGCTACGAAGATATCACAGCCACCATATCATCGGCTTGACTTGATTATTTAGTATCCGTGAAAACATCATTATTATCACAACCCAATTTCATTTGACTTCCAACATTACCAATACATTTGATACTTGATAATCACTTCATGCTACGAAGATATTACAGCCACCATATCATCGGCTTGACTTGATTATTTAGTATCCGTGAAAACATAATCATTATCACAACCCTATTTCATTTGACTTCCAACATTACCAACACATTTGATACTTGATAATCACTTCATGCTACGAAGATATTACAGCCACCATATCATCGGCTTGACTTGATTATTTAGTATCCGTGAAAACATAATCATTAGCACAACCATATTTCATTTGACTTCCAACATTACCAACACATTTGATACTTGATAATCACTTCATGCTACGAAGATATTACAGCCACCATATCATCGGCTTGACTTGATTATTTAGTATCCGTGAAAACATAATCATTATCACAACCCTATTTCATTTGACTTCCAACATTACCAACACATTTGATACTTGATAATCGCTTCATGCTACGAAGATATCACAGCCACCATATCATCGGCTTGACTTTATTATTTAGTATCCGTGAAAACATAATCATTATCACAACCCTATTTCATTTGACTTCCAACATTACCAACACATTTGATACTTGATAATCGCTTCATGCTACGAAGATATCACAGCCACCATATCATCGGCTTGACTTGATTATTTAGTATCAGTGAAAACATAATCATTATCACAACCCTATTTCATTTGACTTCCAACATTACCAACACATTTGATACTTGATAATCACTTCATGCTACGAAGATATTACAGCCACCATATCATCGGCTTGACTTGATTATTTAGTATCCGTGAAAACATAATCATTAGCACAACCCTATTTCATTTGACTTCCAACATTACCAACACATTTGATACTTGATAATCGCTTCATGCTACGAAGATATCACAGCCACCATATCATCGGCTTGACTTGATTATTTAGTATCCGTGAAAACATAATCATTATCACAACCCTATTTCATTTGACTTCCAACATTACCAACACATTTGATACTTGATAATCACTTCATGCTACGAAGATATTACAGCCACCATATCATCGGCTTGACTTGATTATTTAGTATCCGTGAAAACATAATCATTAGCACAACCCTATTTCATTTGACTTCCAACATTACCAACACATTTGATACTTGATAATCAATTCATATTACGAAGATATCATAGCCACCATATCATCGGCTTGACTTGATTATTTAGTATCCGTGAAAACATAATCATTATCACAACCCTATTTCATTTGACTTCCAACATTACCAACACATTTTATACTTGATAATCACTTCATGCTACGAAGATATTACAGCCACCATATCATCGGCTTGACTTGATTATTTAGTATCCGTGAAAACATAATCATTAGCACAACCCTATTTCATTTGACTTCCAACATTACCAACACATTTGATACTTGATAATCAATTCATATTACGAAGATATCATAGCCACCATATCATCGGCTTGACTTGATTATTTAGTATCCTTGGAAACATCATCATTATCACAACCCACCAACACATTTGATACTTGATAATCACTTCATGCTACGAAGATATTACAGCCACCATATCATCGGCTTGACTTGATTATTTAGTATCCGTGAAAACATAATCATTATCACAACCCTATTTCATTTGACTTCCAACATTACCAACACATTTGATACTTGATAATCGCTTCATGCTACGAAGATATCACAGCCACCATATCATCGGCTTGACTTGATTATTTAGTATCCGTGAAAACATAATCATTATCACAACCCTATTTCATTTGACTTCCAACATTACCAACACATTTGATACTTGATAATCACTTCATGGTACGAAGATATTACAGCCACCATATCATCGGCTTGACTTGATTATTTAGTATCCGTGAAAACATAATCATTATCACAACCCTATTTCATTTGACTTCCAACATTACCAACACATTTGATACTTGATAATCGCTTCATGCTACGAAGATATCACAGCCACCATATCATCGGCTTGACTTGATTATTTATTATCCGTGAAAACATAATCATTATCACAACTATATTTCATTTGACTTCCAACATTACCAACACATTTGATACTTGATAATCACTTCATGCTACGAAGATATTACAGCCACCATATCATCGGCTTGACTTGATTATTTAGTATCCGTGAAAACATAATCATTATCACAACCCTATTTCATTTGACTTCCAACATTACCAACACATTTGATACTTGATAATCACTTCATGCTACGAAGATATCACAGCCACCATATCATCGGCTTGACTTGATTATTTAGTATCCGTGAAAACATAATCATTATCACAACCCTATTTCATTTGACTTCCAACATTACCAACACATTTGATACTTGATAATCACTTCATGCTACGAAGATATTACAGCCACCATATCATCGGCTTGACTTGATTATTTAGTATCCGTGAAAACATAATCATTATCACAACCCTATTTCATTTGACTTCCAACATTACCAACACATTTGATACTTGATAATCACTTCATGCTACGAAGATATTACAGCCACCATATCATCGGCTTGACTTGATTATTTAGTATCCGTGAAAACATAATCATTAGCACAACCATATTTCATTTGACTTCCAACATTACCAACACATTTGATACTTGATAATCACTTCATGCTACGAAGATATTACAGCCACCATATCATCGGCTTGACTTGATTATTTAGTATCCGTGAAAACATAATCATTATCACAACCCTATTTCATTTGACTTCCAACATTACCAACACATTTGATACTTGATAATCGCTTCATGCTACGAAGATATCACAGCCACCATATCATCGGCTTGACTTGATTATTTAGTATCCGTGAAAACATAATCATTATCACAACCCTATTTCATTTGACTTCCAACATTACCAACACATTTGATACTTGATAATCACTTCATGCTACGAAGATATTACAGCCACCATATCATCGGCTTGACTTGATTATTTAGTATCCGTGAAAACATAATCATTAGCACAACCCTATTTCATTTGACTTCCAACATTACCAACACATTTGATACTTGATAATCAATTCATATTACGAAGATATCATAGCCACCATATCATCGGCTTGACTTGATTATTTAGTATCCGTGAAAACATAATCATTATCACAACCCTATTTCATTTGACTTCCAACATTACCAACACATTTTATACTTGATAATCACTTCATGCTACGAAGATATTACAGCCACCATATCATCGGCTTGACTTGATTATTTAGTATCCGTGAAAACATAATCATTAGCACAACCCTATTTCATTTGACTTCCAACATTACCAACACATTTGATACTTGATAATCAATTCATATTACGAAGATATCATAGCCACCATATCATCGGCTTGACTTGATTATTTAGTATCCTTGGAAACATCATCATTATCACAACCCACCAACACATTTGATACTTGATAATCACTTCATGCTACGAAGATATTACAGCCACCATATCATCGGCTTGACTTGATTATTTAGTATCCGTGAAAACATAATCATTATCACAACCCTATTTCATTTGACTTCCAACATTACCAACACATTTGATACTTGATAATCGCTTCATGCTACGAAGATATCACAGCCACCATATCATCGGCTTGACTTGATTATTTAGTATCCGTGAAAACATAATCATTATCACAACCCTATTTCATTTGACTTCCAACATTACCAACACATTTGATACTTGATAATCACTTCATGGTACGAAGATATTACAGCCACCATATCATCGGCTTGACTTGATTATTTAGTATCCGTGAAAACATAATCATTATCACAACCCTATTTCATTTGACTTCCAACATTACCAACACATTTGATACTTGATAATCACTTCATGCTACGAAGATATCACAGCCACCATATCATCGGCTTGACTTGATTATTTAGTATCCGTGAAAACATAATCATTATCACAACCCTATTTCATTCGACTTCCAACATTACCAACACATTTGATACTTGATAATCACTTCATGCTACGAAGATATTACAGCCACCATATCATCGGCTTGACTTGATTATTTAGTATCCGTGAAAACATAATAATTATCACAACCCTATTTCATTTGACTTCCAACATTACCAACACATTTGATACTTGATAATCACTTCATGCTACGAAGATGTTACAGCCACCATATCATCGGCTTGACTTGATTATTTAGTATCCGTGAAAACATAATCATTAGCACAACCATATTTCATTTGACTTCCAACATTACCAACACATTTGATACTTGATAATCACTTCATGCTACGAAGATATTACAGCCACCATATCATCGGCTTGACTTGATTATTTAGTATCCGTGAAAACATAATCATTATCACAACCCTATTTCATTTGACTTCCAACATTACCAACACATTTGATACTTGATAATCGCTTCATGCTACGAAGATATCACAGCCACCATATCATCGGCTTGACTTGATTATTTAGTATCCGTGAAAACATAATCATTATCACAACCCTATTTCATTTGACTTCCAACATTACCAACACATTTGATACTTGATAATCACTTCATGCTACGAAGATATTACAGCCACCATATCATCGGCTTGACTTGATTATTTAGTATCCGTGAAAACATAATCATTATCACAACCCTATTTCATTTGACTTCCAACATTACCAACACATTTGATACTTGATAATCACTTCATGCTACGAAGATATTACAGCCACCATATCATCAGCTTGACTTGATTATTTAGTATCCGTGAAAACATAATCATTATCACAACCCTATTTCATTTGACTTCCAACATTACCAACACATTTGATACTTGATAATCGCTTCATGCTACGAAGATATTACAGCCACCATATCATCGGCTTGACTTGATTATTTAGTATCCGTGAAAACATAATCATTATCACAACCCTATTTCATTTGACTTCCAACATTACCAACACATTTGATACTTGATAATCGCTTCATGCTACGAAGATATCACAGCCACCATATCATCGGCTTGACTTGATTATTTAGTATCCGTGAAAACATAATCATTATCACAACCCTATTTCATTTGACTTCCAACATTACCAACACATTTGATACTTGATAATCACTTCATGCTACGAAGATATTACAGCCACCATATCATCGGCTTGACTTGATTATTTAGTATCCGTGAAAACATAATCATTATCACAACCCTATTTCATTTGACTTCCAACATTAACAACACATTTGATACTTGATAATCACTTCATGCTACGAAGATATTACAGCCACCATATCATCGGCTTGACTTGATTATTTAGTATCCGTGAAAACATAATCATTAGCACAACCCTATTTCATTTGACTTCCAACATTACCAACACATTTGATACTTGATAATCACTTCATGCTACGAAGATATTACAGCCACCATATCATCAGCTTGACTTGATTATTTAGTATCCGTGAAAACATAATCATTATCACAACCCTATTTCATTTGACTTCCAACATTACCAACACATTTGATACTTGATAATCGCTTCATGCTACGAAGATATCACAGCCACCATATCATCGGCTTGACTTGATTATTTAGTATCCGTGAAAACATAATCATTATCACAACCCTATTTCATTTGACTTCCAACATTACCAACACATTTGATACTTGATAATCACTTCATGCTACGAAGATATTACAGCCACCATATCATCGGCTTGACTTGATTATTTAGTATCCGTGAAAACATAATCATTATCACAACCCTATTTCATTTGACTTCCAACATTACCAACACATTTGATACTTGATAATCAATTCATATTACGAAGATATCATAGCCACCATATCATCGGCTTGACTTGATTATTTAGTATCCTTGGAAACATCATCATTATCACAACCCACCAACACATTTGATACTCGATAATCACTTCATTTTACGAAGATCTCAGGGACCTCTGGCTAATCGTTATTCCCTTCTGATCAGGCTTAGTTCCTTCACGTTTAAAACTGTAATTTTTGGTTGGCTAGGGAGGGTTGCCATTCGATGATCATTTTCTTCAATCATTTGATTTTCCGATTTAGTTTCAATTTGTTACGATAAAAAATGATTTTGCCATTGAACAAGCCTTGATAATATGTTTTCTGGCAAAATGTGAATTAGTATCACCGATGTTTTGTCTCCTGCTGTCATTGTGGGTCGTTCTATAATTATAATATTTAAGGGCAGGACTGTATCTGAATAAGTTATTGTATGAAAACTAGCCACTAGCTTGTATAGCTTCTAAACATTTACATTATTCTCTGATTCGTTTAATTCTGTCAGTAGTGCAATGATTTTCTAAAAATAAATTTGAGGAATAAGACGCTTGTGGATATTCATACTGTAGTGGTATCACATGATGTTATGTAGATTATTTTAGAAACAGAGGGGATCGTTTAAAAAATTCGTTCATGTAGTATTTCCATTTGAGTTTGAACTGCTCTTGTTAGGATAACTGTGATTGCAATATTCTTCATAGAATGACAGCAAAAGATCTAAAAACTGAACCAGTCTGGTCTAGCCACCTGTTTCCTTAGTGATAATTCTACGAGTATGACATTATTAAAGAATAGGAAATGGTTCATAAGGTTGTGTGAGAACTTCATATTGTTAGTAATTGTCTTGTTATATGCGTATTTGTTCTTCGAATCGCTTATGATCTATTAATATTCCAAAGTACCTACATACAAATATAATTTCAAATTTTTGATGTTTGTATTATACAATTTGGTTATTGCGATAAACTTATGCTCCTTTTATTATTTTACATGCTCATATGGATCGTTCAAATGAATGGATTTTGGAGATACAACGTGAGTGGAATGAAACATATTCCAGGTGAGATCAACTAAAGTGTTAATTTATTGATTAAAACATCACTATGGCTTTAAGGTAGTTGGTTATAACGTAGAGTTAGAAAATAATCGTCATTACATGCAATACATCAATAATGTAAAACTTAGTATTGCTGTAAAGTAATTATGTGCAGTCTTATGCAATCCGACAAAGTTGCTGTACATAGAGAGTGGGGGAAGCGTCTCCAGACTGATCTTCCTCACTAGATCGACTCGATAATTGAAGTTGATACTGGTTTAGCAGTCTTCCACTTCAAACCTTCAAAATTTCATTTACATCGAACCCATCCATTTTGATTGCTCACTCACACACGTGCACATTTGACCCACTTCCACGGTCCTTTGACAATGTAACGTTGTGAGCTTACAACGTTGTGAGGGTACAAAATGAGTTTGCTTCGGGTGCAGGAGTGTATTTAAGGCCAAAGATCACAAGATCAGTTGCCTTAGATACGTAAAGCGGATTTTGAGGCGAAGTACTAAGTAATTTTGACATCCGCCGTGAAAAACCTGCGAAAAAATTATGTAACTAGGCGTATATAAATATATGCACAGACAACCGCGCAATCACATCTGACCACTTTTCTTGGATTGGTCAAAGAAACAGCATGGTAACGGTCAAGAGAGCAGCACGCCTTCCTTGTAGAAAAACATGGAAAAAAGTTATGAACAATAAAAGAAATTCATTAACAGTCCCCTTCAAATGGTGCATTCATCACCATCAACAGTCCAATCAAGGCTAGTCAAATATTACAGAGAAGCACTGGCCATCTATGTCCCAGGTCACAGTGGATTTGAGGGTAATAATATGGCCTATCCTGTTTCCCTTTCTCTTCTCTACTGTCCATGTTGCACGTGATTCGGGACTTTTTATGTGAAACCAACGGTATAAATTTGAATGATGTAAGTTTCAACATAATTGATCCACATGTCGTATGTAATAGACGTAAAATAGCTACCTTAGTTCAAACCAAATTTTCTGGTCGTATTATCTTTAAATGGTATGACATTACCGAGGTCTCCTTGTCTAACGGTATTTGAGTTTTTTCCTTGAGTCTATTCGAAGGAATCGAGCTGCTAGCATTCCAGAGCTAAAGAGAGCTTCACATTTATGCCAAAGGATGAAGGAACTATAGGGATCATATCCTCTAACCCCCCAAGGGACTAAACTTCAGCTGGCAGGAGAAATTAAATTTCTCGGACTCGAAACTTACCTGGAACCAATAGGTAGCTGGTAAAAGGCAAGAACAAGACCGTGGCAACACACGCACGCACACGGGAAGACATGGGGACTGAGTCCTAAATGTCGTATTGGACATGCAACATTGTAATGGAACCCATGATCACTTATGTATCTTTGGTATGATGGTCAAAAATAACCCGGTATTCGGAGAGAAAGAAACCGCTGTCAGAGGATGCACACGAGACTGGGCCAAACAACTATAAAGAGAGCGCTGGAATGAAGGGCTTCATGCATCAAGGGAAAATGTCGAAAAAATACAGAACTGAAGAACTACTCAAAATGAGTAAGAACCAGGTCCGAATAATTTAGGTCTTCTCACTGGTCAAAGTCCAATGAAAGGATACCTGCACAAAATGGGTCTGTACAAAGTGAGCGAAACTCCATGTCTCAGTTCTATTATAAGAAAAGCAAAAACGATCACAAAAATTTGCATATTTTTCCATATTTGGAAACTAAAGTAATGACGCCATCAAAATGTTTTTCCGGGAAAGATACTTATATTTTGGCATATTGAAGATTGAAGCAAAAAAAAATGCGAAAGCATTATGGTAAACTTCGCCAAAAGAATGATAGTTGGCTGACATTATATTGAATATCTAGCAACCAAGTATCTACTTTCAATTATAACTATTCATTTCGAAACGAGAGGGAAACCTATGATGTTCGAATAACATCGAGTGAGCCAGCAAGTGGGATGTAGAAAGAGGAGATAGGCATTCGTATTTTTCTTGAAGGTTTGGAGGTTATAGCCATAGGGAAAAACCTCATTAGGTAAAGAGTTCCACAACTTCGCTGTTCGATAAAAAAATGAAGTCTGGTAGGAAGAAGCTCGGCAGGTTTCGAGTTTGACAGTGAAATGGTGACTAGTTTAAGCTCGTCTAGCCCGCTTATCTGGAATCTGTCTTAGTGGAACAACAGACGAGAATTCTGATGAATACCGACCATGAAAATATCTATAGAAAAGGGATTATGGGATCCGCCTTCCTGGATAAGACTCAAGCTTGAGTTTTGGTTGCATTAAACTCTACTACATTATCACATCCCCATTTCAAAATCTTTGCCATATTTCCAATAATTGCGTCAATCTGTCCCTGTTTCGCTCCTCTGGCTTTAAATGATGGTATAGGGCCTCTGGAAGAGAAAGCGGTATGAAATGTACCATCATCTCCCAAGCTGTGGACGAGCCAGGTGGTCACTTCCAGCAGATCGTTGATATGAAACAAACAAAATTGGTGCCAAGACAGATCCTCGTGGAACACCAGTGTTGATCTCTGCTGGCGAAAGCCTCATTGTCGGTCATTCACAATTTTGTAGCTCTCTAGATATTTCATGAGCTCGATATTGATTGCTTTCTCCATCACTTTGGAGATCACAGGATCTATAATTATTCCTTTTTTTGGAGTTGGTTACACTCTACTTGTTTTCCAGCTGGAAGGAAACACAACAAGTTTGTATGAAAAGGTAAACAACATGCAGAAAAATGGTGTTAATTCAGGCGCACATTTCTTAAGAACGACAGGTGGAATTCCGTCCGACCCCATTAGATTTTTTGGTATTTAGATCAAGCATAATGCGCCTAATTGTAGGCTAACGATAGACAAGTTCAGGCATGTGGCTATTGATGGCAGCAATATTAGGTGGGTCCAAAGTTGAATTTGCTGCAAACAGTCCAGCAAAAAGGTTGACTTTTTTTTGTGGTGTAGTAGCTCTTCTACTATCCGATAGGTTACAAGTGCAGATCACTTTCCAAAAGATACGAAAATGTATTCGAGCACAATCCCTAATTTCAAAATTAAATGTGCGAAACTTATTAGGAAAAGGAGATTTTCACAAGCTCTCTAAACTATTTGATCTGATATTAATATATTATAAGTATCTTCTAAATTTTGTACATTAATATTTTGCTGTTTTAACTTTGGTTTCTACAATGATTAATAGTTCTTATTTCTGCAGGTGTTCGATAGTACCTATGGCTTTTTCTTTGTTACCTCAACTAATTGGAGAAATGCAGGGCCAAACTTGATGGACTTAGATGAAGTAGAAATTCAGCATTGCAGTTACTGTTGTAAAATTATTTATTGTTAATTATCATCTGTTGAATTTCGAACCTTGACAAGTAATTGAGAGCTGCAAAGTTGCGTATTTAGATTTAAGATTTTGTTTTTTACCGTTCTTCACAAGCAAAAATTCAACAAATTAAATGGTAATAACATACAAGCTGTAATGAGTTAAGAGCAAAAACAAGTCCCATCTCCAGAATCACAAACTCTGTCCCCAAGAAGTTGTTAGGACATACTGGTTTGTTACTTTCAGTAGTTTGGTATCCAATTCACTTTATTGATTTGTTTTTTATCTGTGTTAACACAATTTATTAGATTCAATGTTTTTCAAAAGTCAATATACAAGCTATATTTTGTCGTGGGAGTAGCAGTGGTTGCCTATTTGAATCATTCAAAATTTGTTATTCCTTGACTTCTTCACAATGACACAAAACTCGACACAATAAGTAAATCAAACATAATACATTATACTAGTTTTGTATTTTGATCTCATCCCACAGAAAACATTCAATTCTCAATAGACAGACTATTTAATTGACTTACTTAACTTGTTTTTCCTTTGATTGAACTCATTTCGTCATATTCAATGTTTTCAATTATTCAATATACAGGCTGTTCTGTCATGGGAATAAATCTGTGGTTGGCTGTTTGAATGATTCAAAGTTTGTTATTCCTGAGTTTGAACAGTTTCTGTTCAATGGCATAGCACAATGCATAAGTAATTTTGTATTGTGATCTCATCCTTCAGAAAGACTTCAATTCTTAATATACAGACTGTTCAGTTTTGGTAGTATCAGTGGTTGGCTATTTGAATCATTCAAAATCTGTTATTCCTTGGTTTGAACAGCGTCTTCCCAATGGCATAGCTAGACATAATGAGTAAAAACAACCTAATGCATTATAATACTTTTGTATTTTGATCTCATCCTTCAGAAAGACATTAAATTCTTAATATACAGACTGTTTCATTGTTGACTATTTGATTGACTCACTTAACTTGCTTTCCCTCTATTTGAACACAATTTTCCATATTCAATGTTTTCAATTATTCAATATACGAAGATATACAGGGTGTTTCAGAAAGACCTCCCGTAAATGCAGGGGACGGTAAATCTTACAGAAATAATCAGAATTTTCACATAACTATATAACTTTTTTCGTTTCGGAGATACGGGCGTTCAATAAAATTTGTTATAAAAATTTTGCTTTAACTTCTGTCCAATTACAGATATTTTGTTGAAATCTGGTAGTCGGAGGTTTTAGAAGACGCCGAATAAGATGACTTAGCTAATTTTAGATTATGCGGTAGAGGGCGCTGGGTACGTAACTTTTCGGCGACTCTTTTAGCCTTAACTTTTTTGAGAATAATTTGTTTTGTTTTCTTTGCACATTTTTCTGGTTCACAATTTCATCTCTAACAAATAATGTACTCTTGTTGAGGGTCTCAAAATTCCACCGTTTTCGAGAAAAACGCATTTAAATGAACATAACAAAAACTCATTGACAAATTTACTTACTCACAAAATCGCGTATGCTCATGTTAAACGCGTTTTCTCAAAAACGGTGAGATTTATTTGTTTGCAATACAATTGTAAACCAGAAAATATTCTCAAAAAAGTTGAGGCTAAAAAAAACACCGAAAAGTCACGCACCTCTATCGCATAATGTGAAACTAACTAAATCATCTTATTTGGCGTCCTCTGAAACCCTCGAGTACCAGATTTCAACAAAATGTCTGTAACTGGGCAGGAGCTACAGCAAAATTTCGTAAAAAAAAATTATTCAACGTCTGTCTCCTAAACGAAAGAAGATAGAACCAAAGTTTATATAAAAAATGTCTGTCCCCTGCATTTACGGGAGGTCTTTCTGAAACATCCTGTATATACAAGATGAAATTTTAAAGCTTACCAAGGTTCACATAATGTTATGCCATAATTATATATTTTCATTTCCAAGATACGTTAAAAATATAACGACTTGAGAAAAATAATCATTTCTCAATCCATAAATTGAAGTCAATATCAATATTTTATTAGTTGGCTATTTAATTTATTTTTGATTCCACTCTCCAAAATTCTTTTTTAATACTTTGATGAGCGAATATTAATATTTCAATATACATTTTTGTAAAATATCTGCTCCAATTATTGATAAAGAACCTATTTAGGTTGATTATGAGCAAATTGGATCTGTTTGTCTTCGAAAACATAAAAGTTTTGTTAAATACGTACAAGCTCGATTACTTGTCTTGGTTTTTTATTTTCTTTTGTATCATGACATTGTATAAGTTTATATAATAATGATTCTTGACTCAGGTAACACATATGTCATATATATTTTCACAAGTCGTTTGAAAACTAGTTCACCTGACATTAGTTTTCAAAAGTCTTCCGATGATGGTGGTTAGACATAAACATATGTAAAGATGAAAATATATTTGACATATTTGTTAATGTGACCTATTTCTTAATAATTTACATATAATTGTATATTTATCGAACATGTGGTTACGTTATCTGATATAGATGTTGTATGATAATAAATATATTGGGGGCGGGATGCATTTATTTGGGGGATTTTGAAATAATTGGCGTCCATACTCTAGCTAGAGCGCCATCTAACTGAAAGGTTTTATCAAAATCTTTTGCACTTCCAAATGCACAGATCTCTATGTTTTTGATGATGTTACAAATCACCGAAAATATAGAGATCTGCTTACTTGAAAGTACAAGGCCATTAATGAAACCTTTCAACGTTAGATGACGCTCTAGCTAGAGCATAGAACATGAGCATTTATTTTAGGATCTCGAATCACCAAAAATGTAGAGATTTGTAAGTGCATGGTTTTTGAACAGTAGATGGCGTTCTAACTAGAGCATAGAACATTGATATTCCTAGCTCCAGCTAGAGTGTCATCTAACGGTGAAAGGTCTTATCAAAAGCCTTGCATTTCCAAATAAACAGATTTCTATATTTTCGCTAATTGGGATTTTGAAATACTTGTCGATATTCAAAGTTTTATCGATGGTCTTGCGCTGTCAAATAAACAGATTTCCGAACCACTGAATGTAAGAATGTTTGATTTTCACCGAAGATAACTATTACCGGTAGTAGAGTTATCTATGGTTTGCACTTTTCAGGTTATGTTTCAGAAAAGGTCAAAATTTATTGAGTTGAATAATTAAGATTTCTACAGGTCGTTATTTTCGCAGATATTTATTATAGCAGTGATTGATTGCAATTGAAAGTTCCCATAATGAAATTGTGTAAAAGCAAATCGGAATGTCTTGAGATATTTCAAATTTGTTTGAATTGCTTCATTACTGTTTTTGTTATTTTCATTTTATTTAAATGCAGGAAAGAATTATTGAATCATTCAATAAAGATAATTCGTACTGAAGTCCTTCAATTATTACTTTTCAGTTTGATGAAATAATAAACAATGAATACTTTCATATAAGAGATATGTGCTTCATTTTATATCATGCTTTCAAACAAATAATGTTGATCTTGTTTATTGTCAATTCAGTGCTAGGACACTTTTCGATACATTCAGTATGTTCGGAGAATACAGAAATTTCTATATGTTGCTTCAATAATGACAAGATGTGGAAATATTTCAGTATTATCACATCAACGTTTGATGATAGTACTTAGAGTGGATCTTATATTTCACTTGGTTGCATTAATAATGTTGATTATTTTAATTCCATCAGTTTGTAGCTAACACCCTTCAGCTGTTTAGGACTTCTTTAATGTGTTCCTTAAATCAGATTCAGGCATAAAACTTGCTTTGAAATTATACGTAAGTTGTACTTCTCTATAAACGTGGGTGTTATGACAGGTACCATCGGAAAATGAGCATCTACAACTAAAAGTATTTGTTTGTACTCTGAGACCAGTTGGATTCTATTGAATGAATCCTTTATCTGTTAGATAAACTAAAGAGTTTTGCCCATTACGATGTGGAAATTAAATTGTGTTCTGAATCATTATTCAAAGCTAGTGAACTTTCAAACAAATACTTTTATATCTTGCCACATTTTTAATATACCATGTTTACTTATTAATCCAATCTTCGATCCCTATGATAATAAAGCATGCAGGCCTTACTATTACATCAAAGTGTACCTAAGAAATGTGTCTTTAGCGATTTCCTGGCTTCTTCAAAGTTTCATGTTAGGTTTATAAAATATGTAAGGAGTATTACATTATATGGTTAGGCTCGAGCATATCTGAATGCACGGTTTGTTGTAAATAGTAATTATTTACTATGTTCAAAATTAAATTTGTGTTTCTAATTTTAACATAATTTTGATGCTACTTCATGATGTAAGATGTGTTGTCTATAAATCCACGACAAATTTTTGTATATTAAATCTGTGTACACAATAAAACTTTTGGGGTTCATTCAGATGTGATTCTGAGGAGATAACAAAGGTAAAAGGTTTTGTTATTTTAATTACATGGCAGGGCCATCTGGCATTGAAAAGCTTACACTAGATTTGATTTGACTTAATGTTTTGTTGTAATAAGTATAATGCTGATGTACAGGTCAGAAACAATTTTAAAAACACGCACCTACTTCATAGTGCGAGATATGTTCCCTGTATATGAGTAACTCTTCAATCGAACTATATTGAGTGTCACTTCAACTTTTATAAAAAGTATAAAATTGAACTCGATCTTAACTCTTATGCCAAGATTAGTGAAAATTCATCTGTGAAAACGTTGATAAAATCAAATGTCATTTCTATCATCTTTCGATATACACAACACTTGTTATAGTATACTGTCATGTGTGTTGCCTACATAATTGTTTCAACCTGTCGTTCAATTATGTCTAGTATTTTTATGATACATTGATTAATAATTAATGCCGGTAACGACCTTCAACTGTGATGCTACTAATAATTAATTGAAGAATAAAGCGTATCTGGGAGCCATATTCGAATGAATCTATGGAATTATCTGATTCCCATATTATTTAGGAATTTCAGTCATTTCCATATATCATATTATTTGTAACTCTTGTTTCACCGTATCGTAGAATGTTTTACCAATTATGAAGCTGATAACCTTCGACTTTGTTCCAATTATGATGCCATCAAGAACTAATTAAGAATCTAGTAATC
The DNA here is from genome assembly GCA_958510875.1 of Endomychus coccineus. NCBI lineage: Eukaryota > Metazoa > Arthropoda > Insecta > Coleoptera > Endomychidae > Endomychus > Endomychus coccineus. The sequence goes on along the minus strand of OY294069.1, from coordinate 4,879,346 downwards.
TAGAGATCCTAAGTGTTATATTGGGATCAACTCACATTCATATTCTCTGAAAAAATACGATCAAAATTACAGTGACCTATGTACTCGAAATCAGTGGTTTTCAAGCGGCCTCTGTGAGGGAATAGGAACACTATCACAACTAGCCTAAACGTAGAAAGTTTCTTCTCGTATAGTTGAAGTAATGAAGACTAGATGTCAGTTTACTGCTTAATTTCAAAAATTAATTCCTTGGATAATCATTACATAGTATAAAACAAAGTCGCTTTCTCTGTCCCTATATCATAACCCTATGTATGCTTAAATCTTTAAAACTACGGATTTTAATGCGGTTTTTTTTAAATAGATAGAGTGATTGAAGAGGAAGGTTTATATGTATAATAACCTCCATTAAATAGTGGAGAAATACTGTTATTTTTGAGATTTCTAATGTGATGTCGTAAATAATTACATTTTTTCCGCTTACATTGCAAACGCAGGCTGAACCCTACGATATATATCAAAATAATGTACTAAGTATTGTACACATTGAAAAGGTCTACAGAAAACTCCGCGATGGTATATGTCTATCTCTTATGGTTATCCCACAATACCATTTTTTTGTCATTTACTTTTTACGACAAATATTGGCTAATTTTCGAAGCCAATACAGCATTAATCCTTATCCAATTAAATACCTTAAATACATTGTTGATTTAATATAGCATATGATTTAAATGAATATTTTCGAAGATATTACAGATTTAAAAATTGCGGGACGTAGCGTTTGCGGCGGTACTGGCCGGAGCGGGCCGCTATGTTTTTATATACAACGTTCACAGTTTTTCTGTAGTGTACTTAGTATCAGCATTGCACCTGTGCGAAGCCGGGGCAGGTCGCTAGTTAATGATATAATACCTTACTGAATTTGTTGGATAGTAATATAATTACAATTTTTCCAGATGCAAAGATGTATTGTAGGCAATTAAATTTAATAACATTAGTTATTAAACCTACCTTATTCTCTTTCATAATTCCCAATTCACTGGATATTTTCTTCAGAAAATGGGTGCATTAAGTCCATTTAATTCTTACTTGCTAAAGAATTACAACATAATTGTTGTACTGATAAGGTGGTAAAAGCAAAACACTTCTTAATATATCATTTAATTTTATTGTTCAAAGAATAATACCTTCACAATTAAACAAGTAATTTGAAATAAAACCTACATTTATAAAAAAAAGGCAGGTAATTGAGTTACTGAATAAAAACCTATGAAAATTTGTTAAAAATATATTTGTGTATATCCAACAACTTAGAAATAAATAAAAATAAAATAGTATATCTAAAAATTAGTCAGTAGTACAAGATTAACCTAAATTATCTATCAAATACTGAAACATAGTGTCAGTTTGTTATGTACATAAATCATACACAATACCGTATTTTATTTAATGATTGATCAGGTTACAAATTAAGTATATTGGCTCATATTTACAATTATTTTATATAAAATCATAACTTGTTTCCTTGAATACTTCAGTCAGCAATTAAAGAATACTAAGTGAATATTTTAAATATAAAACTAAAATACCCCAAAATATAAGATTTCTTTTTCCTCTAGTGTTGTTTGAACTTTTCTGCAGGTACATCAAATTTTAAAATATATAGATAATTGAATGATTTTAATTAATATTCAAGTTGACAATTCAAGTTTTGAATATACGCAAAAATTTCATGGATGAAGCAAAAATAGGGATAAATTCAAATACTAAATTAATCTAGAAATAAAAAATTATATACAGGCTGTGGCGTTAGTGCGTTCAATACGTCTATTATTATAGAAGATATAAAAAAACAGTTATTTCTAAAATTGAGGACATCTGTAAGCTTCACATTTAAAGATGAACAAGCATTCCCTTTTCCTAAAAGTATCAATTTCTGAGATATTTCCAATTTAATAACAAAAAGAGATTTTTTAAATTATTTTTTATTACTATTTATTATTATTTTTTATTATTTATTATATATTATTTAATATTTATTTTATTATTATTATTTATTATTCATTATTCATTAGTTAGCCGTGGTGAAATGATAGTTTACTTTAATGATTGTTTAACGTTATATTAAATTTTTATAATAATTTATTAGACGAGGAAATAAAGCACAAAAAAGGTTGAAGTAAAAAAAAAATCGGATGAACCGATTTTGATAAAAAAAATTTTAATCAATTCAGGAAGTCATTTAGAAAAAATGTTACCATTTTTTATTCTTCTAATGTGCATTTTAGCATTTCTACAGAGGAAAATGCATCTCTTTGAATGCACTTTCAGGAGATGATATTAAAAATGTTGAAAACATGTCCAAATATAGCCAAAATTTCTCCCTCGGGGGTTTTTGGGATCGCTGATCACGATTCCGGTGCCAGATTTCATCTACAACGCACTTGGGGCTCAGTACATCCGGATAATATCGTCATCTCCAGGGAATTCGGAGAAAAATCTCTTTTGCAATGGAGTGATACTTAGTGGGAAGGTTCTCTTGTGGTTGCCGTCTGTGACCAAGACTTTCGATAGTCACCTGGTGCTCAGGATACTCTGATGACCTAAGTCATCTCCATTGATTGTTTTTTAATATGCTTTTTTGAGGTCCCTGAACACGATTCTGGAGTCGGAATCAATGTGTTGTCGGTAACAAAGAATTCAAAAAATACCTTTTGCACAGTAATCAAATTGATTGAATTTTTCAAGTGCGAAAAAAATGGTAGTGAAAAATTTTAGATTTTAAATGTTGTAAATTTTAATAATTAGGTTTGATTTTTAAGATAAGTTACAGGAAAAAACAACAAAAACAATATCGTAAAACACGAACTTCAACTTCAACTTTTTGAATTATTTATTAAAAATATTGTATAAGTTAAAATCACGTAGTTTTTATTATCATTATGATTTTCATTATTTCTGATTCCGACTCCAGAATCGAGTTCAGCGATCCTAAAAACTCCGGAAATACGAATTTGGTTTTATTCCAGAACAATCCATGGGGATGACTCAGGTCATCAGAGTATCCTGACCACCAGGTGACTATTGAAGGTCATGGTCACAACCGGCAACCTCAAAAAAACCTCCCTCACAAGTTTCATCCAATTCCAAAAGATAATTTCACGAATTCCCTGGAGACGACCATAGTACCAGGATGTACTGAGCTCCAGGTGCGACTCCAAAAACCCCGAGATACAAATTTGGTTGCGTTTCAAAGCATATTAAAAAACAATCCATGGAGATGACCTAGACAATTAGGGTATCCTGAGCACCAGGTGACTATCGAAAGTCTTGGTTACAGACGGCAAGCACAAGAGAACCTTCCCACTAAGTATCAGTCCATTGCAAAAGAGATTTTTCCGAATTCCCTGGAGACGACGATATTACCCGGATGTACTGAGCCCCGGGTGCGTTGTAGTTGAAATCTGGCACCGGAACCGTGTTCAGCGACCCCAAAACCCCCGAGTGAGAAATTTTGGCTATATTTGGACATGTTTTCAAACATTTTTAATTAATACAAAATTCTCGGGAAATAGGTAACACTAACACATATATTTTTTTACCCTCGTCTTTAAGTACGTTTCGGTCTCACGACCATCATCAGAAGACTTATTAATACAATAACCTGATTACTTAGAACTACTGTAATAACACAAAGCGTCCTTATCGCACAAATTTCGTTTAAATGCCAACGTCGCCGAAACGAACGGAAACATGAAATCGGAAATAACACAGCAATACTAACAAACAAAGAGTTCTATCCTCTTTGCTAACAGACGAGACCATCTCAAGTGTTCATTTAAGCGCCAGATGTCATAATTTATTAGGTGATAAAAGAAGGACTCTGGTCTCTGAGAAATACTTAAGACAATTCTACTTAAAGTAAACTTTTACAATATAGGACGTAAGTAGGAATTTGCAAGAATATTAATTAATTAAATTAGTATAAATATGACTTAGTGTTTGAACGTCACTCCTATGATTTACGGACTTGGACTCACGTTTTATGTAACTCAAAATCTGTAAATCATAGGACAGATATTCAGACACTAAGTCAGATTTATACTAATTTAATTAATTAAAACTTGCAAATTCCTACTTACGTCCTATATTGTAAAAGTTTACTTTAAGTAGAATTGTCTTAAGTATTTCTCAGAGACCAGAGTCCTTCTTTTATCACCTAATAAATTATGACATCTGGCGCTTAAATGAACACTTGAGATGGTCTCGTCTGTTAGCAAAGAGGATAGAACTCTTTGTCTGTTAGTCTCTCGCAGACATTTATGAAATGTGTTCGTATTTGTTGTTAATTCTACTTAATAGTGGATTTTTAATTTTTACGTGCAACATTGCTTTGTTATTTCCGATTTCATGTTTCCGTTCGTTTCGGCGACGTTGGCATTTAAACGAAATTTGTGCGATAAGGACGCTTTGTGTTATTACAGTAGTTCTAAGTAATCAGGTTATTGTATTAATAAGTCTTCTGATGATGGTCGTGAGACCGAAACGTACGTAAAGACGAGGGTAAAAAAATATATGTGTTAGTGTGACCTATTTCCCGAGAATTTTGTATTAATTCATACGTGGGTCAAGAATCTTTATTAACATTTTTAATATTATCTCCTGAAAGTGCATTCAAAGAGATGCATTTTCCTCTGTAGAAATGCTAAAATGCACATTAGAAGAATAAAAAATGGTGACATTTTTTCTAAATCATTTCCTGAATCGATTAAAAAAAAAAGTCAGCGCACTCCGGGAGTGCAGGCAGAAGTGAAAACTTGAACGTATGGCGCGTTGGGCACTTTTTTGGGTGAGCACTTTTAGGTGCGCTCGCGACATGAGAAATTGTTCATAAAAAATCAAGTTTATCAAAGCAATGTGGGCACTTTTTGAATAGACATGAAGTATAATAATATAGAAACTATATTCGAAGGAAGTGGTTTTATTTAAATGAGTAAATATTAGTAAATAGTAAATACAAAATTGATCAATTCTCATCCATAATTTCAACAACTCTTACATCATCATTATCAGCATTTTCATCATTATTATCAGGATTTTCATCAAATTCTAAAACTGAAACAATAGGTCTATGGTAACTAAAGTATGAAATGAACAATTTTGATTTAAATCTATTTATATATCTTGTGAATACTGCATTATTGCACTACAACAATGTTTTTATTAATTCTATTTACACTTTAGATTTGTTTTTTTAACACAATACCATAGCAGCAACACAAGTCAAATGAAATATTTAAATAAATAAATTTTCCGTTTAATATTCATTTATAAAATAAATATAAGAAACTCTCAATCTCGTCTGTCGCGAGGGCACGAACGAATGCCCATGCAAAGACTGCGTATAGCATGCAGCGCTCTCGCATACCTATACACTCTGAGTATACATATAGGTATGTAATCTCGTCTGTCGCGAGAGCACGAACGAATGCCCATGCAAAGAGCGCGTATAGTATACATATATTATAAGAATACACGCGGAGTATATCTGTGTAAAATCTCATCTGTCGCGAGAACGGCTGAAAATGCTCTCCCACAAAAGTGCCCAACGCGCCATAAGAAGTTTTCACTTCAAAAGTAGACATAGGTAAATTGAATAAGTTGTATACCGCCTACGAACCCTTTTTAGAAGTTCAAAGTTTTGATATTGTTCTGGGAGAAGTCACACTATGGTACAGCATTTTGAAAGATATTGAAAATAAACCAAAAAATTTTATGGATGCACTGATTTTCTTCAAACAAAGAAATCGTGAGTTATTTCCCAATATTTACACACTTTTGGAAATCTTCGTCACTATACCAGTGACAACCTCTTCAAATGAGAGGACATTTTCCACTATGAGGCGTCTCAAAACCTACCTCAGAAATACTATGGAAGAACAAAGGCTCAATGGACTAGCTCTTCTGAATATTCATCGAGAAATTCCAATAAATGTTGAAGAGGTCATAGATTTTTTGAGCAAATCAAAGAAGCGAAAATTCAATTTTTGTCTGTAATGTTTCACTCAATATTATTGTTTGTGCTCGTTTTTGTAGTACCTTACTGAAGTTTATTTATTTGTGATTTTAAAGTGAGATTTCAGTTTAATTAGTATGATAATGTTATATTGATTTTTCGTTGTTACTAAAGATATTTTTTATTTTATATTTATCATTCAGTTTATTTTAATGTTGCTAGCAGCTGTAAGACTGTAGTCCGGGTGTTTTCAAAATAAAATGTTTTTTTTTGAAACTATTGATTCATTGATTGAACTGATAACGAGTGATAAACCCCCCCCCCCCCAGAAAAAATCTTGGGCACGCCTCTGAACTAATCTGTGCTATTGTGTAACTCGTATGCTAACCAGCATGTATTCGTAAATTCGTAATAGAACCGAAAGTAATGCAAGCGATAATCAACTCTAATAACATTGAATGGTGACGTAGCTTATTGGCGCAAGCGATATTCGAACGTATTGCTGTTCCTTTTGTATTCATTTGTGTTGTGGATATCGAGCACTATTTATTACATTAGCTAGTTCAGTTTTATTTCGAATATTTCCATGTCGGAGGAGTGAAGAAGCATTCAATATGGCCAGTCCGGGAACTAAGCCCTTTATTTCACCGACATTGTCAGTCTATGATTACTATAATTCAATTTTACAATTAACATAGCAGTTTGTCGTTGATTTACTAGAGCCCTAAAATATATTCTAGTGCCTTAGATTTACTGCTACGCGAGAACAAACTTGTAAGATCTCTATGGGACATGGGTAAGAGTGTATGTTATAATAATTGTTTTGTGGGGACAGACGATTTTCAAGAAAAAATCGGAGTTGGTGCACGGATGAGCAACGAAGTTTAAGTTTTCTTGAAGTTTATTTGTCAGTGTGATTATGTCAATATAATTATCAAGTTATTCCTGCTCTGTGATGGTAGAATGAGGATTTCAAACCGTGTTAAAATGGTTTTCCAAGTCGTGAAGATATGTGATATATAACAACCTACCTAGATCTAAATAGATAAAACGTTCCGGAATTCGTTGTAAAAATAGTTGGCGCTGGAAAATACTTCATTATAAATTCATGAAGCATGCTACAAAAATTGTGAGTAGAGTAAAATTCATTTTCTTATCGATAAATGTTGATGTAAAGTAATGAATAATAGTTTTGAGGGAGGTTATTTAATCTCCAATTATTGTTTCTTAAGTTATAATTCAAGAAAGAATGTGTTGATTTAGAGATTCCATAGCTACATGTTTGAGAGCTCTCTATGGTATATTGGGTGAGAGTCACAGTACGACCGTGGTAAGAGTGTAAGATATGATAATTGTTCTGTGGTGGGTAATTGACAGAGCAAGAGCACTTTCAAGGAAAAATTGGAGATGGCGATCGGTTGAGGTGTTGAGGAACAAAGTTAAAGTTTTGTTGAAATTTATTAATCAGTGTGATTATGTAAGTATAATTATAAAGTTATTTCTGTTTGATGATTGTAGAATGAGGATTGATGATAAATGCAATAATTATTAACTAATCACGCTTCAACATGCTGATTCAATTTGTCAACTCTATAATCAGTACTACCAAAATCATGTACACCGTGGAACACATAGATTTGATTACGTCCTTCGTTCTGTGAAGTCGAAAATTTAATTTTGTTTTATTTCATTCGCCCCATTTGAATTTGATTGTCATCAATTTTCCTTAATGTTACAACCTCGATGTTAATAGAATAATTTCGCAAATCACAAAAGTCCCCTAAATTACTTAATTATTGATGATGAGCATTTTTTGTCCATTATATAACCAACCCAAATACAAAGATCAGCCTAACAGGCTATTATAATTCAATGAAACAAGAACTAATTTAAAAGGAACATAGATGACTTCATTAGACTGCTGTTTTGGCAAATTAAAGTAAGCTAAATTCATAAAAACACTTGTTTCAATGACTAGGTATCCACTATGGAATATTATCAAAGAAATGAATTTTATGCATTATGTAGCTACTTCTGTTGCATAATATACAAACAGGCTGCGCTAGCGTCTTAAACTTCGATATATCAGTTATTATAGAAGATATCAAATAAAATTATTGACGAGAGTTGTACCTAAACATCTGTAAACATTACATTCCAACATTAGGTTCATATGTACTGAGTGTTCCATATTCCTAGGGTGAAACAAACATACTTTATCTCAAATGGGGTAGGTACCTACCCTATTATATTATTTCGAATTTAGATTAGGTTCATCTTTTCCATACTGGTAATATATGGTTTCATATAATTATATGGAGAATTTCAGAGTAATGTTCAATTGTATATGAAAATCATTGGGAGTTCAACACCATGTATACTTCACATGAAACAACTTGACATACATTTTTTGCAAGCAGAACTTCTTTCTCACTGCTAATTAGCTATAAAAAAAATAATTTCTAAAAATCTTTTTGTTATTAAATTGAAAATATTTCACAAATTAGTAATTGTAGGTATAGTAAGGGCTTAATAAGAATGAAAGCATGTAAGTAGTAAGTGTTGAAGTATTTATGTTTATGTGTAAATCTGTAAATACTATGTCAACTGTACAACGTATAGTTCTATGCTCATTTGGTTCTCTGGTCAGTAAGAGAACATTCTCTCTATGTACACAGGTGCGATGTGGGTTGCGTTACTCTACAAAGTTGTTAGAGTCCCTCTTGTACGTTTGAAATGTTTAAATTAATACCTACGATGTTTAGTTTCATTGTTAATTGGTTATCTTTCTTTGCCGATTCACATTAACCATCACAGTAAGTAATTTATTTCATATATTCATAAGAACCCCTATGGGTGTAGAACCGGTCACAGTAAAAAAAACGAAATAAATGAATGGCGTTAGCCTACAATCATAAATACATGATAAAATTTAGGAGAATAAAAACTGTTTGAATATAAAATTTTTCAGTTTAGTAAAGATTGATTTCAAATTAGGCTGTACCAGGTTGTCGTCAAAGTATTCATCAATTGTGTAGTAAGCCCTTGCAATGAGAAACGATTTCAGAAGGGATTTCGAAACACTCCTAGGTTTAGAGCGAAGTACTTGTAGGAGTTTGTTAAATATTTTTGCTGCCGAAAACTCAACATTTTTTTGCACATAAGTGTAATTCAATTTTTGGCATTTCATATTTTCCTTGAATCTTGTTTGATACTCATGATTGTCAGCGTTGTTCATGAATAGAGATGGGGTATCTCTGACAAACAAGACGGCTTCATAAATATACAGATAATAGAAGATAAGTATTTTATACTTAACGAAAAAACTCAAACAGCTCTGCATTCTCTTGAGCCTGAATATATTTCGCAAGCACCCTTTTTGTAAGATGAAGATTCGGGAGTTGGCCCAAATTATTATGCCATACTGCAGCCTTGATTTCACATATGCATGATATGCAGCTAATGCTGTATCAATCCCCACTTGATTCGATAACGTTCATGCTAGTAATAAGGAATAACCTGTACATGTGGGAATGATTTTAAAATTTGTAGCTTATATATGTTGGAATATATTTAACAATCATTTTTCCACCTCATGAAATTGAAAGCCATCACGATTTCTAATTTGATACTTGATTCCAACAAATCTTCTATTTTGATCCAATCGTTTTAACGATCAAATTTATAGTTTTTCTTTATCGAAACAGGGAGTATTTTCATGAGATCTGAGTTTGGAGATTCAATTTATAATTTTAATATTCTGTTGTTGATGATACCGCTTGTGTTAATTGCCAATACGTCGGCATATAATTTCACTTCTCTTATATCAAATTCATGGAAAGTCAGATCATGAGAGACTTGAAAATTACTAATTTAAGATTAGTTTTACATATTCTGTGTGATGGAATTTCAGTTTATAACTTGAGCACGTATGACATAAAACGAATAGTTTCAAGTATAAATAATTCTACATATCTCACAGTTTAATCTATTTTATGCACAATAACACCAAAAATACATTCATAAAGTAGTAAAAATTAAGTTCCCCAAAACGCTGACAAGTTTAAATGAACTATATAAATTGAAGAATCTGATTACATTATGCATTTTGATGGTTGGATATAGAGAAATTAATTTTTTTCCTTTGTTTCAGGACCCTTGCAAGAATTTGGGCATTTTTCACTATTCAAATGTTGAAGCTTCATACTCATTCCACAGTCTAAAGGGTCTTTGGGGAGTCGGAAATGGAACATATTACATCTTTGCTTACTAGAATGTACAGACCGAAATCGTCTAAAGTAAGTGCAAAATATCTTTCATATCGTAATTATAACTTGTTATTTGCTTTACTCAGTCACTGGAATTTTACAAAAATCAACTGTAAGGGTAACTGTTTTGGTCACAACCAAAATATATAAAAATTGTGTTGTGAAAACTGTTGAGATTCAGTAGTAGATAATTTAGTTCAATGATGTTTAGGTGCTTTCGAATTGATTTGCGTTAATTCGTGACAGAAATCCTATTCTGTCCAGTTTTTGATTTGGATTTGGCAAAACTTTTTATGGAAAACTGTTGAGGGTGAATTAAGTTTCAAATGATCCATTCGCTCTTTTTTTGGTAATAATGGTATTGTCATGTTTCGTGATCCAAAAAGTTGTCGGTTTGCAACTACTATTTTTTACAAGTTTTTTCCGTTGATTCCGACCCAACTTGGCATACCTCATTGTGTCAAAGCAAGAATTTGGAAATAAGATTATTTGCTTCATTACAAACTCAGGTGATTGTATTCTTTTACAAAATGTCATGCACCCTTACTAAGTTTTTCATAAAATTGAAACTTCGAGAGTAAATAACGAACGTTACTTCATACATTTGAGTTTTCCAACATGTTTTAACCACAAGCTTACGAGTTTTATGTCCATTACTCATCCAAACCAAAGAGGTGTGTACATAAAACTGACAATTGAATAAACAACCCTTCTTCCAATTTCAAGGATCCCATTCATCTAAAGCTAGTGATATGACATGTCATCGAAAAAAACATCCCTTGTGTGTATTAGATTGGCAGAAAATGGATCAACTTGAGCCAAATTAGATCATTTGTACAACATCGCATTTTAATTCATTTGCTACTAAGCTATTTCAGTCCATTTATGCCCAATAATTTTGAGTTCAAGAATTAATTCCAATTTATTCAAGTGATGTTTGTCACTGGAGTGAATATTTTCATGCCAACCGTCAATCAGCAAATATGCTTATTGTTATTGTATAATAAGAGAGAAAAGTCAAAAATAAACTGGTGATAATTTTGCCCTTATGAAATGCAACTTCTTTGTAATTTTTTTCAAGCACGTAATTTGGAATTCTTCGGACAAAATAATATTTCCATTGCCTCCCTTAAGACTGGAAGTAAAAACGTAAAGTCCGTGTGTGCTGGTTGATATCAAACATGAAATGGTACAATGGTCCTAATATGGACTAAATAAACTGACCATCAATTGGTCACCATTATTACTCAAACCAGAATTCAATCGTATAATTATTTATACGATTTTTCATTAGAAATCGTATAGCAACTTGATCGTCTTGATATCTTCAAGTCGTCAGTAGGATCTCCCAATTCCATGGAAGTTCCTGTCTTTGGACAGCTTCAATTTGTGGTAACCTGATATCAAACTTAATTTGAGGGAGAATTATTACGTTCTGCTATTCTAATACACGTCACAATGCAGTACGTCTCATTTATTTGCCTGAAAAAAAAAACAATCCATCAAGTTACAATTACTTACCTCTTACTAAAGGGCTTGTGTATGTTTGACCGAGTTTCAAACTGCACCACCACCAAAGTTATATTTCAAATGAAATAGCACTTTTTTCCAACTACAAGCATCGCATTTTGATGTAAGAATATCTGTTTCTATTATTTCGCAAGGAATTTTTTCATAATTGGTGAAATAATATTAGTAAGCAACGTCATCATTCAATCATTCTTAACTCTAGCACCACGAATCATACAATAGTCTAACAGGACTAATATGACATAAACATATTTTTTTTAGATAACATTCACTTTACAACGGACATAATTCACCATCATTACTAATTTTGTTGTCACTGTTCCATAGGCATTTAAATGGGACATACTGATTGTCATTTTTCAGGTTCGATTAATTATAACATGCGAAAGGATATGATAATTTATTATCATATACTTTCGAATGTAATAATTAATCGATAGTGCTTTTATTTGGTTTCCTCCCACCAGGGTACCAAATAAAGCGGGCGTAAGGCGTGCACATCCCTCTTTCATATTTCAGCCGTTATGCCTCCCTATCATTGAGAAGTTGAATCGTCATTGCGGGAAGATAATTAGTACGTGTGTCTGGGATTCTGCTGAATGGCACGTGAATTCGGATTTGATTAAAAGGAAGTCTGGACGAGACACAACTACATCCTGTGACGAAACTCGAGAGTAAGATTGGAGAAAACGCACAACACTGATTCAGATTCAGCAATGTAGGCGTAAGAGAGATGTGTACATCGAGGATCAATCTAGCGAGGTATCAGTTCGACGAATCATCTTCCATTCGAACGAATCGTGCTTTTTTAGTGGAGGATGAGATAATTTCTTCAGAGATGAACCACGACGACATATATTTCCCCCCAGCTGGTGGATGTTGAGAATTGTGGAGAATGGCACTGTTCAATTAATGTGGTTTGGTGTATAAATTCGAGAAAGAGATAGTACGGGTTCTGTTGAACAATGATCGTAGGATTCTTGCGAAGCGTGGGACGAACAAAAGTTCTTATGTTCGCGTTCTGTTGTTGAGATTCTTGTGTTTGGCTTCGGGGGTAATTCCATCGGCTTTGTACTTGGGAGAAAACGGAACCTCATTGACGTTACCGAAAGTTCGGCAAACCCTCTCGGGGAACCGCATCGCCTGTTGGACGGAGGTTGGTGGCGGCATTCCACAGTGACAGCAACGGTGTGGCGGTCAGCGACTGTGTTCTGAAATCGTCAAAGAAATATACTCTGGGGTGTGTATGAGATGTGTGGATGTGGGGTGGGGGCGAGTTGTGCATGAGAGTGTTGTGAATGGGGAAGGTGTGTGTGAGAGAAGTGTTTAAATGTTGAGTGAGAGGTGAAGATGTGGGGGTATGAGTCTGGTGGGGTGAGAGTGAGGGGTTCAGCGATAAAGGGAAGGAGGAGGAGGAGGAAGTCTGTATGAGAGGCTGTATGAAGTGAATAAAAATTGCATATTTCCATGTTTTTCAATCATTCTAATGTGTTCATTCATAAATTCCAAACGTACAGATCAATACCTTCCATAGTTGTTCATGTAAAATATATAAAATGTGTAATTCGAAAAAAGAAATATTTCTATATCTGTTACTGTTTGCTTTTTTTCAAAATTTCATTTGTAACTCCATTAAAATCTATCACGCAAACAGGTTCAATTATTTTGATTCAATTGATCAAAGTCTCACTGATTGGGACTTATTTCTCTTTAGTAAGACTTTCGTTGCTCATTAAGACAGAATCTGTCCAAAATGATGTAGATGCCAGAATTACATCACAGTTACGATTCATTTTATAGTTGAATATATTCCACATTTTAAGGTAAAATCGAACCGTAACGTTGAAGCCAGAATAACGTTGGCGGTAAGATTTCCTTCGAACCTGTTATTCTTAAATTTTCAAACAAAAATCAAATTATATTAAAGCAAACGGTAACGGATACAGCGGTCAACAGTTTTGATTAAATTGAAAAAAATATCTTACACAAGCAGCCGTTAAATGGTATCTGGATAGAAATTGATCAATACCGGCGGGATATCATCTTTTCCTATAGTCATATTTTTTAGATGGAACTGGGTAATTTTTATTGTGAATTTGTCAGAATGTAAGGAAAAGGGAATTCGTTAGTGTATGTGTGTGTGTGTGTGTGTATGCTTATGACGTGTGGCGTGTGAATGGGGGAAAGGAAAGGGTATATTTCGAAGAAGATTTCAGAGCGCATCGCTGCTGCCACCGGGGAATGGCGACCACACGACGACCGATCAACGCAGGAGATGTGGAACTCAAGGGAGGCAATGTTGAATTTCGTGCCTGGCTAAACTGTGGGTGGTTTTGTCTGTTTCTGAATGGACGCCTGGGGTCCATAACGTCCTTTGTTGTAACTCCTGTGTGAAGCCTCCTGGAGAAGGCTTTCCCAGTCCGATCTTCGAAGTACTCGACGTTCGGCCGGACGGCATGGTTTTTTCCCGAAGGAAAAATTTGTGGTGGTCATTTACATTTACGTGAGATTCTCTTTCGGAGTTAAAGTGGAGGCAAAGGACGTGACAGCTGAAACAGCACCTTTTGGGACTTTTCCGTAGAGCAGGTTTCTTGCGATCATTGAACGGCAGAATTTCGGAATTCTCGTTCTTTTGTCTGTACAACAAACCACATTCTTAGAACAGTTTCCCATTCTCTCCTAATCTCAACCGCTATCAGCTTGGGGGAAATATTGTTGTTAAAATATCTCTGATTAAATTATCACAGTCTCCATTCTAGGAGCAAGATTCGTTCGAATTGAAGGTGTTTTAGTGAATCGATACTTCACCAGAAGCGCTGGAAAATACTTTATTATAAATGAACGAATTTATGAAGCATGATACAAAAATTGTGAGTAAGTACCTATTCGAGAATTAGCATATATTTAGAATGAAACGTTTGAAGTGTTTACCTAAAGTCTGCTCGTGCTGTGAATGTTGTTAAGCTGGAGAATAGTTGTAAGAGTAAAATTCGTCTCATCAATATATGTTGATGTAATGAATAATAGTTTTGAGGGAGATTATTAAATCTCAAATTATTGTTTCTTAAGTTACAATTCAAGGCAGAACGTGTTGATTTAGAGATATCATAGCTACATATTTGACAAATTATGCTTTGTTACAGATCTTGGCACTGTAATGGGCTGAACTTTGAGTGGTTATTAATAGTAATCTACACTTTCCTTCAACATCTTGTGATTTTATAAACAAGCAATTGGTCCATTCGATTGATCCTTTTACTATTTGAACATTAGATGTAAGTAATACCATTTTTTTCACATTCTAATATAAAACTCATGTTAGAAATATAACTTGATATGAGATGATAATAAGTATCTTCATCTGTTTGAGCCCAACTAGCTTTGACACATCTCTTACTATGAGTGGACCAGTCACAATCATAAAAAATCTAATAATATAATGCACTTAAATTCATGCATTACAGTTTTCAATGATGGCAAGTTAGAACTCCGGATGAATTTGCATATTAAGAATTAAATATTAACTGTCCAGGCCATATACAGGGTGTTTCAGTTTTTTCGTTCATAACTTCGGCAAATGATAGAACTTCTAAAAATAATAGGGGTCTTTCATATGAAATTTTTCTCTAAATCACTTTGTTTCCGAGATACAGGGTGTTAAAGTTTTGAAAAATTGTAACATTTTCTTCATTCTCTTCTGAACAAATGAAAATTTTTATTTCAAACTTAGTACACTTTAGTTTTATTGGATGAGAAATTTTTGTAGACACAAAATGTTTTTGAGATAAATACAGTAGCCTATTTAAACCCCTCAAACTTGTACGCCAATGGTCGGAAATCATTTTTGTATACAAATTTAAGAACTTTAATTTATTTTCTATAAGAAAGTATTCTTGATTAATTTCACTTAAATTCTTCCTGTTCGAGCTATTTTAATTTTTCTAATCTAGGTTATCATATGGAATTTCTTTTGAAAGGCTATTCAATAAGTAAAAAAATTTCAATACCATTTATTGGTAACGATAAAAAATAATCATTCATAATAAATGCTGAAAATGATATCCATTTACTTCAACGCAACGGCGACATCGATTTCTCAACCACCTTCTTTTTCGAATGAACATTTTATTATTTATGTTACCACAAGCTCTTCAAATACGATTCAGAAGATCTTCTATATTATGAACCGGCGTGGCAACTTCATCTTGCAAATAACCCCTACCAAAAAAGTCCAGAGGATTGAGCTCAGGTGATCGAGAAGACCATGCAACTGAACCACCTCTACCAATCCATATTTCACTGTACTTACTATCTATCCATTCTCGAACTTGTCTGCCAAAATCGGCAGGACAGCCATCCAATTGTTTCCATGCATTTGTTCCCTCATTGTGTGGTGTCTTCGTGATTAGTTTCTAAAAATGCAGCGGCCGTTAGTCTGTCTGGTAAAACGTACAGTGAAAGATGAATTGATAGAGGTGGTCCAGTTCCATGACGATCACCTTACCTCAATCCTCTGGACTTTTTTGCTTGGGGTTATTCGGAAGATAAAACTATGTCACGCCGGTTCATAATAGAGAAAATCTACTTAATCGCATTCAAAGAGCTTGTGGTGAAATTAATAATGAAATGTTAATTCGAATAAGAAGGTCGTTGAGAAATCTATGTCGGCGTTGCGTTGAAGTTAATGGATCATTTTGAGCATCTATTATGAATTATTTTTTATCGTTACCAATAAATAGGTATTTAAATATTTTCTTACGTTTTAAATAGTCTTTCAAAGAAATTTCATAAGATAACCCTGATAAGAAAAATCGAAATAGCTCGAACAGGAAGCCTCTAAGTGAAATTTACCAAGAATACTTTTTTATAGTAAATAAATCAAAGTTTTTAAATTTGTATACAATAATAGTTTCTGACCATTGGCGTAGAAGTTGTAAGGGGTTTCAATGGGTACAAAATACATAAGGAAACTACTGTATTTGTCTCAAGAACATTTTGTCATCAAAAAAATGCTCAAGAAATTTCATCTGAAAGACGCCTATTATTTTAAGAAGTTTTTCGTTTACCGAAGTTATGAACGAAAAAACTGAAACACCCTGTACATTTATGTTCAATTTGAGAAATATAAATAACATTTTGCTATACAAAATTTTTCTTCTCATGTACGTACTTCAATATATTTTTTTTTCATATAATTATTTATCAGCTATCAGAATTACAAAAGAGCTATCTTATGAACCAGGTAGGAGAGCATGCCCTCCTTAGTCTTCATTCAGATCACTTAGGTATTTCCTCTTGAGTATTCCTGTATTTTGAACTGTTTGAAGCTTCACTTTGTATTACATAGCATTTTTTTGTCATCAAGGGGCTTAAATGATTGTAATTTTAAAAAGTACGAGTTGCTACGTCATTGTAGTTTGGGGGTAGGGATGAGAAAGTAGCGACACGAAATTTTTCTAGTTTTAAAACATTTTTTCAATCTGAATATGAATCTGGTGAATTTCTAGATCCATATACCTCATGTTATCACAAAATGTCCTAAATTTGTCATGTTCAGCTGATCAGGGATGTTTTCATCTGTATTTTGCTACAACAGTTCTGTTTCCGCTGTTCCTAATATTTGGAATAAAGGCAGGGTTGTATCAAATTCTAGTTTCATAAACACATTAATGCTTGGAAACGTTTTGCAGGGACAGACTATTTTTCAATCGCTTGCTTCTTTCTTCTGGTAGTTTAGTTCTAACAGGTTTTCGATGATTTTGTGATTGACTTCCAACATTACCAACACATTTGATACTTGATAACCACTTCATGCTACGAAGATATCACAGCCACCATATCATCGGCTTGACTTGATTATTTAGTATCCGTGAAAACATAATCATTATCACAACCCTATTTCATTTGACTTCCAACATTACCAACACATTTGATACTTGATAATCACTTCATGCTACGTAGATATTACAGCCACCATATCATCGGCTTGACTTGATTATTTAGTATCCGTGAAAACATCATTATTATCACAACCCAATTTCATTTGACTTCCAACATTACCAACACATTTGATACTTGATAATCGCTTCATGCTACGAAGATATCACAGCCACCATATCATCGGCTTGACTTGATTATTTAGTATCCGTGAAAACATAATCATTATCACAACCCTATTTCATTTGACTTCCAACATTACCAACACATTTGATACTTGATAATCACTTCATGCTACGAAGATATTACAGCCACCATATCATCGGCTTGACTTGATTATTTAGTATCCGTGAAAACATCATTATTATCACAACCCAATTTCATTTGACTTCCAACATTACCAACACATTCGATACTTGATAATCGCTTCATGCTACGAAGATATCACAGCCACCATATCATCGGCTTGACTTGATTATTTAGTATCCGTGAAAACATCATTATTATCACAACCCAATTTCATTTGACTTCCAACATTACCAATACATTTGATACTTGATAATCACTTCATGCTACGAAGATATTACAGCCACCATATCATCGGCTTGACTTGATTATTTAGTATCCGTGAAAACATAATCATTATCACAACCCTATTTCATTTGACTTCCAACATTACCAACACATTTGATACTTGATAATCACTTCATGCTACGAAGATATTACAGCCACCATATCATCGGCTTGACTTGATTATTTAGTATCCGTGAAAACATAATCATTATCACAACCCTATTTCATTTGACTTCCAACATTACCAACACATTTGATACTTGATAATCACTTCATGCTACGAAGATATTACAGCCACCATATCATCGGCTTGACTTGATTATTTAGTATCCGTGAAAACATCATTATTATCACAACCCAATTTCATTTGACTTCCAACATTACCAACACATTTGATACTTGATAATCACTTCATGCTACGAAGATATCACAGCCACCATATCATCGGCTTGACTTGATTATTTAGTATCCGTGAAAACATCATTATTATCACAACCCAATTTCATTTGACTTCCAACATTACCAATACATTTGATACTTGATAATCACTTCATGCTACGAAGATATTACAGCCACCATATCATCGGCTTGACTTGATTATTTAGTATCCGTGAAAACATAATCATTATCACAACCCTATTTCATTTGACTTCCAACATTACCAACACATTTGATACTTGATAATCACTTCATGCTACGAAGATATTACAGCCACCATATCATCGGCTTGACTTGATTATTTAGTATCCGTGAAAACATAATCATTAGCACAACCATATTTCATTTGACTTCCAACATTACCAACACATTTGATACTTGATAATCACTTCATGCTACGAAGATATTACAGCCACCATATCATCGGCTTGACTTGATTATTTAGTATCCGTGAAAACATAATCATTATCACAACCCTATTTCATTTGACTTCCAACATTACCAACACATTTGATACTTGATAATCGCTTCATGCTACGAAGATATCACAGCCACCATATCATCGGCTTGACTTTATTATTTAGTATCCGTGAAAACATAATCATTATCACAACCCTATTTCATTTGACTTCCAACATTACCAACACATTTGATACTTGATAATCGCTTCATGCTACGAAGATATCACAGCCACCATATCATCGGCTTGACTTGATTATTTAGTATCAGTGAAAACATAATCATTATCACAACCCTATTTCATTTGACTTCCAACATTACCAACACATTTGATACTTGATAATCACTTCATGCTACGAAGATATTACAGCCACCATATCATCGGCTTGACTTGATTATTTAGTATCCGTGAAAACATAATCATTAGCACAACCCTATTTCATTTGACTTCCAACATTACCAACACATTTGATACTTGATAATCGCTTCATGCTACGAAGATATCACAGCCACCATATCATCGGCTTGACTTGATTATTTAGTATCCGTGAAAACATAATCATTATCACAACCCTATTTCATTTGACTTCCAACATTACCAACACATTTGATACTTGATAATCACTTCATGCTACGAAGATATTACAGCCACCATATCATCGGCTTGACTTGATTATTTAGTATCCGTGAAAACATAATCATTAGCACAACCCTATTTCATTTGACTTCCAACATTACCAACACATTTGATACTTGATAATCAATTCATATTACGAAGATATCATAGCCACCATATCATCGGCTTGACTTGATTATTTAGTATCCGTGAAAACATAATCATTATCACAACCCTATTTCATTTGACTTCCAACATTACCAACACATTTTATACTTGATAATCACTTCATGCTACGAAGATATTACAGCCACCATATCATCGGCTTGACTTGATTATTTAGTATCCGTGAAAACATAATCATTAGCACAACCCTATTTCATTTGACTTCCAACATTACCAACACATTTGATACTTGATAATCAATTCATATTACGAAGATATCATAGCCACCATATCATCGGCTTGACTTGATTATTTAGTATCCTTGGAAACATCATCATTATCACAACCCACCAACACATTTGATACTTGATAATCACTTCATGCTACGAAGATATTACAGCCACCATATCATCGGCTTGACTTGATTATTTAGTATCCGTGAAAACATAATCATTATCACAACCCTATTTCATTTGACTTCCAACATTACCAACACATTTGATACTTGATAATCGCTTCATGCTACGAAGATATCACAGCCACCATATCATCGGCTTGACTTGATTATTTAGTATCCGTGAAAACATAATCATTATCACAACCCTATTTCATTTGACTTCCAACATTACCAACACATTTGATACTTGATAATCACTTCATGGTACGAAGATATTACAGCCACCATATCATCGGCTTGACTTGATTATTTAGTATCCGTGAAAACATAATCATTATCACAACCCTATTTCATTTGACTTCCAACATTACCAACACATTTGATACTTGATAATCGCTTCATGCTACGAAGATATCACAGCCACCATATCATCGGCTTGACTTGATTATTTATTATCCGTGAAAACATAATCATTATCACAACTATATTTCATTTGACTTCCAACATTACCAACACATTTGATACTTGATAATCACTTCATGCTACGAAGATATTACAGCCACCATATCATCGGCTTGACTTGATTATTTAGTATCCGTGAAAACATAATCATTATCACAACCCTATTTCATTTGACTTCCAACATTACCAACACATTTGATACTTGATAATCACTTCATGCTACGAAGATATCACAGCCACCATATCATCGGCTTGACTTGATTATTTAGTATCCGTGAAAACATAATCATTATCACAACCCTATTTCATTTGACTTCCAACATTACCAACACATTTGATACTTGATAATCACTTCATGCTACGAAGATATTACAGCCACCATATCATCGGCTTGACTTGATTATTTAGTATCCGTGAAAACATAATCATTATCACAACCCTATTTCATTTGACTTCCAACATTACCAACACATTTGATACTTGATAATCACTTCATGCTACGAAGATATTACAGCCACCATATCATCGGCTTGACTTGATTATTTAGTATCCGTGAAAACATAATCATTAGCACAACCATATTTCATTTGACTTCCAACATTACCAACACATTTGATACTTGATAATCACTTCATGCTACGAAGATATTACAGCCACCATATCATCGGCTTGACTTGATTATTTAGTATCCGTGAAAACATAATCATTATCACAACCCTATTTCATTTGACTTCCAACATTACCAACACATTTGATACTTGATAATCGCTTCATGCTACGAAGATATCACAGCCACCATATCATCGGCTTGACTTGATTATTTAGTATCCGTGAAAACATAATCATTATCACAACCCTATTTCATTTGACTTCCAACATTACCAACACATTTGATACTTGATAATCACTTCATGCTACGAAGATATTACAGCCACCATATCATCGGCTTGACTTGATTATTTAGTATCCGTGAAAACATAATCATTAGCACAACCCTATTTCATTTGACTTCCAACATTACCAACACATTTGATACTTGATAATCAATTCATATTACGAAGATATCACAGCCACCATATCATCGGCTTGACTTGATTATTTAGTATCCGTGAAAACATAATCATTATCACAACCCTATTTCATTTGACTTCCAACATTACCAACACATTTGATACTTGATAATCACTTCATGCTACGAAGATATTACAGCCACCATATCATCGGCTTGACTTGATTATTTAGTATCCGTGAAAACATAATCATTATCACAACCCTATTTCATTTGACTTCCAACATTACCAACACATTTGATACTTGATAATCAATTCATATTACGAAGATATCATAGCCACCATATCATCGGCTTGACTTGATTATTTAGTATCCTTGGAAACATCATCATTATCACAACCCACCAACACATTTGATACTCGATAATCACTTCATTTTACGAAGATCTCAGGGACCTCTGGCTAATCGTTATTCCCTTCTGATCAGGCTTAGTTCCTTCACGTTTAAAACTGTAATTTTTGGTTGGCTAGGGAGGGTTGCCATTCGATGATCATTTTCTTCAATCATTTGATTTTCCGATTTAGTTTCAATTTGTTACGATAAAAAATGATTTTGCCATTGAACAAGCCTTGATAATATGTTTTCTGGCAAAATGTGAATTAGTATCACCGATGTTTTGTCTCCTGCTGTCATTGTGGGTCGTTCTATAATTATAATATTTAAGGGCAGGACTGTATCTGAATAAGTTATTGTATGAAAACTAGCCACTAGCTTGTATAGCTTCTAAACATTTACATTATTCTCTGATTCGTTTAATTCTGTCAGTAGTGCAATGATTTTCTAAAAATAAATTTGAGGAATAAGACGCTTGTGGATATTCATACTGTAGTGGTATCACATGATGTTATGTAGATTATTTTAGAAACAGAGGGGATCGTTTAAAAAATTCGTTCATGTAGTATTTCCATTTGAGTTTGAACTGCTCTTGTTAGGATAACTGTGATTGCAATATTCTTCATAGAATGACAGCAAAAGATCTAAAAACTGAACCAGTCTGGTCTAGCCACCTGTTTCCTTAGTGATAATTCTACGAGTATGACATTATTAAAGAATAGGAAATGGTTCATAAGGTTGTGTGAGAACTTCATATTGTTAGTAATTGTCTTGTTATATGCGTATTTGTTCTTCGAATCGCTTATGATCTATTAATATTCCAAAGTACCTACATACAAATATAATTTCAAATTTTTGATGTTTGTATTATACAATTTGGTTATTGCGATAAACTTATGCTCCTTTTATTATTTTACATGCTCATATGGATCGTTCAAATGAATGGATTTTGGAGATACAACGTGAGTGGAATGAAACATATTCCAGGTGAGATCAACTAAAGTGTTAATTTATTGATTAAAACATCACTATGGCTTTAAGGTAGTTGGTTATAACGTAGAGTTAGAAAATAATCGTCATTACATGCAATACATCAATAATGTAAAACTTAGTATTGCTGTAAAGTAATTATGTGCAGTCTTATGCAATCCGACAAAGTTGCTGTACATAGAGAGTGGGGGAAGCGTCTCCAGACTGATCTTCCTCACTAGATCGACTCGATAATTGAAGTTGATACTGGTTTAGCAGTCTTCCACTTCAAACCTTCAAAATTTCATTTACATCGAACCCATCCATTTTGATTGCTCACTCACACACGTGCACATTTGACCCACTTCCACGGTCCTTTGACAATGTAACGTTGTGAGCTTACAACGTTGTGAGGGTACAAAATGAGTTTGCTTCGGGTGCAGGAGTGTATTTAAGGCCAAAGATCACAAGATCAGTTGCCTTAGATACGTAAAGCGGATTTTGAGGCGAAGTACTAAGTAATTTTGACATCCGCCGTGAAAAACCTGCGAAAAAATTATGTAACTAGGCGTATATAAATATATGCACAGACAACCGCGCAATCACATCTGACCACTTTTCTTGGATTGGTCAAAGAAACAGCATGGTAACGGTCAAGAGAGCAGCACGCCTTCCTTGTAGAAAAACATGGAAAAAAGTTATGAACAATAAAAGAAATTCATTAACAGTCCCCTTTAAATGGTGCATTCATCACCATCAACAGTCCAATCAAGGCTAGTCAAATATTACAGAGAAGCACTGGCCATCTATGTCCCAGGTCACAGTGGATTTGAGGGTAATAATATGGCCTATCCTGTTTCCCTTTCTCTTCTCTACTGTCCATGTTGCACGTGATTCGGGACTTTTTATGTGAAACCAACGGTATAAATTTGAATGATGTAAGTTTCAACATAATTGATCCACATGTCGTATGTAATAGACGTAAAATAGCTACCTTAGTTCAAACCAAATTTTCTGGTCGTATTATCTTTAAATGGTATGACATTACCGAGGTCTCCTTGTCTAACGGTATTTGAGTTTTTTCCTTGAGTCTATTCGAAGGAATCGAGCTGCTAGCATTCCAGAGCTAAAGAGAGCTTCACATTTATGCCAAAGGATGAAGGAACTATAGGGATCATATCCTCTAACCCCCCAAGGGACTAAACTTCAGCTGGCAGGAGAAATTAAATTTCTCGGACTCGAAACTTACCTGGAACCAATAGGTAGCTGGTAAAAGGCAAGAACAAGACCGTGGCAACACACGCACGCACACGGGAAGACATGGGGACTGAGTCCTAAATGTCGTATTGGACATGCAACATTGTAATGGAACCCATGATCACTTATGTATCTTTGGTATGATGGTCAAAAATAACCCGGTATTCGGAGAGAAAGAAACCGCTGTCAGAGGATGCACACGAGACTGGGCCAAACAACTATAAAGAGAGCGCTGGAATGAAGGGCTTCATGCATCAAGGGAAAATGTCGAAAAAATACAGAACTGAAGAACTACTCAAAATGAGTAAGAACCAGGTCCGAATAATTTAGGTCTTCTCACTGGTCAAAGTCCAATGAAAGGATACCTGCACAAAATGGGTCTGTACAAAGTGAGCGAAACTCCATGTCTCAGTTCTATTATAAGAAAAGCAAAAACGATCACAAAAATTTGCATATTTTTCCATATTTGGAAACTAAAGTAATGACGCCATCAAAATGTTTTTCCGGGAAAGATACTTATATTTTGGCATATTGAAGACATTATATTGAATATCTAGCAACCAAGTATCTACTTTCAATTATAACTATTCATTTCGAAACGAGAGGGAAACCTATGATGTTCGAATAACATCGAGTGAGCCAGCAAGTGGGATGTAGAAAGAGGAGATAGGCATTCGTATTTTTCTTGAAGGTTTGGAGGTTATAGCCATAGGGAAAAACCTCATTAGGTAAAGAGTTCCACAACTTCGCTGTTCGATAAAAAAATGAAGTCTGGTAGGAAGAAGCTCGGCAGGTTTCGAGTTTGACAGTGAAATGGTGACTAGTTTAAGCTCGTCTAGCCCGCTTATCTGGAATCTGTCTTAGTGGAACAACAGACGAGAATTCTGATGAATACCGACCATGAAAATATCTATAGAAAAGGGATTATGGGATCCGCCTTCCTGGATAAGACTCAAGCTTGAGTTTTGGTTGCATTAAACTCTACTACATTATCACATCCCCATTTCAAAATCTTTGCCATATTTCCAATAATTGCGTCAATCTGTCCCTGTTTCGCTCCTCTGGCTTTAAATGATGGTATAGGGCCTCTGGAAGAGAAAGCGGTATGAAATGTACCATCATCTCCCAAGCTGTGGACGAGCCAGGTGGTCACTTCCAGCAGATCGTTGATATGAAACAAACAAAATTGGTGCCAAGACAGATCCTCGTGGAACACCAGTGTTGATCTCTGCTGGCGAAAGCCTCATTGTCGGTCATTCACAATTTTGTAGCTCTCTAGATATTTCATGAGCTCGATATTGATTGCTTTCTCCATCACTTTGGAGATCACAGGATCTATAATTATTCCTTTTTTTGGAGTTGGTTACACTCTACTTGTTTTCCAGCTGGAAGGAAACATAACAAGTTTGTATGAAAAGGTAAACAACATGCAGAAAAATGATGTTAATTCAGGCGCACATTTCTTAAGAACGACAGGTGGAATTCCGTCCGACCCCATTAGATTTTTTGGTATTTAGATCAAGCATAATGCGCCTAATTGTAGGCTAACGATAGACAAGTTCAGGCATGTGGCTATTGATGGCAGCAATATTAGGTGGGTCCAAAGTTGAATTTGCTGCAAACAGTCCAGCAAAAAGGTTGACTTTTTTTTGTGGTGTAGTAGCTCTTCTACTATCCGATAGGTTACAAGTGCAGATCACTTTCCAAAAGATACGAAAATGTATTCGAGCACAATCCCTAATTTCAAAATTAAATGTGCGAAACTTATTAGGAAAAGGAGATTTTCACAAGCTCTCTAAACTATTTGATCTGATATTAATATATTATAAGTATCTTCTAAATTTTGTACATTAATATTTTGCTGTTTTAACTTTGGTTTCTACAATGATTAATAGTTCTTATTTCTGCAGGTGTTCGATAGTACCTATGGCTTTTTCTTTGTTACCTCAACTAATTGGAGAAATGCAGGGCCAAACTTGATGGACTTAGATGAAGTAGAAATTCAGCATTGCAGTTACTGTTGTAAAATTATTTATTGTTAATTATCATCTGTTGAATTTCGAACCTTGACAAGTAATTGAGAGCTGCAAAGTTGCGTATTTAGATTTAAGATTTTGTTTTTTACCGTTCTTCACAAGCAAAAATTCAACAAATTAAATGGTAATAACATACAAGCTGTAATGAGTTAAGAGCAAAAACAAGTCCCATCTCCAGAATCACAAACTCTGTCCCCAAGAAGTTGTTAGGACATACTGGTTTGTTACTTTCAGTAGTTTGGTATCCAATTCACTTTATTGATTTGTTTTTTATCTGTGTTAACACAATTTATTAGATTCAATGTTTTTCAAAAGTCAATATACAAGCTATATTTTGTCGTGGGAGTAGCAGTGGTTGCCTATTTGAATCATTCAAAATTTGTTATTCCTTGACTTCTTCACAATGACACAAAACTCGACACAATAAGTAAATCAAACATAATACATTATACTAGTTTTGTATTTTGATCTCATCCCACAGAAAACATTCAATTCTCAATAGACAGACTATTTAATTGACTTACTTAACTTGTTTTTCCTTTGATTGAACTCATTTCGTCATATTCAATGTTTTCAATTATTCAATATACAGGCTGTTCTGTCATGGGAATAAATCTGTGGTTGGCTGTTTGAATGATTCAAAGTTTGTTATTCCTGAGTTTGAACAGTTTCTGTTCAATGGCATAGCACAATGCATAAGTAATTTTGTATTGTGATCTCATCCTTCAGAAAGACTTCAATTCTTAATATACAGACTGTTCAGTTTTGGTAGTATCAGTGGTTGGCTATTTGAATCATTCAAAATCTGTTATTCCTTGGTTTGAACAGCGTCTTCCCAATGGCATAGCTAGACATAATGAGTAAAAACAACCTAATGCATTATAATACTTTTGTATTTTGATCTCATCCTTCAGAAAGACATTAAATTCTTAATATACAGACTGTTTCATTGTTGACTATTTGATTGACTCACTTAACTTGCTTTCCCTCTATTTGAACACAATTTTCCATATTCAATGTTTTCAATTATTCAATATACGAAGATATACAGGGTGTTTCAGAAAGACCTCCCGTAAATGCAGGGGACGGTAAATCTTACAGAAATAATCAGAATTTTCACATAACTATATAACTTTTTTCGTTTCGGAGATACGGGCGTTCAATAAAATTTGTTATAAAAATTTTGCTTTAACTTCTGTCCAATTACAGATATTTTGTTGAAATCTGGTAGTCGGAGGTTTTAGAAGACGCCGAATAAGATGACTTAGCTAATTTTAGATTATGCGGTAGAGGGCGCTGGGTACGTAACTTTTCGGCGACTCTTTTAGCCTTAACTTTTTTGAGAATAATTTGTTTTGTTTTCTTTGCACATTTTTCTGGTTCACAATTTCATCTCTAACAAATAATGTACTCTTGTTGAGGGTCTCAAAATTCCACCGTTTTCGAGAAAAACGCATTTAAATGAACATAACAAAAACTCATTGACAAATTTACTTACTCACAAAATCGCGTATGCTCATGTTAAACGCGTTTTCTCAAAAACGGTGAGATTTATTTGTTTGCAATACAATTGTAAACCAGAAAATATTCTCAAAAAAGTTGAGGCTAAAAAAAACACCGAAAAGTCACGCACCTCTATCGCATAATGTGAAACTAACTAAATCATCTTATTTGGCGTCCTCTGAAACCCTCGAGTACCAGATTTCAACAAAATGTCTGTAACTGGGCAGGAGCTACAGCAAAATTTCGTAAAAAAAAATTATTCAACGTCTGTCTCCTAAACGAAAGAAGATAGAACCAAAGTTTATATAAAAAATGTCTGTCCCCTGCATTTACGGGAGGTCTTTCTGAAACATCCTGTATATACAAGATGAAATTTTAAAGCTTACCAAGGTTCACATAATGTTATGCCATAATTATATATTTTCATTTCCAAGATACGTTAAAAATATAACGACTTGAGAAAAATAATCATTTCTCAATCCATAAATTGAAGTCAATATCAATATTTTATTAGTTGGCTATTTAATTTATTTTTGATTCCACTCTCCAAAATTCTTTTTTAATACTTTGATGAGCGAATATTAATATTTCAATATACATTTTTGTAAAATATCTGCTCCAATTATTGATAAAGAACCTATTTAGGTTGATTATGAGCAAATTGGATCTGTTTGTCTTCGAAAACATAAAAGTTTTGTTAAATACGTACAAGCTCGATTACTTGTCTTGGTTTTTTATTTTCTTTTGTATCATGACATTGTATAAGTTTATATAATAATGATTCTTGACTCAGGTAACACATATGTCATATATATTTTCACAAGTCGTTTGAAAACTAGTTCACCTGACATTAGTTTTCAAAAGTCTTCCGATGATGGTGGTTAGACATAAACATATGTAAAGATGAAAATATATTTGACATATTTGTTAATGTGACCTATTTCTTAATAATTTACATATAATTGTATATTTATCGAACATGTGGTTACGTTATCTGATATAGATGTTGTATGATAATAAATATATTGGGGGCGGGATGCATTTATTTGGGGGATTTTGAAATAATTGGCGTCCATACTCTAGCTAGAGCGCCATCTAACTGAAAGGTTTTATCAAAATCTTTTGCACTTCCAAATGCACAGATCTCTATGTTTTTGATGATGTTACAAATCACCGAAAATATAGAGATCTGCTTACTTGAAAGTACAAGGCCATTAATGAAACCTTTCAACGTTAGATGACGCTCTAGCTAGAGCATAGAACATGAGCATTTATTTTAGGATCTCGAATCACCAAAAATGTAGAGATTTGTAAGTGCATGGTTTTTGAACAGTAGATGGCGTTCTAACTAGAGCATAGAACATTGATATTCCTAGCTCCAGCTAGAGTGTCATCTAACGGTGAAAGGTCTTATCAAAAGCCTTGCATTTCCAAATAAACAGATTTCTATATTTTCGCTAATTGGGATTTTGAAATACTTGTCGATATTCAAAGTTTTATCGATGGTCTTGCGCTGTCAAATAAACAGATTTCCGAACCACTGAATGTAAGAATGTTTGATTTTCACCGAAGATAACTATTACCGGTAGTAGAGTTATCTATGGTTTGCACTTTTCAGGTTATGTTTCAGAAAAGGTCAAAATTTATTGAGTTGAATAATTAAGATTTCTACAGGTCGTTATTTTCGCAGATATTTATTATAGCAGTGATTGATTGCAATTGAAAGTTCCCATAATGAAATTGTGTAAAAGCAAATCGGAATGTCTTGAGATATTTCAAATTTGTTTGAATTGCTTCATTACTGTTTTTGTTATTTTCATTTTATTTAAATGCAGGAAAGAATTATTGAATCATTCAATAAAGATAATTCGTACTGAAGTCCTTCAATTATTACTTTTCAGTTTGATGAAATAATAAACAATGAATACTTTCATATAAGAGATATGTGCTTCATTTTATATCATGCTTTCAAACAAATAATGTTGATCTTGTTTATTGTCAATTCAGTGCTAGGACACTTTTCGATACATTCAGTATGTTCGGAGAATACAGAAATTTCTATATGTTGCTTCAATAATGACAAGATGTGGAAATATTTCAGTATTATCACATCAACGTTTGATGATAGTACTTAGAGTGGATCTTATATTTCACTTGGTTGCATTAATAATGTTGATTATTTTAATTCCATCAGTTTGTAGCTAACACCCTTCAGCTGTTTAGGACTTCTTTAATGTGTTCCTTAAATCAGATTCAGGCATAAAACTTGCTTTGAAATTATACGTAAGTTGTACTTCTCTATAAACGTGGGTGTTATGACAGGTACCATCGGAAAATGAGCATCTACAACTAAAAGTATTTGTTTGTACTCTGAGACCAGTTGGATTCTATTGAATGAATCCTTTATCTGTTAGATAAACTAAAGAGTTTTGCCCATTACGATGTGGAAATTAAATTGTGTTCTGAATCATTATTCAAAGCTAGTGAACTTTCAAACAAATACTTTTATATCTTGCCACATTTTTAATATACCATGTTTACTTATTAATCCAATCTTCGATCCCTATGATAATAAAGCATGCAGGCCTTACTATTACATCAAAGTGTACCTAAGAAATGTGTCTTTAGCGATTTCCTGGCTTCTTCAAAGTTTCATGTTAGGTTTATAAAATATGTAAGGAGTATTACATTATATGGTTAGGCTCGAGCATATCTGAATGCACGGTTTGTTGTAAATAGTAATTATTTACTATGTTCAAAATTAAATTTGTGTTTCTAATTTTAACATAATTTTGATGCTACTTCATGATGTAAGATGTGTTGTCTATAAATCCACGACAAATTTTTGTATATTAAATCTGTGTACACAATAAAACTTTTGGGGTTCATTCAGATGTGATTCTGAGGAGATAACAAAGGTAAAAGGTTTTGTTATTTTAATTACATGGCAGGGCCATCTGGCATTGAAAAGCTTACACTAGATTTGATTTGACTTAATGTTTTGTTGTAATAAGTATAATGCTGATGTACAGGTCAGAAACAATTTTAAAAGACCACTGGCTCAAAAACCACCTACTTCATAGTGCGAGATATGTTCCCTGTATATGAGTAACTCTTCAATCGAACTATATTGAGTGTCACTTCAACTTTTATAAAAAGTATAAAATTGAACTCGATCTTAACTCTTATGCCAAGATTAGTGAAAATTCATCTGTGAAAACGTTGATAAAATCAAATGTCATTTCTATCATCTTTCGATATACACAACACTTGTTATAGTATACTGTCATGTGTGTTGCCTACATAATTGTTTCAACCTGTCGTTCAATTATGTCTAGTATTTTTATGATACATTGATTAATAATTAATGCCGGTAACGACCTTCAACTGTGATGCTACTAATAATTAATTGAAGAATAAAGCGTATCTGGGAGCCATATTCGAATGAATCTATGGAATTATCTGATTCCCATATTATTTAGGAATTTCAGTCATTTCCATATATCATATTATTTGTAACTCTTGTTTCACCGTATCGTAGAATGTTTTACCAATTATGAAGCTGATAACCTTCGACTTTGTTCCAATTATGATGCCATCAAGAACTAATTAAGAATCTAGTAATCTAGAGATCCTAAGTGTTATATTGGGATCAACTCACATTCATATTCTCTGAAAAAATACGATCAAAATTACAGTGACCTATGTACTCGAAATCAGTGGTTTTCAAGCGGCCTCTGTGAGGGAATAGGAACACTATCACAACTAGCCTAAACGTAGAAAGTTTCTTCTCGTATAGTTGAAGTAATGAAGACTAGATGTCAGTTTACTGCTTAATTTCAAAAATTAATTCCTTGGATAATCATTACATAGTATAAAACAAAGTCGCTTTCTCTGTCCCTATATCATAACCCTATGTATGCTTAAATCTTTAAAACTACGGATTTTAATGCGGTTTTTTTTAAATAGATAGAGTGATTGAAGAGGAAGGTTTATATGTATAATAACCTCCATTAAATAGTGGAGAAATACTGTTATTTTTGAGATTTCTAATGTGATGTCGTAAATAATTACATTTTTTCCGCTTACATTGCAAACGCAGGCTGAACCCTACGATATATATCAAAATAATGTACTAAGTATTGTACACATTGAAAAGGTCTACAGAAAACTCCGCGATGGTATATGTCTATCTCTTATGGTTATCCCACAATACCATTTTTTTGTCATTTACTTTTTACGACAAATATTGGCTAATTTTCGAAGCCAATACAGCATTAATCCTTATCCAATTAAATACCTTAAATACATTGTTGATTTAATATAGCATATGATTTAAATGAATATTTTCGAAGATATTACAGATTTAAAAATTGCGGGACGTAGCGTTTGCGGCGGTACTGGCCGGAGCGGGCCGCTATGTTTTTATATACAACGTTCACAGTTTTTCTGTAGTGTACTTAGTATCAGCATTGCACCTGTGCGAAGCCGGGGCAGGTCGCTAGTTAATGATATAATACCTTACTGAATTTGTTGGATAGTAATATAATTACAATTTTTCCAGATGCAAAGATGTATTGTAGGCAATTAAATTTAATAACATTAGTTATTAAACCTACCTTATTCTCTTTCATAATTCCCAATTCACTGGATATTTTCTTCAGAAAATGGGTGCATTAAGTCCATTTAATTCTTACTTGCTAAAGAATTACAACATAATTGTTGTACTGATAAGGTGGTAAAAGCAAAACACTTCTTAATATATCATTTAATTTTATTGTTCAAAGAATAATACCTTCACAATTAAACAAGTAATTTGAAATAAAACCTACATTTATAAAAAAAAGGCAGGTAATTGAGTTACTGAATAAAAACCTATGAAAATTTGTTAAAAATATATTTGTGTATATCCAACAACTTAGAAATAAATAAAAATAAAATAGTATATCTAAAAATTAGTCAGTAGTACAAGATTAACCTAAATTATCTATCAAATACTGAAACATAGTGTCAGTTTGTTATGTACATAAATCATACACAATACCGTATTTTATTTAATGATTGATCAGGTTACAAATTAAGTATATTGGCTCATATTTACAATTATTTTATATAAAATCATAACTTGTTTCCTTGAATACTTCAGTCAGCAATTAAAGAATACTAAGTGAATATTTTAAATATAAAACTAAAATACCCCAAAATATAAGATTTCTTTTTCCTCTAGTGTTGTTTGAACTTTTCTGCAGGTACATCAAATTTTAAAATATATAGATAATTGAATGATTTTAATTAATATTCAAGTTGACAATTCAAGTTTTGAATATACGCAAAAATTTCATGGATGAAGCAAAAATAGGGATAAATTCAAATACTAAATTAATCTAGAAATAAAAAATTATATACAGGCTGTGGCGTTAGTGCGTTCAATACGTCTATTATTATAGAAGATATAAAAAAACAGTTATTTCTAAAATTGAGGACATCTGTAAGCTTCACATTTAAAGATGAACAAGCATTCCCTTTTCCTAAAAGTATCAATTTCTGAGATATTTCCAATTTAATAACAAAAAGAGATTTTTTAAATTATTTTTTATTACTATTTATTATTATTTTTTATTATTTATTATATATTATTTAATATTTATTTTATTATTATTATTTATTATTCATTATTCATTAGTTAGCCGTGGTGAAATGATAGTTTACTTTAATGATTGTTTAACGTTATATTAAATTTTTATAATAATTTATTAGACGAGGAAATAAAGCACAAAAAAGGTTGAAGTAAAAAAAAAATCGGATGAACCGATTTTGATAAAAAAAATTTTAATCAATTCAGGAAGTCATTTAGAAAAAATGTTACCATTTTTTATTCTTCTAATGTGCATTTTAGCATTTCTACAGAGGAAAATGCATCTCTTTGAATGCACTTTCAGGAGATGATATTAAAAATGTTGAAAACATGTCCAAATATAGCCAAAATTTCTCCCTCGGGGGTTTTTGGGATCGCTGATCACGATTCCGGTGCCAGATTTCATCTACAACGCACTTGGGGCTCAGTACATCCGGATAATATCGTCATCTCCAGGGAATTCGGAGAAAAATCTCTTTTGCAATGGAGTGATACTTAGTGGGAAGGTTCTCTTGTGGTTGCCGTCTGTGACCAAGACTTTCGATAGTCACCTGGTGCTCAGGATACTCTGATGACCTAAGTCATCTCCATTGATTGTTTTTTAATATGCTTTTTTGAGGTCCCTGAACACGATTCTGGAGTCGGAATCAATGTGTTGTCGGTAACAAAGAATTCAAAAAATACCTTTTGCACAGTAATCAAATTGATTGAATTTTTCAAGTGCGAAAAAAATGGTAGTGAAAAATTTTAGATTTTAAATGTTGTAAATTTTAATAATTAGGTTTGATTTTTAAGATAAGTTACAGGAAAAAACAACAAAAACAATATCGTAAAACACGAACTTCAACTTCAACTTTTTGAATTATTTATTAAAAATATTGTATAAGTTAAAATCACGTAGTTTTTATTATCATTATGATTTTCATTATTTCTGATTCCGACTCCAGAATCGAGTTCAGCGATCCTAAAAACTCCGGAAATACGAATTTGGTTTTATTCCAGAACAATCCATGGGGATGACTCAGGTCATCAGAGTATCCTGACCACCAGGTGACTATTGAAGGTCATGGTCACAACCGGCAACCTCAAAAAAACCTCCCTCACAAGTTTCATCCAATTCCAAAAGATAATTTCACGAATTCCCTGGAGACGACCATAGTACCAGGATGTACTGAGCTCCAGGTGCGACTCCAAAAACCCCGAGATACAAATTTGGTTGCGTTTCAAAGCATATTAAAAAACAATCCATGGAGATGACCTAGACAATTAGGGTATCCTGAGCACCAGGTGACTATCGAAAGTCTTGGTTACAGACGGCAAGCACAAGAGAACCTTCCCACTAAGTATCAGTCCATTGCAAAAGAGATTTTTCCGAATTCCCTGGAGACGACGATATTACCCGGATGTACTGAGCCCCGGGTGCGTTGTAGTTGAAATCTGGCACCGGAACCGTGTTCAGCGACCCCAAAACCCCCGAGTGAGAAATTTTGGCTATATTTGGACATGTTTTCAAACATTTTTAATTAATACAAAATTCTCGGGAAATAGGTAACACTAACACATATATTTTTTTACCCTCGTCTTTAAGTACGTTTCGGTCTCACGACCATCATCAGAAGACTTATTAATACAATAACCTGATTACTTAGAACTACTGTAATAACACAAAGCGTCCTTATCGCACAAATTTCGTTTAAATGCCAACGTCGCCGAAACGAACGGAAACATGAAATCGGAAATAACACAGCAATACTAACAAACAAAGAGTTCTATCCTCTTTGCTAACAGACGAGACCATCTCAAGTGTTCATTTAAGCGCCAGATGTCATAATTTATTAGGTGATAAAAGAAGGACTCTGGTCTCTGAGAAATACTTAAGACAATTCTACTTAAAGTAAACTTTTACAATATAGGACGTAAGTAGGAATTTGCAAGAATATTAATTAATTAAATTAGTATAAATATGACTTAGTGTTTGAACGTCACTCCTATGATTTACGGACTTGGACTCACGTTTTATGTAACTCAAAATCTGTAAATCATAGGACAGATATTCAGACACTAAGTCAGATTTATACTAATTTAATTAATTAAAACTTGCAAATTCCTACTTACGTCCTATATTGTAAAAGTTTACTTTAAGTAGAATTGTCTTAAGTATTTCTCAGAGACCAGAGTCCTTCTTTTATCACCTAATAAATTATGACATCTGGCGCTTAAATGAACACTTGAGATGGTCTCGTCTGTTAGCAAAGAGGATAGAACTCTTTGTCTGTTAGTCTCTCGCAGACATTTATGAAATGTGTTCGTATTTGTTGTTAATTCTACTTAATAGTGGATTTTTAATTTTTACGTGCAACATTGCTTTGTTATTTCCGATTTCATGTTTCCGTTCGTTTCGGCGACGTTGGCATTTAAACGAAATTTGTGCGATAAGGACGCTTTGTGTTATTACAGTAGTTTTAAGTAATCAGGTTATTGTATTAATAAGTCTTCTGATGATGGTCGTGAGACCGAAACGTACGTAAAGACGAGGGTAAAA
Organism: Endomychus coccineus; assembly: GCA_958510875.1. Lineage (NCBI taxonomy): Eukaryota > Metazoa > Arthropoda > Insecta > Coleoptera > Endomychidae > Endomychus > Endomychus coccineus. The sequence continues at coordinate 4,843,157 of OY294069.1, read as the reverse complement.
AAATATATGTGTTAGTGTGACCTATTTCCCGAGAATTTTGTATTAATTCATACGTGGGTCAAGAATCTTTATTAACATTTTTAATATTATCTCCTGAAAGTGCATTCAAAGAGATGCATTTTCCTCTGTAGAAATGCTAAAATGCACATTAGAAGAATAAAAAATGGTGACATTTTTTCTAAATCATTTCCTGAATCGATTAAAAAAAAAAGTCAGCGCACTCCGGGAGTGCAGGCAGAAGTGAAAACTTGAACGTATGGCGCGTTGGGCACTTTTTTGGGTGAGCACTTTTAGGTGCGCTCGCGACATGAGAAATTGTTCATAAAAAATCAAGTTTATCAAAGCAATGTGGGCACTTTTTGAATAGACATGAAGTATAATAATATAGAAACTATATTCGAAGGAAGTGGTTTTATTTAAATGAGTAAATATTAGTAAATAGTAAATACAAAATTGATCAATTCTCATCCATAATTTCAACAACTCTTACATCATCATTATCAGCATTTTCATCATTATTATCAGGATTTTCATCAAATTCTAAAACTGAAACAATAGGTCTATGGTAACTAAAGTATGAAATGAACAATTTTGATTTAAATCTATTTATATATCTTGTGAATACTGCATTATTGCACTACAACAATGTTTTTATTAATTCTATTTACACTTTAGATTTGTTTTTTTAACACAATACCATAGCAGCAACACAAGTCAAATGAAATATTTAAATAAATAAATTTTCCGTTTAATATTCATTTATAAAATAAATATAAGAAACTCTCAATCTCGTCTGTCGCGAGGGCACGAACGAATGCCCATGCAAAGACTGCGTATAGCATGCAGCGCTCTCGCATACCTATACACTCTGAGTATACATATAGGTATGTAATCTCGTCTGTCGCGAGAGCACGAACGAATGCCCATGCAAAGAGCGCGTATAGTATACATATATTATAAGAATACACGCGGAGTATATCTGTGTAAAATCTCATCTGTCGCGAGAACGGCTGAAAATGCTCTCCCACAAAAGTGCCCAACGCGCCATAAGAAGTTTTCACTTCAAAAGTAGACATAGGTAAATTGAATAAGTTGTATACCGCCTACGAACCCTTTTTAGAAGTTCAAAGTTTTGATATTGTTCTGGGAGAAGTCACACTATGGTACAGCATTTTGAAAGATATTGAAAATAAACCAAAAAATTTTATGGATGCACTGATTTTCTTCAAACAAAGAAATCGTGAGTTATTTCCCAATATTTACACACTTTTGGAAATCTTCGTCACTATACCAGTGACAACCTCTTCAAATGAGAGGACATTTTCCACTATGAGGCGTCTCAAAACCTACCTCAGAAATACTATGGAAGAACAAAGGCTCAATGGACTAGCTCTTCTGAATATTCATCGAGAAATTCCAATAAATGTTGAAGAGGTCATAGATTTTTTGAGCAAATCAAAGAAGCGAAAATTCAATTTTTGTCTGTAATGTTTCACTCAATATTATTGTTTGTGCTCGTTTTTGTAGTACCTTACTGAAGTTTATTTATTTGTGATTTTAAAGTGAGATTTCAGTTTAATTAGTATGATAATGTTATATTGATTTTTCGTTGTTACTAAAGATATTTTTTATTTTATATTTATCATTCAGTTTATTTTAATGTTGCTAGCAGCTGTAAGACTGTAGTCCGGGTGTTTTCAAAATAAAATGTTTTTTTTTGAAACTATTGATTCATTGATTGAACTGATAACGAGTGATAAACCCCCCCCCCCCCAGAAAAAATCTTGGGCACGCCTCTGAACTAATCTGTGCTATTGTGTAACTCGTATGCTAACCAGCATGTATTCGTAAATTCGTAATAGAACCGAAAGTAATGCAAGCGATAATCAACTCTAATAACATTGAATGGTGACGTAGCTTATTGGCGCAAGCGATATTCGAACGTATTGCTGTTCCTTTTGTATTCATTTGTGTTGTGGATATCGAGCACTATTTATTACATTAGCTAGTTCAGTTTTATTTCGAATATTTCCATGTCGGAGGAGTGAAGAAGCATTCAATATGGCCAGTCCGGGAACTAAGCCCTTTATTTCACCGACATTGTCAGTCTATGATTACTATAATTCAATTTTACAATTAACATAGCAGTTTGTCGTTGATTTACTAGAGCCCTAAAATATATTCTAGTGCCTTAGATTTACTGCTACGCGAGAACAAACTTGTAAGATCTCTATGGGACATGGGTAAGAGTGTATGTTATAATAATTGTTTTGTGGGGACAGACGATTTTCAAGAAAAAATCGGAGTTGGTGCACGGATGAGCAACGAAGTTTAAGTTTTCTTGAAGTTTATTTGTCAGTGTGATTATGTCAATATAATTATCAAGTTATTCCTGCTCTGTGATGGTAGAATGAGGATTTCAAACCGTGTTAAAATGGTTTTCCAAGTCGTGAAGATATGTGATATATAACAACCTACCTAGATCTAAATAGATAAAACGTTCCGGAATTCGTTGTAAAAATAGTTGGCGCTGGAAAATACTTCATTATAAATTCATGAAGCATGCTACAAAAATTGTGAGTAGAGTAAAATTCATTTTCTTATCGATAAATGTTGATGTAAAGTAATGAATAATAGTTTTGAGGGAGGTTATTTAATCTCCAATTATTGTTTCTTAAGTTATAATTCAAGAAAGAATGTGTTGATTTAGAGATTCCATAGCTACATGTTTGAGAGCTCTCTATGGTATATTGGGTGAGAGTCACAGTACGACCGTGGTAAGAGTGTAAGATATGATAATTGTTCTGTGGTGGGTAATTGACAGAGCAAGAGCACTTTCAAGGAAAAATTGGAGATGGCGATCGGTTGAGGTGTTGAGGAACAAAGTTAAAGTTTTGTTGAAATTTATTAATCAGTGTGATTATGTAAGTATAATTATAAAGTTATTTCTGTTTGATGATTGTAGAATGAGGATTGATGATAAATGCAATAATTATTAACTAATCACGCTTCAACATGCTGATTCAATTTGTCAACTCTATAATCAGTACTACCAAAATCATGTACACCGTGGAACACATAGATTTGATTACGTCCTTCGTTCTGTGAAGTCGAAAATTTAATTTTGTTTTATTTCATTCGCCCCATTTGAATTTGATTGTCATCAATTTTCCTTAATGTTACAACCTCGATGTTAATAGAATAATTTCGCAAATCACAAAAGTCCCCTAAATTACTTAATTATTGATGATGAGCATTTTTTGTCCATTATATAACCAACCCAAATACAAAGATCAGCCTAACAGGCTATTATAATTCAATGAAACAAGAACTAATTTAAAAGGAACATAGATGACTTCATTAGACTGCTGTTTTGGCAAATTAAAGTAAGCTAAATTCATAAAAACACTTGTTTCAATGACTAGGTATCCACTATGGAATATTATCAAAGAAATGAATTTTATGCATTATGTAGCTACTTCTGTTGCATAATATACAAACAGGCTGCGCTAGCGTCTTAAACTTCGATATATCAGTTATTATAGAAGATATCAAATAAAATTATTGACGAGAGTTGTACCTAAACATCTGTAAACATTACATTCCAACATTAGGTTCATATGTACTGAGTGTTCCATATTCCTAGGGTGAAACAAACATACTTTATCTCAAATGGGGTAGGTACCTACCCTATTATATTATTTCGAATTTAGATTAGGTTCATCTTTTCCATACTGGTAATATATGGTTTCATATAATTATATGGAGAATTTCAGAGTAATGTTCAATTGTATATGAAAATCATTGGGAGTTCAACACCATGTATACTTCACATGAAACAACTTGACATACATTTTTTGCAAGCAGAACTTCTTTCTCACTGCTAATTAGCTATAAAAAAAATAATTTCTAAAAATCTTTTTGTTATTAAATTGAAAATATTTCACAAATTAGTAATTGTAGGTATAGTAAGGGCTTAATAAGAATGAAAGCATGTAAGTAGTAAGTGTTGAAGTATTTATGTTTATGTGTAAATCTGTAAATACTATGTCAACTGTACAACGTATAGTTCTATGCTCATTTGGTTCTCTGGTCAGTAAGAGAACATTCTCTCTATGTACACAGGTGCGATGTGGGTTGCGTTACTCTACAAAGTTGTTAGAGTCCCTCTTGTACGTTTGAAATGTTTAAATTAATACCTACGATGTTTAGTTTCATTGTTAATTGGTTATCTTTCTTTGCCGATTCACATTAACCATCACAGTAAGTAATTTATTTCATATATTCATAAGAACCCCTATGGGTGTAGAACCGGTCACAGTAAAAAAAACGAAATAAATGAATGGCGTTAGCCTACAATCATAAATACATGATAAAATTTAGGAGAATAAAAACTGTTTGAATATAAAATTTTTCAGTTTAGTAAAGATTGATTTCAAATTAGGCTGTACCAGGTTGTCGTCAAAGTATTCATCAATTGTGTAGTAAGCCCTTGCAATGAGAAACGATTTCAGAAGGGATTTCGAAACACTCCTAGGTTTAGAGCGAAGTACTTGTAGGAGTTTGTTAAATATTTTTGCTGCCGAAAACTCAACATTTTTTTGCACATAAGTGTAATTCAATTTTTGGCATTTCATATTTTCCTTGAATCTTGTTTGATACTCATGATTGTCAGCGTTGTTCATGAATAGAGATGGGGTATCTCTGACAAACAAGACGGCTTCATAAATATACAGATAATAGAAGATAAGTATTTTATACTTAACGAAAAAACTCAAACAGCTCTGCATTCTCTTGAGCCTGAATATATTTCGCAAGCACCCTTTTTGTAAGATGAAGATTCGGGAGTTGGCCCAAATTATTATGCCATACTGCAGCCTTGATTTCACATATGCATGATATGCAGCTAATGCTGTATCAATCCCCACTTGATTCGATAACGTTCATGCTAGTAATAAGGAATAACCTGTACATGTGGGAATGATTTTAAAATTTGTAGCTTATATATGTTGGAATATATTTAACAATCATTTTTCCACCTCATGAAATTGAAAGCCATCACGATTTCTAATTTGATACTTGATTCCAACAAATCTTCTATTTTGATCCAATCGTTTTAACGATCAAATTTATAGTTTTTCTTTATCGAAACAGGGAGTATTTTCATGAGATCTGAGTTTGGAGATTCAATTTATAATTTTAATATTCTGTTGTTGATGATACCGCTTGTGTTAATTGCCAATACGTCGGCATATAATTTCACTTCTCTTATATCAAATTCATGGAAAGTCAGATCATGAGAGACTTGAAAATTACTAATTTAAGATTAGTTTTACATATTCTGTGTGATGGAATTTCAGTTTATAACTTGAGCACGTATGACATAAAACGAATAGTTTCAAGTATAAATAATTCTACATATCTCACAGTTTAATCTATTTTATGCACAATAACACCAAAAATACATTCATAAAGTAGTAAAAATTAAGTTCCCCAAAACGCTGACAAGTTTAAATGAACTATATAAATTGAAGAATCTGATTACATTATGCATTTTGATGGTTGGATATAGAGAAATTAATTTTTTTCCTTTGTTTCAGGACCCTTGCAAGAATTTGGGCATTTTTCACTATTCAAATGTTGAAGCTTCATACTCATTCCACAGTCTAAAGGGTCTTTGGGGAGTCGGAAATGGAACATATTACATCTTTGCTTACTAGAATGTACAGACCGAAATCGTCTAAAGTAAGTGCAAAATATCTTTCATATCGTAATTATAACTTGTTATTTGCTTTACTCAGTCACTGGAATTTTACAAAAATCAACTGTAAGGGTAACTGTTTTGGTCACAACCAAAATATATAAAAATTGTGTTGTGAAAACTGTTGAGATTCAGTAGTAGATAATTTAGTTCAATGATGTTTAGGTGCTTTCGAATTGATTTGCGTTAATTCGTGACAGAAATCCTATTCTGTCCAGTTTTTGATTTGGATTTGGCAAAACTTTTTATGGAAAACTGTTGAGGGTGAATTAAGTTTCAAATGATCCATTCGCTCTTTTTTTGGTAATAATGGTATTGTCATGTTTCGTGATCCAAAAAGTTGTCGGTTTGCAACTACTATTTTTTACAAGTTTTTTCCGTTGATTCCGACCCAACTTGGCATACCTCATTGTGTCAAAGCAAGAATTTGGAAATAAGATTATTTGCTTCATTACAAACTCAGGTGATTGTATTCTTTTACAAAATGTCATGCACCCTTACTAAGTTTTTCATAAAATTGAAACTTCGAGAGTAAATAACGAACGTTACTTCATACATTTGAGTTTTCCAACATGTTTTAACCACAAGCTTACGAGTTTTATGTCCATTACTCATCCAAACCAAAGAGGTGTGTACATAAAACTGACAATTGAATAAACAACCCTTCTTCCAATTTCAAGGATCCCATTCATCTAAAGCTAGTGATATGACATGTCATCGAAAAAAACATCCCTTGTGTGTATTAGATTGGCAGAAAATGGATCAACTTGAGCCAAATTAGATCATTTGTACAACATCGCATTTTAATTCATTTGCTACTAAGCTATTTCAGTCCATTTATGCCCAATAATTTTGAGTTCAAGAATTAATTCCAATTTATTCAAGTGATGTTTGTCACTGGAGTGAATATTTTCATGCCAACCGTCAATCAGCAAATATGCTTATTGTTATTGTATAATAAGAGAGAAAAGTCAAAAATAAACTGGTGATAATTTTGCCCTTATGAAATGCAACTTCTTTGTAATTTTTTTCAAGCACGTAATTTGGAATTCTTCGGACAAAATAATATTTCCATTGCCTCCCTTAAGACTGGAAGTAAAAACGTAAAGTCCGTGTGTGCTGGTTGATATCAAACATGAAATGGTACAATGGTCCTAATATGGACTAAATAAACTGACCATCAATTGGTCACCATTATTACTCAAACCAGAATTCAATCGTATAATTATTTATACGATTTTTCATTAGAAATCGTATAGCAACTTGATCGTCTTGATATCTTCAAGTCGTCAGTTGGATCTCCCAATTCCATGGAAGTTCCTGTCTTTGGACAGCTTCAATTTGTGGTAACCTGATATCAAACTTAATTTGAGGGAGAATTATTACGTTCTGCTATTCTAATACACGTCACAATGCAGTACGTCTCATTTATTTGCCTGAAAAAAAAACAATCCATCAAGTTACAATTACTTACCTCTTACTAAAGGGCTTGTGTATGTTTGACCGAGTTTCAAACTGCACCACCACCAAAGTTATATTTCAAATGAAATAGCACTTTTTTCCAACTACAAGCATCGCATTTTGATGTAAGAATATCTGTTTCTATTATTTCGCAAGGAATTTTTTCATAATTGGTGAAATAATATTAGTAAGCAACGTCATCATTCAATCATTCTTAACTCTAGCACCACGAATCATACAATAGTCTAACAGGACTAATATGACATAAACATATTTTTTTTAGATAACATTCACTTTACAACGGACATAATTCACCATCATTACTAATTTTGTTGTCACTGTTCCATAGGCATTTAAATGGGACATACTGATTGTCATTTTTCAGGTTCGATTAATTATAACATGCGAAAGGATATGATAATTTATTATCATATACTTTCGAATGTAATAATTAATCGATAGTGCTTTTATTTGGTTTCCTCCCACCAGGGTACCAAATAAAGCGGGCGTAAGGCGTGCACATCCCTCTTTCATATTTCAGCCGTTATGCCTCCCTATCATTGAGAAGTTGAATCGTCATTGCGGGAAGATAATTAGTACGTGTGTCTGGGATTCTGCTGAATGGCACGTGAATTCGGATTTGATTAAAAGGAAGTCTGGACGAGACACAACTACATCCTGTGACGAAACTCGAGAGTAAGATTGGAGAAAACGCACAACACTGATTCAGATTCAGCAATGTAGGCGTAAGAGAGATGTGTACATCGAGGATCAATCTAGCGAGGTATCAGTTCGACGAATCATCTTCCATTCGAACGAATCGTGCTTTTTTAGTGGAGGATGAGATAATTTCTTCAGAGATGAACCACGACGACATATATTTCCCCCCAGCTGGTGGATGTTGAGAATTGTGGAGAATGGCACTGTTCAATTAATGTGGTTTGGTGTATAAATTCGAGAAAGAGATAGTACGGGTTCTGTTGAACAATGATCGTAGGATTCTTGCGAAGCGTGGGACGAACAAAAGTTCTTATGTTCGCGTTCTGTTGTTGAGATTCTTGTGTTTGGCTTCGGGGGTAATTCCATCGGCTTTGTACTTGGGAGAAAACGGAACCTCATTGACGTTACCGAAAGTTCGGCAAACCCTCTCGGGGAACCGCATCGCCTGTTGGACGGAGGTTGGTGGCGGCATTCCACAGTGACAGCAACGGTGTGGCGGTCAGCGACTGTGTTCTGAAATCGTCAAAGAAATATACTCTGGGGTGTGTATGAGATGTGTGGATGTGGGGTGGGGGCGAGTTGTGCATGAGAGTGTTGTGAATGGGGAAGGTGTGTGTGAGAGAAGTGTTTAAATGTTGAGTGAGAGGTGAAGATGTGGGGGTATGAGTCTGGTGGGGTGAGAGTGAGGGGTTCAGCGATAAAGGGAAGGAGGAGGAGGAGGAAGTCTGTATGAGAGGCTGTATGAAGTGAATAAAAATTGCATATTTCCATGTTTTTCAATCATTCTAATGTGTTCATTCATAAATTCCAAACGTACAGATCAATACCTTCCATAGTTGTTCATGTAAAATATATAAAATGTGTAATTCGAAAAAAGAAATATTTCTATATCTGTTACTGTTTGCTTTTTTTCAAAATTTCATTTGTAACTCCATTAAAATCTATCACGCAAACAGGTTCAATTATTTTGATTCAATTGATCAAAGTCTCACTGATTGGGACTTATTTCTCTTTAGTAAGACTTTCGTTGCTCATTAAGACAGAATCTGTCCAAAATGATGTAGATGCCAGAATTACATCACAGTTACGATTCATTTTATAGTTGAATATATTCCACATTTTAAGGTAAAATCGAACCGTAACGTTGAAGCCAGAATAACGTTGGCGGTAAGATTTCCTTCGAACCTGTTATTCTTAAATTTTCAAACAAAAATCAAATTATATTAAAGCAAACGGTAACGGATACAGCGGTCAACAGTTTTGATTAAATTGAAAAAAATATCTTACACAAGCAGCCGTTAAATGGTATCTGGATAGAAATTGATCAATACCGGCGGGATATCATCTTTTCCTATAGTCATATTTTTTAGATGGAACTGGGTAATTTTTATTGTGAATTTGTCAGAATGTAAGGAAAAGGGAATTCGTTAGTGTATGTGTGTGTGTGTGTGTGTATGCTTATGACGTGTGGCGTGTGAATGGGGGAAAGGAAAGGGTATATTTCGAAGAAGATTTCAGAGCGCATCGCTGCTGCCACCGGGGAATGGCGACCACACGACGACCGATCAACGCAGGAGATGTGGAACTCAAGGGAGGCAATGTTGAATTTCGTGCCTGGCTAAACTGTGGGTGGTTTTGTCTGTTTCTGAATGGACGCCTGGGGTCCATAACGTCCTTTGTTGTAACTCCTGTGTGAAGCCTCCTGGAGAAGGCTTTCCCAGTCCGATCTTCGAAGTACTCGACGTTCGGCCGGACGGCATGGTTTTTTCCCGAAGGAAAAATTTGTGGTGGTCATTTACATTTACGTGAGATTCTCTTTCGGAGTTAAAGTGGAGGCAAAGGACGTGACAGCTGAAACAGCACCTTTTGGGACTTTTCCGTAGAGCAGGTTTCTTGCGATCATTGAACGGCAGAATTTCGGAATTCTCGTTCTTTTGTCTGTACAACAAACCACATTCTTAGAACAGTTTCCCATTCTCTCCTAATCTCAACCGCTATCAGCTTGGGGGAAATATTGTTGTTAAAATATCTCTGATTAAATTATCACAGTCTCCATTCTAGGAGCAAGATTCGTTCGAATTGAAGGTGTTTTAGTGAATCGATACTTCACCAGAAGCGCTGGAAAATACTTTATTATAAATGAACGAATTTATGAAGCATGATACAAAAATTGTGAGTAAGTACCTATTCGAGAATTAGCATATATTTAGAATGAAACGTTTGAAGTGTTTACCTAAAGTCTGCTCGTGCTGTGAATGTTGTTAAGCTGGAGAATAGTTGTAAGAGTAAAATTCGTCTCATCAATATATGTTGATGTAATGAATAATAGTTTTGAGGGAGATTATTAAATCTCAAATTATTGTTTCTTAAGTTACAATTCAAGGCAGAACGTGTTGATTTAGAGATATCATAGCTACATATTTGACAAATTATGCTTTGTTACAGATCTTGGCACTGTAATGGGCTGAACTTTGAGTGGTTATTAATAGTAATCTACACTTTCCTTCAACATCTTGTGATTTTATAAACAAGCAATTGGTCCATTCGATTGATCCTTTTACTATTTGAACATTAGATGTAAGTAATACCATTTTTTTCACATTCTAATATAAAACTCATGTTAGAAATATAACTTGATATGAGATGATAATAAGTATCTTCATCTGTTTGAGCCCAACTAGCTTTGACACATCTCTTACTATGAGTGGACCAGTCACAATCATAAAAAATCTAATAATATAATGCACTTAAATTCATGCATTACAGTTTTCAATGATGGCAAGTTAGAACTCCGGATGAATTTGCATATTAAGAATTAAATATTAACTGTCCAGGCCATATACAGGGTGTTTCAGTTTTTTCGTTCATAACTTCGGCAAATGATAGAACTTCTAAAAATAATAGGGGTCTTTCATATGAAATTTTTCTCTAAATCACTTTGTTTCCGAGATACAGGGTGTTAAAGTTTTGAAAAATTGTAACATTTTCTTCATTCTCTTCTGAACAAATGAAAATTTTTATTTCAAACTTAGTACACTTTAGTTTTATTGGATGAGAAATTTTTGTAGACACAAAATGTTTTTGAGATAAATACAGTAGCCTATTTAAACCCCTCAAACTTGTACGCCAATGGTCGGAAATCATTTTTGTATACAAATTTAAGAACTTTAATTTATTTTCTATAAGAAAGTATTCTTGATTAATTTCACTTAAATTCTTCCTGTTCGAGCTATTTTAATTTTTCTAATCTAGGTTATCATATGGAATTTCTTTTGAAAGGCTATTCAATAAGTAAAAAAATTTCAATACCATTTATTGGTAACGATAAAAAATAATCATTCATAATAAATGCTGAAAATGATATCCATTTACTTCAACGCAACGGCGACATCGATTTCTCAACCACCTTCTTTTTCGAATGAACATTTTATTATTTATGTTACCACAAGCTCTTCAAATACGATTCAGAAGATCTTCTATATTATGAACCGGCGTGGCAACTTCATCTTGCAAATAACCCCTACCAAAAAAGTCCAGAGGATTGAGCTCAGGTGATCGAGAAGACCATGCAACTGAACCACCTCTACCAATCCATATTTCACTGTACTTACTATCTATCCATTCTCGAACTTGTCTGCCAAAATCGGCAGGACAGCCATCCAATTGTTTCCATGCATTTGTTCCCTCATTGTGTGGTGTCTTCGTGATTAGTTTCTAAAAATGCAGCGGCCGTTAGTCTGTCTGGTAAAACGTACAGTGAAAGATGAATTGATAGAGGTGGTCCAGTTCCATGACGATCACCTTACCTCAATCCTCTGGACTTTTTTGCTTGGGGTTATTCGGAAGATAAAACTATGTCACGCCGGTTCATAATAGAGAAAATCTACTTAATCGCATTCAAAGAGCTTGTGGTGAAATTAATAATGAAATGTTAATTCGAATAAGAAGGTCGTTGAGAAATCTATGTCGGCGTTGCGTTGAAGTTAATGGATCATTTTGAGCATCTATTATGAATTATTTTTTATCGTTACCAATAAATAGGTATTTAAATATTTTCTTACGTTTTAAATAGTCTTTCAAAGAAATTTCATAAGATAACCCTGATAAGAAAAATCGAAATAGCTCGAACAGGAAGCCTCTAAGTGAAATTTACCAAGAATACTTTTTTATAGTAAATAAATCAAAGTTTTTAAATTTGTATACAATAATAGTTTCTGACCATTGGCGTAGAAGTTGTAAGGGGTTTCAATGGGTACAAAATACATAAGGAAACTACTGTATTTGTCTCAAGAACATTTTGTCATCAAAAAAATGCTCAAGAAATTTCATCTGAAAGACGCCTATTATTTTAAGAAGTTTTTCGTTTACCGAAGTTATGAACGAAAAAACTGAAACACCCTGTACATTTATGTTCAATTTGAGAAATATAAATAACATTTTGCTATACAAAATTTTTCTTCTCATGTACGTACTTCAATATATTTTTTTTTCATATAATTATTTATCAGCTATCAGAATTACAAAAGAGCTATCTTATGAACCAGGTAGGAGAGCATGCCCTCCTTAGTCTTCATTCAGATCACTTAGGTATTTCCTCTTGAGTATTCCTGTATTTTGAACTGTTTGAAGCTTCACTTTGTATTACATAGCATTTTTTTGTCATCAAGGGGCTTAAATGATTGTAATTTTAAAAAGTACGAGTTGCTACGTCATTGTAGTTTGGGGGTAGGGATGAGAAAGTAGCGACACGAAATTTTTCTAGTTTTAAAAAATTTTTTCAATCTGAATATGAATCTGGTGAATTTCTAGATCCATATACCTCATGTTATCACAAAATGTCCTAAATTTGTCATGTTCAGCTGATCAGGGATGTTTTCATCTGTATTTTGCTACAACAGTTCTGTTTCCGCTGTTCCTAATATTTGGAATAAAGGCAGGGTTGTATCAAATTCTAGTTTCATAAACACATTAATGCTTGGAAACGTTTTGCAGGGACAGACTATTTTTCAATCGCTTGCTTCTTTCTTCTGGTAGTTTAGTTCTAACAGGTTTTCGATGATTTTGTGATTGACTTCCAACATTACCAACACATTTGATACTTGATAACCACTTCATGCTACGAAGATATCACAGCCACCATATCATCGGCTTGACTTGATTATTTAGTATCCGTGAAAACATCATTATTATCACAACCCAATTTCATTTGACTTCCAACATTACCAACACATTTGATACTTGATAATCGCTTCATGCTACGAAGATATCACAGCCACCATATCATCGGCTTGACTTGATTATTTAGTATCCGTGAAAACATAATCATTATCACAACCCTATTTCATTTGACTTCCAACATTACCAACACATTTGATACTTGATAATCACTTCATGCTACGAAGATATTACAGCCACCATATCATCGGCTTGACTTGATTATTTAGTATCCGTGAAAACATCATTATTATCACAACCCAATTTCATTTGACTTCCAACATTACCAACACATTCGATACTTGATAATCGCTTCATGCTACGAAGATATCACAGCCACCATATCATCGGCTTGACTTGATTATTTAGTATCCGTGAAAACATAATCATTATCACAACCCTATTTCATTTGACTTCCAACATTACCAACACATTTGATACTTGATAATCACTTCATGCTACGAAGATATTACAGCCACCATATCATCGGCTTGACTTGATTATTTAGTATCCGTGAAAACATCATTATTATCACAACCCAATTTCATTTGACTTCCAACATTACCAACACATTTGATACTTGATAACCACTTCATGCTACGAAGATATCACAGCCACCATATCATCGGCTTGACTTGATTATTTAGTATCCGTGAAAACATAATCATTATCACAACCCTATTTCATTTGACTTCCAACATTACCAACACATTTGATACTTGATAATCACTTCATGCTACGAAGATATTACAGCCACCATATCATCGGCTTGACTTGATTATTTAGTATCCGTGAAAACATCATTATTATCACAACCCAATTTCATTTGACTTCCAACATTACCAACACATTCGATACTTGATAATCGCTTCATGCTACGAAGATATCACAGCCACCATATCATCGGCTTGACTTGATTATTTAGTATCCGTGAAAACATAATCATTATCACAACCCTATTTCATTTGACTTCCAACATTACCAACACATTTGATACTTGATAATCACTTCATGCTACGAAGATATTACAGCCACCATATCATCGGCTTGACTTGATTATTTAGTATCCGTGAAAACATCATTATTATCACAACCCAATTTCATTTGACTTCCAACATTACCAACACATTTGATACTTGATAACCACTTCATGCTACGAAGATATCACAGCCACCATATCATCGGCTTGACTTGATTATTTAGTATCCGTGAAAACATAATCATTATCACAACCCTATTTCATTTGACTTCCAACATTACCAACACATTTGATACTTGATAATCACTTCATGCTACGAAGATATTACAGCCACCATATCATCGGCTTGACTTGATTATTTAGTATCCGTGAAAACATCATTATTATCACAACCCAATTTCATTTGACTTCCAACATTACCAACACATTTGATACTTGATAATCGCTTCATGCTACGAAGATATCACAGCCACCATATCATCGGCTTGACTTGATTATTTAGTATCCGTGAAAACATAATCATTATCACAACCCTATTTCATTTGACTTCCAACATTACCAACACATTTGATACTTGATAATCACTTCATGCTACGAAGATATTACAGCCACCATATCATCGGCTTGACTTGATTATTTAGTATCCGTGAAAACATCATTATTATCACAACCCAATTTCATTTGACTTCCAACATTACCAACACATTCGATACTTGATAATCGCTTCATGCTACGAAGATATCACAGCCACCATATCATCGGCTTGACTTGATTATTTAGTATCCGTGAAAACATAATCATTATCACAACCCTATTTCATTTGACTTCCAACATTACCAACACATTTGATACTTGATAATCACTTCATGCTACGAAGATATTACAGCCACCATATCATCGGCTTGACTTGATTATTTAGTATCCGTGAAAACATCATTATTATCACAACCCAATTTCATTTGACTTCCAACATTACCAACACATTTGATACTTGATAACCACTTCATGCTACGAAGATATCACAGCCACCATATCATCGGCTTGACTTGATTATTTAGTATCCGTGAAAACATAATCATTATCACAACCCTATTTCATTTGACTTCCAACATTACCAACACATTTGATACTTGATAATCACTTCATGCTACGAAGATATTACAGCCACCATATCATCGGCTTGACTTGATTATTTAGTATCCGTGAAAACATCATTATTATCACAACCCAATTTCATTTGACTTCCAACATTACCAACACATTTGATACTTGATAATCACTTCATGCTACGAAGATATCACAGCCACTATATCATCGGCTTGACTTGATTATTTAGTATCCGTGAAAACATAATCATTATCACAACCCTATTTCATTTGACTTCCAACATTACCAACACATTTGATACTTGATAATCACTTCATGCTACGAAGATATTACAGCCACCATATCATCGGCTTGACTTGATTATTTAGTATCCGTGAAAACATCATTATTATCACAACCCAATTTCATTTGACTTCCAACATTACCAACACATTCGATACTTGATAATCGCTTCATGCTACGAAGATATCACAGCCACCATATCATCGGCTTGACTTGATTATTTAGTATCCGTGAAAACATAATCATTATCACAACCCTATTTCATTTGACTTCCAACATTACCAACACATTTGATACTTGATAATCACTTCATGCTACGAAGATATTACAGCCACCATATCATCGGCTTGACTTGATTATTTAGTATCCGTGAAAACATCATTATTATCACAACCCAATTTCATTTGACTTCCAACATTATCAACACATTTGATACTTGATAATAACTTCATGCTACGAAGATATCACAGCCACTATATCATCGGCTTGACTTTATTTAGTATCCGTGAAAACATAATCATTATCACAACCCTATTTCATTTGACTTCCAACATTACCAACACATTTGATACTTGATAATCACTTCATGCTACGAAGATATTACAGCCACCATATCATCGGCTTGACTTGATTATTTAGTATCCGTGAAAACATAATCATTATCACAACCCTATTTCATTTGACTTCCAACATTACCAACACATTTGATACTTGATAATCAATTCATATTACGAAGATATCATAGCCACCATATCATCGGCTTGACTTGATTATTCAGTATCCGTGAAAACATAATCATTATCACAACCCTATTCCATTTGACTTCCAACATTACCAACACATTTGATACTTGATAATCACTTCATGCTACGAAGATATTACAGCCACCATATCATCGGCTTGACTTGATTATTTAGTATCCGTGAAAACATAATCATTATCACAACCCTATTTCATTTGACTTCCAACATTACCAACACATTTGATACTTGATAATCACTTCATGCTACGAAGATATTACAGCCACCATATCATCGGCTTGACTTGATTATTTAGTATCCGTGAAAACATAATCATTAGCACAACCCTATTTCATTTGACTTCCAACATTACCAACACATTTGATACTTGATAATCAATTCATTTCATGAAGATATCATAGCCACCATATCATCGGCTTGACTTGATTATTTAGTATCCTTGGAAACATCATTATTATCACAACCCACCAACACATTTGATACTTGATAATCACTTCATGCTACGAAGATATTACAGCCACCATATCATCGGCTTGACTTGATTATTTAGTATCCGTGAAAACATAATCATTAGCACAACCCTATTTCATTTGACTTCCAACATTAACAACACATTTGATACTTGATAATCGCTTCATGCTACGAAGATATTACAGCCACCATATCATCGGCTTGACTTGATTATTTAGTATCCGTGAAAACATCATTATTATCACAACCCAATTTTATTTGACTTCCAACATTACCAACACATTTGATACTTGATAATCAATTCATATTACGAAGATATCATAGCCACCATATCATCGGCTTGACTTGATTATTTAGTATCCGTGAAAACATAATCATTATCACAACCCTATTTCATTTGACTTCCAACATTACCAACACATTTGATACTTGATAATCGCTTCATGCTACGAAGATATTACAGCCACCATATCATCGGCTTGACTTGATTATTTAGTATCCGTGAAAACATCATTATTATCACAACCCAATTTTATTTGACTTCCAACATTACCAACACATTTGATACTTGATAATCAATTCATATTACGAAGATATCATAGCCACCATATCATCGGCTTGACTTGATTATTTAGTATCCGTGAAAACATAATCATTATCACAACCCTATTTCATTTGACTTCCAACATTACCAACACATTTGATACTTGATAATCACTTCATGCTACGAAGATATTACAGCCACCATATCATCGGCTTGACTTGATTATTTAGTATCCGTGAAAACATAATCATTATCACAACCCTATTTCATTTGACTTCCAACATTACCAACACATTTGATACTTGATAATCGCTTCATGCTACGAAGATATCACAGCCACCATATCATCGGCTTGACTTGATTATTTAGTATCCGTGAAAACATAATCATTATCACAACCCTATTTCATTTGACTTCCAACATTACCAACACATTTGATACTTGATAATCACTTCATGCTACGAAGATATTACAGCCACCATATCATCGGCTTTACTTGATTATTTAGTATCCGTGAAAACATAATCATTAGCACAACCCTATTTCATTTGACTTCCAACATTACCAACACATTTGATACTTGATAATCGCTTCATGCTACGAAGATATCACAGCCACCATATCATCGGCTTGACTTGATTATTTAGTATCCGTGAAAACATAATCATTATCACAACCCTATTTCATTTGACTTCCAACATTACCAACACATTTGATACTTGATAATCACTTCATGCTACGAAGATATTACAGCCACCATATCATCGGCTTGACTTGATTATTTAGTATCCGTGAAAACATAATCATTAGCACAACCCTATTTCATTTGACTTCCAACATTACCAACACATTTGATACTTGATAATCAATTCATATTACGAAGATGTCATAGCCACCATATCATCGGCTTGACTTGATTATTTAGTATCCGTGAAAACATAATCATTATCACAACCCTATTTCATTTGACTTCCAACATTACCAACACATTTGATACTTGATAATCACTTCATGCTACGAAGATATCACAGCCACCATATCATCGACATGACTTGATTATTTAGTATCCGTGAAAACATCATTATTATCACAACCCAATTTCATTTGACTTCCAACATTACCAACACATTTGATACTTGATAATCACTTCATGCTACGAAGATATCACAGCCACCATATCATCGGCTTGACTTGATTATTTAGTATCCGTGAAAACATAATCATTATCACAACCCAATTTCATTTGACTTCCAACATTACCAACACATTTGATACTTGATAATCACTTCATGCTACGAAGATATTACAGCCACCATATCATCGGCTTGACTTGATTATTTAGTATCCGTGAAAACATAATCATTATCACAACCCTATTTCATTTGACTTCCAACATTACCAACACATTTGATACTTGATAATCACTTCATGCTACGAAGATATTACAGCCACCATATCATCGGCTTGACTTGATTATTTAGTATCCGTGAAAACATCATTATTATCACAACCCAATTTCATTTGACTTCCAACATTACCAACACATTTGATACTTGATAACCACTTCATGCTACGAAGATATCACAGCCACCATATCATCGGCTTGACTTGATTATTTAGTATCCGTGAAAACATAATCATTATCACAACCCTATTTCATTTGACTTCCAACATTACCAACACATTTGATACTTGATAATCACTTCATGCTACGAAGATATTACAGCCACCATATCATCGGCTTGACTTGATTATTTAGTATCCGTGAAAACATCATTATTATCACAACCCAATTTCATTTGACTTCCAACATTACCAACACATTTGATACTTGATAATCACTTCATGCTACGAAGATATCACAGCCACTATATCATCGGCTTGACTTGATTATTTAGTATCCGTGAAAACATAATCATTATCACAACCCTATTTCATTTGACTTCCAACATTACCAACACATTTGATACTTGATAATCACTTCATGCTACGAAGATATTACAGCCACCATATCATCGGCTTGACTTGATTATTTAGTATCCGTGAAAACATCATTATTATCACAACCCAATTTCATTTGACTTCCAACATTACCAACACATTCGATACTTGATAATCGCTTCATGCTACGAAGATATCACAGCCACCATATCATCGGCTTGACTTGATTATTTAGTATCCGTGAAAACATAATCATTATCACAACCCTATTTCATTTGACTTCCAACATTACCAACACATTTGATACTTGATAATCACTTCATGCTACGAAGATATTACAGCCACCATATCATCGGCTTGACTTGATTATTTAGTATCCGTGAAAACATCATTATTATCACAACCCAATTTCATTTGACTTCCAACATTATCAACACATTTGATACTTGATAATAACTTCATGCTACGAAGATATCACAGCCACTATATCATCGGCTTGACTTTATTTAGTATCCGTGAAAACATAATCATTATCACAACCCTATTTCATTTGACTTCCAACATTACCAACACATTTGATACTTGATAATCACTTCATGCTACGAAGATATTACAGCCACCATATCATCGGCTTGACTTGATTATTTAGTATCCGTGAAAACATAATCATTATCACAACCCTATTTCATTTGACTTCCAACATTACCAACACATTTGATACTTGATAATCAATTCATATTACGAAGATATCATAGCCACCATATCATCGGCTTGACTTGATTATTCAGTATCCGTGAAAACATAATCATTATCACAACCCTATTTCATTTGACTTCCAACATTACCAACACATTTGATACTTGATAATCACTTCATGCTACGAAGATATTACAGCCACCATATCATCGGCTTGACTTGATTATTTAGTATCCGTGAAAACATAATCATTATCACAACCCTATTTCATTTGACTTCCAACATTACCAACACATTTGATACTTGATAATCACTTCATGCTACGAAGATATTACAGCCACCATATCATCGGCTTGACTTGATTATTTAGTATCCGTGAAAACAATCATTAGCACAACCCTATTTCATTTGACTTCCAACATTACCAACACATTTGATACTTGATAATCAATTCATTTTATGAAGATATCATAGCCACCATATCATCGGCTTGACTTGATTATTTAGTATCCTTGGAAACATCATTATTATCACAACCCACCAACACATTTGATACTTGATAATCACTTCATGCTACGAAGATATTACAGCCACCATATCATCGGCTTGACTTGATTATTTAGTATCCGTGAAAACATAATCATTAGCACAACCCTATTTCATTTGACTTCCAACATTAACAACACATTTGATACTTGATAATCGCTTCATGCTACGAAGATATTACAGCCACCATATCATCGGCTTGACTTGATTATTTAGTATCCGTGAAAACATCATTATTATCACAACCCAATTTTATTTGACTTCCAACATTACCAACACATTTGATACTTGATAATCAATTCATATTACGAAGATATCATAGCCACCATATCATCGGCTTGACTTGATTATTTAGTATCCGTGAAAACATAATCATTATCACAACCCTATTTCATTTGACTTCCAACATTACCAACACATTTGATACTTGATAATCGCTTCATGCTACGAAGATATTACAGCCACCATATCATCGGCTTGACTTGATTATTTAGTATCCGTGAAAACATCATTATTATCACAACCCAATTTTATTTGACTTCCAACATTACCAACACATTTGATACTTGATAATCAATTCATATTACGAAGATATCATAGCCACCATATCATCGGCTTGACTTGATTATTTAGTATCCGTGAAAACATAATCATTATCACAACCCTATTTCATTTGACTTCCAACATTACCAACACATTTGATACTTGACAATCACTTCATGCTACGAAGATATTACAGCCACCATATCATCGGCTTGACTTGATTATTTAGTATCCGTGAAAACATAATCATTATCACAACCCTATTTCATTTGACTTCCAACATTACCAACACATTTGATACTTGATAATCGCTTCATGCTACGAAGATATCACAGCCACCATATCATCGGCTTGACTTGATTATTTAGTATCCGTGAAAACATAATCATTATCACAACCCTATTTCATTTGACTTCCAACATTACCAACACATTTGATACTTGATAATCACTTCATGCTACGAAGATATTACAGCCACCATATCATCGGCTTTACTTGATTATTTAGTATCCGTGAAAACATAATCATTAGCACAACCCTATTTCATTTGACTTCCAACATTACCAACACATTTGATACTTGATAATCGCTTCATGCTACGAAGATATCACAGCCACCATATCATCGGCTTGACTTGATTATTTAGTATCCGTGAAAACATAATCATTATCACAACCCTATTTCATTTGACTTCCAACATTACCAACACATTTGATACTTGATAATCACTTCATGCTACGAAGATATTACAGCCACCATATCATCGGCTTGACTTGATTATTTAGTATCCGTGAAAACATAATCATTAGCACAACCCTATTTCATTTGACTTCCAACATTACCAACACATTTGATACTTGATAATCAATTCATATTACGAAGATGTCATAGCCACCATATCATCGGCTTGACTTGATTATTTAGTATCCGTGAAAACATAATCATTATCACAACCCTATTTCATTTGACTTCCAACATTACCAACACATTTGATACTTGATAATCACTTCATGCTACGAAGATATCACAGCCACCATATCATCGACATGACTTGATTATTTAGTATCCGTGAAAACATCATTATTATCACAACCCAATTTCATTTGACTTCCAACATTACCAACACATTTGATACTTGATAATCACTTCATGCTACGAAGATATCACAGCCACCATATCATCGGCTTGACTTGATTATTTAGTATCCGTGAAAACATAATCATTATCACAACCCAATTTCATTTGACTTCCAACATTACCAACACATTTGATACTTGATAATCACTTCATGCTACGAAGATATTACAGCCACCATATCATCGGCTTGACTTGATTATTTAGTATCCGTGAAAACATAATCATTATCACAACCCTATTTCATTTGACTTCCAACATTACCAACACATTTGATACTTGATAATCACTTCATGCTACGAAGATATTACAGCCACCATATCATCGGCTTGACTTGATTATTTAGTATCCGTGAAAACATAATCATTAGCACAACCCTATTTCATTTGACTTCCAACATTACCAACACATTTGATACTTGATAATCGCTTCATGCTACGAAGATATCACAGCCACCATATCATCGGCTTGACTTGATTATTTAGTATCCGTGAAAACATAATCATTATCACAACCCCATTTCATTTGACTTCCAACATTACCAACACATTTGATACTTGATAATCACTTCATGCTACGAAGATATTACAGCCACCATATCATCGGCTTGACTTGATTATTTAGTATCCGTGAAAACATAATCATTAGCACAACCCTATTTCATTTGACTTCCAACATTACCAACACATTTGATACTTGATAATCGCTTCATGCTACGAAGATATCACAGCCACCATATCATCGGCTTGACTTGATTATTTAGTATCCGTGAAAACATAATCATTATCACAACCCTATTTCATTTGACTTCCAACATTACCAACACATTTGATACTTGATAATCACTTCATGCTACGAAGATATTACAGCCACCATATCATCGGCTTGACTTGATTATTTAGTATCCGTGAAAACATAATCATTAGCACAACCCTATTTCATTTGACTTCCAACATTACCAACACATTTGATACTTGATAATCAATTCATATTACGAAGATGTCATAGCCACCATATCATCGGCTTGACTTGATTATTTAGTATCCGTGAAAACATAATCATTATCACAACCCTATTTCATTTGACTTCCAACATTACCAACACATTTGATACTTGATAATCGCTTCATGCTACGAAGATATCACAGCCACCATATCATCGGCTTGACTTGATTATTTAGTATCCGTGAAAACATAATCATTATCACAACCCTATTTCATTTGACTTCCAACATTACCAACACATTTGATACTTGATAATCACTTCATGCTACGAAGATATTACAGCCACCATATCATCGGCTTGACTTGATTATTTAGTATCCGTGAAAACATAATCATTAGCACAACCCTATTTCATTTGACTTCCAACATTACCAACACATTTGATACTTGATAATCGCTTCATGCTACGAAGATATCACAGCCACCATATCATCGGCTTGACTTGATTATTTAGTATCCGTGAAAACATAATCATTATCACAACCCTATTTCATTTGACTTCCAACATAACCAACACATTTGATACTTGATAATCACTTCATGCTACGAAGATATTACAGCCACCATATCATCGGCTTGACTTGATTATTTAGTATCCGTGAAAACATAATCATTATCACAACCCTATTTCATTTGACTTCCAACATTACCAACACATTTGATACTTGATAATCACTTCATGCTACGAAGATATTACAGCCACCATATCATCGGCTTGACTTGATTATTTAGTATCCGTGAAAACATAATCATTAGCACAACCCTATTTCATTTGACTTCCAACATTACCAACACATTTGATACTTGATAATCGCTTCATGCTACGAAGATATCACAGCCACCATATCATCGGCTTGACTTGATTATTTAGTATCCGTGAAAACATAATCATTATCACAACCCCATTTCATTTGACTTCCAACATTACCAACACATTTGATACTTGATAATCACTTCATGCTACGAAGATATTACAGCCACCATATCATCGGCTTGACTTGATTATTTAGTATCCGTGAAAACATAATCATTAGCACAACCCTATTTCATTTGACTTCCAACATTACCAACACATTTGATACTTGATAATCGCTTCATGCTACGAAGATATCACAGCCACCATATCATCGGCTTGACTTGATTATTTAGTATCCGTGAAAACATAATCATTATCACAACCCTATTTCATTTGACTTCCAACATTACCAACACATTTGATACTTGATAATCACTTCATGCTACGAAGATATTACAGCCACCATATCATCGGCTTGACTTGATTATTTAGTATCCGTGAAAACATAATCATTAGCACAACCCTATTTCATTTGACTTCCAACATTACCAACACATTTGATACTTGATAATCAATTCATATTACGAAGATGTCATAGCCACCATATCATCGGCTTGACTTGATTATTTAGTATCCGTGAAAACATAATCATTATCACAACCCTATTTCATTTGACTTCCAACATTACCAACACATTTGATACTTGATAATCGCTTCATGCTACGAAGATATCACAGCCACCATATCATCGGCTTGACTTGATTATTTAGTATCCGTGAAAACATAATCATTATCACAACCCTATTTCATTTGACTTCCAACATTACCAACACATTTGATACTTGATAATCACTTCATGCTACGAAGATATTACAGCCACCATATCATCGGCTTGACTTGATTATTTAGTATCCGTGAAAACATAATCATTAGCACAACCCTATTTCATTTGACTTCCAACATTACCAACACATTTGATACTTGATAATCGCTTCATGCTACGAAGATATCACAGCCACCATATCATCGGCTTGACTTGATTATTTAGTATCCGTGAAAACATAATCATTATCACAACCCTATTTCATTTGACTTCCAACATAACCAACACATTTGATACTTGATAATCACTTCATGCTACGAAGATATTACAGCCACCATATCATCGGCTTGACTTGATTATTTAGTATCCGTGAAAACATAATCATTAGCACAACCCTATTTCATTTGACTTCCAACATTACCAACACATTTGATACTTGATAATCAATTCATATTACGAAGATATCATAGCCACCATATCATCGGCTTGACTTGATTATTTAGTATCCGTGAAAACATAATCATTATCACAACCCTACTTCATTTGACTTCCAACATTACCAACACATTTGATACTTGATAATCGCTTCATGCTACGAAGATATCACAGCCACCATATCATCGGCTTGACTTGATTATTTAGTATCCGTGAAAACATAATCATTAGCACAACCCTATTTCATTTGACTTCCAACATTACCAACACATTTGATACTTGATAATCAATTCATATTACGAAGATATCATAGCCACCATATCATCGGCTTGACTTGATTATTTAGTATCCGTGAAAACATAATCATTATCACAACCCTATTTCATTTGACTTCCAACATTACCAACACATTTGATACTTGATAATCGCTTCATGCTACGAAGATATCACAGCCACCATATCATCGGCTTGACTTGATTATTTAGTATCCGTGAAAACATAATCATTATCACAACCCTATTTCATTTGACTTCCAACATTACCAACACATTTGATACTTGATAATCACTTCATGCTACGAAGATATTACAGCCACCATATCATCGGCTTGACTTGATTATTTAGTATCCGTGAAAACATAATCATTATCACAACCCTATTTCATTTGACTTCCAACATTACCAACACATTTGATACTTGATAATCACTTCATGCTACGAAGATATTACAGCCACCATATCATCGGCTTGACTTGATTATTTAGTATCCGTGAAAACATAATCATTAGCACAACCCTATTTCATTTGACTTCCAACATTACCAACACATTTGATACTTGATAATCGCTTCATGCTACGAAGATATCACAGCCACCATATCATCGGCTTGACTTGATTATTTAGTATCCGTGAAAACATAATCATTATCACAACCCTATTTCATTTGACTTCCAACATTACCAACACATTTGATACTTGATAATCACTTCATGCTACGAAGATATTACAGCCACCATATCATCGGCTTGACTTGATTATTTAGTATCCGTGAAAACATAATCATTAGCACAACCCTATTTCATTTGACTTCCAACATTACCAACACATTTGATACTTGATAATCGCTTCATGCTACGAAGATATCACAGCCACCATATCATCGGCTTGACTTGATTATTTAGTATCCGTGAAAACATAATCATTATCACAACCCTATTTCATTTGACTTCCAACATTACCAACACATTTGATACTTGATAATCACTTCATGCTACGAAGATATTACAGCCACCATATCATCGGCTTGACTTGATTATTTAGTATCCGTGAAAACATAATCATTAGCACAACCCTATTTCATTTGACTTCCAACATTACCAACACATTTGATACTTGATAATCAATTCATATTACTTAAATATCATAGCCACCATATCATCGGCTTGACTTGATTATTTAGTATCCGTGAAAACATAATCATTATCACAACCCTATTTCATTTGACTTCCAACATTACCAACACATTTGATACTTGATAATCGCTTCATGCTACGAAGATATCACAGCCACCATATCATCGGCTTGACTTGATTATTTAGTATCCGTGAAAACATAATCATTATCACAACCCTATTTCATTTGACTTCCAACATTACCAACACATTTGATACTTGATAATCACTTCATGCTACGAAGATATTACAGCCACCATATCATCGGCTTGACTTGATTATTTAGTATCCGTGAAAACATAATCATTATCACAACCCTATTTCATTTGACTTCCAACATTACCAACACATTTGATACTTGATAATCACTTCATGCTACGAAGATATTACAGCCACCATATCATCGGCTTGACTTGATTATTTAGTATCCGTGAAAACATAATCATTAGCACCACCCTATTTCATTTGACTTCCAACATTACCAACACATTTGATACTTGATAATCAATTCATATTATGAAGATATCAAAGCCACCATATCATCGGCTTGACTTGATTATTTAGTATCCTTGGAAACATCATTATTATCACAACCCACCAACACATTTGATACTTGATAATCACTTCATGCTACGAAGATATTACAGCCACCATATCATCGGCTTGACTTGATTATTTAGTATCCGTGAAAACATAATCATTAGCACAACCCTATTTCATTTGACTTCCAACATTACCAACACATTTGATACTTGATAATCACTTCATGCTACGAAGATATTACAGCCACCATATCATCGGCTTGACTTGATTATTTAGTATCCGTGAAAACATAATCATTGTCACAACCCTATTTCATTTGACTTCCAACATTACCAACACATTTGATACTTGATAATCGCTTCATGCTACGAAGATATTACAGCCACCATATCATCGGCTTGACTTGATTATTTAGTATCCGTGAAAACATAATCATTATCACAACCCTATTTCATTTGACTTTCAACATTACCATTACATTTGATACTTGATAATCACTTCATGCTACGAAGATATTACAGCCACCATATCATCGGCTTGACTTGATTATTTAGTATCCGTGAAAACATAATCATCAGCACAACCCTATTTCATTTGACTTCCAACATTACCAACACATTTGATACTTGATAATCACTTCATGCTACGAAGATATTACAGCTACCATATCATCGGCTTGACTTGATTATTTAGTATCCGTGAAAACATAATCATTATCACAACCCTATTTCATTTGACTTCCAACATTACCAACACATTTGATACTTGATAATCGCTTCATGCTACGAAGATATCACAGCCACCATATCATCGGCTTGACTTGATTATTTAGTATCCGTGAAAACATAATCATTATCACAACCCTATTTCATTTGACTTCCAACATTACCAACACATTTGATACTTGATAATCACTTCATGCTACGAAGATATAACAGCCACCATATCATCGGCTTGACTTGATTATTTAGTATCCGTGAAAACATAATCATTGTCACAACCCTATTTCATTTGACTTCCAACATTACCAACACATTTGATACTTGATAATCGCTTCATGCTACGAAGATATCACAGCCACCATATCATCGGCTTGACTTGATTATTTAGTATCCGTGAAAACATAATCATTATCACAACCCTATTTCATTTGACTTCCAACATTACCAACACATTTGATACTTGATAATCACTTCATGCTACGAAGATATTACAGCCACCATATCATCGGCTTGACTTGATTATTTAGTATCCGTGAAAACATAATCATTATCACAACCCTATTTCATTTGACTTCCAACATTACCAACACATTTGATACTTGATAATCACTTCATGCTACGAAGATATTACAGCCACCATATCATCGGCTTGACTTGATTATTTAGTATCCGTGAAAACATAATCATTAGCACAACCCTATTTCATTTGACTTCCAACATTACCAACACATTTGATACTTGATAATCACTTCATGCTACGAAGATATTACAGCCACCATATCATCGGCTTGACTTGATTATTTAGTATCCGTGAAAACATAATCATTATCACAACCCTATTTCATTTGACTTCCAACATTACCAACACATTTGATACTTGATAATCGCTCCATGCTACGAAGATATCACAGCCACCATATCATCGGCTTGACTTGATTATTTAGTATCCGTGAAAACATAATCATTAGCACAACCCTATTTCATTTGACTTCCAACATTACCAACACATTTGATACTTGATAATCACTTCATGCTACGAAGATATTACAGCCACCATATCATCGGCTTGACTTGATTATTTAGTATCCGTGAAAACATAATCATTGTCACAACCCTATTTCATTTGACTTCCAACATTACCAACACATTTGATACTTGATAATCGCTTCATGCTACGAAGATATCACAGCCACCATATCATCGGCTTGACTTGATCATTTAGTATCCGTGAAAACATAATCATTATCACAACCCTATTTCATTTGACTTCCAACATTACCAACACATTTGATACTTGATAATCACTTCATGCTACGAAGATATTACAGCCACCATATCATCGGCTTGACTTGATTATTTAGTATCCGTGAAAACATAATCATCAGCACAACCCTATTTCATTTGACTTCCAACATTACCAACACATTTGATACTTGATAATCACTTCATGCTACGAAGATATTACAGCTACCATATCATCGGCTTGACTTGATTATTTAGTATCCGTGAAAACATAATCATTATCACAACCCTATTTCATTTGACTTCCAACATTACCAACACATTTGATACTTGATAATCGCTTCATGCTACGAAGATATCACAGCCACCATATCATCGGCTTGACTTGATTATTTAGTATCCGTGAAAACATAATCATTATCACAACCCTATTTCATTTGACTTCCAACATTACCAACACATTTGATACTTGATAATCACTTCATGCTACGAAGATATAACAGCCACCATATCATCGGCTTGACTTGATTATTTAGTATCCGTGAAAACATAATCATTGTCACAACCCTATTTCATTTGACTTCCAACATTACCAACACATTTGATACTTGATAATCGCTTCATGCTACGAAGATATCACAGCCACCATATCATCGGCTTGACTTGATTATTTAGTATCCGTGAAAACATAATCATTATCACAACCCTATTTCATTTGACTTCCAACATTACCAACACATTTGATACTTGATAATCACTTCATGCTACGAAGATATTACAGCCACCATATCATCGGCTTGACTTGATTATTTAGTATCCGTGAAAACATAATCATTATCACAACCCTATTTCATTTGACTTCCAACATTACCAACACATTTGATACTTGATAATCAC
Source organism: Endomychus coccineus (assembly GCA_958510875.1). NCBI lineage: Eukaryota > Metazoa > Arthropoda > Insecta > Coleoptera > Endomychidae > Endomychus > Endomychus coccineus. The sequence continues at coordinate 4,813,085 of OY294069.1, read as the reverse complement.
TTCATGCTACGAAGATATTACAGCCACCATATCATCGGCTTGACTTGATTATTTAGTATCCGTGAAAACATAATCATTAGCACAACCCTATTTCATTTGACTTCCAACATTACCAACACATTTGATACTTGATAATCACTTCATGCTACGAAGATATTACAGCCACCATATCATCGGCTTGACTTGATTATTTAGTATCCGTGAAAACATAATCATTATCACAACCCTATTTCATTTGACTTCCAACATTACCAACACATTTGATACTTGATAATCGCTCCATGCTACGAAGATATCACAGCCACCATATCATCGGCTTGACTTGATTATTTAGTATCCGTGAAAACATAATCATTAGCACAACCCTATTTCATTTGACTTCCAACATTACCAACACATTTGATACTTGATAATCACTTCATGCTACGAAGATATTACAGCCACCATATCATCGGCTTGACTTGATTATTTAGTATCCGTGAAAACATAATCATTGTCACAACCCTATTTCATTTGACTTCCAACATTACCAACACATTTGATACTTGATAATCGCTTCATGCTACGAAGATATCACAGCCACCATATCATCGGCTTGACTTGATCATTTAGTATCCGTGAAAACATAATCATTATCACAACCCTATTTCATTTGACTTCCAACATTACCAACACATTTGATACTTGATAATCACTTCATGCTACGAAGATATTACAGCCACCACATCATCGGCTTGACTTGATTATTTAGTATCCGTGAAAACATAATCATTATCACAACCCTATTTCATTTGACTTCCAACATTACCAACACATTTGATACTTGATAATCACTTCATGCTACGAAGATATTACAGCCACCATATCATCGGCTTGACTTGATTATTTAGTATCCGTGAAAACATAATCATTAGCACAACCCTATTTCATTTGACTTCCAACATTACCAACACATTTGATACTTGATAATCGCTTCATGCTACGAAGATATCACAGCCACCATATCATCGGCTTGACTTGATTATTTAGTATCCGTGAAAACATAATCATTATCACAACCCTATTTCATTTGACTTCCAACATTACCAACACATTTGATACTTGATAATCACTTCATGCTACCAAGATATTACAGCCACCATATCATCGGCTTGACTTGATTATTTAGTATCCGTGAAAACATAATCATTAGCACAACCCTATTTCATTTGACTTCCAACATTACCAACACATTTGATACTTGATAATCAATTCATATTATGAAGATATCATAGCCACCATATCATCGGCTTGACTTGATTATTTAGTATCCTTGGAAACATCATTATTATCACAACCCACCAACACATTTGATACTTGATAATCACTTCATGCTACGAAGATATTACAGCCACCATATCATCGGCTTGACTTGATTATTTAGTATCCGTGAAAACATAATCATTAGCACAACCCTATTTCATTTGACTTCCAACATTACCAACACATTTGATACTTGATAATCACTTCATGCTACGAAGATATTACAGCCACCATATCATCGGCTTGACTTGATTATTTAGTATCCGTGAAAACATAATCATTATCACAACCCTATTTCATTTGACTTCCAACATTACCAACACATTTGATACTTGATTATCGCTTCATGCTACGAAGATATCACAGCCACCATATCATCGGCTTGACTTGATTATTTAGTATCCGTGAAAACATAATCATTATCACAACCCTATTTCATTTGACTTCCAACATTACCAACACATTTGATACTTGATAATCACTTCATGCTACGAAGATATTACAGCCACCATATCATCGGCTTGACTTGATTATTTAGTATCCGTGAAAACATAATCATTAGCACAACCCTATTTCATTTGACTTCCAACATTACCAACACATTTGATACTTGATAATCACTTCATGCTACGAAGATATTACAGCCACCATATCATCGGCTTGACTTGATTCTTTAGTATCCGTGAAAACATAATCATTATCACAACCCTATTTCATTTGACTTCCAACATTACCAAAACATTTGATACTTGATAATCGCTTCATGCTACGAAGATATCACAGCCACCATATCATCGGCTTGACTTGATTATTTAGTATCCGTGAAAACATCATTATTATCACAACCCAATTTCATTTGACTTCCAACATTACCAACACATTTGATACTTGATAATCACTTCATGCTACGAAGATATTACAGCCACCATATCATCGGCTTGACTTGATTATTTAGTATCCGTGAAAACATAATCATTATCACAACCCTATTTCATTTGACTTTCAACATTACCAACACATTTGATACTTGATAATCACTTCATGCTACGAAGATATTACAGCCACCATATCATCGGCTTGACTTGATTATTTAGTATCCGTGAAAACATAATCATCAGCACAACCCTATTTCATTTGACTTCCAACATTACCAACACATTTGATACTTGATAATCACTTCATGCTACGAAGATATTACAGCCACCATATCATCGGCTTGACTTGATTATTTAGTATCCGTGAAATCATAATCATTAGCACAACCCTATTTCATTTGACTTCCAACATTACCAACACATTTGATACTTGATAATCGCTTCATGCTACGAAGATATCACAGCCACCATATCATCGGCTTGACTTGATTATTTAGTATCCGTGAAAACATAATCATTATCACAACCCTATTTCATTTGACTTCCAACATTACCAACACATTTGATACTTGATAATCACTTCATGCTACGAAGATATAACAGCCACCATATCATCGGCTTGACTTGATTATTTAGTATCCGTGAAAACATCATTATTATCACAACCCAATTTCTAACAGGTTTTCGATGATTTTGTGATTGACTTCCAACATTACCAACACATTTGATACTTGATAACCACTTCATGCTACGAAGATATCACAGCCACCATATCATCGGCTTGACTTGATTATTTAGTATCCGTGAAAACATAATCATTATCACAACCCTATTTCATTTGACTTCCAACATGACCAACACATTTGATACTTGATAATCACTTCATGCTACGAAGATATTACAGCCACCATATCATCGGCTTGACTTGATTATTTAGTATCCGTGAAAACATAATCATTAGCACAACCCTATTTCATTTGACTTCCAACATTACCAACACATTTGATACTTGATAATCGCTTCATGCTACGAAGATATCACAGCCACCATATCATCGGCTTGACTTGATTATTTAGTATCCGTGAAAACATAATCATTATCACAACCCTATTTCATTTGACTTCCAACATTACCAACACATTTGATACTTGATAATCGCTTCATGCTACGAAGATATCACAGCCACCATATCATCGGCTTGACTTGATTATTTAGTATCCGTGAAAACATAATCATTAGCACAACCCTATTTCATTTGACTTCCAACATTACCAACACATTTGATACTTGATAATCGCTTCATGCTACGAAGATATCACAGCCACCATATCATCGGCTTGACTTGATTATTTAGTATCCGTGAAAACATAATCATTAGCACAACCCTATTTCATTTGACTTCCAACATTACCAACACATTTGATACTTGATAATCAATTCATATTACGAAGATATCATAGCCACCATATCATCGGCTTGACTTGATTATTTAGTATCCGTGAAAACATAATCATTAGCACAACCCTATTTCATTTGACTTCCAACATTACCAACACATTTGATACTTGATAATCACTTCATGCTACGAAGATATTACAGCCACCATATCATCGGCTTGACTTGATTATTTAGTATCCGTGAAAACATAATCATTAGCACAACCCTATTTCATTTGACTTCCAACATTACCAACACATTTGATACTTGATAATCGCTTCATGCTACGAAGATATCACAGCCACCATATCATCGGCTTGACTTGATTATTTAGTATCCGTGAAAACATAATCATTAGCACAACCCTATTTCATTTGACTTCCAACATTACCAACACATTTGATACTTGATAATCGCTTCATGCTACGAAGATATCACAGCCACCATATCATCGGCTTGACTTGATTATTTAGTATCCGTGAAAACATAATCATTAGCACAACCCTATTTCATTTGACTTCCAACATTACCAACACATTTGATACTTGATAATCAATTCATATTACGAAGATATCATAGCCACCATATCATCGGCTTGACTTGATTATTTAGTATCCGTGAAAACATAATCATTATCACAACCCTATTTCATTTGACTTCCAACATTACCAACACATTTGATACTTGATAATCACTTCATGCTACGAAGATATTACAGCCACCATATCATCGGCTTGACTTGATTATTTAGTATCCGTGAAAACATAATCATTAGCACAACCCTATTTCATTTGACTTCCAACATTACCAACACATTTGATACTTGATAATCGCTTCATGCTACGAAGATATCACAGCCACCATATCATCGGCTTGACTTGATTATTTAGTATCCGTGAAAACATAATCATTATCACAACCCTATTTCATTTGACTTCCAACATTACCAACACATTTGATACTTGATAATCACTTCATGCTACCAAGATATTACAGCCACCATATCATCGGCTTGACTTGATTATTTAGTATCCGTGAAAACATAATCATTAGCACAACCCTATTTCATTTGACTTCCAACATTACCAACACATTTGATACTTGATAATCAATTCATATTATGAAGATATCATAGCCACCATATCATCGGCTTGACTTGATTATTTAGTATCCTTGGAAACATCATTATTATCACAACCCACCAACACATTTGATACTTGATAATCACTTCATGCTACGAAGATATTACAGCCACCATATCATCGGCTTGACTTGATTATTTAGTATCCGTGAAAACATAATCATTAGCACAACCCTATTTCATTTGACTTCCAACATTACCAACACATTTGATACTTGATAATCACTTCATGCTACGAAGATATTACAGCCACCATATCATCGGCTTGACTTGATTATTTAGTATCCGTGAAAACATAATCATTATCACAACCCTATTTCATTTGACTTCCAACATTACCAACACATTTGATACTTGATAATCGCTTCATGCTACGAAGATATCACAGCCACCATATCATCGGCTTGACTTGATTATTTAGTATCCGTGAAAACATAATCATTATCACAACCCTATTTCATTTGACTTCCAACATTACCAACACATTTGATACTTGATAATCACTTCATGCTACGAAGATATTACAGCCACCATATCATCGGCTTGACTTGATTATTTAGTATCCGTGAAAACGTAATCATTAGCACAACCCTATTTCATTTGACTTCCAACATTACCAACACATTTGATACTTGATAATCACTTCATGCTACGAAGATATTACAGCCACCATATCATCGGCTTGACTTGATTATTTAGTATCCGTGAAAACATAATCATTATCACAACCCTATTTCATTTGACTTCCAACATTACCAAAACATTTGATACTTGATAATCGCTTCATGCTACGATGATATCACAGCCACCATATCATCGGCTTGACTTGATTATTTAGTATCCGTGAAAACATCATTATTATCACAACCCAATTTCATTTGACTTCCAACATTACCAACACATTTGATACTTGATAATCACTTCATGCTACGAAGATATTACAGCCACCATATCATCGGCTTGACTTGATTATTTAGTATCCGTGAAAACATAATCATTATCACAACCCTATTTCATTTGACTTTCAACATTACCAACACATTTGATACTTGATAATCACTTCATGCTACGAAGATATTACAGCCACCATATCATCGGCTTGACTTGATTATTTAGTATCCGTGAAAACATAATCATCAGCACAACCCTATTTCATTTGACTTCCAACATTACCAACACATTTGATACTTGATAATCACTTCATGCTACGAAGATATTACAGCCACCATATCATCGGCTTGACTTGATTATTTAGTATCCGTGAAAACATAATCATTATCACAACCCTATTTCATTTGACTTCCAACATTACCAACACATTTGATACTTGATAATCGCTTCATGCTACGAAGATATCACAGCCACCATATCATCGGCTTGACTTGATTATTTAGTATCCGTGAAAACATAATCATTATCACAACCCTATTTCATTTGACTTCCAACATTACCAACACATTTGATACTTGATAATCACTTCATGCTACGAAGATATAACAGCCACCATATCATCGGCTTGACTTGATTATTTAGTATCCGTGAAAACATCGTTATTATCACAACCCAATTTCTAACAGGTTTTCGATGATTTTGTGATTGACTTCCAACATTACCAACACATTTGATACTTGATAACCACTTCTAGCTACGAAGATATCACAGCCACCATATCATCGGCTTGACTTTATTATTTAGTATCCGTGAAAACATAATCATTATCACAACCCTATTTCATTTGACTTCCAACATTACCAACACATTTGATACTTGATAATCACTTCATGCTACGAAGATATTACAGCCACCATATCATCGGCTTGACTTGATTATTTAGTATCCGTGAAAACATAATCATTAGCACAACCCTATTTCATTTGACTTCCAACATTACCAACACATTTGATACTTGATAATCGCTTCATGCTACGAAGATGTCACAGCCACCATATCATCGGCTTGACTTGATTATTTAGTATCCGTGAAAACATAATCATTATCACAACCCTATTTCATTTGACTTCCAACATTACCAACACATTTGATACTTGATAATCGCTTCATGCTACGAAGATATCACAGCCACCATATCATCGGCTTGACTTGATTATTTAGTATCCGTGAAAACATAATCATTAGCACAACCCTATTTCATTTGACTTCCAACATTACCAACACATTTGATACTTGATAATCAATTCATATTACGAAGATATCATAGCCACCATATCATCGGCTTGACTTGATTATTTAGTATCCGTGAAAACATAATCATTATCACAACCCTATTTCATTTGACTTCCAACATTACCAACACATTTGATACTTGATAATCGCTTCATGCTACGAAGATATCACAGCCACCATATCATCGGCTTGACTTGATTATTTAGTATCCGTGAAAACATAATCATTAGCACAACCCTATTTCATTTGACTTCCAACATTACCAACACATTTGATACTTGATAATCAATTCATATTACGAAGATATCATAGCCACCATATCATCGGCTTGACTTGATTATTTAGTATCCGTGAAAACATAATCATTATCACAACCCTATTTCATTTGACTTCCAACATTACCAACACATTTGATACTTGATAATCGCTTCATGCTACGAAGATATCACAGCCACCATATCATCGGCTTGACTTGATTATTTAGTATCCTTGGAAACATCATCATTATCACAACCCACCAACACATTTGATACTCGATAATCACTTCATTTTACGAAGATCTCAGGGACCTCTGGCTAATCGTTATTCCCTTCTGATCAGGCTTAGTTCCTTCACGTTTAAAACTGTAATTTTTGGTTGGCTAGGGAGGGTTGCCATTCGATGATCATTTTCTTCAATCATTTGATTTTCCGATTTAGTTTCAATTTGTTACGATAAAAAATGATTTTGCCATTGAACAAGCCTTGATAATATGTTTTCTGGCAAAATGTGAATTAGTATCACCGATGTTTTGTCTCCTGCTGTCATTGTGGGTCGTTCTATAATTATAATATTTAAGGGCAGGACTGTATCTGAATAAGTTATTGTATGAAAACTAGCCACTAGCTTGTATAGCTTCTAAACATTTACATTATTCTCTGATTCGTTTAATTCTGTCAGTAGTGCAATGATTTTCTAAAAATAAATTTGAGGAATAAGACGCTTGTGGATATTCATACTGTAGTGGTATCACATGATGTTATGTAGATTATTTTAGAAACAGAGGGGATCGTTTAAAAAATTCGTTCATGTAGTATTTCCATTTGAGTTTGAACTGCTCTTGTTAGGATAACTGTGATTGCAATATTCTTCATAGAATGACAGCAAAAGATCTAAAAACTGAACCAGTCTGGTCTAGCCACCTGTTTCCTTAGTGATAATTCTACGAGTATGACATTATTAAAGAATAGGAAATGGTTCATAAGGTTGTGTGAGAACTTCATATTGTTAGTAATTGTCTTGTTATATGCGTATTTGTTCTTCAAATCGCTTATGTTCTATTAATATTCCAAAGTACCTACATACAAATATAATTTCAAATTTTTGATGTTTGTATTATACAATTTGGTTATTGCGATAAACTTATGCCCCTTTTATTATTTTACATGCTCATATGGATCGTTCAAATGAATGGATTTTGGAGATACAACGTGAGTGGAATGAAACATATTCCAGGTGAGATCAACTAAAGTGTTAATTTATTGATTAAAACATCACTATGGCTTTAAGGTAGTTGGTTATAACGTAGAGTTAGAAAATAATCTTCATTACATGCAATACATCAATAATGTAAAACTTAGTATTGCTGTAAAGTAATTATGTGCAGTCTTATGCAATCCGACAAAGTTGCTGTACATAGAGAGTGGGGGAAGCGTCTCCAGACTGATCTTCCTCACTAGATCGACTCGATAATTGAAGTTGATACTGGTTTAGCAGTCTTCCACTTCAAACCTTCAAAATTTCATTTACATCGAACCCATCCATTTTGATTGCTCACTCACACACGTGCACATTTGACCCACTTCCACGGTCCTTTGATAATGTAACGTTGTGAGCTTACAACGTTGTGAGGGTACAAAATGAGTTTGCTTCGGGTGCAGGAGTGTATTTAAGGCCAAAGATCACAAGATCAGTTGCCTTAGATACGTAAAGCGGATTTTGAGGCGAAGTACTAAGTAATTTTGACATCCGCCGTGAAAAACCTGCGAAAAAATTATGTAACTAGGCGTATATAAATATATGCACAGACAACCGCGCAATCACATCTGACCACTTTTCTTGGATTGGTCAAAGAAACAGCATGGTAACGGTCAAGAGAGCAGCACGCCTTCCTTGTAGAAAAACATGGAAAAAAGTTATGAACAATAAAAGAAATTCATTAACAGTCCCCTTTAAATGGTGCATTCATCACCATCAACAGTCCAATCAAGGCTAGTCAAATATTACAGAGAAGCACTGGCCATCTATGTCCCAGGTCACAGTGGATTTGAGGGTAATAATATGGCCTATCCTGTTTCCCTTTCTCTTCTCTACTGTCCATGTTGCACGTGATTCGGGACTTTTTATGTGAAACCAACGGTATAAATTTGAATGATGTAAGTTTCAACATAATTGATCCACATGTCGTATGTAATAGACGTAAAATAGCTACCTTAGTTCAAACCAAATTTTCTGGTCGTATTATCTTTAAATGGTATGACATTACCGAGGTCTCCTTGTCTAACGGTATTTGAGTTTTTTCCTTGAGTCTATTCGAAGGAATCGAGCTGCTAGCATTCCAGAGCTAAAGAGAGCTTCACATTTATGCCAAAGGATGAAGGAACTATAGGGATCATATCCTCTAACCCCCCAAGGGACTAAACTTCAGCTGGCAGGAGAAATTAAATTTCTCGGACTCGAAACTTACCTGGAACCAATAGGTAGCTGGTAAAAGGCAAGAACAAGACCGTGGCAACACACGCACGCACACGGGAAGACATGGGGACTGAGTCCTAAATGTCGTATTGGACATGCAACATTGTAATGGAACCCATGATCACTTATGTATCTTTGGTATGATGGTCAAAAATAACCCAGTATTCGGAGAGAAAGAAACCGCTGTCCGAGGATGCACACGAGACTGGGCCAAACAACTATAAAGAGAGCGCTGGAATGAAGGGCTTCATGCATCAAGGGAAAATGTCGAAAAAATACAGAACTGAAGAACTACTTAAAATGAGTAAGAACCAGGTCCGAATAATTTAGGTCTTCTCACTGGTCAAAGTCCAATGAAAGGATACCTGCACAAAATGGGTCTGTACAAAGTGAGCGAAACTCCATGTCTCAGTTCTATTATAAGAAAAGCAAAAACGATCACAAAAATTTGCATATTTTTCCATATTTGGAAACTAAAGTAATGACGCCATCAAAATGTTTTTCCGGGAAAGATACTTATATTTTGGCATATTGAAGATTGAAGCAAAAAAAAATGCGAAAGCATTATGGTAAACTTCGCCAAAAGAATGATAGTTGGCTGACATTATATTGAATATCTAGCAACCAAGTATCTACTTTCAATTATAACTATTCATTTCGAAACGAGAGGGAAACCTATGATGTTCGAATAACATCGAGTGAGCCAGCAAGTGGGATGTAGAAAGAGGAGATAGGCATTCGTATTTTTCTTGAAGGTTTGGAGGTTATAGCCATAGGGAAAAACCTCATTAGGTAAAGAGTTCCACAACTTCGCTGTTCGATAAAAAAATGAAGTCTGGTAGGAAGAAGCTCGGCAGGTTTCGAGTTTGACAGTGAAATGGTGACTAGTTTAAGCTCGTCTAGCCCGCTTATCTGGAATCTGTCTTAGTGGAACAACAGACGAGAATTCTGATGAATACCGACCATGAAAATATCTATAGAAAAGGGATTATGGGATCCGCCTTCCTGGATAAGACTCAAGCTTGAGTTTTGGTTGCATTAAACTCTACTACATTATCACATCCCCATTTCAAAATCTTTGCCATATTTCCAATAATTGCGTCAATCTGTCCCTGTTTCGCTCCTCTGGCTTTAAATGATGGTATAGGGCCTCTGGAAGAGAAAGCGGTATGAAATGTACCATCATCTCCCAAGCTGTGGACGAGCCAGGTGGTCACTTCCAGCAGATCGTTGATATGAAACAAACAAAATTGGTGCCAAGACAGATCCTCGTGGAACACCAGTGTTGATCTCTGCTGGCGAAAGCCTCATTGTCGGTCATTCACAATTTTGTAGCTCTCTAGATATTTCATGAGCTCGATATTGATTGCTTTCTCCATCACTTTGGAGATCACAGGATCTATAATTATTCCTTTTTTTGGAGTTGGTTACACTCTACTTGTTTTCCAGCTGGAAGGAAACACAACAAGTTTGTATGAAAAGGTAAACAACATGCAGAAAAATGGTGTTAATTCAGGCGCACATTTCTTAAGAACGACAGGTGGAATTCCGTCCGACCCCATTAGATTTTTTGGTATTTAGATCAAGCATAATGCGCCTAATTGTAGGCTAACGATAGACAAGTTCAGGCATGTGGCTATTGATGGCAGCAATATTAGGTGGGTCCAAAGTTGAATTTGCTGCAAACAGTCCAGCAAAAAGGTTGACTTTTTTTTGTGGTGTAGTAGCTCTTCTACTATCCGATAGGTTACAAGTGCAGATCACTTTCCAAAAGATACGAAAATGTATTCGAGCACAATCCCTAATTTCAAAATTAAATGTGCGAAACTTATTAGGAAAAGGAGATTTTCACAAGCTCTCTAAACTATTTGATCTGATATTAATATATTATAAGTATCTTCTAAATTTTGTACATTAATATTTTGCTGTTTTAACTTTGGTTTCTACAATGATTAATAGTTCTTATTTCTGCAGGTGTTCGATAGTACCTATGGCTTTTTCTTTGTTACCTCAACTAATTGGAGAAATGCAGGGCCAAACTTGATGGACTTAGATGAAGTAGAAATTCAGCATTGCAGTTACTGTTGTAAAATTATTTATTGTTAATTATCATCTGTTGAATTTCGAACCTTGACAAGTAATTGAGAGCTGCAAAGTTGCGTATTTAGATTTAAGATTTTGTTTTTTACCGTTCTTCACAAGCAAAAATTCAACAAATTAAATGGTAATAACATACAAGCTGTAATGAGTTAAGAGCAAAAACAAGTCCCATCTCCAGAATCACAAACTCTGTCCCCAAGAAGTTGTTAGGACATACTGGTTTGTTACTTTCAGTAGTTTGGTATCCAATTCACTTTATTGATTTGTTTTTTATCTGTGTTAACACAATTTATTAGATTCAATGTTTTTCAAAAGTCAATATACAAGCTATATTTTGTCGTGGGAGTAGCAGTGGTTGCCTATTTGAATCATTCAAAATTTGTTATTCCTTGACTTCTTCACAATGACACAAAACTCGACACAATAAGTAAATCAAACATAATACATTATACTAGTTTTGTATTTTGATCTCATCCCACAGAAAACATTCAATTCTCAATAGACAGACTATTTAATTGACTTACTTAACTTGTTTTTCCTTTGATTGAACTCATTTCGTCATATTCAATGTTTTCAATTATTCAATATACAGGCTGTTCTGTCATGGGAATAAATCTGTGGTTGGCTGTTTGAATGATTCAAAGTTTGTTATTCCTGAGTTTGAACAGTTTCTGTTCAATGGCATAGCACAATGCATAAGTAATTTTGTATTGTGATCTCATCCTTCAGAAAGACTTCAATTCTTAATATACAGACTGTTCAGTTTTGGTAGTATCAGTGGTTGGCTATTTGAATCATTCAAAATCTGTTATTCCTTGGTTTGAACAGCGTCTTCCCAATGGCATAGCTAGACATAATGAGTAAAAACAACCTAATGCATTATAATACTTTTGTATTTTGATCTCATCCTTCAGAAAGACATTAAATTCTTAATATACAGACTGTTTCATTGTTGACTATTTGATTGACTCACTTAACTTGCTTTCCCTCTATTTGAACACAATTTTCCATATTCAATGTTTTCAATTATTCAATATACGAAGATATACAGGGTGTTTCAGAAAGACCTCCCGTAAATGCAGGGGACGGTAAATCTTACAGAAATAATCAGAATTTTCACATAACTATATAACTTTTTTCGTTTCGGAGATACGGGCGTTCAATAAAATTTGTTATAAAAATTTTGCTTTAACTTCTGTCCAATTACAGATATTTTGTTGAAATCTGGTAGTCGGAGGTTTTAGAAGACGCCGAATAAGATGACTTAGCTAATTTTAGATTATGCGGTAGAGGGCGCTGGGTACGTAACTTTTCGGCGACTCTTTTAGCCTTAACTTTTTTGAGAATAATTTGTTTTGTTTTCTTTGCACATTTTTCTGGTTCACAATTTCATCTCTAACAAATAATGTACTCTTGTTGAGGGTCTCAAAATTCCACCGTTTTCGAGAAAAACGCATTTAAATGAACATAACAAAAACTCATTGACAAATTTACTTACTCACAAAATCGCGTATGCTCATGTTAAACGCGTTTTCTCAAAAACGGTGAGATTTATTTGTTTGCAATACAATTGTAAACCAGAAAATATTCTCAAAAAAGTTGAGGCTAAAAAAAACACCGAAAAGTCACGCACCTCTATCGCATAATGTGAAACTAACTAAATCATCTTATTTGGCGTCCTCTGAAACCCTCGAGTACCAGATTTCAACAAAATGTCTGTAACTGGGCAGGAGCTACAGCAAAATTTCGTAAAAAAAAATTATTCAACGTCTGTCTCCTAAACGAAAGAAGATAGAACCAAAGTTTATATAAAAAATGTCTGTCCCCTGCATTTACGGGAGGTCTTTCTGAAACATCCTGTATATACAAGATGAAATTTTAAAGCTTACCAAGGTTCACATAATGTTATGCCATAATTATATATTTTCATTTCCAAGATACGTTAAAAATATAACGACTTGAGAAAAATAATCATTTCTCAATCCATAAATTGAAGTCAATATCAATATTTTATTAGTTGGCTATTTAATTTATTTTTGATTCCACTCTCCAAAATTCTTTTTTAATACTTTGATGAGCGAATATTAATATTTCAATATACATTTTTGTAAAATATCTGCTCCAATTATTGATAAAGAACCTATTTAGGTTGATTATGAGCAAATTGGATCTGTTTGTCTTCGAAAACATAAAAGTTTTGTTAAATACGTACAAGCTCGATTACTTGTCTTGGTTTTTTATTTTCTTTTGTATCATGACATTGTATAAGTTTATATAATAATGATTCTTGACTCAGGTAACACATATGTCATATATATTTTCACAAGTCGTTTGAAAACTAGTTCACCTGACATTAGTTTTCAAAAGTCTTCCGATGATGGTGGTTAGACATAAACATATGTAAAGATGAAAATATATTTGACATATTTGTTAATGTGACCTATTTCTTAATAATTTACATATAATTGTATATTTATCGAACATGTGGTTACGTTATCTGATATAGATGTTGTATGATAATAAATATATTGGGGGCGGGATGCATTTATTTGGGGGATTTTGAAATAATTGGCGTCCATACTCTAGCTAGAGCGCCATCTAACTGAAAGGTTTTATCAAAATCTTTTGCACTTCCAAATGCACAGATCTCTATGTTTTTGATGATGTTACAAATCACCGAAAATATAGAGATCTGCTTACTTGAAAGTACAAGGCCATTAATGAAACCTTTCAACGTTAGATGACGCTCTAGCTAGAGCATAGAACATGAGCATTTATTTTAGGATCTCGAATCACCAAAAATGTAGAGATTTGTAAGTGCATGGTTTTTGAACAGTAGATGGCGTTCTAACTAGAGCATAGAACATTGATATTCCTAGCTCCAGCTAGAGTGTCATCTAACGGTGAAAGGTCTTATCAAAAGCCTTGCATTTCCAAATAAACAGATTTCTATATTTTCGCTAATTGGGATTTTGAAATACTTGTCGATATTCAAAGTTTTATCGATGGTCTTGCGCTGTCAAATAAACAGATTTCCGAACCACTGAATGTAAGAATGTTTGATTTTCACCGAAGATAACTATTACCGGTAGTAGAGTTATCTATGGTTTGCACTTTTCAGGTTATGTTTCAGAAAAGGTCAAAATTTATTGAGTTGAATAATTAAGATTTCTACAGGTCGTTATTTTCGCAGATATTTATTATAGCAGTGATTGATTGCAATTGAAAGTTCCCATAATGAAATTGTGTAAAAGCAAATCGGAATGTCTTGAGATATTTCAAATTTGTTTGAATTGCTTCATTACTGTTTTTGTTATTTTCATTTTATTTAAATGCAGGAAAGAATTATTGAATCATTCAATAAAGATAATTCGTACTGAAGTCCTTCAATTATTACTTTTCAGTTTGATGAAATAATAAACAATGAATACTTTCATATAAGAGATATGTGCTTCATTTTATATCATGCTTTCAAACAAATAATGTTGATCTTGTTTATTGTCAATTCAGTGCTAGGACACTTTTCGATACATTCAGTATGTTCGGAGAATACAGAAATTTCTATATGTTGCTTCAATAATGACAAGATGTGGAAATATTTCAGTATTATCACATCAACGTTTGATGATAGTACTTAGAGTGGATCTTATATTTCACTTGGTTGCATTAATAATGTTGATTATTTTAATTCCATCAGTTTGTAGCTAACACCCTTCAGCTGTTTAGGACTTCTTTAATGTGTTCCTTAAATCAGATTCAGGCATAAAACTTGCTTTGAAATTATACGTAAGTTGTACTTCTCTATAAACGTGGGTGTTATGACAGGTACCATCGGAAAATGAGCATCTACAACTAAAAGTATTTGTTTGTACTCTGAGACCAGTTGGATTCTATTGAATGAATCCTTTATCTGTTAGATAAACTAAAGAGTTTTGCCCATTACGATGTGGAAATTAAATTGTGTTCTGAATCATTATTCAAAGCTAGTGAACTTTCAAACAAATACTTTTATATCTTGCCACATTTTTAATATACCATGTTTACTTATTAATCCAATCTTCGATCCCTATGATAATAAAGCATGCAGGCCTTACTATTACATCAAAGTGTACCTAAGAAATGTGTCTTTAGCGATTTCCTGGCTTCTTCAAAGTTTCATGTTAGGTTTATAAAATATGTAAGGAGTATTACATTATATGGTTAGGCTCGAGCATATCTGAATGCACGGTTTGTTGTAAATAGTAATTATTTACTATGTTCAAAATTAAATTTGTGTTTCTAATTTTAACATAATTTTGATGCTACTTCATGATGTAAGATGTGTTGTCTATAAATCCACGACAAATTTTTGTATATTAAATCTGTGTACACAATAAAACTTTTGGGGTTCATTCAGATGTGATTCTGAGGAGATAACAAAGGTAAAAGGTTTTGTTATTTTAATTACATGGCAGGGCCATCTGGCATTGAAAAGCTTACACTAGATTTGATTTGACTTAATGTTTTGTTGTAATAAGTATAATGCTGATGTACAGGTCAGAAACAATTTTAAAAGACCACTGGCTCAAAAACCACCTACTTCATAGTGCGAGATATGTTCCCTGTATATGAGTAACTCTTCAATCGAACTATATTGAGTGTCACTTCAACTTTTATAAAAAGTATAAAATTGAACTCGATCTTAACTCTTATGCCAAGATTAGTGAAAATTCATCTGTGAAAACGTTGATAAAATCAAATGTCATTTCTATCATCTTTCGATATACACAACACTTGTTATAGTATACTGTCATGTGTGTTGCCTACATAATTGTTTCAACCTGTCGTTCAATTATGTCTAGTATTTTTATGATACATTGATTAATAATTAATGCCGGTAACGACCTTCAACTGTGATGCTACTAATAATTAATTGAAGAATAAAGCGTATCTGGGAGCCATATTCGAATGAATCTATGGAATTATCTGATTCCCATATTATTTAGGAATTTCAGTCATTTCCATATATCATATTATTTGTAACTCTTGTTTCACCGTATCGTAGAATGTTTTACCAATTATGAAGCTGATAACCTTCGACTTTGTTCCAATTATGATGCCATCAAGAACTAATTAAGAATCTAGTAATCTAGAGATCCTAAGTGTTATATTGGGATCAACTCACATTCATATTCTCTGAAAAAATACGATCAAAATTACAGTGACCTATGTACTCGAAATCAGTGGTTTTCAAGCGGCCTCTGTGAGGGAATAGGAACACTATCACAACTAGCCTAAACGTAGAAAGTTTCTTCTCGTATAGTTGAAGTAATGAAGACTAGATGTCAGTTTACTGCTTAATTTCAAAAATTAATTCCTTGGATAATCATTACATAGTATAAAACAAAGTCGCTTTCTCTGTCCCTATATCATAACCCTATGTATGCTTAAATCTTTAAAACTACGGATTTTAATGCGGTTTTTTTTAAATAGATAGAGTGATTGAAGAGGAAGGTTTATATGTATAATAACCTCCATTAAATAGTGGAGAAATACTGTTATTTTTGAGATTTCTAATGTGATGTCGTAAATAATTACATTTTTTCCGCTTACATTGCAAACGCAGGCTGAACCCTACGATATATATCAAAATAATGTACTAAGTATTGTACACATTGAAAAGGTCTACAGAAAACTCCGCGATGGTATATGTCTATCTCTTATGGTTATCCCACAATACCATTTTTTTGTCATTTACTTTTTACGACAAATATTGGCTAATTTTCGAAGCCAATACAGCATTAATCCTTATCCAATTAAATACCTTAAATACATTGTTGATTTAATATAGCATATGATTTAAATGAATATTTTCGAAGATATTACAGATTTAAAAATTGCGGGACGTAGCGTTTGCGGCGGTACTGGCCGGAGCGGGCCGCTATGTTTTTATATACAACGTTCACAGTTTTTCTGTAGTGTACTTAGTATCAGCATTGCACCTGTGCGAAGCCGGGGCAGGTCGCTAGTTAATGATATAATACCTTACTGAATTTGTTGGATAGTAATATAATTACAATTTTTCCAGATGCAAAGATGTATTGTAGGCAATTAAATTTAATAACATTAGTTATTAAACCTACCTTATTCTCTTTCATAATTCCCAATTCACTGGATATTTTCTTCAGAAAATGGGTGCATTAAGTCCATTTAATTCTTACTTGCTAAAGAATTACAACATAATTGTTGTACTGATAAGGTGGTAAAAGCAAAACACTTCTTAATATATCATTTAATTTTATTGTTCAAAGAATAATACCTTCACAATTAAACAAGTAATTTGAAATAAAACCTACATTTATAAAAAAAAGGCAGGTAATTGAGTTACTGAATAAAAACCTATGAAAATTTGTTAAAAATATATTTGTGTATATCCAACAACTTAGAAATAAATAAAAATAAAATAGTATATCTAAAAATTAGTCAGTAGTACAAGATTAACCTAAATTATCTATCAAATACTGAAACATAGTGTCAGTTTGTTATGTACATAAATCATACACAATACCGTATTTTATTTAATGATTGATCAGGTTACAAATTAAGTATATTGGCTCATATTTACAATTATTTTATATAAAATCATAACTTGTTTCCTTGAATACTTCAGTCAGCAATTAAAGAATACTAAGTGAATATTTTAAATATAAAACTAAAATACCCCAAAATATAAGATTTCTTTTTCCTCTAGTGTTGTTTGAACTTTTCTGCAGGTACATCAAATTTTAAAATATATAGATAATTGAATGATTTTAATTAATATTCAAGTTGACAATTCAAGTTTTGAATATACGCAAAAATTTCATGGATGAAGCAAAAATAGGGATAAATTCAAATACTAAATTAATCTAGAAATAAAAAATTATATACAGGCTGTGGCGTTAGTGCGTTCAATACGTCTATTATTATAGAAGATATAAAAAAACAGTTATTTCTAAAATTGAGGACATCTGTAAGCTTCACATTTAAAGATGAACAAGCATTCCCTTTTCCTAAAAGTATCAATTTCTGAGATATTTCCAATTTAATAACAAAAAGAGATTTTTTAAATTATTTTTTATTACTATTTATTATTATTTTTTATTATTTATTATATATTATTTAATATTTATTTTATTATTATTATTTATTATTCATTATTCATTAGTTAGCCGTGGTGAAATGATAGTTTACTTTAATGATTGTTTAACGTTATATTAAATTTTTATAATAATTTATTAGACGAGGAAATAAAGCACAAAAAAGGTTGAAGTAAAAAAAAAATCGGATGAACCGATTTTGATAAAAAAAATTTTAATCAATTCAGGAAGTCATTTAGAAAAAATGTTACCATTTTTTATTCTTCTAATGTGCATTTTAGCATTTCTACAGAGGAAAATGCATCTCTTTGAATGCACTTTCAGGAGATGATATTAAAAATGTTGAAAACATGTCCAAATATAGCCAAAATTTCTCCCTCGGGGGTTTTTGGGATCGCTGATCACGATTCCGGTGCCAGATTTCATCTACAACGCACTTGGGGCTCAGTACATCCGGATAATATCGTCATCTCCAGGGAATTCGGAGAAAAATCTCTTTTGCAATGGAGTGATACTTAGTGGGAAGGTTCTCTTGTGGTTGCCGTCTGTGACCAAGACTTTCGATAGTCACCTGGTGCTCAGGATACTCTGATGACCTAAGTCATCTCCATTGATTGTTTTTTAATATGCTTTTTTGAGGTCCCTGAACACGATTCTGGAGTCGGAATCAATGTGTTGTCGGTAACAAAGAATTCAAAAAATACCTTTTGCACAGTAATCAAATTGATTGAATTTTTCAAGTGCGAAAAAAATGGTAGTGAAAAATTTTAGATTTTAAATGTTGTAAATTTTAATAATTAGGTTTGATTTTTAAGATAAGTTACAGGAAAAAACAACAAAAACAATATCGTAAAACACGAACTTCAACTTCAACTTTTTGAATTATTTATTAAAAATATTGTATAAGTTAAAATCACGTAGTTTTTATTATCATTATGATTTTCATTATTTCTGATTCCGACTCCAGAATCGAGTTCAGCGATCCTAAAAACTCCGGAAATACGAATTTGGTTTTATTCCAGAACAATCCATGGGGATGACTCAGGTCATCAGAGTATCCTGACCACCAGGTGACTATTGAAGGTCATGGTCACAACCGGCAACCTCAAAAAAACCTCCCTCACAAGTTTCATCCAATTCCAAAAGATAATTTCACGAATTCCCTGGAGACGACCATAGTACCAGGATGTACTGAGCTCCAGGTGCGACTCCAAAAACCCCGAGATACAAATTTGGTTGCGTTTCAAAGCATATTAAAAAACAATCCATGGAGATGACCTAGACAATTAGGGTATCCTGAGCACCAGGTGACTATCGAAAGTCTTGGTTACAGACGGCAAGCACAAGAGAACCTTCCCACTAAGTATCAGTCCATTGCAAAAGAGATTTTTCCGAATTCCCTGGAGACGACGATATTACCCGGATGTACTGAGCCCCGGGTGCGTTGTAGTTGAAATCTGGCACCGGAACCGTGTTCAGCGACCCCAAAACCCCCGAGTGAGAAATTTTGGCTATATTTGGACATGTTTTCAAACATTTTTAATTAATACAAAATTCTCGGGAAATAGGTAACACTAACACATATATTTTTTTACCCTCGTCTTTAAGTACGTTTCGGTCTCACGACCATCATCAGAAGACTTATTAATACAATAACCTGATTACTTAGAACTACTGTAATAACACAAAGCGTCCTTATCGCACAAATTTCGTTTAAATGCCAACGTCGCCGAAACGAACGGAAACATGAAATCGGAAATAACACAGCAATACTAACAAACAAAGAGTTCTATCCTCTTTGCTAACAGACGAGACCATCTCAAGTGTTCATTTAAGCGCCAGATGTCATAATTTATTAGGTGATAAAAGAAGGACTCTGGTCTCTGAGAAATACTTAAGACAATTCTACTTAAAGTAAACTTTTACAATATAGGACGTAAGTAGGAATTTGCAAGAATATTAATTAATTAAATTAGTATAAATATGACTTAGTGTTTGAACGTCACTCCTATGATTTACGGACTTGGACTCACGTTTTATGTAACTCAAAATCTGTAAATCATAGGACAGATATTCAGACACTAAGTCAGATTTATACTAATTTAATTAATTAAAACTTGCAAATTCCTACTTACGTCCTATATTGTAAAAGTTTACTTTAAGTAGAATTGTCTTAAGTATTTCTCAGAGACCAGAGTCCTTCTTTTATCACCTAATAAATTATGACATCTGGCGCTTAAATGAACACTTGAGATGGTCTCGTCTGTTAGCAAAGAGGATAGAACTCTTTGTCTGTTAGTCTCTCGCAGACATTTATGAAATGTGTTCGTATTTGTTGTTAATTCTACTTAATAGTGGATTTTTAATTTTTACGTGCAACATTGCTTTGTTATTTCCGATTTCATGTTTCCGTTCGTTTCGGCGACGTTGGCATTTAAACGAAATTTGTGCGATAAGGACGCTTTGTGTTATTACAGTAGTTCTAAGTAATCAGGTTATTGTATTAATAAGTCTTCTGATGATGGTCGTGAGACCGAAACGTACGTAAAGACGAGGGTAAAAAAATATATGTGTTAGTGTGACCTATTTCCCGAGAATTTTGTATTAATTCATACGTGGGTCAAGAATCTTTATTAACATTTTTAATATTATCTCCTGAAAGTGCATTCAAAGAGATGCATTTTCCTCTGTAGAAATGCTAAAATGCACATTAGAAGAATAAAAAATGGTGACATTTTTTCTAAATCATTTCCTGAATCGATTAAAAAAAAAAGTCAGCGCACTCCGGGAGTGCAGGCAGAAGTGAAAACTTGAACGTATGGCGCGTTGGGCACTTTTTTGGGTGAGCACTTTTAGGTGCGCTCGCGACATGAGAAATTGTTCATAAAAAATCAAGTTTATCAAAGCAATGTGGGCACTTTTTGAATAGACATGAAGTATAATAATATAGAAACTATATTCGAAGGAAGTGGTTTTATTTAAATGAGTAAATATTAGTAAATAGTAAATACAAAATTGATCAATTCTCATCCATAATTTCAACAACTCTTACATCATCATTATCAGCATTTTCATCATTATTATCAGGATTTTCATCAAATTCTAAAACTGAAACAATAGGTCTATGGTAACTAAAGTATGAAATGAACAATTTTGATTTAAATCTATTTATATATCTTGTGAATACTGCATTATTGCACTACAACAATGTTTTTATTAATTCTATTTACACTTTAGATTTGTTTTTTTAACACAATACCATAGCAGCAACACAAGTCAAATGAAATATTTAAATAAATAAATTTTCCGTTTAATATTCATTTATAAAATAAATATAAGAAACTCTCAATCTCGTCTGTCGCGAGGGCACGAACGAATGCCCATGCAAAGACTGCGTATAGCATGCAGCGCTCTCGCATACCTATACACTCTGAGTATACATATAGGTATGTAATCTCGTCTGTCGCGAGAGCACGAACGAATGCCCATGCAAAGAGCGCGTATAGTATACATATATTATAAGAATACACGCGGAGTATATCTGTGTAAAATCTCATCTGTCGCGAGAACGGCTGAAAATGCTCTCCCACAAAAGTGCCCAACGCGCCATAAGAAGTTTTCACTTCAAAAGTAGACATAGGTAAATTGAATAAGTTGTATACCGCCTACGAACCCTTTTTAGAAGTTCAAAGTTTTGATATTGTTCTGGGAGAAGTCACACTATGGTACAGCATTTTGAAAGATATTGAAAATAAACCAAAAAATTTTATGGATGCACTGATTTTCTTCAAACAAAGAAATCGTGAGTTATTTCCCAATATTTACACACTTTTGGAAATCTTCGTCACTATACCAGTGACAACCTCTTCAAATGAGAGGACATTTTCCACTATGAGGCGTCTCAAAACCTACCTCAGAAATACTATGGAAGAACAAAGGCTCAATGGACTAGCTCTTCTGAATATTCATCGAGAAATTCCAATAAATGTTGAAGAGGTCATAGATTTTTTGAGCAAATCAAAGAAGCGAAAATTCAATTTTTGTCTGTAATGTTTCACTCAATATTATTGTTTGTGCTCGTTTTTGTAGTACCTTACTGAAGTTTATTTATTTGTGATTTTAAAGTGAGATTTCAGTTTAATTAGTATGATAATGTTATATTGATTTTTCGTTGTTACTAAAGATATTTTTTATTTTATATTTATCATTCAGTTTATTTTAATGTTGCTAGCAGCTGTAAGACTGTAGTCCGGGTGTTTTCAAAATAAAATGTTTTTTTTTGAAACTATTGATTCATTGATTGAACTGATAACGAGTGATAAACCCCCCCCCCCCAGAAAAAATCTTGGGCACGCCTCTGAACTAATCTGTGCTATTGTGTAACTCGTATGCTAACCAGCATGTATTCGTAAATTCGTAATAGAACCGAAAGTAATGCAAGCGATAATCAACTCTAATAACATTGAATGGTGACGTAGCTTATTGGCGCAAGCGATATTCGAACGTATTGCTGTTCCTTTTGTATTCATTTGTGTTGTGGATATCGAGCACTATTTATTACATTAGCTAGTTCAGTTTTATTTCGAATATTTCCATGTCGGAGGAGTGAAGAAGCATTCAATATGGCCAGTCCGGGAACTAAGCCCTTTATTTCACCGACATTGTCAGTCTATGATTACTATAATTCAATTTTACAATTAACATAGCAGTTTGTCGTTGATTTACTAGAGCCCTAAAATATATTCTAGTGCCTTAGATTTACTGCTACGCGAGAACAAACTTGTAAGATCTCTATGGGACATGGGTAAGAGTGTATGTTATAATAATTGTTTTGTGGGGACAGACGATTTTCAAGAAAAAATCGGAGTTGGTGCACGGATGAGCAACGAAGTTTAAGTTTTCTTGAAGTTTATTTGTCAGTGTGATTATGTCAATATAATTATCAAGTTATTCCTGCTCTGTGATGGTAGAATGAGGATTTCAAACCGTGTTAAAATGGTTTTCCAAGTCGTGAAGATATGTGATATATAACAACCTACCTAGATCTAAATAGATAAAACGTTCCGGAATTCGTTGTAAAAATAGTTGGCGCTGGAAAATACTTCATTATAAATTCATGAAGCATGCTACAAAAATTGTGAGTAGAGTAAAATTCATTTTCTTATCGATAAATGTTGATGTAAAGTAATGAATAATAGTTTTGAGGGAGGTTATTTAATCTCCAATTATTGTTTCTTAAGTTATAATTCAAGAAAGAATGTGTTGATTTAGAGATTCCATAGCTACATGTTTGAGAGCTCTCTATGGTATATTGGGTGAGAGTCACAGTACGACCGTGGTAAGAGTGTAAGATATGATAATTGTTCTGTGGTGGGTAATTGACAGAGCAAGAGCACTTTCAAGGAAAAATTGGAGATGGCGATCGGTTGAGGTGTTGAGGAACAAAGTTAAAGTTTTGTTGAAATTTATTAATCAGTGTGATTATGTAAGTATAATTATAAAGTTATTTCTGTTTGATGATTGTAGAATGAGGATTGATGATAAATGCAATAATTATTAACTAATCACGCTTCAACATGCTGATTCAATTTGTCAACTCTATAATCAGTACTACCAAAATCATGTACACCGTGGAACACATAGATTTGATTACGTCCTTCGTTCTGTGAAGTCGAAAATTTAATTTTGTTTTATTTCATTCGCCCCATTTGAATTTGATTGTCATCAATTTTCCTTAATGTTACAACCTCGATGTTAATAGAATAATTTCGCAAATCACAAAAGTCCCCTAAATTACTTAATTATTGATGATGAGCATTTTTTGTCCATTATATAACCAACCCAAATACAAAGATCAGCCTAACAGGCTATTATAATTCAATGAAACAAGAACTAATTTAAAAGGAACATAGATGACTTCATTAGACTGCTGTTTTGGCAAATTAAAGTAAGCTAAATTCATAAAAACACTTGTTTCAATGACTAGGTATCCACTATGGAATATTATCAAAGAAATGAATTTTATGCATTATGTAGCTACTTCTGTTGCATAATATACAAACAGGCTGCGCTAGCGTCTTAAACTTCGATATATCAGTTATTATAGAAGATATCAAATAAAATTATTGACGAGAGTTGTACCTAAACATCTGTAAACATTACATTCCAACATTAGGTTCATATGTACTGAGTGTTCCATATTCCTAGGGTGAAACAAACATACTTTATCTCAAATGGGGTAGGTACCTACCCTATTATATTATTTCGAATTTAGATTAGGTTCATCTTTTCCATACTGGTAATATATGGTTTCATATAATTATATGGAGAATTTCAGAGTAATGTTCAATTGTATATGAAAATCATTGGGAGTTCAACACCATGTATACTTCACATGAAACAACTTGACATACATTTTTTGCAAGCAGAACTTCTTTCTCACTGCTAATTAGCTATAAAAAAAATAATTTCTAAAAATCTTTTTGTTATTAAATTGAAAATATTTCACAAATTAGTAATTGTAGGTATAGTAAGGGCTTAATAAGAATGAAAGCATGTAAGTAGTAAGTGTTGAAGTATTTATGTTTATGTGTAAATCTGTAAATACTATGTCAACTGTACAACGTATAGTTCTATGCTCATTTGGTTCTCTGGTCAGTAAGAGAACATTCTCTCTATGTACACAGGTGCGATGTGGGTTGCGTTACTCTACAAAGTTGTTAGAGTCCCTCTTGTACGTTTGAAATGTTTAAATTAATACCTACGATGTTTAGTTTCATTGTTAATTGGTTATCTTTCTTTGCCGATTCACATTAACCATCACAGTAAGTAATTTATTTCATATATTCATAAGAACCCCTATGGGTGTAGAACCGGTCACAGTAAAAAAAACGAAATAAATGAATGGCGTTAGCCTACAATCATAAATACATGATAAAATTTAGGAGAATAAAAACTGTTTGAATATAAAATTTTTCAGTTTAGTAAAGATTGATTTCAAATTAGGCTGTACCAGGTTGTCGTCAAAGTATTCATCAATTGTGTAGTAAGCCCTTGCAATGAGAAACGATTTCAGAAGGGATTTCGAAACACTCCTAGGTTTAGAGCGAAGTACTTGTAGGAGTTTGTTAAATATTTTTGCTGCCGAAAACTCAACATTTTTTTGCACATAAGTGTAATTCAATTTTTGGCATTTCATATTTTCCTTGAATCTTGTTTGATACTCATGATTGTCAGCGTTGTTCATGAATAGAGATGGGGTATCTCTGACAAACAAGACGGCTTCATAAATATACAGATAATAGAAGATAAGTATTTTATACTTAACGAAAAAACTCAAACAGCTCTGCATTCTCTTGAGCCTGAATATATTTCGCAAGCACCCTTTTTGTAAGATGAAGATTCGGGAGTTGGCCCAAATTATTATGCCATACTGCAGCCTTGATTTCACATATGCATGATATGCAGCTAATGCTGTATCAATCCCCACTTGATTCGATAACGTTCATGCTAGTAATAAGGAATAACCTGTACATGTGGGAATGATTTTAAAATTTGTAGCTTATATATGTTGGAATATATTTAACAATCATTTTTCCACCTCATGAAATTGAAAGCCATCACGATTTCTAATTTGATACTTGATTCCAACAAATCTTCTATTTTGATCCAATCGTTTTAACGATCAAATTTATAGTTTTTCTTTATCGAAACAGGGAGTATTTTCATGAGATCTGAGTTTGGAGATTCAATTTATAATTTTAATATTCTGTTGTTGATGATACCGCTTGTGTTAATTGCCAATACGTCGGCATATAATTTCACTTCTCTTATATCAAATTCATGGAAAGTCAGATCATGAGAGACTTGAAAATTACTAATTTAAGATTAGTTTTACATATTCTGTGTGATGGAATTTCAGTTTATAACTTGAGCACGTATGACATAAAACGAATAGTTTCAAGTATAAATAATTCTACATATCTCACAGTTTAATCTATTTTATGCACAATAACACCAAAAATACATTCATAAAGTAGTAAAAATTAAGTTCCCCAAAACGCTGACAAGTTTAAATGAACTATATAAATTGAAGAATCTGATTACATTATGCATTTTGATGGTTGGATATAGAGAAATTAATTTTTTTCCTTTGTTTCAGGACCCTTGCAAGAATTTGGGCATTTTTCACTATTCAAATGTTGAAGCTTCATACTCATTCCACAGTCTAAAGGGTCTTTGGGGAGTCGGAAATGGAACATATTACATCTTTGCTTACTAGAATGTACAGACCGAAATCGTCTAAAGTAAGTGCAAAATATCTTTCATATCGTAATTATAACTTGTTATTTGCTTTACTCAGTCACTGGAATTTTACAAAAATCAACTGTAAGGGTAACTGTTTTGGTCACAACCAAAATATATAAAAATTGTGTTGTGAAAACTGTTGAGATTCAGTAGTAGATAATTTAGTTCAATGATGTTTAGGTGCTTTCGAATTGATTTGCGTTAATTCGTGACAGAAATCCTATTCTGTCCAGTTTTTGATTTGGATTTGGCAAAACTTTTTATGGAAAACTGTTGAGGGTGAATTAAGTTTCAAATGATCCATTCGCTCTTTTTTTGGTAATAATGGTATTGTCATGTTTCGTGATCCAAAAAGTTGTCGGTTTGCAACTACTATTTTTTACAAGTTTTTTCCGTTGATTCCGACCCAACTTGGCATACCTCATTGTGTCAAAGCAAGAATTTGGAAATAAGATTATTTGCTTCATTACAAACTCAGGTGATTGTATTCTTTTACAAAATGTCATGCACCCTTACTAAGTTTTTCATAAAATTGAAACTTCGAGAGTAAATAACGAACGTTACTTCATACATTTGAGTTTTCCAACATGTTTTAACCACAAGCTTACGAGTTTTATGTCCATTACTCATCCAAACCAAAGAGGTGTGTACATAAAACTGACAATTGAATAAACAACCCTTCTTCCAATTTCAAGGATCCCATTCATCTAAAGCTAGTGATATGACATGTCATCGAAAAAAACATCCCTTGTGTGTATTAGATTGGCAGAAAATGGATCAACTTGAGCCAAATTAGATCATTTGTACAACATCGCATTTTAATTCATTTGCTACTAAGCTATTTCAGTCCATTTATGCCCAATAATTTTGAGTTCAAGAATTAATTCCAATTTATTCAAGTGATGTTTGTCACTGGAGTGAATATTTTCATGCCAACCGTCAATCAGCAAATATGCTTATTGTTATTGTATAATAAGAGAGAAAAGTCAAAAATAAACTGGTGATAATTTTGCCCTTATGAAATGCAACTTCTTTGTAATTTTTTTCAAGCACGTAATTTGGAATTCTTCGGACAAAATAATATTTCCATTGCCTCCCTTAAGACTGGAAGTAAAAACGTAAAGTCCGTGTGTGCTGGTTGATATCAAACATGAAATGGTACAATGGTCCTAATATGGACTAAATAAACTGACCATCAATTGGTCACCATTATTACTCAAACCAGAATTCAATCGTATAATTATTTATACGATTTTTCATTAGAAATCGTATAGCAACTTGATCGTCTTGATATCTTCAAGTCGTCAGTTGGATCTCCCAATTCCATGGAAGTTCCTGTCTTTGGACAGCTTCAATTTGTGGTAACCTGATATCAAACTTAATTTGAGGGAGAATTATTACGTTCTGCTATTCTAATACACGTCACAATGCAGTACGTCTCATTTATTTGCCTGAAAAAAAAACAATCCATCAAGTTACAATTACTTACCTCTTACTAAAGGGCTTGTGTATGTTTGACCGAGTTTCAAACTGCACCACCACCAAAGTTATATTTCAAATGAAATAGCACTTTTTTCCAACTACAAGCATCGCATTTTGATGTAAGAATATCTGTTTCTATTATTTCGCAAGGAATTTTTTCATAATTGGTGAAATAATATTAGTAAGCAACGTCATCATTCAATCATTCTTAACTCTAGCACCACGAATCATACAATAGTCTAACAGGACTAATATGACATAAACATATTTTTTTTAGATAACATTCACTTTACAACGGACATAATTCACCATCATTACTAATTTTGTTGTCACTGTTCCATAGGCATTTAAATGGGACATACTGATTGTCATTTTTCAGGTTCGATTAATTATAACATGCGAAAGGATATGATAATTTATTATCATATACTTTCGAATGTAATAATTAATCGATAGTGCTTTTATTTGGTTTCCTCCCACCAGGGTACCAAATAAAGCGGGCGTAAGGCGTGCACATCCCTCTTTCATATTTCAGCCGTTATGCCTCCCTATCATTGAGAAGTTGAATCGTCATTGCGGGAAGATAATTAGTACGTGTGTCTGGGATTCTGCTGAATGGCACGTGAATTCGGATTTGATTAAAAGGAAGTCTGGACGAGACACAACTACATCCTGTGACGAAACTCGAGAGTAAGATTGGAGAAAACGCACAACACTGATTCAGATTCAGCAATGTAGGCGTAAGAGAGATGTGTACATCGAGGATCAATCTAGCGAGGTATCAGTTCGACGAATCATCTTCCATTCGAACGAATCGTGCTTTTTTAGTGGAGGATGAGATAATTTCTTCAGAGATGAACCACGACGACATATATTTCCCCCCAGCTGGTGGATGTTGAGAATTGTGGAGAATGGCACTGTTCAATTAATGTGGTTTGGTGTATAAATTCGAGAAAGAGATAGTACGGGTTCTGTTGAACAATGATCGTAGGATTCTTGCGAAGCGTGGGACGAACAAAAGTTCTTATGTTCGCGTTCTGTTGTTGAGATTCTTGTGTTTGGCTTCGGGGGTAATTCCATCGGCTTTGTACTTGGGAGAAAACGGAACCTCATTGACGTTACCGAAAGTTCGGCAAACCCTCTCGGGGAACCGCATCGCCTGTTGGACGGAGGTTGGTGGCGGCATTCCACAGTGACAGCAACGGTGTGGCGGTCAGCGACTGTGTTCTGAAATCGTCAAAGAAATATACTCTGGGGTGTGTATGAGATGTGTGGATGTGGGGTGGGGGCGAGTTGTGCATGAGAGTGTTGTGAATGGGGAAGGTGTGTGTGAGAGAAGTGTTTAAATGTTGAGTGAGAGGTGAAGATGTGGGGGTATGAGTCTGGTGGGGTGAGAGTGAGGGGTTCAGCGATAAAGGGAAGGAGGAGGAGGAGGAAGTCTGTATGAGAGGCTGTATGAAGTGAATAAAAATTGCATATTTCCATGTTTTTCAATCATTCTAATGTGTTCATTCATAAATTCCAAACGTACAGATCAATACCTTCCATAGTTGTTCATGTAAAATATATAAAATGTGTAATTCGAAAAAAGAAATATTTCTATATCTGTTACTGTTTGCTTTTTTTCAAAATTTCATTTGTAACTCCATTAAAATCTATCACGCAAACAGGTTCAATTATTTTGATTCAATTGATCAAAGTCTCACTGATTGGGACTTATTTCTCTTTAGTAAGACTTTCGTTGCTCATTAAGACAGAATCTGTCCAAAATGATGTAGATGCCAGAATTACATCACAGTTACGATTCATTTTATAGTTGAATATATTCCACATTTTAAGGTAAAATCGAACCGTAACGTTGAAGCCAGAATAACGTTGGCGGTAAGATTTCCTTCGAACCTGTTATTCTTAAATTTTCAAACAAAAATCAAATTATATTAAAGCAAACGGTAACGGATACAGCGGTCAACAGTTTTGATTAAATTGAAAAAAATATCTTACACAAGCAGCCGTTAAATGGTATCTGGATAGAAATTGATCAATACCGGCGGGATATCATCTTTTCCTATAGTCATATTTTTTAGATGGAACTGGGTAATTTTTATTGTGAATTTGTCAGAATGTAAGGAAAAGGGAATTCGTTAGTGTATGTGTGTGTGTGTGTGTGTATGCTTATGACGTGTGGCGTGTGAATGGGGGAAAGGAAAGGGTATATTTCGAAGAAGATTTCAGAGCGCATCGCTGCTGCCACCGGGGAATGGCGACCACACGACGACCGATCAACGCAGGAGATGTGGAACTCAAGGGAGGCAATGTTGAATTTCGTGCCTGGCTAAACTGTGGGTGGTTTTGTCTGTTTCTGAATGGACGCCTGGGGTCCATAACGTCCTTTGTTGTAACTCCTGTGTGAAGCCTCCTGGAGAAGGCTTTCCCAGTCCGATCTTCGAAGTACTCGACGTTCGGCCGGACGGCATGGTTTTTTCCCGAAGGAAAAATTTGTGGTGGTCATTTACATTTACGTGAGATTCTCTTTCGGAGTTAAAGTGGAGGCAAAGGACGTGACAGCTGAAACAGCACCTTTTGGGACTTTTCCGTAGAGCAGGTTTCTTGCGATCATTGAACGGCAGAATTTCGGAATTCTCGTTCTTTTGTCTGTACAACAAACCACATTCTTAGAACAGTTTCCCATTCTCTCCTAATCTCAACCGCTATCAGCTTGGGGGAAATATTGTTGTTAAAATATCTCTGATTAAATTATCACAGTCTCCATTCTAGGAGCAAGATTCGTTCGAATTGAAGGTGTTTTAGTGAATCGATACTTCACCAGAAGCGCTGGAAAATACTTTATTATAAATGAACGAATTTATGAAGCATGATACAAAAATTGTGAGTAAGTACCTATTCGAGAATTAGCATATATTTAGAATGAAACGTTTGAAGTGTTTACCTAAAGTCTGCTCGTGCTGTGAATGTTGTTAAGCTGGAGAATAGTTGTAAGAGTAAAATTCGTCTCATCAATATATGTTGATGTAATGAATAATAGTTTTGAGGGAGATTATTAAATCTCAAATTATTGTTTCTTAAGTTACAATTCAAGGCAGAACGTGTTGATTTAGAGATATCATAGCTACATATTTGACAAATTATGCTTTGTTACAGATCTTGGCACTGTAATGGGCTGAACTTTGAGTGGTTATTAATAGTAATCTACACTTTCCTTCAACATCTTGTGATTTTATAAACAAGCAATTGGTCCATTCGATTGATCCTTTTACTATTTGAACATTAGATGTAAGTAATACCATTTTTTTCACATTCTAATATAAAACTCATGTTAGAAATATAACTTGATATGAGATGATAATAAGTATCTTCATCTGTTTGAGCCCAACTAGCTTTGACACATCTCTTACTATGAGTGGACCAGTCACAATCATAAAAAATCTAATAATATAATGCACTTAAATTCATGCATTACAGTTTTCAATGATGGCAAGTTAGAACTCCGGATGAATTTGCATATTAAGAATTAAATATTAACTGTCCAGGCCATATACAGGGTGTTTCAGTTTTTTCGTTCATAACTTCGGCAAATGATAGAACTTCTAAAAATAATAGGGGTCTTTCATATGAAATTTTTCTCTAAATCACTTTGTTTCCGAGATACAGGGTGTTAAAGTTTTGAAAAATTGTAACATTTTCTTCATTCTCTTCTGAACAAATGAAAATTTTCATTTCAAACTTAGTACACTTTAGTTTTATTGGATGAGAAATTTTTGTAGACACAAAATGTTTTTGAGATAAATACAGTAGCCTATTTAAACCCCTCAAACTTGTACGCCAATGGTCGGAAATCATTTTTGTATACAAATTTAAGAACTTTAATTTATTTTCTATAAGAAAGTATTCTTGATTAATTTCACTTAAATTCTTCCTGTTCGAGCTATTTTAATTTTTCTAATCTAGGTTATCATATGGAATTTCTTTTGAAAGGCTATTCAATAAGTAAAAAAATTTCAATACCATTTATTGGTAACGATAAAAAATAATCATTCATAATAAATGCTGAAAATGATATCCATTTACTTCAACGCAACGGCGACATCGATTTCTCAACCACCTTCTTTTTCGAATGAACATTTTATTATTTATGTTACCACAAGCTCTTCAAATACGATTCAGAAGATCTTCTATATTATGAACCGGCGTGGCAACTTCATCTTGCAAATAACCCCTACCAAAAAAGTCCAGAGGATTGAGCTCAGGTGATCGAGAAGACCATGCAACTGAACCACCTCTACCAATCCATATTTCACTGTACTTACTATCTATCCATTCTCGAACTTGTCTGCCAAAATCGGCAGGACAGCCATCCAATTGTTTCCATGCATTTGTTCCCTCATTGTGTGGTGTCTTCGTGATTAGTTTCTAAAAATGCAGCGGCCGTTAGTCTGTCTGGTAAAACGTACAGTGAAAGATGAATTGATAGAGGTGGTCCAGTTCCATGACGATCACCTTACCTCAATCCTCTGGACTTTTTTGCTTGGGGTTATTCGGAAGATAAAACTATGTCACGCCGGTTCATAATAGAGAAAATCTACTTAATCGCATTCAAAGAGCTTGTGGTGAAATTAATAATGAAATGTTAATTCGAATAAGAAGGTCGTTGAGAAATCTATGTCGGCGTTGCGTTGAAGTTAATGGATCATTTTGAGCATCTATTATGAATTATTTTTTATCGTTACCAATAAATAGGTATTTAAATATTTTCTTACGTTTTAAATAGTCTTTCAAAGAAATTTCATAAGATAACCCTGATAAGAAAAATCGAAATAGCTCGAACAGGAAGCCTCTAAGTGAAATTTACCAAGAATACTTTTTTATAGTAAATAAATCAAAGTTTTTAAATTTGTATACAATAATAGTTTCTGACCATTGGCGTAGAAGTTGTAAGGGGTTTCAATGGGTACAAAATACATAAGGAAACTACTGTATTTGTCTCAAGAACATTTTGTCATCAAAAAAATGCTCAAGAAATTTCATCTGAAAGACGCCTATTATTTTAAGAAGTTTTTCGTTTACCGAAGTTATGAACGAAAAAACTGAAACACCCTGTACATTTATGTTCAATTTGAGAAATATAAATAACATTTTGCTATACAAAATTTTTCTTCTCATGTACGTACTTCAATATATTTTTTTTTCATATAATTATTTATCAGCTATCAGAATTACAAAAGAGCTATCTTATGAACCAGGTAGGAGAGCATGCCCTCCTTAGTCTTCATTCAGATCACTTAGGTATTTCCTCTTGAGTATTCCTGTATTTTGAACTGTTTGAAGCTTCACTTTGTATTACATAGCATTTTTTTGTCATCAAGGGGCTTAAATGATTGTAATTTTAAAAAGTACGAGTTGCTACGTCATTGTAGTTTGGGGGTAGGGATGAGAAAGTAGCGACACGAAATTTTTCTAGTTTTAAAAAATTTTTTCAATCTGAATATGAATCTGGTGAATTTCTAGATCCATATACCTCATGTTATCACAAAATGTCCTAAATTTGTCATGTTCAGCTGATCAGGGATGTTTTCATCTGTATTTTGCTACAACAGTTCTGTTTCCGCTGTTCCTAATATTTGGAATAAAGGCAGGGTTGTATCAAATTCTAGTTTCATAAACACATTAATGCTTGGAAACGTTTTGCAGGGACAGACTATTTTTCAATCGCTTGCTTCTTTCTTCTGGTAGTTTAGTTCTAACAGGTTTTCGATGATTTTGTGATTGACTTCCAACATTACCAACACATTTGATACTTGATAACCACTTCATGCTACGAAGATATCACAGCCACCATATCATCGGCTTGACTTGATTATTTAGTATCCGTGAAAACATCATTATTATCACAACCCAATTTCATTTGACTTCCAACATTACCAACACATTTGATACTTGATAATCGCTTCATGCTACGAAGATATCACAGCCACCATATCATCGGCTTGACTTGATTATTTAGTATCCGTGAAAACATAATCATTATCACAACCCTATTTCATTTGACTTCCAACATTACCAACACATTTGATACTTGATAATCACTTCATGCTACGAAGATATTACAGCCACCATATCATCGGCTTGACTTGATTATTTAGTATCCGTGAAAACATCATTATTATCACAACCCAATTTCATTTGACTTCCAACATTACCAACACATTCGATACTTGATAATCGCTTCATGCTACGAAGATATCACAGCCACCATATCATCGGCTTGACTTGATTATTTAGTATCCGTGAAAACATAATCATTATCACAACCCTATTTCATTTGACTTCCAACATTACCAACACATTTGATACTTGATAATCACTTCATGCTACGAAGATATTACAGCCACCATATCATCGGCTTGACTTGATTATTTAGTATCCGTGAAAACATCATTATTATCACAACCCAATTTCATTTGACTTCCAACATTACCAACACATTTGATACTTGATAATCACTTCATGCTACGAAGATATTACAGCCACCATATCATCGGCTTGACTTGATTATTTAGTATCCGTGAAAACATCATTATTATCACAACCCAATTTCATTTGACTTCCAACATTACCAACACATTCGATACTTGATAATCGCTTCATGCTACGAAGATATCACAGCCACCATATCATCGGCTTGACTTGATTATTTAGTATCCGTGAAAACATAATCATTATCACAACCCTATTTCATTTGACTTCCAACATTACCAACACATTTGATACTTGATAATCACTTCATGCTACGAAGATATTACAGCCACCATATCATCGGCTTGACTTGATTATTTAGTATCCGTGAAAACATCATTATTATCACAACCCAATTTCATTTGACTTCCAACATTACCAACACATTTGATACTTGATAACCACTTCATGCTACGAAGATATCACAGCCACCATATCATCGGCTTGACTTGATTATTTAGTATCCGTGAAAACATAATCATTATCACAACCCTATTTCATTTGACTTCCAACATTACCAACACATTTGATACTTGATAATCACTTCATGCTACGAAGATATTACAGCCACCATATCATCGGCTTGACTTGATTATTTAGTATCCGTGAAAACATCATTATTATCACAACCCAATTTCATTTGACTTCCAACATTACCAACACATTTGATACTTGATAACCACTTCATGCTACGAAGATATCACAGCCACCATATCATCGGCTTGACTTGATTATTTAGTATCCGTGAAAACATAATCATTATCACAACCCTATTTCATTTGACTTCCAACATTACCAACACATTTGATACTTGATAATCACTTCATGCTACGAAGATATTACAGCCACCATATCATCGGCTTGACTTGATTATTTAGTATCCGTGAAAACATCATTATTATCACAACCCAATTTCATTTGACTTCCAACATTACCAACACATTTGATACTTGATAACCACTTCATGCTACGAAGATATCACAGCCACCATATCATCGGCTTGACTTGATTATTTAGTATCCGTGAAAACATAATCATTATCACAACCCTATTTCATTTGACTTCCAACATTACCAACACATTTGATACTTGATAATCACTTCATGCTACGAAGATATTACAGCCACCATATCATCGGCTTGACTTGATTATTTAGTATCCGTGAAAACATCATTATTATCACAACCCAATTTCATTTGACTTCCAACATTACCAACACATTCGATACTTGATAATCGCTTCATGCTACGAAGATATCACAGCCACCATATCATCGGCTTGACTTGATTATTTAGTATCCGTGAAAACATAATCATTATCACAACCCTATTTCATTTGACTTCCAACATTACCAACACATTTGATACTTGATAATCACTTCATGCTACGAAGATATTACAGCCACCATATCATCGGCTTGACTTGATTATTTAGTATCCGTGAAAACATCATTATTATCACAACCCAATTTCATTTGACTTCCAACATTACCAACACATTTGATACTTGATAACCACTTCATGCTACGAAGATATCACAGCCACCATATCATCGGCTTGACTTGATTATTTAGTATCCGTGAAAACATAATCATTATCACAACCCTATTTCATTTGACTTCCAACATTACCAACACATTTGATACTTGATAATCACTTCATGCTACGAAGATATTACAGCCACCATATCATCGGCTTGACTTGATTATTTAGTATCCGTGAAAACATCATTATTATCACAACCCAATTTCATTTGACTTCCAACATTACCAACACATTTGATACTTGATAATCGCTTCATGCTACGAAGATATCACAGCCACCATATCATCGGCTTGACTTGATTATTTAGTATCCGTGAAAACATAATCATTATCACAACCCTATTTCATTTGACTTCCAACATTACCAACACATTTGATACTTGATAATCACTTCATGCTACGAAGATATTACAGCCACCATATCATCGGCTTGACTTGATTATTTAGTATCCGTGAAAACATCATTATTATCACAACCCAATTTCATTTGACTTCCAACATTACCAACACATTCGATACTTGATAATCGCTTCATGCTACGAAGATATCACAGCCACCATATCATCGGCTTGACTTGATTATTTAGTATCCGTGAAAACATAATCATTATCACAACCCTATTTCATTTGACTTCCAACATTACCAACACATTTGATACTTGATAATCACTTCATGCTACGAAGATATTACAGCCACCATATCATCGGCTTGACTTGATTATTTAGTATCCGTGAAAATATCATTATTATCACAACCCAATTTCATTTGACTTCCAACATTACCAACACATTTGATACTTGATAATCACTTCATGCTACGAAGATATTACAGCCACCATATCATCGGCTTGACTTGATTATTTAGTATCCGTGAAAACATCATTATTATCACAACCCAATTTCATTTGACTTCCAACATTACCAACACATTCGATACTTGATAATCGCTTCATGCTACGAAGATATCACAGCCACCATATCATCGGCTTGACTTGATTATTTAGTATCCGTGAAAACATAATCATTATCACAACCCTATTTCATTTGACTTCCAACATTACCAACACATTTGATACTTGATAATCACTTCATGCTACGAAGATATTACAGCCACCATATCATCGGCTTGACTTGATTATTTAGTATCCGTGAAAACATCATTATTATCACAACCCAATTTCATTTGACTTCCAACATTACCAACACATTTGATACTTGATAACCACTTCATGCTACGAAGATATCACAGCCACCATATCATCGGCTTGACTTGATTATTTAGTATCCGTGAAAACATAATCATTATCACAACCCTATTTCATTTGACTTCCAACATTACCAACACATTTGATACTTGATAATCACTTCATGCTACGAAGATATTACAGCCACCATATCATCGGCTTGACTTGATTATTTAGTATCCGTGAAAACATCATTATTATCACAACCCAATTTCATTTGACTTCCAACATTACCAACACATTTGATACTTGATAACCACTTCATGCTACGAAGATATCACAGCCACCATATCATCGGCTTGACTTGATTATTTAGTATCCGTGAAAACATAATCATTATCACAACCCTATTTCATTTGACTTCCAACATTACCAACACATTTGATACTTGATAATCACTTCATGCTACGAAGATATTACAGCCACCATATCATCGGCTTGACTTGATTATTTAGTATCCGTGAAAACATCATTATTATCACAACCCAATTTCATTTGACTTCCAACATTACCAACACATTTGATACTTGATAACCACTTCATGCTACGAAGATATCACAGCCACCATATCATCGGCTTGACTTGATTATTTAGTATCCGTGAAAACATAATCATTATCACAACCCTATTTCATTTGACTTCCAACATTACCAACACATTTGATACTTGATAATCACTTCATGCTACGAAGATATTACAGCCACCATATCATCGGCTTGACTTGATTATTTAGTATCCGTGAAAACATCATTATTATCACAACCCAATTTCATTTGACTTCCAACATTACCAACACATTCGATACTTGATAATCGCTTCATGCTACGAAGATATCACAGCCACCATATCATCGGCTTGACTTGATTATTTAGTATCCGTGAAAACATAATCATTATCACAACCCTATTTCATTTGACTTCCAACATTACCAACACATTTGATACTTGATAATCACTTCATGCTACGAAGATATTACAGCCACCATATCATCGGCTTGACTTGATTATTTAGTATCCGTGAAAACATCATTATTATCA
Organism: Endomychus coccineus; assembly: GCA_958510875.1. Classification (NCBI taxonomy): domain Eukaryota; kingdom Metazoa; phylum Arthropoda; class Insecta; order Coleoptera; family Endomychidae; genus Endomychus; species Endomychus coccineus. The sequence goes on along the minus strand of OY294069.1, from coordinate 4,774,052 downwards.
CAACCCAATTTCATTTGACTTCCAACATTACCAACACATTTGATACTTGATAACCACTTCATGCTACGAAGATATCACAGCCACCATATCATCGGCTTGACTTGATTATTTAGTATCCGTGAAAACATAATCATTATCACAACCCTATTTCATTTGACTTCCAACATTACCAACACATTTGATACTTGATAATCACTTCATGCTACGAAGATATTACAGCCACCATATCATCGGCTTGACTTGATTATTTAGTATCCGTGAAAACATCATTATTATCACAACCCAATTTCATTTGACTTCCAACATTACCAACACATTTGATACTTGATAATCGCTTCATGCTACGAAGATATCACAGCCACCATATCATCGGCTTGACTTGATTATTTAGTATCCGTGAAAACATAATCATTATCACAACCCTATTTCATTTGACTTCCAACATTACCAACACATTTGATACTTGATAATCACTTCATGCTACGAAGATATTACAGCCACCATATCATCGGCTTGACTTGATTATTTAGTATCCGTGAAAACATCATTATTATCACAACCCAATTTCATTTGACTTCCAACATTACCAACACATTCGATACTTGATAATCGCTTCATGCTACGAAGATATCACAGCCACCATATCATCGGCTTGACTTGATTATTTAGTATCCGTGAAAACATAATCATTATCACAACCCTATTTCATTTGACTTCCAACATTACCAACACATTTGATACTTGATAATCACTTCATGCTACGAAGATATTACAGCCACCATATCATCGGCTTGACTTGATTATTTAGTATCCGTGAAAACATCATTATTATCACAACCCAATTTCATTTGACTTCCAACATTACCAACACATTTGATACTTGATAACCACTTCATGCTACGAAGATATCACAGCCACCATATCATCGGCTTGACTTGATTATTTAGTATCCGTGAAAACATAATCATTATCACAACCCTATTTCATTTGACTTCCAACATTACCAACACATTTGATACTTGATAATCACTTCATGCTACGAAGATATTACAGCCACCATATCATCGGCTTGACTTGATTATTTAGTATCCGTGAAAACATCATTATTATCACAACCCAATTTCATTTGACTTCCAACATTACCAACACATTTGATACTTGATAATCACTTCATGCTACGAAGATATCACAGCCACTATATCATCGGCTTGACTTGATTATTTAGTATCCGTGAAAACATAATCATTATCACAACCCTATTTCATTTGACTTCCAACATTACCAACACATTTGATACTTGATAATCACTTCATGCTACGAAGATATTACAGCCACCATATCATCGGCTTGACTTGATTATTTAGTATCCGTGAAAACATCATTATTATCACAACCCAATTTCATTTGACTTCCAACATTACCAACACATTCGATACTTGATAATCGCTTCATGCTACGAAGATATCACAGCCACCATATCATCGGCTTGACTTGATTATTTAGTATCCGTGAAAACATAATCATTATCACAACCCTATTTCATTTGACTTCCAACATTACCAACACATTTGATACTTGATAATCGCTTCATGCTACGAAGATATCACAGCCACCATATCATCGGCTTGACTTGATTATTTAGTATCCGTGAAAACATAATCATTATCACAACCCTATTTCATTTGACTTCCAACATTACCAACACATTTGATACTTGATAATCGCTTCATGCTACGAAGATATCACAGCCACCATATCATCGGCTTGACTTGATTATTTATTATCCGTGAAAACATAATCATTATCACAACTATATTTCATTTGACTTCCAACATTACCAACACATTTGATACTTGATAATCACTTCATGCTACGAAGATATTACAGCCACCATATCATCGGCTTGACTTGATTATTTAGTATCCGTGAAAACATAATCATTATCACAACCCTATTTCATTTGACTTCCAACATTACCAACACATTTGATACTTGATAATCACTTCATGCTACGAAGATATCACAGCCACCATATCATCGGCTTGACTTGATTATTTAGTATCCGTGAAAACATAATCATTATCACAACCCTATTTCATTTGACTTCCAACATTACCAACACATTTGATACTTGATAATCACTTCATGCTACGAAGATATTACAGCCACCATATCATCGGCTTGACTTGATTATTTAGTATCCGTGAAAACATAATCATTATCACAACCCTATTTCATTTGACTTCCAACATTACCAACACATTTGATACTTGATAATCACTTCATGCTACGAAGATATTACAGCCACCATATCATCGGCTTGACTTGATTATTTAGTATCCGTGAAAACATAATCATTAGCACAACCATATTTCATTTGACTTCCAACATTACCAACACATTTGATACTTGATAATCACTTCATGCTACGAAGATATTACAGCCACCATATCATCGGCTTGACTTGATTATTTAGTATCCGTGAAAACATAATCATTATCACAACCCTATTTCATTTGACTTCCAACATTACCAACACATTTGATACTTGATAATCGCTTCATGCTACGAAGATATCACAGCCACCATATCATCGGCTTGACTTGATTATTTAGTATCCGTGAAAACATAATCATTATCACAACCCTATTTCATTTGACTTCCAACATTACCAACACATTTGATACTTGATAATCACTTCATGCTACGAAGATATTACAGCCACCATATCATCGGCTTGACTTGATTATTTAGTATCCGTGAAAACATAATCATTAGCACAACCCTATTTCATTTGACTTCCAACATTACCAACACATTTGATACTTGATAATCAATTCATATTACGAAGATATCATAGCCACCATATCATCGGCTTGACTTGATTATTTAGTATCCGTGAAAACATAATCATTATCACAACCCTATTTCATTTGACTTCCAACATTACCAACACATTTTATACTTGATAATCACTTCATGCTACGAAGATATTACAGCCACCATATCATCGGCTTGACTTGATTATTTAGTATCCGTGAAAACATAATCATTAGCACAACCCTATTTCATTTGACTTCCAACATTACCAACACATTTGATACTTGATAATCAATTCATATTACGAAGATATCATAGCCACCATATCATCGGCTTGACTTGATTATTTAGTATCCTTGGAAACATCATCATTATCACAACCCACCAACACATTTGATACTTGATAATCACTTCATGCTACGAAGATATTACAGCCACCATATCATCGGCTTGACTTGATTATTTAGTATCCGTGAAAACATAATCATTATCACAACCCTATTTCATTTGACTTCCAACATTACCAACACATTTGATACTTGATAATCGCTTCATGCTACGAAGATATCACAGCCACCATATCATCGGCTTGACTTGATTATTTAGTATCCGTGAAAACATAATCATTATCACAACCCTATTTCATTTGACTTCCAACATTACCAACACATTTGATACTTGATAATCACTTCATGGTACGAAGATATTACAGCCACCATATCATCGGCTTGACTTGATTATTTAGTATCCGTGAAAACATAATCATTATCACAACCCTATTTCATTTGACTTCCAACATTACCAACACATTTGATACTTGATAATCACTTCATGCTACGAAGATATCACAGCCACCATATCATCGGCTTGACTTGATTATTTAGTATCCGTGAAAACATAATCATTATCACAACCCTATTTCATTCGACTTCCAACATTACCAACACATTTGATACTTGATAATCACTTCATGCTACGAAGATATTACAGCCACCATATCATCGGCTTGACTTGATTATTTAGTATCCGTGAAAACATAATAATTATCACAACCCTATTTCATTTGACTTCCAACATTACCAACACATTTGATACTTGATAATCACTTCATGCTACGAAGATGTTACAGCCACCATATCATCGGCTTGACTTGATTATTTAGTATCCGTGAAAACATAATCATTAGCACAACCATATTTCATTTGACTTCCAACATTACCAACACATTTGATACTTGATAATCACTTCATGCTACGAAGATATTACAGCCACCATATCATCGGCTTGACTTGATTATTTAGTATCCGTGAAAACATAATCATTATCACAACCCTATTTCATTTGACTTCCAACATTACCAACACATTTGATACTTGATAATCGCTTCATGCTACGAAGATATCACAGCCACCATATCATCGGCTTGACTTGATTATTTAGTATCCGTGAAAACATAATCATTATCACAACCCTATTTCATTTGACTTCCAACATTACCAACACATTTGATACTTGATAATCACTTCATGCTACGAAGATATTACAGCCACCATATCATCGGCTTGACTTGATTATTTAGTATCCGTGAAAACATAATCATTATCACAACCCTATTTCATTTGACTTCCAACATTAACAACACATTTGATACTTGATAATCACTTCATGCTACGAAGATATTACAGCCACCATATCATCGGCTTGACTTGATTATTTAGTATCCGTGAAAACATAATCATTAGCACAACCCTATTTCATTTGACTTCCAACATTACCAACACATTTGATACTTGATAATCACTTCATGCTACGAAGATATTACAGCCACCATATCATCAGCTTGACTTGATTATTTAGTATCCGTGAAAACATAATCATTATCACAACCCTATTTCATTTGACTTCCAACATTACCAACACATTTGATACTTGATAATCGCTTCATGCTACGAAGATATCACAGCCACCATATCATCGGCTTGACTTGATTATTTAGTATCCGTGAAAACATAATCATTATCACAACCCTATTTCATTTGACTTCCAACATTACCAACACATTTGATACTTGATAATCACTTCATGCTACGAAGATATTACAGCCACCATATCATCGGCTTGACTTGATTATTTAGTATCCGTGAAAACATAATCATTATCACAACCCTATTTCATTTGACTTCCAACATTACCAACACATTTGATACTTGATAATCAATTCATATTACGAAGATATCATAGCCACCATATCATCGGCTTGACTTGATTATTTAGTATCCTTGGAAACATCATCATTATCACAACCCACCAACACATTTGATACTCGATAATCACTTCATTTTACGAAGATCTCAGGGACCTCTGGCTAATCGTTATTCCCTTCTGATCAGGCTTAGTTCCTTCACGTTTAAAACTGTAATTTTTGGTTGGCTAGGGAGGGTTGCCATTCGATGATCATTTTCTTCAATCATTTGATTTTCCGATTTAGTTTCAATTTGTTACGATAAAAAATGATTTTGCCATTGAACAAGCCTTGATAATATGTTTTCTGGCAAAATGTGAATTAGTATCACCGATGTTTTGTCTCCTGCTGTCATTGTGGGTCGTTCTATAATTATAATATTTAAGGGCAGGACTGTATCTGAATAAGTTATTGTATGAAAACTAGCCACTAGCTTGTATAGCTTCTAAACATTTACATTATTCTCTGATTCGTTTAATTCTGTCAGTAGTGCAATGATTTTCTAAAAATAAATTTGAGGAATAAGACGCTTGTGGATATTCATACTGTAGTGGTATCACATGATGTTATGTAGATTATTTTAGAAACAGAGGGGATCGTTTAAAAAATTCGTTCATGTAGTATTTCCATTTGAGTTTGAACTGCTCTTGTTAGGATAACTGTGATTGCAATATTCTTCATAGAATGACAGCAAAAGATCTAAAAACTGAACCAGTCTGGTCTAGCCACCTGTTTCCTTAGTGATAATTCTACGAGTATGACATTATTAAAGAATAGGAAATGGTTCATAAGGTTGTGTGAGAACTTCATATTGTTAGTAATTGTCTTGTTATATGCGTATTTGTTCTTCGAATCGCTTATGATCTATTAATATTCCAAAGTACCTACATACAAATATAATTTCAAATTTTTGATGTTTGTATTATACAATTTGGTTATTGCGATAAACTTATGCTCCTTTTATTATTTTACATGCTCATATGGATCGTTCAAATGAATGGATTTTGGAGATACAACGTGAGTGGAATGAAACATATTCCAGGTGAGATCAACTAAAGTGTTAATTTATTGATTAAAACATCACTATGGCTTTAAGGTAGTTGGTTATAACGTAGAGTTAGAAAATAATCGTCATTACATGCAATACATCAATAATGTAAAACTTAGTATTGCTGTAAAGTAATTATGTGCAGTCTTATGCAATCCGACAAAGTTGCTGTACATAGAGAGTGGGGGAAGCGTCTCCAGACTGATCTTCCTCACTAGATCGACTCGATAATTGAAGTTGATACTGGTTTAGCAGTCTTCCACTTCAAACCTTCAAAATTTCATTTACATCGAACCCATCCATTTTGATTGCTCACTCACACACGTGCACATTTGACCCACTTCCACGGTCCTTTGATAATGTAACGTTGTGAGCTTACAACGTTGTGAGGGTACAAAATGAGTTTGCTTCGGGTGCAGGAGTGTATTTAAGGCCAAAGATCACAAGATCAGTTGCCTTAGATACGTAAAGCGGATTTTGAGGCGAAGTACTAAGTAATTTTGACATCCGCCGTGAAAAACCTGCGAAAAAATTATGTAACTAGGCGTATATAAATATATGCACAGACAACCGCGCAATCACATCTGACCACTTTTCTTGGATTGGTCAAAGAAACAGCATGGTAACGGTCAAGAGAGCAGCACGCCTTCCTTGTAGAAAAACATGGAAAAAAGTTATGAACAATAAAAGAAATTCATTAACAGTCCCCTTTAAATGGTGCATTCATCACCATCAACAGTCCAATCAAGGCTAGTCAAATATTACAGAGAAGCACTGGCCATCTATGTCCCAGGTCACAGTGGATTTGAGGGTAATAATATGGCCTATCCTGTTTCCCTTTCTCTTCTCTACTGTCCATGTTGCACGTGATTCGGGACTTTTTATGTGAAACCAACGGTATAAATTTGAATGATGTAAGTTTCAACATAATTGATCCACATGTCGTATGTAATAGACGTAAAATAGCTACCTTAGTTCAAACCAAATTTTCTGGTCGTATTATCTTTAAATGGTATGACATTACCGAGGTCTCCTTGTCTAACGGTATTTGAGTTTTTTCCTTGAGTCTATTCGAAGGAATCGAGCTGCTAGCATTCCAGAGCTAAAGAGAGCTTCACATTTATGCCAAAGGATGAAGGAACTATAGGGATCATATCCTCTAACCCCCCAAGGGACTAAACTTCAGCTGGCAGGAGAAATTAAATTTCTCGGACTCGAAACTTACCTGGAACCAATAGGTAGCTGGTAAAAGGCAAGAACAAGACCGTGGCAACACACGCACGCACACGGGAAGACATGGGGACTGAGTCCTAAATGTCGTATTGGACATGCAACATTGTAATGGAACCCATGATCACTTATGTATCTTTGGTATGATGGTCAAAAATAACCCAGTATTCGGAGAGAAAGAAACCGCTGTCCGAGGATGCACACGAGACTGGGCCAAACAACTATAAAGAGAGCGCTGGAATGAAGGGCTTCATGCATCAAGGGAAAATGTCGAAAAAATACAGAACTGAAGAACTACTTAAAATGAGTAAGAACCAGGTCCGAATAATTTAGGTCTTCTCACTGGTCAAAGTCCAATGAAAGGATACCTGCACAAAATGGGTCTGTACAAAGTGAGCGAAACTCCATGTCTCAGTTCTATTATAAGAAAAGCAAAAACGATCACAAAAATTTGCATATTTTTCCATATTTGGAAACTAAAGTAATGACGCCATCAAAATGTTTTTCCGGGAAAGATACTTATATTTTGGCATATTGAAGATTGAAGCAAAAAAAAATGCGAAAGCATTATGGTAAACTTCGCCAAAAGAATGATAGTTGGCTGACATTATATTGAATATCTAGCAACCAAGTATCTACTTTCAATTATAACTATTCATTTCGAAACGAGAGGGAAACCTATGATGTTCGAATAACATCGAGTGAGCCAGCAAGTGGGATGTAGAAAGAGGAGATAGGCATTCGTATTTTTCTTGAAGGTTTGGAGGTTATAGCCATAGGGAAAAACCTCATTAGGTAAAGAGTTCCACAACTTCGCTGTTCGATAAAAAAATGAAGTCTGGTAGGAAGAAGCTCGGCAGGTTTCGAGTTTGACAGTGAAATGGTGACTAGTTTAAGCTCGTCTAGCCCGCTTATCTGGAATCTGTCTTAGTGGAACAACAGACGAGAATTCTGATGAATACCGACCATGAAAATATCTATAGAAAAGGGATTATGGGATCCGCCTTCCTGGATAAGACTCAAGCTTGAGTTTTGGTTGCATTAAACTCTACTACATTATCACATCCCCATTTCAAAATCTTTGCCATATTTCCAATAATTGCGTCAATCTGTCCCTGTTTCGCTCCTCTGGCTTTAAATGATGGTATAGGGCCTCTGGAAGAGAAAGCGGTATGAAATGTACCATCATCTCCCAAGCTGTGGACGAGCCAGGTGGTCACTTCCAGCAGATCGTTGATATGAAACAAACAAAATTGGTGCCAAGACAGATCCTCGTGGAACACCAGTGTTGATCTCTGCTGGCGAAAGCCTCATTGTCGGTCATTCACAATTTTGTAGCTCTCTAGATATTTCATGAGCTCGATATTGATTGCTTTCTCCATCACTTTGGAGATCACAGGATCTATAATTATTCCTTTTTTTGGAGTTGGTTACACTCTACTTGTTTTCCAGCTGGAAGGAAACACAACAAGTTTGTATGAAAAGGTAAACAACATGCAGAAAAATGGTGTTAATTCAGGCGCACATTTCTTAAGAACGACAGGTGGAATTCCGTCCGACCCCATTAGATTTTTTGGTATTTAGATCAAGCATAATGCGCCTAATTGTAGGCTAACGATAGACAAGTTCAGGCATGTGGCTATTGATGGCAGCAATATTAGGTGGGTCCAAAGTTGAATTTGCTGCAAACAGTCCAGCAAAAAGGTTGACTTTTTTTTGTGGTGTAGTAGCTCTTCTACTATCCGATAGGTTACAAGTGCAGATCACTTTCCAAAAGATACGAAAATGTATTCGAGCACAATCCCTAATTTCAAAATTAAATGTGCGAAACTTATTAGGAAAAGGAGATTTTCACAAGCTCTCTAAACTATTTGATCTGATATTAATATATTATAAGTATCTTCTAAATTTTGTACATTAATATTTTGCTGTTTTAACTTTGGTTTCTACAATGATTAATAGTTCTTATTTCTGCAGGTGTTCGATAGTACCTATGGCTTTTTCTTTGTTACCTCAACTAATTGGAGAAATGCAGGGCCAAACTTGATGGACTTAGATGAAGTAGAAATTCAGCATTGCAGTTACTGTTGTAAAATTATTTATTGTTAATTATCATCTGTTGAATTTCGAACCTTGACAAGTAATTGAGAGCTGCAAAGTTGCGTATTTAGATTTAAGATTTTGTTTTTTACCGTTCTTCACAAGCAAAAATTCAACAAATTAAATGGTAATAACATACAAGCTGTAATGAGTTAAGAGCAAAAACAAGTCCCATCTCCAGAATCACAAACTCTGTCCCCAAGAAGTTGTTAGGACATACTGGTTTGTTACTTTCAGTAGTTTGGTATCCAATTCACTTTATTGATTTGTTTTTTATCTGTGTTAACACAATTTATTAGATTCAATGTTTTTCAAAAGTCAATATACAAGCTATATTTTGTCGTGGGAGTAGCAGTGGTTGCCTATTTGAATCATTCAAAATTTGTTATTCCTTGACTTCTTCACAATGACACAATAAGTAAATCAAACATAATACATTATACTAGTTTTGTATTTTGATCTCATCCCACAGAAAACATTCAATTCTCAATAGACAGACTATTTAATTGACTTACTTAACTTGTTTTTCCTTTGATTGAACTCATTTCGTCATATTCAATGTTTTCAATTATTCAATATACAGGCTGTTCTGTCATGGGAATAAATCTGTGGTTGGCTGTTTGAATGATTCAAAGTTTGTTATTCCTGAGTTTGAACAGTTTCTGTTCAATGGCATAGCACAATGCATAAGTAATTTTGTATTGTGATCTCATCCTTCAGAAAGACTTCAATTCTTAATATACAGACTGTTCAGTTTTGGTAGTATCAGTGGTTGGCTATTTGAATCATTCAAAATCTGTTATTCCTTGGTTTGAACAGCGTCTTCCCAATGGCATAGCTAGACATAATGAGTAAAAACAACCTAATGCATTATAATACTTTTGTATTTTGATCTCATCCTTCAGAAAGACATTAAATTCTTAATATACAGACTGTTTCATTGTTGACTATTTGATTGACTCACTTAACTTGCTTTCCCTCTATTTGAACACAATTTTCCATATTCAATGTTTTCAATTATTCAATATACGAAGATATACAGGGTGTTTCAGAAAGACCTCCCGTAAATGCAGGGGACGGTAAATCTTACAGAAATAATCAGAATTTTCACATAACTATATAACTTTTTTCGTTTCGGAGATACGGGCGTTCAATAAAATTTGTTATAAAAATTTTGCTTTAACTTCTGTCCAATTACAGATATTTTGTTGAAATCTGGTAGTCGGAGGTTTTAGAAGACGCCGAATAAGATGACTTAGCTAATTTTAGATTATGCGGTAGAGGGCGCTGGGTACGTAACTTTTCGGCGACTCTTTTAGCCTTAACTTTTTTGAGAATAATTTGTTTTGTTTTCTTTGCACATTTTTCTGGTTCACAATTTCATCTCTAACAAATAATGTACTCTTGTTGAGGGTCTCAAAATTCCACCGTTTTCGAGAAAAACGCATTTAAATGAACATAACAAAAACTCATTGACAAATTTACTTACTCACAAAATCGCGTATGCTCATGTTAAACGCGTTTTCTCAAAAACGGTGAGATTTATTTGTTTGCAATACAATTGTAAACCAGAAAATATTCTCAAAAAAGTTGAGGCTAAAAAAAACACCGAAAAGTCACGCACCTCTATCGCATAATGTGAAACTAACTAAATCATCTTATTTGGCGTCCTCTGAAACCCTCGAGTACCAGATTTCAACAAAATGTCTGTAACTGGGCAGGAGCTACAGCAAAATTTCGTAAAAAAAAATTATTCAACGTCTGTCTCCTAAACGAAAGAAGATAGAACCAAAGTTTATATAAAAAATGTCTGTCCCCTGCATTTACGGGAGGTCTTTCTGAAACATCCTGTATATACAAGATGAAATTTTAAAGCTTACCAAGGTTCACATAATGTTATGCCATAATTATATATTTTCATTTCCAAGATACGTTAAAAATATAACGACTTGAGAAAAATAATCATTTCTCAATCCATAAATTGAAGTCAATATCAATATTTTATTAGTTGGCTATTTAATTTATTTTTGATTCCACTCTCCAAAATTCTTTTTTAATACTTTGATGAGCGAATATTAATATTTCAATATACATTTTTGTAAAATATCTGCTCCAATTATTGATAAAGAACCTATTTAGGTTGATTATGAGCAAATTGGATCTGTTTGTCTTCGAAAACATAAAAGTTTTGTTAAATACGTACAAGCTCGATTACTTGTCTTGGTTTTTTATTTTCTTTTGTATCATGACATTGTATAAGTTTATATAATAATGATTCTTGACTCAGGTAACACATATGTCATATATATTTTCACAAGTCGTTTGAAAACTAGTTCACCTGACATTAGTTTTCAAAAGTCTTCCGATGATGGTGGTTAGACATAAACATATGTAAAGATGAAAATATATTTGTCATATTTGTTAATGTGACCTATTTCTTAATAATTTACATATAATTGTATATTTATCGAACATGTGGTTACGTTATCTGATATAGATGTTGTATGATAATAAATATATTGGGGGCGGGATGCATTTATTTGGGGGATTTTGAAATAATTGGCGTCCATACTCTAGCTAGAGCGCCATCTAACTGAAAGGTTTTATCAAAATCTTTTGCACTTCCAAATGCACAGATCTCAATGTTTTTGATGATGTTACAAATCACCGAAAATATAGAGATCTGCTTACTTGAAAGTACAAGGCCATTAATGAAACCTTTCAACGTTAGATGACGCTCTAGCTAGAGCATAGAACATGAGCATTTATTTTAGGATCTCGAATCACCAAAAATGTAGAGATTTGTAAGTGCATGGTTTTTGAACAGTAGATGGCGTTCTAACTAGAGCATAGAACATTGATATTTCTAGCTAGAGTGTCATCTAACGGTGAAAGGTCTTATCAAAAGCCTTGCATTTCCAAATAAACAGATTTCTATATTTTCGCTAATTGGGATTTTGAAATACTTGTCGATATTCAAAGTTTTATCGATGGTCTTGCGCTGTCAAATAAACAGATTTCCGAACCACTGAATGTAAGAATGTTTGATTTTCACCGAAGATAACTATTACCGGTAGTAGAGTTATCTATGGTTTGCACTTTTCAGGTTATGTTTCAGAAAAGGTCAAAATTTATTGAGTTGAATAATTAAGATTTCTACAGGTCGTTATTTTCGCAGATATTTATTATAGCAGTGATTGATTGCAATTGAAAGTTCCCATAATGAAATTGTGTAAAAGCAAATCGGAATGTCTTGAGATATTTCAAATTTGTTTGAATTGCTTCATTACTGTTTTTGTTATTTTCATTTTATTTAAATGCAGGAAAGAATTATTGAATCATTCAATAAAGATAATTCGTACTGAAGTCCTTCAATTATTACTTTTCAGTTTGATGAAATAATAAACAATGAATACTTTCATATAAGAGATATGTGCTTCATTTTATATCATGCTTTCAAACAAATAATGTTGATCTTGTTTATTGTCAATTCAGTGCTAGGACACTTTTCGATACATTCAGTATGTTCGGAGAATACAGAAATTTCTATATGTTGCTTCAATAATGACAAGATGTGGAAATATTTCAGTATTATCACATCAACGTTTGATGATAGTACTTAGAGTGGATCTTATATTTCACTTGGTTGCATTAATAATGTTGATTATTTTAATTCCATCAGTTTGTAGCTAACACCCTTCAGCTGTTTAGGACTTCTTTAATGTGTTCCTTAAATCAGATTCAGGCATAAAACTTGCTTTGAAATTATACGTAAGTTGTACTTCTCTATAAACGTGGGTGTTATGACAGGTACCATCGGAAAATGAGCATCTACAACTAAAAGTATTTGTTTGTACTCTGAGACCAGTTGGATTCTATTGAATGAATCCTTTATCTGTTAGATAAACTAAAGAGTTTTGCCCATTACGATGTGGAAATTAAATTGTGTTCTGAATCATTATTCAAAGCTAGTGAACTTTCAAACAAATACTTTTATATCTTGCCACATTTTTAATATACCGTGTTTACTTATTAATCCAATCTTCGATCCCTATGATAATAAAGCATGCAGGCCTTACTATTACATCAAAGTGTACCTAAGAAATGTGTCTTTAGCGATTTCCTGGCTTCTTCAAAGTTTCATGTTAGGTTTATAAAATATGTAAGGAGTATTACATTATATGGTTAGGCTCGAGCATATCTGAATGCACGGTTTGTTGTAAATAGTAATTATTTACTATGTTCAAAATTAAATTTGTGTTTCTAATTTTAACATAATTTTGATGCTACTTCATGATGTAAGATGTGTTGTCTATAAATCCACGACAAATTTTTGTATATTAAATCTGTGTACACAATAAAACTTTTGGGGTTCATTCAGATGTGATTCTGAGGAGATAACAAAGGTAAAAGGTTTTGTTATTTTAATTACATGGCAGGGCCATCTGGCATTGAAAAGCTTACACTAGATTTGATTTGACTTAATGTTTTGTTGTAATAAGTATAATGCTGATGTACAGGTCAGAAACAATTTTAAAAGACCACTGGCTCAAAAACCACCTACTTCATAGTGCGAGATATGTTCCCTGTATATGAGTAACTCTTCAATCGAACTATATTGAGTGTCACTTCAACTTTTATAAAAAGTATAAAATTGAACTCGATCTTAACTCTTATGCCAAGATTAGTGAAAATTCATCTGTGAAAACGTTGATAAAATCAAATGTCATTTCTATCATCTTTCGATATACACAACACTTGTTATAGTATACTGTCATGTGTGTTGCCTACATAATTGTTTCAACCTGTCGTTCAATTATGTCTAGTATTTTTATGATACATTGATTAATAATTAATGCCGGTAACGACCTTCAACTGTGATGCTACTAATAATTAATTGAAGAATAAAGCGTATCTGGGAGCCATATTCGAATGAATCTATGGAATTATCTGATTCCCATATTATTTAGGAATTTCAGTCATTTCCATATATCATATTATTTGTAACTCTTGTTTCACCGTATCGTAGAATGTTTTACCAATTATGAAGCTGATAACCTTCGACTTTGTTCCAATTATGATGCCATCAAGAACTAATTAAGAATCTAGTAATCTAGAGATCCTAAGTGTTATATTGGGATCAACTCACATTCATATTCTCTGAAAAAATACGATCAAAATTACAGTGACCTATGTACTCGAAATCAGTGGTTTTCAAGCGGCCTCTGTGAGGGAATAGGAACACTATCACAACTAGCCTAAACGTAGAAAGTTTCTTCTCGTATAGTTGAAGTAATGAAGACTAGATGTCAGTTTACTGCTTAATTTCAAAAATTAATTCCTTGGATAATCATTACATAGTATAAAACAAAGTCGCTTTCTCTGTCCCTATATCATAACCCTATGTATGCTTAAATCTTTAAAACTACGGATTTTAATGCGGTTTTTTTTAAATAGATAGAGTGATTGAAGAGGAAGGTTTATATGTATAATAACCTCCATTAAATAGTGGAGAAATACTGTTATTTTTGAGATTTCTAATGTGATGTCGTAAATAATTACATTTTTTCCGCTTACATTGCAAACGCAGGCTGAACCCTACGATATATATCAAAATAATGTACTAAGTATTGTACACATTGAAAAGGTCTACAGAAAACTCCGCGATGGTATATGTCTATCTCTTATGGTTATCCCACAATACCATTTTTTTGTCATTTACTTTTTACGACAAATATTGGCTAATTTTCGAAGCCAATACAGCATTGATCCTTATCCAATTAAATACCTTAAATACATTGTTGATTTAATATAGCATATGATTTAAATGAATATTTTCGAAGATATTACAGATTTAAAAATTGCGGGACGTAGCGTTTGCGGCGGTACTGGCCGGAGCGGGCCGCTATGTTTTTATATACAACGTTCACAGTTTTTCTGTAGTGTACTTAGTATCAGCATTGCACCTGTGCGAAGCCGGGGCAGGTCGCTAGTTAATGATATAATACCTTACTGAATTTGTTGGATAGTAATATAATTACAATTTTTCCAGATGCAAAGATGTATTGTAGGCAATTAAATTTAATAACATTAGTTATTAAACCTACCTTATTCTCTTTCATAATTCCCAATTCACTGGATATTTTCTTCAGAAAATGGGTGCATTAAGTCCATTTAATTCTTACTTGCAAAAGAATTACAACATAATTGTTGTACTGATAAGGTGGTAAAAGTAAAACACTTCTTAACATATCATTTAATTTTATTGTTCAAAGAATAATACCTTCACAATTAAACAAGTAAATTAAAATAAAACCTACATTTATAAAAAAAAAGGCAGGTAATTGAGTTACTGAATAAAAACCTATGAAAATTTGTTAAAAATATATTTGTGTATATCCAACAACTTAGAAATAAATAAAAATAAAATAGTATATCTAAAAATTAGTCAGTAGTACAAGATTAACCTAAATTATCTATCAAATACTGAAACATAGTGTCAGTTTGTTATGTACATAAATCATACACAATACCGTATTTTATTTAATGATTGATCAGGTTACAAATTAAGTATATTGGCTCATATTTACAATTATTTTATATAAAATCATAACTTATTTCCTTGAATACTTCAGTCAGCAATTAAAGAATACTAAGTGAATATTTTAAATATAAAACTAAAATACCCCAAAATATAAGATTTCTTTTTCCTCTAGTGTTGTTTGAACTTTTCTGCAGGTACATCAAATTATAAAATATATAGATAATTGAATGATTTTAATTAATATTTTCAAGTTTTGAATATGCGCAAAAATTTCATGGATGAAACAAAAATAGGGATAAATTCAAATACTAAATTAATCTAGAAATAAAAAATTATGTACAGGGTGGCGTTAGTGCGTTCAATATGTCTATTATTATAGAAGATATAAAAAAAACAGTTATTTCTAAAATTGAGGGCATCTGTAAGCTTCACATTTAAAGATGAGATACCATTTATATTTATTTTAGTTGCTTTTATTTCCATCAAGCATTCATTCCCCTTTCCTAAAAGTATCAATTTCAGAGATATTTCCAATTTAATAACAAAAAGAGATTTTTTAAATTATTTTATTACTATTTATTATTATTTATTATATATTATTTATTATTTATTTTATTATTATTATTTATTATTTATTATTCATTATTCATTAGTTAGCCGTGGTGAAATGATAGTTTACTTTAATAATTGTTTAAAGTTACATTAAATTTTTATAATAATTTATTAGGCGAGGAAATAAAGCACAAAAAAGGCTAAAGTAAAAAAAAACAAATCGGTTGAACCGATTTTGATAAAAAAAATTTTAAATCGATTCAGGAAGTCATTTAGCAAAAATGTTACCATTTTTTTTCTTCTAATGTGCATTTTAGCATTTCTACAGAGGAAAATGCATCTCCTTGAATGCACTTTCAGGAGATAATATTAAAAATGTTGAAAACATGTCCAAATATAGCCAACATTTCTCACCCGGGGGTTTTTGGGATCGCTGATCACGATTCCGGTGCCAGATTTCATTTACAACGCACTTGGGGCTCAGTACATCCGACTAATATCGTCATCTTCAGGGAATTCGGAAAAATCTCTTTTGCAATGGAGTGATACTTAGTGGGAAGGTTCTCTTGTGGTTGCCGTCTGTGACCAAGACTTTCGATAGTCACCTGGTGCTCAGGATACCCTGATGACCTAGGTCATCTCCATGGATTGTTTTTTAATATGCTTTTTTGAGGTCCCTGAACACGATTCTGTAGTCGGAATCAATGTGTTGTCGGTAACAAAGAATTCAAAAAATACCTTTTGCACAGTAATCAACTTGATTGAATTTGTCAAGTGCGAAAAAAATAATATTGAAAAATTTTTGATTTTAAATGTTGTAAATTTTAATAATTAGGTTTGATTTTTTAAGATAAGTTACAGGAAAAAACAACAAAAACAATATCGTAAAACACGAACTTCAACTTCAACTTTTTGAATTATTTATTAAAAATATTGTATAAGTTAAAATCACGTAGTTTTTATTATCATTATGATTTTCATTATTTCTGATTCCGACTCCAGAATCGAGTTCAGCGATCCTAAAAACTCCGGAGATACGAATTTGGTTTTATTTCAGAACAATCCATGGGGATGACTCAGGTCATCAGAGTATCCTGACCACCAGGTGACTATTGAAGGTCATGGTCACAACCGGCAACTTCAAAAAAACCTCCCTCACAAGTTTCATCCAATTCCAAAAGATAATTTCACGAATTCCCCGGAGACGACGATAGTACCAAGATGTACTGAGCTCCAGGTGCGACTCCAAAAACACCGAGATACAAATTTGGTTGCGTTTCAAAGCTTATTAAAAATCAATCCATGGAGATGACCTAGACAATTAGTGTATCCTGAGCACCAGGTGACTATTGAAAGACTTGGTCACAGCCGGCAACCACAAGAGAACCTTCCCACTAAGTATCAGTCCATTGCAAAAGAGATTTTTCCGAATTCCCTGGAAACGACGATATTACCCGGATGTACTGAGCCCCGGGTGCGTTGTAGTTGAAATCTGGCACGGGAACCGTGTTCAGCGACCCCAAAAACCCCCGAGTGAGAAATTTTGGCTATATTTGGACATGTTTTCAACATTTTTAATTAATACAAAATTCTCGGGAAATAGGTCACACATATATTTTTTTACCCTCGTGTTTACGTACGTTTCGGTCTCACGACCATCATCAGAAGACTTATTAATACAATAACCTGATTACTTAGAACTACTGTAATAACACAAAGCGTCCTTATCGCACAAATTTCGTTTAAATGCCAACGTCGCCGAAACGAACGGAAACATGAAATCGGAAATAACACAGCAATGTTGCACGTAAAAATTAAAAATCCACTATTAAGTAGAATTAACAACAAATACGAACACATTTCATAAATGTCTGCGAGAGACTAACAGACAAAGAGTTCTATCTTCTTTGCTAACAGACGAGACCATCTCAAGTGTTCATTTAAGCGCCAGATGTCATAATTTATTAGGTGATAAAAGAAGGACTCTGGTCTCTGAGAAATACTTAAGACAATTCTACTTAAAGTAAACTTTTACAATGTAGGACGTAAGTAGGAATTTGCAAGAATATTAATTAATTAAATTAGTATAAATATGACTTAGTGTTTGAACGTCACTCCTATGATTTACGGACTTGGAGTCACGTTTTATGTGAATCATCTCCAGAATAGATCTTTTATAATAATTGGTTTCCTTAGTTAAAATATTAACTAAGGAAACCAATTATTATAAAAGATCTATTCTGGAGATGATTCACATGAAACATAACTCAAAATCTGTAAATCATAGGACAGATATTCAGACACTAAGTCAGATTTATACTAATTTAATTAATTAAAACTTGCAAATTCCTACTTACGTTCTATATTGTAAAAGTTTACTTTAAGTAGAATTGTCTTAAGTATTTCTCAGAGTCCTTCTTTTATCACCTAATAAATTATGACATCTGGCGCTTAAATGAACACTTGAGATGGTCTCGTCTGTTAGCAAAGAGGATAGAACTCTTTGTCTGTTAGTCTCTCGCAGACATTTATGAAATGTGTTCGTATTTATTGATGATTCTACTTAATAGTGGATTTTTAATTTTTTAATTTTTAATTTTTACGCTGCAACATTGCTGTGTTATAGTTCCGATTTCATGTCTCCGTTCGTTTCGCGACGTTGGCATTTAATCGAAATTTGTGCGATAAGGACGCTTTGTGTTATTACAGTATTTCTAAGTAATCAGGTTATTGTATTAATAAGTCTTCTGATGATGGTCGTGAGACCGAAACGTACGTAAAGACGAGGGTAAAAATAAAAATATATGTGTTAATGTGACCTATTTCCCGAGAATTGTGTATTAATTCATACGTGGGTCAAGAATCTTTATTAACATTTTTAATATTATCTCCTGAAAGTGCATTCAAAGAGATGCATTTTCCTCTGTAGAAATGCTAAAATGCACATTAGAAGAATAAAAAATGGTTACATTTTTTCTAAATCATTTCCTGAATCGATTAAAAAAAAATTTATCAAAATCGGTTCATTCGATTTTTTTTTCGACCTTTTCTGCTTTATTTCCTCGCCTATATCTTATTATCAAGTAAATGATAAAATAATTCCTAAACGCATATCTCTTTTGTTACTTTACATATGAAAATTATTTTAAAATATTTTCGTAAATAACTTAATGTGAAATCTTCTATAATAGAGGATATATCGAACTTCGACACGCTAATGCCGAACGCTGTACATGCAGAATTCAATTATTTAATGAATTTTGCCAAGATTTCAACCACAGACAATCACAAAATCTAGTTTATGAGGTTGTAATTGGATAGGAACAAGAAAGTAAAACATTTCAGAAGAAAAAATAACCGGAAAACTCGTGTTATGGACATTTGAAATATACAGGATGTTCAGCCGTAGCAGAGCAGAAACTTACCTCTATACCAAGATGTACCTCTGAGAAACGGCATTTAAAGTAACTCTAAAACCACTTCAACCTTATAAATAAGAAATATTCACCCTTATCAAAAATAAATTTTTGCCTGTACTGTGTTTTAAAAGTGATGAATTTTCTTGAGAAATGGTGTGACTTCAAAATATGTTCGGCTAACACTGATTTTTCACCATTATTTTTTTTTATATGGGCAAAATGCTCTTTATACCGAGTTAAAAAAGTTCCTTTTAATTTGACCCGCATAGCAATTTGAACACGACTCACAAACCATTTTGTAAATCCCGGATTTGTCGAAGTATAAAATTTTATCGAAGGTATTTTAGCTTGTTCTTACATCTACAAACTGGTTGTATTGCGAATTTAGAAAATAAATTATGGAATTTATTAATTACGAAAATTGCAGAAAAATAATTGTGGAATCGAATTGGCCAAACGGGGCACTCCCTACCTCGGGCGCGTATCTCAGAGGCATGTCGACATTATGTTTTGCCACATTCCGGTCTTTATGCTTTCAAACTCGAGAGAAGCTACAAATTCTATCAATGAGATTTCATATGAGTCGATAACGGACCGGTTTGCGAGAAGGCTTTGTCGCAGATTGAACAAGTGTACGGTTTTTCTCCGGTGTGAATCCTCAGATGGACCTTCAGGGTCGACGCTTGATAAAAACCTTTATTGCAAATGGTACAGACGTGATTCCGATCTCCTGTAAAAAGTAGGAAAATAAATTCATTTATTTAAAATCGCCAAAGTTTGGTATAGTCAAATCTTGTAAAATCAAGATCCAAGGCTCTTCCCCACAAACAATTTCCTTACAATATCGTGACAATTACTGGACAAACCCATGAATTGAACAATATTTCATAGATATCAAGTTTTCGATATCGTATTTCTAAAAATACCACTTTTTTAAATTGTACGCGATTGCATTTTGCCTTTTGAATACACATTTTTTATGTAAATTCAAGTTCATTTGAATACAAAACACATTTATTGGAATAAAAATGAATTAATACAAATTTATTGGGGTAAAAATCTATTTGAACATACTGTATCCAGATACAAATGTATTTCAATATAAATACAAGTAAATCCAAATTTAATGGAATAAACATGTATTTCTATATGAATAAATTCAAATACCAAGTATTTGAGTATACATTGATTTTGATACAAATTTATTGGTTTAAAACTAAATTTAAACATAATGTATCCAGGTACAAATATATTAATACATACAAATTTTATGAAATAAAAATGAATTTTAATTGAACTACACTTGTATGTAGATTGTGATGTATCCACAATAAATGTATTTCAATAGGAATACTATTTGTTCCAATAAATTCGTAGTGGCATCAAGTCGAGCTATTGGGACGTGGAATCCATCCGGAAGACAAGATTTTTCATAAATTCGTAGGTATTAATAATAATAATAATATTGTATTTGTTCAAATTAACTAAAAATGTATTTCAACATAATGTATCCAGATAAAAATGTGTGAATACAAATTTATTGGACTAAAAATTTATTTCAGTAAGAATACATTTTATTTCAATAAATTTGTAGGTATTAACACATTACTATTGTATTTGCATGTTCAAATGAACTAAAAATGTATTTCAACATAATATATCCAGATAAAAATGTGTGAATACAAATTTATTGGACTAAAAATGTATTTCAGTAAGAATACATTTTATTTCAATAAATTTGTAGGTATTAACACATTTCTATTGTATTTGCATGTTCAAATGGACTAAAAATGTATTTCAACATAATATATCCAGATAAAAATGTGTGAATACAAATTTATTGGACTAAAAATGTATTTCAGTAAGAATACATTTTATTTCAATAAATTTGTAGGTATTAACACATTACTATTGTATTTGCATGTTCAAATGGACTAAAAATGTATTTCAACATAATATATCCAGATAAAAATGTGTGAATACAAATTTATTGGACTAAAAATGTATTTCAGTAAGAATACATTTTATTTCAATAAATTTGTAGGTATTAACACATTTCTATTGTATTTGCATGTTCAAATGGACTAAAAATGTATTTCAACATAATATATCCAGATAAAAATGTGTGAATACAAATTTATTGGACTAAAAATGTATTTCAGTAAGAATACATTTTATTTCAATAAATTTGTAGGTATTAACACATTACTATTGTATTGGCATGTTCAAATGGACTAAAAATGTATTTCAACATAATATATCCAGATAAAAATGTGTGAATACAAATTTATTGGACTAAAAATGTATTGCAGTAAGAATACATTTTATTTCAATAAATTTGTAGGTATTAACACATTTCTATTGTATTTGCATGTTCAAATGGACTAAAAATGTATTTCAACATAATATATCCAGATAAAAATGTGTGAATACAAATTTATTGAACTAAAAATGTATTTCAGTTAGAATACATTTTATTTCAATAAATTTGTAGGTATTAACACATTTCTATTGTATTTGCATGTTCAAATGGACTAAAACTGTATTTCAACAGAATGTATCCAGATACAAATGTATTAATACAAATTTATTGGACTAAAAATGTATTTCAGTAAGAATACATTTTATTTCAATAAATTTGTAGGTATTAACACATTTCTATTGTATTTGCATGTTCAAATGGACTAAAAATGTATTTCAACATAATGTATCCAGATACAAATGTATTAATACAAATTTATTGGACTAAAAATGTATTTCAGTAAAAATACATTTTATTTCAATAAATTTGTAGGTATTAACACATTTCTATTGTATTTGCATGTTCAAATGGACTAAAAATGTATTTCAACATAATGTATCCAGATACAAATGTATTAATACAAATTTATTGGACTAAAAATGTATTTCAGTAAGAATACATTTTATTTCAATAAATTTGTAGGTATTAACACATTTCTATTGTATTTGCATGTTCAAATGGACTAAAAATGTATTTCAACATAATATATCCAGATAAAAATGTGTGAATACAAATTTATTGGACTAAAAATGTATTTCAGTAAGAATACATTTTATTTCAATAAATTTGTAGGTATTAATACATTTATATTGTATTTGCATGTTCAAATGAACTAAAAATGTATTTCAACATAATGTATCCAGATACAAATGTATTAATACAAATTTATTGGACTAAAAATGTATTTCAATAGGAATACATTTTTATTCCAATAAATATGGAAGTATTAATACATTTATATTGTATTTGCATGTTCAAATGGACTAAAAATATATTTCAACATAATGTATCTAGTTTCAAATGTACTAATACAAATATATTGGACTGAAAATGTATTTGAACATAATGATCCAAATAAAATGTATTTTAATATAAATTTATTACATAAAACATAATGTATCGAGATATAAATTGATACATTTTAATTCAAATATATTCGAATATTTTCAGAAGGAAGCTAGAATTTATAGAACTGAAATTTACTATGTTCAAGATAAAACAGGCGAAAATCTCTAACAAAGAACTATTTCGGATGACCAACATTTCAAGAAGCGGGATTACAAACAAAAATTTGAACTAAGCTCATTGTTAATTTAGTCGCGTGCAAGTACCTGTATGTGTTTTGATGTGAATCCTCAAATCCTCGCTCCTGGGGAACGCCTTCGGACACATCGTACACACGTACGGTTTCTCCCCGGTATGTATCCTGCGGTGTTTCTTCAGTTGCGACGAACTGACGCAACCTCGGCCGCAGTCCGCGCAAACGTACGGTTTCTCGCCGCTGTGGGATCGCGCGTGCACCGTGAGCCTCGAAGGATCGGGGAACGCTTTGTTGCACAGTTTGCACGCGTACGGTCTTTCACCTGAATAAGGAAATCAAAAAAAATATCTCTATCTCTAGATAGACGGTACAATTGCCTACCTGTATGTGTTCGCTTGTGAATGATCAAGTTGCTAGGCGTCGTGAAACCTTTACCGCAAAACGGACAAACGTGGTCCTTCAAGCCAGTGTGAGTTTTCATATGCATGGCTAGCGATCCGGAGCCGCACAATCTAAAATGCAAGATACAAATCGTACTGTTAAGTTCGAAATTGCATTCAAAGTTCTTTTAAATAAAGTGATATTTAACTAAGTGAAATTTCTTGTTTTTATCTATAATAATAATTGTATTGTATTTTCTTGTTGATATTAATATTGTAATGTTTATTTCTCACAATACATTTTTTTGTGGATCCGTACAACCAAGTTTCGAGGTCAATAATTACACCTCATCCTCAGGAATATATAAAGAATGGATTCAATATATAAATTTATTTATACATCATACGGCTTCATTTCCTGATAATTAAAGTTTATATGTGAAATTTTATTTTATGATTTATATAATTCATGTTCAACAGTTGAAATTCAGGAAGCTATTTTCTGTTATTTATTGCTGAATTTTTCTAATTTTAGTTTTTATCTTACTTTCCTGTTCTTGAAGTCTGAATGATTTAACATTAAACTTTACTTGTGAATTTGCCAATTAGGCCTACCACCAGCCATGCTAGTGTTGACAGTTGCGCATGCTTTTCTCTAATATTCAGGGGCCCAGTCTGGACATAACTTTTTTTAATTGTTACAGTTTTTACACATCTACAATGCACCTTTCGAACGATACCTCAACCACCATCAAGATAATAGATTTTAATGTATTTTTTTTATTTCCATAAAGGCTCAAAAAACATAAAAAAAACTTTATGAACAGCCTCTTCTGGAAAGGGACCGATAGTCGAGAAAATGGGCTGTAGCTGAGTACTATTTGGCCGACATATACGGTTGAATTTTTTTTAAATTTATTATTTATGGATTTCCCTAAGTAATCATTTTTCCGTTTAGTGGCCAGTTCAAGGTTTTATCAATTAATTTGAATAAAATAATTTTAATGTTTTTACTCATTGAAACATTCTTTATTTAGCTTTTAATTACTTGAAGAGTTAAACTATTTGTAACCTAATAATTTGTGTATTCATAAATTTTCAATGTATTTAATTTTTTTATTGATAATTCAACATACATATTGATAATTGAACATACGTTCAAATTTTTAGATGCTTTTATAAAAATTGTTTATTTTTAATAGGTAAAAATAATACAATATTCGAAGAAAAATAGTTCAAATAGATCAGAAAATGTTTTATATTAATTACTTTGAGGTATAAATTCGAGAAGTAAAATGTGAATAATAAATTTACACTTTAACATAAAGTTTAAATCCAAAGATGTACAAAGTGGTCCGAATTTGACACTTTTGATAGGAAACGCCAATTTTCAGAGGAGCAAGAAAAAACTAACCAACATGTTACGAGCTCCATTTTTGTGAGAAAGTGAATACCGAAAATCGCATATCGATATGTTGAATTGTTTGAAAGATACAGGCTGGTTTTGGCATTTTTGACTAATCTCCTTAACTTATTTGTTTATGAATATTTTTTGTTTCTATAAAAACATTCTTGAGGCACTTTTTTAAAAGAGTTTTTTCATAAAAATTGGTTTTGAATCTATGACACAAACTTTTATTTTTTCTCATGGACCAGCCTGTATATTTTTGCATATTCCTGTTTGAAATAAATTTTTCTTTTCAAAGATGTATCATACTTGTCGTTTTTAAAATACTATAGATGAACATATAACTGTAACTTTGTGTTATTTCTATTAACAAATTTGTATTATTATAAATTATATCATTTTCTCTAATTTATTTAATTCTATTAATCAATATTGGCAAATAAAAGAGTAAATGTTTTGAATAATGGACAATCTCCCTTTATAATGATTCTAGAGTGTTATTTATATAAATAAAATACATATAAATATTAAATTAATTAGACTAAAAATAGTATAATAGTACCATTGCTGTTTTTGTGCATATCTAACATTACAACTTCATCAACCTGTAGAATGATAAGGAGGAAATTGAAAAACACTTACCGTTTCCCACAAAGACTACACTCGTGACTCTTAACCCCAGTATGTGTTTTATTGTGAGCTGCCAAACTCGTATATCGACTGAAAGCTTTACCGCACACCGAACAAATGAATCCCTTTTCGTTGGCATGGGCCCTCATATGTTCCAGCAATCTGAAAGACTGTGCAAACGATTTCCCGCACAATTTACACGGAAACGGTTTTTCACCTGTATGCGTACGTAAATGTCGAGTCAAATCGTCCGATCTTGAAAAACCTTTTCCACACTCGTTACACAAATGTCTCTTGGCACCGTCGTGAACCTAAAAACGAAAATCAAAGATTTAATTCATCCAACATGAATATTTGATTAGAAGCAAAGACATTTTACCTTCATGTGTCTACAAAGTGTGCTGGCACTGGCGAAGCCTTGTTTACATATTTTACAAATATGTCTTGAAGCTCTAGGATGAGTTTTTCTATGAATCTAAAAACCCAGCATTAATTTCTGAAAATTGTATAATTCAGTTTGTTATACTTTCAAATCTGCCAAAGTTGTGAAGCAATGTGTACATTCTTCACACGGATATATAGGTTGTTCAGTATCATCTTTATGTTTACGTTTTTTTTGCTCCTTTTTAGGCTTTTGATCTTCAGGTGTAGATGTTATTTTATTTACTAAATACTTATCTTCCAGTTTTTCATCATCCGAAAAATTGTCACCAACTAAAACCAATTTTAGTATAATTTCTAACATTGACACTCAGTATACATATAATTTACTAAAATTTTTGAATTTTATAGTATTATTTGTATAAATTTAAAGTATTAAAATAAAATTAAAGGAGTTAATACATACTGTCTAGCACGTTATCAATGGGCTCAAACTTTTGTTCGAATGCCTCACTTGGGGCTATATGATTGAAGAATTTTAAATCTATAGAGTCACTCTCTTTCTCTTGATCTGTGACTGAACTCAAATTCAAATCGGTAACAACTTGTAATGAATTTGTTACAGTACTAATAACATCACTGACTTCATTGGCTATCGCATTGGCTGCTAATAACGGTTTCAATTCAAGGAATGTTTGCTGAAATGGTTTTCCTAATAACTGCCTTAGTGTTTCGTCAGATCTTTCACAAAGTTGTTTAAACGAAAAGGCTCGTGTGATATAATGTACACATTGTAGGCAAACTTGATTGGGAAGGCCGTCGTTTTCTAAGACCTACGAATAATTGTTCAGAGACAGGAATTATGTTTATCACTTAAGCTTTACCTGTACAGATGCACAAGACATGAGCATTTCAAACAACCTCATAGTTTCTCCACTAGTTTCATCAATGCTGAAAACTGATCTCATTATATTTTCTTCCGATAAACACGTTCTACATATTTTTTCTATATGTATTGTCTCATAACTCATTTTCTCCCTAGAAACTATTTCAAAATTTCATTTGTCTAGAGACAGAGATTTTATCTCATTTTTGATTCCATCATGTCATTGGATACTTTGAGAATTTGTGATAATAATAAAAGAATAAAATTTGTAGTAAACAAAAAATCAACCCAACCACTGACTAGTGAAAAGACTAAACACGAAACACAAGATAGAAAAAGATCATAGAAATATTTCTATGAAAAAGATGAATAAATAATATAATAATAATTTTATGTAGATCTAGATATTGTTATATTGAACCAGTTCAACGCAATCGGTACTACATATCTGTTGTAGATGGCAACCGAAGACTTTAAACAATAATTGTAGAGGATGGATCAATCGACTGATTTTATCATCCTGTCAGTGACGTCACCGCCTCCCACACGAACAAAATACAACACGCTGCAACTAGTTACGAATGATCACGGTCGTATATACAGGTCTGAAAACTCGAGGCTGTTTCCTATGTGACAAGTGAGTCCCGCTAAGCCTCATCTGTTGCGTAGTACCAAAAGAATGGCGCATTAGTCGAGGGATGTTCTCTGGCACGTATACGATCGGGTTTGAACACGGTCGTATAGACCGTGGGTTTGAAAGATATGGCGCCTAATCCTGACAACATACTTCGATCCATGCGCCAGCCGGTGGCTGAGCGAGACACTACGAGTTTGGCGACATGTAAGAGTCATGTCAACCATAGAGTTTCTATCCTGTATATACGACCGTGCAAATAATGGTATCGCAGTGACGTGATTGACCGGCTACATAGCTGTTTCCCTTATATCTATGATTGCCATAGTCAAAGAATAATATACTTTGGACTATGGATTGCAGCATAGGGAAAGGGAATAGTCATCCTCTTTGGCGATCATAGATCACTGATATTTCGTTGATCTTATAACCTATTTGCTTTAATTGATAAATATATAAATAAAGTTGAATTATTTTAAAAACATATGAGGAGAACAAAGTAAAATTCATCTTCCCGTCAATCTCTACTAGAAAAAATAATGTTATATCCTATATGCAGGATACTTCAAAGAAATCTAGTCAATAGTTTCAGAATAAGGTTGGTGTTGCTTTTTCGTTGATTATTTATACCTCATCATTTTTTGTTAGTAGGTACATAAGTTATACAAAAAATGTTCATTCTCCAAAAACGTATGAAGGTGAAGGTAAAACTTTTCTCAATATACTCAACAATGAAGCTGATTTAGGTTTAATGATCAATGGATATAGCGAGGTACGTTTTAAAACTTTATGAAATAAATAATTATTTTGTGTTTATTTGTAGGTTGGTTTTAGGTTGAACAATAATGTCACTATCTTAGGACCTATGGTCATATTCCCCAGGTAATCATATCATATATTTTTGACATTCCCATTTCAAAGCTCTCGATTGTAGGTCAGTGCTTTCATGGTCAGTTACTGATGTCTCAGAAATAAATGAAGAAACACTCAGCCTGCTCACAATTCTTGAACCCAAGATTGATATAATAGTCATAGGAATAGGTGATAAAACTAATGATCACAGCTATATGCATAATTTGGTACCTATTATGAGGAAATACAAATTGTCATTAGAAGTACTTCCTACCGATCGAGCTTGCTCCATATTCAACTTCTTGAACTCTGAAGGTCGTTATGTAGTAGGAGCATTCATTCCACCAAAAATTGTGGAGCCCACAGAAGACGATCTAATATCATCAAAAATAAGATACCAAAATTTGTATGATAGAGAATAAGCATAAAAAGTATATATTTATCAAATTGTTTTATTTCTAATTAATAAAAATTATATTACAACAGTTAATTTATTTAATTAACCCTACTTTAGGAAGATACATTCACTGAATTATACAGACAACTTACTATTTAGGTAATCTATTTACAAAACTTATGTTTCTTTAATGATCAATAATAATGAGTTCGTCAATTCCCCAGTCTTCATAAGAGTTATCAGGTAAATATCTTCTGATTATAATTGGTATCTTCCTCTGCTTCAGTTCTTTCATGGCGATTTGTAAAGGATCAGTTTCTCCATCTAATTCAACCATGACCGGGGCACACATGGCTATTTGCAATGCCCTTGTACCCAGCACTCTAGCTCTTTCATATTTAGTCATGTATTTTGTAGTGATCCGCTTGTTTCTTGGCACGCCACCGCCTGCTTGACCTGGTGCCAAAATATCTATATTATCACCTTCTTCTTCAGGCTGCTCCAATTCTTCGATATTATCGTCATCGACGTCTTCGTCAAAATCATCACCAACATCGTTGTCATCATACTCTTCGTCTGCCATAGTTAATGTCAATTTCTAACTGATACTAATATTTAGATTTACTTCACTCAACAAAACGAATAATTAGCGCACAACGAGGTCTAACCACAAACGACTAGGAAATTCAAGGAATATCAAACAATAAACATTAGAATGAAAGGTTGTGTTGTTGCTTTCCATATTATTTCATAGAATATAAGGGCCAATATCATAGAAGAAAACTACAAATTTGTGACAACACTTGATGTTTTGACGACTTCCGAACCCTGGTGGTTGATTGACCCCATTAAATAAGAAAACTGACACAGAGTAAGCAGAAAATTAGAGGGCTTCTCTCTGGAGTAGGTTATATTCTCTGTGGTACTGATTTGAATAACAGTGGAATCCTGTAAATTTAAAACTCTGTTTTCGTAGTTTCTGAAACAGTTTACATTTCTGCATGTTACTTATTCCTATTCTATATTGAATAATGACCAGAGAAGTTATAAGCAGCCTGTCTTATCGTTTTCCAGTGTTAGTAATTAGTATCATTTAGCGGGATTCCATATAATTTTTTAGTTCAGCTATTGACCAGTAGATGGTACTTGAAATTTACAACTCATTTCAGTATCCAGAAATACAAACCCGACTACGGAGTGAAAATGTTATCTATTACGTGGTAAAATTCTTGTCATTTAAATTGAAACAGAAACCATTATAATTTTACACCCTTTTGTACCTGTGACTGAACTGAGAACTACAACTAACGGCTTCCTTTATAGATGAATGAATGAACGAATAGTAATTGAAGTATCAACAGAGTTCCTTTCAGAGGGACTCTACTTATCTATTATTGAAAGCGACTTTGCCATATTCTGTAGTTTGCTTACTAGATAATTGACGCTAGATGGCATCGTTCTCATCAAAGGAACTTTCGCTTCGTATTATTCCTAAATGGCGCCATCTATGAGTCAATGACTCAACGAACGTGATAGTGTTCTGCAGCTGGTTCACTACAATTGATTGTAGTTTCCTTACAAACTAATAGATGACTTATAATAGATAAATTATAAATTCAAAAAAAAATTCTCGCTAATCTTACACAAACAAAAAGTTCAAGAGAAATAATTCAAAGTTATTGAATACCTTCATGAAGGGACGTGGGATTATACAATTGATTGAAGGGTAGATTCAATAAATAAAAACAGCATATGAAAGTTAATGGTATTAGTTTATTTGGTCCATCTAACAGTCAAAATGTTCGAATTATAAGTACTTTATAGACGTGCATCAAATAAGATCAATAAATTAGGTGTTTTTTGCTATTTTCTAAATTCTATTCATAACAATCCGATTTAAGTGGGAAATAAAACGCCAATGATTAAAAAATTTGCCTACCATAATTTCGAAGTCATTATTTAACGCCCTATTTCAGTAATACATCATTCTAATGATGTCAGTTAGAAAACAACTGTCCGTAGGCAAATTTATTAATTATGACCCAATGTTGTTTTATTTTTAACCTTAATTCAGAATTATTAGCTTTATCGTTTTTGGTTTATTTACAATGATTATGTTTGTGTGTTTAAATATCAGAGAATAAATTAGGTAATATGGAATTGAGTTCTTTACATTATTGGATTGAGACTTCGTTGGAGGGGAAGGAAGATTTGGTGTTACACCACACATAAAGTTTGAAAAAATGAGATTGTAATGGAGCACATGGTAACTTTAACTGAAAATTCATTTTCAAACGTACTGATAGGTACATGTTCTGTGTATCAATACGGAACAACGTGAGAATTTCATTTTGTCAAAAACATATTTAACTCTGGTAAATAATAAGATTGCGAAGCTCATTTCGGGCTTCTGAAAACTCCCATGAATAAAACAGCTTCCCTCGTTTTTTCGTAAAGAATGTAAACGAAAGGATGATTACAAACGAACTGCGCAGGCTCCGCCGGTCTACTCGATCTGAAACTGAACTGTACCGTAGCGCCAGCCGCTGTAGTTCCCTCTTCGGTCACCTCGATTTTGGCCTTGTGGATCGCCCGATCTAGATGAGTTGGTGTTTCGGAAAGAGTCGATAGATTTCTTGTCGGTTGATAAAGATCACCCACACCGATCGCTTCCAAAATCTGAAACGAATTCAACGTGAAAAATACAAATTTTCTTCGACTTTTCGAAATCGAAGTCCCAAAAACAAGTTCCAATCTGCCTTGACGATGCTATCAGTAATGTTTCGTGAAACGTCGGCCTAAAGTCGTGTTCCTATGAAGAAAAATCAATCCTGAAGCTATAGCATTGTAAATATTTTACATTGAGTTAGGAACTAGACAATCAGGCATATAAATAAAATTATGCAGGTAGGTATACGATTTTTTTTATTATTTGAAACACACATTACAAATATTTAGTACTTAAAGGGTGAAATTGATAGTCAATGATCCAATCAATCAATACACTCTTTTTTGTTCACACGCTTTTATTCAATTACTTGTTTATTTGTTAGTATATGTTAGTTAGTAAGGGTTAAAACACACTTTCACATATCCAATTGACATGGAATTTGACTCTTGTTCATAATAAAATCGCAACAAAATAAGAGTAGAGAAGTTATGTGTAAAAACATAAAAAATGTTGAGCATGAATAAAAAGAGAACAATTTGAAAGAATATATTTCTTATATCCATCCATTACTTTCAATATTCTTTAATTTTGTCAATTTTTCTATTAAAAAATTTCTTATAACAATGGAAACCTACAGCTTATAAAACAGATCTTATACGTGACGTTTCTGCATAGCAGAAAATAAAAATTCATTTAGGATAAATTTTAGAAAATGATGAATCTGATGAAAATATGTAAAACACGCGCCAAAATTGAAATGTATCTAATAAACAATAAATAAGTTAAATTATTCTTAACAACTTCTATATATGTTATTACTTGATGAATGTATTCACTGATTTAATTATGTTAAATAGAGTATTCAATTATCATAACAGCTTCTAGCTAGCATTTTCGAAGAAATGTTTTGACAGTTAAAACAAATAGTTATTGTATTTTTTAGACCGGTGTCAATCAAATAATCACAGATTATATTCAATTTTAAGTTTAAACGATGATCTATGTTCAATGAACTAAGCTGGCTTCTTAAATGCGCCTGTGAAGAGGACCGTATTTTGTTTTTTGTTATAAATAATGAAAACGAACGGTCTGTTACACTTGAACTCTTTTGTTTCTTCCTCATCGTCATCCATAATTCGCCAACCGATGAGAGCGGTAGCCGCGGCAGCCTGCGAACCATTTTCGGTTATAACAATTCTTGCTCTATGAATACCTCGGTCTACAGAAATCCCCCTTTGATTCGATAAGGAAGAGAAGTCAGCGTCGGCTTGGAATAGGTTACCAACACCCAGAGTCTCAAGAATCTACCACAAGAAAGAGTATTGTTAGTGTGTAAGAAGACAGGATAGAAGAAGGAACTAATACAAAACTAAAGACTACAGTAAAAGTCGCAACTCGTCATAGCGGTGATTGGTCGTTGGAAGCACGTCATCTCAACGTCTTAACAGTACTGACTCAGAATCAGCGGTTGTAGACGAGCCGGTAAGACGCCTGCACAATGCTGTTGGTATAGATTCGATACTGACAGACAGCCAAACAATTCTTTTTCATTATTCTTCTTATTAGGTTACAATTTTACATGTGATATTACCTCCAAGCGGAAATTCTAGGTTATGCTAGTTACCAGCAAAAAAAAGCCCTCAATTCAGAACGACCAATCAGTGCCAAGTCGAGTTGCGACTTTTACTGTCGCCTCAAAACTAAGCTAATCGATTTCTACCCTCATAAGTATTCAACCGTGGAGGCGTCGAGTGAAGTATTATTTGACACCAAAACATATCGTATCGTTTAAATCAATAATTATAAATACATTTTTCGATCATTTAAAATTCAGTAGGTTCTGCATCTAAGGCATCTACATCTACATTTAACGGGATATTCTTGCCAATTTCGTATGAATGTTCATGGAATAATCTTGATTTTATATTCTATATTGTATATTATATAATGATGATACCAAGTAACCTAAAGATTTTTATAAACATGGAAAAAAAGTGAATTTCTCGTCTTGTTTAAACATTATTTCTTGCGTGCATCGCTTGGTTAACATTATGGGGAGTCGTCACTATCGATTGGAACGTTTCACAAGTGGTTTACAGATTATGGTTGTGATAGTATGAGCACAAAGGAAGCCGAACGTTCTGGTCGTCCAATTGAAGTTACAACGTCAGAAATCTTCGACAAAATCCATGGTATGATATTAGACGATCGCCGAGTTAAATAGCAAAACTCAAAATTCACAACATAAATGACCTTGGTGAGTAATTGTCTATTGTATTAATTGGTTTTGAATACTTACTGGAGCTGTGAGAAAAACGGTTTCAAATGGTATTCGCACACTTGGTCACTTATCTGATTCAAATTCTCATGCATAGACAAGAAAGCTTTCAAATTTAATAACAACCAAGTAAACATTTGTAGATGCAATCATTATTTTCTATATCTACCTTACTTGAACCATTCAATCCTAAATACGCATACACATATTGTAAATTCAAATATTTACAAGACCCTTAAGTTCGAGAAGAATATAGGTAATTAGTATGTACTTACAGGAACTAATTCGATGGTCTGCTCCAAACTGAATTTCGGGAAGGAGACCTCCACATTATGAGGGAACGAATTTTTGCCTTTGACTATACTTTGGAATTCCTTCAAATCCAGATTCTTCAAAGTTGCTGCTAATGCGTTATTCTTAGTGAAAGGAGGCAACAATATGTACATGCTGATATCTTCACCCTTGTAAGGCATTTCCAAGATATGTACTCCCAATTTTTCTGATACCTCTGAAAATCGTATCGAATAGTCAAGTATTGTTGTTTATTTTATCGAACAAAAAAGCTACATTGCGTTTTGATTGACGCGTTATCCGAAGAAGATGATTAAACTAAAGCGTATGGTTAAAGTTAAAATAATTGAGTGAAAATAGAGTCCAAGCAACATTTAACTATACAGGATATTTTGACAGTGTTCCGGGTTTAATGGAATACACGATGATGTCGTCACACCCCTACCATTCACCATCAACTATTTCACTAAATTTGAAAACTCTAATGCGAAGGTGGTATACATGGAATATCTGGGAAGTAAAACAATTTTTCGTATCAAAATAAGAGCAAATTATTCAGTTGAAACATTACAGTAATCAACGTTCTTAAGCTGAATCATTTCATCTGCGTTAGGACTTCATAGTGCTCTTCAGATGGTACCGAGGTACCTGCAGGCGTTATTTCTAAACTTAGAATTTCAAGCATTCTTCGTCCAATCCAAACAAATTTGGAATCAAAAGTAAGGTGAAATATTGATCTGCGGAGGTTCTGTAATGTTTTTTTTTTCAAATTATCTCTTCAATCACTCAAAAAAGACTAAAATAACTGCATTTTTGAGTTTTTCAATTAACTTTTTCACACAACAGTGTTCATTACAGCACGTGTATAGAATCATGCGTCCTCTAAAGTCTGTAATTGTATCAAATAAATACGCCGAACAGTTTTTGTTTTTAATCTCTTATTCGAGGGAATAACCTAGGATTGGCAGCGTATAGGTGACGCTTCCAACCCTAGCGGATCCCTATTAGTGTATACTCAACATCTTGAAAAAATAAGTGTTTTGGTAGGCATTCATTCAGATGAAAATATTGCGTCATCGACGTACTGCATTTTTAGGAGGGGCAGCTTCAAAATTTTATTTTTCGATATGATCCCCCCTAATGCCGAGTAGACCACATGAGCTGCTTAGGCCCCAAACACCACTTCATGCAATTACTCCCTTGCACTGCCAAACGGTTATCATAGCATTTTGGCACCTAGTATCCATTTGCTTCTGCCATAGTAGTTTTTGGTCCAGGGTGATTCCCAGATACTTCACCGTCTCGGAAAAGTCAACTGACTTGCACTCGATTACCATCTTCTTCAGAGCCTCTGACTTCCTAGTTAGTATCGCAAAATAATCCACACCCTAATTAGGACAATTTGTATTGAATAAACTATACATTTTACTTTTTGCATTCAACTTGTGTTATCAAAATTTTAAGCCGCTTTGATAACGATTCTATGTCAGGTCGAGAATTTTTGGCGCTACCCTCCTAGTAATTTTTAGTCTATACCTATAAAATCGCAAAAATTCTATTCGTTACAATAACTCACCATAATTGAAACTACCCTCCAAATGCATCATTTCAACCATAATCTGCTTAGAAGGACTGACGTAGAATATCTCAGGTTTCGTTTCGGCAGGATTAAACTTCCTCAGCCACGTACCTTTGAAGTAGGCAGCATTAACTAAAACTAAATCGGTGGTCTCGTCTACACTTCCGCCAGGTAAAAGTTCTTTGATCATATTGTGAGTTCTCTCTTCGACCCATTGATTGATGTATGTTCGTGCTCCTTCTGGATTTTTTGCGAATTTGGTTATGTTCAATTCGTCGCTGAAAATATCCATTATGCAATCTCTGACTGGTATCGTATCGGCTACGAAAATCTTATTGGCACTGGTGAACTCATAGGCAGTGTTTCCGTTCGCTGTTATGTTGGTTAGGAATTTATCTAGTTTGTATGCTGCATGTACATCACTTTTAGTCTGAAAATATAGACCAAGAGTTAAAGATGTTATTACACTACATGAACGAAGGTTTACACAATTTATTGAAGTGAATGTAGTCATGTTTCTTAAGTACCTATGTATAGAATATCCAGAGATCATTCTAGGATATCTGATACATTTCTGGGAAAATTCTAGGTATTAGTCGACCACTTAAGATGAGGGGGATTCGAAATTCGTCACAGTATACGCAGGTAAACATAAAATTCGTCACATAGCGTTATGTCGTCCGATTTTGGGACTACGAAATTGGTCACAAAGATAATTATTGATTTTGAAATTCTAAAATACAATGAAAACCATGTTGATGCAACAATTTTGCCGCTATAGGCTCCCAAGTAATGATTTTTACGTTTACAAAAAAATTAATATGATTGAGAAATCTAACAATAATTTTTGCAAAAAATCTTGTCTCCGAATTGTGCCTTAGTTCTTAGATTTACAAGGAGTAGCTACACTATTACATTTTATGTACACTTCTATTTGTGATTTTAACAAAACATCCATGAAATAAAAAATATTCGGTGAACTATAATAAAAAGACTTAATTAGATGAGAGCGAAAGGACTCGCAAGCGTTCGTGGTTTTATTTGGAATTGAAGAAGCTTCAGCCCAAATGTCGGGTGGAAAAGTGGTTCCGTCAGATATAAAATAATCAGCAAAAACCGTTAACTTAACGTTACTTGATTTTATCGCCAGTAACTCAAAAACAAAAAAAATTGCTTGCCAGATTTGAATTTAAAAATACCATACCAAAACAGTAACGAAGCCACTTTCCCGTTTTACAATTTTTGTTTTTATATTCACCACTTAACCCCTACTTTTGTATTTTACGCCACCAAGACTGAGTAATATGGAAGCGGCAACCAATAATTGTGACGTTATCCCACACTTTACGAACTGCATTATGGCAATTTCAAAATCAACCACTACATTCTCAGGAATAAAACTTAAGTTGTAAAGAGAACAAATAAAATTTAACTCTTTCCAAACAAAGTCTATAAGTTTCTTCTGATAACTATATACCGCTAAACACTAGCGGTATATAGTGTCCATTTATGTAACCATGTATGGTAAACAGTTGTGTGAAAAATTTTGTGCAGTATTGGAATGTTCCATCCCTGTATATAAAGCTCGACTCACATAAAAATTTCAAAGTTGTTTGGCAGCTAAAAATTACAATTCCATTTCGGAAATCATTATCCAGAACAAAATTTTCCTGTCTTGATGTTTTGCAAGAATGTTCTTGCAGATTAGGGCGAACTTCGTTGGCAGAGCAACAAAGTTGACAATGTTTTGCAACGTCTATTGTACATATTTCCTTTCACGCATTTTAAGTCCCGGAAAGTCAATGTTTCTGAAGAAAAATCTGAGGGACAACCATTTGAAGCTAATTCTTTGTGCAATAATTTAGTTGGTCTCTCTGTAGGTTCTTCTTCCGCTTTTCTTTTGCAGGCAACACTAAGAACTTGTCTAGCTATTTTTTTTCCAGGTTCGTGATTATGTTGATTTTTTAATGTTGTTACAACAAAACTACTCGATTCTCCCAATGGTATACACAAGTATCTTGAATTTATAGGCCGTTTGATGCACCTCCAGACAGTTTCATTAGTTGAAGATCGATGTTTAGAAAACTTATAATTTTCCGACACTATTTGGGTGTTTCCGCGTTCACTAATAATTTCTTTCACAAACGAGATTTTGAATTTTGAAAAGATTGGTAACTAAAGGCCCTGCCTAGCCTTAATAAGCAATAAATATTTAATTACCCGTAATGATCATTCTTTCTGTTCTTACGAAAGAAAGCTCTGTCTGACAAGTTTCAAGCACCCTTAAAATTTATCTGAGACCTTCGCCAGTCTCCGTAATCACATTGTGACGAATATCATACCGCCCAAAATGATGGCAGCCGCAAGTTTTATTACGAATTCTGGTAAAAATAACTGATAATGATTTTCTACACACTTAAACTGGTAGATAATTTAATAATTAATTTCGATATCTTCGATCAAATGAAATGAAGTAGCCTGTATATGAAACATTGAAGGTGGAAGTCGCATCTTGAAGAGGCAAATTTGAAGCGATTCGCAATATAACCAGTATTTACATTTGTTTCTGCGATTATGAGGGATTATTTGGATTTTTTCGCCTTGCATACATGAAAATGAGTCATAATCATGCTTAAAATATGATCGGAAGTATTGTCTATCGTTCCTAGGGCCGCGGTAAACTAATAAAAGCACGATTATATAGATTTTCATAATATAGACGCCTTCGTTTGACGTAATTTTTTATCAGACCAGTTTAAATCAAAGATTGGGGCATCAGCTATCGGCTGCACTGGATTCGCTTCGCTCGCTCGACCAGTAATTTGTTTTTAATATTCTTGTAACACTACCTGGTCTTATAACCACTTGTGCTGATAAGAGTTTATTGCAGTAAATATGTGAACGGTTGTAGATGTTGGACAGATTTTTACTTACGTCAATATGACGCAAAACGAGATGTTTTAGTGTATTTACATGCCAGTACTCTCAGTATTTGGATGTTGATTGAACTTTCAAATGGTAAACTGTAACTTGTTGATTAGCGGTTCGGTAAGATAATACATTTTATAATAAGCGAAAACCGCTTAAAAAAATTTGGTTTTCCATTCCATGCAAAGAGCTACTTTACATCCCAGCAGCTCCTCATAATTTACAAAGCACAGATTCGACCTGTCTTTGAGTACTGTTCACATGTTTGGTGTTCGGCTCCCAAACATACGTTGAAGCTCTGGATTCTATCCAGAAGAGAGCTATTCGAGCTCATTGCCATCTCTACATCAACATCGTAGAAAGGTGGGAGATCTCTCCCTTTTCTATAGATATTTCCATGGTCGGTGTTCATCAGAAATCTCGTCTGTTGTTCCACCACGGGAGATTTCAGATAAGTGGACTAGACGAGCTTATACTAGTCACCATTTCATTGTCATGCTCGAGACTTTGCCGAATTTCTTCCTTCCAGACTTAGTTTTTTTTTATCGAACAGCGAAGTTGTAGAACTCGTTACCTTCAAGAAAAATACGAATGCCTATCTCCTCTACCTACATTCCACTGCTGGCTCACACGATGTTCGTCGAACATTGAAGGTAGTCAAAGTATATAACAAAAATCAATGGATGATATTACGTTGTTCTACAACAAGCACCATAATATTATGAAATATGAATAAGCAACCTCGCCTACGTTACGCCATTGGTCGAAACGGGAATAACAAAAGCGGCCATTATGGACCAGCCCGATCGTATCATCTCAAATGCTAATTCCTGTCTTTATTTATTGGAAATTATTTTAGGAATGTGACGTAGACGCCACACTCGATTTATTCAAGGTAAAATCGTCATTCATGCCTTATTCAACCTGACAACAACTTCTGAATTCATTTACTATTCACAAAACAAATGTAAACTAAAAAATCGATGGTAGAAACCGTTACATTATGACCAAATGGAAGATACAAAATTATAATTTCGCAGTGGCGGCTGGTACTAAAGGGCACAAGGGCACGTGGCCATCCAACCACCAAGATAAACAGAAAGAAATTCGCATGTAATTCAGTCTTTTATTTTATTCCGCACTTCAAGCGAAAGGGCGCATGCAATTCTAACGCTCAAAACAATGTTCCGAGGAACGTTCTGAAGTGTACCTAATACAATATGATTCAGCTGACTACGGTTATCTTCGCCATAGGCGCTTATACCGTCGGTTTGTGGCACAAAGCAACGTATCTACAGTAAACCTATTGCCTTTATAGTGTACAGGTATGTGAATTCAATTCGAAGACGTGAAGTCTGAACTGAGCGTTTGAATTGGCGTTGCGAGGCCATGATAAGGTATTTATGGAGGCTCAATCAACTTTGCAGCTGAATTAGACGCTGTGCTTGCAATACATAAGAAAGGTTCGGGTTCACAAGTACTTAAAGGCGTCTAAAAACTATTCAGAACGAATTGCTAGATGCAATGTTGCAAATTTATAAGCAGGAAATATTTAAAGGTATTAAATCTGCAAATTTCATTGCTTTGGGGGTAGATGAAACTACAGACTCTTCTAGTCGTCACTCGTCAGCAAATGGTTGTTATTATTCAATACGTGTTTAATGAACAAATTTTCGAATGCTTTTGGTCTTTTTTTAAGCTCGGTGGACATAATGCTGATGTATTAGCAAAAACATTGCTGAATGAATTGCAAACTATTTTAAATTCTCCTTCTGGGTCTGATAACAATGAACTAATCGCTCAAAGTTACGATGGGTCGTCGGTGATGAGTAGTAAGACAAATGGTGTCCAAGCCATTATCAAAAGAACATTTCCATATGCACGTTATATTCACTGTTACGCGCATCATTTTAATTTAATTATTGAACGCGGCACAGTGCAATAAAAAGTAAATTTTTTCTCTGCAAATTTGCAGACATTTTCAACGAACGGTAATTTTTGATGAAATAGTCAAACGTAGATTACCACGCGTTGTTCTTACACACTGGATTTTCAAAAGTAGAACATTATTTGAACACCAGGATTCTTTCAAAGAATGTTTAGACAGAATTATTGACGAAGATGGGATGGATTCAGTTATTATTAGTGAAGCAAGTGGTTTATTGAAACATTTGAATTGCCCGGAATTTCTCTACTGGTTGAAAATATTTCATTCCATCATGCCACATGTTGAAATATTATTTAATCAGACTCAAATGCGCGGGATTAACAGTGCTCAACTGCAAAAGACAAATGATCAATTCCAACAGCAAATTATTAGAATTAGAAATTCTACTGACAATGACAATCAAGAACGCAACAATGAAGAACCTGCTAGGACAAAAAACGACAGCTGGAGATAACAGAGCTGTTATCGCTAAGGAAGTATGTGACACTATTTTAAACCAAATTAGCGATTTTTTCTTATGCCAACCCTCTTTCATAATTCACGAGCCGCCACTGTAATTTTGTATCTGTTTGATGAAGACACTTCAGTGTTGCAACTACAGTGACGTTTCCATGTTATTATTAGAAGTGGTATAAAAACAAAGTTAATCTAAACCGTCTGGTTTTTCCAGACTTGGTGAATTTGTTCCATCACGCAGTTGATCGTAAGTTTTTTTTCTCTCTCTTATAACGTAATCTCTTCACGGATATGTATCTAGATGGGTATTGACATTGAGCAGCGCTAACCTGACATTATTTATGTTCAGCTTTACATAATGGAAGTGTAAAAGTGAAGTTTCCGTACCACTGGTTATATTGTTTTTAACGTGGTCAAGGCTTCATGGCCTTGGTAATATAAATTAATGCAACATCATAGAGCTGCATATATTACACAATCGAAATTGTAGTTTTTGTCATTCAAAATACCACAACAGGATTTACGGTATTTCATAAAAATTATAATGAACTAGGTACTAGAAAAGTAATTTTCAATTGTTAACTATTAATTTGTTTGGATGCAATTGTGTTTATGAGAGTTGAAACGTTCATAATGCAATACATTTTTTTTACGTCGGTTCACTAAGCTATATTTTATTGAAATTAATTGTAGCTGCAGTTTCTATGTATTATTATCAGAGGATAACAGCTAGTAAAAGCGAGTTAGTGAAATAAGTTAATGATCCGATGTTAGGGAAACCTGTTTTTTTCTATCAAATGAAGAACAAACGTTATCTTGGTATTCAGAAAAGAAAATGTGCACGATATCGGTTTTAGCTTTATTGATATCGACGACAATGTTAATTATACTATTCATAATGATCACTTCAGTATGGCCTTTTTGTTCAACAAATTACTATTACCTTGAGTTCATAGTAAATGCCATGAACCAAAGCCTCTCGGATCGTCGTACTACCTTGATTTCAATATTGAAGCTCATAGATCATGCTATTTCAAATCCGTCTTCATGTTGTAAAGCAGCTAGCTTAGAACATGGTATACATACCGTCCAAACCCAAGAAAAGAACTGATTCGCTGGTGCTGGAATATATATTGAGGGAAGAAACTCTCAACTGAGTATCTCATTGGGAATACACACGTCCGAATTCAGCGGATGAAAGAAACTACAAGAGAGAATTGTGTAACGCATGGATCAGAATATGCACAGACAGTGTATAGTCACTGTGCGCTCTCTTGAACCCAATAGTGACATCAAAACTATGGGAATGCCATGAAGAATTAGGCGCTCTGGTAAAACACAACAAAATAACATTCATGTGGATTCGATAGGACGATGACTGTTAACGCTGGTGTTCGATAGGAACCTGTCTTGGCACCAGCTTTGTTTCTACTTCATATCAACGACCTGTTGGAAGTGATCATCTGTTCCGTCGACAGCTTTGCAGATGATGGTACATATCATACCGCTTTCTCATCTAGAGAGCCTATACCATCCAATTAAGCCAGATGAGCGAGACAGAGACAGGTTGACGCAATTAATGGAGACCTGGCAACGATTTTGAAATGGGGATCTGATGATCTAGTACAGTTTAATGCAACCAAAACTCAAGCTTACGTCATCTCCAGGAAGGTCATGTACAATTATTCCTATGAAGTCTTGGATTATATCCAG
Source organism: Endomychus coccineus (assembly GCA_958510875.1). NCBI lineage: Eukaryota > Metazoa > Arthropoda > Insecta > Coleoptera > Endomychidae > Endomychus > Endomychus coccineus. Next base: position 4,731,102 of record OY294069.1, on the reverse strand, counting down.
AAGAAAGCTATTCGTCTGATTGAAGATGTCACACTTACGAATTCATCAGAAACCTCGTCTGTTATTCCACTATGAGAGATTCCAGTTAGGCGAACTTGAAGAGCTCAAGCTAGCCATGAAGACCTGCCGAACTTCTTTCTACCAGACTTAATTTTTTTATCTTATTGCGAAATTGGGAAACTCATTGCCTAGTGTGGTCTTTCCTTATGTCTATAACCTTCAAGAAAAATGCGGAAGTGTATGTTCTCTCTCAACATTCCACCACTGGCTCAAACGACAACAAAGAGAGTGCTGAAATAAACCTCCTTGCATATACCACGGGAGAAACATTCATCAGAGAAACAGAGCTGAAGAACAACTCAAATGGAATAAGAACCAAGCCTGAAACTGGTCGCTGCCCAATGAGTAAGTAGCCAACAGGTGAAGAACTACAATACTACAAACTAGTACAGGGGTCTAGAGTTATCGAGTGGATATATAATGGACTAGCATCCATGGCAAAAAAAAACAGCTCGAAGATAATCAACCAGATTGATATGTTTTCAGTAATGCCAGTGTGTTCTAGCCATGACCTCTGAAATTAAGTTTCGTAAGAAAGTCGATCAAGTTTTTTGATTTCCCTCAATACGCGTACCATACCTCCGAACAATAAACCCACTATGATCGAACCAGTATATAGTGTAAGGGGAAATGTTGTAATCGGGGCAACAATTTTTCCTGATTATCATGTCTGCAAACCTAGTTATGTCTCTATACGCATGAGAAAATTGAAATGTTCATTCAAATAAGTTGTGAATTAAAGTGGCCTTAATACGGTTCCTTGGGGTCCACCATATTCAACAATTTTGAATGTACTTTTACAGTTGCTGATGTGAACAAATCGTTGCCTTTCAGAGAGATAAAACTTTACTAGATCATACGTTACTCCACGAAAGCCATACTTTTCTAGCTTAACAAACCATTTTTGTGGATAATTGGGTCGAATGCTTTTTCAAAATATATGAATACTAGCGACCCGCCCCGGCTTCGCACAGGTGCAATGCTGATACTAAGTACACTACAGAAAAACTGTGAACGTTGTATATAAAAACATAGCGGCCCGCTCCGGCCGGTACTGCCGCAAACGCTACGTCCCGCAATTTTTAAATCTGTAATATCTTCGAAAATATTCATTTAAATCATATGCTGTAAAGGGCCATATAGATCTATATTAAATCAACAATGTATTTAAGGTATTTAATTGGATAAGGATTAATGCTGTATTGGTTAAAATCGCTTCGAAAATTAGCCATTATTTGTCGTAAAAAGTAAAAATAGTATTGTGGGATAACCATAGAAGATATACATATACCATCGCGGAGTTTTCTGTAGACCTTTTCAATGTGTACAATACTTAGTACATTATTTTGATATATCTCGTAGGGTTCAGCCTGCGTTTGCAATGTAAGCGGAAAAAATTTAATTATTTATGACATCACATTAGAAACCTCAAAAATAACAGTATTTCTCCACTATTTAATGGATGTTATTTGTTTTTTATCACATATATTATAGAAACAAATCGTGACTATAGTTTCAACCATTAGCGTGTCATCATCAAACGATAGTAATGTATGAAAATATGAATAATTTTGGATATTTATGGTACAATATGAGACACAGGAAACAAGCAGGGTTTTGGTTGGGGAAATACATTTTAAGAACTGTATAATTGAAATTGGATTATGAGGTAGTGTGATAAGGGAATTTTAATGCGGAGGCGTACTAGGAAAGCACAAGAGAATTAGGGGGAATTTTACGTTATCAAGACATCAAACAGAAACCTGTGACACATATCTAATTGATCGTTTAAAATTTTATTGTCATTATCGTTTTTTATTATATCAAATTGTATTTGATAATACATGTTTTTTAGTTAGAAAATTATTCATGCCCGATTGTGGTATTTTTCATTTACAGTTCGTTCGTTTGGATTAACCCTGTGCTCTTGAAAAACTATGGGCATTTTTTGGGTCCAAAATATGTCAATTTTTCGATTTTTTGCGTTTTGAGAGAAAACTATGAGTTGTATGAAAAAAATGTTTGAAGCCAAAGATGTTGGAAATAGTGGTACGCGATTTTTGGCTCCGATCCGAAGTCGATTCGAGGTCGTGAGCCCATTTAGTGTTTTCTAGCACATTGAAAAATGGAGTATACGTCAGAGATTTTTTGTTTTTCCATACTCTGTTTCGATGAAAAGATCCAAATTTGAATACTTCATGTTTTAGTTCATGCATTTTTTTTGGCATAAAATGAGGCAATCTTCTCGTCTCCCGAGTCAAAGTTGTATAATTTGATTGTGTTTTGAATTAAGCCAATTATTCCTTATATATTTGAGAATGTGCATATTTTGTATTCAATTTGTTCTAATTTCAAAATAATTGAAAGAATTTACACTCACTGTGATATCATTACGAGAAACTTGTTCTGTTATTGTTGCTACCATGAAATCTTTCACAGGGACAGCCGATATCCATTGTTTCCGTAGTTTTTAAAGAAAACTAAACATTGTTGTAATTTCCCTTGCAGTCAGCAGTACAACATTTACTCGGCTTAAGTGATTAAACTATCAAACGTCAGTAAACTGTACGTACGACACAAAACACTGAAAGAACCAATATGAAGATTCACTTAGGATGCCATATTGCAACACACTTTATTCAGTCTCAACACTCTTATACGCGCTTATTTACAAATAAAATACGTTCCAATTCCACGAGGGCATGTTACGAACAGTTACTAACAGTTCACCAAACAAAAGTTGTAGACGTTAGACCACCCGTGAGAGAAAGTGAGGAACTGGAAAATATCTTGAGGCGCGACCTAAGTGAAACGTGCATCTTCAACTCAATATAACTTTCGCAGTTTAGGCACATATATTGGGTTAAAATAAACTCTGTGATTTACCGTTGATAAATCGTTATCAAATCAGTGAAATTTTAAGTTGAAATTAATAGTTTTCAACTAGGCGAAATGTTTCACTAGAAGCGTAAAATTTTTACATTGTTTTAAAAAGCGATTCTCTGAATCATCTTATGACTGAACAAAAACACTAAAGACGGTCTAGATTGTGTCCAAATGCAATCTCTGAGTAAAAATGCCCATACAATAAACCATTTATCGTCGATTTCACAAAACTGAATGTGTTGTTGATTTTTGAATTTGTACTGAACGCTGTCTGTCAGTACAAATTAATGTTAACAGAACACACGCTCCTATGAAAGAACTTCTAATACTTACGTGGGTGCTGTCGAGCCTGAGAGTTTTTCTCAGGAAATTCTCCGTCTGATTCCCAGCGATGAAGTAAGCGATGAGAAGAGCATGATAGGTGGAATACGGTGAGAAGAATAAGTTATCATTTGGCATAAGAGTGTTGATGGCTTGAAGAAGAGCCAGCGAAAAATCCTGCTGGCCTGTATATAGATTCTTGTGTCCATCTCTGCTCACTGTAAGGCCGCCACCAAGGCAATCTAGCTGTACTTGTGCCCGTAAGCTCGTCACACAAAACACCGCCACCAGACCAAAGGTTATCTTCATTTTACTGCTGTAACAAATATAACGTGCACTGTGTTGATCAATGTTTGCCAACTAAACTAACGTACTGCCGAATAAATGTAGAGAAAGTTACGACTATATGACCTACAATAAAAAGACTTTCTCAAGGCGTCTGTGGATATTACCAGTGACGTAGGGAACTACAAGATAACGCGAAATCGAGAGTGACGTCCTGATTAATGAGCATACTTTGATATTATATCAGATATGCTTTTGCATTTTATCTAAATATAAAACAGAATTAAAATACGAATAAGAAACAATCATCTTTATCCACTAATAATACTGGGGACTTTTCAGCTACCACGTATAACCATCATCAGAGTTAACATATTCAAAGTGTGATGAACTCTTTTATAGTTTATTATAAAATAGAACTTATGAGATAATACAATTATAGACGTTTCCAGTTTATAATTTTACATTTTTCACGTTATCCAAAAGATTATTATTTCATTGTCATCGCAGACGCTAGGATGATTACTCAAAGGCTTTTGACAGTATTGACTACGTTCTTATGATTGCCAAAATTTAATTTCTCGGCTTAGATCATACGGCGGTGGGATTCTTCCGCTCTTATCTAAATAATTGATGGCAGAGCTCAACGTTCAAAACATTCAGAAGGTTTTCTCAAGAGAAAACTTAAATTGATGGTACTGGACTTACAAAAGTTGCAGTTTGTGAAGTATTTCATTCACTATTGCATAAATCTATTCCATTTCTGTAACAAACATTAGATTATTAGATTTTATTTTATCCTTTCTTCTTGGTAGTTTAAAATTCGATAAGTAAGTTTATACTTTCTTCTAAGCCTTTCTGTTATTTTTGTTAGAGGTTAAGTATGAGTAGCATAAGCTAAACTTCGCCTTTCTGTCTTTTACATTATATTTTCTTCTTACTTTGTACAAAATGAAGGCAATTAATTATTATTATTATTATTGTTATAGAAGCTTCTAGCCCATAGCTTACTCTTCTAGTATGCTACAGTCCAACGTTTGATTGTTACAAAGAAAGATGAAGCAGTACATTTTAAGATGTACTTTCAGACCAGGTAACTGTGAAACTAAATGTAATATGGCTACCGCAAGGCAAACCCTTTGCTTACCAGTGATTCATATGTTACATACTCCTGTGATTGTCTAAGTAGATCGTACAGAGATAAAAAAATAATTTATTCAGGTGCCAGAAGCCAGACAGTTTAAACATAAAGCTGATGTTAATGAACGATGATGAGGAGGTTGACCTGAATCAGTGCTTTAAAAAAACAAGACCTCATAAGAGCCATAGTTAAAAATGAATATATTTGTAGCAAACATACTTATAACAGGTAATGAGTGGATACTACAAATGGGTAATAGGTGTCCCAAATGTTTCCTTGAAGGTAAACATAGTTATCCTTTTTCAAACACATATACCGTTGCTACTTGTACAATCCAGTTTTTGATATTTTTAGAATCAAAAAGCTCAGCTTGTAAATACGTATCTATAAGCGTATACAATTTTGTATGCTTTCATTTGTTGCTTGGTGTAAAAGTGTTAGCCCAAAGTAAACCACTATATCCATTCTAGATACTCGAAATTTTCAAATTTATGGGTTTAAACCATCTATTTATTTTGTATCTGTAATGCAGAAAAATCTGGAAGTTCTAGCACAGTTTTTTGAGATAGTCACTCTCTTTTAACCAGTTTATCTTATAGACTACTTAAGGCATGATTGGATTGGATATAGGACCTTTTAAAGCATCTTAATTTCTTGGAGAATTTTAGAATTAATTGTATCATCACAAGGCGTCCTTATATCACTTATTTCATTTGAAAACGCCCACGTCGCCAAAAGGAACAGAAACACGAGTAATCGAAATTATAACACATTAATGTTTTAGCATATGAATCAAGGATTCACTGCTTAGCAATATTCTTATAAGCTTTGAACAACGTTATCTTCACTCCAATTACGTTGCACCAACAAGTTATAAAAAAAGTTATAAATAGCCTTAAAGATCGCGCGGTTATATTGTCCCACCCAGAGGACCGTCACATAAACTTAAAAATTGTTCGTAACACACTGAAAATGAATGGCTACCCAAAAACATTTTTCAAATTAAAGAAAGAATAAACAAAATCTATAATGGAACGTCATATAAATAACATGAACGCTAATATGGTTAATTTTATAACATTACCGGAGACCTCAGAGAAGATTGAGAAATGTTTTAAAAAGTATGATATAAATATTTAGCATAAATCTACCAACTGTGTTGGGAAATATTTTTCAAAACCTTTAATACCTAAAGATAAACAAACCCACACAGCATACAAATTAAATTGTTTAGATTACGAGGGAACTTATATTGGAATCTCTAAACAATATTCACAAACAAGAATGTATGGCCATAAGTATAGTACAAGAAACAAAAACTTAGAAAATTCCACCGCCATTGCTAAACACTGCTTTGATTATAACCATCAATTTGTTTACAAAAATGTTAATATTTTAACTAAGGAAACTAATTATCATTAAAGATCTATTCTGGAGATGATTCACATAAAGCGTGACTCCAAGTCTGTAAATCATAGAACAGATATTCAATCATTAAGTCAGATTTATACTTACTTAATTAATTGAAACCCTTGCAAATTCCTACATGCCTCTTTATAATGTTAAAGATATATTTTAGGTAGAATGCTCAATTAGCAATATTTATAATACGGTCTGACAACCTTTTTCTATTACCTCATAAATCTTCAACATCTGGTTCGAAAGTGGATACTCGAGCGTTATATTTTTGGTTCAGTCCTTTAGTCGTATTACATACTGTGATTTGATATGACTTCAAAGTTTATAAGAATATTGCTAAGCAGCGGATTCTTGATTCATATACTAAAATATTAATGTATTACAATTTCAATTACTCGTGTTCCTGTTTCTTTCGGCGACGAGGGCATTTTTAATTGAAATTAGTGCGATAAGGACGCTTGTGACGATATATTTAGTTTCAAGAAATCATGTTTTAGACATTGATACGTCTTCTGATGATGATCGTGAGACTGATACGTACGTAAAGACGATAATAATGAGCATATATGTTAGCGTGACCTATTTCTCGAGAATTCATATATAATTCATACCTGGGTCAAGAATCGTTATTGAAAATTATAGTGCATTACGATTTCTTTGAACAAGATAAACTTTAATTTGGGAATTTTAAAATGACTTCAGATGACATAACTTAGATCTACGTCTTGGCCTCTCAACACGATAAGCTGACTCATTATTATCAATTATAAATAAAACCAATGTAGGAATGTTTACTACTCCTTATTTAGATAATGAACATATTTTAGATTTGCTAGAATCTTTTTTTATCGCATAGATAAACGCGGTATTCAATGGAAGGTTATACTTGGTTATCTACATGTGGTTACATATTATAATAACATAATATATTCCTGCTTCAATTAGCGACTTCTAATTTACATTCACATATACAGGATATAATGTGTATACACGAACTATAATGGATATGAATCATCGGTGAAACGATTTCTTATTCATAAGACGAGAGACATATATCGCTCTTTTGTTTAATTTCACTGTAGTGAATATCTCCGCAACCTAAAACAGTGAAATCGTTCAATGAAACTGTGGAAGCTATATCCTATTAAGCCTTCTCGGAATCGCTTCTCAAATTACCCACAAAAGAGGATGTGAGCACCTCAAAATTAAGCGATATGATTCTTGCACTGATTCGTTTCTCAATGGTTACATTATGTCAGACAGAACGGATGTGGATATGTTAAGATGGACGTCACAGAACTTGCTGTGGAAAATTAGCATTACCCGTTGAATAAGTGCCCATTCAATTTGAATAATTCGAGTTTCAAAAAAAATGCTCAAATAGTCGAGCGCATTAGCTGTAAAAATTGTATAATCTCAGTCTATAATAGTGAATAGATTCTCAAGAATTATTTTTTTTCTTGAGTTTCTAAGAGTAAGAATTTCAATCTATTACATTGAAAATATTGCTGATAATTACCATCTAAGGCATCCGTATACTTTTTGTTTTAGATAAAAACCTGGACGGGGTTGCTGCGCGCTCTGACGACACCACAGCAATCGGGCCAGAAAACCTAATCCGTTAATAGAAGCTTCTCCTCCTTAAGTGGCTTCGAGTTCCCGAATTGTGGGCCTCAAGTCGCCGTATTCAACCCATCAGAATGACTGCCTTCTGCATCCGGTCTACCAAAATCTGTGCAGAGTTCTTGCGGACCGGAATGATCTTTAAGTTGGAAATTGTTTAAGGGAAGACCGAATTCCGGCCAAAACACCGATAATCAGAACAACTCATACGACCTTGTGGCCTGGGTATAATAGGAGATCTTGATACTATTTTCCCTCCTCTTGCAAGACAACGTTGTTCTCTGTCGGAGCAAAGAATTCGATGACATACATAGTCTTGGTTTGGTTATCGAGGAGGACAACGTCAGGCCTATTTGCTTATATGGACCTGACGGTCGGATCGATTAATTCCTGCAGAAATGGCATTTCTTGCTTTCGACAACAGTCTCTATATCTCCTGGCATGTAAGGTAGCACCGGCTCTTGGCCTATTCTGTACGAGTGCCTTAGATGGTAATACAGCACCCGTAGGACCGCATTATGGCGATGGGTGTACGCCGAGGCCGCTTTTGCCGGACATGTCGACAAAAGGAGGACAGCGCCTGAGGCTTTTTTTTTCGCATATGTCAATCTCGATCATTTATCACTATTTCTCTCTACAATCGGCCAAAATAGTTAACTAATCGAATAGCGTCGATTATTTCGAAGGACCACTTTGCTCTATTACTCGGAAACAGCTCGAGGTATTACAACGAATTTTTATGCCAGTAAATGTCGATATCTAGTTTGTGCCAAAATGTCAGGTGAATTGCATGCATCGTTTGGCCGCTAAACGAGAACACATTTGCCATATAACCACATTCATTCGCTACGCTTACTCCGTCTTAATAAACATTAGATGAACACACACACGCTCACATTATAAGGCTTCAAACATTCTCTGACCCCAATCGTACCATATATGTTTCTCGATAGCTAAATATTTACTATAAATAAGAATCGATCACCTATATCCTATACTACTTGGTAGCCGAAATATCCTGAGTACATTAATAGTATTTTTAGAGGATAATGATAATTTATAATGTTATAGTATATCTACAGTGTGAACTTCTTTATAGTTTGTTGTCTAAATATTAGTAGATCAAAAGACATCAAAGTGTTCCCTGGTAAAATTAATATCTTTTCCTGGAGATTTTTCGAATGCATCTGGATACAAAAGAAAATCTATGTTTTATCTCCAAAGATATAATGACCATCCTATGTTTATTTCATGGTACTATATTTACTGCGGCAAATAAATTTAAGGTTAGAATATAATAATATATTTAAATCATTTATTTCCTGTTTTTAATGAAACGTTCCTCGCAGTATTATTTCATATCATGAATGTATATAACAATGTACTAATAGGTATCTGATTGATTGTTCAACAACATTTCCGTTTCATTGAAATTTAGCAGATTAAGCTGCACCATTTAGATATAAAGTCTTGCTCATAGATTATTGAACGTCCCTTTGAGCCAGAAAAATTTTAACAACGAAGTTGAAAACTTTCAGCATGGCGTTGGACAATAGTTACGATGAATCTTTGATCAATAATTTAATTTCTAAGCAAAAAAGAAATTGGAACGTAGCCAACTACCCAAATTAGAGTCATTACCTTCAAATACAATAAAATTCAAACGTTTCACTTATCATCCTTCAGTAATTAATAAATTCCATAATTTGTGAACCCTTTTATAGCCCTGATACATACCAAGTTAAAAAGTTCACACTGTGGGTACATTATAACCTTATTGATAAGAAATAATCACCCCTATTCACTAAAACTACTACTTAAGTACTGAGGACCTTTCGGCTATCAAGTAGCCATCATCAGAGTAAAGTAAATTATAAATAAAAAAAGGTGCATGTTTAAATACTAGTTGGGGATAATAATGTAAACAATGGGTTACCCTCAGCTGGAGATAAATCAAAATTTAATAAATTGCTTTTACCATCCCCTCCAAATTACCTAGAAATTTGTCTGTAATGTGTTTTTAAGGTGATAAACTTTTTGAGAAATGTGTTCGGCTATCGCTGATTTTTCACCATGATTTTTTTTTATATGGGCTAAATGTTCCTTATGATGAGTTAAAATGTTCCTTGTAGTTTGACCCACATAGCATTTTGAACATGACTCACTATTGAGTTTTTAAATCCCAGATTTGTCGAAATCGGAAACTTTATCAAAGGTGTTGCCTAAACGATGTTTTAGCTTGTTCTTACATCTTATATCTATAAACTGGTTGACAAATCTGGGATTTACAAAATCAATTGTGACTTTCCAAAATCTATGTGGGTCAAACTGGAAGGACATTTTAACTCGTTATAAGGAACATTTTGCCCATATAAAGAAAAATAATGATGAAAAATTAGCGATAGCCGAACATATTTTGGATACAGGTCACACCGTTTCTCAAAAAAAATTCATTACTATTAAAACACAGTACAAACAAATTTCTAGGTAATTTAGAAGGGATGGAAATGTATAAACGAAAACGCAATTTATTAAACCCCTTGTTTACATTACTATCCCCAACTAGTATCCAAACCCACACATTTTGATTTACAATTTAGTTTAGTCTGATGATGGCTACTTAGTAGCCGAAAGGGCCTCTCATAGTAATTTAAGGGAGAATAATATGTTCAAAATCACTTCTTGTGGTTATCACAAACATTCCAAATCATATTTCTGATTATAGCATTGATTCAATTGAAGCGAATAGACACTTGTAATTATCAATAACAAACACAAGAAAGTGAAGCATATTTGTAACTTTCTTCAATCTACGTTTGATGCTACCCTCTAAAACACTCAATGCTCAATTGTAAATATAATACGCACCTTGGCCCTTGCCTGTGATGATGAAAATTATGAAACTCGTTTGATTGAAGGCAGATAGTGAACGCAACACAATAGAGTACTACAACACACAACTAATTCAAATAAAATCAGCAATTCTTCGAGTCGTCGAACAGGTTTGTTTTATGTGTTATCGATGACTAACGAAAATACACTGACTTTAACTGAATACATTCTCCATGAAACCAACATCGTCCGGTAGAGTTCATTATTATGTTAATGAGTTGCCTACGATCTTGATCCGTCAGACGTCAAAAGAAGGGATAACGTAAAATTTTCCAGTTTCAAGATTATTTTCTCGAAGTGCATTTTCACCTACCGGGAATTCCGTTGATTGATGTAAACCTACGCAGGACCGTAGTTGGCAGTATCAGAACTGCCGGCAGCGGGCGAACATTCGAGTCTCAAGATGCACTATAAAGGTTTTAGCCCATAATATCAATTGAAACCTCAACAATCAGTTATTGTAAGGAAGCTCTGTACCACCAGATCGTGATCATCGGTGTTTTGGGCGGATTTCGGTCTTCGCTGCGTTCGAACTTGTAAGCAGATTTTGATAGACCGGATGTAGGAAGCAGTTATTCTGGGTTCAATAAGACTTTTTGGGGCACATGATTTGGGAATCTGAAGCTACATACCGAAAGGGGGGAGGGTAGGAGGATTTTCTGGCGCGCAGCAGCCCCGACTAGGTTTTAATGTGAAAAGAACTATATACCGTAAATGGCCAAAAATGTCATGAAATTGAAAAACGTATAACTTGCCATACATTATGTTAAAGCATATTAAAATAACCTTACATTTGACGCTAAGCAGAGTATCCTAGGATTTTTTCGCTAGTTGGGGGCAGTTTGGATATTTTCAAAAAATTGACTAAAATTAATTTTAAGTTAAGCTGATACAGCTTTTTGTATTTATTATGACCTACTTTCACACAATTTGGTCAAAATTTGCCCAAGATAGCGTAAATTTTTTCTAAAAAAATAAAATTAATTTCAAAGGGGGGGGACGACCCAAACTTCATGAAATTCAAACTGCAGGTTTTTCAAACATCGACAATAAAAGGGTTCAAATCTCAAACCTTAGCCAATAGTATAAGAGGCCCAAAAAAAAACTCCCAAACCACCTAAGAAAAACGGTTAAAAACCTGTTTTTTGCATAAACGAAAGGGTTACACCAAATAATTCTAATAGAAATTTTAGCGTATTGTTAGTCTTATCAATAGGAACATTTTGCGTCGGGTCACTACACCAGAACACGAAAAAATAAGACAACTTGACTTCACTATAATAGTGCGCCTGATGTCCCTTTCAGGACGAAAAGTACCAGTATCTCCAATTCGATCGAAAAGGTCTTGAAATAGCTTTCGATTTGGCTACCTTCTATTTGGGTGTAACTCTAAATACCGATGATGAGCTCTAGGCCCAAGAAAATCTGTTTGCGCATAAACGCAGACAATATCACGCTTTAATTTATTTGTAAATAAATTATGTCAAGGCACAAATGGTAGGTTTGTTTAGTGTTAGAAATATCGCTGACGATATTGCTGTGCAACGAAACATGTTAAGTAAATAGGAATATATCAAAGCTCAATACGATGCAGTTATTTGATGATGGATTTATGAAAGTAAATAGTGGTTTATCAGGATTACCAATTAGTAAATGATGAATGAAACAATATGTTTACGACGTCATTATTCTTGGTCAACCAGAATTCCCAGAAACGGGATTAAGTATCTTTAATAGTCAATAAGGTAATTTACTTTACGAAGAATTCCATTCATAATGTGACTACATCAATCATAAACCACAAATCGTATGTCCATTATTATCAAAATAACAATATGTCGTAAATATCTTATTTGTATAAAATTGAAAATAAATTCGATTAACCGGTTGGGTTTTTCCTATAACTTGTATAAGAGAGTGTACGAGATAACCTAACTGAGATACGTCAAAACTCCAAGTTATATTCGCTCCAGGAAGTGTATCTTCAAATATTAGGCGCCTAATAAATCTCAGGGATATCAATAAACGAGGATTGGTCAATAAGTTCATTAAAATTTTTACAAATCACATTATTATGCGTTCATTTATTTCTATTTTTCAACATAATTCCCTTTTGGTACGATATACTTCGGTCGGCGCCTCTTCAACATCAGCCATAACGTGAATTTTGTTCATCATTTCTGGCGTAGTCCCGTCCTGTCGAACGATTTTCGCCACTTGTGTTTTCAATTTGAACGCTCGTAAAAATGAAACCAATCGATGGATATGGCAAACACGGATGGCAACGCTATGGCATGACGGTACCGGTTAGAAACAAGAAACACGAGTGTTTCGGTACTACGAGCGCCATCTCTTAGCTTTTAAAAGGACTTATGGCCTCTCGTGTAGCGCGGGATGTACGAAGAACATCGTGTTAGCCAGCGGTGGAATGTTGGAAGATTAGATAGACATTCGAATTTTTCTTGACGGTTTGGAGGTTATAGCCATAGGGAAAGACTTCACTGAAGTCTGTTAGTTAGAAGTTCGGCAGGGCTCGAGCACAATGAAGGGGTGAATAGTTTCAGTTCGTCTAGTCACTCGTGGTGGCACAACAGACTAGATTTCTGATGATCACCGACCATGGAAATATCTATAGAAAAAAGGGAGATCTCCCACCTTTCTGCGATTTTCTAGAGAAGTCAATGAACTCCTAAGTGTGACATCTTCAAACAAACGAATAGCTCTCTTCTGGATAGAATCCAGCTTCATTTTATGTTTGGGAGCCAAACGAAAGGGAACCATTCGGGTATTCGATAAGCTTTGATCTTTATTTTTATGATGAACTTGTGTGGTTGCGGGTGTAAAGAACTGTTGTGTCTGGGGGTATCTGTTGATAGGTTTGTCATAAATAGCGAAGAAATATATCATTTGTACGTGAAACATTTTTTTAAAGTAGGGAATTATGAATCAATTTTTCTACAGTCTTCGGTAGTGTATTGGTTTACATGCTGCTTCTTCCTCTGTCGAGCCAAGTACCGACTGAGGTATAGGCCGGCGTTAAATGAGATAGCAACAATAGTATATTGTACAACAAGTGAGAAAAACGACATATTTCTCACTAGCGCAGAAGTTTGTTGGCACGATCGGCTCGTGCCGCAAATCAAGCGAGTGAGAAATATGTCGTTTTCTCACGAATTGTACATTGTACTTTTTCTACGGATGCGTTGTTTTCAAGTATTGAAAATTAAAATACATATACAATAATAATACTTGTATGTCATTAACTCATTTTTATATTTTATGTAAAATAGTAATTAACAGTTATATTTGAACTATTTTGTAAAGTAATTCCTGGTAGGTTGTTTTGTTTCAACATGTTTTCGGTAATTGAAATATTAGCTGCGGTCGAAGTTGAAGTTGATGGGGAAACGTACTGAGCTTCCACAGCATTGTTGTGTTCAAGTTCTAATGGCACTGGAGGCTGAATGGATTCTACTATACTTTTTGAAATTTTCATTTTGTTAGCTATGGAGTTGTCGATATAAGATTCAGCAACATTGCTGGATTTCCAACTCCCATGGCGTTTTAAAGTTAAAAGATCTGCCCCTGCATTAACTAAAATAGTCGCAGATGACCTTCGAAAACAGTGGCCAGTATATAATTCAGGGTTAGGTAATTGCAAAAATTTCGCTATTTCTTTCGCCATGGTGCCAAATTTATTTATCCCCACAGGCTGTTTCGTACATTTGCTATTTTTGTAATTTAAAAAAAAAACGTGTTTCATTTGTGCATGGTCGAAGCCTCACATATTTTTTGTAAATTTGGTAGAATTCTCCAGTGACTGTGAAATTTCTAGGAACCTTGGTTTTAGTATCGGGTAATTTTATTAAAAGGGCCGAATTAAGATCTTCCATGTCATCAATTTTTAATTTTCGAAGTTCATCACAACGGCATGTCCCCTGTAAGGCCAATAGCTAAAGCAGCCTGAAATCAAAACCAAACATTCATTTTCCGATAACAATTTAAAAATTTTCAATTCATACCTTTATCAGCAAATACTTTTCATCAGGTGCATCTTTTAAAAATTGTTGAATTTCTTCAGAAGTTAATGTTTTTGACTGTTTTGGAACATATTTTTCAGATTTGCGTTTTAAAAATGCACGTAGTTTTACGTATTTTGATATATCAACACAGTTTTTAATCATTAAGGTACTCCTTAGCATCGAGTACTGAGACCATAATGTTGATGATTTCAATCTTCTTGACAACTCTTCAAAATAAACTAACAAGGTATTTTCGGAACAAGAATTTATCTTGGCTTTCATTTTCCAGTCCATAAAGTTTCTGTAAGCGATTTCATATTTTTCTCTTTTTGTGCTTGGTAGCAAATTATTGCAAACATCTATTGCTTTCTGAATAATTTCTGGAGGTGTATTTTCCGACTCTAAATCTTCGTATTCCATTATATTCAATATTTAATGAATCTGAACTGTTTATATTATAACAAATAACAATAAAACTATTTTCGTTGGGTAAGTTGACAGCAATAATTATGCAGTGCTTCGGTTTTGTTGTTATAGAAACGCCAATAATGGCCTACTTGGATATTGCACGCGAATCGTCGGCGTAGCGTTGTCAACGTGGAGAACGTGTCATATCAATCTGACATGTAACAATTCATGACTGACTTGGGTTATCGTGATAACAGTGAGAAATTATTTCTCACTGTGAGAAATTATATCTCACTGTGAGAAATTATATCTCACTGTGAGAAATTATATCTCACTGTATTGGCGGATACTTCTCACTTTTTGAACGTATGAAAGCTATGAGAGAAGTGGCACATTGTATAGCATCCGTAGAAAAAATCAATTGTTGTTTAGCTCCAAAATTGCATGTCTAGGTGAATTGGCAAAATAGAAATTGGATTCTGAATGTATAGCCAGATGAGTAAAAGGTAAACACAAACATAGTAACACTTTAAAAATTTATTTGTCAATATACAAAAATATTTTAAATTCACACATATATTTATAATATCTATAATGGCACATAATTCACAATAGTAACTAATATCTGTCAAAAATATCATTATTTTTACATGGGTATTGACATTTCTCACGGATCATTCTTTGGTTTATCATAGTAATAGTAGTTATATAGCTCAATTTTTGTCAGTGGTTATGTGAAGAAACTGGAAAGCTTTTAAAGTTTTATTTTGATAATAGCCATTTAGAACATCAGTATAGGTCAATCAGTTCAAAAAGGCATACATTCAAGCTCATATTAGTTTGTAGTGAGCTTATCTCACAATTTCTTTTTTTTAAGACACGAATGGGCATATCTACAAAAGTATCAATGTTTTTATAGGTAATTGAAATCATATAGATGCATCGTTTGGTCCATAGTTTCAAATCACTACTAATAGCTACGTTACAAATATTTTCTAAATCACTTACAAACTTTTAGAATGTTGAAATTACCAATGTTACTGAAAATTTGATATACAACTGGAATATATTAAATTAGATTATTTAAAATTGCTCCACTATATGGAGCAGCATATATATATTCTGCGACGAAACAATTATCAGATCGTTGAATAATAAATATACATATCTAAGTTTAACTTCATTATAACGACCTAATTAATTTTTATTAATTGTATTCATGGTTTCATTTGTCCAGAGACGTAGCGAGGATAAAGCATTAATGAGCTCCCGGCTCATACTCCCTCCCTCCAGTAAATACTGGGCGACCAAAAAATCTAACATTGCTAAATACAACTATACATATAAAAATGTTCAGTCACTCTAATGATCGCTACTCGGTAGCTCAATTTATAATAGATAGGGGTCATTGTTTCTTTTTACAGTATACAAATAAAACACGAAAATTTTCTGCAAAAATTACGAATTTGAGTGACCCGAATTTACCTTTTTTTACAAAACTTAACAGATCTCCCATCATATCCGGCCGGGCCAGTGCACTCTAGCCCTCCTCCGCTACGCCTCTGCATTCGTCATGCGAAAATAAGTGTAGCTGGACAAAACTCTAACTAGGAATGGACAAAATTCTCAATGAATCGATTCGAATCGCAACTTCATAGTTTGAATCGATTAATTAATCGTTAAATGTTTACCAATACATCGCAAAGAACGCAATTAATTAAAAAAACTCTGAAAAATACTTTTATTTGTTTATAGCCATAAGGGTAAGTTTCGATATGCAAAATAGTTGATAACTTCACAATTATTAATTACGCAATATGCAATTTATTGAAAACATTAAATACAGAAAAATGCTACGATCTTTTGGCTGATGACCGATCTTCTATAAAAGAGTATGCTGTTTAGCATTTATGGCTTTCGAATGGTATGAATTTGAATTTATAATCGAAGTTGCACTATCGCTTGGTAGAGGTCGGCATCGAAATTACACGATGTTCTTCAAATAGAATAATCAAAACCAACGTTTCATCAAATAATTTAAATGATTTGGATCGATTAATTTTTTCCGATACATCGACTCTTTTGAATCGATTCATAATCGCAAATCCCTAACAACTACCTACTCTAGTTCAGGAACTATTGAGGTATCCATCACGCGCCTAGATTTACAGGTATTACAGTTTCCATTAATATGAGCTCTTGAAGAAGTATTATTGTGTATAAGAAGTTGCATAAGTTACATAAGTAATTGTGTGGTCTTGATCCCATCCGTTTATTACAATTGCGTTAGTTATACAATAACTAACTAAACAATAAGATACTAGAACTACGTTTCCAGCATAATTGATGACAACTTTCTAACTAACAAATTTTCTAATTCAACATATACATCTAAAATACATTATTTGCGTATGTAATAGACAACTTTCATTCTTAGTCAAGAAAAGGGATATTCGACCTATATATTGAGAATAGTTTCGGCATTTTGAAAATAATAATTGAGAAAAATCCGCTCTCTTTCAATCCCTTACTATTTCTGATGATGAATAACAATAGAGAAAAGTCTGTAGGTACGGTTTTTGTTTAATTCAATGAGTTTTGATTTCCATTACGAACAATTGATTCAATGTAAATTTTCAATTTTATGTATCGCCTCACGAATTGTTCAGTTTACACCATAAACTGAGTCGGAAACACAACTGAATGAAGCTACAGCATAAGATCAATGCAAATATAATGAATTGCCTCCGGCAAATACCCTATATACCTAAATAATGGAGGTGAACTTAGTTTGGTACAAAGGGGTCCAGCAATTAATATAAAGACTACCCTTATAAAATATTATAAATGTTGATATTGAAGTGGTTAACAAAATTTGGGATTGCTAGAACCTTATAGTATTACAGATATTTCATTGTATCTGTTTGATCGTTCTGTGTTTCTAAATAACTGGGAGTAAGTCCCCAGTTTTTATACTTTTGGGCAAACACGCCGCCATTCTCCAAGCGGAGAAACTGGCGCTAACACATCAGTATATGCACAGACAGCAAGTCAATCCTTGCTGCTCTGGGTACCAGGAGAATAACATCAAAGCTGGTGTGGGAGTGCATCAACACGCTGAATAATCTTGGCGGAGACGAAGGCAAGCACACCCTATTCTGGGTTCCGGGTCACTCTGGAATAATGAAACGAAATAGCCGATGAGCTTGAAGAGCTGGGGGCTATAGAGCCCCTAATACGTCCCGAACCAGAGTGGAGTAACATCACAGAGACAATTAACTGATGGGTCAGAACACAACAATCGGAAGAGTGGAAATTAGGTTGCAGGCGGATTGGACAGCAAATTAGGGAAGACTGGTCGCAGTAAGTGAGGAACCGATGCCAAACTGCTGACACAGATACTCACAGGACACGGACCGTTTAACTATCACCTCCATAGGATCAACCTTAGCGATTCGGCTTCAGGGCATTAACCCCTACAACCTCCAATACTGGGAGTTGTATAGGTGGCGGTTTTTTCCACCTCGGGCACTCGGTGAACACACTCGTTTAAATAATATAACACGAAATTTGTGTTAACCTCTTTAGGAATCGTTCACCTGGGGGATAATGGTGAAAAGGGCTTCGGCCTAGGTATTAAGTGACCGCAATGCCCCGCCCCCTTATATTATATTAATAATAAACCCCAAGAATCTTGAAAACTCTGGAATCAAGCCTCATTCCCGACATGTCTGATTTCAGAATCCTGCTATGACGACTGCGAGCGAATTCACAATTTCGGTTGCACGTTTTCTTAAATTAATGGTTTTAGCGGTGTGAACCTCATTGTACGGTTTAATTTCAGTATTGTTTGAATTGGTAATTGAATGAATCAGGCCCTGACATATATGTTATAATAGCGGCAGCTATATATTCATCGCGGTATGTTATCATTCTATATAAATTCACGGAAGGTCTCATTCTGTCGGAATTGATTATTTTCAGGCAGGGTGATCGATTAACAATAAATTAATCATTCTGAAATGGCCTAAGCCCTGTTCAAGATAAGGAAGCAATGACGTCATATTTAGTGTTTTAGTGCAAGCAATTCATCGAACAATTTCCCTAAATATGTGCCGCGCTATCCTCAACTATAAATTACTATGAAGAGGAAAGTGATAAAGCAGGGCCATATCTGCCTATCACGGCCGTTAAAGACAGTAGAGTTGCTGCAGCTTCATAACTGAGTCTTAATGGCCAATTTAACCGCAAGTAAATGAAATAGTGGTAAAACAATTATAAGTTCAAGGAGAAAACATCAAAAGGCTGAAGTACCAAGGACCTTTCAGCTATCAAGTAACCATCTTCAGAGTTAACTAAATTAGAAAACAAAATGTATCTGCGTGAATCCTATTTAGGATTAATGCAAACAAGGCCTCCACTGGAGATAAAACTGAATTCAATAAATTGCTTTTTCGCTTATACATTACCATCCCTTGACCCTTATGAATACTTTTATTTGTCCTACAGAAGTTTCAGAAGTGGTGTGACCTGTATTTAATAGTATATTCTACAAATTTGGAATGTCTCGTATTCCACGAACAAGCTATTTCATAAATAATAGGTGCACATCAATCCTCTGGAATATATACTCGTTTGAGTAAGTTTTCTGTAATCTCGAAAAAGAATGTCAAGAAAAGGAAGCTGGTTATTGCTTTGTAATCCTACAGTGGCTTTAAATGAATCAAACTGGTTATTAAACGTGTTCAAAAACCAATTGATTCAATTAAATTCACTGTACAATTAGAAAGCAATAATCAGCTTCCTTTTCTTAATATTAATGTTATCAAAGAGTGTCACCATTTGAAACTTGACCTATACAGAAAGCCTACTCAAATTAGTAGATATATTCCATCGGTTTCAAGTAGGTACCTACACCCAATGATTAATATATAATCAATGCTGCACCTCTTAATTATAAAACAGCAACATTCAATAGTCTTGTTCATAGAATATTAGACGTTCCTTCGACCCAGAAAGATCACAACAACGAAGTTGAGAAACTTCAGCAAATACCGACGGACAGAGGTTACGACAAATATTTGATAAACCAGCTAATTTTCAACCAAAAACGAAAAATCAACTAACCAAATTAGAGCCATCAATTTCAAATAATTCAATGAAATTCAGTTATCAAAAAATTCCCTAATTTGTTTTCTAAATTTGCAATAGAACCCGTTTATAGATGCATGAACAAGCCAAAAAAACATATAAAATTGATATGTCAAACTAGAAGGAACATTTTAACTCGTTGTAAAGAACATTTGACCCTATATAGAAGAATAATAGTTAAAAATTAGCATTAGCAGAAGATATTTCAAATATAAGCTAATCACTTTTAAAACACAGTACGGACAAATATGTAAGTAAATTAGAAAGGATTGAAATATATGAGTGAAAAAGTACCCCCTTGTTTACATTATTATTGCCCAAATAGTATTGAAATAGACACATTTTGATTTATAATTTAGTTTACTCTGATGATGGCTACTGGCAGCTGCAAGGTCCTTAATACTTTAATAGTATTTTTTACTGGATAAGGGTGATTATTTCGGACTTATTAGTGTTAGAATGTATCCACAGTTATGCACTCTTTTAGTGTATCCTAATGCAGTCAAATGGGTATAAAAATAGGACAAACCCGTACATCCTTGGGAAATGTTCAAATTGCTTATAAACAATAAAAATAATTTGCCCAATTTTTTTTCTGGTCAACTTTTTTTCTGATGACATTTTGAAGAGAATGCACTTTGTCTCATCAACATGGATCCATTTCCCAAGGATTTACTGGTCCAATACCCATTTGACTTGAGAAGTTGGATCGGTATTTTATGGGTTATAATGGTTATGCCCCACGATAGGAGTGATTCCAAAGAAATTCTTAATGCAGAAGATATAAATTATTATTGATATTCAAATGGACATTCATATAATTTCTGGCTACCTATGTTTGGCAAGCAAGTGAAGACAGGCAAAATATCAATCTATCCTTATCCTACTGTTGGAGGTTCTATTTACAATTTGACTACTTCGCTCAAAAAACCCTTTCAGGGTATATTTACAATGGTGAAATTACATATACGGCCTATTTAGATATCTGGCTAATTCAGAAAAGGGGGCAACGGTACATAAGATTGATTGTTGCCGTTTTCGGATTTGATTTCCTTCAATCGACCGTCTTCGTGATAATTTGGATCGTATTTAGGTGACATATTACCATAATGTTCCGGCGAGGCGCTGATATGATTGACGTACTCGATTTTCGAACCCATCGAATTCTCATCAGCGTTCGGCGAATGCGTTTGAAGCATGGAATATTCGCGCCCCAGCGGCGGACTCTGATTGGACAGCGGCGTGATGTATTCGTGGGTGCGCATCGGTGCGCCGAACAGCTGACTATCGTGCGAATTGAGCGTGTACGAGTAGCCGTTCTGGGGGGACCCAAAGTTCGGGTAGGTGGCCGTGGACGAACTCAATAGATTTAAGTGCGGGCTCAGATCGTATCCGGATTGGTAGCTCCAGGAGTCCGCTGGTGCCGATGTGTTTAGCGTGTTGGCCTGCGTGAACGGACTGAGGGTGTTGTTGAAATTGGTCGAGATGCTCGAACTGGGCGAGCTCGAACTGATGTAACCGGTTTTTCTTGGAGGTTCGCGTTTGCGCCATTTCGCCCGTCGGTTTTGGAACCAGACTTGCACTCTGGACTCGCTCAGGTTCAGTTTTAGGGCTAGTTCTTCTCGAGCGAAAACGTCGGGATATGGGGCGCGTTCGAAAGCTCTTTCTAATTCTTCTAGCTGGAACGCTGTGAAAGTCGTCCTGAAATGAAGAAAGAATTGATACACAAATGTCACAATACTCGATTTCATGAATAATTCTACAATTTCAATATTTTCTACATGTAAATTGATCACGTATTCCTTGAATATAATTATGGTTACACAATTATCAAGGAATTATGGATTATTACAGTTACCTAATCATTTATATATTAATTAGTTAGTTTATATAATACATATGCAGTTTTAACATGTCTTGCTCATGCTTTAAATAGAGTTGCTGAAGAGATTTGGAAACATTTTCATCTTGTGAATAGTTGTGGCTCAGGTGTATTTCTTTATGGCTTTTGAATGTTATAATGGGAAAAATTATTTGATAATAAGACAGATGAAAGATGTTTTAATTATAATTATAAGGCTTGGGATTGAGATAAGTTGACAGCTTTGTGGACCAAGGAGTTTATGGCTTTTGGGCAGGGAAAGGTCATTGAGGTATCTATCGGTATGAGTGGGTTTTCGATACACAGAATGTGCCAAATTACCCTCAGTCTGTCGACTAACTGATACATCTGAAAAAAATTTGTGATAGAACTGTTGGAATTACCTACAAGAGGTTTGAGAATAGATGACAGATATCGAGAAAGTTTATAAGTAGGGCATCCGATAGTGCTGATAATTGGTCTCAAGGGAACTGAGGGCTTATGAATTCTAGGTGAACCATATAATCTGGGGCTTCTTGAACAATGGGGGATGAGAAATTTCTTATGTGGATCAGGAAGGGAAGAATGGCAGATAATTTGGGAAATTGAACGTTCTATAGAGTGGTTGGAATCTTTTGGTAGGAGTTTATAGGAATTAGTTTGTATATGTTGCAGAATTTTTTAAATCTGAACGTTCATGACAACAGTGGAGTTTCCTTTATCAGCTTTCAAAATAGTTAAATCAGGATTTGATTTGAGTAAATTAGGAGCTTAGATTAAACGTTTAGGGCAATTTGATTTAGGAATGAATAAGGGCGTGAATGTTTTTTCCTACAGAAAGCAGAAGAATCAGCTTTAGATCAAGCCGCAAGCCTGCCCTGAAGATGTCACCTGTAATTGTTGGCGAAACTTTGGCATCAAGTCGTGCTATTGTGACGCGGAATTCCGGAATTCATCCAGAAGCCAAGAATTTTCAAGATTTACTATCCGCGGAAGTCTATTATTCTAAATTTGATTATTTGGACAAGATCGCATTTTCAGTGTTTGCCACTGGAGTCATTTTAGCTAGATACTTTGAATATCTATTACTCTAGTACTAATAGTACCTATAATGTGTACTGTTCAAAGGATAAAAATCCTTGACAACGTTCTTTTCTCAAAACCTGTGCGGTAAAGATTTCAATTTTTTTATTCAGAACCCTTTTTTCTAGTAGCCAAGTATCACATCAAAACTAATTCATTTGTTTAGTTATAGATATAAAGTTAGAACATTCAGTTTTTTCACGATTTGACACCCTTCAATAGCGAGGTTGCATGCACTATTCAGATTAGTTTCGCGTGTGCTGGCATGTCAAACATCTGTTACAGATCCGCGACGAAACAATACGAGGCGCAAACTACCGTTTCCGGTTGACATCTGACACCCTCACCTAAACAAATGTTATATAGTTATCTAAAGTGCGAAGTGTGTTATTTTTATAGCATTTTAATTGCTTCAATATAATACGTCACTTTACCTGTTACTTAATCTATACTTCATCTCACTTTTGGCTCGGTGTAATATTTATTTTGTAAAAACTATAATGAAATAACATTATTATGTTGGAGTATCAACACATCAACATCGTATTGCACATGCTATTTTACGAGTGTAATTGTAATTGAAAAAGTACAATAAAAGAGAAAAATGGAGTACTCTAGCTGTATCATTGGATTTCTCCAAAGCATTTGAGCGAATCTGGCACCAAGGCCTTTTTGGGAAACTTCCGTTATATGATTTACCACCTCAACGTTGTCGCTCACTATTGACTTTTCTCTCAGATAGATCACTCCATGTGGTGGTTGACGGATTATCCTCCGATACAATTACTATTAACGCTGGTGTTCCACAGGAATCTGTCTTGGCTAACGATGGTTTTTCACCATTATTTTTCTTTATATGGGCAAAATGTTCCTTATACCTAGTTAAAATGTTCCTTCGACTGACAATCGATTCAAAATGCTATGTGGGTCCATCTAGAATGAACATCTCAACTCGTCGGTAAAAGGAACATTTTGCCCATATAAAGAAAAATAATGGTGAAAAATCAGTGTTGGTCGAACATATTTTGACTACAGGTCACATCATTTCTCAAAAAGTTAATCACTCTTAGAACATGGGCCCGCAGTAAAACATTTTTTTTACAACAAACTTAATAATATAAATTTCTTATGTTCAATATCATCTAAATATTTTTATAAGCAAACTAAGTATACAACTACTAAAACAAAAATGAGGAATAAGATTTTTAATATGTCAAAGATAAGATATTGGAACGATTGTACCTTAACGAAAGGAACTTTTCTACTACTTTGTCCAAATCTACATTTAATATTAAAAACAACAACGCATTTTTATTGAGATATTATCTTTCAAAATATGTAACTATGTTTTCTTTTAAAATATTCGGAAAAAAATTAAAATCTCGGAAAATGCTAGTTTTAAGTATGGAGGACTTTCCACAAATTGACCTGAAAATTTAGAGTAGATTCCAGGAAAAAGGCAAAATTGTTTTATTTGAAAAAACAAATTAGGGCTAAACTTCCTGCACAACTAAAAAA
The DNA here is from genome assembly GCA_958510875.1 of Endomychus coccineus. Taxonomy (NCBI): domain Eukaryota; kingdom Metazoa; phylum Arthropoda; class Insecta; order Coleoptera; family Endomychidae; genus Endomychus; species Endomychus coccineus. The sequence continues at coordinate 4,706,432 of OY294069.1, read as the reverse complement.
GTTATTATTTTGCAAATATTTACACATTCAATATATCTATGATTCTGTATGTGTACCTGTATAAATTCGGTTTAATCAAGTATCACATAAATTGGGATATTTGTCTTTTCTGGAGGATATTTTATCAAAACAACCAAATTAATCAATAAATAAGAACTAAATCCAAGTTATTTTCAATTGGAAAATAAATTTTAGTCACGACGTAGGCTTAGCAATGGGTTTCCCTATAAGCCTTCTGTTCGCCGAAATATGTATGCCCTATATGGGAAAATAACATATTATATTCTGGCACTGATTTGATTGATTATATTCTGACCTTATCTCTATCAAAGAGACAAATATGAAAATATTTTACTAACTATCTAAATAATATTCACCAAACATTAAATTTAAATTAGAACTTGAAAAAGACGATAAAATAAAGTTTTTAGGTCTCTCCTCAATTTGCAATTAAAATAGGATATCCTTCAATATGCTTAGAAAAACTCATTTCAAAGGCACATTCCGAAAGATTTATTAAGTATTATGTCACCTAAAAAAGCAGTCTTTCATTCTATCATATATGGATCATTTTCAGTGCCTCTATCAGAAAAAGATTTAACAATAAAATAAAACGCAACACAGGAAGGAGAATAATGTAAAACATTGAACCTTACATTAAAGTCCCACTTTCTGAATAATTGATATCTCTCACATAATTCGGTATCTCTCGAAACTTTGTTAATATACATTCTAAACATGATCTGGGAGTTTGATTAAGATCTCAAAACAAACTTTCTAACTTGATATTTAACGCTAAACATGAAAAAGACCATTTTTGAAAATCAGGAGTTGGATCTTAACATAAATATTATAATTGCTCCTATATAGAGCAAACAGGTCGCTCAACAGAAATTAGATTCAAAGAACACGCTTTCAAACCATTTAATCGAAAATAGTGGATTGTTGAAGCCATTACAAAGGAAGTATTGAAGCTATAATGGGAAAATTCAGTCAAAAGCTGGCAACGGCCTAGAACTGATACTTAAATATCGCAGTCAACGAGCGCATTTGGATCTGACTCCAAACATTACCTGACTGGATGATTATTGTAAAGGTGTAATGCAGAAAGACTAACCTCGTTTTTTTCTTTTTAACACCGTTGTTATCGTTCTTCTTTTTCTCGCTTTTCTTTTGCGGCGTGGTCGGCGTATTCCCAATTTCCGTGGACGTCAAACTTTGCAACAAAACCACATCGTCGTTCTTCCTTTTCGCGCCGTTTCCGTTATTATTCACGCTTTCCATTCCCTGCTGGAAAATAAGTTCCTGATGGTGCATCGGCGAGTTTTCCAGCTTGGTCGAACCTTTGTATTCCAAGGGCGATCCGACGTTCGAGAACATATTGTGTTGCTGTTGCAAACCCAACATGACCTGTATGGAGTGTACATCGATATTATCCTGATTTTTATTTTGTAACAAAGTGGAATTCAAAGACGGCAACGGCTGATTGGAATAATCGTTGAACGTTTGATCGTCGAACGGAGCACCTTCCATTTCGGGGAACAAAAAAATTAACACAATCAGAACAATTTAGCTAATTCAACTGATTGCCAATCAAGGGTAAATTGGCCACAATTTAGAGACACTGGTAACGTTGTACTGACTTCTGACGTTATTATTTTATCAAATTTATATTTAACAAGCTGAATTGAAGATGGTCCGGCCGACCAATAAAGTGGATACGCCGACGAGTCGGGTACACTCCCATTGGTTGGTTTGGGTAGGGGACGTCCCGAAGGGCCAATGCGGGAAATTCAGAGCCGAGATGACATATTATAGTTCACGTATTGTTCATTTGTTCAAGCTTGCTGTGGCAGGTTTGGACGGAGGACAATATCCAGGACCGTACGCTTAAGGGCTTAGGGTCAGGGTAGTTTCCAATGGGGGTGCATTGCATACGGACGTTTACACTCGCTTTTAAAGCAATTTTCGTAAGGAGTGAAGTGGAAACTAAAATCAGTACTTTTAAATCAATAAGGGCAACTGTGATTAATCTATCACTGACTTCCCTTACCTTTGCAAGCAAAACAGGTTTCGGGCATCTGCGAATCAAATGTATCATTGTAGGAGCCGAAAATATATTGCAAATGATTTAGAAACTGTTAATGAAAACGTTACATCTAAAATGTATTCAAATAATCTACTAAATGTATTCTACTAGCTACTCTATGTTTTGTACTGACACTTGCTGCCAGGTTGATTTTCGAATTTTTCACACTTGAGTATAATTTTTTTTATACTGATTCCTGCTGTCACATGAACTGTCAAAATTTGTCACAGAGTAAATGCTTAGAATAGACTGACGGTCGATGAGCTGCATAGACTCGACAAAGACGTCCGGAAAATGATGCATATCCATCACAGTTTGCATCCTAGGTCGTCAGTTCCCCACATTCATCTCCCACGTTACCGGGGAGGTAAGGGACTCCTTAGTCTGGAGGGTCTACATCGAAGTGGGGTTCTACGTAAAGTTCTTAGGGGTTCGGACCCCCCATGTGACTGGTCAAAAGTCACAAATTGGCCGACGTGGGAGGGGGGGGGGGACATTTATCGTATAGAGACTGATCGGGCTTAAGATATATAATCGGATGGTGGAGGCATTTTATCTAGTGAATTTGGAAGTAATAAATATAGGTGAACTACACTAGCGAGAGACTCGACATAACCTTGGTCTTTTTTTAACGCTACGTTTATGGCACTAGCGCACTCTCTCGAATTTGACATCAGTCGAGAAAGCTAACTGGAGCTTTTCGCCTGAAAGCTCAAATAAATGGCTCGGAAGAAGATCTTATACTCTGGCGGCATGTTGACAAGCCGATACACCGTGTGTGTTACAGAAGCGTCGAAACGCTCGGCTTGTCAGCAAGGCAAACCTTCGGCTGACTAAGGTCGGCCGGGGTCACATTGGGGACCGAGGAATTTACCGCAGCTTGTCAAGATGGCGTAATCAACACCTTGGTGGACCTGTTGAAAGACGCCTGAGACGGTTTTCCACCTGCTGTCGGCATGTCCGGCAAAGACGAGATCGGCGTACTCCCATCGCTATAATGCGGCCCTACTGGTACTGTATAACCATCTAAGCTACTCGTACAGAATAGACCAAGAGCAGGTGCTGCCTTACATGCCAGGACTTATTGAGTCCGCTGGCAGAAAAGAATATAGTCTTGATGTAAAGGAAAATGGACAAAGTATCAAGATCTCCTATTCGAGCTCCGCACGCTATACCCAAGCTACAAGGTCGTATTAGTGGTTCAGATTATCGATATTTTGGACGGGAGTCGGTCTTATCTGTGTTCCAACTTACCAACTTAAAGATCATTCCAGCCTGATAGAGCTCTGCACAGATTTTAATAGACCGGATGCAGAAGGCACTCATTCTGGGTTCAATAAGACTATCTAGGAGTAGCTTCACAGTTTACGGATTAGGTTTTCTGGCACGATTGCTCCGTAGTTGAAGTACGTAGCAACCCCGTCCAGGTTTTTATGTAAAAAATTAGAATATATATAACACGGTTGTCATTCTGGTCGGATAAAATACTATAATACTATTTGACAACCTAGATAGATGTCAAAAATACCACTCGAAACGAGGGTACCACGCCCAGAAACAATATTGTTCCTATTTTCACCACCTTAAAGCGGTCTGCAAAATTTCAAATCCATACGACCAATAGGAACGGAGCAATCGTCTTCACATTGGGTTACGCACATACACAGACATCATGTCAAAAATAATCCAGATCGATGCAGAAATGCTCAAAACGGATGTTTTTTGCCCGCTTACAATACTACAAAATCGAAATGTAATTCAAAAATTTCTCAAATCAAGTGTTTTATATTAAAATTTCTTCTGATTTCATTGTCCAATCAAAATTGCGTCGATTTATAGCGACGCTCTTAAACGAATTTTGTGTTTTTTTTTGCAAATTTGCAGGAATTTCACCATTAATATGATTTTTTCGTAAAATTTTATGCTTGCAAAGCCTAAAAATTGGACTAATCAATTTGATTTTTGTTGAATAACAAATGGCCAGTACTTCAAACTATATTTCACCAAGTATAATTAAAATTGCAAATTCTGAAATTATTTCAACTTGAAATTATAGTGTATCTCACACTTGTGAACTAATCCTGTGTATTACAAATTTGAAGTTTACACAGTGACTCCGGACTGTATTGATAGATCTGTACAATGTACATGGTGGTCACGTGGACTAGAATTATGTGGGTTTTATATTTACTACTGATTACCTAGTTTCTTGTGGGAAACTGTACAGAATTTGATTTTTGGAAGGTAATCAAGCATTTGATGTTTCGTATTGGAATGGGGTGCGGCAGGACTTATTTTGAGAAGTTTGGTCTCAACGTTGTCTTCACTCCAATTCCGTTGCACGAACAAGTTATGAAAAAAGGATCCTTACAGATCACGCTGTTAAATTGTCCCACCCAGAGGACAGTCCCAAAATTTTCAAAATTGTTCCTAATACACTGGAAATGTATGGCTTCCCAAAAACATTTTTCATTCCCATCATTGAAGAAACAGTAAACAAAATCTATAATGGAACGTCATATATAATTAACATAAACGGTAACACAGATAATTTTATAACATTACCATACATTCCGGAGATCTCAGAGAAAATTAAAATGTTTAAAAAAGTATGATATGCATGTTGCGAATAAACCTTCTAACGGTGTTGAGGAATTTTTTTCAAATCTAAAACCTTTGATACCTAAAGATAAACAAACCCACACAGCATTCAAATTAAATTGTTTAGATATGAAATTTGAACTTTATTATGTAGTACAGTTTTGAAGGGCTTAGCACTAAGTGTGATATACTTACTTCAAATATTCGTTGCACTCGTTGATTATATTTTTTATCTTATCGTTTATTTAATTTCATTCCTCGTTAGAATCTTCTCACACATGGTATAACCTTAATCGGCCTCTTTACGAATCTTGAAAAACTAAAATGCTCACTTGTATGATTTTGTATAATCTATGAAATATCTCCTCCTTCAAAGGGCATAAAAGCTATATCAAATGGACACCATGAAGCCACATGCAGAACCTGGAGGTTTTTTTGGGTTACTAACTCATTTATAAGCTACATTTTGAAGGTTTATCAACCAGCTACAGTAATTTATTCGAGCAACTACAATTTCATAGTCCTCTTGCAGAGCTTAATGGAACACCAAATTTAGTTGCTTCCCACTACAACACCACATCAAAAACAGCTTCTGCGGATACTGCCTATAGGTATGTCCGTGCCACGCATTCACGTCAGATTCTGGTATTGGGCTGCTGGAAGATGCCCGAATCTCAATCTGAAACTGGATGCGATAGTGCAGGCTCACAGGTTCCAAATAACAGACGTCGGGTTTACAGACGGGTTCAAGGCTGGCGAGTCTGGCGGAGTCTTTAATTTTCCCTCAAGTGTTCACGTACCCTTTTTCCATAACCTGTACCCTGGCAACTCTGAGATTAAAATACCTCGGTAGGCGGATGTATATCTGCGCGGACAGATGGGCGACCCAGGTCGCGCTTTGCGCCCATAAGAAGACTTCTAGGTTTGTTTTGGAGTGCAGGAAGGCCCTGGTTGGATTAGCTCTAGGGAACCAACTTCATCTGGTATGGGTAGCCGCCCACTCTGGAGTGATAGGAAATTAAGTGACCGGTGAACAGGCCGAACAGGGTTCCCCAGATACCCCTGGCTCCAACGATCGAAATCTCATCAATCATCTGGCTTCGCGTCGTCAGAGTGCTATCGGACAGACAGTGGCTTTCAGAGTGGCACGGTGTCCCTAATATGAGGCAGACATTACGGAGTGAGAAAATTGTTTTCTTTTTTATCTTCCCTGTATATCAAGCTGAAGAAACGAAACTTGGTGAGCATTATCTGTAGGGGCCCAGAGACCCGGAAACACCCAGGTAATTTGCAGAACGTTGTGAGTGTCATAATCATGATCGGCAACTTTCAAAATCCCCGAGAGCCAGAATTTGTTACATATTATGAAGAAAAATTAACATTAGCGACCTTTATATCACATCTCGAACAGTTGACAAGCATTAAAAGATATTTTTTAATTAAATTTATTCATATCCAGAGCGTCAGGACCAAGGGGGCCTCAGGGAATTTTTTGGACATCATATCCGTGATCAGCAACCCCAAAAACTCCCGAGAAACCAAATCAAATTCGTTTTTTTATTCACCTTAAAAAGTGCATTCAGAAAAATCAATTTGTTGACTGTAGAAATGCAATAAATTTTTTCTGAATCAAATGCAGCATCTCAATCCAACTGCGCCGGTTTTGGAAAGTTTGGTCTGTTTTACTATCTGTCATTTCTAAATTCGAATAGTCAACCATAATTTCGGTTCATCAATCAATATTTTTTACACAAAATCATAAAACTTAAGAAAAAGAAACAATGAATGACATTGCACAATCCCGCTTTTTGTTTCTATGAATTCCATTACAAATAACAGGCCTACTAGATCTTACGGCTAAATACCCTCGCGTTAACAGGTAATTTTTTAAAAATGCATTGCAATACATTTATTTTTTTTCTTGTAAGTCCTCATTTTTTCGAAAAAACTTGAAGAGATCAAAAAGTTAGTGAATGGATGTTTCTTAAAACGAAGAAGTAACATTTAAAAAAAGTTCTAGCAAAAAATGTCTTAGGGGTTGATTATTTCAACTCCTGACAAAAATACTTTACTTGAAAAAATTTATAAATGTGTAGTTTTATTGACAGATAATGTTCACCAAATCTCGTTTCATTAGCTTAATATACAGGGAAGATAAGAAACAAAAACATTTTTTTTTGAGGGGCGTAACATTTCAGGGTAAGGTTTTTCCAAAAAATTTTACACAATTCATCAATTCATCAGAGAATCACCCTTTGCATTTTTTCGGTGTTATTTAGATGTATATTACCCATCTATTCGACACTACAATATGCAAGGAACTAACATTAGCTCCTGTAGAATATTGTGATGGTACGACATTTTTTTAATACTTCTAAGTCTTGAACGATCACATGAATCCGATTAAAATCGAATGATATAACCCCTATGTCAATGTAACTTATTAGTTGGCGTGAAAGAGAAATGAATTACACACATCCAATTAAACCATTCATAAACAATAATGAGAAATAAACGCTATTAAAAGTAAGGCGAGAGCACGCATTAGCTTCAATAACCCATAAGTGTATTTATCAATTTACCCAATTTTTGCCTATTAGCGACAATAACCATTAGTGCAGCTATTAGTATATTAGTTTAACTACCCAGATTCTTTAATGCAATCCAACTCAATATTGTCCAATTGTTGCTATTAAAACGATTCACACATTAAATATAATTCAGTCAAATACCAACTTTTACCACGTAGGGTTGCTTGGTGGTTTATTCTGTAGTTGAGGGTAACATTAGTTAGAACAGAGCCGGTGCTTGTGGATAGTTTGACTCGTTGTGTTTTCTTTATGGTACGTTTTGATAGCTGATATTGGCCTTGACATTAGTTTCAAGAAACGCATACAGTTATATAGTAGCGATGTGATTTTGTGACGTTTTGTTTATGGTGCAATTAATCATAAATGTTTTGTGTATTGATACAACCTTGATGTTCTAAATAAAAGGAATTGGTTTGAGTGCAGAAGAAGGAATATGATGGTACTGCGAATGCGTCTTCTACCTACATAACAAACCCATGGTGGAACGATTGTTACGAAGGATGGATTAAATTAGATTTTACAATGATTATAGGTGAGTTTCACAAAAATGCCGAATATCTATGGCTTCTACTTAAGATGATCTTCTCGCCTGGTTTGATGGCTGAGTAAGGTTTAAAGTTCCATGAGCTCATGAGCAGTTTCTACGGAGAATGTGTTGATTTTATGTTCGAAGAGAATGGGTTCTTGTTAAAAAGATCCAGATCCAGATTGCGCTAATATTTGAGCAATATAAGTGTAAGGAGTGAGAAAAAAGCCCAAAATATGAGACCCAGAAAAAAAATACCTATAATGCACAGGATGCAGGGCCGTATCTGCCCTAGAAATTCGGGAAATTTCGAACATAATCTCCTTGTTGCCCGATACACATCGTCCATTGTCCTCGTGGAAGAGTACCTTTTCCTCTGCCAAAGCGGCCACTTTCGCTTCAAATCGGCGTCGAATTGATGCAACAGCTCTGCATTATATACGCCGGTGATCTTTTGCCCTTTTCAAAGTTATCGATATGGACGATACCGCGTGCATCCCAAAACACGAAGTCAAAATTATTATCGAGGTCTAAATTTCCGAAATTACTATAAACGTGGACGAAATTTCAGACAAACAGGAAATTATCAAGGCAATGTAAATTACGTTCACGAAGATAACCAGGGAAACGAGCAAGACCAGCTCCTCCCAACCTCAAACTTCGTCAGCCAGGGAGTTGGTCAGAAACTAATGTTCATAACGTCAAATACCACAAATTATGTAGAATTTCAGTGTGAGATGACGAACCAATTAACAACTTTTCTCGTAGATACAGGTGCAGATATCAGTCTATGCAAAATAAACAAAGTTAACCATAATCAAATTATTAATCTTGAACATAAATGCACCATCGGCGGCATAACAAAAAATAAACTTACTACTTTCGGTACAACTTTAACAAAACTTTCAATTTTCGACCTAAATTTAGAACATGAATTTCATATTGTGGAAAATGACTTTCCTATATTAACAGATGGGATACTGGGACGTGATTTTTTCTCGAAATTTGATTGCATAATTGATTATAATTCTTGGAATTTAAAACTTCACCACGAAGAGCTAGAACATGTCATCCCAATGAAAACGAAACTGCCAGACTCGAATGAAATTAAAATCCCAGCTCGCACAGAAATCATACATGCAATAAATGATGTTTCATTCAACGAAGATAAAGTGGTTTTAAGTCAAGAGATTCAAAAAGGCATTTTCCTAGGAAACACGATAGTTCCAAAACTAGGAATAGATCATATTAAACTCGTAAATACATCATGCGAAGACGTCACAATAAACAACTTAAAGTTGCAGACGCATCGGTTATCAGATTACAATGTTTGGCCTTTTTCGGCATTGATTCGCCAGGACAAGTTCACTGTTTCCACTGTTTTTGGATCTCTGGTGTGTTGTGATGGATCCTTGTTTCGTTCGCGGTTACGAAATGGCCCAAAAAGTCCTTCTCATCGCCCTTGAATATCCCTAAACACTCCTTTGAAGTTATCACACGGTCGCGCTTGTTGTCAACAGAAAGCAATTGGAGCAGATATCTGGCAGATAGCTTTACCATATTCAAAGATTTATGGAAAATGTTCCATAACCGTTCGGTTGAGATGCCTATAGTCTCAGCAATCTCGTACACATTAACTCGCCGATCGTTGCAATATCATACTATGGATTTTATCGACGATTTCTGGCGTTGTAACCTCAGTTGGACGACCAGAACATTCGGCGTCCTTTGTTGTGAATGGTTCCAATCGATGGTGAAGAGTTCCCATAATGCTTAACAAGCGATGCTTTGGTTTGCATAATGTTTTTCCACGCAAGAAATGATGTTCAACCAAACGCGAAATTTATTTTTTTCCATGTTTACCAAAATATTCAAGGCTGCTTGCTTTTGATGGGTGTCAAAACAGGACTGAATGTTTTAGTTAAAGATGGTACATCACAAATGTCACAAGGGATTTTTGATTGTGGTGCCATCTGCTTTATTTTTCAGGGATTTTTCACTTTGCTCTCGTACTATAGGGAAATTATTTTGAAACAACTAATTACTATTGAAGTGAAAAGGTTTGGGGAATAAATATTGTAATCCAATAATTAGGAAAAGTATAAATATTTTGGATAATCTCATCTCCCATTTAAATTGATCTGTTTGTCCAATATACATATAAGGCATTATATTTTAGAAAGTTTCATTTACATATTTATATATTTTCGAGGTTATTCGTTTTTATTTTCATTTTTCACTTTATGAAATAAGTATATTGGAAGGTGTTTTGTGCTCTGAAGTAGTAATTGTAATCAAATAGTTTAACAGATATGGTAATATTTAATCATCATTTATTCTATGTGTTATTATTTAAATGCTATATTTTTCATTCATTCATAGATAACTTAATTACTTATAATGTGATTTTATTGTGAAATAAAATGGCGAAATACAACCTGTGTTTCAATTGACTCTAAATGATTGAAGTTATTTTCTTTTTTGGTTAAAAGTAATGTATCTAGATTATCAATCGAAGGAAACCTGTGCGGAAAACCTGAAGCATGTCTACCAAAAATTGTATCTGAATTAATTCAAAATTCAAATGATCTACGTGTTTAACGAACATACATTACATTCTTCACAGGTTAACTTAGACTCCCTCCCCCCGCATTTTTGTTCCAAATTTAAATTTAACGGTCCCGATATTATCAACTCACAACATCGAGAGCTAGAGATGAAAAATACACAAATGAATTCATTGTATATATCATGCCCTGTTTCCCGAATTCATGCTAGATTGATAAAACTGTTTTTGGTGATTATAAAGGTGTCTGAACCAAAGGCAATTTCACTTTCAACGTACTCATAGCTGAGAATTCTCGTTATTAACGAAGGGAGGCAATAAATCCCTTTGAGATTGTGCGTGGGAATCCCGCATAATATCTGTAATGTAGCGGCCAATATTTGGCGTTCTTCATATGTTATGTGGTGTTTTAAAACGGTAGACGCGTGCTGCCCCTATCTAGATGCCCGACCTCGCCCCATGCATACCGGCTAACGAAACCGTGATCCCTTAATAAGTTGACTTGACATATGGTGGTCATGGTGGTATATGTGTATTATCCTCTTTAGGACCTCTTATCGCATCACCCGATCTTACACTCTTAGATTAACAGTAATAATTGCCTAATTTCCATAATTGGATACAAATGTATGCGTTTAAGGAAATAGATTTTATCGGAATATTCAAATAAAAGTAATTTTTTCATTGAATTGGGGTTGCACTACTAAATAGGACGCAGCTCGCAAAAAATGCTTTTTAAGTTTGAATCTGTATCGTTGTTAAGCGACGAGAAAACGTGAATAAAAAAAACATTGTGCGGAATATAGCAAAATATTACAAAACTATTTAAAAACTACCCACAAAATTGACAGAAGAACAGATATTTTTAATTCGAATCAGTAAGCAGTGATACCAGTCGTGAACGCGGCTATTTTAGTTTTATTCTTTTCAAACTGCTATTGAAAATAATAAAACTCATTATAGAATAGTTATCCTTTAACACGCATTATAAAAGATCCAATGAAATGATTTTCGATTATCCCTGCCGATACATTTATTGAAAATTTGTTTTGAAATCTTGCTTTTTTTAATACTTTGACTACACGAGAGGGAAACCTGTGTAAGCCAACAGTGCAATGTAGGAAGAGGAGATAGACATTCGTATTTTTCTTGAAGGTTTGGAGGTCATAGGCATATGGAAAGACCTCACTAGGTAAAGAGTTCCACAACAACGCTGCTCGATAAAAAAATTAAGTTCGGCATCAGGTCTCGAGTTTGACAGTGAAGTGGTGACTAGGTTGAGCTCGTCTAGACAGCCTAGCTGGAATCTCTCGTTGTGGAACAACAGACGACATTTCTGATGAACATCGACCATAAAAATATGTATAGAAAAGGGAGAGATCTCCCTCCTTTCTTCGATGTTCTAGAGAGGTCAATGAACTCGTGAAGTGTGACATCATCAATGAAATTTGCTCATGCAAAATTTATAATACACTACTCCCAGGTACTTTTCCATCAAAGCCAGTCTCACGGTGCTAATTTCTGAGTTAGCAGACACTATTTAAAACACGTTCTTCTGCATCCGGGTTCCTAGTGGTACGCTTTCTGTCACAATCAGTTCTTTTTGACAAAATGTGCCATTTTCTTTTAAGCGTTGATGTGATGCTTCTTGGTAAAGCTTCACGACTACAACCATTTGCTTTGCCGTACATGAAAAGCATATCGCTGATTTCAGAAAATGTAAATAAAATAAGAGCAACATTCTGAAATTGAATGCTAATGATCGGAATCACTCGACACCACGCGGATAAAGGTAGTGATAGTACCCTTTATCGCAAACAAATAGCGCGCTGGTAGTACTTTCGAAAGCGCAGTAACAATCAAATACTCGCGAATAATTTCGTTGTTTAGAGAAAATTCTGGTGTATTCCACTAACTTCTAGATGGCAGTAACTGGTGTATAAAAAGGCTGACGGCGCGACCACGAGTCAGTCCGCCTTTTCTAAAGGCGAAGGAAGCGAAACTGTCTGTTGTGAAATGAAGTAGTGCGTAGCAACTTAAATGTGCTTGTACGTGTTCAAAAGACATCTTCGTAACAGCATTTTGATTTGACTTGTTGCTTTTGTTTGTGATTTACCAGTATGAAAAAGAAGCGAAAAGTAAACAGTGAATGCAGAACATTCAAAGATCAATGGAACTTTCAATATTTCGTAATTCAGTTCAGTAAGAAGGCACTATGTTTGATTTGCAATGAAACCATAGCCGTTCTCAAAGAATATAGCATTAAACGCCATTATGAAATGAAACATTTTCAAAATTACTCAAAATATACAGGAAGTTTGCGGACAGAAAAATTTGAAGCTTTGAAGTGCAGATTGAAATCGCAGCAATCTTTGTTTACGAAACTCAATACTGTGTGAGATATATCATCTCAATTGTCTGGCAAAAATGGACATCTTGAGTGGTTGGATGAGGCAAATACTATTTGGGGATAACTCATTGTTTACATTATTATATTCAAATAGTAATTAAACATGCACATTTTACTCTGATAATGGCTACTTGGTAGCCCTCAGTGTTTTAAGAGTATTTTTATTGAATAGGGGTGATCATTTCTTATCAATAGTGTAACTTATGGAGCCATTACCACAAGTCGTTCAACATGCCAAATAGTGTTTTCAGATTTATTCATCATGAATTTTCATCACTTGAAAATTTCATTCAGTTGATTTAACAAAGAATATTCGGCTAGTAACAGCGAAATTTTAGATGTAAGTACTTGTTGGAAGCTTGTATCATCTCTTCAATTGTGTCCAATTAAGGAACCATTAGATTTAATTTATTTTAACTCGCTCAATTGATGATAGCGTAGGGGTCACATGTACCGACACTGTCATCTATGCGGGACATGCAATCAACGGATCTGCCACACAATACTTCAAACATTTCACCATACTTCCCACTCTCAAAATAGCTGGAATAAAAGAACTAATACACGCATTACGAAGCTGATTCTTTTCTTTCATACACAATGAATAATATATTCAAAATTGTTCATAGCTTCACTGACTTCAGAATTGTCATATCCAATATATTCTATCATATATCGAATGGAAAGAATAGAGAAAATATCGAAAATATTCGACAAGTGAAATTGTAAGATTATATGAAAGAATGCAAACAAAGTAGTTGACAGCTGTTGCGACCTACTGGATCTCGTCAGAACTATTAGTCCAGGCTGTGAACCGGGATTTTAGCTATAATAAAAAAAAAACATGTAGGTTCGAATCAAAAATTTTTTTTTGCATTAGCTTCAAGAGGTTCTCAGGATCATTCATACACCTTAAAACCTCTTGGGAACCCCAACCCCACCCATTGGGGGCGAAAATAGTCCGAAATCTCCCTCAAATTTGCAACATGCCAAGTCTTGAATTGTATTTTCTACAAAAAAAGGTATTTTGGCATTTCGAGTACACCCAGTAGGTTTTTTGGATCGCTGAACACGAATCCGTAGCCAGATTTACTTGCAATACATCGTAGGGTGGTCAAATCGACAAAATTGGCCAATCGCGCACTCCTAATATGTTATTTTGCAATTTACGTGTTTTTGGCATTTTGAATGCATCAAGGAGGTTTTTTGGGTAGCTGAACACGAATCCGGTGACTGATTTACTTGCAATCTATCGTAGGGGTGGTAAAATCGAGAAAATTGGCCAATTTTGCACCCCTAATATGTTATTTTGCAATTTACGTATTTTAGGCATTTAGATTGCACCAAGGGGTTTTTTGGGTCGCTGAATACGATTCCGAAGCCAGATTTACTTAAAATTCATCGTTGGGGTGGTGAAATAGACAAAATTGGTCAATTTTGCACCCCTAATATGTTATTTTGAAATTTACGTGTTTTAGGCATTTAGATTGCACCAAGGGGGTTTTTTGGGTCGCTGAATACGATTCCGAAGCCAAATTTACTTAAAATTCATCGTTGGGATGGTGAAATAGACAAAATTGGTTACCAACACCAAAATATTGGTATGTTGAAGTAGAATAAAACGGTTTTCAAAACATATTTTTTTCCTTTTTACGTTTCTTTAGACACAGGTATACAAAATCTCTACGTCAGGTATAGTATATAGTATACCTATAGGTATTAATATACAAGCATCTATCTTTATACCGGCAGGTGCACTATTTTGTAAGTAACGTACCCAGATATAATGTAAAAAAGGTAGATATAGAACGTGTGTTGTACTCATCATAATAATTGTTAAATTCCTTCTTTTTTCAATGCGTTGGGCCCCTTCGTATACATATTTAATATACAGAGAACCAAAGACTGTATCCTTCTAAACTTATCTCATTTTACATTTCTTTAAATGCAAAACTAATAAAAATTCAGGAGCGTGTCAAATTAGCCATTTTTGTAAATTTCCCACTCCTACGATGATATTCGAGTAAATCTGACTTTGGAAAAAAACTCAAAAAACCACCTTGGTGCATTCGAAATGCCTAAAACACGTAAATTGCAAAACAACATATTAAGGGTGCAAAATTGGCCAATTTTGTCAATTTTACCACCTCAACGATGGATTGCGAGCGAATCTGGCTTCGGATTCGTGTTCAGCAACTCAAAAAACCCCCTTGTGCACTCGAATTGACAAAAACACGTAAATTGCAGAATAACATATAAGGGGTGCGAAATTGGCCAATTTTGTCGATTTGACCACCCCTACGATGGATTGCAAGTAAATCTGGCTACAGATTCGTGTTCTGCGATCCAAAAAACATCTTAGGTGCACTCGAAATGCCAAAATACCTTTTCTTGTAGAAAATACAATTCAAGACTTGGCATATTGCAAATGTCGCCCCCAATGGGTGGGGTTGGGGTTTCCAAGAGGTTTTAAGGTGTATGAATGATCCTGAGAGCCTCCTGAAGCTAATGCAACAAAAATTTTTCGATTCGAGCTTACATGTTTTTTTTTATTTTCCGGTTCACAGCCTGGACTATATGTAGCAGTTTTTGATTTGACCATTATACATTGATCAATGTTTTGCCTACACTAAAAGAAAACATATAATATTCATGGAACCAGTGGCGTAGCTAGAATGGGTGCCACTCGATGCGATTAACGATAGTGTCACCACATGATGAGGTTAAAATCAAAGTTCAGTAAAACAAACAATCAGATAAGAGTGAAGTATAGTCATATTGCAATATTATCAATGAAGTATCATAAACGTTCAAAATCTCTCTTATCTAGCTTTAACAGCTGCAAACACGGAAATCACATTTTCAAAATTATTATTTTAGGTTACTTCATGTTTCTAATTAATTTTAATTTACCAAAGCTCTTCTTATATGTACTATCATTCTCAAAGCTATGGTCGGGACAGCAGATCACTTCCAACAGATCACTGATATGGTTCAGAAACAAAATTGGTACCAAGACTGATCCCTGTGAGACCCAGAGACTCCGTGAACCACCACATGAAGTAATCTATCTGAAAGAATAGTTTCTGTACGACATAGTTAACGCGGTAAAACATATGACGGGAGTTGGGTGTTCAATGTTACAGCTAAAGATTCCCCATGCTTTCTAATGGATGCCTGTCATATATTAAGGGTTACGTGGACAAACGAGTCTCCTGTTGATCTCTGACATATGTCGGTCGTTCCCTATTTATAAGCTCGATGTTAATTGCCTCCTCCATTACTTTAAAGACCACAGATTGTGGTGCAATGGGCTTATTGTTGTTGGGGAGGGTCTTTTTGTTCCTTTTTCTTCTGGAATTGGTTGGACTCTAGCTGTATTGCAATTGGAAGTAAATAGTTTGTATGAAAGGACGCATTCCTTGAGAATATTATACGGAATTACGTTTCACCTCATCACCTTTCGTCTATTGTTTGATTGCAGATATTCCCTGCTTGAACATACCCTGTCCTGGTATCCATGCATGGGTACCGGCCCAAATGACGCTATGCTATTTGTTTTGAAGCGGCGATCCTGGAACAGATGTCCAGTATGGGGTATTTAAGTTTCCATTCCCAGCGTAATGATCCCCGAAATCTCTTCGGCACATGACTTAGAGTCTTCGGAATCGAATGGTACTCATATCCAAGGTTGTAGATAATTTCTTAGATTGTAGTTGGCTGTAATAAATCGGAAAACTTATAGTATAAAGTACTTTCTAATGCGTGATTAATTATTATTATTTTTTTACGTACATGACACCTCTTAATAAGCAACATACGAAAAAAGTACTCTATATACAGAAGCGGCAGAAAAAACTAGTGCCCATTCTCATTGCATTGATATGAAATTATTTGAAAAACTTATTATCATTCGTTCAATGTCGTAAGATGATTCTATTGTCTTATTCTGGTCTTTAGAGAGTATGAGAGTAAAGTTCATAACGTTATCATATTTTCAATGTCATGTTTATATAGTTGTTGTGATCATTTATTTTACTCAGTCAGTGCTTGTTTCTGATATCATGTTCGATATAAATGGAAAAGTTGCCTTGGTTACAGGCGGTGCAGCTGGCATAGGTTTGGAAACTGCAAAAAGCCTCCTTCGAAATGGAATCAGAGTAATGTGTTGTTTCTTTTACTCTATTTTTAAGTAGTTTCTAAGGAATCCCAATCAAAAATAAAACGTTGAATTCACAAACAAATAGACAATCAAACTGTTATCTCATATTTTAAGTTTCCCCCAAATGAAATTTAGAGTAAAATTGAGTAGCTTATTCTGATGGATAAAAATATGTTTTATGATTTTATTAATTTCATACATGCAGTTCTCGATGATGGAATCTCATTCCGTTGTTGTAACTGTTGTTGCTGATCTTTTTTGGCATCATACATATCACATGGCAGTTTGTGAACATCACTTCTTTCCATAGGTTCTGGTTAACGGCTTTTTTTCTTTAGTCAGGAATTAAAAATTAGTGTTGCCTTTTTTAAAACGTTCCAATCATGAGTGAAAAAATTTGTCATGAATTTGTTACGATTGAGATTAAACTGTCCATTTTTGAATTATGAAACTGTGTAGTTTTGGAATATTCACTCAATTTTTGTATTTGCTCCATTTCGAAAGCCATTCATTTTATTCGGTTTCCCAGACTCTCCTGAGTATCGATTAGTACACGATAAAAATATTTGCCGGTTAGTTTTTCCATTTACCTTTTATGAAATTGGGGAAAATTGTGAAAATTGGAAATGGCTCATGTAACTGATGGAACTTGTTTTATGGGATCTCAGAAGGTTGTGCATACCAATTTCGGGTGCATTCATCGTGTTAAAATGATTTTAAAGTGTATTTACTTAAGGAATGGCTGAAATTCCGGTTTTCGAAATGCTATTACATGTTACCTTAGCGTCTGAGGTGAAAACTAATGGTAGAATCGAATTTCTCATCAATAATTGTGTATCATGGTGTCGTTATATCGGAATCGATGAGATCGACTAAATCCACTATTTTTCCAGACTTACCCCTTATGAAATTGGGGAAAATGCTGAAAATTGGAAATGGTTCATGTAACTGATGGAACCTGTTCTATGAGATCTCAGTAGGTTGTGCATATAAATTTCGGGTGCATTTATCATGTTAAGAGTTATTTTATAGTGTGTCTATTTAAGATATGGCCAAAATTCCGGTATATATTTTGGTATTAAATGACGGAAAGACAGTGAATGGTAAAAGGTAAACTGAAGTATTTTTCAGAAGGTTACGAAATGCTTTTTGATAGTTTACTTTTACTTGAACGGAATGTACACCTGAAAACTCAAATGTAAATCCAAGTATTCACACCCAGGAAACAGAAACTGATCATACAGACGGCTCCCAAGCATACAGCATTAAAACGAGACATTCTGTTAAACCACGCCATCTTATATATTGTATGGCATGAGACGCTTAAGTAATGCCTCACCTTCTCTAGGTATACCAAACGGTGAGGCATCAAGTTAAATTTTATAAGAATAATTTGCATCTTAATCCCAATAAATCATTCAATGTTAATTAAGAAAAAAACGTTATTTCTTAATATATCAAATGTATTTATATGTATGTAATGTGCACATAAATATGAACAGAGATGAGGAGAGACCTTTGACTTTTACTATCAACTATCTCGGACCGGTACTTAAGGCAATTTTGGGACTGATTATCAATTATATCATTATATCAATCTTATCTTAATCGAGCTATTATCTAGACTGATATGTACCGTCTGTTCATGCAATTTAAAATAAAGGACGTTGAGCTATTTTTTTCTTATTACAGAATATTTATATTTAAGGGTCCAATGTATAAATAGACTTGACTGATCAAGTTTATTTATGGCCAAAATTAGTTAATAGCATATTCTTCCATAATTTCAAATTGAGAATCTTCCTGTGCATGAACAAGTTTTCTATCCCTACAACTACTGTGGTGTATAGTTGGTTGCTTGCCTCCAGATACTTCACAAGAACCAGAACTGATTCTTGTAAAGTATCAATAGATATGTTTTTGGATTTTACAAACCATTTGAAACAGTTCTTTGTGAAGAAACCTTCGTAAAAAAAATTCACATTCTCCTAATACGGAATCATGAGATATAAAAAATTAGGTACACAAATACTATTAAAATGTTGTGCAATTTTTACTACTTTCGAAATAGAGGATAAGCGGAACTTGCATAACATGTGATCATTACCGAATGGTGAAAATAAACTATATACAGAAAGAAGAGAATATAAGAAAAATAAATTTGGACATGTGGTGCTTCTAACAAAAAATGATGTACCCAATGTGACCAATAGTTCTACAAGGATGTAGAGGAATGTCACAAAACCTTCCGCCAGACGCTAATAGAACTTCTATGACAGAATTTAGTGAAGACGATATTAAATTATCCTACAACATGTTCAAGTGTAGATAGTATTAGTTTCCTCCATTTGAAAAATTAATAATAAATTTCATTTTCAATATTTTATTTTATTCCATTTATTGCTTGAAAAAATTTGGATACTCTGCATGAATCAGTCAAGTCCATTTGTTTTTCTTTAAATTTAGTAAACCTTCATCACTATAACGTTGTAATAATTAAAAAATACGAATGAGAAGCCTTGTACATTGGAAGAAATACACACAATAAAACAATATTAAATATGCTGCCTGTGAAACGTTATCTCTTCAAAACATTTTGTTCAAATGGACGAGACTCGTTCATCCATTAAGGCCTTCAATTGGAATTTTGAATAAAATAAGAAATATTAAATTGCCAGATTTTTAAAAAATAATTCCCATTTTTCAGGGCGTCACGATTGCAGATATTGATTCCAAAACGGGCGAAAACTCAGTCGAAGCTTTAACCCAGGAATTTGGAACAGGAAAAGTTATTTTTGTCAAAACGGATGTAGCCAATAAAGAAAGTTTCGAAGGTAAATATTAAACGCAGACTGATGTAGATTACATTTAAGCAATGATAATTATAATAAGTTAAATATATAGAATAGTGAGTTGAGTAGTGATTTTACCTGCAATAAAATCATGCTAGTGAATATCTGTAGATAGTGCTACTACTTGGCTAACTCAGTACATTGTTGTGAGATAAGTGAGATAAAATGAATGGCAAATAATCAAATGCAAATCCATATATGATTGTTTTAACTTCAGTAATTATTGATAATAGTGCTTAAACATTAGTCTCAGCCATTTTTTTTACGTAGTCAATAGGTAGGATTTCCCATAATTTAGTAAGAAAAAATGTACCTAGAACTTATATTTCGATAGTATATAGAAAGTCCTAAACTAACGTTGGCATTCTAGAGAAGAAAACGATCATGTGTCCGTAGTTTCTTCAAACATAACAACTATCATTATGCCAATATGTTTGACTTATTCCTCACTAACAATCCAGACCCCTATGAAGTAAAAGTACATACACCATTGGAAAACTATGACCATTCACTCATCACTACGATCTGCTCCTATATCACTCTATGAACCAATCCAACACCTCCACGCATGTCTTCGCATGTTTTTTCCGAGTTTTCTTGGAGAATCGTATGTTTTGAATCTGATGACCGAGCGCAATGAGCCGAAGAGATCTCGGATATTATTAGGCTAGGAATGGAAACGTACATAATACCCCATGCCAACAAATCATCGTCATCTGGTGAACGATGGTTCAATAAAATCTGTTCTAGGGCCGTCGCTTTAAAACAAACAGCATACCGTCGTTGGAGCGGTAACCCATGTCTGAAGACCAGAACAAAATATGTTGAAACAATGAAACAATAAACGTTTCTAAAGAGGCATATAATGTCAAAATGAGATCAAAGCTTATCGAATGCCCGAATGGCTCCTGTTCGTTTTGGACTTTCGCCAAAGCAATTGGTAGAAATTTCACTCCCAGTTCATTCAGATTTTGAAATGGGGATCTGATAATCTAATAGAGTATTTGTTTGGAGAAACTATATAGTTAGATTTATTTATTAAAATAGCTCTAAGACAAAAAAGTACATTTTATTTCAGAATTGAGAATGTTGTTCAAGCAATATTGAAAGCTTACCAACAGTGAAAATGTCCAATAATATTGGGGAACGAAATATTATTTTATTCTTGAATAGTAGTTTCAGAAAAAAAAATATCATGACTAAAATTTACTCTGAACTGCTAGTTTTGTCTAGTAATTCGATCCGGAAAATGTCGGGTTCTCCTCAGCACAAACATGTATATCGAGGAAATTCAATATTCCATCTCTAATGAACTCTACCTGATCGGTGTACTTTCCAGGAAAATAGAGTGCCCAATGTATGCAACCACTGGACAAATCAGGAAAATGGGACCGAAAACAACACTCTATGACCATATTAAGTACTTTATGTAATAAATTATGTTTCATATCTTTTCAGATGCATTTAAACAAACTGTATCTGCCTTCAACAATATCGACATATTGGTCAACAATGCTGGCATCTTTAATGATAGCAATTACGAAAAATGTGTGGCGGTCAACTTGGTAAGCTACAAATTTCTGGTATATTATATTCGATGTGATAAAAACCTTTTCGACTTTAAAGAATTCTCTATGTCTTCCGGTATCAATTCGTCGAACTCCGTGTTGAATTTGCTATAAGAGGCTTAATTTTTCATTCGATTCGTTAAAATGAATACGAACACTAGTACCTTGGAATAAGTTAGAAATAACCCTAGAAATCTAACGCCATATACCCTACTCGAGAGTAGATGAAATAAGAAATCTAATATGTAAGGGGTTGCCAAATTTCGATGTTTGTATAGGGTAACTTGGGAACTATATGGAAACTCACAATCTCTTTTTTTGAGACAAATTCACTGGCGCAGACAAAAATTTGCTATCGTCTTTTGTTTTCGAGTTATAAACAAAATTTTAATTTTTCGTCTTTGAGACACATATCGTGGTTGGTTGTGAAGTTTGGAGAAAATAACTTTTACATTGTAGTTGTTTTTTATTTTAGACTGGCGTCATTCATGGTATCGTGTTAGGTATGGAGAAGTATATTCCCCAATACAAATCAGGACCAGAAGGAGTTATCATCAACTCTGCATCGATAGCTGGAGTTATGTTTTTCCCAGGCTGCCCTATTTACTCGTGCACCAAAGCCGCTGTAGTGAGTTTAACAAAGAATTTCGGTGATGAATTCCATTATGAAAGAACAAAAGTCAAAGTGGTAGCCGTGGCTCCAGCGTTCACGGACACGAATATAATCCGTGGTCCACCTGAAAACTTCATTGGACCACAATATAGAGAATCATTATACTCTCTGTTAGAGCATGCGCATATCCAGAAGTAAGTACATGTAGAGAGAGGGAGAGAGAGAGATATCAGTTTGCTTGGGAAGTGTGTAAACGAAATAATTGTAGACTATTATCTGTCATCTCTAAAGTGTAATTGATATTCAACGTTTGTCAGTTAGAGCTCAATAAAAATATGTTTCAATTATAGCCGTTGATCCTCCATTAAAATTAAGTTCCAGACATTTGATGCTGAAGCATCATCAGGGTAGTTTCAAATCTGAGATTGACTGACGTTGCATGTCTCGAGCGTTATACATTAGAAATAAATTAAAATTCCTGGTATACTAAACACATTCCTTTGTTTGACACTGATAGAAATATGAGCTCCTGTTAATATTTTGGAGCCTTGAAAGAGGATTTGATGAGTACAAGATGTCCGATCAAGAGGTACTTCTTTCTTGTTATTCTTAGATCGATTGAACCCAATTAGATAAAATTCCATTGACCATCTATCCTAAGATTATCAATGAAGTTATGAAGCCAGATGAGCGAAACAGAGACAGGTAGACGCAATTAATGGAGATCTGGCAACAATTCTGAAATGAAGATCTGATAATCTAGTAGAGTTTAATGCAACCAAAGCTTCTCTCTTCTCCAGGAAGGCAGATCTCACAATCCCTAATATGATGATGTCAGGTACAACTATTCCTAAAAAGTCTTCCATATCCATGCTCGGGATTACCACCAACAGCATACCCTCTCATGGGATGATCATATTAGGTCCATTACGAAAACCGCTTCACATAAACTTGGTTATCTATTCAGAGAGATTCTAGGCAGGCGAACTAGACGAGTTCAAGCTAGTCACACCTTCATTGTCGAGCTGGTGATCTGCCGAATTTCTCCCCTACCAGACTTCATTGTTCTGTCGAACGGCGAGTTATGGAGTCTTTTACTAGTGAGGTCTTCAAGAAAAATCCCATTGGCTATCTCGTCCCCCAACATTTCACCGCTGGCTCACGTGATGTTCCCCGAACGTTATAGGTTTTCTTCTCGTGTAGTCAAATCGTAGAAAAAAATGTTCTGACAGACAAGCTTTTCCCGAATCTAATTGGTCATTTAGTAGATCAGAACTATAAATTTTTTGAAATTGCAAACGAATGTAGTGCTCTATATATAACAAATTAGTTGTGGTTTTATTTGTTTAAGAACGAAATATAACAGATGAGACGTGCTAATTCATCAAATTATTTTTGATGAATGTGGTTTATCGAATAATTATATTGATATTGCAAGACGAGGGCAAAATGCATAGGTACGATAAATTTCTTTATTTTTCCAGAACCGACTTCGTCAGTGAGAAAATGTTGACCGTTATAAAGGAAAAGAAATCAGGTTCTGTATGGATTGTGAAGGACGACAAAGATTTCTTTGAGCACGTCAAGACCAATATTGCACTATGAAATAAAGATTTCAGGATATTAGTGTCTGGTACTAACTTCCAATTTACGTTTCTGAATAAAATTAAGGTGAAACTATCGAAATTGTTTTCATTACAAAATAATAAGTCGTCTTGTCCCTTTATTTCATATACTTGGCTGATAACTATAACTTAAAATTATTGTCAGCTTGCGTTGACGAAAGTGAGATGCACGATATTAATATTAGGTGAGGTTTTCAAAATAGAATTAGATGGATCACTTTTACTACATATACAACCTCGCTTTAACTTCACTCTGAGAACCTTAAATTACATTTCCAGAGCTGTTAAAAAAGGTTTTACCTCTATGATCCTGTTTTAGGCTAAGATTAATCCTTAAACTTGAATTGTTAACGATTCAGTAAAAGTAATTGTTAATCACGCGAAATGTTTCTCGCAGCTGTTTCTCAACAGTCTCAACGCAATATCACGCATCGCTACATATAGGTTGACTCCAAAACTAAGTAGTCTCTGAAATATTCTAATGGACGGTCAACGTGAGACTGTCTGTATATAGCGCGTACGAACAACCCTGCTTATAGTATAAACCACGGTCGTATATACAGGTCTGGGAACTCGAGGCTGTTTCCTATGTGAGAAGTGACTCCGCTAAGCGTCATCTGTTGCATAGTACCAAAAGGGTGGCGCATGAGTCCGGGAATGATGTCTGGCTCGTATACGACCGTGTTCTCTGGCAACTGTCATTGTTGACTTTTAAACACAAAGGAATACCGGCATTTTTAGTAAAAAATTACGAAGCCGTGCATTGTGCCGAAATGCAAAACGGGGTACAAAAGTGTAAAGCAAAAAACTTCTGTTTTTAAAGTGCCGAAAGATGCGGAAATGCGAAAAAAGTGGATGCTTGCGATTCCGTATAGAAATCGTTTTAACGAGGTCTTTTATGTGTGCGAGCATGTATAACGAAAAAGGGGAAGTTATTTTCAAGGTGATTAATACATTTTGACAAGAGTGACAGTTCTATTCCTCTCTCAAATCAGAATAGTAAAATGAGCAGAGAATAAATCGTAATTGTATTCTGTAATACGACCCATAGAAGCGATGAAGTCTTCACACTAAGATTAATTTGGTAGCCGATGTAGCCACTGAAATTTAGTAATACTGGAACGTGCTCTGCCTATGTTTCATGTAAGTACGAAGCGAGTCTAGAGACATAAGCAGCAACGGGGATTTCTATTATTTCTTTTGTTTTAAGCTCTGTGAATGTGCATCAAGCCGTCAAAGCGAAATTCACACGGCGTACAGACAACACGCTGGCCTTTTCTCTCTAGGCTCGCATTGCCGCAGGTAGAGCACGTTCTAGGATTACTATATTTTAGTGGATGCATAGATTAGATATTATATATAGGAGAAGTGGATGTAGCCATAAAAATTATAAAGCCATAGAGTAATAGCAAAATAGAGTTCTCCTTCACCAAATCACCACAAACAAGAACAGATAGTGCTTCAACTATGGTGTTCAATTGATTAATCAGCATCGAGAACGAGAAATCATAGAGTCAGATTTATGAAATTATGATAAAGTTAGGTTATTGTTATTGTACCATAGTGTAGGTTAAATTGCTTATTATTCTTCGGAATTTGAGTCTTCCTATTAAAGCCCAATATGTACTAGTGGCTACATAATATCCATGATATCGTCATGACTTTCACCGAGTATATTTCTGCACTTTCTGATAATCCCTATTTCGGTGCAGGCTTCGGTCTATTCGGATTGGGGGCTGGGGCAGCGATATTACGAAAAGGTTTACAAGGATCTCTTGTAATACTTCGTCGACATTATATGATCACTTTGGAAGTACCTTGTCGCGATAAATCCTATCAGTGGCTTTTACAATGGATGACTGAGAAGGGAGCCAGGCAAACGCAACATTTGAGTGTTGAAACCAGCTTCGAGCAGAAGGAAAATGGTCATGTCAAGACTAAATACGATTTCATACCAAGTCTAGGAACACACTTCTTCAAGTAAGTATTATATAGTTTGGACATAAAATTATTGAATTGATTCTGTTATTATTTTACAGATATGCTTCAACATGGATTAAAGTGGAAAGAACAAGAGAACAACATACGGTGGACTTGAGTATGGGTATACCTTGGGAAACAGTTACTTTAACAGCTTTTGGTAGAAATAAAAAAATATATTTCAACATATTGGAAGAAGGTTTGTACCATTTTTATTAATATTTAGCTATAAAAATTGTATTTACCCCAACAGTGATTGATGGTTATATAACATAGAGAAACTAATAGTAAATATATAATTACTTTACTTCTTCATTATAATATAAGTAAAATTAAAAAGAGAAAAATCATGTTTCCATCATTCGGCTGATAGTATGGTTTATTACTTCTTATATGGGTCAGAAGCAAATATTTATTGTATGCTTCTATGTTCAAACCTTTAATTTGGTCTTTTGTCAAATAATCCATCTGCGTTGCACCTAATAAAGTGACCATAGTGTCGCTCAATCCTTTTATCGATGATGGTCTTATCGATTGAATTTCTGCCGATGTCATTGCCAACAGCAACATATGTACATCAGCCACTGTCGTCGCATTCCACATTTGTGGAGGTCCAAACACTAAAGATTCGATTGCTTTTTCATACATAATCTGGAATCAGATCCACCCTAAACTTCACGTTCAAAATAACAATCGTCAATATTCGGAAAAATGACAACCCTATTTGTGTTTACCCTCAATGCAGCCATGGAACACCCATAAAGGTATTCAAAAACTTCTCCATCAATTTTCGAAAATTCTTTCCCTGGAATACGGCCAATGCTATCATAGTTGAATCCACATATGATGCCATACATTTTATTTATATAAGTATGATTCATCAGTACATTCGTATTCCAAGCTTTCTCTAGAGCAGAACTCAATATTCCGGTTTGCTGTCTATTAAACGTCTTAATCTTACCTGCAACATATATGAATACAAAGAAATCACATGTTAACATTTAGGATGAAATAAAACAAGCTGATGATGGTCAAAAAGCTGAAACGTACTACGTAAGACGATAATATCACATCGTCAGGTACTAGTCCAGTCCTTGTAATTATTTTTGTGCTGTGTGTTTGATTCCCTAACCTCCCTTTTGTGTCACAAAACAAGCATAACGTCAGTATGATTCACTAAACAAAAAACGATGTTCCCCAGATTAAGTACAAAAGGATTTTTGTACGTGATCCAAAAACCGAGTTATAAAAGATTTTGCAAGCACAAGCCACTTTGAACGCACGAAATCGGTTTCCCCCACTCCGCCGCACGCTCCGGCAGCCGCGTACGCTTCACTAATTTCGAATACTATAAATCAATAAAACTTATCCTAGTATTTTTTATTGAAAATGTAGGTATTTAACATTAACATCCATAACGTACACTGCTGTAAAATGTTTATTGCGTCTTACAGATTTTTTCGAAATAAACAAATTTCTCTGGGCCAGAAGGTCGTAGATGAAACATTTTTTTTGGTACTTCGTGAAAAAATGTCAGGAATCGATTTCCGTCAAAGACATTCCCCTAAAATGAAAATTGTAAAACTTATCTGAAAAAAACATGTTCAAAAAAGTTGCAATTCTTTTAAAGTGATTTTGTACCTTTAAAATTCGAAAAATGGCTATATTTCTTTAATAACATTATAGCACAACTCTTCAAGAAAGAAATAAGCCCAGAATCGTTACTCTAGGACGATCCGCTGAGAAGATCTAGCCAATTTATGAGAGCGCCTTTTTTTTCGAAAAATCGATGTATTTCGAAAAATTATCAATACTTTAAATTTAAAAAAAAATAGCTTCTCAAGCTTGCCATGGGCTATACGTACAGCAAATAACAAGTATGGAATCGTTTTTTTCAATATAACTCGAAAAGTATGCAAGATATCGATAATCATAAAAACAAATCGATAGATCTATTTGATATCTACAACTTTCTCCTTTAACTTTTTTCGATTCGAGCTATAGTTTTTTACTTATTCGCTTTTTGCAACTTTGCCAATTTTTTAGGATATGTTCGCCATTTCGGATCGAGTTGCATGGAACAGAAACTCACCTTTAAATTTAATTCCCTATACGCTCATATTTTTTTTTCCAGGTAATAATTTTTGCACGCACTTCTGTCTATTGCTTGAACTATATATAGTGTATTATATATAAAAATTCTCGGGAAATAGGTCACATTAACACT
Organism: Endomychus coccineus; assembly: GCA_958510875.1. NCBI lineage: Eukaryota > Metazoa > Arthropoda > Insecta > Coleoptera > Endomychidae > Endomychus > Endomychus coccineus. The sequence goes on along the minus strand of OY294069.1, from coordinate 4,678,622 downwards.
TTGTTTTAAATATTCGTCTTTACGTACGTTTCGGTCTCACGACCATCATCAGAAGACTTACTATGTCTAAAAAGGGGTTTATTAAAACTAATTATAGCACAAGCGTCCAAATCGCACAATTTAATAATCAAAAGAGAATAATCGAAATTGTATCGTCAGTATTAAAGTATAAAAATTTTTTTTGTAGTAAGAATCCGCTATTCAGTAATATTATTAAAATATATGAGTGCATATTGATATCCAAATTTCATTATATCTAAATCAAAGGAGAATATGTTTAGCAAGGTGCTAAATAAGAAGGCGTACGCAAAATTATTAAATTCTTTTCATAAAAATTGTTTGAACCTATGCATTAAAGAAGCATGTGCAATTGTAGCTGAGGTTGAAAACAAAATCAAACTGGTTAAACAAATCTGTCATCAAAATTTTGATAGCAACTTTATATCGCAATTTTTTCAAATTCAGCATAACAATTTCGAAAAAAATTTCAACAAAATCAAAGCCATTCAATCTAAAAAGATAATAAATTTAATGAAAAGTGTAACTTATGAAAAAAAGAATATCAATGAACAATGGTTGAAACATCTAACGGACATAAAAATTCCGGATGAGGTGCAGCACACGTTAAGTTTAGGTCCGAAATTTGCATTGCCTAATAACAATAAAAAACTGCCTATCGATAATATTATTGCAAATTTAGAATGCGGAATTAGGAATAAAAATGTAGAAGAAAAAAACGAAATTAGAAACAAAGATTGTAACATCTTGACAAACAAAAAGAACAAACAGAAGGTAGAAGTAGGGATTGCAAAGAATCGTTTTAACTATCATACAAAAATAACAAAAGATTTCTTAGATGCTAACCCTCAAATATTAGTTTTGAACGCGGATAAATGTAATAAAACCGTCATAATGCATAGAAATGACTTCGAAAACAAAATAGGAAACCTTTTAAATGATGAAACAACTTATAAAAAATTAAAATCTGATCCTATTTTATCAGTACAAAACAACATGAATAAATTGATAAATAAATGGCATAAGAATAAGTTAATCCCCATTGAATTAAAAAATAAATTAATTTGCCATAATGGGCTAGCACCTTATATCTATGGGCTTCCCAAACTACATAAAAATGATATACCTCTAAGACCCATGGTTAGTAATATTGGAGCGCCTACTTACAATTTATCAAAATTTCTATCAAAATCTATCAATAATATAATAGGAAAAAATGAATTCTATGTAAAAGATTCATGGCACTTAAATGAATTTATAAAAAATCAATCCGTACCCGTAAACCATCAGTTGATTTCCTTGGACGTTGTTTCTTTATTTACAAATATACCTGTTGTTTTGGCATTGAATAGCATCAAAAAACGTTGGGCAGAGATTAAAAACCACACACCTCAAGATCAATCGGAATTTATAAATGCTGTAAAATTTTGTTTAGAATGCACATACTTTCAGTATGGTGAGCAGTTTTTTGGACAAATATTCGGCACAGCAATGGGATCTCCTATTTCAGCTACCATTGCTAACCTCGTTATGGAGTGCCTAGAGGAATCTGTTATGAGTTCATTAGATTTTCGGCCTGTATTCTTTAAACGGTATGTAGATGATTGCCTTATGTGTGTTCCCAACGATAAAATTCAATATGTAATTGATAAATTTAACAATTTCCACTGTAAACTTCAATTCACTTGTGAAATAGAATTAAACAATAACATAAATTTCCTAGATATGAACATTAGGCATGGTCCAGATGGAAAAATAAAAACCTCTTGGTTTACTAAAGAAGTATGGTTGATGAAGATAACGTTGAGATCTTCACTTCAATTCCGTTGCACCAGCTTGTTAGAAAAAAAGTGTCATAACAGCCTTACAGATCGCGCGATAAAATTTTCCCACGCAGATGACCGCCCCAAAAATTTAAAAATTGTTCGTAATACACTAGAATTGAATGGCTACTCAAAAACTTTTTTCAATCCTATCATTAAAGAAAGAATAAACAAAATCTATAATGGTTCGTCGTATAAAAATAACATAAAAGGTAATACAGACAATTTTATAACTCTACCTGACATTCCGGAGACCTCAGAGAAAATGAAAATGTTTTTAGGAAGAATGCGGAATAGTAATTTTCCAGTACAGGTCTGAAACCTTTCTTAAGTACCTACTCATAAATCCTACACATCTGGTTTCGAAAGTAGATACTTGACAAATAACTTCGTTCTTCTCAGTTGTTGTGAGAATACCAATCAATATGCACTCATATATTTTAATAATATTACTGAATAGCGGATTCTTACTACAAAAATTTTTTTTATACTTTAATACTGACGATACAATTTCGATTATTCGTAGTTCTGCTCGTTTCGACGGCGTGGGCTCTTTTGATTGAAGTTAAATTGTGCGATTTGGACGCTTGTGCAATAATTAGTTTTAATAAACCCCTTTTTAGACATAGTAAGTCTTCTGATGATGGTCGTGAGACCGAAACGTACGTAAAGACGAATATTTAAAACAAAGTGTTAATGTGACCTATTTCCCGAGAATTTTTATATATAATTCATACTGGGTCAAGAATCTTATTATTATATACAGTGTTCGATTTTTCGGACGCAAAAGTGAGGTTAGGGTATTTAGCACAAAGTTCAGCCAACTCATTAAAGCAAATCGCAAATTTTTATTGCCTGGTCTATAGAAATGATCCATTCCCAACGAATGTACGAATAATCATAATAGTCAATTGTTTACCTAAATATCCAACAATATCCCAGTCTGTCATATTGATATAAAATAAATCGTTATTGGGTATTGAGTCTATAAATTTTCCCATGCTTTGGAAATCCATCAATTTCAATTCGGACACTTCTCGTCCTTTTTTCATAATCTCCCATATCATGTACACATTAGACAAAGGAATATCTAGCGGTTCGGTCCCGTTCAGTGCGCCGATTAATAGTCTGCGAGGAACTGACCTCAACTAGAAAAAAAAACATACATATATTTATTACATAAATACATTCAGTTAATTGACGAAGAATATTGGTTTGCGATGCCGCGTTACGTTAGCCGACGTTTTGCCAACATCTTCAGGTGGCCCGATCTTTTTACCTACCGTTAAGTCATCAATACCGCTAATGATAGTTTGCCTTGCTTCTGTAGTGTCTTTTCATCGTATCAATACAGTGGAAGTGTTCTTTACATCATAAAATGAAATGAAACAATTTTTTGTCTAATTTCCACATGGTTATTTTATTTTTCAATAAATACGACCAGTTTCGACATTTACATCATTATCAAATGAATATAGAAACAACAGGTTCAACAAACTGTGTAAAAACCCCGAATTCAATACACTTAATAGCCAATTGGGCCTTAATCCCTCCCCATTACTGTGAGCTTTATGTATAAATAAATCCACCTGTTATTTCTATATTCACTTGATAATGATGTAAAAGTCGAAACCGGTTGTGTTTATTGAAAAATAAAATCTCTTGTGGAAAGTAGACAAAAAATAGTTTAATTTCTTTTTATTAAAATGGATTTCCCGAAAATAAATAGTTCATCACTATCTCTGATCCTTTAAATCACTTAACGGTCAGTTATATTTAAAAATAACTTAATTCGACATCGACAGATTCCAGATGATGTCATCAAGAGCAATTGCTCTTGCTCGCATTGCTCAAAATGTACCTCATCAAACACCTGAAAATGTTCGAAAAACATGTGAAAAACATGTTACGCAGCAAAAAATTTTGAAGAACTTTTGAAAGTAGCTGAAATATACTGGTCTTGCTGAACCATAAACTATCCCTGGTCTTGAACAGCTGTCTATGATCTCGTTGGGCCTGCAACTGTCCCTGGTCTTGCTGGACCAGCAGCTGTTCCTGCTGGATCAATAGCTTCACATGGTCTTGCTAGGTCACACCTATACCTACTTGATACAACATCTAATATTTCCTGTTCGTAGGGCTATAAGGAGTTTGGAGTAATGCATTCCACTTAGTACTACTTCCAATTTTTTTTTAAATACGTTAGTTTTAAGTGAAATAACTGAATAATTATATATTTGCGATGACGTCATTTTGGCTGGCAAAAAGTGACTCAGGGTTTTCGTGTGATTCGATCGTTAACCGACGATTGTAATTCAACAATTATTACTTATTCCGAAATGATAATGAAGAAATTCTGTAAGTTACCTTATCCGGCGGACCTTCGAGAATTATCTTTGAATGTTCGTGATTGTTCCTTTTCCGCCTCGCCTTGTAATATTCGTGGAGCAGAACGTTTTCACTAATTATGGTGGTTTGCGTTGCAATGTTGATCGTAATTATTACGAATAAAATGTTCATACGTTTTTCGATTAACACGCATGTCAAATCTGTTTTGTATCTGATTGTACGTCAAACGGAATCATCGAGAAAAACGCCTTGGTTTCTGTGACATTCATAACCAAATGCGATGATGTCTAATCAACGATTACATCAGTATTTTCATTTCTTGGTTCATGTTTCTGAGTAGAGATGGCAATAAATATGGATTAATCGATTATTTATTATTATTATTATTATGTTTGAAAATGGCAGAGATTCTAGAATCTATTATGTCCCAAATACAAAATATGAACAGTACCTAATAATGTACAATAAATTTGGAAATGGGAGCCTCACTAAAAGAATCATAGCGATTTTCAAAACAGTTGACTGATGTAGCCGACACCACATTATCCGATAGACCATTACAGGGTAGGAAAACCCAGTTGGGTAGAAAGTTTTGGCGGGATGTGCATTTGATAAAGCTGTGACTACGCTGTCGGATGCCAGAATTTAAGGTGAATAGATGTTTTAAGTCAACCACGAATTCTTCTATCGGCTAGGAAAGGTAACACTAGTTTATGTAGTGGTGCATCATATGGAAGATGAAAGAGATCACTGGCCCAGCGGAAGGCCCATTCAGAACACCGTTTTTCCACTAAGAATAGATCAGATTGAAGTTCTAGTTCTCGATGATGCGTAAAAGGGTTTGCGAATATCTTTCTATCATCATTGCATTCCGGCAACTCGAGGAACGTGGTAGGTCTGAATTATATATTAAAAAAAGGATGAGACCCAGCACGGATCCCCGTGGAACACCTAAGACAACATTATGTAACTGGAACAAGGAACTACCGACTCGAACTAAAAATGATCTGTTGGATTGGAAAGAATCTGTCCATCGAAGCAGCTTCTCGCCGATTTCAAAAAAGTCAAGTTTGGCTAATAGCTTAGTTTTAGGAACGCGGTCGAAGGCTTTTGAGAAATCTAAGTCTATTACATGTATGGGCAGATTCCTGTCCAGGTTAGACGTAAGACAGTTTAAGACAATAAGTCTTTCCATAACTTTAGCACAAACTGGAATCAAACGTATTGGTCTATAATTTTCGGTATCGAATTTGTGCCCTTTTTTAAATATAGAAGTTACAACTGCAGAAAGCCATAGTCAGGCAAAGTTCCGCTATCAAATGAATCGATCATTTGATTAATCGAACTATAGTAATCGTTATTCCAGCGGTTCGATTAATAGTTGCCATCTCTATTTCTGAGGAATTTTAATAAACCATATAGCTTTATGAGAATGTAAACCGTCCCTAAATATCATATGTGTTGTATCTTTTCGGATAGATTGCTATAAAAAGAATACTTTGTTCTAGAGTATTTAATGGAATATCAGTAAAAATGAGCCACGCTGTATTCTGTTTCAAAGTACATCCTCCATATCTATATTAGGGTGTGCCAAAAAAAATCGTTGTTTTTTTATTTCGCTCTTCTTCGAGTATATCATTCTCCGTTCAAATTCATTCAGGTCCCCCAAGTTTGAAACAAATCGGGTAATATTTAGAGGTGCATCAAGCCCAAAATGTGTTTTTTGAAGTTTTTTCTCAATTTTTAAGAGATTTCTCAACACTATTCTACAATAACGGGGTGTTTGACACTTTGGAGACATTATTACATTCAAACACAAAGAATTTAATGCAATTCAGTCGCCACATCCAGTTTACGACAGATATATTGGCGAAAAGAACCATTTTTTAAGGCCTAAAAACTGTAATTTAAACTTTCAACTTCAATAACTTCATATTTTTAAGTTCGTGATGCGTCATATGCTCTTTTAACGTAGTCTAGTATCACGTAGCATGAATTGAATTGATAATTTTAGAGAAAATCGCCCATCAGTTATGATAATCTACACTCGAGTGGAAAAACGAACCACTTGAAAATGTACCAAAAATGGCAAAAAATTCAGATTGCCTTAACTCCGTTGCATTAAATCGAAAATGGATGAATATTTGAGTTCTGAAAAGGTTCAGAACCTTCCTTTAATGTGATGTTAGTTGTGTGATACCAAATCCATTCCACCCCCTCCCACCCGCTAAGAAAAATATGTTTCTGGTGTCAAAAAAGGTCCCACTTTGACAGCTCGTAGGCCGAGCCGAAAAAACCATGGGCTCAATCAGACAACATGTCTATAAATTTGAATCATTTTTCTTTGAGTTTCTTAAAAAATTCGAGTTTCTACGATGATTTGGAAAAAAGTTATGAATTTTTCAAAAAAAAACTACCATTTTGCGTTTTTTTAGCAACTTTGCCAATTTTGTACCTCAATAAAATTAATCGACGAGTCATAAAGTTGATAGAATGTGTTGAGTACCTACAGAGTATATTCTAGTATTTACAATCAAATATTTTTAACAATCATTTAATAATTTATAATCATACATTTAATATTCTGTAATCATACATCACATTAACGCTTTTTTCGCAACGCTTGGAATTAGCCGCCTGTGCTCCTCGACAACTTTCAACAGGTACTGCTTTTGCTCTTCGTTCTTCGTCAATTCGGAATCATATTTTGTAATTAACGCTATACCTCTTTCCGCGGTGTCATTCGTAACGCGCAAAAATGAAAATAAGACTCGTTGCTTTTCCGCGCAATGGATCTTCAGTTAAAAAGTCGCAGTTCACGTCAAATCTTTTAAACAAGTTACGTATATGTTGAGAGAATAGTTCATCGATACAACGCGTTCTCCACATCTCTAATTCGGTGTCACAATTTTGATTTAATAATAACCTTTTAACCGGCTACGAGCTGTCAAAGTGGGACTTTTTTTGACACCAGGAACATATTTTTCTTAGCGGGGTGGGACGGGGTGGAATGGATTTGGTATCACATTAAAGGGAAGATTCTAACGTTTTTAGAAAGATTCTTCTATTTTTCTAAACGCAACCGAGTTATGGCACTCTGAATTTTTGCCATTTTTGACGCATTTTCACGTGGTACGTTTTTTCACTCGAGTGTAGATTATTACATCTGATGGGCGATTTTCTCTGAAATCATCGATTCAATTAATGCTACGTGATACTAGACTACGTTAAAAGAGCATATGACACATCACGAACCAAAGAATATGAAGTTATTTAAGTTGAAAGTTGAAATTACAGTTTTTAGGCCTTAAAAAAATTGTTGTTTTCACCAATATTTCTATGGGAAAGTAGATGTGGCGACTGAAATGCATCAAATACTTTGTGTTTGAATGTAATAATATCTTTCGAGTGTCAAACATCCCGTTATTGTAGAACAGTGTTATGAAACCTCTCAAAAATTGAGGAAAAACTTCAAAAAACACATTTTGGGCTTGATGCACCTCTAAATATTAGCCGATTTGTTTCAAATTTGGGGAACCTGAATGAATTTGAACGGGGAATGATATACTCGAAGAAGAGCGAAATAAAAAAATATAGATTTTTTTTGGCACAGCCTAATCTATATAATATTTAAAAACATTATTTATGTTGCTTATACGCAAATCACGTTATCCATAGCTTGTCTGTACTTTAGTGGCATCTAGCTGTACGAAGTTGTTTTAATAAAAGAAGAAAACTGTTTCGAATTATCATTTTTCTTCAGACTTACTTTTGATATTAACCTATAGATGAGACTGAATTTGTATTTTTTATGAAACATTGCAAACTTGTTCCGACAGACTCGAGGAATTAGGAGTGCAAGCCCAATATTATTACTATTACTTCCAATTTTACTAGACTATCATCTGATCGTGTGATTTTAACAAATAATTGTCTTCACTTAGCAGTAATTCAAAACAGAATGTGGTTTATTATAATTTTGTTAGCTAGACATTTGGCTCTGAGGGCTCACGAGGGCAAGACCATAATGTACACCGGCATGGGAAGCGAATGGAGGCCCTTCGGACACCCCAGAAGGAAAAGACCGCTCGATTCGGTAGTTCTCCATACTGGAGTTAGTCAAAGAATATTAGAGGATTGCCAAGAGTTCATTTCGAATCCTATGTGGTACATAGATCGGGGAATTCCTTACAGAAGAGGTGAGTAACTTTTGCCTGTGATCATTGCTTTAGTATGGAGCCCCTAGGGCCAGGCAGTCTTCTCAGATGTCGGTAAGAATTTACAATAGGTGTCGTAAATGTGTGTACCGAGTGGTCCAAATTGGACACTTTTGATAGGAAACACCAATTTCTAGAGAAGATAGAGAAAAACTAGCCTACATGTTACGAGGTCGATTTTTGAGGGAAAATGAATGCCGAAAACCGCACTCTGATATCTTGACTTGTTCAAAAGATACAAGGTGTTTTTAAATGTTGTGCATTTCTGACCCACCCCCGTAACTTGTTTATTTATGAATATTTCTGGCTTCTGTGAAAACATTCTGGAGACACTTTTTTGAAAGGAATCTAATAGTGTTCCTTGTTTTTTATTGAAAAATATGGTTTTGAAGTTATGACATAAACTTGTATTTTTTCTTATGGAGCAACCTGTATATTTTTACATAATCGTGTTTGAAATGAAATTTTCTTTTCAAATATATATAATAGTTGCTACTTCTCTCTCAAAACATTTATTCTGTGGATGTTTTCTACTTATTTTAGATGAATAATCAAAATCTGGGTTGCCATGCCTGAATACGAAACAAAATACCTTAGCAACTACAGTCTATGCGTACTGTCAAACAATTATTATTAAATGCATTTTTCTTTACAAGTTTAGTGTGCTTCTTTGAACTGAGTTTTGAACTTACGACAATATTTTTATCTTCCTGTTAATTCAAAATGTATGAAAATTACGAAAAATATGATATGCTAAAGGTTATTGGGCATCACTTGAAGATGCACAGGCTGCCAGCAATATTTACTTTGACCGATACCCTGAAAGGAGACAACCGTTTCGGGATATGTTCACTAGGCTGCAGCAAAACCTAGTTAATTACGGTTCTTTTTCAAAACCAAGGACAAGAGTTTACGAAGCCAGGAATAGAAATAGAGAGTTAGAAGAAATAACAGTTTTGGGGGAAATACAAAATCAACCCAATATTTCACTACGCAAAATGCAGTTGAATACAGGTATTCCAAAGACTACAGCAATGCGAATTCTAAGAAAAAATAAATTCAAACCGTATAGAGTAAGAAAAGTTCACCAGTTACTACCAAATGACCTACAATTCCGGCTCGAATTCTGCCAATGGTATTTAGGAAAAAAATGTGCTGAAAACTTAAACTTTGGACAGAACATCATATGGACTGATGAAGCATGCGTTAGCAGCGCTGGTATTTTTAATAGATACAATTCCTACAATTGGACTTTGGAAAATCCATATATTACAGTGGAGACACAAAATCAAGGCCGATACAGTTTTAATGTTTGGGTCGGTATTTTTAGAGGAAGGTTTATCGGTCCCCATATCTATGAGGGTAACCTTAAAGCAGCCCGATATGTGGAAAATTGCGGGAATTTGTCGAATCTATAATGGATGATTTGCCATTACAACAAATTGGACACGTATACTCCCAACAAGACGGGACACCGTGTCATAACGCACACATTATAACGTCGTATTTGAACGAAATATCTGGGGACAATAATTGGCTTGGCAACCGGGGTCCTGTTCATTGGGCGGCAAGATCCCCCGATCTCACACCTCCAGATTTTTACCTCTGGGGAAGAATAAAGGACCTCACATATAAACGCCATCCTGATTCCCGAGAAGCGTTGGGAGCAGCAGTGCGACATGCTTTTCGTTCAATACCTGCGGTAGAATTAATTAATGCTGTCAATAATGTTAGGAAGCGAAGTCAATTATGTTTCGATTTAAATGGTGCTCAATTTGAACACATGTTGTAAATAGTTTAAAAATGTTATATTTTTGTTCTTGTTATTCTGTTTTCTCAATTAAATTAATGAGTTATTACAAAATAGGCACTAATTATTGTTTTCAACAGCAGTTATGTAGAACTATTTTGTTTCGTATTCAGGCATGGCAACCCACATTTTGATTATTCATCTAAAATAAGCCACAAAATAAATGTTTTGAAAGAGAAGTAGCAACTATTGTATATATTTGGAAAGAGAATTGTATTTCAAACACGAATATGTAAAAATATACAGGTGGTCCATAAGAAAAAATACAACATAACTTCAAAACCATATTTTTCAATAAAAACAAGGAACACCATTAGATTGCTTTCAAAAAAGTGTCTCAAGAATGTTTTCACAGAAACCAGAAATATTCATAAATAAACAAATTCCGGGGGTGGGTCAGAAATGCACAAAATTGAAAAACACCTTGTATCTTTTGAACAAGTCAAGATATCAGAGTGCGGTTTTCGGAATTAATTTTCGCTCAAAAATCGACCTCGTAACATGTAGGCTAGTTTTTCTCTATCTTCTCTAGAAATTGGTGTTTCCTATCAAAAGTGTCCAATTTGGACCACTCTGTACAAGCTACTGACGAAAGTTCCGCTCCAAAGGTTATATCTCGCAACTATTCACAACATTTTGTTTGTTGATACGGATATGCGAGATATAATCTTTGGCTCAGGATCATTCAAATGGTTCTATAGCTCTTTCGTATTGTAGGTTATTTGTTGTACGGGCCGCCTGGCTGCGGTAAATCGTCCTACATCACAGCTCTAGCCGGAGAATTGGGTTTTTCCATTTCGGTATTGAATCTGTCGGAACGAGGTCTGACGGACGACAGACTGAATCATTTGCTGAGCGTCGCGCCGCAACAAACGATCGTCTTATTGGAGGATATCGATGCCGCTTTCGCTTCCAGAGAAGACACCAAACAACAGAGGGCGGCATACGAAGGGTTAAATCGTGTCACGTTCAGTGGCTTACTCAATTGTTTGGACGGTGTGGCCAGCACGGAAGCCAGGATCGTATTTATGACGACGAATTATTTAGAAAGGTATATAGGTTTAAAGTTATAGTTGTTGAACATTAAACATTTCCATGCCAGTTTATTACATTATGGTCTCATTGAAATTGATGTCCTTGGTACAGACTTGACGTTGGGAGGGGTGTAATAAAGGGTTACACCGTTTGCAGCTCAATTACTATTTTGGGATGAACGTGTGATGATTTTATAACCTTAAATGACAAATATGCCAATTTTGAAGATACGGTTGCCTCTCTTTTATCGATGCAGGCCAAATATTCCAGGGCTGAGAGTATATACCAGTTCTATAACCTATTATAATACCTGGAGATGATTTACATAAAACGTGACGTTAATTCGGTAACTCGTAGAACTGATGTACAATCATTAAGTCAAATGTATACAAATTCAATTGATTGAGCACTTGAAAATTTCTACTTACTTCTTAGGAATATTTATAATTGTGTTTATGTAGAAAACTGATGCAATCCAGAATGTGTATATAGCAAGGTCCTTTCCGTTCGTAAAAAGAATTAGACATATTTGCTTAGAAATTGTGCGTACTGCCTTGAAGTGTAATTTATTTCCAGCTAGGCTATCTTTACCCTCGATGAGGTATGTCTTCAACAACTTTAGAAACGTTGCTTCGTAGTGGTTCATATATTTAACACTTTAATGTGTTACATTTTGAATTATTCGTGCTTCGTTCGTTCGTTGTTGCGACGTTACAATTTTGATTGAAATCAATGCGATAAAGACGTTCAGTACTTGGTGCAATTAGTTTAAGGATTTCCGCGCTTTAGTGACGTGAATTAGTTATCAAACGTCTTCTGATGATGGTCGTGATACCCAAACGTACGTGCAGACGAAAATAGTAAACATATGGGTTAATGTTTCGCAAGAACTTACATATAATTCATACCTGGGTCAAGAATCATTATTAACACGAAACCAACAAAAAAGTTTTTTCAGAATTTGAATGGAGCTGTCCGTTACTTTGTGATATTCCATTTTTACAGATGAAAATAAGAAATTTCACTTTGTTAAATGGGACATTCCACGCCGACTCAGCAGTCGATCCCACATCACCCTCTCAGATCTGGCTCAAAATTGGTACATCGATTAGTACTACCGAAAGAAGGATATTCCCAAATGTTCAGCCCCTAAGAGCGCTTCCTGTCATCAGGGGCCCATAGTGAAGTTTTCGACCATCATTTCACCTCCAGGGGTCTGAAATCGGTTTCTCGTGTACTGACGCGGCATTTTGGTCTAAAAAAATGATCAAAAATACATAGGAGAAGGCAAATTTCCCGTAGAATACGATGCCACCATTCGTTTTCCAATATCTAGCAAGGGGAGCCCGGAAAACGCGAAAAACCGCACTTTGATAGAAAATCCGATATCCCAAATACAGTCGCTTCTAACTGGGTGAAAATTTACCAAAAGGCTCTTCGATTATTGCTCTTTCATACGCGCGCGGTGATCATTATATGTAAAAAAAAGTTACACGTGTTTTACGGGTTTTATATGGGATTTTCTGTAATTTTTTCATTATAACCGCTCCACTGGCCCTATCCAGTTGAGTAATAATTGGATTTTTTTCTCTCACCAACTGTCCCTTTTGTTCCCCTGTCTTTACAAACACAGAAATTTCTCTCTCCAGCCAGTATTAGAGAAAACATTATTTATTTAATGATTTATTTCACAATTTTTCGTCAATTTTTTGATTTTTGAGCAAATTTACATTTTCTGCAGCTTCTATTATTCGTAAAAAATATGAATATAATATAATATAATCAATGAAAATCGCAGTAAGAAACAAGAAAACCCACATTACACTCATTGTTGACACTATACATCTCGATATTATTATCACTATTTTACACATAATGTCCTTATACATGAATCAGCATTCTATCCAATTTATCGAAGTACCTTGACCGTTATATTTTTCGAATTTGCTAATTGTGTGGCCCAGTTTTATTCACCTGCTTTTTCAATAACTACAATCTGAGTTAATATATCAGTGAAGGGTATCGATAGTCTGGTATCCCTCTCTATTGATATATATTTTTCTTTATCATTTTCAGCAATGAGATCTCAGCAGTAAGCTCATTCTCTGAAATTTCGACTATATACCCAACTGACCAATTATCATTGATAACGAAAGTTACAAACATATCATCTGCCCAGTCAACGAGATTTTTATTCAGAAGGTCGAATCTGATTGAATGTTCCCGATGAAAACTCGTGATTTTGCATGCAACAACTTGGTCAGTAACAGGAACAAAATGATGATATCCCCTCGTACCAGGGATAGTCTGGGCATTCATTTGAGTTGTGGCCCGCTCTTGAGTTAGTTACTCCTTAGAAACCAAGATGGACTTCAAGTTGGGCAAGCCACGTTATCAAAAATCGTGCAGGTCCTTCACCGTTAAAATCTGGTTTTTAAATGGCCGCCGCAGACTTTCTTCAGCAGCTTCTCTTTTTAGTAGGCCTCCAATTCCATCACATGGTGATTTACCATGAGAAGTTGCAAAAAAACCCATTCAGCATCCAGTCCATATGTTTTTTTAGGTTAAGGAAATTCGTACAATTTTTATATTGCCCAGAGCAACCGTCACTAAAATATTCCAGAACTTCAATACCGGGTAGATTTTCCTGTATACAGGGTGAGTCAGTTTTTTGTAGACAAACTGCAACAGGAGATAGAACAAGCGTTTTTAAGAAGAAAAGTTCCCATAAACATATGTCGTAGAAGGCTTCGTTTTCGAGATACAGGGTGTTGAAATTGAAAAAAAAATTTCGTTTTTTGCAAATATCTCCAAAACCGTTTATCGTACAGAAAACAACTTTTGTGAGCATTTTCTACCCATAGTAAGCTATGTCCTGTGTGATAAAAAAGGTACTCTGGGTCATAAGCTCTAAAGTTGACCGTTTTTGAGAAAAATCAAATTTTATGTTGAAAAAATGGTCAATTCTTACTAATTGAACAAAATTTATTCAAACGTTAGAACAAGTAACAAAACTAAAGGATGGACCATGTTTTTCAACATAAGAGTTGATTTTTCTCGAAAACGGTCAACTTTAGAGCTTATGACCAAGAGTACCTTTTTTGTGTAGAAAACATTGGCGGTTCAAATGGTTTTCGCAAAACCGTACTTTTTTCAGTGGCGTAGAAGGTGGGGAGAAAAACACCCACTACCCCTTCAAAATCTTCACCAATTATGACTAAAAAAAAATTTTTTATCGCACAGAACATAGCTTACTATGAGTAGAAAATGCTTTCAAAAGCCGTTTTCTGTACGATAAACGGTTCCGGTGATATTTGCAAAAAACGAAATTTTTTTTCCAATTTCAACACCCTGTATCTCGAAAACGAAGCCTTCTGCGACATATGTTTATGGGAACTTTTCTCCTTAAAAACATCTGTGCTATCTCCTGTTGAAGTTTGTCTACAAAAAGCTGACTCACCTGTATAATTGATTATGTTTCTGGAAGACTTTAACCGCCGCGATTTCATGTTTCAAGTCATCCGATAATATACAAATGCTCACGTGCTGGAGAATATCACCATTTTGAAATATATTACTACTGGATGGACGGTGCAAGAGTTTTTGGACCAATAGCTTGACTGGATTTCATTTTGAATAACAAAATGATAATTCTCGGAGAAATCAAGTAAGACGATTTCCGTATTGCTGGGCAGATTTGACTTTCTGGCTTTCAAATATTCTCCTTGGTTGATTGCAATGTATTGATGGGGAATTAGAGTTTCAAATTTCTGCACAAGCAAATCCAAATACTGATCATATGTACAAGTTTTTGACACCAACTCAGCTCGATCAGTTTGTGTCCATTCCCTGTAGGAGATAACATCTTCACAATTGAGATCAGTGTTGGCAGCTTCAAATAATGATAATTCTTTCCCTTCTTTTGTCACAAATCTTTTGTTTATTGCACAAAAGGGCGGTGAACGAATGCTTGTAAACAAGGCCCGTCTTTTGGCGTCACCTGTGCGGAGGGCGCATAGGAACCTATATTACCGACAAGTTTCAGCGCGATTTTCGATTTTCGGATGGTACTGGGTTCAAAATGCTCTCGTTTTTTCTAATAATAAATAATGGAACTCTTTATTATTGATGGAACTAAGCTGCAGAAAATGTAAATTTGCTCAAACATCAAAAAATTGACGAAAAATTGTGAAATAAATCATTGAATAAATAATGTTTCCTCTAATACTGGCTGGAGAGAGAAATTTCTGTGTTTGTAAAGACAGGGGGACAAAAGAGACGCTTGGTGAGAAAAAAAATCCAATTATTAGCCAACTGGATAGGGCCAGTGGAGCGCTTATAACGAAAAAACTACAGAAAATCCCATATAAAACCCGTAAAACACGTGTAACTTTTTTTTACATATAATGATCACCGCGCGCGTATGAAAGAGCAATAATCGAAGAGCCTTTTGGTAAATTTTCAGCCAGTTAGAAGCGACTGTATTTGGGATATCGGATTTTCTATCAAAGTGCGGTTTTTCGCGTTTTCCGGGCTCCCCTTGCTAGATATCGGAAAACGGATGGTGGCATCGTGTTCTACTGGAAATTTGCCTTCTCCTATGTATTTTTGATCATTTTTTTAGACCAAAATGCCGCGTCAGTACACGAGAAACCGATTTCAGACCCCTGGAGGTCTTAGGGGCTGAACATTTGGGAATATCCTCTTCTCAATAGTACTAATCGATGTACCAATTTTGAGCCAGATCTGAGAGGGTGATGTGGGATCGACTGCTGAGTTGGCGTGAAATGCACCAAATATCATTTTATTTAAAAAGAACGTTGATTGTAATTTCGAACTTTATAGTTCATTATCAAATCATACAATGAGAAAACAATTAGTGCAGTCAAATGGGTATAAAAATAGGCTAAGCCCGTAAATCTTTGGGAAATGGATCGATTTTGATGGTACAAAGTGCATTCTCTTCAGAATGTCATCAGAAAAAAAGTTGACCACAAATAAAGGTGCTCAAATTGTTTACATTGTTTATAAACAATAAATAAACAATTAAAATGTAAAATTTGATCGGATAAAGACTATTTTTGGTCAGTGAACATGTGAAACTAGTTAAACAAATAGTTGAATTAACTTCATTTGTCATAAACAATTTATTTATTAACAAAATAGATCAATTCAACCAAAATTTCGAGCTTAGCATCGTTTTCGGATAATTTTGATTTCAGAGTTCGATTTCATCGTCGATATCGTCGAATGTATACTGCTAATTTGTTATAAACAAATTATAATTATTATTAAATATACGAATTTGACCAAAATTTATTGCTATTATGATCTTTAAATGCATACATTTTTGAATTGTTAACAAATTGCTAATTGGGATTCTTTTTCATTATTCAGGTTGGATGCAGCCTTAATCAGACCAGGTAGAGTGGACTTGAAGGAGTACATCGGCTGGTGTTCGACTGAACAAATCGAACAAATGTTTTTGCGCTTTTACGTCGACGAAAAAGGTTCCGGTCAAGCGAAATTGTTCGCCGATAAAGTGACGTCATTCAATAAGAACGTTAGTCCCGCACAAATTCAAGGATTTTTCATGTTTTATAAACACGAGGACCCGGGCAAAGTTATTGAAAATTGCAAACGAATTTGGGAATTGTAGTTTATTGGAAAATGTCTATTTTATGTTGAAATGTGAATGATATATTGAGAATCTTTGTATTTAAGTATTTTAAATAAATTTGAGTATTTGTTTCAAATTGTATTTTTTTATTGTTACCCCTTTCCCAAAACTAGAATATTTTCATCATAATTGGAAGATAAAAATGTCAATTTTAAACCAGCTTCCAATTCAGACCAATCACTAAATGATTTACTAATTGAGTTGTTATGCCACCATGTCCAAGCATCTGAATCAAATAAATCAGAAGCGGACTCAAAAAGATCATTATCCATTTAGATGGAGAAGCAGTGAATTTACCAATTAGTGTTGTAATTTCTTTAATAGAAATTTTTAAGTCATTTATATTTTCTTCAAAAGTAAATATGTCAGAAATATCAAAAAAAACTACGACCTGTTCCTCCTTGTGCCAATAATCCCGTTAATAATTTAAGATTCTTATCAACAGTATCAGGTATATTTTTACCTATCCGAATAGTTACCTGATAATTAAATTCATGAGCTTTAAGAAAATTTGGATTTAACGACATGTCATTTCAATAATCAATATCAAAGATTTTAAAATTAAAGACAAATTAAATAAAATCAGGTAATTCAAAAGATATCGTGAATCAACATTGAGCAAACTATGATTTCGATAGCTGGATCAAAGTTATTTAGACCAAAACCAAGAGAAAAAAAAACAAAGAAAAATCAAGCCCCACGTTGGGCGCCAATTATATAACCTTTAATCCATTTATGAAGTTAATATGCTCGGCTAGCTAATGATAAGGTTATATTTATTGTTTCTTTTGGTTGGGATCAAATAAAATTAATCTTGAATTTTCAGAATTTAAAAGAAAAAGTGCAATTTAGAAAAATGTGTTTGTGAAATGATAAAACTTGTAGGCACTCTGGTTTTTTTTAGTCATGATAATTATTATTAAATAAGGGAGCATTCTACATGATATGAAAATCATGTCGATAGCTTCAAAATGTTCAAAATTTAGAAGAAAAAATGTAATTTAAAAGAAATGTGTTTGTGAAGAAATATAAATTGTAGGAATTCTTAAGCTCTTTAAGCCGTGACTACAAATTTGGAAAAACTGACTTTCATCACTTTCGTTAGCATAATTTTTCGCTTTCAGATACTTCTGGTGGTTGATAGTAGGATCTGAAAATATGTTTTTACCAAATTCAAGCGTCGGTAAACTTTGCAAGGACATTCCAGCAGAACTCAATAAAAAATATTATCATAATTAACAATTTTTTATAGGCCAATTAAATGCCAAGAATTTTTTTTCCGCTCCGATATTTTTTTGTTATAACAGTTTCTGTTAGCTTCACCGTAATTCTAGCAGAACCATCGTTTCAAAATATTCCGAATTTAGAAGACAAAGTGAAATTTAGAAGAAATGTATTTGTGAAGAAATAAAAATTGCTGTTTTAGTCATAATATAGATGCCTAGAAGATATTTCCGAAAAGCAGATTCTCTCGACTTCAGTGGCGTATTGAATATAATGGAAAACATCTTAAAAATATGAAAATTAATTATTAATAATTAAGGGGGGCATTCTACATGATATGAAAATCATGTCAGTTGCTTCAAAATGTTAAAAATTTAGAAGAAAAAGTGCAATTTAGAAGAAATATAAATTGTAGGAATTCTTAAGCTCTTTAAGCCGTTACTACAAATTTCGAAAAACTGACTTTCATCACTTTCGTTAGCATAATTTTTCGCTTTCAGATACTTCTGGTGGTTGATAGTAGGATCTGAAAATATGTTTTTACCAAATTCCAGCGTCGGTAAACTTAGCAGGGACATTCCGGCAGAACTCAATAAAAAATATTATCATAATTAACAATTTTTTATAGGCCAATTAAATGCCAAGAATTTTTTTCCGCTCCGATATTTTTTTGTTATAACAGTTTCTGTTAGCTTCACCGTAATTCTAGCAGAACCATCGCTTCAAAATATTCCGAATTTAGAAGACAAAGTGAAATTTAGAAGAAATGTATTTGTGAAGAAATAAAAATTGCTGTTTTAGTCATAATATAGATGCCTAGAAGATATTTCCGAAAAGCAGATTCTCTCGACTTCAGTGGTGTATTGAATATAATGGAAAACATCTTAAAAATATGAAAATTAATTATTAATAATTAAGGGGGGCATTCTACATGATATGAAAATCATGTCAGTTGCTTCAAAATGTTAAAAATTTAGAAGAAAAAGTGCAATTTAGAAGAAATATAAATTGTAGGAATTCTTAAGCTCTTTAAGCCGTTACTACAAATTTCGAAAAACTGACTTTCATCACTTTCGTTAGCATAATTTTTCGCTTTCAGATACTTCTGGTGGTTGATAGTAGGATCTGAAAATATGTTTTTACCAAATTCCAGCGTCGGTAAACTTAGCAGGGACATTCCGGCAGAACTCAATAAAAAATATTATCATAATTAACAATTTTTTATAGGCCAATTAAATGCCAAGAATTTTTTTCCGCTCCGATATTTTTTTGTTATAACAGTTTCTGTTAGCTTCACCGTAATTCTAGCAGAACCATCGCTTCAAAATATTCCGAATTTAGAAGACAAAGTGAAATTTAGAAGAAATGTATTTGTGAAGAAATAAAAATTGCTGTTTTAGTCATAATATAGATGCCTAGAAGATATTTCCGAAAAGCAGATTCTCTCGACTTCAGTGGTGTATTGAATATAATGGAAAACATCTTAAAAATATGAAAATTAATTATTAATAATTAAGGGGGGCATTCTACATGATATGAAAATCATGTCAGTTGCTTCAAAATGTTAAAAATTTAGAAGAAAAAGTGCAATTTAGAAGAAATATAAATTGTAGGAATTCTTAAGCTCTTTAAGCCGTTACTACAAATTTCGAAAAACTGACTTTCATCACTTTCGTTAGCATAATTTTTCGCTTTCAGATACTTCTGGTGGTTGATAGTAGGATCTGAAAATATGTTTTTACCAAATTCCAGCGTCGGTAAACTTAGCAGGGACATTCCGGCAGAACTCAATAAAAAATATTATCATAATTAACAATTTTTTATAGGCCAATTAAATGCCAAGAATTTTTTTCCGCTCCGATATTTTTTTGTTATAACAGTTTCTGTTAGCTTCACCGTAATTCTAACAGAACCATCGCTTCAAAATATTCCGAATTTAGAAGACAAAGTGAAATTTAGAAGAAATGTATTTGTGAAGAAATAAAAATTGCTGTTTTAGTCATAATATAGATGCCTAGAAGATATTTCCGAAAAGCAGATTCTCTCGACTTCAGTGGCGTATTGAATATAATGGAAAACATCTTAAAAATATGAAAATTAATTATTAATAATTAAGGGGGGCATTCTACATGATATGAAAATCATGTCAGTTGCTTCAAAATGTTAAAAATTTAGAAGAAAAAGTGCAATTTAGAAGAAATATAAATTGTAGGAATTCTTAAGCTCTTTAAGCCGTGACTACAAATTTAGAAAAACTGACTTTCATCACTTTCGTTAGCATAATTTTTCGCTTTCAGATACTTCTGTGGTTGATAGTAGGATCTGTAAATATGTTTTTACCAAATTCAAGCGTCGGCAAACTTAGCAGGGACATTCCGGCAGAACTCAATAAAAAATAGTTATCATAATTAACAATTTTTTATAGGCCAATTAAATGCCAAGAATTTTTTTTTCGCTCCGATATTTTTTTGTTATAACAGTTTCTGTTAGCTTCACCGTAATTCTAGCAGAACCATCGCTTCAAAATATTCAGAATTTAGAAGAAAAGTGAAATTTAGAAGAAATGTATTTGTGAAGTGATAAAAATTGCTCTTTTAGTCATGATACAAATAATGTAGATGTCTAGAAGATGTTTCCGAAAAGCAGATTCTCTCGGCTTCGGTGGCGTATTGAATATGATGGAAAACATCTTAAAAATATGAAAATTAATTATTATTAATTAAGGGGGGGACAAACGGATAAACACCGTCATAGATGACACCCGCCTAGTGGGAATAAATTTAAAAAATAAAAAGTAATATAGAAAGGGGAAAAAAATACGTTCCAACCATAGCCAACTATGATTTCCATTTGAAAAAATACAACTTTAGGCCATAACTCGAAATCACACCTTGTTTCAAATTTTCTTGCTCCATTGGATTATACAGAAAATGTGCCTTACAAATGTAAAAGTTATTTTCTCGTAACTTTACAAACAACCACGATATTCACATGTAAGTAAGTAAGTAAGTAAGTAAGTAATTCATTCATGCTATTATACAATGGTATTTGCACAAGTCTCACAACAAGGAATAAAAATTAAGACATAAATACAAGAAAATATTGTTAAAACTATGAAACAGATACTTTAAAATAATTGTGTTATAAAAACTACACATTAAACACTAATTACATGTAAATTAAAATGTAAAATTATACAACAAAATCACGTACCTATTTATGATTAAAAAACATTTGTTAAGAGGATTTAAATCACTATTTTTGTATATTATTATACTCCTCCACAGAATAAAAAGATTTTTCAATAAAGTATTCTGCTCTAAAAATATCTATATGGTAGGGCTACGATCATAGTCAAAGTATAAAGGTCTGCTGGAGCCTATCTTCTACTCTTTTTTAAAATTCGAATGCAAGTTGATTGGTCGTTTATTTCGTTTATTTAATGTTATTGACGACGACATAATATGATGTTGTTACGTGTCGGCGACGAGCCGATGATAGCAAGGCTGTGATTGGAGGAGCTAGGTGACGTCACCTAGCGCGAGAAACGATGGTAGGGAGGCTCCAGCAGACCTTTATACTTTGACTATGGCTTTGATATGTAGAGGCAGCTTATTAAAAAATTTGAAACGTAGATAGTTTGGACTGTTTTGGAGTTTCGAAAGTCTGATGTATGGAACCCTTATATCTCCAGACTGCCGTGTTTGATATTCGTGAATGTCCCTGTTTAAGGTAACATTCCTAAGCTGCTTAAAAGCGTAACATAAGCATTCAAAGATGAACAGAGATGGGAAGGTGAGAAGGTGTGTCGTAAAAGTCGAATAATCGAACTTTTGCGTATAACTCAAAAGCAAATTGTTGTTTCGCCAGTGAATTTGTCTAAAAGAAGAGATAGTGAATGTGAGTTTTTTTGTATCTCTTATTATAGTTACTGAGTTATCCTATACAATCATCGAAATTTGCCCACCCTATACATACTATTGTGGGACAACAAATATAATTAAAACATGTATTGGATGTGCTTAAAATATTCAATTAATATTACACACACATTATCCTTGAATATGGTAAGTATGTTATTGGAAAATACAAAATAGTTTATAATCCTCAGAATATTGAAAAACATTCCAGCATTTGTAATATCCTGGAATATCCATCGAAGTATATTATTCAAATAATTGAAAAGCCCTTTTATGTTTTTACTTATTTATTGAAAGATTGAAAATACAATGAAGAATTTGGAATTGAATGACTATTTTTTCTTCTTCTTTTTATCATTCTTGCCTTTGCCTTTCTTTTTCCGATATGGCCCAAGTCCTTTAACCTTCATAACTTCTCTCCACCATCTTTGAATCACTATAGCCTTCTCTTCTTTCAGAATTTTAAAATCAGCTAGTCTTTGTTTTTCCGCTTTGTATTCAAGATAAGCTCTGATTTCTTCAGCATGTTGTTCATACTAGAAATTGATTCAATACGATGTACATAATATTATTGTTCTTGATGATTTTATCAAAAGCAGGATTTTAATGAACTTAGTAGATTTTCAGAGGTAACAAACGATTTTGTTAAACAAACCTCATTTGCAAATGCTTTGAATTATGACAATAGTATTTACCAGCAATAAAATCGATAATAATAGTGGCACATCATCAGAAACATGGCATGTTTCACTCTTGTTAGGATTGTCAATTGTGGAATAAAATTAAAGGGAAGCTCGAGGAATTGTAAAAAATAATTTTTAGTGAAATCCAAACACACGCGAACGATTCTTAAGCAAATGTGCCCTACGAAGGCAATTATCAACAATAAAATTTTTAAATATTCTACAAATTGATCAGCTTATTAATGTTAGAAATCATAAAAAAAGAGCCATAACAAGTTACTGTAACGTAGTAACTAAGAATCTTACCGTTTGACGCAGCCTCTCTAAGTCTTCTGTTATTGATTCAACATTAACGTTCACTTTCAATAGTTCTTCTTCTTTCTCTTCTAAGTCGGTTTCGTATTTAGTCATCCATTCCTGTATTACAATCTCGAGGTCCTGCAATTTGCAGAATGCACATTATTATTAAACAGGTGAGAAGAAACGGGACAAGTTTTTCCACCCCAGAGCAAATTCTTTTCTCAAAAATGCAATGCTTAACTTATTCTCACAAGAAGCTCCATATGTTCAAACGTCTCCCAGAAAAGAACATATACGACATAGGGAGTACAACATTTATAACAACAATATTGTATGATTTAAATACTGGTCCCTTTTTCATTTTCGTTCATTAAATGCACAAAATGCCAAAACATTCCAGTAGCCATGCACTGAGTGCGTGCCTTGAGATATTTGGAAAGAAGTTGCCGGAAGACGAAAAACATAAATTGATGTTCTGTGGTAGTTGATAGTCATTGTTAGATGAGATGAGTTGTGTCGTTCTCAACTGTCTCATAATATTGTCTTAATCCACATTTGTAGAGACAATTAAGTGTTTTGTGTAGGAATACCATACCCAGGATTTGACGATGTCTCTCAATGCTGATTAGACCCCAATTCTTTGCAACAGTAAATCTTGAGGGTATCTAATGGGATAAACACTATTGATTCGATAGGAGAGCCACTTCTCAATACAAGCTCAATCATATCAATGCAGATAATGAAAGCCACACAGTGCTAGCATCCTCAAATCGAGTCTGACTATTTTGGTAATATTATCAATGAAAAGTATAAAAATCAGAGGACCCAATTCCAGGCCCTGCGGAATACCAGATGTCATAGCGGAGATGTGTGAAGACGTGCAGGCTGCAACCTCCACAAACTTGCGTCGATGTTGCGATTAGCTGACTAAGAAAGTCAGCGGGTGTAGGGGCAAGCCAAAATTTCGTTTTTGATTAATGTTTGGTGATCCAACCGGTCGAAAGCCTCCCTGAAGTTCGTTCAGACGACATCCACCTGACTTCTCGATTAAATAGATTCCGTTAGGTGTTTCCAACAAGCTCGTTTCGACAATGAGACAGATTGTGAACAACATGGTTCGAAATCAAGCTATGCATTGAAGTACTGCTATACGCGGCTATATGTCAAATATGAAAGAGATCACGCTGTGGATACACTATAACACTATAAAAAGGAGAAAACAATCACCATTGTCCACTAAAAATACTATTAAAGTATTGAGGACCTTTCAGCTACTGTGTTCACTCTGATGATGGCTTTGCTTACTCTGATGATGGCTACTTGGTAGCTGAAAGTCCTCAGTACTTCAAAAGTATTTTTAGTGGATAAGAGTGATCGATTTTCAATCTATATGTCTTTAACATCAGTTATGGACTGACAGAAGATGTGGAGCTACTCTGACGATAGTCAGAATTAAGTTGTAAATGTGCAGTAAGTAGTGTTATTTGATCAATCAGAATATACTACGGAATAGTGAGCTATTTATGCATATCTTGAACGCAATAGTTGAGAGAAACGTTTAATTTGTGATGTTCCGAAAAAAAAGGTGTAGTTTGTACCTATTCGTGAATTAGATTCGATTTGATTCTTTCATTATATTTAGGAATCTCCGGAAAACTTTTATTGTAATTTCAGAAATACGAAAACTATTGAACATGTGCTTAATTGTTTTATCAAATATTCGAGATTTTTGAATTGTTTTTGATACTCACCGTGATATACTCGTTCATGAAATTGCAAATTTCAAAATGCACCCTACTCTCCTTCACAATGTTCTTGTCGGCGGTTTTGATAGATTTTTTGTATAATTTTTCTTCGTTAGTTCTCAATGCCTTGTTCAATTGTTGTCGAGAGCACTCCCATTGTGACAAATATCTCAATTTGATCTCTTCTTGTATCAGGCTATTCTGAAAAGTTTCATTGGGTTCATAGGAACATACCCAATCTTCGGTGATAAGACATAGCATTTTGAGAAATCAAGAATTGTTAATTTTATATGTTAATATAAGATAGTATACATCGATCACTGGGATGCCATATCTATAGAACATCCAACAATAACCTCTCAGTACCTATGAACCAACCGAGAGTTTCACCTCATTATCTCTTGACACTACCAACAATGACCTCTCCGCGCCAAATACTAACAGGTCGATCAATGCGAGGGATAAGAGCCTTAAAGCGAACAACCAAGGGCAGAGCTTCTCTACCATTATGCCGATGGAGCAAAGCGTAAGTAGGGTGGAGGGGATCTGCCCAAGGGCCCGAATATTTCGATATCTCTGCTGAGATATATATTACCAACAACCGGAAGTGCTAGCGAAGTAATGAACTACCAACGCCACTTACCTGTGAGTAGAACAACCAACGCAATGAGGAAAACTTTGGACTAAATAGATTATCCGTACTTCGTAGAAGTCACGACCAAGAAATCAAGTTTGTTCATTCAGCTGTTAAAACCACAGATTACTAATGTTAAGAACATACTTTTCTATTATCTATTATTATATAACAATCGCACTTCAAACTATACAAACGTATATGCGAACGTTTGTATTGTTTTAAATGCGGCCTTCTAGGTACCTCGATCTCGTCTCGCGCCCTTCCTATGGAAGCGTTAATTCCCTCTATCCTGCGTCTGTACTCGTGTTTATCACAGAGTATATGTTCTTTGATTATCGCCAGCCTTGTTTTCTTAATTTCAACGTCCCTCAACAAAACTTCCTCTTCGTTGATCATACTTTGGTACGAATTAAGAAAGCCGATCAACGCGGCGTAATTATCGTGATTTTGAAGACTAGTCACTGTCACCTCCAATACTTTCTGCAGAAAGCCACGGTCGCATTGAAGTTTCTTCAGCATGAATTCCCCCTCGTGAGATTTGTATTCCACCATCGTCGACGGGTCGAAGATCAGACTATGCGAGCAGAGTTTTTCGCATTTGTTGGCGAGACTGGTATTGGCAATTTCGACATCAACCTATGGAATGTAAAATCGAAAGATGAGACTGTGAAATATCAAACTTTTTGAATTAAACCAATCATGGTATATCGACGACCCAGACATCTGTAGCGAATCCCTAAGACCTGGATATCACATGGCGATCCTGCCAGAATCACCATGTGATGTCCAGCTATCTCTAGCGAACCTCTAGAATCTGGATATCACATGGCTAATCTACCAGGAACACCATGCGATATCCAGTCATCTCTAGCGAACCCCTAGGACTATAGGATTAATCACACGATGTCACCAGACTATTACAATGCCATACTGGACTTATCCAATCTAAAAATTATGTCTAATTGACGTTCGACGGAAATATTGTTAGCCCAGGTTAAGGTTTCTAAAGGAGGAGAAAGTTTGTACTTAAATGGAAGATAAATATTAAGAAAAATGCGTATGAAATAAATTATGTTATTGTAGAGTCAGAGGATTCACTTCTTCATTTGGGTTAAGCCAAATGAAGCGCTACGAAACAAGAGAAACCGATATGAATATGGAAGAAGGAATAAAGTGGAAAATATAGATTGGATAACAGAAGATACAACAAATGAATTTATTTAAAGATGTACAAGTTGAAATGACATTACTTATAGAGACATAAAAGTTTCAAAAAGTAGAATGAAAATAAAACATTTAAAAATTCAGTGACCATATCAAATTAATACCAACGAAGTAAAGAATACGCAAATCTCAAAAATTATGTAGATAATAAGTTTCAATTCATATGAAACTATATCATAAACTATTGTAAAAGAAAAAAATGTAAGACATCTGTTCACATTTGTTTTGCTCGCCCATGGAAGGTGCAATGGACTCATAAGGGTATATCTTCAATAACTCCTAAATTAGGTAAATTCTGAACATTACTGTACTTGTTTAATTGAAAGTCAAGGCAAAGTGATGAATATGGAAATAGTATTGACTAATGTTATGATATTAAATGATCTTGGAATAAACCTATAAGGAGATTATTAGATGATATAATCAATCAAGTCATAGTATTTAATTGCTATTGATGCATTCATTATTCAAATGGTAATATTGATTATGTTTAATAAGTAGTGTACAATCAGTGTTATCATGATGCTACAACATCAGATATTGGTGCTATCTATGTAAGTATTACAATAAACGAATTAAACCAATCCTGGTATATTTTCTCCCGACGACCCAGTCATCTCTAGTGAATCTCTAGGAACTGGATACCTGGATACCACATGGCACCATATGATATCCAGCCTTCTCTAGCGAACCCCTAGAACCTGGATATCACATGGCGATCCTTACCATTATGCGACTGTCAATTTAGCACCTGTCTGTTGCCTTGCTGGGGGCTATGTGTTGTTTGTCATGATTCATTAATCTATGGATCTGTCTGGCATGTAAATTGTACGTGTTTATGTGAACTGTCTGAAATATCAAAATATATCGAATACCTTTTACCCCGTTCTGAGATTGAGTTTCGAAAATCCGTTCTTAGCGAGTGCTGCCAAGTTCCAAGTTGGTCTGTTTTTTATAGTAAGCGGTGATTTTGTCATGCGTGAGTGAGACAGATAGTGAGTCTGGATAGTATTATCTTGTAACAATGAAAGATATCGTGTTTCAATAAAGTTATGTGATTATTTACCATGGGTACCCCGTACGTGTGTCCAAGTATTCCCAACGTGTCGACGGATTCTTGCAGGATACAAA
The DNA here is from genome assembly GCA_958510875.1 of Endomychus coccineus. NCBI lineage: Eukaryota > Metazoa > Arthropoda > Insecta > Coleoptera > Endomychidae > Endomychus > Endomychus coccineus. Next base: position 4,650,826 of record OY294069.1, on the reverse strand, counting down.
CGAAAATGGCCGCCATTAATCTCGTCAGTCTACTCGTCTGTTCTTCTTCAAACGATATCGATTCGGTAAACAGTCGCGGTATGCCATATTCATCGACTTCACTTACAATCGAACTAGATGCTAGCAATTTCTGTAAGAGTTGTGCACGGTCGCTGGCCTTCGCATTTAGCGGCTTCGACGGTTTCCTGTCGAATTCCACCAATTTCGTTACTCTAGCTTCGTCTAGTACTGTTGTTGTTGTAAACGTGCTCAAGGATTCATCCATTATGACGGAATTTTAATTCTATACCTACGAATCAAGTGTTTTAGTATTCAAGACGAATATCTGTAAGTAGTATCTGGAAGTGATATTGCAAAAGCAGAATACATTCTGAGCATATCCTTACCGACAAGGTGATCGTTCAACAGACAGGGCTAGTGATAAAATTTTGACTTTTCTATCAAAAATAAACGAGATTTTTACTAATTTATACAGATTGGACACTGAAAATACAGTAGTCGGATATTGTGAGTGTCCGTATTCGTTTTAGACGAGGATAAATCGTAACGGCGATCCCCTGTGAATAGTGGGAGAGCGCTGTTTTGAACTTGTTAAATGAATTCAGTAATTCTGTGTACCTTGTTAGCGTCCTTTCTTTGACGAAATAAATTACGTAAATTCTTTCACCTAGTAATGATGCTATTAATTCTGTTACCTTCGAAAAATAAAGGAACATAACAATAATTAATTGAAAATTATAAAAAAACTAAAAATTAAACTCAAAATATCCGAAACGACCTCTTTAGTAGGCAAGATGATTCCCTAACCGTTCATAAAAACCACCCACCCATTATTAAATGTCTCCCCGATAAAGGTAGGCAAAACATTCCCAATATTTATATACAGGTCAGGATGATTATTGGATCTCGATTCCTGAAATCTGTCGGGTGATAATCATCAACAAATCTGTTGGGAACATATTTCATACGACCGCTGATACTCGATTTTACCTCTCCCTTGCCGATATTCTCCCGTTGCCCTTGCCAATATTCTACCGTTGTAGATTTCTAGTGAGAATAAGATACACATGCGGCTATATTGTACCACTAGCCAAATCTTGTATCTACTGGAAGCTTTCAAGTCATCCTGAGTCGTATCGAAGCTAGCCAAAGAATGCAGAGATGCAAAGACGGAACTAGCCAGTACAAAAACAAAGTACAACTCATTTGGGTCCCAGGACACAGTGGATTTGAAGGAAACGAAATGACCGACATCCTGGGGTCTGGCTCCTCTGTTGGGCCAGAGTTAATGGTTGCTTTATGAAACTGCATGGGGGTCTCGCCCTTCGAGGCCTGTTGAACAAAGAGGGTTCTGACTTGTGGCAGGACTCACATCGCATGAGACAGGCCAAGCTCTTTATCAAACAGCCTGTGAAGTAACTCCTTTTTATAAACAGAAGGGACATCCTGACAGGTCATCAACATCGTCATCATCGCTTGAGGGGGGAGGCTCAGCCACCAAATGCACTTAGGTCACTTAGTTGGGCCCATTGTGCGCCCAGTGATCAGAAGCCTGACCTTCCTCAGACACCATTACTTCGGCGAAGCTAAGCTGCTTCCAGAGGAACTCATGGAAGCCAGTGTGAGCAATATTGTGGGCTTATGGCGGACCACAAACCTGCTAGAATTGAATAGAATTCTTATCATGGGGCGCACAATGGTTCCAATCAAGTGTGTCTAAGAGCTAAGCCCCTGTACCTTAATGATGCATCATTCTAGGAGTTCACTGGTTTTCCTCTCTGTTGCTCTCGTCAGAAAAGGAAACATGTGCGGCTATATTCTAACACTAGTCAAATCTCGTATCTACTGCTTTCTAAATTCCAATCGTACCCACTACCCAATAACCCCTGCATGTAGCTAACTATAATTATGTGTGGGTTTTAGATTAGGCTGCTGTAACAAGATGTCAATAAGTTAAAAGTACAATTTACTTTTGAAATATCGGTTCAAAAAAAAGTTATATCAAGCGAAACCATTTCAATCTGGAATTCTGGATTTGGAATCATCACATTTTCCCTTCAGTATTTTATTTAAAGATCTTAGAGGTACTGTGTATATCAAAATATGAACAGCTTTGCTTGCGAAGGTAGGTACTGAATTATTGTTAAAGACTCTCACCTACTCTACCAGAACATAATTTCACTGCCCTAACAAAAAAAAATAATCGACATGAATCGAAACCGTACAAGTTCTCTAAACATTAAAGATACATTTAATTTGTTTGACATTATGTAGACATTCCAGAACTTTATGTTCTTATGCATAAATATATTGTCTATGATTAGATGCAACTGAATCTACTGTTGTTTCACATTCAAAACTTCAATTGTAACAGCCACTTGAAGCGCCTTCTAGACCTACTGGTATTTCTTTTGCAGTGAATTTGTATATTTGTTTAAACTTAAGTTTAAAATCTGCGAATAAGATGGACGCACTAAGGCCTTTACATTAAAACAAACTTTTTGTATGGTACGGAACAAGACATAGCACATTTTAACTGAAATATTCGAAAAGAAATACGTACCTTAATCTATACTATATTATTTTACTTGTATGCCGTCAATTTCGCATTGTTGATTGTGTTCTCGACAGATTTTATCATATAACCTAACAGTTTCTAATAAAGTGTTCCGATAAAATTGTTAGATCAATATTATCTAAGCAACTAAAGAGCTTCCATTACAAGACAACCACAATTGCTAAGGGATCCAAAGCTCAGCTTTTGTGGCTAGGTATCATAGGTCAATGAAGACATTACTCATTGTATCCAGCGTTGCACAAGCAATTAAATCGATTGTTTACAGTGACAATATATCTGATCACATATGCATTCCGATAATGTAGATCATTTAGTCCGATATTCCAATTGTAACTGATTAGATATACTGAACATATTGTTTTGCAAATTATACTGCACGTGTTGTTTTGCAAATATTGCTAATTAAAAAAATATTGAACATGACATCAGGCGATGTAAAAAATGTCCATGGACAACATATCAACATCAGTTTCAATTAACTATGATGCATAGATCACAAACTTGCCTCACTTGTAGGAACCGATAATATATTGTAAATGGTTAGAAACAAATAAAGTCATGGGAAATACATCAAATTATACTACACCATGTCCTTGCATTAAAAGTTAATTCAAATTGACAACCAAATGTGTCTTACAATGTTCGATATTAGGGCCTTTATCATATCTATATCTAAATGTGCAAAAGGCAAATACCATTCACCCAATCACTTACTGACTCGCCACGAAATCTCCGAAACTATAAAGCGGACCGACTTGAAACTTGGCAGATATGTTCCTTATATGACGCAGGAACCCGCTAAAAACGAATTTTTCAAAATTCGATCCACAAACGCGGTAAAAAGGATACGACATATTTTAACGTTTTCGACAACTAATATAATCACGTACAATTTACATGATAGACAGATCCATAGATTAATGGATCGTTATCACAGTTCACATTGTCTATGCTATGACAGACTACACATATCCTATCAACAAGACAGGTAACGTTTACATGACCGATAGCTGATACATTGACAGTTACGTAATGTCTGTGACATACCATTCTATATCATAGACATCACCGTCCTTTCGCATGCTATAGAGAATAATTTCAAGTCTTTCCACGCCGTTAGCAGTTTAGACTCATTGTTGTACGGGTTCTACGGGACAACAGCTAGAATTATATAAAAGACATATACCACTCTCTCACTCAGTCACTTTGTCATCACGAAATTTCCGAAATTATAAGGCCGTTCGACTTGGCAAATTTCATAAGGGGCAAGTACAAAAAATAGTGAATTGATTTCGTCGATTCCGAAATAACTACGTCAAAATACACTCTAATGAATGAAAAATTCGATTCTACCATTAGTTTTTAGCTCAGACGCTTAGGCAACATGTGGCAGTGTTTCGAAACTCTGAATTTCGGCCATACCTTAGATAAATAATTAATTCAATTTTAACATGATTAATACACCCGAAATTGGTATCCAAAACCTTCTGAGATTATTCATATTTTCATACATTATAGTGGAGTCATTCAACGGAAAAATGAGGCGAGGTTCGTAAAAATTTGATAGGGGTTGAGGAGGTGGAAAAAGTTGTTTCTTGTGATAAGAGTAATGATATTCCAGAATTTCTACGAGAAATATTTGGTGGAACCATCCCAAAAATCCCAAAAACTGGTTTCTGGGCCTTTTTTTAGGTCAGTTTTGAAGTTTTAATTTTTTTCAACCTCTTAGACTTGTGACTGAAGTTTGGGAGTTGGACCCTTCCATTGTCCATGTTCAAGGAAGCTTTGATTCAAATTTGGAGTGTTTGCAATCATAACTTCCCCTAGAATAGATATATATATATACGTTTTTCGGGGTAAAAATTAAAATTGGGCTATTTTGATCAAATCTTCACCAAATCGGATGAAATTTGGTGTCAGAGTAGATCATGGTGACCATAATAAGTGTTCCAAAGATAAACTTAAAATATCCAATAGTTTTGATAAAAATCCAAATTTGGGAGATTTGGCCACCTTTATTGTATTATAATAGCATTTTATCACTATAATATTGTTCTTAGAGTATAGATATGGCTTTTTTTGCATATCTATGTGAGAAAACATATACATTATTTATTTGAGGTCCGCTTGTGACATGGTGACATTTCTTTTTACTACACATATTAATTATTATAGAATATATAGGTATATAATACAACATCACCTGCGCTTTTTCTAATTCAAGACGCGACAAAATGTTACTTCTGATGATGTGGACCACGCCTAGTAATATTATGAGATGAAAATTATTTTTATAAAACAATGACAGGTAAAAATATTGTGTATCTTATGACGTTTTTTTTTCTGTATTTTTCTATGTTTCAAGAGGATGTCCGATTTTTCAATCTATTAATTTCTAATCTATAATTTTAATCGGCTGTTAAAAATTTTAACGCTATTAAATTCAATAATCTCATCAAATTAATTTATAAAATATTAAAAAAAAACGTTATTCTCATGATGTCTTTTAGTATATCTGATGATGTTGTGGACCACGCCTTTCAGTAAAAAATAACTTTCACTTTCGTTCTCAAAAATACCAGGTATTAATATGTCCTACATGTCTTATCATTCCCTTACCCTAAAAAAAAGAAGACATCGTATGATGCACAGGTGCACAGCTGCTGTGTGACCTATATATTTATTCAGAATCTCATTTAATAAGTTAGTTTTGAATCGGGTCCTGTCGTATACGCTTTGTATTTGACTCTAAATGTATAATATTTTTTCCTTGAATACTATTAGTATTATATCTTTTCCAATTATCAAAAATAATATAAATTACATATTACAGATAAAGAATATAGTACTGTTTTCTTTTTAATAACTAACCTATTTATATTTATCCATCTACCTGATCTCCAATTGAACTTTTATTATTACCTCATAGTTAATTTTTTTTTGTGAATATTTATAAGTTAATTTAATGAGATTATTGAATTTAATAACGTTAAATTTTTAATAGCCGATTAAAATTATAGATTAGACATTATTAGATTGGAAAGTCGGACATTCTCTTAAAACAGAAGAATACAGAAAAAAAACATCATAAGATACACAATATTTGTACCTGTCTTTGTTTTATAAAAATAATTTTTATCTCATAATATTGGTAGGCGTGGTCCACATCATCAGAAGTAACATTTTGTCGCGTCTTGAATTAGAAAAAGCGCAGGTGATGTTGTATTATACCTATATATTCTATAATAATTAATATGTGTAGTAAAAAAAAAATGTCACTATGTCACAAGCGGACCTCAAATAAATAATGTATATGTTTTTTCACATAGATATGCAAAAAAAGCCATATCTATACTCTAAGAACAATATTATAGTGATAAAATGCTATTATAATAAAATAAAGGTGGGAAATCGGCGCGCGCATATATATGCCGTAAATGGCCAAGAAATGGGCTGATCTTATAAAACAAGTTACACCACGTCAAACTATATAAAATAACCTTCAATTTAAGCCCAAAAAGAGTACTCTGCGATTTGTTTGCCGTAATGGGGGGCATCTTCAAAATTTGGGCCAAATCTCCCAAATTTGGATTTTTATCAAAACTAAAGAATATTTTAACTTTATCTTTGGATCACTTATTATGGTCACCATGATCTACTTTGACACCAAATTTCATCCAATTTGGTGAAGATTTGATCAAAATAGCCCAATTTTAATTTTTACCCCGAAAAACGTATATATATATATATATATGTTTCTTCTTAGGTTCTCGCGGACGTAATGTGTAGAACTGGATTCTCGGGTATTGATCCGCGTTGTGTGGTTTCGGTCCTCAAAAGGACCAATTTCACGACGTTTCGGCAAAGTCGCATTTGCCATCTTCAGGTGATTCGACCGTAGAGCCTAGATTTTCCAGACTCTACGGTCGAATCACCTGAAGATGGCAAATGCGACTGCCGAAACGTCGTGAAATTGGTCCTTTTGAGGACCGAAACCACACAACGCGGATCAATACCCGAGAATCCAGTTCTACATATATATATATATATATATATATATATATATATATATATATATAGATATATCTATTCTAGGGGAAGTACAGCTTCCTTGAACATGGACAATAAAAGGGTCCAACTCCCAAACCTCAGTCACAAGTCTAAGAGGTTGAAAAAAATTAAATCTTCCAAATTGACCTAAAAAAAGGACCAGAAACCAGTTTTTGGGATTTTTGGGATGGTTCCACCAAATATTTCTTGTAGAAATTCTGGAATATCATTACTCTCATCACAAGAAACAACTTTTTCCACCTCCCCAACCTCTATCAAATTTTTACGAACCTCGCCTCATTTTTCCGTAGAATGACCCCACTATTAGTATTGTTTGAAGATGACACGCTAGTGTCGAAACTAGTCACGATTTATTTCTATAATATATGTGTAAAAGTGTTTTATTTTATTATATCAATATGATAAATTATCACGAAGTAATGCGTTCCCCATTGAATTTTTGAAATATTATTTAGTAAAAAGTTATCTATTATTTAGTTTAGTTTGTAGTTAAGCTATTGCATATAGCTTTTATCGCGGGCTTTGAGCGCGGCGACCGAATCAAGAATTTCCTTAACGAAAAATAATGTGAGACCTAAACACCTAACATGTGTCAAATTAATTAATTAATTTGAAGTTTCTAAAAGTGAGAAATTTCGCTATTTTATACGAATGTTATAACACTCTAGCGCTTTAGACTCCGGGATTTTTACGTGGCCTATCGAAATTAGAAGGTTCGAATTATCTAAAAACATAATTGCATGAACTCCAGACGTCCTATGTAATTAGCTACGAACGAAATCATTTTGACATATGCCTCTAGGAGCTCGCTACGCGTAAGTTAGAGTTTATACGTTAGACGCGCGTAGCAGAGACCTGAGAGTACCTGTTTCTATTAAGCTATTGCATATATTGCATATAGCTTTTATCGCGGGCTTTGAGCGCGACGACCGAATCAAGAAATTCCGTAACGAAAAATAACAGGAACTCGTTTATGTTGCGCTCTCTCGGGTGACTAATATTGAAAAATTGTATATCACGACAAAAAACGATAATTCTACATTCAAGTTTTATAATAATCGAAGGCAAGCTGCATCGGCTGCATCTTTGTTGCAAGAATTCAAAAGACTGCCTTTAAATAGTGTTCAGACGACAGCTCAAAGTGTCTTAGATTTCATTAGTAATAGAAATGGCATTTCAATAATGACTTTCAATTGCCAAAGTCTAAATAGTCACAAATACGATTTACAAGATTCAGTTACGAGACAAACAAATGTGTTACTTCTTACCGAATCTTGCATGGCGCATGATAATCCGATTGAAATACCTAATTTCAATTGTATTGTTCAACTCAAACGAGACACTGTTCCAGAAAGTGGGGTAGGTATTTACCAAAATAATAATAATATAACTAATATTATGACTCCGATTATTGAAATAAATATTGCACACCTTAACGATGTTAATGTTAGGCGCTCATTTGTTGGAGATATTTGTGCGTGCTTATGCAAACTTAGAAATGGCCTACACATAGTCATGGTAGCAATTTACATTTCTCCGAATCCAAAATTAGACGAGGTAGAGCACTGGAGTACACTGAAGAAGGGTCGAAAATACTTGGTACAAATGGTAATAAATGTCCACTTATCTTGGCTGGCGATTTCAACATCAACTACGCTGATAAAAAATCAGAGCGGTTGACAACTTTTCTTTCGGAAAAATTGAATTTGAAAATGAATAATGATCCACAAGAATCCACAATAAAATATGGGACCACCATTGACGCGGTATTTTCCAGATATTTAGAGGATATCAATTTTCAAACTTATGTCTCTTATTTCAGTTATTCAGTTACCATAAACCTATAGTTTCAATGATAACAAATTCCTGAATAACCTACATGTATTGTAAGATAATAAAAATATTTTAAACGATATCAACTTCTCATTTATTCAATAAAAGAAAAAAAATTGTTTTCTTATGGGTCACCATGCTCAAAAAGTGTAACTTGAATTAATATCAAAGAAAAAATTGAAGTAAGAAAAAAAATACTGCATGAATTTAAAAAAATAAATAATTATAATTACATAAGTTGAGAAAAAATGCTATGCAATAGCTTCACCGCGGCAGTCCCCGAGTGCCACACGTTTTTTTTCTATTCTCGTGTTCTTGTAATCTTATTTAGAAAGCGGGGTCCAAAGTTTGGTTGAAAAAATTAACTTGTTAATTCTATTTCATTTAATGTGAAGATGATATTGAATGGTAAAATGAGAATAAAACACAGATTGATATAATAACAATATATTATTGGATAAATATGCTATTATAATAATTAACACTTTACTATCATGGAGAGTTAGCTAAAAGACCATAATATTCTGGAATGTTAGCTAGTATTCCTGTGGATGGTCCATCGGGATTTAAAATACTTCCAACCAGCCGATTGATAGTATCCACGAGGCTCTCTAGGGTTCCTTGAACTATATTTTCTACAATAAGTAGTATGATTGGTTTCAATACAGTGGTAGTAACGTTTGTTGCCAAATTTATCAGCCAGTCAACTAGGATATTGCCGTCGAAATGTACTGACAAGTGCCTGGAATCATACAAAATGTTTCAACATTACTGTTTCACGTAAAATAACGGTAAGGTTCCCAAAAAATTAAAGATAAGGGGGAATGTTGCTTTTTGGCAGTAGATATGTTTTCTTCAAGTTTATCACCGCCCAGAGCACCTAAAGGCTTCATTAACACTGGATATCCTATTTAAATCTACTCGTTCTTTGATCAAAAATGCGTTTTGCATCGTCTTGATGTCAGTTTCCTTTGTTGAAATAACTTGTACTTACCCAGAATTCACAAGGGTGTAGTCTTTAACACTGCCAAGGTAGGTATTGTAATCTATCGTCATGCTGATTTTCATTCTTAAATCCGTTACACTCCCAATAACTCCACCACTTGGACCTAGACCCATAATGTCGATATTGTAGTCATAAACAATCTGGAAAAAAAATGCAATAATGATAGTTTTGAGCATCCCAACAAATTTTTTTGAAGTAAATATAACGAAGATATGTTGCTCAGTAGATTTAGTACAATGTGGTAAATACCCTCTATACTACAAGACCTGTACGCTGAGTAAAAAAGTCTGTGTGACGTCATCAATAAGAGCTTTTGAGAAGATACGTACGATATAACAGTATCGTTATATTAGAATTAAACAGAGTTTTAACTCTTTCTTGTAAAAAAAAATTATATGTTGCATCTCTTCCAAGATGTCCTTGTGTGATTGGAACTAATTTCTACCTGTACATAAGTGTGAATAAGAGTGTTAACATAATGCTTATGTTGGTTCTTACCGCGTTTAGGTGATCGGGGGGTCCGGCCTTTCACTATAGAGGGTATTGTTCGCCCTCGTATACGTAACAAAAATGTATCGCCAGAATTCGAACGATCTCAATAATGTCACCTACTGAACGAAATGCACAATAGCCAAACTGTGTGAAAGTATTGTAAGATAATTTGACATACACACCCCTAAATTGGAGAATGTCATCGGTATAACTATGTCCAGTTTCTCGGTTTCGGGACTGTACAACATAACGACGTCTCCATCTCTGCGAATCGTTGAAGCATCCTGTAACCATCCTTTTGTCAAGTTCAATTCACCCCAGAAGGTAACGAACAGAAGCGTCTGAAAAATAAATTATTTGATTGCCAAACTTCAATATTTTTTTTCACTTCTGTAGAAATCTGATAAGTCTTAAATTTGTCTGCCCAAAACAATTTTTTGACGTGACAACGTCTTATAATTCGATGGAGCCGGCTGCACGCACGAGAAAACGTGACTCATGCGGCGTTACCTCGTTCTGACCGGCTGTGCGTTACCTCGCTCTGAGGCGTTCCATTTAAGGCTTGAAGTGCAAGCGAGAGCGCGCTGCTATACAATGATACATTTACATGTTTTCGTCAAGTATGAAGTGCAGTGAAAAGTGAATGTGGTGTCAATTGTGTATAGCAACGATAATTGCGGGGATAAAGGTAATGATTCTTTCGATATTGAATATATGTTCAGTGATATAGTGTCGAATATTCGTGCTTTCATCATTAAAATAAATAGCATCGGTCCGCTAGTGCAGCGATTGTAGGTTATGCTATAATTGACAAAACTATAACAATAAGTTAACAGAACTATTTCACGATGAGTAAAAAATCAATTGCTTTACTATTCGATCGAAATAATTATCGAGCGTAGCTATGATTTCAAAAAATTAAAACATAAATGTTAAATCTTCCACATATCATAACAACGTGTTTGAAATAACAGGTTGGACCAGCCAGCCGTCAAAGGGAACAATTTTCTCCTATATCAAACACATTGAGGCGGGCTTTTTAAAAGCTAAATTGACATAATTGTATTTATGCGTACAAATAAATGTAACTTGATCAATTCAATTATGATTTCCATTTACCTCCTTCTCTATATCAATACAAAATATCTATCAAGTATTCCATCAGTATTTTCTTATGACGTTGTCACGTTCAACTATCGTCAGTAAACCGACTTTACAGAGAACCGATTTTTTTTTATCAAACACATTGTTAGGTATTTCCATTATTTTATATTTAGAGAAGAAAAAATTGTTATTTCTATAGTTGATGTCCAGGAGGTGAAACTTTCTGTTCTGTTTTCGTTTTTTGGGGGGAGGGTCGGAAATTAATCAACTGCACCCTGGCGCGACACTCGTTCGGCCTAATCCTAATTTGATTTGGGAAAGTTCCTATGACTTCAATATGTAAGAGGAGGTTTTGCCATGACATTATTATCTAATTCTTTCCCATGAATGTTTCCTTCAATAAATCCAAAAAGGGACAACTTGCTTCCTCAACCCCTATCTCTGGCTACAAAGAATACCCTTCCGCGACCAACGAGGAGCTCATATCCCAGGTTGGAAAAGATATTACGAAAATATGAAACTGGTATGACATCTGATTAGAGTATAATTAATTCGAAGTGAATGGAACTAAATTATTAAGTTAAAAGTAAGACGATAATGAAAACGCGATAAAAGATTGTGGTGGGATATTTCCAAAAATATCTAGTCAATTGGCAACTCTACATCATACTAAACGTAATTATGATGATATTAAAAAGAGTATAAACTTGTCGTTGACTAAATTTTTGGTCGATACATTAAAATGCCCATAATGGCAGAAAATTATTAAATACGACCTGCTTCAACGTTCTCACACACAATGCCGAATCGATCTCCCTGCCTAACAATCATCAATCCCGACAGAACGACACTTTCCATGAATTTATGTAGAATGATAACATACCGCGATGACTGTACAGCTGCCGCTATCATAACGTAGATGTCAGTTCCTGACTCATCCGGACTTATTTACTTAAATTAATTACCAATTCGAACAATACTTAAATCAAACCCTCCAACGGGGTCACACCGTTACAATCCGATGCTTTATGCAAAAGTTGTGCAGCCAAGAAGAGAACACAGAATGCAAATCCTAACAATAAGTTAGGTATACGTTATTACTTAATACTTGTTGCTTATTACTTACATAACTAATTTTTTCATTTATATCTTGCATGGTTAAAGGATCGTATCCATCATGAATCATCATGTTTTGAATATTTTCAAAGATCTTGTCGGCATAATCATTGACTATTGCAGTTATTTGTCCATCTACTCCCACAAATCTGGAATGAATTGAATGTACCATAACCAACTATATATAATGCAATGAATTACACACAAACACACACATACACACACACATACACACATCTCGTGTTAGAAGTCAATAGACAAATATTTGTTTCTCCAGGTTAAACAATGACAACACGTCTATTAGTCCCAGATAGCTAATTCGTTCTTCTTATGAGCTCGTCAGTGCCTCGTTCCATCGACGAGAGATACAACCATCTGGGTCTAATAGACACCTTGTCACGGTTCAACCTGGAAAATCAAAACTTTGTCAACGCTCGTCATTTTCGACAGATTATTGAGGTAACATTGATGATATTTCACACGTTCAACCATTCGAGTATATACTAATGGGGGAAAACTATACTATAACGCGAAAGCATTAGATGCTAGGCTAGACGTACGGTTTGCACAATACATGTAAATCAAAATCTCTCCACAACTTTGAGCAACAGGGAATAATTAATAATGCGGTTTCATTTTGGCATAAAATCAGTAAATAAACAATAACTGAATCAAGATCAAGGATTCGATAAAATTAGCTACTCATTGTATCATCTAATCATGCAATATGATGATGATATTTTCGTTAGAAAAACTTTATTTGTAACGATTCACTTGAGAAATCATATAATAAAGAGATAGCGTTTTTCAATTCTATGTAAAAATGTTTTTCATTGTTCTTCATGGCTTTACTATTGATTACATTATTGTGACTTACAATACAGGATATTTTGCATCCAATTTGTTCTAATTTCAAATTGATTGACAAAATTTACATTTATTCCGCTAACACCACTACGAGAAACTTGTCGTTCTGCTCTTGTTGTAACCATGAAATCTTTCACATGGGCACTCGGTATTCATTGTTCCCGTACTCCATTATCTTCAAGAAAACTGAACATTTGAACTTTTGTCCCATTGTTGTTGTTGTTGCAATTTTCTTTACAGCCGGGAGCACAATATTTAGTCAGCATAAGTAAGTAACTAACAAACGTCAGTAAACTGCAAGTACGACACAAAAACTCGAAAACCCAACTTAAATATTCACTTAGGAAGCCATATTGCAACTCACTTTATTCAGTTATATTACTCTTATAGGCGCTAAAAATACGTTCTTATCACACGAGGAACAGGTGCAATATGAATTTTCCACAAAAAATAGATAAAACTTTGTTAAATTGAAATATTTATAACTTATCATATTCATACCGGTTGCGCGCCATTGAGACTGAACGACACAGGGTAGGTTATGTTAGGTTAGGTTAGGCTAGGTTAATTTAGGTAACCTATGAGAAATTCATCAGGTAGATCATTATAGTACCAAGGAAGAAGAAGAACATAAGTGAAAGACAAGACATGAACGAAACTTCTGGGCGTAGTTCTAGCCATAGATGGGTAAGATCAGAAACAACTATACAAACTGAAGATCAAATGAACATCAAATAAACGCAGTCCATATCCTGCAGCAATGCGAGAAGCGGTCCCGGGATATGGATAAAGATAGAGAGGTTTTAGCAGGTAGCTCGCAAGACTAGTCCTTCACTGGCGAGTAGTGATAGAAACAAAGCTCTCGGCGTGCATAAAGCATTTCCTCTCAACAGAAAAAAAAAGGTTAATTTAGGTTAGGTTAGGGTAGGTTACTATCGTAAGCTCCGCAAGCCTCTTGTTGATGATTTCACTCAGCGTATATTCCATATACTATAGAGGGTATTTATTAAGGACTACTTCGCATCCCAGTAGCTCCTCATAATCTACAAAGCACAGATTCGACCTGACAAGCAGTCCTGGAGTATTTATGAACGAAACTCTTTGGAGTTCAGTTCACAAACATATGCTGAAGAGAGCTATTCGTCAGATTGGTGATATTACACTTACGCTCATCACAAATCTCGTATGTTATTCCAACACGAGTGATTCTAAGTAGGCAGACTAGACGAGTTCAAGCTGGTCATCTCTTCATTGAGAAACTCGGGATCTGTCGAACTTTTTCCTACCACACCTCATTGTTCTATCGAACTCTCTGCGTAGTAAAGTTTTTCGTGATGACGAAAACCTTCAAAGATTCAAGAAAATTTCGATCCCTATTACCTCTCCCAGCAGTCCATCGCTGTCCACACAATGTTCTACGAATATTATTCGTTTTTCTCTGGTGTAGTCAAAATAGGTATATAAAAAACATAGTTGACTGTTCCAAATAGAAACAAGATAAACTCTGCGAATTTGCAGGACCATACAAAAATATATATTAAGTACTTCATTGTTTTTGTTCACAAGTGCAGTTCATGGAAGATATTTTTTTGCAGAAAGCAGATAATTTTTCAGAAATATTAAATTTTCAGAAACAGAAAGATCTGCTTGCGAGATTGTACAATCGGTAGAGGTAAAACATTTTTAATTAGTAAATACCGAAATTTACAATTTGTAAGCTTTCGCGGACAGAAGTTCTTGAATATTCTTGGTTCTTGGATGAATTCCAGTTCACAGGATTACGACTATATGACTATGTTTAATATAATAATAATTATTGCAATTATAACGTGGCCTTGTCGCTTTTCGTTAAATTGCTTACTGCGGTAAGCTACGAATCCTCGGGCGCCAGATTTTTCTAAAGGTTAACTCCTTTTTGAAGACTTCTGCTAGGGTCCTCTCCACAAGGCTCGTCACTATGCTATCTAAAGATAGCCTTGTCCCTAGGGTAGCTACAGTGAAGTATAACCAGAGTCCAATGGGCAGAAAACAGTATCGAAATTGTAGGCTTTAATTACAATTGATACCTGGTTATAACTTAGCTCGTTAAAGATGGAGCAGAAATAATTTAATAAAACAGGGAATTCCAAATATTAAAATATATAATGATTTTAACAAGTACACTTTCAGAATAATCAATATAAATGCAATTGAACGGTATTATTTCACAAAATTACACCCAGACGGAAAATGTAATGAAGCTCAAACGGTAAATGAAAACTCTTTCAAGATATCAACTCTACGACAAGTTCGTTCACTAAATTTAATTCGGCGGTACGGGATCGGTTGATGAATGATTCAGAATGATCAATTTGCGGAAAAATACGAATCAAACAGGTCTCAGCGTAATGAGCGGTATGCGGTAAATCTTAGATAGCAGCACTAATAAATGGAATGTTCAAATCACACTACGATATATTCGGTTATTAATTCGGTTTGTTCGGAAAATATTGTTTGCACTAGTTTTCCGATTGTACGATATCAGATTTTACTATTTTCGGTTAATTACTCTAATTGAGTTTATTCTGTCATCTCACCCACCCTTGTACTAACTTTCACGGAGTACCCGGTAATTGTGTGACAGTGTTAGATTTGATACACTCTACAGATTCGGAACCTAGACAATTAGGGTTTATACTTCCGGGGTGACACAGTGTGCACAAACCCTAACTATCACATCTGCAATAACCCCTATATCCACGGCCGAGGACTTCTCATAGTATTAAGGGAATTATTACGATTCTCAATCACACAATCACACAACCACCCTCAGCTTATACTTCTGGAGTGACACAGTGTGCACAAGCCGTTGGTGGTTTGGTCGTCTCAGGATATACTTATACTTCTGGAGTGACACAGTGTGCACAAATATACCAAAGACGCCCCTGTCGTTCAAACATACACACTCTGTACACACCACACAATTACTTGAATATTTCAATTCACGCGCGAATTCAAATCGTACGCGATTCGAAGATAAACTCAAATTCACCAATTCAAATTACTGAATACTACGGAACTCAGGTATCGTACAAACGTTCACCAATTACAATAACAATCATAAATTACGGAAATCAATATATCGTAATGCTCAAAAATATAAACTATTTGCTATCATTTACCTTTTTGTAAAATTCACAAACACAAACGGAACACTATTGCTATTTCACAGCTTTTAAATCTCTGACTCACAATTCAAAAAAAAAACACTAGAGAGCTACTTTACTGATTTAAATCAAAAACACAAGAGAGCGATCTTTCGGTCGTCACGGCTTTTATATCTTTTCCGAGGTTCCGGACAGGTCTGCTCCACCAAATCCTTATTTTTGTGCCAATAGTTTTCACTTATGCCCCGAACAATGGTTAAAAGTGACGCTACTTTTTAGATCTAAAATTCGCGCTCATGATATCACACCAGTCCTTCCCTGCGGAGTAAACAAGTGTTATCGGAGTTTTTAGGTTGTTCGCCCTTTTTATACATAAGACTGCACAAAGTTTGGTGTCTTAATTGGCCAGCCCCTGTTTTTGCAACATGTTTTTATCGGAATGAAATGCAATTTTGAACGGGCGTGAATTAGATTCATCTATTTGAATAATTATACTTATTTCAAATTACGGAGATTTAGAAAAGCGGCAATCACGGAATACACATTCGGAATTCATTCATATCTATTGAAATAATGAACTGTTCAAACTGAAATTACATGTAACATCCGTATTTATTGCCTGATCTGAATTAAATAATCTTTCGAAATTTAAGCTTCGTTACACAATATAGAATAAAAAGCCCGCATCAGACATATATTTATATGTTATTGAGATATGTAATACAGTTTCTTCATAATCCATAATCTGTACTCTATACTTACTTGCCTCCAACCGTGCGATTCTGTAGTTCCCTATGCAGTTCTTGTAAGTCTACCTTAGGAAGAATGTCGATGTTTTCTGATATGGGGGTTGCCCATGAAAGACCAATTAATAACGACAACACGTAAATCAACTTCATTTTGATGGAACGATTTAGGTAGGACTGACTAAAATTAGAGAAATTTCCACTATATGTAAAAAGTATCTAACAGATATAGTTTTGATAAAGATGAGTGGTTAATGATAATACGAATTCGTCTTATTTATTACTATTTTTTTGCACAGATTCCAAAGTATCTTGGAGTTATTTTTGATAAATACGAATGATTAATGATAATTCAATTGATTCATCTTTCTCGAGATGTTTTTGATCAGATTCCGTTATCTATAAGTAGGCTAGTGAATATACCTTTGAAAATAGTTTTTTCAAGGCTAACGCGATTTTAGGGTCGATAAATTTTAAACAAAAAATATGGGTTTTTATCCGACATTAGTAAGTAAACTAAGGAAAAAAGTATACCTACACTATATGAATGCGATAGCTGAACTCAATACTAACTATTTGATTCCAATTAGATCAATTTTTATTGAAACCGGAAGTCTCTATATGCCGATATAGACAACAGAACAAACTTTAGATACATTTTAGCTGCACCTTCGTTTTCAGCGCAAAATTCACCATAATAATCGAGTTAACGATTTTGGCCCTATATTGACGGGCCTAGAGGTACTGGAATGAAAATGGAATTTTCTACATCGATAACTATTCAATATTCCAGCATACATACGAATTGTGATATCTTTATACCAAATCAAAGTACAATGTGATCTTAGATGAGATATGCATCTAAGTTGTTATAAATGGAGTGAAAAGTGAGTTCAACCTCCTAAAGTGCGGGGTCCCCCAAGGGACAGTATTAGGACCCATCTTATTTAATATATATATTAATGATTTATTTAATGTAAAATCTAAAGGAAACTTGATCGCTTTTGCGGATGATACGGTCATATTCTATGAAGCAGATTCATGGGATAATCTAAAGGATATTGCTGAAAATGACCTAGTAAATATATGTAATTGGCTCTCATTAAACTTACTCTCTATAAACTTGGAGAAAACGAGCTTCATGGCATTTAAGTGCAACGAAAATTCTATTCCAAACCTAGAAACACTGGACATAAAATCAAGTCAAGATGTAAATTTTGTAATATCAATTACTAATACTGTCACTTACCTAGGTATTGTATTAGATTCATATCTTAGATGGAATCAACATATTTCAGTGTTACTAAAACGCCTTCGTTATATATTATACCAACTTAGAAACTTAAGAGACTACCTTAAAATGAAAGATTTGAAAACCATATACTATGCTCTAGTGGAAAGTCATATTAGATATGGAATAACGGCTTGGGGATCTGTAAGAAACAATTTTTTTAAATCACTAGATTCATTACACAAGTACATCTTAAAAACATTGATTAATAAACCACGTTCCTATTCTTCAGATGAACTATATAAGGAAGCACGGGTAATGGATATTAGACAACTCTACTTCTACAATATGGGAATAAGACTTTTCAGTGAGATGAAAAATTTGAACAAATTTACCCACAACTATTTTACTAGAAATAAAGAACAATCTAAATTACCCAAAATGGAGAAAGCAAAAGGTCAACGATCATATACCTACCTTCAACACAAAATTGCCAATATAATACCAACAAATATAAAGTCATTAACAAACATTAATTTATATAAAAAACGCTTAAAACATTTTGTTACTTCCGAGAAACGAAGCCTATTTCATAAATTGATTGATGGATCCTAGCTATTGAAATCTGTAAACCAGTGCCAATATACGATACCAAACATTTGTCTAAATTTATTATTTTATTATATTTTTTTCTTTCTTTGTTGTCTGTTCAGGAGTAAAAAATATCGCTCACCCAAATAGATATTGTAAGTTTAGTCAACATATTTTGTTTAGATGCTTCGTTTTTATATATGTGTATGGTGTATATGTGTGGATATATGTATGTGTATATGTGTATATATGTGTTGATCTATGCATATATATGCATATTTTTCCTTTTCTCTTTTATATTTAAGTATTGTTGATATTATTAGCTTATAAATAAGTAGTTAAGGATCAGTACAAGATTATACGAGTATAACTCAGTATGTTAAATTTATCTTATGTAAGAAATTGATATTTATATTTATTCTATTTATATTTATTTTCACTCACACACAAGTATTTGCATACTTACGTGAGTTATTGATTATTTACTCT
Source organism: Endomychus coccineus (assembly GCA_958510875.1). Classification (NCBI taxonomy): domain Eukaryota; kingdom Metazoa; phylum Arthropoda; class Insecta; order Coleoptera; family Endomychidae; genus Endomychus; species Endomychus coccineus. The sequence continues at coordinate 4,631,556 of OY294069.1, read as the reverse complement.
TATTTGTCTGGTAAATAAACTTATAGATAGGTAGCTATTGTAATAATTACAACAACATTAATCAATGTTCACCACTTGGCGTCGATACATTCGTGCGAATGTTGTATCCTTGTTGTTGTTTATTAGAAATTTCAATTTTTGTCCATTTTAACAATGAATTTGTTTTTACGAGGGACCTAGTTGATACGAGGGAAAGGTGAAAAGTGCCTGAAAAATAAAACAGATGTCGCCACAATATAAAATCCCATGTGACATTTGTGATGTACCATCTTTAACTAGAACGCATTCAAATTTTTAGAGGGATATGTCATTCAGTTCTGTTTTGACACCAATCGGAAGCAAGCAGCCTTGAAGATGTTTGTAAACATGAAAAAAAGTAAATTTCGCGTCTTGAATAAACATTATTTCTTGCTTGGGATAAAACATTACGCAAAGCAAAGCATCGCTTATTAAACATTATGGGGACTATTCACCATCGATTCGAACGATTCACAAGTAGTTTACTGATTTTCGTTGTGGTAGTATGACGCCGAACGCTCTGGTCGTCCAATTGAGGTTACAAGTTACAACGCCAGAAATCGTCCATAAAATTCATGGTATGATATTAGACCATCGACGAGTTAAAGTGCATGAGATTGCTGAGGCTATGGGCATCTAACCGAACGGGTACGGAACACTTTGCATACATTTTTGAATAAGATAAAACTGCCAGATTGAAAAATTTGAAAAATGTTGGAGGAAGTGTCATTTCTTAGGAATTTTTCACCTTGCTCTCATAGAAACCGAGCCTTAATCACGCCTCCTCCTTCAGTAGTTGTTAAGAAGCGAGTGTGTATGCTAGATATAAAAGTTAGGCAGTGCTGCAAGGGAGAGGTGGTCTCGTATCAGGATATATTGTAGCGATGGTATTGTAATATGATTTCAGCAAACCGAGTTGTTGGAAGAAGGTTTACCGCTCGACAGATATTATGATATTAGCAACTCGACTCGACATTCTTCTGCTAGACGATCTTTAATGTCTCGAACTGAAAGTGACTGTGTCCACATGAGTCTACAGAAAAACATTTTCTGTTATTTGTTTTTATATAATAAAAAATGTTACTTTTGTTTGTATTTACCAGATTGTGCTGGATTTGTCTCAGTGTAATCTCAACTGCCCAAAACATGTATAAAAGAATCATCATATTTTTTCAAACTCTTTCTCTATTATGGATAAGCAATTCCTGAATCCCCCGCATCTACGTTTTCATTTCAAAATAGCCCGCCCAGGTTAGATTCGTGCAGGGTGGTGCACTTGATTGTTTTCGTTTATTATCAAAAAATCGGAAACCGTACTTTTTTTATATATATTTTGACTGCACGAGAGGAAACCTATAATGATCAAAGAACATCTTGTGAGCCAGCAGTGGAATGTTGGTAGAGGAGATAGGCATTCGTATTTTTCTTGAAGGCTTGGAGGTTAGAGGTATAGGGGAAGACAATCCTAAGTAAAGAGTTCCACAACTTCACTGTTCGATAACAATAGGGTAACCTTGCTTAAGTTACATTATTACACAAGTTATAAATAACAACATTATATACAATAACAACCTCAGAATCACTTAATAACTCTCTGTATGATGAAACAATTGTCAATATATGTCTCATCCATATTTTAATAATCAATTGAATAAATGTACACGTTAAAACTATAAAATTAAATATTACATGCTTAAAAATCTTATTGGATAATCATAGGTTGGATATAGTGGTAAGCTTCTTTCAGAAGAAATGGTGGAATCGGTGGGTTCAGAATTCCTTGAACTAAATTGTTGATAGCACTGACAACAGCCTCCAAAGTTCCTTTCACAATAGTTTCAATGACATTCTCGATCAGTAGCTTCAAGGCAGTTGTAGCCACATTGGTTATTAAATTGATCAACCAGTCGATCAGTATATTCCCATCAAAATGAATCGAAAAGTGGCTGAAAAATTAATTGTCCTCTTAAACATACGATATTTGAAATCAAACGATGCATGATTTTTAAAATCGCGCTACCCATTTATCAAATTTGTTGACTAAATTTTATTTTTTGAGTAGTGGCGGTTTTTCTGTGCATTTGTGCCGGGCACTCCCTTAAAAAATAAGTTAACTATATCGATAATAACCTAATAATCGAAACAAATATCAATACTTAATTTGATACGTTAAAACTTAACATATAAAATTATCCAAATCCATTACTTTGTAATAATATATAATATTGATATAATAAAATAAAACACTTCAACTTTATTTATTATCACACGATGTTTCAAATATGTTTTCAATGAATGTAAAATTTTGATATCAAAATTCTGGAAAAATTACATATAAATCCTGTATTTAAATCCGAGATAGAACAAGCTTTCGATCTTTGCCTTAGCCAAAATCATTGTCAATTGAATAACGAGTTTTTCACACAAAATAATGAATTAGCTATTGGATCCCCATTAAGTCCTCTTGGCAGATATTTTCATGTCTTATATTGATGAAACTATGATGAGTCCACTGCTTTTAACATTATTAATGAAGCACAAAATCAATGAACCCAGATTTGGCACCTGAGGTTTGCCTATGTCAAGCACATATACTTTGTCTAGCTCAAATATGATTTAATCCACAACTAGAAAGTACCCCGGAAGCCCACTCTAAAAAGTTTGTCAATGAAACGTTCAATGTTGAGATGATCAAAAATATTTCAAAGCATACCCTGAACTGAGAACCTCGTAGTCGGCTACTGAGATCAGGTACGTGTTGAAGTCCACGACGATTGTTGTTAAACAATGGAAGTCGGATACAGAACCGGTCACACCACCATGTAGCCCAATGCCCATGATGTCGACGTTGTAGTTGTAATTAAACTGAAATCAAAAAAGTCACCGACTATATGTTTCTCCACTACCTGATCAAAAATTAAACGAACACTTATGGAGTTCAATAATCATTGTTACTGAACGTACTTCATAGTATTCATCCACTTATTCCATTAAAGTCAGTGGCGGCTCCTCGAAGGAGGCTAAGGAGGCTCAGCTTCCTCACCAATTTATCTTAATGATCATTCTCCATTTTATTTCCTGTTTCTCTGATAATTCTTTAAATTTTACAATCAATTCTCCGTTCTCAGTAGTTATTTTTAATCTGGCAACAGTGGCCAGAGGCTAGATTCTCTATATATCTCAAACGCTAAATACCTGTGGTTAACACAGTTGCCGTTTTTCCAACCAGTTCAATTGCCAAATAGGGTAAAACAGCGAATATGGCAACACTCTATGTAGGATAGCTTCTCGTACGCACTCGGTCGGTCGTATGAAATACGATACTTGCTGCGACAGCGACACGTGCTCCGTTTTATAAACTACTTTGTTTGACAGTCACCATTCCTGTCACGTCGGCATCGGTGGAGAGATCATTGTCTACTCTCAAACGAATTAAAACTTACATGCGAAATACAATGGGCCAAAATCGTTTATACAATGTTAGTTTGATATCTATTGAAAAAAAGATTTAGTAAAACACTTAAAACAAAATGATACATTTTATGATAATATTATTGATCATTTTTCGCAAACTAAAGACCTTAGAATTCCGTTAATATATAAAAAAAAGTAAATAAAAATAATGAAAAAAAACAAAATATGAAAAATTTAAAAAAAAAAGAAAAAATATCAAAAATCCAAAAAAAAAAAAAAAGAACAAAAAATTTTTTGCCAAGAGAAACTCTACACCTCCACGTTGGTTCTTGCTTGGCAACAATTAATTTGGTCACTGAAGTAGCTGGTACGGTCGCTGTGCAAAGGTTAAATTAATTGGCTGAATAGAGTATATTTTTACAAAAACGTTTTATGTCCAGCCTCCTCTCTTAAAAAGTTCACGAGCCGCTACTGATTATAGCACCTGATGGTGAACGATGGAAATGCGATTTTTGTACTCATTCATCTTTTATATATATTTATTACTGATTCTTTTCATATCATATTATTGGTTTACTTTTAGGATTAGCTTTTTGCAACTTTGTCAATTTTTTAGGTTATGTTCGCCATTTTGGATCGAGTTGCATCAAACAGAAACTCACCTTTAAATTTATTTTCCTATACGCTCACAATTTTTTTTTAGGTGTTAATTTCTGCACGCACTTCTGTCTATTGCTTGGACTAATACATACCGCCTAAGGCCATAGGAGACATCAATCTATGCAGAATTCTAGACTTCGGCGCTGCCGGAGTCCCTGAGTGTTGCATCAAGGAGCGCACAAGGGATCCAATCAAGGCTCTGGACTTGTCCGCCCCCGTTTTGATTGATTGATTGATAGATATAATATTTGATTATTTCTTTCAACTGTCAAATATCAGTTTCTAACCAATCTCACTTTTGAACTTCAATAAAATAACTATTGAGAGATCGATTTTCGCTAGTTTAATTGCTACATGTGACTATAGTTTAGCTAACAAAGTAGCTTCTTCAAACATATATTACAAAGTACTAACTTCTACAAAAGAGCTACCTAATCCATAACTTCAACAATAATCTTAGGATAGATGGTTACTGAATTTTACCTAATTGAGTTTAACCCATTGAGGGAATAAACGATAAGCTGGTGGAAAACTGGAAATTTAACAAGGGAGAATTATTAATTTCGATTAATTCAATTTTCAAATAGGGAAAATATGCAAATTTGGCTTAAAATGGACCTTATTCAATCTCAGTTAAGAACCTCTTTTCTGATTTTTTCCATCGTTTTTCCTTTCCTTATAATAAAGCTGTACCATCGAGTTAAGCTCACCCTGTAGATGGAAATAAATACCAATTTGATAAAGGTTTGAAACACGAATTTCAATCAACAACTGTGGTTGTGATGTCACGCTATAGGAGTCAATTCGCAATGACAACGGTGGTGAGACGGTTATCATCAGTGCAAGAATAACAGTAACGTAGATTGTAACTTACCGCAAGAATATTGAAGGTGATTGGAACGGTAAGAACCAGTTTGGCTGTCCCTGGACTGTACGTTGCAATAACATCGCCATATCTGCTAATAGATGATGTATTATGAAGTATCCCTTGGGTCAGGTTAAGGTCACCATAGTATGTAATGAAGAGTATGGTCTGAAATTAAAGTTAAATCTGTACATTTTCAAGCATTCGTCCAGACAGCGAGGCCTAGTCAGAAACCATTTTCACGGTTTTCTGAAAATTACTAGCATAACTAGGAATATTTCACGAATATGTACATTATTTATTTATGTATTTAATCTTACACTGATCAACAGGTATAAACCCAATTAACGATCAGGACAATGCATAATAAAATTAATATATTAACAATTATCATCTAAATTAAATCTAAATAACCTTATTATACTCAATTCCGAGAAGAGACAACTCAAAAAGAAGAAGAAAATAGGCAAAAATATTCATCACAGCAATGTACAAAGAGGAAAAGAAGATAGAAAGAGCTGAACAGTATGGATATTGTTTCATTGTAATAGGCGAGCAATTTGTTTTAGGCTAGAATTGAAAATATCATATTTAGTATAAGTGTCATTGGTGTTATAGGCATGGTACATGCAAAATAATGGAGATAATTCAAGTATGTTAGTACGAGGAGTTTGGAGGTAGAAAGCATTCACAGACTCTTTCCAGCAGCATGGGATAGTCAATTAGGTTATTGAGCAAATTGAACAAACTGGCCTGGAGTACATAATTATTTCTGCGAAAAAGGGATGACATGTTGAATCTATCTGACAGGAAAGAATTAGGAATGCCCCTGAGAGGATAAAAACCGTCTATCCAGAAGCACAGTTATGGTGATATATTCCAAACATATCTTCAGAACCGTAACACACACACACGTAGATATTCAATTTTAAAGCATAGGGAAAACGAATAGTGACTAAAATGAGGTAGCAGCAATTCACAATCTTTGAATTCTTCTATACTTCCTTCAAATCCACAATTTTAGATCATCTTATTGGAGCAGTCGATAGAATAATGTCCCTAAATTCTCTAAAGGCCCATTTTTAAGTTTCTGATTCTTCTATTGATAAAATAATTGTCATGGATAATGCAACAGGAAATCATATTCTAGTTTGGATTCTTTAGAAATGTATGTCTAATCTATATAGTATCGAGTGATTGTTAGTGGCCGGTTGTCGGTGGCTCCCGCACACAACGGCTTTCATATTGTGTAATAGACCCGACACGCGCATATATTCATTTGAAATGCCGACAAAGAAAAAGAGAAGATGTCCACTGTCCTGAGTGCAGATGAATTGATAATTTTTAGGTCATTGTAAATTGAAAATTTTTAAGTACTGATATAGACCAGTCATTTAAAATATCGTAGGTTGCAAAAAAATTGTTAGGTCAATCACCGTAGATACAAAAATCGCGTTAGATCACAATTTTTTGGGATGTAGTTAGGATAGTGTAAAACCAAGTTTGCAGCTTCGAAAAGCCTGTGCTAACGTCGTGGATCTTGAAAAACCTCGAAATCTTCTGAAGTTTTGCAGTTTTTCGCTTCTCTTTCAATTCCAGTGATTGAAGGTAACTATAGAGAGCAATTAATTTTTTTCTAAAATAATCTTGATGCCCTACTATTGTTGATATGATTTTACAGACCCAAATTAAATGATTATGTATTGTTCATAGAAAGATTCAAGGTTACTTACTTGACTGATTCTTTCATTGAGGTCGGGAAGGTTCAATGGGTCCACTCCTTGCTTCACAATTAACTTGTCAAGATTGGCGAAAACTTTGTCAGCATAATTATTGAGCCTTGCGGTGATTTCTCCATCACCATATTGCCTGAAAAGTAAATCTTTTAGTTGATTGTAATATTGACTTGAGTCAATCATTTTGGCTAATGCCAATTTTTTATTTTGTGTCAACTATGGCTCATGTTTTTCTGATACAAAACTGATACAAAATAAGGGTTGTTTTTTGGAGTTTGATATTCATCTTTCCTTTCACCAATATCTTGACATTTCAATTAAAAACGAATAAATAATCCTTGCGGAGAAGCTTAATAGAACTGAAATTGCATAAGTCGATCTGGATTCATTCGAAACGAATCTTTGAAAAATCAGATCCCTTACACATTTATTATACAATGATCAGAAATATTTCAATTTACATAGATAATATTTAAATTTAGATATGATAGATTGAAACATATGTCAATCTTATCAGAGTTTCGAGCACATATTGTTCATAATTATCAGTATATAGAAATAATAGAAAACAAAAATTACTTTGACATTGATTTTAAAATTTAAATACAATAATTGATTGAATTACGTAAGAAACAATAAGATTATATGAATCATAATTGTTTTTCATGAAATCAAGTATTGTCTATACAGCCTCAACATAATACACAATATTCCACAACTTCGCTCTTCGATAAAAAAATGGTTCGGCAGGTCTCGAGCTTGACAGTGGAGGGGCGACTAGTTTGAGCTCGTCTAGTCCACCTATCTAGGATCTCTCGTAGTGGAACAACATACGAGATTTCTGATGGACACCGACCATGGAAATATCTATAGAAAAGGGAGAGATATTCCACCTTTCTACAATGCTCTATAGAGGTCAATGAGCTCGAATAACTTTCTTCTGGATAGAATCCAAGAGCTTTGGCGTATGTTTGGGAGCCGTACTCCAAACATGTGAACAGTACTCCAGGTCAGGTCGAATCTATGCTTTGTAGATTATGAGGAGCAGCTGGAATGTAAAGTAGCTGTTGGCACGGAATAAAAAACAAGTTTTTGTGAAGCGGTTTTCGCAATGGACCTCACATGATCGTCCCATGAGAGGGTACTGTTGGTGATGATCATGAGCATTGTTATGCAAGACTTCATGGGAATAGTTGTATCTGACATCATCATATTAGGGATTGTGGGATCCGCCTTCCTGGAGAAGACGCAACCATGAGTTTTGGTTGCATCAAACTCTGCAAAGCTGTGGACGAGCCAGGTGATAACTTCCAGCAGATCGTTGGTATGGAGCAAAAACATAGTTGGTGCCAATACATATCCCTGAGGAACACCAGCGTTGATAGCCATTGTATCGGTGGATACTCCGTCAACCACTATATGTAGTGATCTATCTGAGAGTAAACTCGACAGTATGCGACAAAGTTGAGTCGGCAAACCATATGACGGAAGTTTCCCAAGAGGACTTCGGTGCCAGACCCGGTTCAATGCTTTGAAGATATCCAAATGCTACAGCTATAAATTACCCATATTTTTCAATAGATGTCTGCCATACATGTGTTACGTAGGCAAGCAGGACAATCGTGCAAAAATATATGTAGCTTTTTAGATGAAGAAAGCAACCGAAATAAAGAAGAAAGGCAACATCAACAGTTAAAAAAATTGTATACATGCTGGATGAATAAATAGCTTTAGTTAAAAAATTGATACTCACTGCAATTTCAATGTTTCTTCCAGTTCATGATAGAACATCTTAGAATTTTGGTCGACCACTTCTGGTAACGGTAAAGTGGCTGTAGCCAGTCCCAAAACGATCGAAAGTAAGCAGAGTATCTTCATGTTTTTTTTTTAAATTAGAGCTGAACTGCTAAATTGTTTCTCTTTGCAATTATTATGTGAATTGTGCGTAATGATGGATAATATATACCTATATTATATGCCATGTTTATCTCGAGATTATCAACGATTTTATCTGGAATTCCGAAGTTGCTATTTTTCAAATTCACTAATTTAATGCGTTGAGACAAAATTGTTATCCTAACGGAATGACATCACCTTGTGTCTAGAAATATAAATAGAATACAATTGTTGGCGAAAACAATCGATGATTGGATTGTAGTATATTTGGAACAATAAAATAATAAATGTTCAAAATCCTTCACTATAAGTAAGGAAAGTATTGTGATCCTCAAATGATCACAGGGGACACCGTATGGTTTACCGAAGGCACCAAGACCCAAAATGTACAGGTGGTGGAATAGTCGAGACAAAAGACCAAGGAGAAATAATTTCTTTGAACCTAGGGAATCCTGCGACTGAATCTACTCAAAAAAAATCATCAAACTAACTTTGAAGTAGATTTATCAATAAACTATAAAAGATACACTATAAAAGTAAATAAGAAACAATCACCCATGTCCTTCAAAAATACTGTTAAAGCTCTGAAGACCTTGCAGCTACCAAGTAGCCATCATCAGAGTAAACTTTCTGTATTTTCTTTGGATAAGGGTGATTGTTTCTTATTTAGTAGCAGTGATTTTAATAGTTCCCCTAATTTTTTTATATTTAATATATTATGTTTGTTAGAAGGCTAGTGAAAACATATTACAAAAGCGAAAAATTGTGGTTAGCAAATAAGGTATGAGGTATGTGTCTATGTGTGTTACACTTTATGAATCGCGGTGGTACATTTTTCTTGTTGACCGGGGGCAAGGTACAATTTATTAGTATTTATTTACATCTGATAATTATTCTATGTCAAGACGATTTATCATAAATTTCAGTGCTGTGAGCACATAGATAGATACACTATATTTGTTTTTATATAATATCTATGTCTGAGATGTAGATTGTAGATATAACCTCAAACCTCTTGAACTTTGTTTATAAATAGACATTATTTGAAGAAGCTTTTTGATAATGTTTAGCAGAAAGGAACAGCTGCTCCAAAAAACTGGCGAGGAAGGTGTTGGTAGATATGACTACTTGAAGCAATTAATAAACGAATTTACCACAACAAGATCTCAAGGTAAAATATTTTTGATCGTAAGTAATTCAAAATCGTATCACGGCATTCTGTTTTCAGAAGCCAAGCAGCAGACAATAGCAAACTTAGCGAACTTTGCCTACGATCCGATAAATTACGAATTTTTCAAACAGTTGCATATAACCGATCTTTTCCTTGCTCAACTGTCCGAAGAAGACGAAGATTTGATGCATTTCGCTTTGGCTGGCTTGTGTAATTTGAGTTGCGGTTAGTATTTCGACGAACAGGTGAACAATTAGCTGTCTCTATGTTGATTGTTTCAGATCCCGAGATACAACATTATATTATATCTTTGAATGGAGTTCATCTACTATCCGAGCAGTTGTTAAACAAAAATGAAGAAATAGCATTGAACGCTTTGACCACATTGTACTACCTTATTACAAATGAAAACAAAGACAGTATTGTTAGTTCTTCCCTTATAAATAAAGTTAGGCATTTCGAGAACAGTGATAATCAACGATTTAGAAATTTGGGGACAGCATTTTTAAAAAAGGTTCAGTAAACAGTTGATAATCCTGGAAGAAGGTGGCGCTACCTGTTAGTTGATCTTCGTAATAATTGGTTGCAGATGGTACAGATCGCTGTGACAATGATATTGCAGATCGTGATGCGGTTGGTGGTAAAGATTTCTTGTTGAAATTACAGATTTCTGTATTCCCAATTCATCATTTACTTTCATTATGCTATTATTTAATTCAATGTGATGTATGAAAAGTACGGTGTAATATGAATGAATAAATATTTCCAAGATTTGTAGTTTGTTTACACAACAACTTTTCGCTGTGTCATTTCCTTGCATGCCTATCGAATTAATAATAATTATTGGCTAATTTGGTTAAACAATTATTTGTTATTTTTGACAAATGAATAAGTAAAGGAAAATCGAGTGTTCCATCAACGATCCTAGTGTCCTGGATGTCTCAAGTGATCCACCAATAACGCGAACAGCTACACCAAAAAATTCGTGAGGCTGTATATACAGGATATATCTTCATGAGTTACTATCTATTGTATACATGGACCTAATAGTACTTAACGGGAGGCCCATTAGTGCGATGAAGTAACAAAACCAGCTCAAGAAAATTGATGTTGAAAAAAAATTGCGTTGCCATAGGGCATCGGATGGCCGTATTTTAAAAATATGAGCTATACAGAATGTTCTACTAAAACATGGGGACAAATAAAAGATATGGGTCTGTACGTACAGGGTGTTCCGAGGAACAATCTCGTCCACCTTATTTATTATTTTGCTAAATAATGGTATTTTTCAACGGGGAAAAATATTCCCGTGAAGTAAACATATTGGGAATTCAACCAAAATGTCTTCGTCAATGTGACAATTTCGGTTTCTCTGGAAGTGACGTCACCTTTGTTGTATTTAATGGTGCATTCTGTATTTTACTAAATTTTTCTGATTCAAATTCATGTATCATACGCTATACCCAAAAAGAACCATTTTCGAGTCATTCAATTTCGTCTGGAAAAAGTGACAACATACGCCATTTTTTCGTTAATAACTATTTTTAGAGATCATGAATATTCAAGTTTGAACGGATCACTCGCCATTATCACATCCACCGAATAATTTACAGGGTCCACAAAAATGTAGGACTAGAAAGTGTATGAAAAACATTGAAAATCTCAATTTTTCAAATATAAATCCCATTTTGTCCTCTCATTATTGATAAGAAATAATCACCCTTATCCATTAAAAATACTATTAAAGTACTGAGGACCTAGGATCGGATTTAGAGTGATGGGGGCCCGTGGGCACAAATTTGGCGGGGGCCCCTATGGTAGACGGTTATATTAAATGCCACAAAATATTTCTACAATATAAAATAAGAATGCAATTGTAATGTCATTTAAATAAAACTTTTCTGGGAGATATGCATATTAGTTATTTTATTTCAACTTCTACCTGCCAATTCATAAATAGTAAATATACAATATTTCCTGCTTTTGTAATGTAAAATAAATAATTAAAATATTTGAATACAAATTCTGCACAAAATTATGCAAAAATTATGAATTTGTTTTGTTAATTATTATTAACAAAATCATCCAATCATTTTTGTTGAAAGCCATACTTTTTCTCAACATATTATACTTGGTGGATGTCCCTTCTTTGTGGGGGCCCGTGGGCTGCCGCCCACTCTGCCCACCCCTAAATCAGGCCCTGTGAGGACCTTTCGGCTACCAAGTATTCATGATCCAGTCACTGAAAATGATAATTATATGAAAATAGCGTACGTCAATTCGAAAACGGTTCATTTTGGATATATATGCATGAATTTAAATCATAATCGTGTGAGGAATCCAAAAATCCAATGAAACATCAGGGGTCCCATTAAAAATAACAAAGGTGACGTCACTTTGGAAAAAACCGGAGTTGACACGATAACGAAAATATTTTACTTGGATTCTAAATGTATCCTTTACCGTTTCTACACATTTTCAGAATGGTGCTGCTTTTAGTTCTCCATTTATAGAACGCGATAGCCGACCGACAGACTAACCTACATGATTGATACTAAACCATATTGCTTTGGATCGATTTTTCTGTCTTTTGCAATTTTTCGGAATAATTTTTCGTTTTGAAGCTATTGATTGTTTGAAATTTCGACGGTTCAAAGGCTACGGCTAGCATGGATAAAAGACACTAGGACTGTGAAAATGACAATTCAATATCGAAGAAGGTAGTTTCATAGCAACAAGTACAAAAAATCCACAATTTTCAAATGCCTGCGGGATATTTGGAAATTTGATACGAATAATGATATAATAATACGGCTATTTCCAAGAAAACTAATGGGCCACACGCCAATATGTTTTAAATTTCATTCAATGCAGCTAAAAGTGTGCTGGTAAAATTCTCCTTTCCAATTGTATTCTTATTCTGATCGAGCGCGATCCCTAAGGGTTGGAAAGTTGGCATTGTTAAACGATTTGGTGAGTAGGCTTTAGCGAAATTAGAAAGTTGCACATAGCTAGGGTACCATTATCGTTCATTATACCTTATTACCTTATAGCGATAGTTAATACAAAAGGTATATCAATTTGTTAATAGCATATTGCGTCTTGTATGCTTAAGAATTTATTTACCCTCTAAAAAAGTAGAACTAAAACATTTGAGACAATAAAAAATGCCCGATTTAACACCGATGGATTTCTTCTGGAAGGCTTCGTCAAAGGCAATTTATATGAAAGGACTAATAATAATATTAACAAATTAAGAGAAAATGTATAATGTGCCTCAATACGGTATCCAATGCTTATGTTTATAATGAGGTTAGAAATATTTCAAAGGAGATTTCATCTATGTGTTCCAATGGATATCGGTTTGAACATTTATCGTAAATAGTGAACTTGTTTTATTTTAATTTAATTTATTATCTTAGTTCTTATTAGCATTTCCTATTTCTCAAATGTTTTATTTCTACTTTTTTGTTAACTTAAATGTCATATAATTAATAATCTTGTAAAAATGCATTTACCATCAGTTTGTCTTCTCCTGGGTCAAAATTGAAATAAGTCTTACTTGCGGTTGCAAAATAATGTTTACGCTTAACAATTTATAACATGATAAGTGCGTCTTACTTTTCATAAGTTAAATTACACTTGCTGAAAAATTGTAGAATAATGCGTTAGATTGGCTACTAGTTAGGTCAAGAAATTTTAAGAATTATTCAATAAATACAATTTTCTCTAAAATCTAGTAAAAATAGTTAACTAAAAAATTATTTTATTCCAATTCTATCAAATAACTCGAAAACAAAAGACAATAGCCAATTATTGATTTCACCATTGATATTTCCCCAAAATAGAGATTGAGTATTGGGGATTAATTTTTTGGTATCTCTTATACTTATCGTACGAAATTTCATCAACGTCGGTATTTATCTGCTTTAAGGGGTAACAAATTGAGATGGGGATTTTTTTTAAATTCTCTTGTAGACAGCGATCTTCCTCTTGTTTTGAAGATCGAGCGTATACAGTTTTATCACGATCGGTACTTGATTTTTAAGGGGTGCAGAAAAGGGTTTGAAAATACAAAACGAATTCTATTAACATACACCTGGATACAAGGAACAAGGAATCTAAAGTCGATAGAGTACACAATAACGAGACAAAAAAGAAACTTTATAGTACAGGATGTAAGAATGTATAGAGGGGCAACATGCGGGAGCGATCACAACCTACTACGAGCAAATATAGTGTTCCCAGAGAAATACAGCAAAGAGGAAAATACAAACATGGATGAAGAAGAAAAAAGAGCAGAGGAAAGGTTCAACCTAGACAGATTAGACAATGAAAGCACCCAAAATCTAGATAAAACGAGATTAGACGAAAAATTACACAACATAAGAACAACAAAGAGCACTACCATTACATAAAAACGTGCATCCACGCAGTAGCCAAAGAAGCATTAGGATTTGTAAAAAAAAGAAAACGTAAGATGCCATTGTGGTGGGACCCCGAAATAGAGGAGGATATAAGAGACAAGAGAACAAGCAACAGCAGAAATCAAGATGGGACAAGTGTCAACGAGCTTCACAATCAGTAAGGGGCTTAAACAAGGCTGCTGCCTATCTACGACATTGCTCATTACTATCGAAGAGCTCCCGGAAAATCGAGAATGGAGAGGACCACAAATGGAGGAATCTGTGATATCAAGGGAGTAACACAAAGTATAGTCGAGGACATTAAAGTAAACCAACTAAGATGGTATGGTCATCTTCAAACAATGCCGGATGAAAGACCAAAACAAGTGTGAGGATGGACAGTACAAGGAAGAAGAAAGAGGGAGACCAAGGAAAAGTTGAAGAGAGGGAATCGACAAAGAAATCCGAGAAAGAGAGGTGGAAAAAGGTCTATGGATGGACAGAGGAGACTGGCAAACTGGAGACTGGAAATCGAACTTAAAGAAGAAGTTCTTCACAATATAAATAGCTATTTTTCACGGTGAAAGAAAGTGAAGGTAATTCGATAGAAGATGGGAAAATCTCAACAACTCTTTTTAACAGTTGTACAACAAATATATTGAAGGGCAAATTGTCGGTCTGTTCCTATTTTTTTGAACGCATATTACACTTTCTAACTATTAGGAAAAATGTCTTGTCTTTCGATGGTTGAATAACACAATTGTAATTAATAAGATATGTGTTGTCATCGATGAATTAATATCCATATTCAATCGTACAGTCTAGAATATTCAAGGATATAACCAATCTGTATTGAATGAATACAAATCTAAACCATCATAAACAAACCTAAAATAAATGTTTCATATAACGTATCATTAGTGCGATTGAATCAGTTGAATTAATTTTCATCAAAATTAATGAAGAATCATCGCGCCGCGCTTTATTCAAAATCACGAAGATATTTTCAGGTTTTCAAGACGCTAGATTCACGTATTATATTTTATCTAGCAAGGAAACGAAACGCCCCTTTATTGCGTTACAAAATCAAAACACCATCTGCTAGATAGAGCTACCGTGTTTCTTTTGTCGACAATCCACCGACCTATAAAAACAAGTGATATTCATTGTTCGCCACTAACTTGCTCTCTACGCTTTGCTATGCAACAGGTAACTCGACTAAAATCAACTATTTGGACGTTTCTTTCTGTATATTTTACGCACCGTACAACAAAACCCACACAATCTCACGTACAAACAATGCAATAAAATCCTTCGACCCACGCTACTTGGCTTCTCTCTTATTTCAGACATTTTATTGCACTGTGCTGGTGCTAGATCTCGATCGTTATTATGTTTGTACAGACTCTTTAGCGCAATCTGTTTGCATCCGGACATTTTATAGTCATTGGAATTCGAAAATTTGATTAATAGTCTTCTCGATTCGGTCATCATTGATTTGTATCAACGATTCTAACTAATTGAAGCTATGAAATTGAAATATGTTATCCTAGCATTCATTTCATCTTGTGGATCATAATGTAATTGTGGAATAAGCTCCCAAAAGCATGTGATGTTTTTTATACGTCAAAGAAGTGTATAAATTGAAGCTAAATATAAAGAAGACGTTGATCCATTTAAACACAAAAAGTCTGTTTTTCAATTTTTAATCAATTTTTTTCATTGTATGACTCCGAAAATTAACTAAACGGTTTAATAAACGGAGGATTTTTTTTTCCATCTGTTAGTTATTTTATAAAAATTCTCGGGAAATAGGTCACACTAACACATATGCTTATTATTACCGTCTTTACGTACGTTTCGGTCTCACGACCATCATCAGAAGACGTATCCCTGTATAAAACGTGATTTCTTAAAGCTTGTATTACCACAAGGCGTCCTAATCGCACTAATTTTAATTAAAAATACCCACGTCGCCGAAACGAACAGAAACACGAACAGTCGAAATTTTAACACAATTTATGTCTTAAGCATCCGCTGCTAAGCAATATTATTATAAACTCTAAATACAAATCAAATACTTTTAACAGTATAAAGACGCATGTAGGAATTTGCAAAAGCTTTAATTAATTAAATTATTATAAATCTGACTTAATTATTGAATGTCTGTTCTATGATTTACAGACTTGGAGTCACGTTTTATGTGTGGGTTTGTTTATCTTTAGGTATTGAAGGTTTTAGATTTGAAAAATATTTATATAATACTTTTTAAGCATTTTTTAATTTTCTCTGAGGTCTCCGGAATGTATGGTAATGCTATAAAATTATTTGTATTACCGTTTATGTTAATTATATATGCCGTTCCATTATAGAATTTGTTTATTCTTTCTTTAATGATATGGTATTGAAAAATGTTTTTGGGTAGCCATTCATTTCCAGTATATAACGAACAATTTTTAAATTTTGGGACAATATAACCGCGCGATCTCAAAGACTGTTTATAACACTTTTTCATAACTAGTTGATGCAACGGAATTGAAGTGAAGATAACGTTGAGACCAAACTTCTTTAGTAAACCACGAAGCTTTATTTTTCCATCATGTCTAATGTTCATATTTAGGAAATTCATGTTTTTGTTCTTCTATTTCACAAGTACATTGAAGTTTACTGTGGAAATTTATTAAACCCGTACTGAATTTTATCATTGGGAACACACATTAGGCAATCGTCTACCGTTCAAAGAAAATGGGTTGCAAATCTAATGAATTTATTACAGATTCCTCTAAGCATTCCATAACTAGGTTAACAATAGTAGCTGAAATGGGAGATTCCATTGCTGTGTCGAATATTTGCCCAAAATATTGCTCACCGAATGAAAATAGGTGCATTCTAAACAAAACCTTACTGAATTTATAAATTCAGATTGATCTAGAGGTATGAGGTTTTTAATCTCTGCTCAACGTTTTTTAATGCCATTCAATGCCAAAACGACTGGTATATTTGTCAATAAAGAAACAACGTCCAAGGAAATTAATAGATAATTTACGGGTACGGATTGATTTTTTATAAATTCATTAAAATGCCATGAGTCTTTCACATAAAATTCATTTTTTCCAATTATATTGTTGATAGATTTTGATCAAAATTTTGATAAATTGTAGGTTGACCCTCAAATATTACTTGCAATGGGTCTTAAAGGTATATCACTTTCATGTAGTTTTGGAAGCACATATATATAAGGTGCTAGCCCATTACTGCAAATTAATTAATTTTTCAATTTTTGAGGGTTAGCATCTAAGAACTCTTTTGTCTCTTTTGTGTGATAGTTAAAACGAGTTTTTGCTATGCCTATCTCTGCTTTCTGTTTGTTCTTTTTATTTGTCAAGATGCTACAAATTTTATTTCTAATTTAATTTTTTTCCTCATTCTAAATTAGCAAATATATTGTCGATAGGCATTTATTAATTATCAGGCAATGCAATATCGAACCTAAGCTTAACGTGTGCTGCACCTCATCGGAATTGTTGTGTGTTTTAGGTTTCTTAACCATCGTTTATTGATATTTCGTTTTTCATAAGCTACGCACTTCATTAAACTATTCATCTTTTTTGATTGAATGGCATTGATTTTGTTGAAATCAGTGTGATAAGGACGCCTTGTGGTGATACAATTAGTTTTAAGAAGTCACGTTTTATACAGTGTCTTCTGATGATGGTCGTGAGACTGAAAAGTACGTAAAGACGAAAATAATAAACATATGTGTTAGTGTGACCTATTTCCCCAGAATTTTATAAATAATTCATACCTGGGTCAAGAATCATTATTAATCTAGTAATTATTGTACATATTTTTATTTGTTTATCATCATCATTGTAACTGAGGGGATGTTTCTGATTCAGAAACCTCGTTGAGAAGTTCAAACTCCCGAATAGATTATTCGTTTGAAATCGACGACGAAGATTATCCAATTATCACCGAGGGAAATAAAACACGCGATCATTGACCCCCATTTCTCGGCACCGCGTTCTCCGCTTTAACACGACAATCTCGAAGATAACATGAAGAATCCTAGATACAACGCGTATATTTCGTAATATAGAGCTACTGGTGGGACGTTTGATCGCATCTGTATGGTGTACAGTGACATCACAATGGTCATCGTACCCTGAGAGGGGGACGATATTCTAGTGGATTGTGCGCGGGGAGCTCCACGCACCGCTGGACACCAACGTCGCGGGTTCGACAACCGGCCAACCCCGTGGTTGGAGTTAATCTTGTACCACATATACTAAGCGAAATGAGTTAGGGATCATCCATGTATAACTCCATGTTCATCCTACACCTAGATTAGTACGATATATACAGGCTGGATGGGCTATTTCGCTTAAAAACATTTGACTTACACAAAAATAATTGTGAAAATAGTTAAAGGAGATTGCGACAAGACCAACCTATCACCTAAATGAACAAAAACCAATAAATTGAACAAATTGTTCTAGATTTTCACCGTTCACGACGCATAAATACATTATTAATTAATTAATCTATATATGTTTAAAAAACCCATGATACAAAGTTGTATCATGTTAAAGACCGATGTATTGAGATTTACCAAGTTCGATAAAGATGGGCATAACATGAGAGTGATTTGTAGATTTGTAACCGCAAAGAAATGTTGAATATTTGACCAACGCTCTTCATATTTACAACTACACTGACGTTCTACAAAACGTATACGCACTTTTTTCCTACGATGTACTGTTTCATTTTCTAATATGTACTCGTTTGCAAATACTATTGTTATCGTCCTACCTGAAGAATTTTTTTCCAAAAGAGCCATATCTCCCTTAAGTCTGAGCTAGGTACTGGAGTAGACGCATTCCAGCGCCGCGAAAAGCTTAGAACACTAGATGCCTAAATTCGTCTAAGGAGCGAATATATTCTCCAGGATCTGAAAACAACCGCCTGGGGAATTTTTAAGAAATCCCTATACATCAACAAACCGTCGAAGTTGCAGTACAAGTCATTTTTGTGGCACTGGCACAAACATGCTACCTCAACTCCGTTCCAAAAAACTCATACAATCTGCAAATTTAATCTGTCTTCATTACCACATCTACAATTTTAATATTCCCGCTATGGCCCAAAAATGTTTTTTTCGTGTCGAAAAAGAAGGAAACGTGAGTGTGAGCTGAAACGTAGCTTAGGACAGTATCGTTGAGCGTTTGTTTCTTATGGGAAATTATATGTTGGATTTGTTCCTTATTTATAATTGGAACATTACGCAAACCAAACCATCGATTGCAACGATTCACAAGTGGCTTACTGATTTTCGTTGTGGTAGCATAACCACAAAGGATGCCGAACGTTCTGGTCGTTCAATTGAGGTTACAACGGCAGAAATCGTCGATAAAATCCATAGTTTGACTTTGGACGATCGACGAGTCGAAGTGCACGTGATTGCTGAGGCTATGGGCATCTCAACCGAACGGGTACGGAACATTTTACATACATTTTTGAATATGAGAAAGCTATCTGCCACATGGGTGCCGAATTTGCTCTCTTTTGACAACAAGTGCGACCGTGTGACCGTGTTTGGCGATGTTCAAGTGCGATAAGAAGGACTTTTTGCACCGTTTCGTACCCGTGGAGGAAACATAGATCCATCACAATACACCAAAGATGAATGAACAGTCGAAACAATGGACTTGTACTGGCGAATCGAAGCCGAAAAAGGCTTATCGGCCAAACAAAGTCATGGCGACACTTTCTTGGGATGCACACGGTATCGTCCATATCGATTACCTTGAAAGGGGCAAAACGATCACTGGCGTATATTATGCAGAGCTGTTGGATCGATTCGACGCCGATTTGAAGCGAGAGCGACCGCATTGGGCAGAGAAGAAAGTGCTTTTCCACCAGGACAACGCACCGCCGCAAAGGTCCACAGTCGCAATGGCAAAAGCGCATGAATTGCGCTACGAATTGATTCGTCATCCACCATTTTCTCCAGATTTGGCCCTCTTGCGATTGTTATCTCTTTCCAAACTTGAAGTAAGGGCTCGGCGGAAAGAGATGAGGTCATTGCCGAAGCAAACGCATATTTTGAAGGATTGCCGAATTCGTATCATTTGAAAAACGTTGGACGAAGTGTATCGAGCTACAAAAAGATTATGTTGAGAAATAAAATAAGTTTTGACCATTTCTTGTTTCATTTTTCACCTTGCCCTCATACATTTGGATATTCTTTGGATTTGAGAGCACTCTATCTTAAGATTTTGGAACGTCAAAACGTTAAAGTAGCCCTTAGGGTATTCAATGAATATGTTATAGAACAAGCTCTACTCCAATTTGGTTCGAATATAAAGGTTTCCACATCCCCTGTAATCAGCTCCACGATGGTCTGGGGATGCTTTAGAGAAACTAAACTGAACACTAAGTAGCTTATTTAAAAATATACAAAGGTTAAAAAATCTATTGTTGAGTAATACATATAAGGGTATCATGGAACTTGCTAGAGTGAGTAGTTTACATATACTAAGGGAAAAAGTATTAAAAAAATGTTAATGAACGTTACGTGAATATCCACGTCTATAGATTAATTGATAGAAATTATAAGCTGAATCGTAATTATTTTTGCTCAGTATATCTTAACCGACTACGTGACGAAGATTATATCCACGCATCCCTTAACGCAGGCACAACATAAGAGTCAATGGCCTTTTACACGCTCACTTGTTTCCACGCAGGAATTACTTGAGAACTTGATTTCATAGTGGGGTTAAAATGCGTGATGTTGATATTCGGATGTAGATAATAAATTTTAATAATGCTGCCTTTAAATCTTTAAAAACACACAAGAAGTTTGTTCGATTGTCATTTTTTATGCTTGTGCCTAAATCTCAATAAATCTTGTTAAGTTCCCAAATGTTTACTCTCACTCCCCGCTTCACTATCCACTTATGGATTATGGTGTTAAGAAACAGTTTCCTAACGTTCAGAAAGATGACATGAAAAAATGGAACGGGAAGTTTCGACACACTGTCGCCTCAGCAAGGCTACAAATTACACATCGTTTTGAAACAATATTACGAATTCTGGACCCTAGCCAAGCTCATAACATATTTCGCCACCAATGGATTTTGTCGACTCAGAAAAATAAAGACATCAATATACAATCGGAGATAGAACTTTTTACTGAACATAATCGCTCTAAGAACCCATCATGACATGAAGGATGTATAAAACTCCTGTGGACAAAGGACAAAGAGTCTCTGGAGATACAATATTCATGGCAACAAGGGACGACACGGGCAAGGCTTTCGTGTTCACACAGAACCCACCTTGGGAACAAAGAACAGTGGATGCAGGGGAAAGTTCACCATGGTAGGAAAGGAGCAATCAGTTGGTATACCGATGGATCCCGAACAGCATAAGGTGGTCACCAGTACCTTTTAACCGAAATTGCATGCAATTGAGAGATATGCCATCATGTCTGATAATCAAGCGATCATAAAAGCGCTGAGAGCAAGCATCATTAGCTCAAGGATGGTTCTTAACTGCGAAACCAAACTGAAGAGCTCAGAACAGCACCCAAGGGAGCTGAAAAGCCTCTGATAGGCTCGGAACTAGTCTATGGTATAGGAACACACTAACACACTATACAGGACACCTTCAGAGCAGATGGAGTACAAGATCCTCTTGAATGAGTTTAGGAAAATGATGTCTTAGAAATCATAAGGGGCAGCAAGAATTGAGATACATAACATGATTCATAACCTGGTCCTGCATGTTCAACGACCACACGAGAAGAATTGGCCTAATGAATGGTGAGAAGTGTAGATGCTACAGTGAAGCGGCACAATGTTACACTTTTTTGCTCATGTGAATGCTTCGGCATATACAAGGGGCTGCAGTCTTATGTTTGGTTATTGAATACCAAAATTTGAATTGTACAGTTCGATTTTAGCCAATTCCGATTCATAAATTGCAAAAACTCCAGTGATTCAAATCCATTGTAAGACTTTGCTAATATTTGCATCGTCCTAGAATGTCATTCGAAATTTCTGTGTAAATTGCAGTTCCCAGATGAGTCAAACTTCGGGGAGATTTCCGAAGACTTCATTTTTCAGTATGGCCTTTTGCTGTTCAACACTGATGACTTTAGCCTAGGTTTCTTGAATTTGAAGATACATTTTTTTGAGGAAAAAAAAAGTATTCGTAATAAAAAACCCCAGAAGCACAGCTGTTACTAAAAGACAAATTCCGCATTGCAACTTTTCTTCCAGTTGTGGACTCTATTGTCGCGCCGCTTTCAAAAGTTTCAGCGTATAAGCTAGTTTGCGAAAGATTTGGATTTTTGAGTGAGCCCGCGACAATAATATCAGAAGAGTTGGATTCAAAAGCAAACATCTTGTAGACATTTATCCAGAAAACATGGAATAGTCTCTTGGTAATAATTGTCACAATTTGCTGAGTTAAGTATTCCCCTGTATCGTATCATTATGGACAACGATTTGCGTTCAATTTTTGTCGAATGAGGAAATTGTTCCACGCATTTACTTGTCCATGATAGTGGCCAACTAAAGCGGAGAAAGATCGTTTTCAGAAGTGACATCGATACAAAACAAATTGCGCACGAGTATGGGCCAGGAAATTTCTGACAATTTATTATAAAGTTTTATGATTGTTGCCAAATTTTTTATACTTGCTGAAACTTATTGAGTAAAAGCTGATAGTTGAGCAATTATTTATAAATAAGCTTGTTTTATTATACACTACACTACGGTCTGTGCGATCGTTGTGAAAAAGCGAGACTTGCAAGACCAATACCAAGACTTAACATGCAAGATCAAGACCAAGAACATACAAGTCTTGGTTTTGGTCTTGCTTTGCTGACCACTACTACCAAGTGACCATCATCAGAGTAAACTTAAATCGAAATGTGCCTGTTTAAATGATTTTAAAATCAGTAGTGGAAATAAGGAATTACCCTCAGCTAGAGATAAGTTTGAATACATTAAATTGCTGGATGGAAATGTATAAGCGAAGAAGCCATTTAATGAATTCTCAATAAGTAGTACGAGGCCAAGGTCAAAAGTCCCTGAAAAATAAAACAGATGGTGCCACAATCAAGAATTCCGTGTGACATTTGTGATGTACCATCTTTAACTATAACGCATTAAAATTTTCAGACTGAATTTGTATCGTGTAAATTCCACTTTACGGCTTAGAAATGGCCGCTGTAGAGCAACCGGTTAACTCCTTTGACGTCACCTATGCTAGACCATATATTCTAAGGGTCATGGTTGTTCAGTGTCAGATACGAAGATACCGCTTCTATTTCGTGGTTGTTCTGTGTGAAACAACGAGAGCGCCAGAAGGGCGAGAAAATGGCGACATTTCTGGTAGAATCGTTCAAGTGGGAAGTCGTGTTGGTAGGTTATTTCAACAGGGAGGTGATACCAAGCTTGTATATGGAACCAAATTCTGGGAATATATCTTCCGTTGAAAACAAAGACATCAATTACCAATTTGGATTGGAATATTTGGAATTAATTGGGTAATTAATGTACCTTCGGGAATCAAGACCTAGTTTCGACGTGACTAGTTGTGAACGGTAGTAAAGTTGTCTTATTGGAAGGAAAAACCCTATCGTGATAGAGGTAAATATCTTTGTAATTCCATTTGATTTATTTACTGACTTCAAGAATTGATTCACCTTCATAGGTGGAATCTGACAAAAGATACGACTAGTCCTAATTTGTTAACAATTATTATGTATTTTGTTCATGTCTGTCTTCTGACGACAATAGAACAATAGAGGTTTGAACATTTCGTGATTTCAGGGTTCTTCTTCTTCTTCTTCTTCTTCCTCTTAGTTTGTGTCTATGTTGTGGAAAATTCAACAAGAAGTGTGTTGAGGATTGCTTGAACCTGCTGTGGAAAGATCACTTAGGAGTCGCTGATTCATTTGTGCTGTACAATCGTGGAAACGGTATCATAATTGTGGCAGGGACCCCTACATGAATTAGAAGTAATTGATCATCACCAAGCAAATACAACATCCAGCTTCACCAGGACAGGCTATCGATTTTGATTCATGTAACAATTCTAATAATCATTGAGTATTGTATATCGTGTAAGTTCAACTGTTCACTGTTTTAATAATTTAAGTGATTAACTTCATCCATATTTTCTAATCATTCGCTTCATACCATTAGTATAAGTCCTGTCATAAATTATATCAATATTAGTGTGTCAAAGTAAATTTCAATCATTCTGGGTACCCGTCTTTTATTTTCTTTCTTTCAGGGTAATTTAACCTGGCGACTTGAGTATTTGCATCCCCTAGTTATATTCAAAATCATTGGTTGGTTAAATACTCTGGCGCCCGAATTTTTAATATCTAAAATATAACCTACGACCATCTTCACTGTAGCTGTCGGCAACCAAGTGATAAAATAGAGCTTTTTAGTTTATCCTTTAGTAAGAGTAAATTGTAACCCTTATAATATGTCATTCAGTTCTGTTTTGACACTCATCGAAAACAGGCGACCTTTAAGATTTTTGTAAACATGCAAAAAAATGAATTTCGCGTTTTGATTAAACATTATTTCTTGTATGGAAAAACATTACGCAAACCAACGTTTCGCTTGTTAAACATTATGGACACTCTTCACCATCGATTGGAACGATTCACAAGTGGTTTACTGATTTTTGTTATGGTGGTATGACCACAAAAAACCTCGAACGTTTTGGTCGGCCAATTGAGGTCACAACGCCAGAAATTGTCGATAAAATTCATGGTATGATATTGGACGATCGGCGTGCACGAGATTGCTGAGGCTATGGGCATTTCAAGCGAAACGACGAGGTCAGCGCTGACACAAACACGAAGGATTGCCGAAATCGTATTATTTGGAAGGGATCAAAATGTATCGGGCT
This sequence comes from Endomychus coccineus, assembly GCA_958510875.1. Classification (NCBI taxonomy): domain Eukaryota; kingdom Metazoa; phylum Arthropoda; class Insecta; order Coleoptera; family Endomychidae; genus Endomychus; species Endomychus coccineus. The sequence goes on along the minus strand of OY294069.1, from coordinate 4,606,443 downwards.
GCAAGGAGATTATGTTGAGAAAATAAATCATTTCTCGTTTCATTTTTCAAGAACTTTTCACCTTGCCCTCGTATATTATAGGTTTCTCTGAATCGATCAGTGACATCAGAGTTAATAGCTCCGGACACCTATTTAGCCATCTCGGGCTTATCATCGGAGCGAAGAGTGCTATCACTGATCGATTTAGGGAAACTTATATACTACTTATTAAGTAATTTCTATGATTGAAGGAAAAGATATTGAATATGTAAAGCTATCGAAATTAAGGCAACAAGATATAAAGGACGCAAGGGGGCATGGCGAATCTGGTTTCTGATCAAGCATTCACAGGTCGATCCGTCACAGTTCGATAGTACCTAATTGTTAATTTAGCGATTTTACTGTTTCCTTTTAGGCGATTAACAGTTACATTGTCTCGCACTCGAGGGTGGTGATGAGTGGAACTCCGATTCTATTTTTACATAATTCCGTATATTTATCTGTGACAGGAAGAGTTGAACGGGCAAGTCCGTCCACTTTTAACTTATCCTCCAGTTCAACGGCCTGTAGTGGTGCATGGTGCTACGCCTTCAGTCGACCCTCTTTATGGTATTTGTACTGACGGACGGAATTCAAAAACTTGCGTAACCTCACAAGGAATCAACTGTACGCTCGTTTATGTCGTTGTTTATTGTTAGATTAATTTTTCTCATCTACTGTAAGTTATTTAATTAGGTGTCTTCATTATGTTACTTCACTTCGACGCGTGTAGGAAAATGTGGAAATTATGCTGTAAATATGAGAATGGTTGTTTTTTATTATATATGTCGTCTCTTCCTTTCTCAATATTTCATACACTTATCAAGATTGCACGTTTTGTGACTGTGCTAGTTATTTTCATATAACTAAGTAACCTATTGAAAATGTTTTAAAAACATCCAGGTTGGACTGTTTCTGCATTGCTGCGATAATTCACGGTATAGAGGTGCGGAAGCCTGACCATTTTGTTTTTGTATATTTTCCGCAAATTCATTCGACAGTTCACTAATTTTTGTGTGGCAATATCCATTTGATAAAACTATCACAACTCTTTTTCTCCATTCCAACTCCATGGCTTTGAAATCGCTTATAGGCGTTTATTCTCCAGTCCTCCACAGAAAAGTAACAGCAATATCTGTTACTGCTACTGCTACTAGATCTTCTAACATAATAGCTTTCTAAGTTTCAAAGTTTTTCTCGTTATCAAATTGTGCATGTAACGAAAATTCAAGCTTGCATCTTCTCCAGGAAGGCGGATCTCCCTACCGTACAACTATTCTTATAAAGTCTTCCATATTCATGCTCGACATCACCACCAGCAGCAAGCTCTCATGAGATGATCATGTGAGGTCCATTGCAAAACCGCTTCGCAAAAACTTGGTTTTCTATTCTGTGCCAAGAGCTACTTTACATCCCAGCAGCTCCTCACAATCTACAAAGCACAGATTCGACGTGTCCTGAAGTACTGTTCGCATGTTTGGAGTTCGACTCCTCAACATACGCTGAAGCTCTTGGATTCTATCTAGAGGAGAGCTATTCATTTGATTCTTCGAACATTATAAGTTTTCCTTCCGTGGAGTCAAAGTATATAAAAAAAAAACATAGATGTGTAGTGTTCACTAACTATTTATGTATCTAGCTGTTATTTTCTATGATTCTTTACAGATTGTTTTATTCATATTTTTATACAGTTACCTTATTAGATTGGGTAACCAAAAAAACACAATTGTAAAAATAACAATTATGTTTCTTGGTTACCCAACAACATAGATATGAAAACAGTTAGTTGATGAGAGCCCAAATTCTAATTCTATCAACGTGCAATCACGCAACGTAGTTGGGGTCACCAAAACATACCCCGATAGATGCACCATATTATTTAATAGCAAATGACATACTCCATAGAGATACACGAATACCTTGACATGAGGAAATAATCCAAAAACAGGCGACAAGTACTATCGAAACCCCACAATAAGAGGGCAGCGGCTTTTGATCCTTTGTTAGAGCAAAAGAACAAGAAGGCAAAGAATTGCCTCTGCACTTAAATCCCAAAATGTGCAATAAAGAAGAATAAGCTAATGAGCAGAAGAGCTTTTAATTGAAACGCTGCGGAAAACGCTCGAATTTGTAAAACATATAAAAGATCTGAAGAATCCCAGAGTTGACCCTTTGGGCACACTGTAGGGCTTTTGAGACTATTGAAGAACATTTCTTATGACAAACTGTTGTGCGAGTTGAAAAGCGATTGCGTTTCTGGCTTTTAAATACCTTTGTTTGTTGAAGAAACAGGTAAATCAGGATCGATCATATCTACCTTGGAGCTGAGTTCTCATCACTTAGAAAATTGATTTAATAAATTCATAATGAACAATCCCAACTTAGAACTCCGATCTTTATCATGAGATCGATTTAGAATTTTCACAAGAATTTACTTACATCGCACGTAAATCATTAACGTAATGTTGCCATTAATAATTAATCCATTCTCCTCGGAGTCACTTGAACGCCAAAAGGTTTACATTATTAAATAATTCATCGGATGCAATATATCAGTTCCTGTAATTACTCCAGTTCCCTCAACAGCGACCGTGGGTAATTTTACGTCTCGAAAATTAAAATAAACACGTAAAAGTTGAAGTGGTTTCTGAGCTTATAGCGGTTTTACGTTGGTATTCGTAAACATGGCCTGTTAATGTCGAAGGGAATTGGTGAAAGATGCCGATACGTGAGACCATGGATTCTTATACTGTAATGCTTGAAAGCCAGTAGATGATGACGTAGAGAAACTGCTTTCGTTTTAAATGTTAATTTTTGGAAACTTTGAAGGTGGAATGTTATATGACCTAACAGTCCCAACTATAACTTTTCCTAGGAATAAATGATTGAAGCGTGGGCAGTTACGCTTTTGAAACAAAACTTTGCTTTTCAGAAGTGAAGGACGTTATCTCAAGATCACACAATAGTGTAATAATTTTTATAGTTAAATGGAATGGAAAAACCAGTTAACCGTAGATCATCTATTGATATCCTTGGACGTTGTTCAAAACAAAATTTACACAAAAGAATGTATGGCCATAACTATAGTACAAGAAACAAAAACTCCACCGCCCTTGCTAAACCCTGCTTTGATTATAACTATCAATTCGATTACAAAAATGTTAATATTTAAAAAAAATCGATGGTGGAAGCCGTTACATTATGGTAGTTTATCATTTTGATTATATGAAAGAATAACTACTTTGTTTTTATACCACTTTTATTAATAATAACGTGAAGACGTAACTATAGTTCGCACTTCAACACTTCGGTGTTGAAACTATAGTTACGTCTTCACGTTATTATTAATAAAATTGGTATAAAAGTAGCTATTCTTTCATATAATCAAAATGTTAATATTTTAACTGAGGAAACAAATGTATTCTAGAGATGATTCACATAAAACGTGACTCCGAGTCTGTAAATCATAGAACCGATATTCTGTCATTAAGTCAGATTTACACTAATTCAAATTATTAAAACCTTTACAAATTTCTACATGCGTCTTCGTTAAGAATTCCAGGAGCTGTCATAAATATTTGAACAGTTCAGAGAGGTCCTTAGTGCTGGGACAACACTAAATCGAGGCAGTATGTATTCGGTAGAGGACTTGTAGATTCATAAAAAACATAAACTTTGCCATCACTTTTCAATCAGTAATGTCAATTGGATTATGTTGTTACTTTGTATGAGCCGTCACTCATACGAGGGGTTATCCAACAGTAATAGGACAATTATTTATTGAAGTGCATATTTATTTCCTTCGAATTCAAATACATATAAAAGGAAATACACTTGGACAATCTTATTCTCTTTTGTGATCAGTGGCGGCTCGTGAACTTTTTGAGAGAGGAGGCTGGACATAAAACGTTTTTGTAAAAATATACTCTATTCAGCCAATAAATTTAACCTTTGCACAGCGACCGTACCAGCTACTTCAGTGCCAAAATTAATTGTTGCCAAGCAAGAACCAACGTGGAGGTATAGAGTTTCTCTTGCCCACAAATTTTTTTTCGTTCGTTTTTAGTTTTTTATTTTTTTCGGATTTTTAATTTTTTTTCTTTTTTTTTGGAATTTTTCATATTTTGTTTTTTTTAATTAATTTTATCAACTTTTTTATATATTAACGAAATTCTACGGTCTTTAATTTGCGAAAAATGATCAATAATATTATCAAAAATGTATCATTTTGTTTTAAGTGTTTTACTAAATCTTTTTCAATAGATATTAAACTAACTATGCATAAACGATTTTGGCCCATTGTATTTGGCATGTAAGTTTTAATTCGTTTGAGAGTAGAAAATGATCTCTCCACCGATGCCGACGTGACAGAAATGGTGACTGTCAAACAAAGTAGTTTATAAAACTGAGGTAAAACTTGTTGCAAATCATTGTCTATCATATATTTTATCATATCGGCGTGACTGTCATACTGGCCTAAAATATCTTTATCCGAGTATATAACGCATAATTCATTGTGCCGTGCTATTTTATCAAAAAATTTATATTTTAGAACTAAGTTATTAAGTTAAGTGTATTCGGGAACTCTTTTGAAAAAGATTCGAAAAATCTTCTATTCGTCAAGTCAAAAAACTTCAATTCATGTAAATCGGAAAATCGAGTGTCAATTTGACCTTTAATAGTATCTAAAATTTCATAAAAAAGTTGTTTATACTTAATGTAGTTCCTTGTCTACCAAATTATTTGTTTTCCTCCTTTTCGCGGGAGGAGCCTCATCAGTTGAAAAATTTTCAAATAAAATATTGAAATGTATTACGGAAACTTGAAATTTTTCCAATGAGATGTTTCAAACGATCTCTTGAATTTATGTTGTAAGATTTGAAAAATAAGATCAGTTTGTTCAAATATTAATTTAAAATTATCAAGAAAAAACAAAAATTCTTCATTTTCTAAATATATTTTAAACCAACAGCAGCATTTAATGAAACCTGATCTGTTGAAAAGTCATCACTGTTTAATACAAAATCAAATGTTTCAATTAATTTGTCTTTATTTTCATGGATGGTAAATACTGCACGTGATGTAAAATTCCATCGAGTTGGAGCATTACAGGGAAATCAATGATTTTTTTAAAACTTCGTCTTGTCAATATTACTATTAGTATTAACAATGATCGATTTTGATAGTTACCTGACATTACTAATCCTTTCAAATCCGGTAAAGGCCGTTTATTTAAAAGAAACACTTTTATCATATGTTAATTCACTAAATGGATTTTCTAAAAGGCAGCAACTAACTCACTAACACTCATTTTAAATTTACAACAGACAACAATCTAACCTTACTTGGCGTGACAACACATAAACAAACAAGCACTGACTGACCTACTGAGCAGTCGGCAGAACGCACGTCTCGTATGTCATAGATTGCTAGCGGCTGCCGCAGGCTAGCCTCCAGAGGGTGTTGCCGTTTTCGCTGATTTACCCAGTTGGCGTTCGGACTGGTCTGAAAAACGGCAACTGCGTTGAACAACACATGCTCAGCGTTTGAGATATATAGAGTCTAGCCTCAGGGCACTGTTGCCAGATTAAAAATAACTACTGAGAACGGGGAATTAATTGTAAAATTTTAAAAATTATCAGAGAAACAGGAAATAAAATGGAGAATGATCATTAAGATAAATTGGTGAGGAGGCTGAGCCTCCTTAGCCTCCTTCGAGGAGCCGCCGCTGTTTGTGATACCTGGAAGTACCTCTTCGCGTCGGCAAAATGCTTCCCTTTGGCCAGCTGCGGTAAATTTCTCGGCCTCTCCTAGGTAGCAGAAAGACCGCCTTGTTGAGAAGCCGAGCTTTTGATGTTTCTGTAGAAAATATCGTGCTCCGCGGCATTTATCTAGACTTTCAGGCAACTCGAGGTCGCCCTCTGGTTGTCTTTCTCGATTGATGGATGTTAAATTCGAGACCAAGTTCTTTAGCAACTTTTTATGCTGCCTTAACTAAGAATGCCCCCACTCCGGCCAATTCGTCACTTTTGACAAGGCACAGGAGGGGGTCCGAACTATACACAGGATCACATTTCGATGCAGACCCTCCATACTGAGGAGTCCCATACCTCCCCGGTGACGTGAGAGATAAATGCGGGAAACGGACAACCTAGGATACAAATTGTGATGGATATGCATCATTTTCCGGGTGTCTTTGTCGAGTCTATGCAGCTTATCGACCGTTCATTTCACTACTACAAAAGAGTGAAGCAGGACTGGAACAGCAAGCATATTTGTTGCAGACACCTTGTTCTCACTCGAAAGTTCGGAAGATCAAATCTTTTGAACGAGGTTTCTGTACTTGCCGTGGAGAACCACCTTTACCTGGGAAGCGTCAAAGTTAGGACGCTGTTCAATTCACAGGTATCGATAGGTCTCTTCAGCATCGAGATGTTTAAAGATGCTTAGATCGGCAAGCTGCGTATTCTCTTGGACTTCCGGAGGCCTCCTTCTCAAATGAAACACTGCGCACTTGTCCAATCCCAATTCCATGCCTTCGGCTCGTGTATATTCTTGAAGCTCGTTGAGTGCTTGATGAAGGTTTTTCTCCCCAGAGGCATACAGTTTCAGGTCATCCATGTAGATGGAATAAATGGGTGATCTGATGCCTTCGGTCGTTCGGTGTTTCAGAGTAACATCCACGAGTCCGTCTTAAGGCAATGGAGAGCATCAGCAGTGAGATGTTGAACAAGAGGGGACTCAAGGAGTCTCCTTCGAAAACACCTCTCTTGAATGTTTCATGACACCAACAACTACACTTTTTTAAAGAAAAAACCCTGTCTGAAATTTGCCTAATTTGAATGGACCAAAGATAGATCCAGTTAAAGACTAGGTGTAACGTGGAATCCATCAAATTTGAACTCAGGAAAATAAATTATTATTGTGAATGTGAGCTTCGTTTATGCATACACCAAAATTCAGAATGAAATTAGATTACAATCATTCAAAACCGATAAGAATCGAATTTTAGAAAAATCCTGAAATACAGCAAGGTTACAGTTTTTGTTGACAAAACATGCTAAAGAACTGTTTTACAATCGAATAGGATACATCAATTTGTTCAAACGTGTCCATATAAGTTGGAACAATTATTCCTTATTTACTGTTCTCTGTCCCAAAGGCGAGCGTCAGTTCTAATTCCAGGTTCCAGCAATTTGCAAGGCTGGAAAACTATGAAATTCATGAGACTACGCGAAGATGCCAGTTGAGCTACACGTGTAGGCTAGATGCTAGTGAAGCATCATATCATAAGTTCACTACTTCTCTATGCAACAGGCCTGGCAGGGCCGTTGACCGGGTTCATTACGACACAGGGGTTATTATATACTGCTTATATAACGTTACATATCCGCCCTTCTCTGTCACACCATCCCCGCTGGCGACGAGCACGACAGAGATGGCCTGACGTCGTTGATCGCAACGCAATAATCTTACTCAGCGGTCTATGACAACGGGATGTTTTTCTATGAGAATATTTTACTATTTTTTTCATTCGACTTTTTGTATGCGCTTTATCTTTGTTCGCCCTCTCGAGATAATTTGATTTATAACGTGGTAACAAATTCAAAAATGCCATTCTAATGGCTGCTCGTTTCAATTTATTATCACTTTATGGGACGCAAGTGTTACACGAGTGTGGAACGGTGAATTACTGGGAAGAGGTTTCCAAACAATTCGATGAAACGTATCTTGCAAAAGGAACAGTTATTGTGACACCGCGTCGCTTCAAAAAATTAACTTCGGTCCTTATTCGACGGTTAATAGCTTCTGTTAAACAATATCAATTCATTGAACGTTTAAAGTAAAGTAAAGTAAAAGTAAATTTATTTTCTAAATAACGATTGTTGCAAAATAATAACAGGATATTAAGAAAACAAGTTAAACAATACATCAAAAAATAGTGATGTTTCTATAGTTGAAGACGTCATACAACGAGAACGAGGCAAATCAGTCTGCCGGCCAAAATTCCTTTGCGCCATGCAGGTACAATGTTAAACAGAGTGTTTAATTTTTTCTTGCTGCACCAATTTGCTGAACTATTGTAACAGCTTTCTACATATACACATTTTAAACATTTTAAAGAATTTCGTAGAAATTTGCAAGTGTTTGATTAATTAAATTTGTATAAGTTCGACTCAATTATTGTACATCAGCTCTATGATTTACAGACTTAGCATCACGTTCTATATGAATTCGGTGAATGATGGAACTGATGTACAATCAATGAGTCAAATTTACTCTTATTGAATAAACACTTGCACATTTCTACATGATTCTTTTCTAGGTCAGTCATTACACTGCCCATATGCCCAAGGGGTTAAGACGGAGTGAGAACGTGAGCCGGAAAGGGGAAAACTTAATCACTCAAGCTGTGGCAATCTTTGCCTAATGAGGTTTTTCCTTATGCCTATAGCCTTCAAACCAAACGCCTGGCTCACACGATGTTCCTCGAACATTATAGGTTTTACTCCCATGTAGTCGAAATATAGAAAAAATATGTTCCAAAAGCGAAATCAGTGTATGCCAACAGTAAGAACAGTTGCAGTTCAATAAGACAAATTAAAGAAATCGATTCGAAACTCAAACCAAGACATGCCAAAACCACGAATAACCACAAATTCAGAAAAAAATGAATCGAAATCAAAATGAAGACGAAAGTACTTCTACAAGAGCATCACCAAAGGAAATGCTAGATTTTGAGTTGGAAATGAGTCTGGCATATATGAATAAAAAGGATATTTCCGAAGAGGAATCAGAGTCCATGGTTGGTGACAAGGAAGTGCTTTTATTATTTTTTCAAGCCTGTATAACCTGTTTTTGAAAGTTTAGACTAAAGCGTTGATTGAAAGAGTCAGCTCTTTCAATCAACGACTAAAGCAAATTTTATGCTGCTTAAGTATATAGTAGAAAATTGCGTCCTGTTTGCCCTGTATACAACGAATCGCATTCTTGATAAGATTGTTTATAAACTTCAGATTTATCGAAATTGTATGAAATATGTCCTAATTTAGAATTGGCTTTTAGACTTTTCCGTGATTTTCCCAACTAAATTAGACAAATCACTCTTCTTTTTGAATTTTGATTTATGATTTATTTTTTGAGCCGAGTTACCATCATTTACTGCGATTTATTTGAAATTCGATTGTGATAATGGTATTGAAGAAAACCTATGTATCATTGAATAGAATGCCACTCTATGTAGACTAGGGCTGAATTGATGGAATTATGTTATCTGCTCTTGCTATATTACAGAGAGTTGAATATGAAAAGCTGATAGAACTATTTCTTTCAGGTTTAACGTGAACTTTATTAAATTTAGAATCAAGAGAAAGTGTCCTATATTTTTGAGTGCAACTTCTACTTCAGTAATGATGGCTTTTATTTTCAGACTGTTTGCAAAAAAACTAAATTTTGAACCTTTCTATAAAAGTTGCAGAAATAAATTCCATTTCACGAAAATTGATCAGGCGTTACATTGGATTAGAGGTTGTTGCGAATTTATGTGTGAAGCATACGTTTATGTTGAGTTGATTTGTGTTTTTCTTCTTTAATGATACATTGTATTGCTAATTTTATGTTTATCAAAATCATCAAGACAATCAAATACAACTGGAGGGAGTTTGAAAGTGATTTCAGAAAAAAATTTTTTTGGGACAATTATTCGACTTGACTCCTGAAAACCTAGAGTATTAATATCCGATTGAAAAATGAGAAACTCACGAATTATTACACGATTGTTAACAGTTTGCTTATCTTTACTTTAATGACATTTTGTGGAATAATTTTAATAGCTCGTCTACCCAATTAGGGGAAATAATTAAAAGGCAATATAAAATGCTTATAACAATGGATACTTATTTCTTAATAACTCTTAGAAGTGTTGAGGGATATTCACGTCAATATTACTACTCTTGTACACCCGTATAATCAAATTTCAATTAGAATTAAATAATAATTCTTACGTGAGAGAGGTAATTACGGGCAACGTGCACGAGTCATATTTTGCCAGTGATTCAAAAGAAATTCATTGAAAATTGTGAATAATATACAAGACCAAGGTTATCTCGTTTTTTCATTGCTAAATCGATTATATAGTGCTGTAGACTTATAAGAGAACATTGGTAGTAAACACTTACATTTTGTCTAGTTTTAATGCCCACTCTGTGTATACCAAAAAAACTAAAATAATTTATCCTTGTTTCTAAAAGCGTAAATTATTATGGTTTTTAATGCTTAATGTTGTTCGTCAAATATTAGTGAGTTGAGATGGAAAATAGCCTGTTCACGATAAGAAAAAATTGACGTCATAACAACATGCTTACAATTTTTTTGAATATACCGAACCTGGTCTTCCTAAAAATAATTATGAATTCGCATGTTATCATATAGTATGGTCACCCTCTACTTGATTAAAAAACCACATTAAAAAACAGCTAGTTCAAAATGAACGCGCCATTTTGCATCGTGTTTTAAACATGGGATAATAAAATGCATTCAAGGTTTTATTTTATTGTAAAATAAACAAAATTCAACAATAGTGATCCGTAATAATAATACTGTTAATAGTACAAATAATGATAGCATTTAAAGTAAAAAAAAAGGTCATGCTGGATAACAAATGAGCTCGTATCAATTGTAGACAAAAAGAATAAAATGTACAAGCAATTGCAAAAAAATAAAAATAATTTGGAATTAAAATCTGAATACACCAAACTCAGAAACAAAGTAAATAATCTATTAAAAAAATCAAAAAACAATTATTATAAAACGCAAATAAACAAAAACCCAAATTGTTCTACTACACTATGGAAAGTTGTGAATGAAATAAAAAATAATAGTAACATAAAAAATCAGAAAGTGCAAATAAATAGTGAAAATAATATATTGGAGAACACAAAAGACATAAGCAATAAATTCAATGAAATTTTTACAAATTTGGGAAAACGTTTAAGTTCGAAAATAAAGCCAAATATAAACCATAAAAAAAAGAAAACGATAAATAAAAACTCCATTGTATTAGCAGAAACAGACTCAATTGAAATAATGTCAACTATTAAAAACTTGAAAAGAAACAAGGCGCCAGGAATAGATAATATAAAAGCTGATACTCTAAAGCAAATAGCACACCATATTGCAGAACCTCTGTCTCATGTAATAAATCAAATTTTTCAACAAGGCATTTGTCCAACTTTATTTATAAAATCGGTGGTGAAACCTATTTTCAAAGCAGGTGATGGACCCAACAACAGGCCAATATCATTAATTACATCATTTACAAAGGTCTTTGAAATTGCTCTCAAAACAAGGCTGTCTAAATTCTTAACAAAGTATAAAATATTATCCGCAAATCAATTTGGCTTCCAAGAAAAAAAGTCAACACAACATGCAATAGCTGAGTTAACTGCAAAAATATACGAAGCACTGGATAACAGAAAACCTGCGATTTGTGTGTTTATCGATTTAGCGAAAGCCTTCGACACTGTTTGCCATCAAAAATTATTTGATTGTTTAGATGATATAGGTATCAGAAATACGCCCCAATCACTATTAAAAAGTTACTTAACAAATAGGCAACAATGTGTCAACATAAACAATACCTTAAGTAATTTTGAAATCTTAACTTGCGGTGTTCCTCAAGGCACTGTATTAGGACCACTATTATTTATTATATATCTGAACAATTTATTCAATGTAGATATCAGTGAATATATCATTAGTTTTGCTGATGACACCGCCATTTTCTTTTTGAGGGAACTACATGGTTAGCATTGAAATCTATAGTAGAGAAGGACTTAATAGAAATAAAAAAATGGTTTGACAATAAACTTTTAATTATTAACTTTGATAAAACTCTATTCCTTCCCTTTGCATCATATAAAAATAATCTACCTATATTTGATACTCTAGAAATACAAGGTGTAGATAAAAATATTTCTATTCAAGCGGCACTAAAAGTCAAATATTTGGGTGTGTATATAGACAGTCACTTACGGTGGGATGTTCATATAAATTACGTTGTACGAAAGCTAAGATACATATTATATACTTTTAGGAACCTGAAACAAATATTAAATCGCAATCAGCTTAAAATATTGTATCATGCACTAGTAGAAACGCACCTTATTTATGGTATAGTAGGATGGAGTGGAGTCTCCAAAACTTACTTGAAAACTTTGGATATAATCCAAAAAAGAATTTTAAATCTTATTTTCAACAAAAACAATAGATTTCCTAGTAACGATCTATTTAAAGAAACAGAAATGCTTGATATTAGACAACACTATTTCGCATGTTCAGCATTGAAATGCCACACTGAAAAAGTACTCACAAATCCTGGCCATGAATATAGGTTACGAAATAATAACTTACCTCTTAATAAAATTTCTAAAACCATTGGACAAAGATCTTTTGAATTCCTGTCTGTCAAAATATACAATCTGCCTGTTGAAATCAAATTACTTAAACAAAATCGATCATTTAAACGGGAATGTAAGAAATTATTACTAAATACTTCTCGTGAATTTATAAATAATATTATAGATTCGAAAAATGCATAAATATAATTGTTTTCATAAATTGTTCCTATATATGCCAACCTTTTGTTACTCTATTTTATTAGTTATGGCTTATTATTTGTTTGTAGAATGTTGATATACGAATCCAAATTTATTTTTACATTTTATTTAGATTTACATTTATATATACTATTAATAACAATATGCTATTGTTTTGATATTTTGTCAAATTTCTATTTTACATTATTTTGTATAAAATCACGTTCAAGCATTACATGTAATGCTTAAGTGGTTCCTTTCTTTATTTGTAATATTATGAATATATCTTAAATTGTCCTTTATGAACACATTTAGTTACAAATAAATATTTATTTATTATTTATTTATTTATTATTTTATATATATTAAAAGTTCGTTTTATTTTGACAAAATGTTTGTGTATCGTTTATAATTTTTTCATATCTGCCTTATTTTTTTAAAATTAGCAATTTAGATTCATACTCAGCGATCTCGAAACCCCCCGTAAACCAATTCTTTATTAATTTTATTTGATATTAAAAAAGTTCAATAATGTACCTTAAATGCATTTTATTATGCAATCTATCATTTTTCTAATAACTATGATACAGATTCGTAAACAATTACTTCGTAAGCTTCCATATACTAATTTTGGGCTAATTTCTTGTAATATTAAAAAAGTGCAACCGATAGTGCAGCATAAATTGCATTTAATTATGTAATCTATTAATTTTCTGAAAACATTGATTTCGGATTCGTAAACCCCCGAGTACCAATTTTCCACTGATTCCAGAAAATATTAAAGAAATTTAGAAAAAAGTGCATGATAAAATGCATTTTTAAATGCAACCTAGATATTTTTTAATCGTTTCGATGTCAGATTCTCAATCAGAAACCTTGAAACCCCCTATCTACAAGTTTTCAAGCAATTACAAGCAATATTCAGCGAGTGCATTAAAAAATGCATTTAAAAAATTTGTACATAGAACGCCCCACTCAAACGCATATAACAAAGTTGTCAAATACCTTCCTTGAGAGAATGCAAAAAACCGCTAAGCTCTATCAATCCATAGAATGTTTTCTCAATGTTTTTCCTAAATACAACAAACTAATCAGAAATCACATCTATATAGCTATGAAAAAGAAGTACCATATTCTTTATATCTATTTACTATACGCTCTAGGTTGCGTTTTTTCGAATATAATTATATAATGTTTCGGAATGACAAGCTAATACTTATTTTTATACATTATCAATGATTATAGCTAAAGTTTGATTGTTTCTACTTAATCCTTAATGGGTAAGATACATTCGTACGTTTTTTGTTTTGATTCTTTTTCTTTCGGCGTTATGTCAATCCATTTCGTATAATGTGAACATTTTTACTCTAATCGCTTTCGCCTTATTCGATAAGAAAATCATATACAGTCCAAAAAGTTTCGGAAATCGGACTTTGCTAAATGAAAACCACTATGCCATTAACGAACTCCGAACGACAATCTGTTTCGCATAAGGTGTTTATCAGAATAATAATACCCGTTTTGCATTAGTTATCTTAATGGTTGTATCACATTGTACTTCAATTTGTCGAAATGACATATTACAAAATATCATGAAACTGGTTTTCGCTCAGTTACCATTTCGAATGCGCTCCCTAAAACGTATCCTTTATACTGTAAAAACTGATAGTATGATGGACAAATGAACAAGCTTAATCGTATTTTCTTTTTCACGATATTATTGAAAATAAAGTAATATAGTTGAATTTGCAAACATACTATCTAAACTCAAGATTGCAAATTCAGCTCTTGTTTTTGAAGGGTTTATGAACGCTTTAGGGCAGGCTAAATGCTGGTGAGGCTTGTCAGTACTGAAATATTCTACTTCAAATCAAGGTAATATACTCGTTGGTATTTTAGACGTGCTTGCAGACACACTAAGCACTGGTTCTAATCCGATATGTCTTAAGACTGCACTCACCATGGCACATAGTCTCCTGCTTCATTTCCATCAATGACCTAATGGGCACTTTGTTTTTGACAGCTGTTCTTGAATATCTTAAATGATAGACTTCCGAGGATAGCTAATCTTGAAAATTCTTGGCTTCCGTGTAAAAGGTAGGCTTGAGGCGTGAACTTAAACCTCAAACCTGCCTTGATGATGCCACCTGTAATGGTTGGCGAAACGTCGACATCAAGTCGTGCTATTGTGACATGGGATTCTTCCGGAAGCCAAAAATGTGTACGTTCTTAAATAGCAACGATAGGATCCGATCGCTTTGAGAGTTGTTCGGTTGACGGAAAAAATTATCGTTTCCTCTGTTCTAGCTCTCGCGCAGTTCTGTTTGAAAAATAGTTGAATAAGCTTCGAGACTAACAGATAGTTCAGTCTGTGTGTTCAACCTTATGTCTCGGCTCTAACTCCTAGGCCAGTTTTGGATCTGTTTGTCATTCCGGGAAGATGATGTTGAAGGGTAGGTTAAAGTTGGTGATTGTAGGTATGATACCTGAGATCATCCTAAGAATACTGTAACATTCTACGTCTTCCGGCAGCTTCTTCCGTTTCATAGTGCCTGATTGTGAGCTTGCAGTCTTCCTTGCGTGTAAACCTGTACGTTGCCCACTTTACCTCTCTTTGGTTGATGTGAAAATGATGTAAGTCAAGTAGGTATCACGATGATAGTAAACTAAAAAGAAAAATTAAATATTGCGCAGAAGATAACTCAACCATGGCTTCTTCTACATAGGCAAAAGTGGTGTAAGTTGAAGTAGATTTGACTGTTCAATTTTTCTGTGGTTATATACAGAGTTCCCACGTTTTGCAGGAAAGTACCTTCTCTAACCTGAACGATATGTTGCATGTGGTCGTCTTTTGGTGAAAGATGATCCGAGTTCTTCTTCATATGCTGAAAGAGATACAACAAAACATTGATAAAAGTACTTTTAGTATTCTGTTGAAGAACATAATTACACCTGAATAAATGCAATGCTTACTATTTTTATTTGCGACATTTGATTCTGGAGAATAAAATTGGTAAATCAATCGAGATTTTCGAGAATGACCTAATCTTGTTTACTTAATGATTATCATGTAGAATTTCCCTTCGATAGTTCAAGATTTCAAAACAGATACTTCCCAAACGATAGCAAACAACAATAAATCAGTGAACATGTAAAATTTCAATACCTGCCTTTTTCTATTCGAAGTATCTATTGAACTAGAATAGCTACGGATCTGAAGAAATAAAATATATTGAGTGAAAAATATTTTCAACGTTTAAAACATGAAGAACTTTAGAAAAGTAAATGCATTGCATCGAGCTATCAAACGGTATTTTCGAGCTATTTTCAACGCAAATTGTTCTGGACGAGTTCCGGATCACTGATAAGAAATCTAAAAGGTAAGTGGTCTGGTGGAAATATACAGGTTGTTTGTGAAGAGGTGACATACCTGTTACATGTCTATCAATGTCGTCACACCTGTAAATCGTTGGCGACTGTCACGTGCATGATTCAGGTTGATTGTAAAAAGTGGAACTGTAGTGGCGCTTATGTGTGTGATGTCACAAACGATGAGGTGTCATGGCATCTGTCACCTGTCAATCGTGTGAAACTGTCTTCGTCTGTTTGAAGTATTGCTTTATGGGTATCAAATGAAGGTTTCGTATGATTGTCAGTGGAGAAATCCAATATGGTGGAAAAAACGTCAATTTCGCTGTGAATCTCGAGTCGTCTATGACGTGCGCCTGTCACGTGTTCGATTCGTCTGTGACAATTAATTAATTGACAAGCTAACTTTGGAGCCCCACTTCAATCATTCCGAAGAACTAAATGCACAGGATTTTCGAGCTTTTCAATGGTATTTGTGATATGTTTCAAACTCCCTCGGTTTTTTCTCAAAATATAGAAAAAATTAATTCTGTCAATCTAACTTTTGAGGTCCGCTTTGGTAAGTTAAGTTATTTAAAAAACAAACCAAAGTTGACTTGTCAAAAGCAAATTTCTCTTCCCGAGGATGCTCGAACCAGCTTGAAAATACTTTTGAATAGCTGGAAAATAGCTCGAAAATCCTATACATTGGATTTACTTAATTTACTTGTATCTCAAAAGTTGACAAGTATAAAGATGTCACTTTATCTTCCATATGTGGAGGTACCCCACTGAGCTTTCCGATCTATGTATTTTTTTGATAGCCTGGTCAATTCTGTATGAAAAAGATCTCTTGAGATGTTTCTGCCAAATGCGCCGTTTTTGAGTAAAAAAAATAAAAACCATTGTATTGACCGAAAATATTAATCAGTTTTATTGCAAAAAAGAAAACGGTTTTTATTTTTTTACTCAAAAACGGAGCATCTGGCGAAAAAATCTAAACAAGGGTTTTTATTCAGAATTGACCAGGCTATCCAAAACAAATACCTAAATCGAAAAAAATCAGCGGCGTACCACTTTTTTAATTACAATCTCTGTAAGATTAACCCATAACTACGACACTTAAATTTCAAAATACCTAAAACCATTTTCTAGATGTTTGAACAAAACCTAAAAAATAATAAAACTTTGCCAACCTGTATATTGAAAACATAGCGTCTTAGGACAGGTTTATAGACTTTTTTTAAATAAAATTAATTCAGGAATCGCCCCTTAAAATATTAACATATCATTAAGGAACATTCTGTATAGTGGAGGCACCTTATGTGACGTTTTTTCTAGCTTCCAGACTGTACAAATAGAAATTACGAACATAAGTTTCATAAGGAAAAACATAACCCAGCTATATTTTCTACATTATGACAACAATTTTTGTGACGTAGCTGATGAACACAATAATGTGATTGACATTCCGATTTAACTCCTCAGCAGTAATAAAAATGAGTATATTATGTCTAATAGAAGAATGTGGGTAGGTAACATCAACAATAGTGAAGGTAGGAAGAACGTTTACCGTTACACGCATAAAAGTTTATCAACTTACGAATAGTTGAAAATTAATAAGAAGATCCGTTTAAACCCTTTTACAGTTTGTAAGCCGTTCTAACTGAGCGTATGTATATATAATCTAAAATGCTTTAAGGAAGTTTAGAACGTTAAGTACACATTTGAACTCCATTTTATAGTTCAACCTACTTTCTAAATATACACTCGACGTTATTCGGAACACAACAACCCTCTGTTACAGAAAGTAA
This sequence comes from Endomychus coccineus, assembly GCA_958510875.1. Taxonomy (NCBI): domain Eukaryota; kingdom Metazoa; phylum Arthropoda; class Insecta; order Coleoptera; family Endomychidae; genus Endomychus; species Endomychus coccineus. Next base: position 4,588,667 of record OY294069.1, on the reverse strand, counting down.
ACGTAATGCGAGCGCATATCTCAGATTTGTAAATCGCTATTTAATAACAAGACTATTAGCTTAAGTTACAATATTGGATGATTTATACTTGGTACTTATGAATAGAATATTATACCGGGTTTCTAACGGTAGCCGTTCGTTAGAAGTTTTCGTGGTTAGAAAAAACTTAGAATTCTGAATTTTTGGACTCAGGGTTATTCAAGATTCTCTTTCATTTCAACATATTTTCAATGTCATACCACTTCTGGTTGTACAGTAAGTCGCGATTAACTTGCTTATCTTAAATGAGAAAATTACATGATGAGTTACATTAGGTTTCCCTAAACCTATTTTCCATTTTTTCTTCGATATCTTGAAAATTTTAAAAAATGTAGCCTTATTTTGAACACTGCCCCTTCAACCCATTATCGACTGGTCATAAGCGCTTCTGGGGTAGACGGAAGCACGTAATAGACACTTTCGAAATTCACGTTGAGAATTTATTTATCGCATACAGGATATCCAAAATTTGATGACCAACTACATTTTCAAAGTTGAAAAATTTCGTTCTTTCAAATGTAACAAAACCCTGCATTTATTGGATGGTCGGATGCATAATTTGATTCTGCATCGATTTGCTATAACTTTCTCTATACCTATACATAAAAAGTGTCACTGTTACCCTGAAATGAGGGATAAAAAGTGCATTTATCATGACGAAACTGCGAAAAATACTTGATGTATTATTCTATTATTTATTCCCTGGGCTAATACATCCTTATTTCTCCCATTGGTTACTTCCCTCGCCAAACATCGTAGTATAAGGGAATTTTGTAATCGGTCTAAGACTTTTTTAGGTTTTTTTTTGAGAATATCAGTTTTATTTCGATTATTTTTGAGATTACTCACTTTGAAGACGATTGTGCCGTTTCTATTGGTCGTACGGATTCTGCATATCGAAAATAGGAACTGTATTGATTTGTGGTGCGGTATCCCCCATGCAAGAAGCCCGAAGGAAGATTTAAGCATTGTTAAACCTCAGTTTTGGAGCTGTGTTCGTCATGTTGGAGAATATATATCGGGGTTGGATGAACGAAAAATCAAGTTTCACTTCCAAAGAAATAACCTCATTGATTATTAATATAAAACATAGAGTTGAACACATTATGATGTCAATTGTCAAAAACTTTCAATAATATACAGTATAGTTTGACGCCTTTCCAAGTTATTGAAATTGTACAATTCGATTATTTTTGGTTCTGTTCGTTTCGACGATGTGGGCATTTTTGATTGAAATTGGTACGATATGGACGCTTTTTGCTATAATTTTAATTGAAATTGGTGCGATATGGACGCTTTGTGCTATAATTAGTTAAAAAAAAACCTTTTTGACATAATAAGTATAAGTCTTCTGATGATGGTCGTGAGGCCGAAACGTACGTAAAGGCGAAAATATAAAACAAAGTGTTGATGTGACCTATTTCCCGAGAATTTTTATATATAATTCATACTGGGTCAAGAATCTTAATTAGTACCATTTATTTATTAATTTATTCATTTTGTACTGATAATGTAGGGTCAAATTTTAATTTTTTCTAAGTTGTTTCATCATTTAATAGATCTCCTATTTTGTTTTCGTAGTCATTACCATGCATTATTTATCCAAGTGTTAGAAAAATCGTAAATTTATTTCTTTTTCCATTATCTTTGGCAAACATCCTTAAACGAAATTCCTAACTCTCCTAATAGGAGATATTGATTATATAAACTCTCTTGTACGGTCCAGTATATTCTTTGACCACAGAATATATTCAATATTGATCAGCGGAGGCTAATCCGGATCTGAATCGTCCTAAAACTTCTACTATGCGAAGTACTTGTCAATGATAGTTAAGTAGTAAGAGAATACATTTATCAATACGTGAGGTAGATGTATTTTGTTACATGCACATGCAAAAGATCCGTTCATGATAATATCGTTGAAAACTTTATAAACCGGCGGGTAATATAAGTAAGTATAACACACCAGATTTAAGGCTAACATGATTAGGGAACCGCTCCTTGATGACGTAATCAAGTCATACCCATATCGAACCCCTTACATCTCTTGAGTCGGAACAGATTGGATACAAATAATATATCTATCCACATGTCGATAATAATACTTTGTTACACATCGTTTTATTATTAATTACATTTTAACTAAGCATACGACATAGTGTTACGAAGATAACAAGAATTAACCTTTTGAACTTTATCTTATTTTCAAACGAAATTTTAAATTAATGCAACTAATGAACCAATCTATTAATCGATCAAGACGTTCGTCGTTTAGTAACAAAGAAAAGATCGAGTGCTTAACATAAAAAACACTGATTTGAACTACTTCATGATAATTTCAAAAGAACTTGATGACTATTAGTACGGTAAATTTGTAAAATTTTGTGGATATAATCGACCGTAGCAGTTTTTCAATATAAATCGTTAGCCAGGCATGTGATGAGCTTGAAATCAAGAAGTTGTAGCTCCCCCAACCTAGGACATTTTTCGAAATATAGAAATGTGTTTCAATTTTATTTTCCGCGAAAACCGCAGGTCGTAGAGAAAAATTTTGTGAACAAAAATTGTAGAGAACAATATCTACAATTTATTTCATGCAGTCGCAGCACAACACCTGAAAGTAACTTCCTCTATTTCGTTGCGAAAAAAATAGGTTTGCTCTACAGTGGAAATATAAAAGTTGTAGAGCCGAAAACACCTACAAAATATATATGAACTTTTTTCTTAAGACGCACTGTTACGGAGATATAGCGCTTCCATTTTCTAATATATACTACTTTGGAAATACCCACCGAATCCACAGACATTAGAATGGAGAAAGTATTATTTCTTTTAAAATCGACGTATACAATGCCAGTTTTACTAGGTTTTGTTAATAACCAATTGAACATAAGTATGCAGATATTGTTAAGAAAAAAAAAATGTTGTAGCTGTAAACTGTTTTGATTCGTGATAGTTTTGTAGTTAAGATTTTGAAATGGTAATATGATAATCTAGTAGAGTTTAATGCAACCAAAACTCAAGCTTGCTTCTTCTCCAGGAAGGCGGATGCCACAATCCCTAATATGATCATGATGTCAGGTACAACTATTCCTGTGAAGTCTTTCATAACAATGCTCGGGATCACCACCAACAGCACCCTATCATGGGATAAGCTTGTGAGGTCCATTGGAAAAACCGCTTCACAAAAACTTGGTTTTCTATTCCGTGCCAAGAGTCTTACAGAGACTTAATTTTGTTATCGAAAAGCGAAGTTGTGGCACACTTTATGCCTATAACCACCAAATCCTCAAGAAAAATACGAATGCCTATCTATAATTTTTAGCTGAAAGATTGCTAATACATGACTAAGGATTATTACAGGAGCAAGCAAAATATGGAGGTTATAGATTTAAATTTGTAATTGTATTCTCGAAAAGATCATCACTTATGAAATCAAATATAAGTTTATGTACTTGGTGTATGTATTAAAAAAGATCTAACAAAATTTAAAGGCCGGATCGATACTGGGAGTTCAAACTCAAGTCCCAATGGCTTGTGAGTATGCCTATGACAGATTGCACCGACCTAATGCTTCAAAATATTCACATTGGTCGTCTTATTTTGGTCCGAACAAGAGTGGTAAAACTACCAAGCAAGCGTAGGAAGGGAAACATTGAATTAGGATTATGTTGAATAATGAAAACAAGGCCTTCAGTGATGTAGTGAAGAGTTGGATTTTGGATGGTTTTGGTGCTTACTTGTTGAACATTCATATCTATAGTTATATAAAAAATTCTCGGGAATTAGGTCACATTAACACTCTGTTATAAATGTTCGTCTTTACGTACGTTTCGGTCTCACGACCATCATCAGAAGACTTATTTTGTTAAAAAGGGGTTAACTAAAACTAATTAGCACAAGCGTCCATATCGCACAATCTTCAATCAAAAAGCTCACGCCGTCGAAACGAACAGAACCACGAATAATCGAAAATTGTATCGTTAATATTAAAGTATAGATTTTTTTGTAACAAGAAACCACTGTTAAGTAATATTCTCATAATGTACAAACGCATATTGCTATGGTCTCAAAGCAACTGAAGTTCTAAGCTATTTGTTTGTAATAACACGACCCAGATGTAGATTTATGACGTACTTGAAAAGGTTTTAGACCTGCATTGGAATTTGGTTTACTTTAAGCGTTCTTCCTAAAATATACTTTTAACATTATAAAGACGTATGTAGGAATTTGCAAGAGTTTTAATTAATCAAGTTAGTATAAATCTGACTCAATCCTTGAATATCATTCCTATGATTTACAGAATTTGAATCCCTTTTTATATGAATCATCTCCAGGATAGATCTTTTATAATAATTGGTTTCTTTAGTTAAAATATTAACATTTTTGTAATCAAATTGATGGTTATAATCAAAACAGTGCTTAGCAAGGGCGGTGGAATTTTCTAAGTTATTATTTCTTGTGCTATACTTATGGCCGTACATTCTTTTTTGTAAATATTGTTTAGAGATTCCAGTATAAGTTCCATCACAATCTAAACAATTCAATTTATATACTGTGTGGGTTTGTTTATCTTTAGGTATTACAGGTTTTAGATTTGAGAAATATTTCCCAACACAGTTAGTAGGTTTATGCGCAACATTTATATCGTACTTTTTCAAACATTTCTTAATTTTTTCTGAGGTCTCCGGAATGTATGGTAAAGTTATATAATTGTCTGTATTACCTGTTATGTTATTTTTATAAGAAGAACCATTATAGATTTTGTTTATTCTCTCTTTAATGATAGGATTTTAGAAAGTTTTTGGGTAGCCATTCATTTCCAATGCATTACGAACAATTTTTAAATTTTTGGGACGGTCCTCTGCGTGGGATAATTTTACCGCGCGGTCTGTGAGGCTGTTTATGACACTTTTTTTATAACAAGCTGGTGCAACGGAATTGAAATGAAGATAACGTTGAGACCAGACTTCTTTAGTAAGCCAAGAAGTTTTTATTTTTCCATCTGCATCATGCCTAATGGTCATATCTAGAAAATTAATGTTATTGTTTATTTCTATTTCACAAGTGAATTGAAGTTTACAATGGAAATTGTTAAATTTATTAATCACATATTGAATTTTATCGTTGGGAACACACATAAGGCAATCATCTACATACCGTTTAAAGAATACAGGCTGAAAATCTAATGAATTTATAACAGATTCCTCTAGGCATTCCATAACGAGGTTAGCAATGGTAGCTGAAATAGGAGATCCCATTGCTGTGCCGAAAATTTGTCCAAAATATTGCTCACCGTACTGAAAATAAGTGCATTCTAAACAAAACTTTACCGCATTTATAAAATCCGATTGATCAAGAGGTGTGTGGTTTTTAATCTCTGGCCAACGTTTTTTGATGCAATTTAATGCCAAAACGACAGGTATATTTGTAAATAAAGAAACAACATCCAAGGAAATTAGTTGATGGTTTACTGGTACGGATTGATTTTTTATAAATTCATTAAAATGCCATGAGTCTTTCACATAAAATTCATTTTTTCCTATTATATCATTGATAGATTTTGATAGAAATTTTGATAAATTGTAAGTAGGCGCTCCAATATTACTTACAATGGGTCTTAGGGGTATATCATTTTTATGTAATTTAGGAAGCCCATAGATATAAGGTGCAAGCCCATTATGGCAAATTAATTTATTTTTTGATTCAATAGGGATTATCTTATTTTTATGCCATTTATTTATCAATTTATTCATGTTATTTTGTACTGATGTTAATGTGACCTAATTCCCGAGAATTTTTTATATAATTCATACTGGGTCAAGAATCTTATTATATTACATATCTATAGTCTTAATAAAAAATACACTTGTAACACATTTTCACAGACTTCGTTTTTATTAAACATATCGTGACATGTTTCACCACAAGGTGGCTTTATCCTTAAATATTAAAATTAGGATTAAGAAGGAGGGGATTGAGTGAGGTACGTGTACAGTAGAATAAGAGTTACTTACGAAGAAATTTAATAATGGAGAATCTTTCTGATCATTTGAAAGTTTTTCTGTATTTTTAAACTTATTAATTTCAAATAATTAAACTAAGTTGTTTAATGCTTTACTTTCAACTGACTTAGAGAATCTCAAAATCATGTTTGAAATGATGATCAGTTTCTTCAATATGGTTTACGCCTTTTAAATCTCCTTGGTTCAAATTAAAATGTTCTTTAATTCTAATTTTGGAAGATCTTCCTGTCTGACCTATATAGAATTTATCACAATCTTCGCGCTCTACCTTGTTTACTTCAGATTATTGATTTTTTTAATCGCATATTTGCTGTTTTTAATATATTTGCTTACCGTATTATTTGTTCTAAAAAATGTGGTAACATTGTGTTTTTTAAGAAAACTGCATACATCATCAGAGAGTTTACCTACATACATTATTGATCTATAGTTATGAGTCTTAACAGTTCTAGCTTCTTTGCTTCTAATTCAATTCTAACATGGGGATAGTAACAAGTATCATGCTTTGAAGAGCAGTAAGTTTATGTTGTATGGGGTGGACGGACATTATTATCCACAAAAATTTAAACCATCTTATACCCGAACAAATCGAGCATCATAAAGAATTAATTGTTAGATATTCACACCGTAAAAGAGTTTCTTGTTCTTTATGTTTCACGGCCAACACGGTTATTTTCAGATTTAAAACTCAAATAGTTTTCTTTCAATCTAAACTCGTACCTAGCATTATAATGTGGCAAAACGGTATCTGAGAATGCCAAAGTGATGTACAAATATTTATTAATGAATTCTAGAAATATAGGACAAGCAAGTCCTCTGTAGGTGCATGAATGTATTTGTATCCTATCTTATAAAATTGATATCTTCAACAAACAGCACAAAACGAACTTCGTTTTATTCATTTTACTAGCACATTTCATGAATTTTTTCTAGTTAATACAGTAAGTAGATACATAGGAGGGGGCTTAGGGGCTGGAGCCCCAAACGATCAGAGACGGATTTCCTATTAAACTGCAAGGTCAGACGAATTGCCACGACAGTCAGTCAGACAGGTCAGACAATCTAGGAGCCAGGCGAAATCCAATCGACCCAATAACTTCTTAATTTTGTTACAATAAAGATTTATGGACGTTTAATGTTTGTATGCTAACAGCAGATAAAAAATAGCAGGTAAGACTTTCCTTTAATTCAACGTTCCAGTTTTGCTTAATGTCAAAAGTAATAAAGAATTTTTTAGGTGGCCACTTGATTTTAACAATCACACATACTCTCTCGTTATCTGAATAAATCAATATTTGGAAGGAGTTTTTTAATGGCACCCAAACCGCAATCGAAGCGCATCAAGAGGCGAATGGATTTTTCCAGAATGTAAAATTTTTTTTGCAACTTCTCGCCACGATACTACTGCCGACATACAGCGTTGAGAGCAAGAGCGTTTCCAGAAACTGTCCAACAGGGGCCAATTACCTTTTTGGAGTATTCGATGCTTCTTTTTAGATATTAGTTTAGATATTCATATATTTAAGTTCAGTTTATTTATTTATGACGATATTACGACAACGTCTATTTGTTGACCTCGCAAATCAATCTAATATCTTCTATGTTGTAATGCAATGACCTGATGCAAATGCATTAAAGCAAACCCTATTCCTTCCTAAAGTCGAATTACATAGGTCATCATCATCATTTGAGGGAAGAGGGTTTAGCCCTCAAATGCACTCAGACCACTTAGTTGGGCCCACTGTGAGCACCGTGATCAGAAGCCTATTATATTCTATATAGTTTGTGGCCAACCAGAAACCCAGAATATTGCCAAAGCTGGCTTCCATAAGTTCTTCTGGGAGCAGTTTTGATCCTCCGAAGTCACGGCGCCTGAGGGATGTCAAAGCAGGGCATTCCAACAGGATGTAAGAGGCAGTTTCTTCCGCCTCTCCACAATTCCTACATACAGGATCATCTGCGATCCTCATAGTAAGAAGGTGTTTGTTAAGACGACACAGACTCTTCGAAGATGCGCTTGATTTGCCTCATGCGTGGTTATTCTCGCCACAGTTCGGACCACTCTTTGTTCAGTTGGCCCAGGAGGGCGATACCAATGGCTCCAGTCTGACAGGGGCGCTGGACGACCCACACCTGGCCAGGGAGTCGGTCATTTCATTTCCTTCATCTCCACTGTGTCCAGAAACCAAGATGAGTTCAACTTTATCTCTTCTGGCTAGTTCAGCTGGTGTATCTCCCCATTCTTAGAGAAGCCTTGTGTGACTCTGGGTGACTTGTGAGCTCGCGGAGCCGACAGGCTGTCCGTGCAAATATATATGCGCCTATTTACATAGTTTCTTTGCAGGTTTTCCAAGGCACAAGTCAATATTGAGTAGACCTCCTCCTCAAAAACCGTGCAGTAGGCGCCTAGAGTCACTGAGATGTGACCTTTGGCTTTGTTAGGTACACTCCCGCCCCAGAAGCCTGACTTACCTTGGACCCGTCTGTGAACCATGCGAGCCCACCTGGTGGCTGTAGGATGAGAGTGTAGTTACTCCAATCTTCTCTATCCGGGATGAGGATTATGGGAGAATATCTAATTGGAATCACGAATGATTCATTTCTAGTCTGGGGCATTAGAGATTGCCTCACTTGAAATCGCTGAGTGTCCAGTGACCTATACGCGTTCTCATGGCCTCAGCTTTCCTATATAAGTGTAGAGGTGGCAATCCGACGAGAGATTCAAGGGCCCTCGTTGGACCTGACCACATACCGCTCAATATACTTATGCATGCGAGCCGCTGCATTCCAGGGGGCGCTGGGAAGTACCAGCCCAGTATCAGTATGAAGAAGGTACAAGTAAAAGGATTATGGGGAATTTTATGTTTTATGTTCATAAGACATCGAAAACTATGTTCTAGTACAAATTTAGTTGACTATTTAATTGCTTTCTGTAAATTTTTTTCTACTGATTCTAGTGCTTTTAATTTAAAACCTCTACTGTGATTATGTAAAATTTTTACTTCATCTATAAATTTGTAAAAGTGTGTACCTACCGTCTTCAATAACGGGAATAGTTTTGATAAACATTTTCATAAATAAGGTCTAACAATTTTTCTAAACTCACTTTATTATAATACCAGAGAATTCTTCAATGACCACATCTGAACGGTTTCTATGATGATATCCTTCACAATTATTTTTTAATATCAATACTTACTAGTCATTATTTGAACAAAAACTAATTCTTGTAATTATTTAATATTGTTTTAATCACTCTTTGAATGTTTACAACTTTGATTACTAATTATACGTATTATGTAATTGGTCAAGTGTGGAAAAAACTCAAAATAAACAGGCTCACATGAGTTGTACCATAAGTGAAAATCAATCAAGATGTCTTATAATAGAACTGTGTATAAACATGAATGTAAACGAGAAATAAGTTATATTCTAGTGTTTGCCGATGTTCAAGCGAGATAAAAGGACTTTTCGCGCTGTTTCATAATCGTAGACGAAACATGGATCAATCACAACACACCAGAGATCAAAGAACAGTAGAAACAGTGGAGTTGTCCTGGCAAATCGAAGCCGATGAAGGCCAGAGTGGGTTTATCGTCCAACAGAGTCATGGCGACAGTTTTTTGGGATGCACACGGTATAGTCTATAATCGATAACCTTGAAAAGGGCAAAACGATCACCAACGAATATTATTAAGAGCTGTTTGATCTATTCGTCGCCGATTTGGAGCGAAAGAGGCCGCGTTTGGCGAAGAAAGTAGTATTCCTCCACCAGGACAACGCACAGGTCCGCAGTCGCAATGGCAAAATTGTATGAATTGGTTCGTCATCCACCATATTCTCAGATTTGGTCCCCTGCGATTTTTATCTATTTTAAACTTGAAGAAATGCCTTGGCGGAAAGAGATTTGGCTCCATCGCTGAAACAAACGCCTATTATGGAGGATTGCCGAAATCGTATTATTTGGAAGGGATCGAAAAAAATAGAAAAACGTTGGAAGAAGTGTATCGAGCCACAAGGAGATTATGTTGGAAAATAAAGTTTTGACCAAATAGTCATTTCTTTTTTTTCAGGGACTTTTCACCTTGCCCTGGTATGAATAATTTTTTTTGTCTTGGATATTGTCCGGACCTGGTTTCTATTCCGTACATACATTACATATGAATGAATCTATTCATGAACATATTTTTATGGTTTTATAAAACTGGATGAAGTTAAATTAGCTCAAGTTACAGGATTCAAAATATCTCCACATAATTTGTTCTTTTCCACGCAGCTATGGTTTCCTGAGAGAAAATGGCGATAGGTACAAAATAACATAGGCATTCCTGAGAAACGATAAAGTTGTAAACGCAAATACGTGTTTAGTAGCTGCGCGAATTGTGTGATGTGCAAAAATTGTGTAAACAATTTAACAACATGTTAGTGTAGACATAAGCAATACAATCGACTTGAAAAGGAGCTGAAAACAGTATCGGATTCAGCTGATCAAGAACACATATTCGTTATTAGGCCAGTCGTGGGATAATATGAATGGGGGAATGTTTGGCAAAAAGAGTTTTATGGCGTTTTCTGTATTCCGACCTGAATTGAAAGAACTCAGTTTCTTAGAAACGTAGTGGACCTATTTGATGAAGATATAAGACTCGCAAAAACAGGTTCCACACGTGCATGAATTATTTCCTGTAATAAGCATTCCTTCCTAGGAATAGACAGTTTACATATTTCACAAATGGGCTCAGAATAAATTTGCTCGATTAAAAAAAAGTAAAAACTTTTATTTTAACGTGTACTAAAAATGAAAAATAAATAATTGTTGAATAGTAGACTTGATGTCGTCGTTCCCTAATCAATACATGTGGTATCTTCAGGGCAGGCTTGAGACTTGAACTGAAAATATATATGATAAGTATATAACTAAGTATTTAACCCACATAAGAGTACGGAATTCTCATTTGATGTGACTTCATGGCTGTGACGTCACGATCTATTTTATCTCCTTATTCTGTGCAAGCAGTCCTAGACTTCTTGATTATGTGGTACATCTTTTGATAGTTGATGTGACAGCAAGTGTCAGTATGAAACAAGGTTAAATTATTGTGAGGATAATTGCGAAAATCAACGTTACAGCAGGTGTCAGCATGAATCATAGAATTGTGAAATACATTTTGTAGATCATTTGGAAAAAATTTCAATGTAACATAATCAGGGACTGAAGCCTTCTTGGAGGAAACTTTCGTCATATGGTTTCTCGCCTCAACTTTGACACTTACAATCGAGTTTTCTCTGACATAGATCACTCCATGTGGTGGTTGGCGGAGTATCATCCGATACAATGGCTATCAACGCTGGTGTTCCACAAGGAAGCGTCTTGACATCAACTTTGTTTCTGCTCCATATGATCGATCTGTTGGAAGTAACTACCTGTATCGTCCATACCTTTGTAGATGATGGTACACTTCATAGACTCTAGAGGTCCTATACCATCCAGTGAAGCCAGAAGAACGAGATAGAGACCAATTGACGCAACTAATGAAGATCTGGCAACGAATTTGAAATGGAAATCGGATAATCTAGTAGAGTTTAATGCAACCAAAACTCAAGGAAGGCGGATCCGACAATCCCTATTATTATTTTGGCATATGAAGTTTTCCATATCCATGCATGGGATCACCTCCTTCAGCACCCTCTGATGGGATGATCAAGTGAGGACCATTCACAAAAAATTGGTTCTCTATTCCCTGCTGAGAGCTACTTTACATCCCAGCAGTTCCTCATAATCTACAAAGCACATAGTCGATCCGTCCTGGAGTATTGTTCCCATGTTTGGAGTTCGGCTCCCAAATATACGCTGGAGCTATTCGTTTGATTGATGATGTCACACTTACGAGTTCATTGTTGTCTCGAAGATAGTAGAAAGGTGGGTGATCTCTCCCTTTTCTAAAGATATTTCCAAGGTAGGTGTTCATCAGAAATCTCGTCTGTTATTCCACCACGAGAGATTCAGAATAGGCGAACTAGACGAGCTCACACTAGTCACTCCTTCATTGTCAAGCTCGAGACCTGCCGAACTTTTCCCTCTTCATTTTTCTATCGAACAGCGAAGCTGTGGAACTCTTTACAAAAAAAATTCGAATGCTGATCTATTCTGCCAACATTTCACCTCTGGTTCACACGATGTTCTTCGAACAGATAGGTTTCCCTCTCGTGTAGTCAAAGTATGAAAAAAATATAGAAAGTTTGAAGATCCCCAGGATGTTAACATAGTTTTTATTTTTCCATCTGCATCATGCCTAATATTCATATCTAGAAAATTTATGTTTTTGTTCACTTCTATTTCACAAGTCAATTGAAGTTTGCAGTGGAAATTGTTAAATTTATTAATCACATATTGAATTTTATTATTGGGAACACACATTAGGCAATCATCTACATACTGTTTAAAGAATATGGGTTGAAAATCTAATGAGTTTATTACAGATTCTTCTGAGCATTACATAACTAAGTTATCAATAGTAGCTGAAATAGGAGATCCCATTGCTGTGCCGAATATTTGCAAAAAATATTGCTCACCATATTGAACATAAGCGCATTCTAAACAAAACTTAACTGCATTTATATATTCAGATTAATGTAGAGGTGTGTTGTTTTTAATCTCTGCCCAACATTTCTTAATGCTATTCAATGCCAAAATAGCTGGTATATTTGTAAATAAAGAAACAACGTCCAAGGAAATTAATAGATGATCTACGAGTACGGATTGATTTTCTATAAATTCATTAAAATGCCATGAGTCTTTCACATAAAATTCATTTTTCCCAATTATATTGTTGATAGATTTTGATAAATTGTAGATAGGTGCTCCAGTATTACTCACAATGTGTCTTAAAGCTGTATCACTCTTATGTAGTTTCAGAAGCCCATAGATATAAGGTGCTTGTCCATTATGACAAATTAATTTATTTTTCAATTCAATATTGATTATCTTATTTTTGCACCATTTATTTATTAATTGTACTGTTATTAAGGTAGCAATTGCATCTTGTGATGGAATATTGCTCTTAAAATCAAATGGTTGATTGAATTTCTTTAAATAGAATGACGTTAATTTGCGTATTGATTAATTGAACCCTTCGAAAGAAATTAGCCTAATTGAGCAGTGATATTTTTCGAATACCTTCCGAGAATACATTATACGTATTATGAGTTATACAATTCTCAGGATCCAGATAATAATAATAAATCCGTCGCGTAAGACGAGGAATATGTAAGAGTTTAAGTTGCTACACTTTCATGGTCCTTGCTCTTAAAATCAAATGGTTGATTGAATTTCTTTAAATAGAATGACGTTAATTTGCGTATTGATTAATTGAACCCTTCGAAAGAAATTAGCCTAATTGAGCAGTGATATTTTCCGAATACCTTCCGAGAATACATTATACGTATTATGAGTTATACAATTCTCAGGATCCAGATAATAATAATAAATCCGTCGCGTAAGGCGAGGAATATGTAAGAGTTTAAGTTGCTACACTTTCATGGTTTCTATGCTGTTACAATTATTTCCTGAGGTCCCCGCCACTGATAATAATTTTACGGACGGCAAAAACGAGGACATCAATTATTCATCAATATGTGTTCGGCGCCAAATCGTGAGTGCCAGCAATATTTCTCCCAGTATTAACAATAAATTATTATTGTTACAATAGAATTGATTATATTAGTACCTACTTAGAGTTTCGCCTATTAGGCATTTTAGTTAAAGGCTATGAACTGTTCGCTTCGAAATATAATCGTCCGAACAATTTGTTATTATACTGATTCTATTTAACTGCATGAATAATCAGCGCTCGCACAATAGACATGATAATAGATCGAAGAATGCTTGTTACTACCCACCGTTTATTGACGGTTCCGATGGGATAGCACAAAACCATTCGCATTTATTTAAAATCAAACCCAAGAAGTGTAACAGCGACACCGAAAGGGACGAGGCAATATTGTGGATAATAAGAATAATCGTCACCGATTCTTTATTCAAACTAGAACACACGCGCTCCCTACATAAAAACAGTGTTTACAATAACGATCACATAACTTATGATGAATAGTCAAGTCAAGTCATATTGAAATAAATGATGATTGGTAATTTATTTTGAAAATTTTCAATTCCAAGGCCTAATCAATATGTGATTGCCGGTTATTTCATGATTGACGCAATTCAAAAAGTTCTGCTAACCAGTGGCGAAGCGAGGGGGGCAGAGGGGGGCACGTGCCCCGGGCGCCGGATCCAGGGGGGCGCCAAATTTGGAAACGTCTAAGCTTATAAAAATCTGTGGTAAGAAAGTTTCAGGGAAAAGAAATTCACTATAAAAATTTAGGACGCACAGTTGCAAGTCTAAATTGTAAGTATGACGTATGCAGCTGAGTGTCATCAGCAAAATACTGTATACTGCCATATTTAACAGAAGACTATATGTCGAAGACATATATGAGATATAGAGTTGGGCCTAATAGCGACCCCTGTGGTACACCGGATGACAACATACCGTTGAACTCAACCCTCTGCCATCGATTATTCCGATAAAAGCGGAAGAATCCCACCGCCGTATGATCTAAGCCGAGAATTTCAAGTTTGGCAATCATAAGATCGTGGTCAATACTGTCAAAAGCCATTGAGTAATCAAGGAGGACTAGAGAAGTAACTCAACCCTTGTCCAGTGAATTTATGATATCGTCAGTAAGTTTGGGAAGTGCCGTAATAGGACTGAAACCTTTACGGAAACCCGATTGATGATTACTTGTTTCGCTACAAGTTTTCCAAGAATGTTTGACACCTGCAAATGTGATGTATTGTAAACTTTCTGATAAGATATTCAATTCATCTCAGAAGGCCATTTTTTTCGAGCAAAGTATGGAATACTTCTCCTCATCTTCAGTGCAGAATGTATCACCTCAAAGAATACCTAATTCATTACCATCAAGAAAACTCGATAAGCCCGAGGTCCAACTTCCTAAGTGACTATTAGACCCATTACCAATGTTTTGTCAACGTTGGATCCGCTACCAGCTCAGTATTGCATCGTGAAGACAGATATCATGCTTGAATGTTCATTTTTTATTGTAGGTGTTACTTTTAACAACCAATTTACCAAATATAAATTATTCATATCTTCATTATGCTTACGAAAATTTCAAATCTGTGAGCTATGTAGGTATTTATTTTTTTTAATTGATATTTTTGATGACTTTGTGAAATTGGTCAAATAAATTAATATACTTCTCAAAACACTTGCTGAAATTGAAAAGGTGTTTTGAAAAGTAAATTCCTTTTTTAGGACAATATCAAAAACTTATGTCTCTTCAAGATATACCCGAGTCTATATAAATCAATTTTCATTTGATAGGTAGCGTTATAAACGACAATATTCAACCGTCCAGGCAAGCTACCGAGACAAGCCGTCCAAATTTCTGTGTAGATTAAAAATCAGTGGGACCAGTCCAACCACTTGTTGAAGCAACGTAAAGGTTCTTTTGCCGGAAATGATTTTATGCATGGTCGAGGAGGGGAAAGAATTAGAAGAGTATTCAAGGGGTTCCTACATCATATCTAGGTATGCAACATTATATTTGCTCCGGGGACCGGGGATCCATACACGCAAGGTCAGCTTAGTACAACAGGTTGTGTTTGTTTAGTTTCTGATTTCAGTCAGTTGTCCAATGTTGCTCCAATCGAAACGATGATTATGGTAATTAATAATGACGACATATTGAAGTACATTTTCCCATGCCATTAATTCACTAAATACTTTAAATCATTAACGACTCGGTTGCAGGTTTGGTTGGCTCCATAAATTAAACGAATAATTACGGTGTGTCTTCTTCGTTATTGCATCTTCTCGAAGCAGGGCCGTACTGGTCAAGAAACACTAGACGCATAAATAGGGGAGAAAAATTGAGAAATATTTATTGTTTGGTTCTCTTGATTTAGTATACCTTTGTTTGAACGAGAAATTGATATTAAACTGGGTTCAACAAGTTCATTCGATCAGAGAAATGATCCCTTCAGATCCTTGAGAGCAAAACGTTCAAGATTGAACTGTTTGCTCAAATTAGTTTCTTCATTTATTCTGTGGGAGCAGATAATGATCATAAGCTGATTATCGTACAAGAGAGAAAAAACAATAACAACTTTCTATTCAATTTTCTCAACAAGTATAATTATTTAGCTTTTAGGCTTCCTTGTCTAATTGAAGGGAACCACAAGGTATAAAATAACCAAACTGAAATCTATTATAATTATATAGCCGAGTGGACCCTGCTTGAACCCAATTTCGAAGCGATAGCAAGCCACAGTTCACAAAACCAATAGGTGCTTTCGAACCCGAATCTCAAAACTAATTCTTTCTCTGACTGTACATTCTGGAACTTGTTTCGATCTTGAATTATCTCTTCAGTCAGGGAAAGTACCCCGAAACATGTACGAATTTTCTTCTAAGAAGTGAATACACAGAAAAGTTTTTGAAAACCTTAAACATCAAATTCGATGAATGGACTCAAAATTTTGAAGAACTAGTGCAGATGCCAATACTGGTGCAACATTTGTGCCTTTGCAAAATTGAAGAATGATTGTTACATGCGTTTGGAGATAACTTCTTGAACCAACAGATTTTACATAAAATCAAATTAGTTCTTTAGCTTCTTCGACGATAGGCTGATTTGAAGACTTTATTAATTTTTTTGTTCTCGATAATGCTCAATTCAATTACTTTACATTCAGGTTCTAGGAAAGAAATACTTCAGCCTAGATCTTCCAAATAGCGTTAAAAATAAGGGAAGTATAAAAAATTAAATAGTTCTGAGTCTTCATTTATAAAATTTATTAAAATTACAATATTAGCCCAGATGTTATCGTACCAATGGACATTTGTAGGGTTGGTGTTCTTTGCAACAAAACTCTCTTCCTGCTGATAAGTTAGTTCCAAGCCATTTGTCGCTGTGATTTTTTACAAACAAATATGCTCGTTCTTTATGAACGAGGTCTCTGTCCGCCATTGCACAAATTATATCTGCACTTTTGGGGAGGTGTGTTATAATCTGGAAAAAGAAACGTTTGTCGTAAAGGTTGTCAAAACAGGTTACTTGATATAGAAAAAGGGTGACCATTCCTCGTCTCCTATATGCAAAATGTTTTTGTTTGCAATACGGTTCTGTTATAATATAATATCTCTATAACACTATAAATGACATATAATCACCCTTATCCATTAAATAACTTGGGGACCTTTTGGCTTCCAAGTAGAGATGTAGAGATGTGCGAGACTGGTCTTGGCCAAGATCAAGATCGTATTTTGACAGCAAGACCAAAACCAAGACTCTATGTGCAAGAGCAAGACCAATACTAAGAACATATCCTGCAAGAACGAGATTTGTAAGAGTCTTGTGAGGCTCTTGCAAATCCTGCACTAAGATAAAATCAATCAATTATTTCTTATAATATGTATATTTTTGTATTACCGTAGAGAGATCTGGAAATATAATATTTGGGAGTCTTTGCTGGAAAAATTATAAAATAGAAAATAATTTATCTGGGGACGCAACATGCTCCTTCCTATCTTAAGAGGATCCGTCTTTAGAAACATTTTTTTGAAAAGTGTTTTTTAGTTTGGAGGGTATTTTTTTTGAGATGAATGCGAGAAACATGTGATTTGCATACGTTTTTGATTGTTTTTTTATTTGTAAAATTTTAGATTAACTTATGTTAAATTTATATATACTCAAACGGTTTTTCGCATTTATCTCAAAATCGGTGCATTTCTTGAAAAATTACACAAAACAAAAAGTTTCAAACTAGACACCCTAATTTTCGGATACTAGAGAGCAGGGACGGCACACAAAAAATTTTGAAGGTATACAATCTTACTATTACCAAAAATATATGAGCCTGTAGAGTGTAGATGTAAATATCGACAAAGGCTAAATTGCACTAATTGTTGGGATTTCCGTCGTTTAATAAGCGTACTGAATTTCAATTACTAATACAATTTTGACAACCAATATTTCGTTTTCAGTTTTTCCCAAATTTCATAAGGCGTATGGAATTTGATTCTACCATAAGTGTTCACCTCAAATGCTGAGGCAACTTACAATAGCTTTCCGAAAACCGGACTTACGGTCTGTCTTTAAATAAATACACTATAGAATTCCTTCTAACTTGACAAATCAACCCGAAATTGATATACATAACCTTCTGAGATCCCATAGAACACGTTCCATCAGCTACATGAACCATCTCCAGTTTTCATTCTTCCCCAAATTTCATAAGGGTAAGTATGGAAAAACAGTGAATTTGGTCGATTCAATTGATTCCGATACAATGGCGTCATAATACACAGCCATGGACGAGGAATTCGATTCTATCATTAGTTTTCACCTCAGACGCTAAGGCAACATGTAATAGCATTTCGAAAACCGAAAACTGCAATAGTGTTAATCAAAAAATGGGAGATGGTTCATATGTAGCAAATTGAACTACATGGGATTACCATCGTACTCAAGGATCATGTCGAATACGTGGGCATAATCCTAGATTAAACTCGTATCTACAGCCAACATTTGAATAGTGTAAACAACAAAACGACATGTGCTTCAATATTGTGCAGAAAAAAGGTTGACGGATGAACATGGTGTATTCTGTATTCAGTGTATTCCACCCAGAATACCAATTTTCACCTAAGGAATTCAGACAATCAATTACTGATAACAACTGATGGTGTCTTTTTGTTAGGCTTGTATGTTCATGATTGGTGGTTCAACTCGAATATACGTCCTAATTTGGGAGAGATTGAAATCATGATTCATACTCATCTCTATAACCAAGAGAAGAAGAGCTATAGTTTGTGGTGAATTTTCCATACTATTCAATTTCTCTTGAAATCATGGAAGAAATTATTCCGGTCTAACGCAATATTCAGAAGAAGATCTCCTTGTTTACATTATTATCCTCAAATAGTATTTAAACGGGAACCTTTTGATTCAAAATTTAGTTTACTCCGATGATGGCTACTTCGTAGCCGAAAGGTCCTCAGTACTTTATTTTTAGTAGATAAGGGTTGTTATTCCTATTATTATTACTATTGTTATTCATATCATTATTTGATGTTTTCAGTGTGGAAAGAGAACTCAAAGCGTAGACATGAATAGCGATGATAATTTATACACATCGAATATTTAATGTACATTGGAGTCTAACAGACCTTAACTCCACCCTACTAAGTAAGGGGTGAGAAGTATTAAGCATATTTTAAATCTAGTAAAGTCATTTCCTGTCTTTGTATATTTACGACTCACCAAATTATAACAATGAACAAATGAATATGCATCTAAATCTAACAAACGTTAATTAGAAACATTTATTCAACCATAAGTTTTGATTTCCTAAAAGGGGTTGTTAGCTTCCCCTTCCGGAAACGGTGATGTATTCTCACAGATAAGCCCTTGATAATGAGCAGGTCATCTTATAATTAAACTCTAACATAGATAATCTAATCACACACTGATTATATATTGATGGAATAATGTAAGAGTTTTGAAAATATTATTCGCTTGTTATGAGAAGGAACCTATACCCGATATTATGTGTGAGGAGTGCGAAAGTTGAAATCTCAGTCAATGAATTGATTGAATTTTTGAGAGTGAAAGAATTTAAAAAAGATGAATTTGATAATATGGCAGGCAATATAGCATCGGGTGTAACAGGCATCATATAATAAAACTCTAATAACTTTGTTCTTATCACTTACATTATAAAAACACTAACGTGACCATAGTTTCCACAAGTAACAAGTGAGATTTAGGTTTGTATATGGGCAAATACATTGCCGGGATGGAATAGTAGAAATAAGATGATAGGGTAGTTATTGAAGTAATTAGGGGATGTTAATGAGGACAAGTACTAGGAAGAGGTATGAGAGCAGTTCGGTTTTGATACCCATCGAAATCAAACAACCTTGAAGATTTTTGTAAACATGGAAAAAAGTGAATTTCGCGTCTTGATTAAGCATTATGTCTTGCCCGTTTGTTTGTAGTAGATTTTGTTAAAAGTAAAATGATTTGGGGATATTAATATTTGAAAGCCATTTCTTTAGAATTTCTATCGACTCAGAGATTGGGGTATTTGTAAATACGTAAATGTTATAGCTAGGACAATTAATGTTTGAAATGATTGGTCTCATGCTATTACCCGGTTTATGAATCTTATGTAAGCAATATAATTTAAGAAGATCAGGATTCGAAAGTCTAAGTATCTACTAATAGTATTTAATGAGGTATATTTGATTTTCTATTTAATTGGTCGTTCTGATGATGGCTACTTTGATACTTTAATAGTTTTTTTAGCGGATAAGGGCGAGTTTCCAAATGAAACTGAAAATGAGCCTATCAGAGTTATAGGTTTTTGCTATTGAATTCAACTAATTCAAAGTAATCATTCTCTGTATCAGCATACTGGGGATATCAAGATAAGTAATCTGGATATATTCTCCAGGAATTTGATGTCATCTTGATGATAAATACTAAATATTCCATTTTAACACATGAAGATAATAATTCTTCCTGAATTTATAATTATGTATTCATACAACAACCGCTTTCTCACCATTTCAAGGCACTTGTTGGTGCATTGTCTGTTGCCCATTGAGTTATTCATGAACAAATTTTCCATTTCCTGCATAAGAACGGGCACCCCCTTCGGTTGGTCCTTAGATCCCTTTTTAAACTGACCACTTAAAAATACCCCGCAAGTACAGGGAACTGGTTTGTCGGGGTTTTTTATCGTATTGTCTTCTTTATCACCTGCACCGCATATAATTACGAGGGTGGTAAGGATGAATAACGTGGAATAATTGAACGCTACAACAAAGAAAATAAGTAATTTAATATCTTAAAGTTCAACATCTACAGCCTGTTGTAATGATCGATTCATTGAGATTACACGAATTCACGGATTGGTTCTAATACTCATCTGGACACAAACATTCTTAATTATAATAAATCTTCAAACGTTCTCAACAACAGTTTCACGTTTAAACCAGGTTTATTTCCTTTTTCCTCAATTTGTAAAATAAAAGATTAGGGTGAAATTGTGAATCAACATAATAACAATTTGACCCTCTGTCTTACTTAATCAGGAAAAAGGATATTTATTCAACAGGTATTCTAGAACCAATAGAAATTGTAAAACATATAAAAACAATAGTAACATAATATTCAAGGGCAGCTCAAGAATATGTCCAAGGGAGGAAGCTTTTTTTAGATATTAGTTGTAGATATTTAGACATTGAAGTTCCGTTTATTTGTTTATAATCATCTGAATCACTTGTGTCGCATTTCATGACTCTCAGATTAACGTAAATTCGAAATTTAACACAAATGGTGTACGAGGGAAAGGTGAAAAGTTCCTGAAAATAAAACAGATGGCACCACAATCGAAAAACTCATGTGACATTTGTGATGTAGCATTTTTAACTAGAACTCATTAAGATTTTCAGACCGACATATCATTCAATTCTGTTTTGACACTCATCGAAAGCAAGCAACTTCGAAGATTTCTTTAATATGGAAAAAAGTGTCAATAGTATAGATTAAACATTATTTCTTGCGTGGAAAAAACATTACGTAAACCAAAGCATTGCTTATTCAACATAATAAAGACTCTTCTCCATCGATTGGAACGGTTCACAAATGGTTTACTGATTTTCCTTGTGGTATGACCACAAAGGACGCCGAATGTTCTGGTCGTCCAATTGAGGTTACCACACCAGAAATCGCCGATGAAATCCATGGTATGCTATTGGAGAATCGGCGAGTTAAAGTGCACGAAATTGCTGAGGCTATGGGCATTTCAAGCGAACGGTTACAGAACATTTTGCATAAATTTTTGAATATGAGAAAGCTATCTGCCAAATGGGTGCCGCATTTGCTCTCTGTTGACAACTTAAAAGGAGTGTTTGACGATGTTCAAGCGCGATAAGAAGGATTTTTTCGCCGTTTCGTAACCGTGGACGAAACATGGAACCATCACAACACACCAGAGACCAATGAACAGTCGAAACAGTGGACTTGTCCTGGCGATTCGAAGCAGAAAAAGGCCAAATTGGGTTTATCGGCCAACAAAGTCATGACGACAGTTTTTTGGGTATCGTCCATATCAATTACCTTGGAAAAGGCAAAACGATCCTCGGCTCATATTATGCAAAGTTGTTGGATCGATTCGATAGCGATTTGAAGCGAAAGCGGCCGCATTTGGCAAAGAAAAAAGTGATCTTTCACTAGGACAACGCCCGGGCGAACAGGTCCGCAGTCACAATGGCAAAATTGCATGAATTGCGCTACGAATTGATTCGTCATCCTCCATATTCTCCAGATTCGCCCCCTGCGATTTTTATCTATTTCCAAACTTGAAGAAACGGCTCGGCAGAAAGAGATTTGGCTCTAACGACGAGGTCATCTTAGAAACAAACGCCTATTAAAGGATTCACTCAAAGTAAACTTGAATAAAAAACTATTAAAAGTTGAATTTTCTTAAAGTTAATAAATGAATGTAACTAGTTTCACTAACAGCTTCTTCAAACAAATATTACGAATACTTTGTAAAAATTGTTTGAAACTACTATGTTAGCGTAACTATAATCACGTTTATTTATTAAGCTAGTGAAAATTGAATGAATTTTCATCACGTAATGGATTCTATATATAATTTTTTAATATAACACATCAATAGTAACATGTTTAAAATCTCGATTTTCAGTGTTACTTAGAGTTTTTCACTAATTGTATTTAGGTCGAATAAAATTTGAATTCAAATAAAAATTTGAACTAAAAACTGACCAAAAGGGGGGGGGCTCATGGCACCACTGCCACCCCCTCCCCCGTTGATCCGACCTTCATGATATTAAATGACCAAATCGATACATAGAATTCAACAATATTGTAGGTAAACTCACAACCTAACCATTGTCTCACCCCATCCCTAAATTTGTACCACAGTCAGATTGATTTGTAATATTTAGGGACATAATTTTACATTTAACACCGTAGCTCTAGGTAGATATTTATTTAAAAACTTTAATTACTGTAGTCTTAGAACTGAAGAATTAATTCTTATTTTGACATGAACCATGTTGTACTTTATATTTTATCTTTAGTTCAAATTTTTGAAAGATAATGCAGCAAACTTATTTCATCACATTCCTAGATGTTTCAAGTACACCACCTTCGCACTGGAAGTTCGAAGTATTTTTCTTATAAGAGAACTTATGAAATGAAAAAATGAGCTTATTTTAACCCTCATTTCCTAATGCAATGGAGGACAATATTTGAGCATTCCAATTTGCTGAAATTCTCACGACAGTGAGTGGTGTGAGCTGGTGGGGGTGCGATTGGAGTAAACATGTTACTGTGAATTGACTGAAATATACTATAAATGATTTTGAACCACAATCCTAATTTTAGTAGGTGCGACATTCAGCAACATTATAATTGAAAACCAGGAATATCAGTTTGTTTTCAGTATTAGCATCTAACTAGTACAAATCCAACAATAATGTGCTCCACTTACCTCGCCCGTAAGGAAACATGTTTATGATAAGTTCAACCTGTCACTGTCACAATAGAATATCACTTGTGGCAAATTAATAACGTTATTGTTGATTGAAAACAATTTTTGCAGATTAAGCAATTTCGTAAACAAAATTGCTTTTCTATGTTATGCTTACAGCGAAATATATAATACAACACATGATGTACCTAATCTGAACAACATGATTGCTGGAAGTAGTGGCCCTATAAAGAAATATGCAAAAATTCTATAAAATGATTAAGCTTTCTATTCTTAGCTTGAGTTTATTCCTCAATCTTTTCATTCTAGATTGTTCAATAAATAAATAGTTACGTATTCCATTCTATGTAGGGAGGGACTGTTTGAAAAGTTATGGAGTCGAGATTCGAACCTGGGGGCCTGCGAAATTCCAGTATAGCTGTTTACGATTGCACTACCTAGGTATTCTAGGGCATATGAGTCTGAGTACTGAAAACTGAATCGTAAATACTATTTTTCTTCAAAGAATTCCTACCCAATCGTTTATTTTCTTTGAGTATATAGTTCAAGATATAGTACTCTAGGGTTGAACGAGAATTTTTTTCTAATGCCTGCAGCTTATCGGGCGGGAACGCGCCTTGAGCCGAAAAATATTTGGTTTTATTCACACAAATTGGTTTGTATATATCTAAGAAGATATTATATATTCGTTTGTCACGGTAGAAATCATCTTCGTTAAGTTTATTTCTTTTTGATACTTGACTACACGACAAGGAAACCGATAATGTTCGAAGAACATCGTGTGCACCAGCAGTGGAATGATTAATTATTTCAATTAAATATTTATAAGCCGCATCATATTTTCCCGGAAAATCTCGAACAAAACGCTGAAAAAAGATGAAAATAAGAAAACGACGGTAAGGAAGGGGGATAGGACATTCATAAATATGGGAATGTTGGTATCAGAAATAGGATGACGTTGATAACAGCTCTATTGTAACTATTGTGAATAAAAAGTGAAACATGTATGCATCATAACAGATGTGGTTCTGGTAATTCGGAAGGATTGAAAATCAACTCCAACATATTTACTTATCTCTAGAATACATTCTTATTTGCTTTGTATTAGTAGCACATACAATGGGGGTAATTTGAACGAAAATGAAACATATTCAGAACAATACACACTTATCATTTTTGTTTGAAAATGTTTAGATTAGATAATTTCTAAGAATTCTAAGGAAGGATATTAATCATCTTGGCTTATTAACATTCTCATGAAACATAGAAAATGAATGAACAGAACATGTCTGTTATAATTATAATGTTTACGCCGAACCAAAATTTCAAACTAATTGCGAGGCCTTGAATTGTTGTCACAAATAGTAACAATAATTCAACTTCGTAGATTTCGTTTTGTCCACATTCTATATTCATTTTATAACAATTACTTTGGTTGCAATTATATATAATACTCATTCCACTCGCGAAGGTGCCACAATATTTAGAGAAAGCTGTGAATTACCCGTTTAACCCCAAAGAAAACAATTATGCTCTTAGCATTAGATGCAACATGCCTCGATATCCGATGCACAGCTTAGGAGTCGTAGACCACTCGATTACCAACAATTTCATATAAATTGAAGCTAAATCGGAGGTTTTGGTGTCTCCGAAAGTAACAAAATTTGCAAGGTTGAATGGTGTGATTTATTGAATCTTGGGACCACTTTTGTTTCAAGACATACACGTATTTCGATAAAATTCATTACAATGATACGAGTACATTTAACCAGCAAAAAAGGGAAAAATTGTTTGTCAAAGTCATGCGAACGATGGAAATAATGTGGATATTTCCGAGTTGAAAACCAATGGTAGGATCAAATTTCACGACGTTATATCTAAATCGATGAGATCAACCAAATTCACTACTTTTCCATACTTACCACTTTATGAAATTTGGAAAAATGCGAAATGTGACTGGTAGAATTTTTTCTACGGGATCTAAGAAGTTGTGGATACCAATTTTTGGAGAATTAATCACGTTAAAAGTGCTATTTATATTGTATTTAGCCAAGGGATGGCCGAAATCAAAGGTTTCGGGGGGCTGTAACATGTTGCCTCAGCGTCTGAGGTGAAAACTGAATTCACTATTTTTCCATACTCCCCTTACGAAATTTGGAAAAATGAGAAAATTTCAGAAGGTTCATGTGACTGGTAGAATTTGTTCTGTTCGGGATCTAAGAAGGTTCTGGATACCAATTTCAGGGGCATTAATCGAGTTAAAAGTGCTTTTTATATTGTATTTAGCTAAGGGATGGCAGAAATTCAAGATTTCGGGGGGCTGTACTATGTTGCTTAGCGTATGGAGTTTAAACTAATTGTAGAATCAAATTTCTCGTCCATGAGTGTGTATACTACCCCCTTATGAAATTTGGGAAAATGCGAAAATTTTCAAAAGGTTCATGTGACTGTTCTTGCTGTACCAGATTTTATCATTGAGTATCTAGGCAATATTAAAAACAACATTGTTGAGTGGATGATTCGAAAGACATTCAACTTTTTTTTACAAGCTACTGTGGATATTTATAGAAAATCGATATCTAAAATGATGATTGATAATTGCGAACAGATCTTTGAGACCAAGCAAAGGTTTGAAATGATTTTTGTTTAATGTTTAAAACTGTTTTGTTTTTCATCAAAAGCGTGTTTTGAGCCAAGTAATAAAAACATGTTTTGTACAAAAAACAAATGTTTAAATCTTCTTTTAAATAGAGCATGTGTTTTACTTTTTGCTTACCTTTGATAGTTTCCTCTATTTACGCGTCGTTTATTGAACTATATCCGCAACCCCCAAGGAAACATTTACATTCTATTTGCCGGTATTCTGCAAATTAAGTTTTGTAATATGTCCACTAATATTTATTATAGTGTTATGGATATTATTCATTGTTATTCACTGAATTCCTATTTATTCCAGATTGAATACTTTTTTAACCATCAACACTTCAAAAGATGTCGCGTCGCGCAAAGCTGCAAAAGTGCAAATATGGCAATCTCCTGGATTAAAATATATAGCCGTAGCACTAGACAAAAGTACAAAGAAGCTCTTGTAATATAGATGAACCTACTGAGATTTGGGCTGAATTATTAAAATGAAATAAAACAATTTTTTGACTAATTTCCACAAGAGATTTTATTTTTCAATAAACGCGACCGGTTTCGACTTTTACATCATTATCAAGGGAATTGTTTATTTAAAAATTAAAATCTCTTGTGGAAATTAGACAAAAATTCGTGTTATTTCTTTTTATTAAAATGGATTTCCATGAAATAAATAATCACTCTCTCTGTTTGAATTATTAAACACATTTGAATTTAAATAATAAGAATTGTGTTTTGTTTTTTTCAGTTAAACTTGTATGAACATTCTTTATTTATTTTTAAGTTCATCTGTTCAAGTTTGTAATTTTTAGTTAATACATTATTGAGTAATCGTTGTTTCAAACACCTAATTCAAAACATTGAATTAAAACATTAGGCAAATGCTTAAAACATCTTACTGTGAACATCGCCTCACAATTGTTTATTTTTGATTGGATTGACAAATTTTAATATGGAAATTTCAGGTAGTTCTTTCTGAAGTATAAATATGTATGAGTATTTTTTATAGCTGGTCTCTGCTAGACAATAGTTATTTCATCAAATTTTAAAATAAAATTAATTAAATCTACTTCAGTGACTGAAAGTGTATACTTAAGTGGTCGTAATTTTTTTGAATGTTTTATACGTATATTATTCTTATTCAACCAATATTGCGTAGCCAACTCAAGTAGAAATAATACTAATGAGTTGACATATTGGGTTGGTTACAATTATCCACCTGTTGACTAGAATATCATTTTATGAAACACGATACAAAATAAATAGTTCTATTAATGCCCACCCCCATGTTACGACAGTAATAATACGGGCGGCATTCTCTAAAAAGTGTTACACGAAGTCAAAAAGTCGTCCTCTTTTAAGGGGGGTCAACCACCCCACGGTTACGTGCACGTGTATCCCCGTTTTTATGCGCTGGCACTGCACTAGCATTGTCCAGGAAGTGTCAATACACGCCCTGCACCACTAAACTGGTCCGCTG
Organism: Endomychus coccineus; assembly: GCA_958510875.1. NCBI lineage: Eukaryota > Metazoa > Arthropoda > Insecta > Coleoptera > Endomychidae > Endomychus > Endomychus coccineus. The sequence continues at coordinate 4,560,865 of OY294069.1, read as the reverse complement.
TTCGAGCCCTCGATGTGAGAGCTGTATTCTAGTCGCCCAATCGTACAAAAATCACGCCGCTACCGCCATTAGCGTGCACGAAACACTTGAACATCTGGGCATCCACAATTCTCAAGGTCAGCGCAGTCGCGTCGTGGTGGTGGTATTCTCAGCCAGAACTGCGCGGGGCTCGAGTTGAATTTAGTTAGTCGGAGGGTGCGCACCACTCTACTACGTATACTTTGCTACCCGAACTGCAAGTCACTTATTCTGGCGTCAACCCTTCGAGCAGTGACATGTGTCAAAGAAGAAAAACATTTGAAGGTAGTGTCGACAACGTGGTGTGCTTCAGTAAACAAATGTGAGACAACGAAGAATATAACTACTCGCTTTGGGAGTTACAAGGACAAGCTATTGCGTAAGTGTTTTAGAATATATCTAAATCGCAAATTGCGCACACCCTTCTATAAAGCGCATGACATAAGCCGGCTTGATTCAATCCAAATCTGTCAACTTAAGTAAAGTATTTTTGATTAATAGCCATAATGGATTCATAACATATTAGTATTCGAATGTTTCACAGAGTGAATAATAGAGTAGGTTTATTTTCGAAATAGATACACGCACCAACCACGGGCGTATATGTAAATAGTATGAAGATTAAATTAAACGTTTGAACAAAGCGTAAGTTCATATCTTGCTAGTAATTAGTACAGGAAGGCATGATAACGGTGCCTTTATTCTTTAATTCTTTATTGCATGCACTCACTGTACGTAACAAGCAAAGGGGAATACTTAACTTGTGCTAAAAACATTTGAAGAGTTCGCGGTTCTTTGTACCCCGAGCAACCCCGACTCGTTCCGAAACAGACTGCGATAGCGACAGAATTTGCTGACATGGCGTCTTGAAGTGTTGTTTTGTTAGTTATCCTGAACGGGGATTCAACCCTCTTAGCTATGGTGGATTGTTTAAAAGGTAAAGTAGTCTTTACATACGATTAACATGTTGATGCGTTCATTGTGAATACGGTTTTGTGTCGTGTTGGCATATACAATTAATAAATCGGATAGGGTCGACGACTGCTTTAACCCTGGCTTTCGAAATCAATATATTTCTATAAATCAATACCTATACCCCTATGATACACCCGCAGCCTTATTGTAATAGCCTCATTTATACGCGACAGACACGTATTAGTACTTAGGCTATTCGTTTCTAAATTTATTTGATTGTTCAATTGGCAGGGTTCAGGGTTGCGTAAACTTGCCGATGATACGGGGGGCGGAGTGTGGAACGTCGTCGTGCTGGTGATATTCATGTTCATATATGTTCTAAATATGGCGGAAGACTAGGCTCATTTTACCGAGGGGTTGACCAGCAGATCATTCTTTAAACCTTTAAAAAGCGGACAATACATAATGCATCGGTTTGTGTCTGTTGTCTGTATGTAATGTTTATGTTGTAAGTTGTATTATGATGAGTGGAGGCCTAGAGTGTGTGTGTGTGTGTGTGTGTGTTATGAGAGAGGGGCGGGAGGTTCCTCTGTGATGTAATACGAGTTCAAGAACAATTCCGCATCGTCGTGTCGTTGGACACCTGTGTGAATCACGATAGAGATTGAATAGGCCTTGGTTGTTAGGCGCCCTATTTGAATTCAACTTTTTTCATAATAGAGGGCGTTGAGTTTAAGTTAAACATTACCACTCGTTAATTTGCATTATGAAGCGGTTTTTCCGCATTTTTAACACGCCGATTGTCTTCCGATAGATGATGTGATGTATGCGTGTCGTTTTTGACTCTTTGGCACTTGAGAAAACGCAAAACTTGCGTAGATTAGTTTGTTCTTCAGTCGTCCATCAGTATCGGTGTTCGATGGGATACAAATGAACATTTCATAAGATGTTCACGTCTTCAGATTTACTGTGATAAAATACCTGCTGCTATAATTTGATATAGATATGCCTAATTCAAACGATTCTGTTACGAAAATAAACAGGTCCAAAGAAGAAATTGTCACTGGTATTGTTCTTGGAATTACGTATTGTTGTCACGAAATCCCCTCGTTTTCTGCGTCACCAACCATGCCATAACGTAGAATGTATCCAACTATTGCAGGTAGTTTTGGCAAAAACAATAAAAAATTAGCTTGGCATGTTTCACATGTAATTTAGAATGTATGTACAGGTTGGCTGATTTTTTCATTGTCCAGCTTACTCATCTGCTGAAATATTGAAGATATGGAAAAAATCTGGTTTACAAATAATTTTTTTTAATGATAGATCCTGTTTATTCCTACACTCAGGTTCTAAATCAATTTACCATTACAATAGCGCAGCACAAGTTCCATTTTGCTTTTAATATAAGGTTTAATATTTCAAAATTGAATAGAACCAGCCATTACGTGACGAAAATCTATTATAAACTTTTACAAAATATAATTGGTATCACCGAAGTGCTAGTTCATATGGTTTTCTTCTCACAATCCATTAAAAAATTTGTACTACCAGTTTCGAGCTCTATAATTACACCTCATCCTCAGGTATATATAAGCTATTTTTAATGGATTGTGAGAAAAAACCATAATAACTTCAACAATTCTATAAAATAACTAATAGTAGTTTGATTTTCACTAATTTAATATATTAAATAAGCAAATATTGTTGCTAACACCGTACCTTCTTCAAGGAAATGTTACAAAATACAACTTAAAATAATAAATAATGTTACATTAATGATAACCTTAGCCTAATTAACTAATTGTGCTTTAACCCATCGAGGGATTAAATTGGTAGCAAACGGAAAATGTAATTATAAAAATTTAACAGGGGAGATTTATTAAGCACTTGTCGATCATTCAGGATATCAGAATTTTTCTACTTGCTTATTAATTCTAGAAACTCAAGCAAATTTAATTTATTACTTAAGTAGGTATATTCCGGTATATTCTGAATGTGGTAAATTTTAAAATTATCATTGAACGTTTCGCCAATCATTACAGGTGGCATCTTCAGGGCATACTTGAGGCTTGAACTGAAACTGCTTCTTTTGGTTTCTGTAGCGGTATTTATTGTGGGAAAAAACCTTCACGCTACACAGTTCACTGCCTTTATTCCGGTGATTAACTCCGTTCTGGCACCTGACAGCCGTTGGGTGATCGTGTTAGAAGTGGAATTATCGAGAATAGGTTTCCAAATGTTGGGAAGGTATATCCTCGGTCACGGTTGGATGTTTTAGGATTTCTATCGCTTCAAGAATTTTTCGCTAATAGAAGCTTGGGGCTCGGGTTGGCTAGGATTTTTAGTGTTTTCGAAAAGGATTTGATGGTTAGGGTCAAACTTATGTTCCGCAAGTGCAGACCTACTGGTGTCACGAAGTGTTCTTTCATACGGGTAGCTACTGTACGACCTGTTTCACCAATGTAGACTGTACCGCAAGAACAGGGAATACTATAAACATTTCCTAAATGAAGAGGAGGAAGGGGATTTTTGAGCGCTGTACAAAGCTTCGTCTTCTAATGATGGTCGTGAGACCGAAACGTACGCAAAGACGAAAATAATAACAATATGTGTTGGTGTGACCTATTCCCCGAGAATTTCTATATAATTCATGCCTGGATCAAGTATCCAGGTATAATAAATACCGCTACAGAAACCAGAAAATATCTGCATCAAGTCGTTCTATTGAGGATACCAGAATTATGTGATTTAATCACTTGTATTATTTTATATTAAGTATGTTAATCTTACTTTTAAATGTGTCAACTGGAAGCGAATTATCTATGAATCAATTAGGAGATAGTTGAACGTTTCAAATAAATTAAAATATATCCGAATGAGTATTTACAAAGGAAAGTGCACCACATGTTACATTCTTTTTTGAGATCCTGATAAACAAAACCATGTACTTACCCCATAAGTCACTGATTATTTTGCGGTATTTGTAAGTGCGGTTTGAATAACATGTTGTAATGAATATAAATATGTCTAACTTTTACGAAAATCTAGAAATAAATACATTTAGGATGTTACTAACTGCTTAACGCAGGGTTTGAACCCACTAAAAAAATAGTCTTATCAAAGACAAGCTCGAATAATACTCAATACCGTAATTAATTGCTTTTGTGATTCATAAATTCTACGCAAATACATGATTATAATTGCAACTGCTTCCATCATAAAGGGGCATAATGACATCACGATTCAGTTGTTATTGTAATTAATAACTAATAAATGTTTTATGGAAAAGTGAACTCAATTATTCGTAATATAAAGTGAAATAATTTGAAATTTTTCGTAGCTGTAATTGTAACAAAGGCTTCAAACATAATATTCATCAGATAATTGTGTGAAAGTCATTATAAATGCCATTTTAATGCCGAGTAATTCCTGTTATTGCCTTACAATGCCTCAATGCTTAAAATAATTCTGAATGCCTATGGACAAAGCCGAATTGTCTTGGCAATGCTGTATCGTCATAGGTATTGCTGAAGATATTGTCTTAATGCTGAGGTTATTACTTGAATGCCGAAGATCGTTTCTAATGCTTCCTATTATGTAGCCTTTTGAAAATATGACAGAAAAATACATGTTATAAACATTTTACTAAGAGTAACCCGAACCTGAACAAGAAATATAAGACTAAAGACAATTCTGATGCAGTTCTTGAATAGATTCTAGAGTAAACAAACTATAATAAAAATTGAGATAAAAAGTTTTGATATACATCTGGACTCCCATTACCAGTTTCTAAATTATTTGCAACATATTTTTGGTTCCTAGAAGTGAGGGAAGTTCATTATATTGAAAAGACGTAATTTTTTAATTTGGAATTGATATCGAGTTAGAAAATATCAATTGGAATTTTATTTTATTAAAATTTATTTTGCTCGGAAACGTGTTCCTTGTATAGGTACTTAAAAAAATTCGGATTCTATATAACACTTTCAATAATCACTACGTGCAAGTCGGAGAAAATTTATCAAAGGGGATTAGTAAAGATAATAATAATACAGTAATAACTATTAGTAAAAAGCACATACAAAATTCAATTTATATAGAGGATACAAATAAAACAGAAATTTGGAATATAATCTTAAAACTAAAGAATAAAAAAGCAACTGGACATGATAAAATCCCAGCAGAAGCTTTATAGATTGCTGCAATATACTTAGCACCACCCATCGCACATTTAACTAACATAATTTTGAATTCAGGAATTTTTCCATCATCTTTGAAACTCTCAGTTGTTAAACCACTATATAAAAGCGGAGACAAAAGTCAATGTATAAATTATCGCTCCATATCTTTAATAACAACGTTAGCTAAAATTATAGAAACTATTATAAAAAACAGATTAAATTGCTTCTTGGAGAAACATAAAGTAATATCACCTAATCAGTTCGGATTTAGAGAGGGAAAATCTACACAGGATGCTATTGCTTGCTTAACGAGCAAAATATTTAAAGCAGCAGACGATGGTAAAATTTCGTTGTGCATATTCATAGATTTGGCCAAAGCCTTCGATTCTGTGTGTCATAAAAAACTTGTTGAAGTTTTAGAAACGGTTGGTATAAGAGGTTTAGCTCTAAAACTGATAGCAAGTTACCTGAATAACATACTGCAAATGGTAGACATTCAAAATCATTTCAGTAATGGAATACCAATTAGCTGGGGCGTTCCACAAGGAACCGTCCTCGGTCCTCTCTTATTCAACATCTATATAAATAACTTACTATCACTTCAATTAAATGGGGTGATAATTTGCTACGCCGATGATGCTGCAATAATATATACAGGTGAATTTTGGGATTTGCTTAGATACACAGCTGAGAATGACTTGAAAATCATTAAACAGTGGTTCGACTCGCAATGTTTAACAATTAACTTTAGTAAAACGAAATATTTGCCCATTTCTAGAAATATAAAATTAATATCAAACTTGCAGTCACTATTAATATCAAGCCAGCAAACAGTTCATGAAATACAGTATTCAGAAAATATCAATTATTTAGGACTTCATATAGACTCTTATCTAAAATGGGATAAACACATAAATCAATTAGTTCAAAAATTAAGAATTTTATTAACGAAATTCAAATATCTTAGTAACATCCTAGATTTGAAACATATTCACATTGTATATAGTGCCTTAGTAGAATCACATTTGAGATACGGGATTATTTCATGGGGAAGTGCTCTCAATACGCATCTAAGACATCTTGAAGTTATGCAAAAATGGATACTGAAAATAATTCATAAAAAAAGTCGATTATTCTCTACAAACTCACTATTTCAATTATCAAAAGTCTTAGATATAAGACAACTCTTTGGCTTCACAATTATCTGTAACGAAAAAAAGTTCATTAATCAGGAAAAGTTAGTACAACATAATTTTAATACAAGATATAGTTATAATTCACTCGCCATTCCTAAAACATCCAAAACAATAGGGCAGAGATGTTTTTCTTTCCTTGGACCAAGGCTCTTTAATAAACTTCCGAATGAAATAAAGGGAATTAATTATTTCACAAGATTTAAAAATGAAACTAAAAAATGGATATTGTCAATAGATAAAAGAACTTTTCACTCAGAGACAGACATAAAAAATACTTACCCCTAAAATTTCTCAAGTTAGTATTAATCGTTCCCTCGCTAGAGTAAGCATGTTTTATATATATGTATATATCAATTTTTTGTTAAGTTTTTTTGATAAGTTGATATTGAAATACTATTATTTTCATACAAAATATTCTCATACACGGAATTATTTTCCTTAGTGAGTTTATTTCTTTTAGTTCCAATTAATTTTGATTAATGTTAATATGATTTAGTGTGATTATTATTATTATTCATTATTTAATGAACATCAAGAGTTGAATGAATTTTCTTTATTTTATATATATATATATTTTTTTTCTCTTATTTTTAAAATTTAATTTTCTTCAGGCCTGCGCACAGATACCTAGTAGTGTCTCTTGCAGGGTGGTATATGTAATATGTATATTTTTGTTATTTATACCATTGTATTTTGCACCTGAATAAACATTATTATTATTATTATTATTATTATTATTATAATATGCATAGCCGATTGGAACGCTGCGGAAACGATTAGAAAATGAGTCGAGAAGAAAGAAAACAATCTGAAAATGTTATTGCCTCAAGAAAATTAATATTAAACTGTGGGTCTTCAGTATTATTCGTCATTTATAATAATAATTATTATTAATCCCTGCGTTGACGTTTCTCATTCGAACAGACAACATGTTTCTACTGCACAAAGACATTATGCATGCACATTGGTGTGTGGAAGTTCCAACGAGTCTGTGTGCAGTCCGCCTATCTGTAGAAAAGGGAGAGATCGCCCATATTATTACGGTGTTCTAGAGAGGTCAATGAATCCGCTAGAGTGACAGTATCAATCAGACGAATAGCTCTCTTCTGGATAGAATCCAAGAGCTTCAGCGTATGTGGACAGTACTCCAGGACAGGTCAAATCTGTGCTTTGTAGGTAATGAGGAGCTGCTGGGATGTAAAGTAGCTCTTGGCACGGGATAGACATCCAAGTTTTTGTAAAGCGGTTTTTCGCAATGGACCTCACATGATCATCACATGAGAGGGTGCTGTTGTTGGTGATCCCGAGAATGGATATATCGAAGAATTCATATTAGGGGTTGTGGGATGCGCTTTCCTGGAGAAGATGCGAGCTTGAGTTTTGGTTGCATTAGAATACTCGATTATGATTATTCATTTCGCTGTTACGCCATTTATTGCCATTTATTCCCGATTTCTTGCCGATCTGTTGCCGATTATTTCCTATCTATTGTCCATTACTTCCGATTTTATGCCGTTTATTTCCGTATTTCTTAGTCAATGCCGACTATTTTCCGATAATGTCTATAATTCCGCAAGTATCGCCATTAATTTTCGAACATTGTGTACACATAATGACGTCGTGTCCTCCCCCTCAGGTTTGAGATATCTCAGGGAAAATTTGTATACAAAATTAAGAAATGTTTATTGACACATTTTGGGAATATTAATTTTTTTTCTCTCACTTATTTGAAATCCAAGTCTAACTTGAATTTTTCTAAGGGTTTGAATTTGGCATCGTTCGAAAGAGCAGTGTTATCCGATTTCAAAAATATAAATATTGTATGTTGTTTTTTTTTCAAAAATAGATTAAAAGAAATCCACTTGTGTCTCTTCTGGGGTAAATACATTTTTTACTTGGTGAAGTTCATCGAGGTACCACTTTTAAGGAGAGATACCGCTATAATACAGTTCCTATTTTCGCTACTTTGAAGCGATTTGCAAAATTTAAAATTCTTCCGAACAACAGCAACGCCCCAATCGTCTCCAGAGCGGTTTACGCATCCCCAAAAATAGTCTACATGGATTCTGAAAAGCTCAAAACGAATATCTCCGCGATAAATCGAAAAATCTTTTTAGCCCTATTACAATACTTCCCATATACTACGTTTAGTAGTAGATTTGATAAAACATAATACTTACCTACTAATCTGAAATGTCAATAATATAAGAATCACAATCATGGTAAATTATTAAAAATTACAAAATAATGATCCTTATCCACTGAAAGTACTAAAACCTTCTCAGGTACCAAGTAGCCATGATCATTTGGGCATGTAATCGAGAAATCATACAATAGAATAAATAATTACGTCGATATCTTGAAGAATCCAATGGTTTGAAATCGATGTTGGTAATTGTCAATTTCAAGATTTGTAACGGATGATATCAGCATAGACTTCTCGTTATGTTCAGTAACCAGATATGATTATAATATGAATTAGAGATAATCCACGCACTAACGAATGAATATCGTTCGCCTTGAGATGCATAGTATTTACGTAACATGTAGTTTGTTAGAAAAATAGTTTCAGAAATAATCATCAACACCAGGCAGTAGGATATAAAGCGATCTACTTCTAGATTAATACACGACATGGTCAAAAAAACCTACCTACGTTGATTCCATGATTTTTTCTTGAGTTTTGAGTTCTTGGTTTCCTCATGGGTCTCGGCTATTCTACATTCTTAGAACTGATGAAATTTAGGGAAATTACGAGAATCTGACATTTGATGAATTATTCCGAAAGTTGAACGTATTTATTATCCTATTATACTCAATAATGGGATTGAATTGAATTCATTCAAGTTTTCTTGCCTAATCTTCGACTTGACCTTTATATTTACTACCGGTTGCTTGTACCCAATAAATAAGTCTTTTCACTTATTGCAATTTTTAACTAGGCATTTATGACATTTTAACTATTTAAACTATAAAGGTACTTAATACACTTTTAGCATAATATTAACTTATTGCTTCACATACGAATTATTTGGAAAATATAACTAAAAATGGTTGATAATTAAATATACAAATTGTTGAAAATTTATTTTCATCTGAAGATGAGGTGGGTGTAGCGATAGACAATATAACGAAAATAATATTCCCAAGTTCTATATTTTGCTGATGAAGATTGATACTATTCTGAATAATTTGGAACGCGTAAAACTAGTATGACTCAAAAGACTCGAGAAAAGTTATTACATAACAATACTTTCAATTAAGCTAGGTATAATTATTCATATCTGTGATATACAGAATGTTCCGGAAGCGCGTAGTAAAAATAAAACGGTGACCTCCGTGGCCGATTAGAAGGGGGGTGTTTCATGTAAACATTTTCGTTCTCGACCTCCCATAAAAAGCTATGGCCTTTTAAAACGGCACTTGAAATATAGGTCTTATTGATTATTTCAGAAATGACCCAAACTTGAAAAAAACAAATTTGATGGGCAGTTAGTGCTTACTTAGTCTGAGCATTCAGACATATTGCCCATTATTTTATACTTTACCGGAACATGGTGAAATGAAATATTACATATACAAAAATATTGTTTAGGTTGCCCCTTCAAACACTTATCTTTCTTATCTATTCAAACATTTTATATCGATCTTAGTTTTAAGCTATTGCATATAGCTTTTATCGCGGGCTTTGAGCGCGGCGACCGAATCAAGAAAAAAAAACAAAAGACAAATACCGTAACGAAAATCTAAAAAAACAAAAAACAAATACCGTAACGAAATATAGTAAGACCCACACTCCGCCTACCATGTAGCTCGGCCGAGCTTAAAATTGTCGAAATGTTAACTTTGAAACTTTTAAAAGGTCGTGATAGCCCCAAAGTGGGTCGAAAACTGTTTTGAATTGGTTAATTTTCGATAAATCGAATGACGTTCACGTGAGAAGCGCGTAGCTCGCTAGTTAGAAAAGTGCAAATTTACGGTACATAGAACGTCTTAACGAGGTTTTTTCACATGCGGTTTTCGCTCCATGTCGTTAGTTGATGAACGGGGCCAACTAAATAGCATAGTCTCGGGCCCCAAAATGTCGATTAAATAGGAAAATTTAATTAAAACAGTTTGAGGTATTCTCAGGTGTCACCTACTAGCATCTGACATGCGACGTACGAAAGGGAATTTTCTAGCTACTTTAATATACCGAAAGCGGGTAAAAGCTAGCGGCCCATAGCCCGAAATACTTTATTCCAACTGGCGCCGGCCGCACGGGGTTCGAAACGGCCCCAAATTAACAAAATAGAGGTAAAATGTATAAACTCTAACTTACGCGCAGCGAGCTCCTCGAGGATATGTCAAAATTATTACGTTCGTAGGTAATTACATAAGACGTCTGGCGTTCATGCAATTGTGTTTTTATACAATTCGAACCTTCTAATTTCGAAAGGCTACGTGAAAATCTCAGAGCCGGAAGCGCTATCGAGATCTGAACGTTAAAACTTTTGTATAAAATTGTGTTTACAAGTCAACTGACACTTGTCACCATAGATAACTCTACTACCGGTAGTAGAGTTATCTATGCTTGTCACAGAATACTCTTCATAGAGATCAAGATGATACTCTTTTTTACTCATAATTCGTGAAGATTTTGAAGGGGTAGTGGATGTTTTTCTGCCCAACTTTTTCCCGTGGCGTAGTGCTATGCAATAGCTTTACCACAGCAGTCCCCGAGTGCCACACGTTTCATTTTTTTGCATAAAAAAACGAAACTACGCATCCGAAAACTGGGAAGAAAATAGAACCACTCTAATCATATTAGCCTATGCAACGATGTGAACAATTGCCTCCATATTTGTTATTATTTTCAAGTTGGGTCATTTCGGGGATAACCAATAAATCCTACAGTTCAGCTGCCATCTTTAAAACGCCACAACCTCTCTTTAAATCGGCCACAGAGGTCACCGATTCATTTTTACTAGGTAGTTCCGAAACACCCTGTATAGGGCAAGTGATGATCGTACCAAACACTTTTGGTTGTGTTCTACACCTAGAAAATATTAAAAAACTCGCAATAAGTGGTGGTAGTCTCGGTTTTTTAATAAAACTAATACAGATATATCCTGAAATGCCCTTGAAAACTCATTATATTCTAATTAAAAAGTTGTTTAATTGGTCCTCTCTTCTTGTAATTCATGATGAATATTTTAGTCGATTAAGATTATCTTTCTTGTATATGATAAAATTAACTAACCAGGCCAGGTAACATAGTTTCGAATATGATGTAGTTTCTTTGATGGGACAATAAATCAATATTTTGATACAGGATAATCTCTTACCCTCTCTTTTTTACAGAGAGATAATTTTTCCTTGTATTTACTATTATAACCTTGGGTTCAGACTCTATGAAAGTCGCCAAACCTATTAAGAATAATTCAGACATATCGTATACATTCAAGGCGAATGCATCGTCACCCTATGGACTCAACCGGGCTGCTTATTTATTCAAATTGGTCTTTGAAATTCTCGACTGGAAAATAATTCCAATTACGTCATCTCTATATTGATAACGAGAATTCATCTTATGTCACCCCAGGATTTACCAACAACTCAAGTATGAGCGAAAGGGAATTTTGAACAACTATAGCTTCCTATTTCCGATTAAATAACAGGCGGTCATTTGAGAAATCGCTTCAAACTAATAGTGACATTTAAGGGCGTGCCTTGCGATCGATTTCGGTTAAATGTCATGTTCATTCCGGTTGATTATGATTTAGATTGTTGCAGAAATGTAGTAGGCAGCCTAAGGTGGATTTATGTCTACTTCGTTGATATCATCTTGAGGATATAATTGGATATATTTAGGTACTCTATTTTTAAACATTGTTGTGTTTTTTTTCAAATATTTTATGTTTGGGCCAGCGATGAAATGTTTGAAGGAGTTACGGTTTTACTTACACATTGATAATAAGTATAATATTAAAAATGATTTCATCACAGTAGCATCCTCAGAATCAGATATTAACTACACACAACAATGTTGGTGAATTACTTCAAAAATTCAATGGTGGAAGCCATTACTTTGTGATAATTGATAATATTGATATAATAAAATGAAACATCTCGTATTAAAATCCGAGATAGAACCAGCTTTTGATCTTTGCCTCTGCCAAAATTATTGTCAATTTAGTAACGAGTTTTTCACACAAAATAATTGATTGGCTATGGGATTTCCATCAAGTCCTATTTTGACAGATATTTTCATGTCTTTTATTGAAGAAACTATAATGAGTTCCCCTCTAGCTCAAAAACATATTCATTGTTGGTTTAGATATGTAGATGAAGTTTTATTCTTCTTCAAAGGTACATCACGAACGACAATTTAATGTTTTCTTATCCTTCATTAATAATATCCATCCTAACATTAAATTAATTTTAGAAACTGAGGAAGATAACAAAATGAATTTCCTAGACCTTAATAATATCATTACTTTCAAAATTTATAGAGAACCTACATTGACAGATAAAAATATTGCCAATTCATTTTTCAGTCCCCGTAGTCGCAAATTATCAGCTTACAAGTTTATGATACATTTCTCCTGAAAACCAGAATGACGAATTGAATATGATCAAAGTTATAGCCATTAACAAAATTATATTCAAATTAATTACAGAAAAAAGCAGAAATTAACTCACTCAAGTATCTATCATTTTACAAAAAACTCTGATTCTTCATCAAAATACGTTTCCCTCACATATTTTGGTACCGTAAGTGAAAGAATTGCAGACATTTTATCGAAACCTAATCTAAAAGTTAGCTCCAAACAAATAAGTTTGATAAACCTGGAGTATATAAATTAACTTGTTCAGAGTATGATAACATTTACATCTATAGGTCTAGTTGTAACATAGAAATTAGAAATAAGGAACATTTTCCATCTTTTAGACTTAATAAAACACATTCATCTTTCTCTAACCATATTTTAGAAACATGGCACACTTTTCCAAATTGAGATGAAGTTAAAATTTCACATAACTAGAATAGAGGTTTTAAATTAAGCACACTAGAATCAATTAGATGTGTACTACATCATTCTGATTGATGTCTTGATAACGTAAAATTTCCCCTAATTCTCTTGGGCCTTCCTAGTATACCTCCGCATTAAAATTTCCTTATCACAATATTAACTCTACTTCATTATCAGTTATACTATTCTAACAATGTATTTCCCCAACCGGAACCCCACTTGTTACCTGTCTCTTATATTGTACCATAAATAGCCAAGATTATTCATATCTTCATACATTAGTATCATTTGGAGATGGAAGGCTAGTGTCGAAAGTATAGTCACGATTTGTTTCTATAATATATGTGATAAAAAAAAAGTAAAAGTGTTTTATTTGTGAATTACTTTTAATATTACATATAATTTCTATTATTTAATATTTAATAAGTGAAGAACTCCTATTATTGTTTGTATTCTAAAACATTCAAAATCTGGTCAAGCTGACAACACTTCAGCTTCTTTCTTAAGCGATCTTGCTATAGAATCATGATTAAGTGGAATATCCACATCAGGAATCAGGGAACCCTCTTCCGTGTTACTATCAATATTTTTACCAGGATCGTTTTGTTCTTGAACTGTTAACTAGCGAATAATTTCATATGTTACCATTATTTTATTTCTACGTCTACTACGTGAAAAGTCGGATGTGACACTTGAGGAGTTCTGAATTACAGAAATAAGATTTAAATTACGTTAAATATTATCATAATTCTTTTCGACTCTGATGTTTTGTACGTATAACAGAAATAATGAACATCTAATATACCGGCTGTCTAGAAATGCGGTTAATATACAGGATTGGAAAAACCCTGGTTATTTTCAAAAAGCCCAACTCACTGATTTTTTTTATCTATGTAATTTTTGTTCCAGTGTCTCAATAATCAAGCAAAATTACGCCTACGCCACCAATGACTAGTGCAAACTACAGGTATCCCCAAACACCACAATATCAACCGGACATTGGTCAGCCAGCTCCTACAAATATGTCTTCCCAACGTTTCTGCTTGAGGTGGAACAATCACCAATCAAATCTCCTGTCAGTGTTCGATCAACTGCTCCACGATGAAAGTTTCGTAGACGTAACGTTAGCCGTCGAAGGTCAACTTCTCAAAGCGCACAAGATGGTTCTGTCCGCGTGCAGTCCCTATTTCCAGGCTTTGTTCGTCAATCATCCCGATCGTCATCCCATAGTGATTCTTAAAGACGTTCCATATAGTGACATGCGTTGTCTGCTCGATTTCATGTATAGGGGCGAAGTAAGCGTCGATCAAGATCGTTTGACTGCATTTCTAAGGGTAGCTGAAAGTTTAAGGATAAAGGGTTTGACGGAGGTCAACGAGGAAAAATGTGATACAATAACTAACTCTTTAACGCAACACAATTCACATATACCGAATCTGCAAAGGTTACAGCAAGTGAAACGTTTCGGAAATCCGTTAAACATGCTCGGTAACGCTTTGCTCCAGCCGAAACGGAAACGAGGGAGGCCTCGGAAGCTTTCGGGCAGTTCAAACGGCACGCCGGGTGACGATTTCGATAGAGGGGATTCGTTGGTTCAGGGTAGTCCGGAACATCTGGAAGTGAAAATGGGCATGGATGGGTTCACAGGCAATAATTCGGACTCGAGCACCGGGAAAACGGACAAGGAGAACGACTACGACGATGGCAAACTTAAAGAAGATCCAGAACCTGTAGCAGGCACGTCCAAAGATCAGCTGTTCAATAACTCGAAAAATTTAGAAAACGATTTTCATTCCTCTGGTAAGTTGTCATTTCTATTTATGTCGTCGTGGGTATCTACCCTTATATATAGAATGTAAATGTAATAGTTATCCAATTGATTATAGAAGATAGATCGTGTTTTATATTGAAACAAGGTTGTCCTGGAAAAACTGTAGAAAATTCTGCAATCCAGAAATTAGAAACTTCGGATATTTATATCTATGGTTTCGACGTTTACGAAGTGTAAAATCAGTGTAACTTATAATTAAAATTTACACAAACATCTTATTTAGAAATAGTGCTAACAATTGTGGCATTCTCAATGCTAGAAGTTATAAACTAAAGCTACATCTAAAATTATGTCCTTAAATATTACCAATCGCTTTGAAGGAAGTACAAATTGAGGGAGGGGGTAGACAATGGTTTGGGCGGGAGTTAATTTACAAAACTGTTGAAAAGTGGTGAATTATAGGTATCGATTTGGTCATTTAATATAATGTTATCAATGTCAGGTTTATTCTAAAAATTGTAATGATGAAGCCTCTTAGAGTAAAATACTCCGGAAGAAAAATACCTCTCCATTCGAATTTCCGGGCGAGGGGTGCTCGAGAAACCTTTCTACCTACCGAGAAACCTTTCTAACAAGTCTTAGCAAAAACATAACATTACCACCTGTAGACCAAACCAGACATACGGGCCTTAACTGAGACGCAGGTCAATCCATCTACCAACAAGACCTATATGCTCTACGTAGCTACGAGCTACACACTCGTTTCATATTTAAAGGAGGTATCTGTCTCTATTCTAGAAATGATCTTTCATTCCACCGAGAGAAGAATCCAGAACCACAAGAATTCGATGATCACAAATAGCAAATTTTCTCTGTTGTTTTTATTTATCACCAACTGAACCAGCTTATGGTGAACTCTTTGAATTTCTTTCTCTGAAACTTGACCTCATTCAGCAGAACTATCCAGCAGCTGAAATTATCATCATGGGTGATTTCAACAGGCTGGGACATTCGCCATAACTTATGGTCTGGAGCAGTTAATTAATGAACTGACACGGATCCCTGATAACAACTATCATTATGCCAATAGGCTTGACTTATTCCTCACTAACAATCCAATCCCTATGAAGTAGAAGTCTATACACCATTGGGAAACTCTGACCATTCACTTATCACTACGACCTGCCCCTATAGCAATCCACGAACCAATTCAACACCTCCTGCACAGTTTGGCATTACAAATCGGCCAACTCGGATGGTCTTCACATGTTTTTCTCAGAGTTTCCTTGGAGAGAAGCGTATGTTTTGAATCTGATGACCCAACACAATATTCCACAGAGATCTTCGCCCTTACCAACAAATCACTATTATCTGGTTAACGATGGTTCAATAAAACCTAATCTAGGGCCTCGGCTTCAAAAAAAACAGCAAACCATCGTGGGCGCGGTAATCCATGTCTGGAGACGAGAACAAAATATGTTGAAGCCAGAAATATGTGCAATGAAACAATAAACGTTGAAGTGGCATATAATGCCAAAATAAGATCAAAGCTTATCGAATGCCCGAATGTCTCAAGTTCGCCTAAACAATTGGTAGGAATTTCATTTCCAGTTCATTTCCTCCAAACCAAAGATGATGGCACACTGACTACTACACCTTGAGAGAAATCCAACCTCTTTCCTGGAATGTTTGCAGCAAATTTAATTTTGGATTCACAAGGGAAGAACCCTCCTAATATTGCTGTCACAATTTGGCGCATTCAGCTTGATCTCAATACCAAAAGAACTATGGGGCCGGAGGGAATGTGCGCCTGAATTAACACCAGTTTTCTGCAAGTTGTTTACCCTTTCATACAAACTTGGTGTGTTTCCTACCAGCTGGAAGACAACTGTTGATCCCATTGAGATCTTTGAGATTGAAACGTTGAAAAATGTGTCATAATCAATTGTATCTTTTTATTCATCAGTCCTCTTGCATGATGTAGCGGATTTTAGTGAGCTTGAAAAAACAAAATCATTTAAAAGCTTCGATAACAGAATATTATATGTTATCAATGAATTTTTGTAGTAAATAGATAGATAAGATAATATTATTTTTTATCTATGGAATCTCATTGTGAAATTCCATGAGAATAAATAATTAGAATGGCCCTATTGGTCGCCAGCCTGTATTTAAAATGTATTTTCAGTAATATAAACTTTTGCCAAATTTTAGTTTTATAACACAAAATTAAATAAATTGTCCTTTTTGATTGAAAAAGAAACATCAACATTAACTGTTTAAGTAGGAAAACGAAAAACAGTTTTGGAAAAAACAGAGTCTTAGGCGCTTTTGGTGCCGTAAAAAAGATCCAAGGAATACCACCTTTAGAAAATTGCTTGGTACTTGGTACGTAATGCCTTTCAGCGGATTATCACTTTGTAAAAGTGCTATAGATGTTAGGATAGATTTGATCGTCTTGGATTTAATAACGTTTAAGTGACGTTAGGCAATCGACTACAATATGAGGTTCAATCTTCAAGTAAGTTGATGGTTACAGAAGCAAAAATTTTACAAAACAAATTTCGGCGCAATAATCTTTTTGATTAATTATTTTACAAGTGTGTTAAGTGAAGGGAAAAGCTATAGTGCTGTAATGGATTTAAAATTGTGTTTGATAAATTATGTGGATCATTTTTTAAGGTGAGTTCGATAATTTTTAATAGAAATTCAAGATACAAAGGGAAGAGTTTAAGGAATGAGCCATTCTGTCGAATTTTTCATCACATACTGTGACATCATTTTCATCCATTTGATTTAATTGACTGCGGCTTATTCCCTATAGCTTTTCCCTTTCATTTTTCATATGTAGACATAGATACAATGCAATAATCATGGTTTTCCTCTTTCATTGTAGACATTTCTGATCTTAATGCAATTTAATTTTGTTCATAAAGTTATAGAAATTAAAACATCCAACAGCATTGCTATTTCAACAATAGATAAATTGCCACTATTTAAAGAAAGAGGAAATCTAGATTTTGGTCTCGAGGGTAGATTTTTATAAAAGTTTGAATTTTTGCAGACGAAAAGGACATTTCCACAGATATCACGGACACTTCTCTACTTAACTCGTCCATACAGGAAGATTTGGAGGGGCATACGCAAGAATTGTCACAGTCCGATGTCGAAATCGAGGAAAACGACAATGACATACAAGAATTAGATTCGAATTACGACAATTTAGATATTAAATTAGATCCTGTTCTGGCGTTCGACAATATAACAGATAAGAAAGTGAAAAAAAAGATGAACCGAATGTTGGAATTCGAATTTACCAATTACGACATAGTATTAGACGATTCCACGTACGAATCCTTGAAGTATATGAATAATTCGAAACGTGTATCGGATCCGGATAAGTCGGCGAGAGATTTTTGTATTCGAGAGAGGGACAATTTGTTTAGGTGTACTGTATGTGATAGGGTTTACACGCACATCAGCAATTTCTGTAGACACTATATGACGTCACATCGTGTCGATGTGAAGATGTTCTCTTGCCCGGTTTGTTGCAAAGATTTTACCCGGAAAGACAATATGCTCGCGCATCTAAAAATTATACACAAGCAAACTACCAGTTAGTGCCTACGCCGTGCCTTACAAAGTTGATATTTTTGTAAATTATACTGTCTATTGACTTTTGATATAAATTATTGTCTAGAATGCCCAAATATTTTTATAAAGATTATTAATATGTTACGTGTGTTTTTTGTAATAAGTGATATTTTTCTATTTGAATAAATGCGACAATTGGAAAATATCATGTGAATATTTAAAGTTTACAGTTTATTCAAGTACTATCTGGTAGCTCAAAAATTTACTTGAACTGGAATTAAAAATTAATTTTAACGTTTTAAACTGATATAGAACAATTTCAGTTTTAAATAATTAGTTCATATTCATATCTGCTGAAATACAGTGTTTTTCTCAAACTGAAAAGACTAATATATTATAAAAGAACAAATTTGGATAAAAGTGATATTTAGTAGAAAATATAAAAAAAAAAATATTACCATCAAAAGTTATAATATTGTAAAACATAAGTACCAAATTAAATTGCATCAATATTGAAATATTTCAATTCTTATTTCCACAAATACTTACTCAGTGGATCAACACTAAGAAAAAAGCTTTTGTTCCCAAAGTATTAATTTGAATTTCTGAATATTAATTTCGTGGTTGAAATTTGCTTTTGTTGTATTGTTCAATCTCCATTTTCTCAATTTTTCATAATTAAATCTAATATCTAGAACTTTTTATGAATTTATAATTAAATCCTTTCTCTAATCTTTCCAATTTTGATATTTCATTTTTAAATAATCAAATATTGTAAATATTGGATAAGTACCAAATTAAATTACATTAATATTGAAATATTTTAATTCTTATTTCCACAAATACTTATGTTCCGTGGATCCACAGAAAGAAAAAAGCTTTTGTACCCAAAGTATTAATTTGAATTTCTGAATATTAATTTCGTGGTTGAAATTTGCTTTTGTTCTGTTGTTCAATATCCATTTTCTCAATTTTTCATAATTAAATCTAATATCTAGAAATGTTTATGAATTTATGATTAAATATTATAAATGCACCAAATTTTTTTCATATCTGATTCAGACACATAAATCAATTAAGATGACGCCATATCATATTTACCATTTTTCAATTTACGCAAAATTATGAATCAGAAAAATCTAAATTTTTTCTCTAATCTTTCCAATTTTGATATTTCATTTTTAAATGATCAAATATTATAGGTATTGGATATTTTAAAATAAATCGCAAATTTAATGTTACATAAATGACAGTTTTCAAAGAAGCCTACTTTTATTTTTCACTTATCAAATAAAATAAAGATATGCTGAAATTTACAGATAATTTTTATAAATTCGTCGAAATAGCGGAAATGTAATATCAAAGTAAAAGAAATTCAAACCGAAGAATTCAATTTTTATGATGTGAATGAAGTATATGCAAATTAAAATATTTCCTGAATATTAAATATGGAGAGTGCCTTATTGTGACTTGAATAAATGGTGTATTTCCTATCAAATAATTATCGAACAAAATGAAGAACAAAAAACAGAAATTTCACTTGTTAAACTTATATTTACTGTGTTCTATACCAATGTTATTTGTTAATGTTAACAATAAAATAAGTGTATTTGAAATGGCAATAAATTGATTTCCTATATTTCTATTTTATATATTTCTTGCCTTATTCTATGTAATAAAATAAATTTTTATTTTTTAAGTAATGTACTGAGGAAAAATATTACTAAGGTAAAGTTGCAATACATTTTATACAGTTTTATTCATTTTATTTGGATTTTTATACTTAATTTAGTTTGTAGATATTTATTTCTCCTTCACGTTATTTAGTTACCTTTTATTTTAGTAGATAATGTATAATTATTTACTATTATTACATTTGGTTGCATTAAATAAATTAAAAATAGAATTTTGTGTTTTTTATTTTATTTTAATTTTTTGATTTGAGTAAAATATATCCACAACTAAATCTTTGCCTTTATCGAGTAAGAGAGCCGTTTGATTTTCAAGAGCAATTTTCTAGACATTCATAAGTAGTTTATTGAAAATACTGAATAAACAGCGAAATACTTTATCATTTAATAACTATCTTATTAATTGATTTATTTGAGTTTTTTCTATACCCTTTTAAATTTTGGAATTGAAGAATATTTGAACAAGTAAATTGGTTTTATTTGAATGGATTCCATTTATTTAAATAATTATTATGGTGTAACCTAAATTAATCTTCAAATACGCCATTATTGACTGATAATAATAATAAAAAAAACTTGAATTTCATAACCGAAGAAAATATATTTCAAGCATTTAAATAATTTATTATTTTTTTTATAAATGTCCTATAATATGAAATTTATATCTTTCAATTTCGACGAAAATGAAACTGAATTAATTTTTCAAATGATTTGTAAAGTTTAATTATTTCAATAGATTCTGTAATTAAGAGGAGTAAAGAATATATTCTGGTAATTTTAATTAAATATTGTGGATATATTTTGGATAGTTTCTTCAATGTTCCTTCACCTCGTCCAAGTAGTAGTTTTATTTTAATTTTTTTTTATTTGTTATTCACAGATTCCCCAATAACACATAAACTTTTGACTCCAAAAATCGAAGTGACCGAAACCAACTTACAAGAAGCGGATATATGCAGAACTAACGCAAGTGATAGCCTTAATAATAACGTGAATACAAATCCTTCTACCAGTAACATAGCGGGCATGCTCTGTCCCATGAGTGCCCCATCGGGCAGACAACCCGTAAAGAGAAGGGCGCGTCGCAGAGCCACGTCGCAAAGTCAAGATCCCGCAGAACAATTGACCGAAATGTCGGTCAGAGGTTTGAACCTTTTCAGATACGCTTCGATCAACGAGGGCGTCTATCATTGTACAGAGTGTGCGAAGGTAGACGTGCAGAAAACGTTCAAAAACAAGTACAGTTTTCAGCGACACGCGTTCTTGTATCACGAAGGACATCAGCGGAAAGTTTTCCCTTGTCCCGTGTGTCAGAAGGAATTTTCCCGACCGGACAAGATGAAGAATCATATGAAAACCGTGCACGATTGTTTCATGCCGAAAGAGGTGGTTTTTCCGTCGATGGGGTTTTACCCGATCCCGTAAGAATATTGTAAATTGTTGTGCTGGTACACAATTGAAGAATTGATTTCGTACGTGGTGCTACTTTCGAATTTCAATGTTTACATCTAAATTCACTAATATTAATGTATTATTCATGCAAAGTACAACATAAAATAGAACTAGTTAATAATGATGTGATTAACCTTCAATGGTTAGAAATGACCTTGTAAAGGTTTGTAATTATTAGTAATAATTTACCAACTGCTGAGCAGTGAATAATCCAAATTAATAAGAATTTAATATTAACAACGTACTAGTTTTTTGTTTGTTTATAAATTTTATTACATTTTCTTTGGTTTGGATAGAATAGGGGTCTTGCAAATATTTGTTAGGATAGTCTATTTTACACATTTTGTTTATAACAAATTATTATAATTAAGTATATGTAAAGAAATGTTTATATTTATATTGACTGCACAAAGTAGACAATAATTCTGTTTCAGTAGCTTAGCTTCAGAAAAGTACAGACCAACTGCGAATTAAATTAGTTAAAAACATCGGAATTTGAATTAGATTAAATTTGATATTTTCCATAAATTATTCGCGAGTTTCAAATAATCGTAGAATTTGTATTTATACAATACATATTTAATATAATTATCCAAAAATTTCACCTTTTAGTTCAATAAAATAATATTAATTAAGATAAGCAAAATGTTGCAAAGATGAAAATATCTCGAATAAAATTAAACATTTTGTAATGCTATCTACTAATTTATAATAATAATATATTATTTTTTTAAAATTATATCTATTTGATAAAAAGTTCTTTATCATCAAAATAAATAAATAAAATTGCATTTTTGCAGTAATTGCGAATTCATGGCGATTTATAGAATTTTTATAAAACAATATATTCTAAATAAAACATTGAATTGTAAAATATATATTGAAAAGTGTAGTATCAATTCAAAGAATATT
Organism: Endomychus coccineus; assembly: GCA_958510875.1. NCBI lineage: Eukaryota > Metazoa > Arthropoda > Insecta > Coleoptera > Endomychidae > Endomychus > Endomychus coccineus. Next base: position 4,538,116 of record OY294069.1, on the reverse strand, counting down.
ATATCGTTAATTCAGATCAGATTTTTTTTACGATGTAAAGAGCTGAATTTGTGATCAATTCGGAAATTTTTTATTCCATTGAATTATTTTATATTTTATATCAAATTACTTCATCTCATGAATTAACTGCCGTAATAACGAAAATATCAAATTTTTCTTCATAAATGAAAATATTTTTCGAGCTAATTAATAAGCCTACGCGGCATAATTGATTTTTTTTTATTTCACACTTGTGGATTATGTACTTTGTATTTCGACTTTTTATTTTTTAGGATTTTACTGTATATATTTATACATGATATATATGTATATAATATAGAAAGAAGGCCGCCAACGCACAAATGTATCGTTTAGTTGAACTTATAAAAATTAGGTGTTGGGAAACAATAATTATTACGCATTCGAAAAAATCTACCTTGAAAAATTCTTGTTATCAATATTAAATTAGTTTTAAGAGTTCACAAAAATGTATTTATCATCCCTTAAAAAGATTTTGTTGATGAATTTTGAAAATTTTATGGCAGATATTTTAGTTGTTATTGGAGGTAACAATCAAAAGCAAAATTCTTAATTTTTTCATTGTTTTATTTTTGATAAAAATATTACAAAATGTTTTGAAGTTTTCCCGAAGTTATGAATATTATCCTTGACCAGAAAAGGTAGGTTTCCCTTGCATTATGACTAACTTATTTTAAATAAAACTAAATTTAAGGTCAGTATTTTTGAAATGAATATTTTTTTATGAAATTAATAAATTACAGGGATTCACTTTTGTTGTTTTAATATTTTAAAGGATAAAATCAAATTAGTTTAAAAACAGTTTAAACTTGTTAATTATTGATTCATGTTGCGAATTTAATTTGTTTTTTCTTGTATTATGGATACGACTACTTATTAATGAAATATTAATTTTTTTAGTTGCCATAATATAAAAACTTTATGCTTTTTTACAAATTATTTTCTCATCAATTATTTTTTACATCTTACACGCGTTAGAATTCATAAAAACGTTTTAAAATGATTGAATGTGAAAATTCAATAAATGTTTGAAAAACGTTTAAGATCTTGATAATGTAATTAGCAAATTGTCCTGCACTTTTTGTCACATGTGAAATTAATATTTTCTCAATTAGATCAGGTGTGATACTTTTAATTTATTATTATTTTTTTTTGTTTACCGTTTGTTAGGCCTTGGCCAGTTGTCAAAGTTCTTCCACATAAGATTGTTTCCAATAAATAACAGGTTATGTTACAATCTTTATTAGTAAGAATATTAAATAATAAGTGCAATTAATATGAAAATTTATATACTAACATGTTACTATATAGAATAAGTCAGATTTAATTGATATATTTTGCAAATTAAGAATTTGCAAATTGTTATAATTTCAGAAGTTATATTTCATATTACATTTAAATATATTTACACAGTCGAAGATGTACAGGGTCGTGCAATATAAAACATATCACAAAAATCTTTGGTACTATAAATTCTTAAAGATGGCACTAGGCAATTTATTAACTGAAAATGAAGCTAGCTGATGAAATCTGAAAGATTGAAAATATTGTTTTTTTCCAACAAAGGTTATTTCTAACTGAACCAAGCTATGCAATAATGAAACTGAAATATTAAAATGAATAATTGCTTTTTATTTGTGAAATATTAATTCCACAAAAATATAATTAGTTATTGAAATATCAAAAACCTAGGTTTCTATTTCCTGATACCTCCAAAGGTTTTCATGTTGGTGGTTTGTTGCTGTGCAATCCTGTATAAATGGTAGTATCATATTATCCCCATAAATGGTTTTTATTTGATTTATTTTTAAGTATTTATTTGCAGAATACACTATAGTTTGATTAATTTTAAGTTTTGTAAATGTGATCGTGTTTTACATGGTTTTATGTTGTTCTGTTTATTTAAAATTAGTTTGTTGACATTAAAAATTGTGATTCCATCTATAAAACCACCATTGGTTCAATAATATATTTTTTTTGTAATTAAATGCTTTAATTTTTGTGCTTACGTTATATTATTTCAAATATTCTTTCGTTATTAATTAATATTTAATTTAATGTTGAAATGCATAAGTGCAAATGTATTATAAAAAAAATTGTAAATTTATTTCTATTTCACAAACCTTAAAAAGAGACTATTTGTTTAATGTACTTTTTCTTCATTAATAAATCTACCTCTAATAATGGTTTATTTTCTTTAAAATATGTGAAACGGAACTCTGTTTTCTGTACGCATTTTCTAGTGAAAATGAGTGACCTCCGTTAAAAGTGATGATCCTCGTATCTTGTGGAATTAAGGAATATGACGATCTGTGGGAAGAACTTTACCAAAATTTGTACTACAACAATGAATAATTAGAGCATTTTAGTTTTCGCCGACACTGGCTGAACATTTTAAAGCCTGTTGTCAGTAACTTCCAGCTTCACTTAGTCTAATACTATATGAGGTGGAATATAATGAAATATAATTTTGTTAGACAGTGCTTTATATACGTTGTAATTTGTCTGAAAGAATGGTATAAACCAAATTATATTCCCTTATTAGTCTGCTAGACTATTCTCTTTAACGTGTGTATGCAAGCAGTGTTACTACCTCATGTATGTTGGGCTGCATACATTTAAGGTGAAAAATAGTATAAGGATAATTATATATAAGGATAATGTAAAATATGTAACCATAGAAATCAAGAATCGAGTACTTGAAGGTAGATATTTTTGACTCCGTCTAAGGGATTCGACTAGCGACTTTTGTGTGCCCCACACTTATTTACTTAATTAGAGAATTAGAAAGAGAAAGCTGCCTGTCAAATATTCTTAGGCGGCGTCTTTTTGTAAAGCATTGCGCTTGTGGGACTCAGAAATCTATTCTATACCTCTATGTATGTAACACATCTATAATATATTCGAGGTCAAGACTATTCTCCTTAAGCCCTGCTTATGCAAACAGTATTACTACCTCATGTATGTTGAGCTGCATATATATAAAGAGGAATAGTTTTGGGGTAATGTTACATACTTGGAACTCATAATACATATTCTCGCAGTTTGTCTTATAATATAAGTCGACGATATGAGTTTGAAAAGTTTTGTTATGACGTAAAGTGTAGAGTGTAGACCATATATCTAAGCTAGTCTCCTTAATGTGCGTACGCAAGCAGCGCTACTACCTCCTGTATGTTGTGCTGCATACATATAAGGTAAAGAACAGTATAAGGATAATGTAAAATATGTAACTATGTGACACATACATATTTTGGTATTCTGTTTATTAGTACAACACTCTCAACCTTTGATCTATTGATTATAAGCTGTATTGTATAATAAACTGTTTATAGACATGTTTCGGTGTTTTCACTCATGTCTGAGGTGTGGACTAGTCTCCTCAGCGTGTGTATGCAAGCAATATTACTACCTCGTGTATGTTGGGCTGCTTACACATAAAGAGAAAACTAGTTTTAGGATAATGTGATATACATGCAATTCATAATACATATTCTCGCAGTTTGTCTTATAATATAAGTCGACGATATGAGTTTGAAAAGTTTTGTTATGACGTAAAGTGTAGAGTGTAGACCATATATCTAAGCTAGTCTCCTTAATGTGCGTATGCAAGCAGCGCTACTACCTCCTGTATGTTGTGCTGCATACATATAAGGTAAAGAACAGTATAAGGATAATGTAAAATATGTAACTATGTGACACATATATATTTTGGTATTCTGTTTATTAGTACAACACTCTCAACCTTTGATCTATTGATTATAAGCTGTATTGTATAATGAACTGTTTATAGACATGTTTCGGTGTTTTCACTCATGTCTGAGGTGTGGACTAGTCTCCTCAGCGTGTGTATGCAAGCAATATTACTACCTCGTGTATGTTGGGCTGCTTACACATAAAGAGAAAACTAGTTTTAGGATAATGTGATATACATGCAATTCATAATACATATTCTCGCAGTTTGTCTTATGATATAAGTCGACGATATGAGTTCAAAAGGTTTTGTTATGATGTAAAGTGTAGAGTGTAGACCGTATTTGTCAGTTAGTGTGAGGTGTAGATTATTCTCGTCAATGTGGGTATGCAAGCAGTGTTACTACCTCTTGTATGTTGGGCAGTATACATATAATGAGAAGAATAGTTTTGAGATAATGTGTTATAGGTACATGGAACTCGTAATAAATATTCTCGTAGCTTGTCTTATAATGTAAGTCAACTATATGAGTTTGAAAGGTTTTGTTATGACGTAAAGTGTAGAGTGTAGACCATATATCTAAGCTAGTCTCCTTAATAATAAGATTCTTGACCCAATATGAATTATATATAAAAATTCTCGGGAAATAGGTCACAATAACACTTTGTTTTAACTATTCGTCTGTGCTGCATACATATGAGATGAAGAATAATATAAGGATAAAGTAAAATATATAACACATAATACATATTTTCGTATTTTGTTTAACAGACGAATAGTTAAAACAAAGTGTTATTGTGACCTATTTCCCGAGAATTTTTATATATAGTCTCCTTAATGTGCGTATGCAAGCAGCGCTACTACCTCATGTATGCTGTGCTGCATACATATAAGGTAAAGAATAGTATAAGGATAACACATACATACTTTGGTATTCTGTTTATTAGTATAACACTCTCAACCTTTGATCCATTGATTATAAGCTGTATTGTATAATAAACTGTTTATAGACATGTTTCGGTGTTTTCACTTATGTCTGAGGTGTGGACTAGTCTCCTCAGCGTGTGTATGCAAGCAATATTTCTACCTGATGTATGTTGGACTGCTTACATATAAAGAGAAAACTAGTTTTAGGATAATGTGATATACATGGAACCCATAATACATATTCTCGTAGTTTGTCTCATAATATAAGTCAACGATATGAGTTTGGAAGGTTTTGTTATGACGTAAAGTGTAAAGTATATCTAAGTTAGTCTGAGGTGTAGATTTTTCTCCTCAATGTGTGTACGCAAACAGAGCTACTACCTCGTGTATGCTGTGCTGCATACATATAAGGTGAAGAATAGTATAAGAATAATGTAAAATATGTAACTATGTAACACATACATATTCTCGTATTTTGCTTATTACTACAACACTCTCAAACTTTGATGTATTCATTATGAGCTGTATTCTATAATAAACCGTTTATAGATATGTTTTGGTGCTTTCACTCATGTCTGAGGTGTAAACTATTCACCTTAACGTGTGTATACAAGCAATATTACTACCTCGTGTATGTTGGGCTGCTTACATGTAAAGAGAAAACTAGTTTTAGGATAATGTCATATACATGCAATTCATAATACATATTCTTGTAGTTTGTCAACGTCTACGATATGAGTCTGAAGGTTTTGTTTTGATGTAACGTGTAGAACATATATCTTATTTAGTCTGAGGTGTGAACTATTTTCTCTAATGTGTGTATGCAAGCAGCGTTACTATATCGTGTTTGCTGTGCTGCATACATATGAGATGAAGAATAATATAAGGATAAAGTAAAATATATAACACATAATACATATTTTCGTATTTTGTTTAACAGCACTCTCAACCTGTGTTTTATTATATAAACTATTTGGAGATTAGGTTTCGGTGTTTTCACATATACTGCAGGTGTTTATTTGAATTAGTGCCGTAAATATTTTCACATTCTCATAATATATTCAATATCCTTTGAATATTATCGATTTTGCTTGGTTGGCTTGAGAGTGAAGAGTGTTTAAATTAATTGTTTTTCAACTTTTTGAGATTTTGAGTTGAGCTGCAGAATTAACATAGCAACATCCTGAAATGTATGGTGATTTCTAGCCGTTTCACTGAGTTGAGCTGCTTACATCTTACATGATGAAAATATAGATTTTGTAACATACATGACATAATTCAACCGTTTTTAGATACATGCTTCTATTGTTTCCACACTGTTAAAAGTAATTTTTTTTGCAGATGAATATTACGACTACCCAGAAAATAACCAAAATCATACGAATCTTCCTCCTTCCATCACAGTCGAAATAATACCACCAGTGAAACAAGAAACCGTCATTATATCGACGGAAGTGGCGCGGAACATGCTACAAGAAAACATGGACGTAACAATAGAAGAACAATTCGATAAATCGCTAGAATCCCAGACGGGCGTCCATTTCCTCACGAACGAAGACAACGGCAGTTTGAGCGTGAAATTGGAAAACGGCGAAAATTACGAACGTAAAAAGAACGAACTCCTCGAATATCTAACGCGACACGACGGCAGCGTCATCTGCAAGTTGTGCGGCGAAGTTTTGGCATCGAGAACTCACTGGTACAGGCACAAGTACAAATTACACGTGAACAGTTTAATTCATCCTGCGCCTCTGTTCAAATGCACGCATTGTAACGTTTTCTTCAAGAGCAGGAAAGGTTACATAGGACATTATTCGGCCAGGCATTCGGAAAACAGTGAACCCGTGCCGACTGAAGAGTTCGACATCAGGGTCAAAGAGGAAATCTTAGAATTGACCGAGAACAAGTTGGGTCGGAAGAAGGAAAATAACAAACCGGCCGACTGGGAGGAACAAAGAGTGAAGGAGGAGAAACTGGTGGCCGATATTATCGACAGGGTAAGGAAGGAATGCGAAGCTCAAGGGTCTGCAGTAACTAGGAGAGGTTACAGTAGAAGATCTACTGTTATGAATTCTTGTAATTAGTTTTATTTATTGAAGTTACCTGCGGTTATGTAACAGATGTGCCAAATTTTTGTTGTTGTTTGTTGCGAAATTAGAAGCGCTGATATCAAAATCAAAGCTGTGAAACAGAGATATAGCATAAGACTTTACTAATACTTCTGGGAATATATCATGGAACTAAAACTAGGAATATCCGTGTGAGTGTTTTCTGGAAAGAAGATATCCCACCAAAAACATTCTGTAAAAAACTAGCCAAGTCTCGATGGAGCTGCTTGTTTATCTAAAAAGTAATGAAATCTAGACAATGTCGTGCCAAGTCTAAAGTTCCTTACTGCGATTTCTTTATTATTATAGTTAATGTTGTGTGACTTGGCCGTTGAACATTCTTTATACGTTAGTGGGTACAAGTCAATTTTGTTTACACGTAATGTTATCTGTTGTAACTACCTATGTTTGTTAAGTGAGATAATAGCCCATACTGGTATTGGTAATTGGACGCTAGTGTCTCATTTTAGGCTGTTGTTGATTGTGCAACACATGCATTCAGCATTGACAATGCTGACTACTGCTCTCTTCCTTTTGGAGCGTCAAATCGACCACCGATCTAACATAAAATAGACGTACAGACAGACTTCTATCAATGATTAGAAGTCCGTCTGTACTGGAAATAATTTTTTATACTGTTTGTTTCATGCTCGCCTACACATAAGTTTTATTGATATACGCAGCTTTATCAAGCCTACAATTGACTGATTATTGAATCAACATTTTCCAAGTAGCAATTTTCCATCGTCAATGGGTAGCGGTTCTGGCGACAGATTGGTGCAATGGTGTCATGGAGCACCTGGTTTTGTACCCTTGTGTACCCTTCAACGGCCAAGTCACACAACATTAACTATAATAATAAAGAAATCGCAGTAAGGAACCTTAGACTTGGCACGACTTTGTCTAGATTTCATTACTTTTTAGAGATAAACAAGCAGCTCCATTGAGATTTGGCTAGTTTTTTACAAAATGTTTTTGGTGGGATTTCACTTCTTTTTGTAGAAACGTGGGCATATTGATTTATTTCATTGAGCCGTAAGTAGTGGGTTTCATCATATCGCTCGTGTAGGATTGCGCGTTCATGTATATGTCACCATCAGCATTACACGTGTACACTTGCATTTCGCCCCAATGTTCAGCAACGTATGCAACTATAGCAGATCTGATACTGCAAGTTGAGTCAGTTCTACCATACACCAAGAAAGATATTGAATGGAAGAGACAAGACCCGTCTTTGGGCATACCAACTACTTGGTAGCCACTAAGTGCATCGTCGTCTTTTAATATTATCCATATTTTTTACGATATTATCTTGCGAAATCAAACACTTAACGTTTATGTTCATATGACAGACAGCTGATACATTGATAGACACATATACGACCGTGGTCACATATAATGTCCGTGGCAGACCATTTCATATCATAGATATTATTAAGGACACAAATGGGCTCTTGTGTTTTCAAATAAGGGTCACCAGGTACTCCAGATCTTCGATTATAATAGTTTTTATAGTTTTCCCTTTATGTGGCCATTAAACCCTAACTCTGTACCAAATTTCAGCTCTATGAGTTTATGGGAAGTACTAGTTCTATTCTGATGATCATGAGTGAGTGAGTGAGTGTCATAAATGCGAAACTTTCCTTTCGCTTAACTTCGGAACTAAATGACCTACAGACTTGAAATTTTTTATTTTAAGTATGTGATTTTATAGCTTACTGGATGACAAATTTCTGCGTTCTGGTCTTATTCAGAGGTTCTCAAATAGGGGCTTGAAAATGCGGCGAAATGGTTTCAGTAAAGGATGGTACGGCAGTGTTTGCTTCGCGCTCGACTTGGCGGGGGCACTGCCGTGCCTCCTGATATATTACATTAACATTTCAGTCACATCCAGGATTATGGAGAATGCACTGGGATGCATTCTTCATGAACAGAAATAGAATAATATGCAAGAATGTTCGGTATATATTTGAATACTTATGAAGAGTTGAATAAAATATACAATTTTCACTGCAAACTACAAAATTTATATTGAAAGCTAAGACCTGTTTCCCAAGCACAGGTATAAAAACTGAAATGTAAGGGAATCATCGTTTTCCTGATTTTTTTCTGGGTTCATAGATGATATTCCAGTATATTGAACTTGTGCATTTGGGAGTTGACGTTTAAATTATAGAGGATATTCTTGAAATTATGAGGGAATATTATTTTCTGCCGGAAACTTGTTCTAGTTCTTGAAACTTTGTATGAAAGTGTTTTCGGAATGAGATTGCTTGCTTTCGATGGGTATCAAAACAGAACTGAATGACAGATCAGTCTGAAATTTTCAATGCGTTCTAGTTAAGGATGGTACATCACAAATGTTACATGGGATTTTCGATTGTGGCGCCATCTGTTTTATTTATCAGGGACTTTTCACCTTGCCCTCGTATTATATTCGGAATTTAGACTATATTTGTCTCCTACATCCTTGCAATATAGGGTTTCATATAATTATATGGGGTATTTCAGAATTTATGTCCAACAGTATATGATAATTATTGCGAATTCAACTGCGTTTTGTTTCAAAAAGTGAATATTTTGTGTTCTTTCATTTTTACTAAGGTCTTCCTATACAAAAATCATTAATTCCTGAGATATTTCCAATTTAATTACAGGAAGAGGTATGTAGAAATTGATTTATAATTAACTAGATCGCCGCGGAAAAAGAACCGTAAATAAAATTGTTAACAAATATAATGTAACATGAAACAATTATCGAGATAAACGACCATTTTTCCACGGTTAACAAGTTGCAACAAAATTATTTCGAAAAATCTCAGCAATCAATAATGAAAGCACATAAAATGTATTTTCACTTTTTGGAATGAAATATAGGGTGATTCATTGAAAAAATTGAGACAATCTGGTGTTCCTCCCTCTATTCAGTTGTTGCAATATTAAAAAAATGTCAGTTTGTCATGAAACTGGACCAATGAAGTTATATCTGCAAAAAATGCATGTCAGTTTGCTACGTTTATAGTGTACAGGAAGTCGGATTGATTTTCATATACAATCAGTCATACCTTCTGAAATACCCTACATGCTTGTGCGAACTATATTGCAAGTAAGGGGAAGTCGAACATAATTCATTTAAGAAAATATATGTTTGGTGCATCCTAGTATTATATTTTATGGAACATGCTGTACTTACATATGAAAATAATTTTGAAATGTTTAGCTTACAAATGTCTAGTTGTCTAGCTTATTGTAAATAATTTCATTTGAAATCGACACACTATAATTAACTACAATTTGCATCAGTTTTGCTCAATATTTCACAAAATCTTCTTCGAGTGTCTTAGCCCAGCTTTAGAAAGTCTTCCACACACGGAAATTTGGAATCAAAGATTGATAGTCGCCAATATTGAATTTTTAAAACGAAAAAGGTTAATTTTGCAACAGACAACAGCAGCACCATGCAGTTCCATTTATGAAAACAAAAATAAAAATTTTAAAGACACAATGTGGTGAGTGTCTTGTGATATAATATAAGTATTATAGATAGTTAAGAACCCATACCTACTTCTTTTTAAGGAATGATTCGTAAACTTTAAGTTAGTGATTTACCAATTGCACGTTGTCGGTTATCAGTAGTAGAATATGAATCCAGAACTAGAACATATCACTAAGAGATTTAGTTGAAAGTGAGGAGGAATAAAATCCACATTTTTTGTTTAAAACGTTTCCTTTTTTGCCCTTTTAAAAAAAACCTTATTAGTAAGTCAAAATAACTGCTCCATTGTATTTACTTCAATCGATAACTTGCAATTTGGAATAATAACAGTAGTTTTGTGTTTATAAGAGTGATTTGAATATACGTCTCTGTCCATTCAATATAAAATAAAATATGTGTATCGTAATGTGAATATTTAAGAGCTCAATTAAAACTAACTATAATATGGTAATTTTAAGAATCGTTGGTATTTATGGCAGGTCGTAATGCGATTCACGAAAAAATATAAAGTTTATTTCCTTCCTTCCATTTAATATGAGTGCATTGCGGATAGTTGGGAATTACCATTGACCTCATTACATGTTCGATATCTAAGTTGGGTTATTCACGATTTTTATGATGATTTAGGTGTATAGAACAAAAATTCTTTTATTCAATATTTGGCTTACAGTGAACCATTTATTTTTTAAGTTATCCATAAATTTTATTACAAATGAACACTACACTGAATAATAACCCGTGTGGAAGATCCCAAATAAAATTTTTATAAAAATTTAAAAAATACGTTTTGTCCATACAGCGGCTTCTTCAGGTGAACAAAGGATATCATTTGTTTCATTTTATTCTTATGATAAGTTCATTTGGGATTTTTTCTGCAGCCTGTTATTATATTATTCATTTACACTATTATTCATAAATAATAATTGAAGAAGAATTTCATTCATTTGAATAGTTTGTCTGTCTGTATTTATGTCCATCTGTGTGCTTGTAAACTTAATACAGTTCAACTACTAACGAAGATGAACCCAAGAAATGGGGCCAATGGTAATTCAATGCAATTCAATTTTATATTCATATTTGTCTATTTTGCTAGATACCCTTGAAGATATCTGGAAAGCATGTTGAAACGCTGTTCGACCCGCCTAAATTATCTCTAGACAATTTCAAGCAATTCCGTTATTCGCACGTTCTAATTTTAATATGATTTTTGCTCAATTCCTTCGGTACTGTACTCATGAGATGTCTTATTCGTTGATTTCAGTCTTATCGCCTGTTCTATCTCTAGTCGAGGAAATAAAGCACAAAAATGATCTCCAGCTAGGAAATGTTTGCTCCAAAATGGATCGAGATGTAATTTTTTGCATTATATTCTGGAAGGTACTTGGAAACTTTGTCCGCGTTTTGAGTTACATTTTTAAGTGCCAAAATGCATTTTTTCAATGCACTTTTTTCGTGTATATTTAATAAATATCCACTAAATTCAGTCCAAATCGGTTACTCGAGGGTTTTTGGAGTCGCTGATCACGATTCTGATGTCTGAATAGTGTTACAATACATCTGGGGACCCGTGCAACCAGGGTGTCAGGTCATCCTCAGGGATCTCAGGGAATGCTCGTCAATTTTCTCTAAAATGAAATAAAACATCTTATCCGGGGGTTTTTCGTATCTATCTTGGAGCAAAAGTTTTATACGTTGTTGTGCTTTATGAGTGATCAGACACTCGAAACGTCGTTCCGACTTAATAATTCCTATTAATGTTATAACGGACTTCTAGTATCAATGTATATTGATCATTGAAATGGATAAAAGAATAAAATGCAACTTATCGAGTGCATTGGAGGTTGTATAATTTGTTGAGTACGATAAATTAAAATTTGTGTGCCAAAAGTTATTGTATTCCAATATTTTTAATATTTAAGAGATTTAAAGTTGTAAAAATAATATTTTTAATAACGTGTATGTAATATATTATAGAATAGTATCTTCCTCTGATAAAATATTCCACATTTCCTCATTAAAGTCTGACTTACATGATTAATACTATTTTACTCAAATAGAGAACTATTTTCATTGTTGAGTTCTTTTACGCGTTATGTTGCGTTTTTGTAAATAGACAACGTAATAAAAGTATGAGACTTGTGTGGGTGTTTTTTGGTTTTTCCTTACCTTATCCATTCCGAAGAATCTTCAATTCGAAATAAAACAACTATAGAAAAATTTTTAATTATTTATTTAACATTTTTTTAATCTAGTATATGTACACAACATTCATTCTTCTCCAAATATAACAAATAATTATGAGACGAATATTGAAATTATGGAATTAAATGGATTTTTTTGCAAATAATCAGAAATGAACTAATTTTGAGAAGATTTTCAACAATATATGTTATATATCTTCATGTGGATGTTAATCTGAGAACGAAGGCAGTAGAAATGTGTCCAATAAGAATAAATTGTAACGTTCAATATTAATTCCCTTCTCAACTATTTCAATTGTTTGAAGGTGCGATAGACCGTCGTGATTACGGTGTTCTTCATGGTACAATTTTCACACAAAACGATGTGATAAAAAATTAATTTTCAAACAATGAAAAACAAAAGCAATAAAGCAGTAGATTGTTGCAAGTTTGAGAGTAATATATTATTTTACGTGAGCATGTAATTATTAAAATAATTATGTGATACTTCGGTGAAAAAATGAAGCAACATAATTATTTAACATGAATATTTCTGATTTACACTGGCAAAATGACGTTTTTGTTTTTTGCATGAAGAGATAAACAAATGCGTTTCATTATTGAATAGGTTTAATGGGGAATTATTAAGCTATTGCATATGGTTTTTTCGCGGGCTTTGAGCGCGGCGACCGAATCAAGTAACGAAAAATAATGTAAGACCTAAACACCTAACATGTGTCAAATTAATTAATTAATTTGAAGTTTCTGAAAGTGAGAAATTTCGCTATTTTATACGAATGTTAGCGCTTCAGACTCCGGGATTTTCACGTGGCCTATCGAAATTAGAAGGTTCAAATTATCTAAAAACATAATTGCATGAACTCCAGACGTCCTATGTAATTAGCTACGAACGAAATCATTTTGACATATGCCTCTAGGAGCTCGCTACGCGTCAGTTAGAGTTTATACGTTAGACGCGCGTAGCAGAGAGCTGAGAGTACCTGTTTCTATTAAGCTATTGCATTATATTGCATATAGCTTTTATCGCGGGCTTTGAGCGCGGCGACCGAACAACAAACAAAATGTGTTACTTCTTACCGAATTTTGCATGGCGCATGATAATTTGATTGAAATACCTAATTTTTATTGTATTGTTCAATTCAAACGAGATACTGTTCCAAAAGGTGGGGTAGCTATTTACCAAAATAATAATAATGTAACTAATATTATGACTCCGAATATTGAAATAAATATTGCACACGTTAGCGATGTTAATGTTAGGCGCTCATTTTTTGGAGATATTTGTGCGTGCTTATGCAAACTTAGAAATGGCCTACACATAGTCATGGTAGCAATTTACATTTCTCCGAATCCAAAATTGGACGAGGTAGAGCATTTTATTCATCGCACTTTACTGGAGTACACTGAAGAAGGGTCGAAAATACTTGGTACAAATGGTAATAAATTTCCACTTATCTTGGCTGGCGATTTCAACATCAACTTCGCTGATAAAAAATCAGAGCGGTTGACAACTTTTCTTTCGGAAAAATTGAATTTGAAAATGAATAATGATCCACAAGAATCCACAACAAAATATGGGGCCACCAGTGACGCGGTATTTTCCAGATATTTAGAGGATATCAAGTCTCAAACTTATGTCTCTTACTTCAGTTACCATAAACCTATAGTTTCAATGATAACAAATTCCTGAATAACCTACATGTATTGTAAGATAATTAAAATATTTTAAACGATATTAACTTCTCATTTATTCAATAAAAGAAAAAAATTTGTTTTCTTACCGGTCACCACGCTCAAAAAGTGTAACTTGAATTAATATCAAAGAAAAAACTTGAATTAATATCAAAGAAAAAAAAATACTGCATAAATTGAAAATAAATAAATAATTATAATTGCATAAGTTTGAGAAAAAATGCTATGCAATAGCTTCACCGCGGCAGTCCCCGAGTGCAACACGTTTTTTTGTAAAATAATACTAAATGACTAAAGTTTGTGTTCATTTGGCAGAGTCAAATGAATATTTCATTTCATATGTGTATGGATTTGTATATTGAGACTCGTAACACTTCCACCTTTTGGATATTACTTGAGAAATAAAATTGTATGCCTGAACATTTTAAAAATTTATAATCAATAAGCTTTCATTTATTGATTTATGGATATAAAAAAAAATGCAGTTATGGATAATAACAGAGTATTTTTTTACAGAATGACCCAAAATTTATAGTTTATTATGTTAAATATTGTCTATAACTGCAATTTTTCAATATTAATCAATGAAGAAATGGTGAATATGTAATATTCATTTTCCTCAGTTTTCAGTCCAAAACACGTAAAATATCAGAATTATTAATTTGAATCGAACATCAGAAGAAAGCCCGATAACTAGCTCATCAATATGTTTCTGAATTTTAGGATTAACATATTATATATAGATTGGAAATACGACCATTTTTCCTCAGTTCTCAGACATCTACAGCCTTTATTCACTTTTCAGTCCGATAAGTCCAACAAGTAGACTACTAGTAAGTTTCCGAATTCTTTATTAACATGTATGATTCAGAATTATAGAGATTTGTTTAGAGCTATCGATTTGATCCAAATATCAGAAGCAAGCCGAATATCACTTTTAACAAAATTGCAAATTTTTAATAGTATCAAACAAATAAATAGCTGATTTTATTGATTACAAAGATTGGAGACGTCAGGCGTCAATTTGTATTTTCCGGTTTTTACTTAAATTCTGAAGGAAGGAAATGAAAGGCGCCGGATCGCGAGTCTCAAAGTACAAACCCGTCCAGATATAAAATTAATGCACTTTTTTTTAGTAATTATTTGTTTTTCTCCTATTTAGTCCTTTGAAAGGAATCCTTTCCGGGAACGAAAAAAAATGTTAAAACATTGAACACATACTGCTAACATTCACGTGGGCTTCTAGTGTATTACATATTCTTTGTTATTGAATATCCGTCGAGATATTAGCCGGAGAAGTTGTTCAGTATTTAAGTTAAGACCTGTCAGAAGAATTTAACCAAGCCTATTTGATTTTCCTATAATGAAGTTACGAATTTTACCAAGAAAATTCACGTTACCAGATGTGTCATGTTATATTTATGATAGGTTTGAAATATGTCGCAAGCCGCATAACAGTATCCATAGTTCGAGTATAAAACAAATTTGTAATATTGATTTAATAACTTGACTTTCACCTTCATTAAACCCAAATGTGTCGTTACTAATTGGATTGGAAAGTAACGGTACAAGAGAGAACGTTGTTATGCCTCGTTACAGTTTATGGAGCTACCTTTAATTAAACTGTTCAACTTACATCATTCCAGAATGTGGGGAAGATCCTTTACCGAAAGCACTGCATTGCCGCGTTTCTGGAGCGTTTAAGTGATTGTATCTAGATATTACTGTTGATTGTAAAATTGTTCAGCATTATGCACTAACGCAAGAATTAACATTGTGGATTTACCACTAGACACTGAATTCAAGCGACTGACACCTTTATTTACTCAATGAGCTTAAGGACTTTCTGCGATAGCATAATTTTATAACAAAAATTGAACCAAACATATATTTCAAACAAAGCATTCTACATCCATTTTTACGGCATATTGCTTTTTGAAATATCCTTGATAACAAATAATTGACTTACTGACTGATTGTCTTATCCCTTAGATTCAGTTATTACGAAATCCAAATATTTATAAACATAAGGGTCAGATAATTTTCGAATTGATTTTCGAAAATGAGAGGCAAATCAGGGATCTTCTTCGAAAAGGAAAATCCAAATTTTGAATGTGAACTCTTTAAAAGGTCACGTGCAATAATGCTGGGGCACTTCCACTATACGTTCTGAACGTTCTTGAAAGGAATTGCAGTTTCTGTGGGCATATACAGTTAAGGAATCGTATTCTTCCGATGGCTGCGCCAAAAATTTCCGGCCTGATTTGGAGATAGGTATAGCAGCTGGTCAACATATTGATAACACACAAGTTGAAAAGTCTTATTAGCCTTGGAAAGAACAAAAATTGATTTTACGCCCATTAGTTTCAAAATTTCTTACTCGAGAAGGTTTCTCTCATATCAGAACATCAAAAATCGGGTAGAAGGCACAAGGCATATCACTGGCATAATTGGGCAAGACAATATATCTAACCGTACCTTCCTTCGAATGGGAAGTAGAACCATATATCCTGTGTGCTCTACGATGGCACGGCACCTTAAAAATCCTTACCTATACTTGGAAATAGTCAGGATTTGAGCTTGCCTTCATGAGTCGTTAATAGGACGAGGTTGAATAAAATATGTAACGAGGACGGTTTTAATCTATTCAGGGCTTCGTCACTTGGGGGAGCATGGTAAACACTCTGGAGGGGGAACTGCCCTCTGATAGCTCAGTGAAGACTCGATTCAAAACTGGCTATGGGTAGCTGAGTCAACACTCGCAAGTGGGAACCGCTCCACTAAGTGATAAGTGATGAGAGGTGCTGAGGGCTTCAGGTTAGGCATTAAGGAACCCAATGGTCTCCTCTTAATAATAATAATCACGTATTGTTAATATTATACTGTTGACCTTATATTCATCGGGCCATAAAATGCACCAAATTTACCACCTTTTTGGGCAGAGCTGGAGTACTTTAAGCCCTAATTATACAATTCCAACTAGAAATAGACTGTTTGGATGTATTCTATCCCTACCTAATAATAAAAATATGAAATTGAAATTTTATTTTCAGTTCTTATTGATCCGGGGGGTGATTTCTGTTGTACTACTGTTACAATGTGGAGCTCTTGGGCTCGTGCTGATAGTGTGGAATCTTGTAGTGTTACTTTTAGGAGAAAGCATTTCTCTCTGGATGCAAAACAAATGATAATTAGGAATGTACATCAATCTTTGCTAAAAAGAAATTTCAATCCAAGTGATGTCTTAGCCGGAACGTCTCCTTTATCAAGTATTCCTTCATCTTCGGTAAAGGATCTAGAGCTTAAGTCTACTATCCCTAGAAAAAAACGACATGACTGCACTTTTAGAAGTACTGAGGACAATGATGATTCATTAAGGACAATATATAGAATGTATATAGAACAATCTGTTTCCCTGAAAAATAGGCTGACCAACGACGGAAAAAATATATCCTGTAGCATTAAAAGTCTAAGGAGAACTTGCCAAACTAAAACTTCTTTGAATGAAGGCAAACGAATAGCAATAGTACATGCACGTTAAGAAAATGGAATTGTTCCGAACTATAGATTACCACCAAGACACTGACACAAGGCTTTTTGAATATTGGTTTGAACATCGTCTTCTTTAAAATATACCTGAAAATAGGGTAATTGTAATAAACAATGCCAGTTACCATAGTCGTCAGGTAAAAATGTTGCCTAGTTCTAACATTACCAAAGCCAGACATTCAAAATTGTATGATAGATAATAACGTATATTCTGAAGAAACTTACAGAAGGAATACTATTTCCCCCACATTGAATATATCTGTAGTGGAATAATAAAAATCATGGTAAAGAAAGTAAAATTTCTAAAGACAGTAGGAAAAACTGTATACAACATTATTTTCCCTTAGTGTAAATTGCCTTTTTAATTCACAATAAGAACTAATCAATATGTAGATATATTTTCAAGCTGATCCTGCACCCATTCCTTGCGTTTTGAAAACGTTGAATCAACACAATGGGGTTTGATAGGCTACTTGGTTTATTGCAGTAAAAATCAACGGGATAATATGAAATGTACTCATGAAACTGATTTTCATTGTGTATTTATCTATGGTTTTGGAACGTTGCGACATGTATCCTGACCGCCTGAGTTGAAGACTAATGGTATGATCGAATTCCTCATTCATGATAGCGTTTTATTAGTGGAGTAAATCTGGCAAATGGTTGGCGAAAATATTACGATGCATAGCGACCCGGTGGAAACGTTTTTTTAGGGTACCACCAACAACCTCCTGAGATTTTTATTTCCCAAAGTGGGTGCAACCCTTTTTTTTGGCCTAAAAGGTTTTTTTTGACATTTTTAAGGGTAGTTTAGCAACAAAAAACAACTCTGGTTGTATTGAAAATTAAGAAAGTAGTACCCTTTTATTGTCAATGTCCAAAGAACTTCCAGTCCAAATTTCAAGTTGATCCGACCTCCCCCCTCCCCGTTATATATATATATATATTGTTATGATTTCATTTCATAGACAATAAAAATTTAAAAATAATAACTTACCGAACTTTGAAAATCAGAAAAGATCAAATAAAAAAATATTTTATGTAATTAAAAACAATAATAAAAGCTAAATAGTAGTTAGGATATTAATATTAACAATGTAAAACATAATAAACAACGATGTAATAGAATAAGAAGTGATAAACAAGAACTTCAGTGAAAGTGAAGAAACGTTCTGTGTAACGAAATCATAAATCATAAGTAAAGTGATTACAAAACTATCATGAGATAGTACAAAACATTGAATAATGTTATAGATATAAGTTAGGATTAGTAAATTTGAGTTATGTAATGTTAAAAGAATGTTATTGATATAATATGGTATGTATTAGATTTAAGAATAAGTAACTGTCAAGAAAACCATAAATATGGGAATAATCATATTAATAATAACCCAATCATAGGTTATATTATACCAAAGTGTGGGGAAAAATGTAGGCAATATTAATTTAAAAAGAAGGAATCACTAACAATTAAAATAAGTTGAAAATCTCAAATAATTCAAAAAGTAAAGTATACTAAATTCTGATTGGTCAATAGGAATTTCTAATGTCAATCTGGTAACAATGAAGACTTGTGTCAGTTTTACAACAATTAACTTGGCATCCTTGATTTGAAAAGAAAGCTTCTCATAGGTTGTTTATGACATCAAGTTGCGTCGGTTTTGGAGGCCTATAAAAGGGGTCTGAAAGTAAAGGAAGTTCAGTTTGCCATTACATCTGTAGAGTGAAAGTACTCCTGCAACTCACCAAAATTTTATAACCTATAAAAAAAACCAGTGAACGAAAGTGTTCCAAACTTCGATAGGTTCAAAGAAACCAAAGTTAATAAGTTTTATTAAAAGTCAACGATTATTCCAAGTATCTGAATCTAGTAAAAAGGCTGTAATAACCTCCAATTAAGAAGAAGTATCCAACGATTGCCATTCATCAATAATTTCAATAAAGCATCGAAAAGTTTCATGTTTTATCTAAAAGGATAAAACAAAGTATTATCAACAGTTCCTGAGTCTCAAGAAGAAGTAATCCAAATTAGTTACCTGTGATTATTGTGAAAAAGCATAGTATTGTGTAAAAGTGAATCATCAACGAAATTATAAAAGAATTAAATTGAAAATTGCCAACATAGTTAAACACACTTTTGGATATAAACTAAAAGTAAGTTTGTTTATTATATCTCCATTGTAGTGTTATTTGTAAATCTGAAAGAAAGATTGTCGTTTGTAATTTTGTAAACAACTATTAATATTGAATAGTTTTGAGGTTAAAGCTAGTTCGATGCTTAGAACATAAAATAAAATTGTAAATTAGAAACCCGAGATAAATAGAGTCATAGAGATTTAAATATAGAAATTTTTTAACATTCAAAGAATATTGTGTTTAATTCCATAAAATAATAAAAAGAAAAGGATCATTATAATTCATAATCAATAAATTAAAAGAAACTAAAAAAGGAGTTTTTTAGTTAATAATTGTCGCTCAAACGTGAGGCCATTTGAAAAAAGGAATAGAACCGCGTATCAAAATAATTTAAAGAACTAGATTAATTAATAAGAAAGTAAAAATGGAAGGAGATAGACAGAGGACTCCAGAATTGATAGGATTTGATCAAGAGGGTGAAATGATTAGTGCAGAAAGACCACCAATAATAGATAGTCAATCACAAATAATGAGATTGCTTGAAAGTTTAAATTTAAAAGCTAATGAAACAAATGCTAAAATTGAACAAGGTATGAGTGATATAAGAGATGAAATTAAGAGAGTGAATGATAAATTTGATAAAAGAACAGAGGAAATTATGAGAATAGTTGAAACTGAAAAAAAAGAAATAAGACAACATGTTGAAGAAAGTATAGATAATAAATTAGAAGAATATAATAGCTTTGTAAATAGAAAGTTTAATAATGTAGAGAAACAAATAGATATTATGGAAAATAGAATGAATGATATGGGGAAGAATATTGAAGAGAATGTGAATGTGAATGTACAAAGTATGAAAGAAAATCAGGAAAAAATGATAAATGAACAAGATGAAAGAATAAAAAGAATTGAGAATAGATCCGAAGAGAGAATGAATATAGAATACAGAAATGTAGGTCATGAGAATACAATAAAATTTAATGGAAACATAAAATTATTACATCCATGCATTTTTGTTAAAGATTTGAAAAATGAAATACAGTATGAAAGGAATATAGAGAGAATAAAAAAATTAATAAGAGAACGATTGGTTGATGAACCTTTGTTGTGGTTCAATTGCAAAGAAAGGGAATTAAATAGTTTAGATGAGTTTATAGATGAGTTTTTAAATAATTTTTGGGGTGAAAATGAGCAGTCGAAATGTCGAGAAAGATTATATTTTAGGAAGTATATAGAAGGGACTAGAAAAAGCATGAGTGCTTATGCACTTAGCCTATATAATGAAGCGCAATATTTAGAACCTAAAATGAGAGAGGAAGAGATAGTTTTATACATTTCAAGACAGTATCGAAGTCAAATATCTGAGGCAATAGCCATTGCAAATATTAAAAACATGAATCAACTACTATCATACTTAAATAGAATTGATAATAAGAATAACATAGGAACTAGGCAACAAAATGGATATAATGATAACAGGAACAATTACAGGGGAAATCAAAATTATAATAATAGATTCCAAAATAATAATTATCAAAACAATTTTAGAAATAGGGATAATAGAAACCAAAATTATTATAATAGGGAAAATAGATATAATGGAAATAATGCTAATCAAAATAGAAATAGATATAGGGATTATAGAAGTCAAAATAATAATAATAATAGAAATAATAGTAGAAATGAAAACAATCAAAGGGAAGTAAACTGTAGTAGGATTGAAAGTAATATGGAAAGGGAAGACTCTTCAAGTCAAAATAATCAACAAAATCAGGATTTTTAAGAAAGCACGAATACCACGTTAATGTATTATATGAACATCAGAGGGAATACATTGACTACGAACAGCAAAGGGAAGAAAATGAAAGTATAGGTTTAATTAAATTAAAAGGTTTTTTAAAAGGGAAAGAAGTAGAAATTATGTGTGATACAGGATCAGAACTATCTTTAATAAGGGAAGAACTATTGTCTGAAATAAAATTAACAAATCAATTGAAAATACCAAAAGTAGAATTAGTAAATATTAGTGGAAAGAAAATTACTGAAGTATCAAAAATGATTACTGAGCATGTTATAATAGGGAAGTCAAGTCTAGAGATGCAATTATTTGTAGTGCCGAATATGAAATTGGATATTGTTATGGGAACTGATGAATTAGAAAAGCATGGAATTATTATAGATTACGAGGAAAAGGAAATAAAGTTGTTAGATGAAATTATAAAGATAGGGAAAGGGGAAAATGAAAATATTGACAGACCAAATGAAGGTTGCAATATAATAAATGCGGTCGAAAGAAAAGACTCAAGCAGAAATTTAAATGAAATAATCTCGCAGATGAAGATATCCGAGAAGTATAGGGGAATAATATCAGAAATAATTTCACAACATAAAGGTTTAATAATTGATGAAACTCGTATAGCTAGTAATTATATTCATAAATTCCAAGTTAAAGAAATTGAAAATTTTAAATCCAAGAACTATCCAATCCCATACAAGTACATAGAAGATGTTAGGAAAAAAATCGGTGAAATGCTAGAACAAGACATAATAGAAAGAAGTAAAACAAAATATATAAACCCTATTGTTATAGCAAAAAAGTCAAATGGTGATATTAGGTTATGTTTAGATGCTCGAACATTGAATAGATTGTCAGTACCACAATATGAAGCTCCTAAAAATATAGAGTCAATTTTTGGTAGAATAATAAAGGCAAAAATTTTTAGTAAAGTTGATTTAAGACATAGTTTCTGGTTGATTCCTTTACATGAAAGTTGTAGAGATTACACTGGTTTTATGATAGATGGAGAAGTGTATCGTTTTAAAGTTACGCCTTTTGGTATTCAAAGTGCATGCAGTGCGTTAGTTAGAAGTATGAATCAGATATTGAATAGATTTGAAATTTTTGTAGTTCATTATATCGATGACATATTAATATTTTCTAGAACAGTAGAAGAACATAAAGATCACATAAAATTAGTTTTGAACGAATTAGATATAGCAGGTTTAAAAATAAATATTGAGAAATGTGAATTCTATAAAACAGAAGTTAAATTTTTGGGTTATAAATTAACGAGGGAAGGTTTAGAAATGGATGAAGATAGATTAGATGTGATTAAAAATTTCAAAAGACCTACCAATCTTAAAACTTTGAGGGGATTCTTAGGTCTAATAAATTATTTCAAAAGGCTCATTCCTGATTTAAGTCAGAAGGAGATTCCATTAGTAGAATTACTTAAAAAAGGGGTAAAATGGAAATGGGATAATGAAAGACAAGAAGCTTTCCAAAATTTAAAAGATATTTTCATTAAAAAATTAAAAGTCTATCATGCACAATATGATAAACCTTTCATATTAAGAACAGATGCTTCTAAACAAAGATTCAGTGGTGTTTTATTACAAAAACAAAATAATGAAGAAGTGCCCATAAGTTTTGTGTCAAGAATGACAAAAGTTCATGAAAAAAATTACAGCGTTACTGAATTAGAATTAGCAAGTATAGTTTTTTGTGTAAAGAAATTAAGATTTTATTTGTTAGGGAATAAAGTAAGGGTAGAAACTGATCATAGTGCATTAACAAGTATATTTAAAAACAAATTTGTAAACAGTAGGATTCAAAGATGGATTTTGTTATTGCAGGAATATGATTTTGAAATAAAACATATTCCAGGAAAATTAAATATAATAGCTGATACTTTAACAAGAGAAGAGGGGAATTTAAAAATTGATAAAAGGAAATACAAAGTAGGAGCAAATATTTTATTAGAAGTAAGGGGTTTATTTTCATTAGAGAGCATTAAAAACAATCAAAGTACTTTATCAGAGAAGGATAAAAAGAAATGTAAAATCAAAGAGGGAGTTTATTTACAAGATATAGGTAGGAAAGAATTATACAGAATAAATCAAGACCTAACTTTAAAAATTTTAAATCATTTACATAGTGAATTCAATCACATAGGAGCAAGGAAAATGTGGCTCATATTCAGAGAAAATTATATAGGTAAAGGAGATTACCAAATTGCAAAAGAAATCACAAAGAAATGTGACATATGTCAAAGAGCAAAGCCTAAAAATATAATTAACCACAATTTAGCAAAGAGTATTATAGTAAAGGAATGTTTAGAAATAGTAGCAATAGATTTTTTAAGTGAGTTAATAGTAACAGAAAAAGGAAATAGACATATTTTGGTTGTAGTAGATTTATTTTCTAAATATATAAAATTATATGCTTGCAAAACGACAAAAAGTAGAGAAGTAATGCATAAGTTAGAAAACTATTTTGAAGAAATTGGTAGGCCAAGAAAGTTAATTACAGATAACGCAACATATTTCAAAAACATACGTTTCAAGTATTTTTGCAAAAGGAATTTAATTTTTCATCAATTAACAAGCATCAGACATCCTCAATCCAATCCATCAGAACGTTATATACAGGAAGTAATAAAATATCTGAGAATATCTTGTGAGGGTAAACATCGTCAATGGGATGAATCAATATCCAGAGTAGAAAAATGTTTAAATCATTGTCCAAATACTACAACAGAGAAAACACCTGTATTAATAATGAAAGGCGAAGAACCAGATAGAAAATGGTTAGATGAAAATTCAGTAGAGCGAAATGAAATTTTGAAAGATATCAGTAATAGGTTAGAAAGAAATGCAAGAAAGTATATGAATAGGGAAATGAGAAAAAGAGGAAGGTTAATTAAATTTGAAATAGGTGAATTAGTAATAGTAAGAGCAATGAGAGTAACTAATAATAAAAAGAATATATGTGGAAAATTATGTTTTGCTTTTGAAGGTCCATATGTAGTCATGAATGAAAATGCTGAAAATAGTTATGAATTAATGAATCCTGAAAATGGAAAGATAAGGGGAATATTTAATATTGATCAAATATACAAGTATAATTATTAATAAATTTAGTTCATGAAAATAAAATCAAAAGATAAATAAATTTTAAATATTAATGTGATTAATATATTAAAATTGATTTAGGGGAATTTGTTATGATTTCATTTCATAGACAATAAAAATTTAAAAATAATAACTTACCGAACTTTGAAAATCAGAAAAGATCAAATAAAAAAATATTTTATGGAATTAAAAACAATAATAAAAGCTAAATAATAGTTAGGATATTAATATTAACAATGTAAAACATAATAAACAACGATGTAATAGAATAAGAAGTGATAAACAAGAACTTCAGTGAAAGTGAAGAAACGTTCTGTGTAACGAAATCATAAATCATAAGTAAAGTGATTACAAAACTATCATGAGATAGTACAAAACATTGAATAATGTTATAGATATAAGTTAGGATTAGTAAATTTGAGTTATTTAATGTTAAAAGAATGTTATTGATATAATATGGTATGTATTAGATTTAAGAATAAGTAACTGTCAAGAAAACCATAAATATGGGAATAATCATATTAATAATAACCCAATCATAGGTTATATTATACCAAAGTGTGGGGAAAAATGTAGGCAATATTAATTTAAAAAGAAGGAATCACTAACAATTAAAATAAGTTGAAAATCTCAAATAATTCAAAAAGTAAAGTATACTAAATTCTGATTGGTCAATAGGAATTTCTAATGTCAATCTGGTAACAATGAAGACTTGTGTCAGTTTTACAACAATTAACTTGGCATCCTTGATTTGAAAAGAAAGCTTCTCATAGGTTGTTTATGACATCAAGTTGCGTCGGTTTTGGAGGCCTATAAAAGGGGTCTGAAAGTAAAGGAAGTTCAGTTTGCCATTACATCTGTAGAGTGAAAGTACTCCTGCAACTCACCAAAATTTTATAACCTATAAAAAAAACCAGTGAACGAAAGTGTTCCAAACTTCGATAGGTTCAAAGAAACCAAAGTTAATAAGTTTTATTAAAAGTCAACGATTATTCCAAGTATCTGAATCTAGTAAAAAGGCTGTAATAACCTCCAATTAAGAAGAAGTATCCAACGATTGCCATTCATCAATAATTTCAATAAAGCATCGAAAAGTTTCATGTTCTATCTAAAAGGATAAAACAAAGTATTATCAACAGTTCCTGAGTCTCAAGAAGAAGTAATCCAAATTAGTTACCTGTGATTATTGTGAAAAAGCATAGTATTGTGTAAAAGTGAATCATCAACGAAATTATAAAAGAATTAAATTGAAAATTGCCAACATAGTTAAACACACTTTTGGATATAAACTAAAAGTAAGTTTGTTTATTATATCTCCATTGTAGTGTTATTTGTAAATCTGAAAGAAAGATTGTCGTTTGTAATTTTGTAAACAACTATTAATATTGAATAGTTTTGAGGTTAAAGCTAGTTCGATGCTTAGAACATAAAATAAAATTGTAAATTAGAAACCCGAGATAAATAGAGTCATAGAGATTTAAATATAGAAATTTTTTAACATTCAAAGAATATTGTGTTTAATTCCATAAAATAATAAAAAGAAAAGGATCATTATAATTCATAATCAATAAATTAAAAGAAACTAAAAAAGGAGTTTTTTAGTTAATATATATATATATATATATATATATATATATATATATATATATATATATATATATATATATACTCATATATGCAAGGAATCTTGCGTAACGGCTGACTCGGTCATTTTTCAACCGAGTTGGCTGAAATTCGGACTGAAGATGGGTGTTATAGTCCTAAAACTACCATTCAAATTTCAAGTGAAAATATTCAATAGTTTTTCAGAAATTCAAATTTAAGTCAATTGTTTAGTTATTTTTCAAATTAAGATATCTCATGTCATTTACATCCTATCTGGATCTGCTTTGCGGGAAAATGTAGATATTTGCATATAGTTTTATGTCATGGAACTCATTTTTTAATTTTTTTTTCACGGCCTGTATTAGCCATTTTATTTTCGGTATTAATATCACCAAAACTTGTGTCAAATTAATTAGTTTGAAGTTTCTAAAAGTGCGAAATTTTGCAATTTTATACGAATGTTGTGAGGCTTAGAAGTTGATAGCGCTTTCGGCTCCGTGATTTTCACGCGGCCTATCGAAATTAAAAACACAATTGCATGAACGCCAGACGTCCTATGAAATTAGCTACGAACGTAATCATTTTGACGTTTTCCTCGAGAAGTTCGCTACGCGTCAGTTAGATTTTATACATTTTACCTCGATCTTGTTATGTTGTAATAAAGTATTTTCGGCTGTGGGCCGCTAGCTTTCACCCGCTTCGGGTATATCTAAGTAGGTAGAAAATTCCCTTTGATACGTCGCACCGTGCGACTCGCACTTAAGACGCGGGTAGCTAAGACCTGAGAGTACCTGTTTCTATTTTAATTAAAGTTTCCTGTCTAATGGACATTTATCGAAAAAAGAAGGGACGTCGGGCACGGTCCGATAGCTTATCTAACTACATGGAGCCAAAACGGCACGCGAATAGTCGTCGTAAAGCCGTATTAGGTACAACCAGTTTGCACTTTTCTAATTCGCCAGCTACGCGACATTGACAATAAAAGGGTACCTACTACTTCGGTTTCTTAATTTTCAATACAACCAGAGATATTAATTTTTTGTTGCTAAACTACCCTTAAAAATGTAAAAAAAAAACTTTTTGGCCAAGAAAAAAGGGTTGCACCCACTTTGGGAAATAAAAATTTCAGGAGGTTGTTGTTGGTACCCTAAAAAAACTTTTCCACCGGGTCGCTATGCATCGTAAAATTTTCGCCAACCTTGCTCATTTTCTCGCCAGATTCTCCACTATATGACGCAGTTATATCGGAATCGATGAGATTTACCAAATTCCCTATTTTCTAAGCGGAAAGCTAACCAGATTGTCGGGATTACGTCAGCAGAATTCGGGACACGTATTGATCACCCTCCGTAATTTAGTCTAGATTTGACCCTCAGTGATTCTTACCTTCTTCAAAATTTGAAAAAGGACCTTCGGACTTGCCAATTCAGTGATAACGAAGAGGTAAAGGTCGCAGTTTAGACATATTTGTTATTCAGGGTATCGAGTTCTTGCTGGAACGATGTAATGCGAGACTATGCCATTCTTTCATAGTCAGATCAACTTATGGATGGAAAGTATTATATATTAGTAGCTTCTGCTGAAGCACACCTGGCCAAAAGTCCACAAGCTCATTGCAGAATTCTGTAGATGAAGGGGTTAGTGATTGACTGGTTAAGCATAATTCACACATCTTATAGTTTTTGTATAGTCAATTTTCAATAATTTTTTTAAACAGATCATGATTGAGTCGAATAAAGGTTGATAAATAAAGCTAAATATCAGTTTTATTCTTCATTTATAAGCTCTGTTCTGATTATTCGGAAATATATGTTTGAAAGTGGCCGATTCGGAAAATCTAATTCGAAATTGCATTTTAGATTGCACAAAAACAAATTATTGGTGGTATTGAATTTTTAGGGGCTCTGTTACATGGGCAAGTCCGTCTCTGTACTAACTACGAACAAAACTGTTATAAATAAAACTTACTCTTGTTGTAAAAATATATCGCGCCATGTAGTGGAATGGTTCGAATAGAGTTAGTTCAATGTTCATCTCATAAATACACTCAACATTTCATGATATCATGGACTCTTCATGCAATATTGTATTGAAAAAAAAACCGAGCAGTGCTAAACAACGTGAATGGTTGATTATTGAGGAAAAAAATACATTTAGGTTCTTACAACCTTAAACTAATGAAAACATAACACAACTTACCGTTAACGACCATTTCATTCTAACATTTATCGGATAAATTTTGTCTGTACCTACGAAATCATTGTGACCTAGTAATATCATGGAACACAAGTGCTTTTTCTTTGCTAGGATGGATGATTGCTTTTGCTTAAGGTAACAATTATTGAGTAAGCTTATAGGCAAAATTTATCAGATAACATATGAGGTAGAACTATATTCAGCTAGACAAATGTCTGAATAAAAAAATAGACAGTCATTCTCCTTTATCTCTCTCCAAGATAGTTAATAAATAAACTGTGCATATTCATCGACTACACTGATAAAAACAGTTTTTTATCGCTGCCGGGAACATTTGTTCGGAAGGAAATTAATGTGATTGGATGATGATGGTTTCTGAGGATGAGTGCATTTGCCCATACAAAATTCATCTAGTTGATGTATAAATGCTATTGACGAATGTCAACATTTCCTCATAATGACCAGCTCGAACTTCTTCCTAGAAGACTTTCAAATTTTCAAGAAAAGTTCCAATGCCTTTTCATTCCCCAACATTTTCTCGCTGGCTCCTACGATGTTCTTCGCAAATTAAAGGTTTTCCCCTCGCAAACAAAGACAAAATATCTAATAATACTACAAATATCAGGAATGAAATGTTCGTTATCGGTAAAGCTCCTTCATATGGGAAAATAAGCTGTTCGAGGCTATGTTTTGGAAATGATGGCAGTGATAATCCAACAGTTATTCGTATTTACAGGAAAACATACCGTTCGAAAAAAAAAAAAAAATAATCAAACGTTGACGTCACGCTCACCGTTACAGGGGACGTCCTCAGGGTCGAGCTTCAGCTCTAGTTTCGGCCTGTCACCTATAACGGTTGACTACGATTACGTGGAATCCATCCGGTAATCGATATTACTAGTTTCCTCTTCAATACAACATTACACAACGAATATCAGAATGAAATAAAGACGCTACAGCTGCTGCAATTCGTTATACAACATTTTTGGTCTTTATAAGAATGGACAGTTCAAAATCACAGCGCTGTAGGTGAGAGGTAACTAATATATATGTATATATATACATATATTCACAGATTAGTTTTGTATAAACACTCAGTTTATGAATCTTTACAGCGCGAGAACGCTAGATCATTCTCAAATCGAAATTTACCAGGTCTTTGGTATTCGATAGTCTAGATTATTTGATCCGTGGAATATTTTTGGACCGTTTTGATGTCGAAAAGAATCTCTGGTATCTCAATGGAACTGATCCCAGTTATAACTTCATTATATCATCGAGCTCCGTATCACATAAAATATCGATTCGAACGAAACTTGAAAAGAAAAAAACTAGTAACAATTGAAACATGAACTTCTTATCTGAATTCAAACTGTCCACCTGTTTGACCGATGTATACTACATTACATATTTCATACGTTAGCTACATAGATCAAACGGATAGATAGTTTGAAATTGGTTATGAAGGACGTCTTAATTCATTTGAATTCATATTCTGTTCGCCATTCTTTACAATTGCATTGTAAATTTTTATTTCCTTAACTGTGAAGTTCAATCCTCCTATCGTATATTTTGAAAATTAGCTGTAAAGTTTGAACTCGCAACGTATTGATAAACGAATTCAAACAAAATAAGAATTTGGTGTGGAATAAAGAGTTCTTAATTTTTAGAATAGAAAAAAAATAACAAAAATATTTTTTTACTAGAAATTACGATACGCTGGTATGGAAACAAACGAGTTCATGTATAACGTGTAGATTCCTTTGGAATCAGGAACTAGCGCGAATCCCCGGAATCCGAAATCAAACATGTTCTAGTTGAAGATAACAAACATGTTTTATTTGAAGAAATACAAATTTATGTTCTTCGGAATTTCACTTGAAATTTCCCGAAAAAACACATTATGGTCCCTCCTGTAATCTGTGAGTCTTCTGGACTTTACAAACAAACATAAAAAATTGATATTTCGCGAATCGATAAATGTCGCACGGAGCTCGCTCGCTTTGTTCACGTTCGAAAATACCAAGACCAGTTACAATTTTTTCTAACATTTTTTTTTGTTAGTGTTAACGCGGGCACTGTTGTCTATAAAATTGTCCGACCTTCGGTCCGTACCACACGTAAATTTCCATAACTTTTACGATTCAATAGTAAAAAATAGTAAAATGTTTGAGCAATAGTTATTGCACGATTCACATTTACACGAGATTACGTCACACCCTGAGCTCTTCCATTCTTGTGTTTTGCTTTGAGTTCAACTGTGTATTTTTCTTCGTTAACGTGCCCGTATTAATTAACTGTATACTGTGCGTGGACAGGAGCGGCTGATTTTCCGCCACCTGGTTCGAACAGAGCGTGTTCACGTTGGCTTTGGATATTTTCGGAGGCGGCGGTGGTCGAGGCAGCGTTGCGTTATTCTGAGGCAGATCCGCGAATTCGGGAGGCGGTAGCTGATGGTGTGAATGATGATGGCCTAGGATGGTGGCAGGATCACTTTTCACACCTGTAAATTGTAAAATTCTGGATAAGGTTTCTGGGGTCATGAAAAGTAAATGTTGCTGAAGGGGTTGGAACCTCAAATCGATCTCTCTTCTTTTAGTCAAAATTTGATTACCTATACATGAAGAGATTCAGTAATAGTAGAAATTTGAGAGACCCTCGTTAGCCCTTTCCGAATTCCTTCAATTTTCTGAAATTACGGAATCGTGTCGCAAATGGCTAGGTTTAAAGATAATTCTTCAAGCTTGTCATTTCAAGAGCGAGAGCCGGTGAATTGTACCCCAGGTCCAGTTTTTTTCTACATGCTTGAATGAATATATCAATCTAAGTTTGAATTCAAACTATACAGTCTTTCAAGGAGTGAAAGAAACGAATTAGTTCGATATTTTGAGATGATAGATGAGTTATTTGTCTATTCTGGGATGCCTAAATTGTAAGATCAATCATGTTTACGAGGGTCATCAATATACAGGGTGTCCTCGAACTGCGTGGCCAAAATAAAGCCGAAGATTCTTCGATTCGAAAAAAAGTTGATGAGCCTTTTTACTTTTGCCTCAAGTGTCTAGTTTACCCGGTAGAGGGCTTCAAAATTGCAAAAATTATTTTGTTTTTCCGGTATAACTTGAGAACGTGATGAAGAACTTTTACAATATT
Organism: Endomychus coccineus; assembly: GCA_958510875.1. Taxonomy (NCBI): domain Eukaryota; kingdom Metazoa; phylum Arthropoda; class Insecta; order Coleoptera; family Endomychidae; genus Endomychus; species Endomychus coccineus. The sequence goes on along the minus strand of OY294069.1, from coordinate 4,506,427 downwards.
CAGCAGGTGAGTTACTGTCAATAATGGCCATTTTTGAGAGTGGAGCACAGAGCCTTAGAGACCATAGAAATGGCTCAAACTTGAGGATGTAATGGGAAAAGTGTCCAGAACTTTTTTGTGGTCAATGTAATTCACTCGATATTTTTTATGTAGATAGCTTATCTAATTTGGACACTTTCATTACTCTTAAAAATTTTTGATAAAATGAACGGATTAGCTTGAAAAAAATAATTTTCGAGTCTCTGCAATTTTGGCTTACTAATTTTACTTGATTAAAATACCTTAGTTGCCTTTGCTTTTCTAATGTCATTTTGGCATTTGAAGAATTTATTCTCAAAACTGTCAGTTTTTACTTTGCTTTCCGTAAAAATTTTCTAAAATTATGGCTCAAAATTTCACTAACACTGAAATGGTTGATATGTTATTGATTTATGGACTTTGTCGTTGCAATGGCCGGAGAAAGGAAAGATATCCGCATCGCAGAATTCCAAATCGGCAAACCTTCGCGAAACTGGCAAATTTGAAGCAAATTGCAGAGGAAATGGACGCAGACGGACAAGAAGGACGTTAGAGCTCGAAGAAGCGATACTGGAAGCGGTTGAAACTGAACCTGGGATAAGCACACTACGTTTGGGACTTCGTATTGGAGCCTCAAAATCATTAGTTCATAATGTACTGAAAGAAGAACTGTTGTATCCCTATCATATTAAAACAGTTCAAGACTTATTGCCCATGGATCCAGGTCATCGGCTAGATTTCTGTCGGCTTATTGTCCAAAGACAAAACGCAAACCCCAATTTTTGTAGAAGAATTCTTTTCACGGACGAAGATACTTTCACGAGATGTGGTCTTTTTAACCTCCATAATGAACATTTCTATGCTGATGAAAATCCTCATGAAACGGAAGTTACATATTTTCAGAATCAAACTAAAATCAATGTTTGGGTTGGAATTGTGAATAACTTTATTATTGGCCCTACCGTTATACCCGATCGATTGAACGGGGAGAACTACTTGAACTTTTTGGAACAAAGGCTACTTGAACTGTTGGAAGACTTGCCCTTACACATTCGTCGTGGCCTGGTTTATCCATGATGGTGCACCTCCTCATTTCACATTAGCTGTGAGGCGACATTTGAATGCGGAATATCCAGATCGCTGGATAGGTAGAGGACACGATGCACCAGTGAACTGGCCGGCACGCTCCCTTGATTTGACGCCCTGCGACTTCTTTCTATGGGGCGCTTTGAAGTCGAAAGTTCATGCAGCTCCAGTAAACACACGAGAGGAATTGTTGCAACGAATTAATCATGAAGCGGATTTATTGAAGAATGATCCTGAAGTACTAGCCACAGTTCAATCCAATTGCTTGAAACGAATTAATTTGTGTATTCAGGAAAATGGGCAACATTTCGAACAATTGATGCCTTAGCGATTTCCCAAAAAGTTTTGTTGTTTCTTTTAATTTAGCATTTGTTTTTCCTAAATAATCACATCGTTTCCCCATTTCTATTGTTTTTATTATTCGTGTTTTACCGAGATATTAACCATTTCAGTGTTAGTGAAATTTTGAGCCATAATTTTATAAAATTTTTACGGAAAGCAAAGTAAAAACTGACAGTTTTGAGAATAAATTCTCCAAATGCCAAAATGACATTAGAAAAGCAAAGGCAACTAAGGTATTTTAACCAAGTAAAATTAGTAAGCCAAAATTGCAGAGACTCGAAAAATTATTTTTTTCAAGCTAATCCGTTGATCTTATCAAAATTTTCTTAGAGTAAAAAAAGTTTTCAAATTAGATAAGCTGTCTACATAAAAAATATAGAGTGAATTACATCGACCACAAAAAAGTTCTGGACACTTCTCCCGTTACATCCTTAAGTTTGAGCCATTTTTATGGTCTTTAAGGCTCTATGCTCCGCTCTCAAAAACGGCTATTATTGACAGTAACTCACCTGCCAAATATTGTAAAAGTCCTCAATCACGTTCTCAAGTTATACCGAAAAAACAAAATTATTTTTGCAACTTTGAAGCCCTCTACCGGCTAAACAAGACACTTGAGGCAAAAGTAAGAAGGCTCATCAAATTTTTTTCGAATCAAAGAATCTTCGGTTTTATTTTAGCCACGCAGTTCGAGGACACCCTGTATATACATACATCGGTTTTATTCAAGATCAGAAACATGTATCCAATCATCGAAGGAATATATCATTTCACTTTCTAGAATCCCGGGAAGAGCAAATGTGACTCCCGCTAGTACCAAATTAGTAATTAGGTATTTGAAAAAAGGAGAAGGAACGATAGTGTAACTCTTGTTACTGAGTTGATAAAAAATTGGAAACTAGTTTTTCATGTCATTAGAGACAAAAATCGATAAATTTTCTGGGGCCGAATAACAATTTCTGGATGATTGAAGTTGCCTTGAAATGGATAAATTAGGCTATGATTTTCTAGGGTCACGAATAGCTTAGGGGCTTCCAGAGCTCCAGAATATGAAGCTCAACTTACCTATAATACTAGATTCCAGATCCCCACAAATATTGTTGGGCATCTGTCCATTCTCATTTCTTTTCTTGGGTTGCGGACCGTTCTCGTTCATTCTTGTTTTGTCTCTTTGATAGTAAACACCCGCGAAAATCAGCACGTTCAGGATCAACAAGCTACAACCTATCGCTATCGTAACACTAAGGGCGGTCGAGTATGCCGCGAAACCGTCTTCCATCGGATGCGTCGTAGTACTGATACCACCCAGTTCTTCTACCCGTTCCGTGGAATCGGGAGATCCGGTTAACCCGGCCGTAATATTGACCGTCGCCGTAGTTTTCAGAACCGACGGCACCTCGGTAGTCGGTAGTCTTCTGGGGTTGAGATTTGGCAGTTTCGGAAGTGGCGGGTCGTTGTCCAACAGCTGATGATGTGACATGGGAACGTCGTCACCTCCGGGTTTGTGAAGATCGGGCACCAGATTCAACCAGAACGACAGGCGATGAGCTCGATAGTGATTTTTTAATTTCGGTTTAGTATCTGGAAGGGGAAATAGTTTTTAATCTGATCAGCAACATTATTCCGAAGAATTGAACGCTGAATTGTGAAAGGTAATATGTCCCTTACCTAAGTTTAAATATTTCTTATGCACAGCTTCATAGGCAGTCCATTCAACATTCTTGAATCTGTTCCTTTCTTGTCTTCCTAAATGACTTGGATCATTATCCGGAGCTTCATTTGGATTCCTACGAGGAAGCAATGAACAAATTATTAGATAATTATTACTGCCATTGACGATTAATTTCTGGAGATTAAGAAAGGCATTGGGCTATACAGGTCATCAAATGCCATGGATAGAAATCAAGAGAACTTATGTGAAGATGGGATAACAACTTTTTAGGTTTTGGTTGGGATACAATTCAATCTCTACTATCTTTTATATTCCAGAATAGGACCAGTACCTTCTACAGAACGACATGACAGAGGTCCATTCACATCGGAACAACCAAAGAGAGAGAGAGAGAGAGAGAGAGAGAGAGAGAGAGAGAGAGAGAGAGAAACAGACAAATCACTCTCTCTGTATGTCAATTAAAGCCTACAAACTTCGAATGCATCATGGGGAATTATGCACTTTATAAACTTCAGCCGAGCGCCTAAGAGTCTTTGGTTAGTTCTCTTTAAGGTTCTTTTCGGAAATTTATATCTTTGGACTGGATCATAATTTTTGATATATTCAACATCATCAACATCCGAATAGATAAATAATATCAGAATTTCTCCGAAATAGAGTCGCATCAATGCGGACCCAGCATAACAATTAGATTTGATATTTCAATTTCTATTCAGATCTTAATGGATCATGTTCATCTTTATTATTGTTTGATTAGTGACGACCAATTTGTCATCTGAATATTTTCGAATACGTGATCAGTTCATGTAATAATTTCCCTGGAAGAATGATCAATATCGGATTCGAAGTAATTCATCAAATATCCGTTCTTAGATTAGGACGCTCCGAATTCGATAATTGGATATCGATTTTAGTTGAAGGTCGTCAAGCAGCCGCGGAGGAAAACGTTAAATTGCAAATTATCAAAGTGAAATAGCTTGTAACCACGTGCCCCCGCATGTTTCGCTGACAAATTATAAAACTTTTCATGTCAAAATGCGGAAGTAAAAAGAGGAAATTAAGTAAAGTAATGCCATCCGAGTGTAAACTGGGTATATCTTGCGAGAACTACTGGAGCATGACTGCAGAAGCTGCATTAGCAGAGTAAGTAAGTCCAAGTTTCAAACACATAAGTTAGCCGCAGTTAGACTCGCTCGGCTGTTCCTTACCCCGTTCGTGCGAAGTTGCTCCAATAGATCATGGTAGTTTCTGCTAGAACCATCTCCGATTTAGTGTAGTTCCTCACGAAGTGCATGAAACCACCGACTAGAGGCGCTCCGAACAGATACGGAAGCTCTTCACCGTGAATGCAGCCTTGCCTCTGAAATTAATAACAATAACAGTTTATTCAAATTTCTATTTACATTAAACGAACATATTCACTCCTGATTATGAATGAAAATTAGATGCAAAAATTTGTTGTTTCAACTGTTAGATGACTATATCATTAGGTTCCAGAAAGACCTGATCGTTTAAAAGATCAATAGCACTCTTTCATAGACCTCTAGTTTTTCGAATGACTTTCGGAGGATACAGGAAACTGTAATATTTTTTTATGTTTTTGTTTTGTTTCGGAAACATTACTCTTCCCACTGAGTCTATTGGATTTGTAATTTTGTAGCATTACGTTAAACATTACCAGGAAGAATCCATATCTATAACATATAACATATGATAGATAGACATGTTAGATATACGAAGTTAGATTTAATATTTCTATTAACCTGTGAATAAAATTGATTTAGGACTTTTTTATTACGTTCATTTTTGAGTATTTAAGAATTTTTTAAATTCTGAATGGGAATAATCTTCACTCTTCTGCAAAGTTGCACTTCGAACAAAATTTGGAGCTCTCAGGGGAAAATATCACATTAAATACACAACGAATACGATGGATAGGACATATTATGAAAGAGAAACGGAACGAAACGATATAATATTACAATGCATACACATTTGACCAAGGGAAGAAGGGAAGACGATGGAGTGATGTCCTGGCTTCTCTTAGGCTGCAATACTTCGGTAGCGCATACATAGAATTCTACCCTTTGGCGATGCCTTAGGCCTGCTGTGAGGAGTCTTGTATCAAGGGGCTCACAATGGACCCAATCAAGTGATCTGGGCTTGTCCGCCATCGTCTTGATCGATCAATTGATTGATAGTCTGGATGAGGAAATCAGAATGCAAAGATAGAAAAGAACACGATGACCTATGCACCATAATAAATGGATTAAAAAAAGGTCTCGACGTTTGCCATTATCCTAAAGATTGTACGGCTTGACTTGATGATGATGACTAGGTATCTACTAGCCATAGTCACGGACGTAGGCCTCCTTTTTGGAACATACTTATACACAAACAATGAAATTATTCTCCAAGCTGTTTATGCATTCTGAAGAAAATTCATGACATAAAATATCCAGACTATCCGATTTTCGGAATAACTTCAACTACTCTCCAAGTTGAAGTTATTCCGAAAATCGGATAGTCTGGATATTTTATGTCATTATGCTTAAGATGAATTATTATTATGCTTAAGATGAATTATTTCATTCGCCAATTCTTTGGAAACATCGGCATCAGTTCGGATATTGCTCAGTAGGTATATTAAATCGAATGAATGTGGTAATACAAGGAGGTTGGTCTATACGGCTGAAAGGTTAAGACTGAGTGAGAGAGTGAGCTGACAGGAAGATATGTTTGGCTACGTTCACTCCGTCTTTTGCATAAGATTAAGAGCGCGAGCCGCAGTCTGTCTAGTAGCGAGAGCTCAATTTTTTAGCACTGTAAATCTGTAACTTGAAAACGGCGCAAGGTGAAACTTTAAAAAATCTGTAAATTTAAAACGCATGATTATCTGTACTCTTTGAACATTTTAAATAAAACGGGGTCACCGTTTGACCGCTATGTAGAAACCAACAACGTGCCCATAAGCCGAAGTACGCTGCGCATATGCCCATTTGCCCGAAAGGGTCAATACGAAGTCGGAAGAAATGTTCAAAATCTATCAAACGAACAGTTGATCGATTTTTTGCAAGACATCACTCCTCAAGAATCGAGCATCGCCTCCGGCCGAACCGTGCGCTTCAAATTTCCCAATTTAGGTTTAAAACTCATGTTTAATTCTTCAAGAAAAATTCTCTATCCACCTATTTCCTGCATCTTTTAGAACGAATATGGAAACTTCAAAATCAAAAAGCTGAGTATTGAATAAATACCATTGCAATTTGGTTCTTCATTATCATCATAGAAGGAAGAAGACCATAGCACTATCATTTGTGATCTCTTAAGTAATGCAGAAAGCAATCAACATCGACCTCATTCAATATATAGAGACATTCATAATCAGGAAAGCTTAGATTCGACCTGTCCTGGAGTACTCTTCATGTGTTTGAAGTTCGACTCCCAAACATACGCTGAAACTCTTGGATTATATCCAGAAGGGAGCTATTAGTCTCTAGAACATCGTAGAAAGGTGAACAATCTCTCCCTTCTCTATAGATATTTCCATGGTTGGTGTTCACCAGAAATATGGTTTGTTATTCCACCAAGAGAGATTCCAGATAGGTGAACTAGACAAGCTCAAGCTAGTCACTCCTTCATTGTCAAGCTCGAGACCACCCGAACTTCAGTTTTCTATCAAACATGATGTTCTCCGAGCATTATAGACTGTCCTCTCGTGCAGTGAAAGTATAAAAAAAGGAAGTTAATCCGTTAAGCAACTAATAATTTAGCGCGGTATAAGTTAATACCAAATTGTGGAAATGAGGCAAAACTCTGAATTTATAATGCAAGAACTTTGGAAATTGAAGAGTTAGTAATAATTTTAATGAGCATATCCATTGTGCTGCTAACCTACCGCTATGAATAATCCTCTGATATACACAGTTTGGATTTATCCCTCGCTAGAGGGAATATATTCCGTTCGTAGCAGAGTGCATCGACGAACATTGTGTAACGTTTAGAATACTGATGAAAAAGCGACACAAAACAAAGCTTCTACATGTTGTTCACAGTTGAGTGTGTTCTTAGTGGCAAAAAATAACAGCCGGAAAGCGGCGAAAAGCCGGCAGTGAGGGAAGAAAGTACGGCCAATGTTCACGTAGCCAAGCACGAAATATACCAAATGAATAATTTAAACCTGTATGATATAGCTAGACTGCCGGGAAAATTGAAGAAAAAGCCCGCGCCTGATAACAGGAATTACTCGAATTATCTTCTTTTATTCGAGTGCACTAACATGCATTAAACAGTATGCGAGTATGCGCCATGTCTACGTGGAATTAAACATGCCCCAGATCGGTTAAATATTTTTCCATTTTTATTCGATCCAAGCCGGCTGTAGACGAACGCTTCCCTATCCAACATGCATCCGCCGGAAAATACATAATTCGAAGTTGGATGCGGCAAATGAATTGACATTAGGACATGCTGTCCCAATTTGAGAAGCAATGGAAGGGGAACGGCACGAAATCTATAATCGAGTGATCGGGAATTCTGCCATTTGTCAAAATACGTTGAAAGCTTGAGCTTTCCCGTTCGTTCTTCCGACGGCTTGAATCATTTCGTTTGCTTAGGAATCGCTCGGAAAATTCGATAAACAATATTTTTCATGTTACCTCAATATAGAGGAGAAACACTTGCTTTTTGATGTAAAAATACCTGGTTAGTCGGGAATTTTCTTCAGAACATAGGGGACTGAACCAAAAAGTTGAAATTGTACATATCATTCCAATATGGTTGTTTATATAGCAAAATATGAATCAATACTATTGACTTGAAACTGAATTTTTTAAGCTATTGCATATAGCTTTTATCGCGGGCTTTGGGCGCGGCGACCGAATCAAAAAATTCCGTAACGAAAAATAATGTAAGACCTAAACACCTAACATGTGTCAAATTAATTAATTAATTTGAAGTGTCTAAAAGTGAGAAATTTCGCTATTTTATACGAATGTTATAACACTCTATAGCGCTTTAGACTCCGGGATTTTCACGTGGCCTATCGAAATTAGAAGGTTCGAATTATCTAAAAACATAATTTCAATGAACTCCAGACGTCCTATGTGATTAGCTACGAACGAAATCATTTTGACATATGCCTCTAGGAGCTCGCTACGCGTCAGTTAGAGTTTATACGTTAGACGCGCGTAGCAGAGACCTGAGAGTACCTGTTTCTATTAAGCTATTGCATATATTGCATATAGCTTTTATCGCGGGCTTTGAGCGCGGCGACAGAATCAAGAAATTCCCTAACGAAAAATAACAGGAACTCGTTTATGTTGCGCTCTCTCGGGTGACTAATATTAAAAAATTGTATATCACGACAAAAAACGATAATTCTACATTCAAGTTTTATAATAATCGAAGGCAAGCTGCATCGACTGCATCTTTGTTGCAAGAATTCAAAAGACTGCCTTTAAATAGTGTTCAGGCGACAGCTCAAAGTGTCTTAGATTTCCTTAGTAATAGAAATGGCATTTCAATTGCCAAAGTCTAAATAGTCACAAATACGATTTACAAGATTCAGTTACGAGACAAACAAATGAGTTACTTCTTACCGAATCTTGCATGGCGCATGATAATCCGATTGAAATACCTAATTTCAATTGTATTGTTCAATTCAAACGAGATACTGTTCCAAAAGGTGGGGTAGGTAGCTATTTACCAAAATAATAATAATGTAACTAATATTATGACTCCGAATATTGAAATAAATATTGCACACGTTAGCGATGTTAATGTTAGGCGCTCATTTGTTGGAGATATTTGTGCGTGCTTATGCAAACTTAGAAATGGCCTACACATAGTCATGGTAGCAATTTACATTTCTCCGAATCCAAAATTGGACGAGGTAGAGCATTTTATTCATCGCACTTTACTGGAGTACACTGAAGAAGGGTCGAAAATAAACCTATAGTTTCAATGATACCAAATTTCTGAATAACCTACATGTATTGTAAGATAATTAAAATATTTTAAACGATATTAACTTCTCATTTATTCAATAAAAGAAAAACATTTGTTTTCTTATCGGTCACCACGCTCAAAAAGTGTAACTTGAATTAATATCAAAGAAAAAAAAATACTGCATAAATTAAAAATAAATAAATAATTATAATTGCATGAGTTGAGAAAAAATGCTATGCAATAGCTTCACCGCGGCAGTCCCCGAGTGCCACACGTTTTTTCCATATTTTTATCTAAATCTTCCAGGTGTAAAACTCTCAAAATTCATTTTTTTCCCATTCACTGCCTTTCCGTCATTTAATATCGAAATATATATTCCTTGGTAGTACTGAATTTGAATTCGATACAAGCAGAACCAGTGAGTAGGTATTCTATTTTTCTTCACACCTTTGGTGGAAACTACAAAAGTTGATGTATCACATCGAAAATGACTAATAATTGAACTTAGGCCACTTAGTTGGGTCCATTGTGCGCCACGTGGTCAGAAGCCTATTCCATTCTAGCAGATTTGTGGCCCGCCAGAAACCCAGAATATCGCCAACGTTGGCTTCCATATGTTCTTCCGGGAGCAGTTATGATTCCACGGAGTGACATTGCCTGAATGATGATCATCTGCGATGCTCATAGTATGAAGGTGTTTGTTAAGAGGACGGTGACTAGTTAGAATTCCAGTCTTATCTTTGATGTCCCTTCTGTGCAGAGAAAGGAGTTTCTCTGAGAGCCTAGACACAGGATCTTCAATGAAGAGCTTGATCTGCCTAATTCGTGGTGATTCTCGCCACAGCTCAGACTAATTTTTGTTCAGTTGGCCAAGAAGGGTGAGAACCCTCACGCAATTTGATAAAGCGACCATTGGCTTCGTTCCGACAGAGACGCCGGATAACCCTCACCTGGCCAGGGAGTCAGCCATATCATTTCCTTCAGAGCCACTGTGTCATTGGCCCTAAGGAGTTGAACTAGGCTAGTTCAGCTATTGTATCCCTTTCTTCGGCAAGGTTTGATGTGACTCTGGGTGATTTGAGGCCTCCCAGAGCCGACCGACTGTCTGTGAAGATATGTATGCGCCTATTTACATAGTTTTCCTTGGTACAAGTCAATATTGCATAGACCTAGCGCCTAGAGGTACTGAGATAGTGGTTTTTGACTTTTTGAGTAAGCTCCCTCCCTGGAAATCTTTGTAAATTAAATAATATTATGTTCTTCCGAACACTGATTCCATATTTCTATTAAACCAAAGTAAAAGCCCTAGCGTAATAAATTGCCATAAGGAGAGACAGAGTAGTACACCGATGCTTGGTCATATCTCAAGTAGACACATAATTCTGTGTTGAACTCATGAAGGAGTGAACCATCTGATATTCTCCTTTCTTACGTCATATTAGGGTATATTGACCTAATCGAGATACCAGCTGGTTGTGATAAACTTTCGCGAAATCATATAGATTTGAAAATCGAATAGTGTACCTATGTAATGTAGGGATGACCGAATATCACTGTTTTATAAATCTTGTAATTTCTAGTGAAAACTCTGTATAGATGTATGTTTGTCTGTTGATAATGCTACATATTGTGAATTGGTAATGATTTATTTCTTGTAATAAATAGCCTTCCTACTTGTAAGAAACCTAGGCAGGTCTTCTAAGGTACATGACAGTACAGTAACCTTAAAGGACAACTAATCTTCCACCAAAATTCACCATTTGGGGCGGAAAATGGTTACAATGCTAACTATAAATTTTGATTCTATTTGAGTTATGAATTTGATATAGACAAAATAACGTTATAAAAAGGGCGGAATATATACACGTCAATTCAGTTAAAATATGTGCATATATATGCATAGTTTTTCTTTGAAATATGCAACAATATGCATTTATTTGTCAAAATATGCAATTATATGCCTTGAATATAACATGGAAAAATGGAAATAAAGAAACACCGACTCTTACAAAAACTATTTATTTTAAGTAAAATTGAAAGAAAAATATAATAGGTAAAATTTTTAACCTGTAATAGTATAAAATGCATTTATAACGATATATTTTTCAAAATTTTCCAATAAAAGTGTTCGCCTTCTGTCTGTAAAAATATGTTTGTACAAAGGAAAAGATCTTTCAACATCTACCGATGTGATCTGGCAAAATTTAAATTTGGGTAGTAAGTTATAAGGCCAAGGTATTACTTCGTTGGATGGTTTAGTATCAAAAATATTTTTGACTTCCATTAAATACTTAAAGCCTTGATTCTTTCCCACAATAGCTTCGAGTTTACTTCTCACTTGATTTCCTACATCACCGGCATTTATCGGAAAAAGTTTCAACAACATTAATTGATTCTCTTAAACTCATATTCCTACTTTTTAACGAAGTTATTATATCTGGTATAAAACTAAAATTAACCTTAATAAAAACAAGTTCCTTAGCTAAATTCACATTTTTTGTATACTGCTTGACTTTGCACTACACACTGTGAATTGTATTCTAAATCTAAAACTATGTCTTTAATGGCTTCAAAATGGCCTGCGTAGAATATCGCAGCCTTAATCCAGGTTCCCCATCGAGTAATTACGGGCTCTGGAGGTAAACTAACTCTTGGAAATTTCTCTCTATAGATCTGCACTCTCAGAGGTGCTTTCAGAAACACTTTCTTCACATTTGAATTTAATTTGTTCGCCAAGGGATATGCTGCTCTAATAGTTTCTGCAACTCTGTTTATCCCGTGTAAAAGGCAAGTGACATGTACCATATTGGGATAAAATATTTTTAAGTTTTGGCCTACTTTAACCATATACGACGCTGCGTCAGACAAAAACACTAAAAACTTCTCTACTGGAACTGGATTTGGTAAAAAAAAATTTGATAGAGACTGCCGAATAAATCGAGTTACGGTCACATTATTTGTTTTGTCTAACTGTTCAGAAGATTTTAAATATGTTCCCTGGCTCATTTTCTTGAAGCCCTCCAATAATAAGACGTGCGATATATCGACCACATGAGTCTGTGCTTTCATCAACAATAATATAAATAAGTTCATCGCCCAGTGAAACTTTAATTTCTTCCATTACGGTTTCGTATACTGTTTGCACAGCAAAACACTTTATCCCCACTAAACTCCAACTCAGAAAAATTTTTAATCCACGAAGCGGCTTTCGGCATTTTAGATGTTCGAAATAAATATTTCGAAATCACTCTTTTCACACTGGAATCTATCGACAAACTAAACTATACAATATAAATACAGAAGAAGAGACCACATTCGCCCTCCAATTAGGCACCGAAAAGAAACAAGACAAGAAGGTTCACTTGGCGTCGGTACTTTGAAGTCCGAACTATAAAAGCAAGCCGCCGCATTCCAACTAGACCCCCGCGCACCGAACAGAAGTTTCTGTTCGGTGACAATACTTACTACCACCGAACACGACTTGGCACCACCAGAGATTATTTAAGTGTGCCAGCGAAATAGACAACATTAGGGGTGGAGCTTGAAGTGAACCTTCTTGTCTTGTTTCTGTTCGGTGAATCAGGCAAGCTGATTACTTGGAAATTCCTAAACATCCAATAAATGCCGGCAATAAACCATATAATAATAAAATGGGTCCATAAACCATATAATAATAAAACCTACCCATCTTTTAAATTATTTCAATTATCTGCAAGGGTCGCACTTAATCTTTTGATAAAACGAAAAACATGAAAATATGCACAGAAATTTTATTTTTGCCAAAATATGCAATTTTTTATGAAATTTGTAAAAATATGCAAAAGATGCAAATATATGCACTTTGCATATATTCCGCCCTTTAGATAACAAATATATGAAAATATACATACAGATGATTGAGGCTACTATGAAGTATTGAGAAATTATTTCAGCATCTGCAGTCTATGGTTACAAATTCCGTGATTAAATTGAAAGCCCGTTATTTATAGATGAGTAAGAGCCAAAAAATTGACGTGAAATATAAAAAAACTTAGATTAACTTTTTATTTGTTTGTCCTATTAAAAAGGCGAATTCAGATAAAATTACATTCTTCATTTATTTAACGGCTTAGTGAATTTTTAATTGCCGGAGAATGAAAGCCAAAAGCTCAGATCAATTCCTTCATTAGGAATTTAAATCTCGATTAAAACTTTTGAATTGTTCTTACTTAACTAGTCATTAATCTGAAACGTCGCGGAAGACAAAAATAGCGTCGGAGAAAATATTTTAGCAGAAATGAGGTTCTTTATGAAATATCGCTTTACGTCCGCAGCAGTCCTTATCGCGTACCGAATAACGCAAAACGAAATAATAATAATTGTCTATTGAAACGATAAACGAGTAAACTGAATATAACAGAAGACCGGCGAATTTATTAATTCGACGACATTCAAATGTTTCATTTAAATAGCGAGGGACTGATGTAGTGGAGGAAACACATTTTGATGATTTATTATACGTTTCAAAGAAAGTTAAATGAATATGTTGCTTTCATAAAAATAATACTCCTCCACAATGAAGGCAGGCAATTAAAAACGAAATCAACCCTTATGCTAAGCAAATGAAATATGACGAAATGTTTCCATTCACATAGGCCCCATTAAACATTTTCAGAACTGGTAGAATTCAAATGTGAGATCTGTTTAGACTCGAAATGAAAATGTAATCTCAATTTAGTCAACAATGCAAAGCATTGGCATTTAATATTATTTTTCATAACTCTTGACCCAGGTATGAATTATATATGAAATTCTCGGAAAATAGATCACACTAACACATATGCTCATTATTTTCGCCTGTACATTCGTTTCGCTCTCACGACCATCATCAGAAGACATATAACTGTATAAACGTGAATTCTTGAAACAAATTGTATCACCACAAAGTGTCCTTATCGCACTAATATCAATTAAAAATGCCCACATCGCCGAAACGATCAGAAACACGAACAATCGAAATTATAACACAATTAATGTTTTAAGTATATAAATTAGGAATGCGCTGCTAAGCAATATTGTTTTAAGCTCTATAAACATATCTAATCACAGTCTGTAATATGACTAAAGAGCTGAACTAAAAATGTAACGTTCGAGGATCCACTTCCGAACCAGATGTTGAAGATTTATGAGGTAATAGAAAAAGGTTGTCAGACCTTATTAGAACTATTGCTTTTGAGCATTCTACCTGAAATATACTTTCAACATTATAAAGACCTATGTAGGAAGTTGCAAGGGTCCTAATTAATTAAATTAGTACAAATCTGACTTAATGATTGAATAGCTGTTCTATAATTCACAGCCTTGGAGTCACATTCTCTGTGAATCATCTCCAAAATAGATCTTTCATAATTATTGGTTTCCTTAGTTAAAATGTTGACATTTTTGTAATTGAATTGATGGTTATAATTAATATTTGGAACAACAATGGGATCTCCTATTTCAACTACTATTGCTAACCTAGTTACGGAATGCTTAGAGGAATCTGTAATAAATTCATTAGGTTTTCAACCCATTTTCTTTAAACGGTATGTAGACGATTGACTAATGTGTGTTCCCTATGATAAAATTTAATAAGTGGTTAATAAATTTAACAATTTTCACTGTAAACTTCAATTTATTTGTGAAATAGAAGTAAGCAAAAACCCAAACTTCCTAGATGTGAACATCAGGCATGATGCATAAATGGACACTATATACTGCTAGTGTTTAGTTTACTGAAAAACAAATCAGAAGAAACGTATAGACACTGTTTGGAAAAAAATTAGTTTATTTGTTCTCTTAACCACTTGAGTTTTATTCCTGAGAAAGTAGTGGTTGATTTTGAAATTGCATAATGCAGTTCGTAAAGTGTGGAGTAACGTTATAATTATTGGTTGCCGCTTCCATCTTACTCAGTCTCGGTGGCGTAAAATACAAAAGGGTAAAGTGGTGAATATGAAAACAAATAGTGTGAAACTGAAATGTGGCTTCGTTATGGTTTTGCTATGATATTCTTGAATCCAAATCTGGTGAGCAAGTTTTCTGTTTTTCAGTTACTTGCAATAAAATCAAGTGACGATAAGTTAAAGGTTTTTGCAAATTATTTGGTGGATTATTTTATATCCGAGGTCCGAGGAAGCCACTTCTTCACCCCACATTTGGACTGAAGCTTCTTCAATTCTGAATAAAAGCACAAACGCTTGCGAGTCCTTTGAGTCTCATTTGAATAACTCTTTTTATTATAGTTCACCGAATATTTTTTATTTCGTTAAAATTTCAAAAAGAAGTGTACATAAAATGTAATAGTGTAGCTACTCCTTGAATATCTAAAAACTCAGCCACAATTCGAAGACAAGATTTCTTGCCAAAATTATTGTTAGATTAGGAACAACAAGAGATAACTACCCTCCATTTTGTTTAAGTGTTTCAAATATATATGAACACAATCCATAAAATATGTAGTATTATTATGTATAAATTGTCAATATTTTTTTTCCGAGTGTTATGTAAAATTTATGTATTCTAAGTACATTATATTCTTGATCATATGTTACACATTTTTTTATTACACTAGTTTAGTGAATAAATAAAGTAAAACTGACCTCATAATTTAATTTCTCAATCATATAAATATTTTTGTAAGCGTAAAAATATTACGTGGACGACTATGATGGCAAAATTGTTGCATCAACAAGGTTTTCATTGTATTTTAGAATTTTAAAATTAATAATTATCTTCGTGACGAATTTCGTAGTCCCAAAATCGAACCTGTGACGAATTTCGAATTCTTCGAAATTTTATTCAGTAAAAACTACAACAGATTCAAATATTCAATAACATCTATGTTTATTTTATTGTTCGCTATCTGTGAAATGACACACCTTTCCATTTTGTGAGACATTTCTTCAAGTGTTATTGATCGAGTGAAATACCAGAATATGAATCAGATTATCCTGAGACATCGCTAAGGGAGATTTAGATGCAATAAAAGTGCATGGTGTGAGAAGTAAAGATAGTCTAGTAGAAAAACTTTATTATAGAGTGAACTTGTTTGTTCGTTAGTAAGAAGAGATTAATTTAAAATTCACGGTTTTGCTACTCTTACGTTCTATAAATTACCGATTTTTAGAACTCACCCCACGTTCGCATGAATGAAACGAAAATATAAGAATCATGAATATTGATAAACAGTCTTGTATAAATCCTGATTAAATTCAGTTATTTCCGTCCTACCTAATCTGCATGAACATCTCAAGAGCTCGTCCGTTGTGCCGATTATAATACGAGGCCTAGCCTATATTTGCATTATATTAACATCAAATACATACAGGCACATGCCTAAGACGGTTCAGTTTCCCTCTCTCATACTCCAATTTGAAAGATGTATCTTTTGGTACATTATCATGGATGTTATATTTGTTTGTACACAAACATTTTTCTCGTTGTCAGAGCTGGACGCTTATTAAAAAAAACATTGGCACGGTGCTTAAAAATTGAGTTTGACATAGTAAAACTGTTTCGACGACAGACGAATTTTTATGCATATATTGAATTTCATTATTTTAGTTGAGTATTACGATTTTTTGTTTCATGAAAAAATAATTCATAACAGAAGGTCTGTCAGAAGGTAATTAACAAAAATTAATACCCTAAAAATCTGTTAACGTGAGGCTCGAGGAAAAAGGTTCTATCCGATTCTTTTTGTGGATTTGCCTTTGTTGCATAATGTAGAACGTAGTGATTTTGTCTCATAAACATTTTATTGCGGGAAAGAATTGTAAATGAACGAACATTAATCGTGGAATAGCATTTTTTCAGATTGTTACAATTCTGAATACTGAATACTTCTATTTCAAAGACAAGAGCGTTGAAATAGAGTATATGGCGATAACTGAATCTGAAATATTCATCAACAATCCAGATCTCTATGAAGTAAAGGTTCGTGCACCATTGGAAAGCCTGACCATTCACTCATCACTACCACTTGTCCCTATATCACTTCACGAACTAATCCAACAGCTCCACGCACAGTTTCGCATTACAACTCAGCCGACTAGGATGGTCTTCGCATGTTTCCTTGGAGAAGTGTATGTTTTGAATCTGATGACCCAACGAATGTGCCACAGAGATTTCGGATGTTATCGGGCTAGGAATGAAAACTTACACAGTCATGTGGTGAATGATGGTTCAATAAAATTTGTTCTAAGGCTGTCGCTTCAAAACAAATAGCATACCGTCGTTGGCATGGTAACTCATGTCTGGAGATGAGAACAGAATATTTTGAAAAAAGAAATATGTGCATTGAAATGATAAACGCTTCGAAAAAGGCATATAATGCCAAAATAAGATCAAAGGTTATCGAATGCCCGAATGGCTTCCGTATGTTTTGGACTTTCGCTAAAGCAATTGGTAGAAATTTCCCTTCCAGGTCATTCTCTCCTCTAACCAAAGTTGATGGGACACTGGTTACTACACCACAAGAGAAAGCCAAACTTTTTGCTGGAATGTTTGCAGCAAATTCTACTTTGCATCCAAAAGGGAAAAACTCTCCTAATATTGCTGCCAACGATAGCCAAATGCGTGAAATTGTCTCTTGTCAACGCATAATTAGGCACATTCTGTTTGATCTTAATACCAAAAGATCTATGGGGCCGGACGGAATTCCACGTGACATGCTTAAGGAATGGGCGCCTGTATGAACATCACTTTCCTGCAGGTTTACTCTTTCATACAAACTTGGTGTCTTTCCTTCCAAGAAGACCTTAATATATAATTAAAGACCCATAACACCATTATGTGTGATGTCTACAGCGATGGAGTGAGCTATAACATCGAGCTCATCCAATACCTAAAAAGCTCCAAAATCGTAAATGGCTATCGGGTTAATGTTCAGACCATCAATATCGGTCTGGCTCCTAGACTATTATATATAAAAACAATATGGAGCGTAGCATAGCGAAGCCAAACAACCAATGTCCCGCTTAAAATTATTATAACTCTCGTTCCTGCACGTCTTCTACTTCAAACGATGGCAATCAACCAAGAGAAAAAGTTAATTGGAAATTCATAAGACGTTGAAGGCGTAGTACTCGAGCTTGCAATTTTGTTCAATTTGAAGTAGGCAATTGTTTATTCGGATAAACGCTTCCAGGGGCAAATTGCGTCATTAGTAAACGTCCTTTGTTTCCGCATTTACCGATAATTATTAGCGCCGGAAACAACATCTAAGTAGATAGAGAACCGGAAAACAATCGAATAACGCCGAACAGTTCCAATATGAAGCTAACAAGTGAACGCGAACGCAAATAGACGGCATTTGTTCGAGAACGCAGGCGGTAGGAAGGAGCAACTCTCAATGCGAAAATAAAACAAATATGTTTGGAGCGAATTTTGTGAAGCAACTCAGAAGGATACTTCACGCGGTATAAAGAAACTTGGACAAGATCCAAGATGAGAAAGGGGCAATCGATGAGTTAACACACACACGAGAGGCAAAGTGAATGGTTTTAATAGCTTCATATCCTTGAGATTTCCTAAAAAACGGCACCCACTAAATCGGACACTCTTCCCGGCACCCGCAATCTCACGAGAAATAAAGAGTTTGTAGATTCTGTGATTGAACCGGCATTCATCGCAAGGCTGGTCTAGATTAGCAAACTGTGATTTCTAGTTGATTATACAGAGTGTTGATCCGCAAATAGCGTGGTTCTACTAGAATTATATATATATTACATTTTCTTATCGTGGTCGACTAATTTTCGATGTTTGTAGTTGATGTTGAGTGGTTAATGCACAATTTCATGATTTTTCTGGAGATATACAAAAATAAAATGATATTTCATGAGTAGATACAGTGGACGAGGTCCCCAGCGGAAGTGTTTAGTTGGCATCCGGTGTATACATATTGCGAATTCACGAAAGACATGATAGTGATGTGAGAATAATAAATGTTGGCAAGATGCTATTTTAAAGTCTATGAAGGGAGGAATGGCTCGATGAAAACTGATTAATAAAATAAACGAAATTATAAACGCACAACGAACGGTGCCGCAATACGTGATATCCAGACTCCATGCCATCCAAGGAATCCAATTAATTGTTAATTATTCTGTACATTACTAGTCCCTAGGATCTTCCTTGTTCTATTTGCTGCAAGAATCGGTTGTACCTCGAGAGGAGAATGTTATTGGCTGATATATTGTAATGCAAAACGACTAATTAACATGATCTTCATGTACCAACTCTAGTAAATCCGTAGAGGTAAATAGATCCACGTACGAGTTAAGATAGAAAACCTTTAATTGAACTTTATAACTATGATATATTTGACGTCTACATCTTAATAACTTGTGAATAGTATCTTGAACGTTTTGTATATGTCGAAATTTCTCGGTTATCTGGAATGTTCCATCGATTCCGTATTTTACATAATTCACCTTGTTGAAATTTAACCGTCTATTAATGCCTGAAAGTAGGATTTACTTCGGAATCAGAAATTAATTTCGACTTAACAGGAGGAAACATTCCTCCTGTAACCCGTAACAAGGATTACCGGATTCCACACCGGATTAAACTAATTGTAAGTGAAGACAATAGACAAGAGGGGGAGAGGTATTTGTATTCTGAAAAACAATTATCGATGACGCACCACAAGACCGTGAGTATTGAGTTCAAATTTCATATTCCTTTACTACATATTGTTTCCAAAAGGGAAATTCATTATTCCTCAATAATATAATAAGATTCTTGACCCAGTATGAATTATATAAAAAATTCTCGAGAATTAGGTCACATTAACACTCTGTTATAAATGTTCGTCTTTACGTACGTTTCGGTTGCACGACCATCATCAGAAGACTTATTTTGTCAAAAAGAGGTTAACTAAAACTAATTAGCACAAGCGTCCATATCGCACAATTTTCAATCAAAAAGCTCACGCCGTCGAAACGAACAGAACCACGAATAATCGAAAATTGTATCGTTAATATTAAAGTATAGATTTTTTTGTAACAAGAAACCACTGTTAAGTAATATTCTCATAATATACAAACGCATATTGCTATGGTCTCAAAGCAACTGGAGTTTGAAACTATTTGTTTGTAATAACTCGACCCAGATGTAGATTTATGACGTACTTGAAAAGTTTTTAGACCTGCATTGGAATTTACTTTTAACATTATAAAGACGTATGTAGGAATTTGCAAGAGTTCTAATTAATCAAGTTAGTATAAATCTGACTCAATCCCTGAATATCATTACTATGATTTACAGAATTTGAATCCCTTTTTATGTGAATCATCTCCAGGATAGATCTTTTATAATAATTGGTTTCTTTAGTTGAAATATTAACATTTTTGTAATCAAATTGATGGTTATAATCAAAACAGTGCTTAGCAAGGGCGGTGGAATTTTCTAAGTTATTATTTCTTGTGCTATACTTATGGCCGTACATTATTTTTTGTAAATATTGTTTAGAGATTCCAGTATAAGTTCCATCACAATCTAAACAATTCAATTTATATACTGTGTGGGTTTGTTTATCTTTAGGTATTACAGGTTTTAGATTTGAGAAATATTTCCCAACACAGTTAGTAGGTTTATGCGCAACATTTATATCGTACTTTTTCAAACATTTCTTAATTTTTTCTGAGGTCTCCGGAATGTATGGTAAAGTTATATAATTGTCTGTATTACCTGTTATGTTATTTTTATAAGAAGAACCATTATAGATTTAATTTATTCTCTCTTTAATGATAGGATTGAAGAAAGTTTTTTGGTAGCCATTCATTTCCAATGCATTACGAACAATTTTTAAATTTTTGGGACGGTCCTCTGCGTGGGATAATTTTACCGCGCGGTCTGTGAGGCTGTTTACGACACTTTTTTTATAACAAGCTGGTGCAACGGAATTGAAATGAAATGAAGATAACGTTGAGACCAGACTTCTTTAGTAAACCAAGAAGTTTTTATTTTTTCATCTGCATCATGCCTAATGGTCATATCTAGAAAATTAATGTTATTGTTTACAATGGAAATTGTTAAATTTAATAATCACATATTGAATTTTATCGTTGGGAACACACAAAAGGCAATCATCTACATACCGTTTGAAGAATACAGGCTGAAAATCTAATGAATTTATAACAGATTCCTCTAGGCATTCCATAACGAGGTTAGCAAAGGTAGCTGAAACAGGAGATCCCATTGCTGTGCCGAAAATTTGTCCAAAATATCGCTCACCGTACTGAAAATAAGTGCATTCTAAACAAAACTTTACCGCATTTATAAAATCCGATTGATCAAGAGGTGTGTGGTTTTTAATCTCTGGCCAACGTTTTTTGATGCAATTCAATGCCAAAACGACAGGTATATTTGTAAATAAAGAAACAACATCCAAGGAAATTAGTTGATGGTTTACAGGTACGGATTGATTTTTTATAAATTCATTAAAATGCCATGAGTCTTTCACATAAAATTCATTTTTTCCTATTATATTATTGATAGATTTTGATAGAAATTTTGATAAATTGTAAGTAGGAGCTCCAATATCACTTACAATGGGTCTTAGGGGTATATCATTTTTACGTAATTTCGGAAGCCCATAGATAGAAGGTGCAAGCCCATTATGGCGAATTAATTTATTTTTTAATTCAATAGGGATTATCTTATTTTTATGCCATTTATTTATCAATTTATTCATGTTATTTTGTACTGATGAAGTAGGGTCAGATTTTAATTTTTTATAAGTTGTTTCGTCATTTAAAAGGTTTCCCACGTACGTACGTAAAGACGAAGATTTATAACAGAGTGTTAATGTTACCTAATTCCCGAGAATTTTTCATATAATTATTCCTCAATGTATTGTCTCTATATGCTTATGCTTATGTGCTTCGGGTGAGATGAATATTATATTAGTAATAGGTACTCAAATTTTTCAAAAATAAATACTAGAATATTTCATGTTCATACATATTAGTTTAATAACCTTATGTGTATCATAAACAGTCGATTATGTTTCATATATGGTGTTATCGAACAAAATGTCGGCGATGGTTGCAAGGATTGTGAAATCTCTGAATTTTTTTAATGGCGGTCAATTTCCATTTCAATCTTGAATGAGGCTAAATGGAACAGAATATGTCAACATCATGACATGGTATGCGCTGGTAACAGAATCAATGACACGGAGCGTCATACTGGATCATTTACATAACCATTTCACTTTGACAACTGCCCTATAAAGCTGCTACGCTATCTTCGTAAACCATGCATATCCCATTTTAACAGTTGACAACACTTCATAGAGTAGCCGCTATGAACTGTTGAATCATCAAATTTACTTGATAGTTCCTTGTTGACAGTTCATTATCCATTACGAATCTAAGTTTTGCTAAAATCAAAGTACAGAGACAAGTATTTCCTTCAGAGCTGCAATTCTACGTACTTTTACGTCGTGTGTGCTGTGTGAATTGTGAAACGTGTAAATTTTTGTACAATGAAACCGAATTGAAGCTGTTTATCTCGACGAAAAATGGATCTTCGAAGAAAGTACTGTTGGTCCATGGCAATCCTGGCACTAGAACTGTGAAAACTAAATGATTTGAATCTAATCTTGTGGTGAATTTGAAAGAACTCTCCATCATCGTTGAGAATAACGAATAAACTGCCAATAAGCAGCCTCAGATTTTTCACCTCAGGCACTGAGGCAACATGTTGCAGCGTTCCGAAATCGTGAATCTTCCCCATCCCTTGGATAAATACACTATAAAATCAAATTTAACATGATCAATACATCCGAAATTGGTATCCACGACCTTCTGAGATCAGATAGAACTAGTTTCATCAGTTATACGAACCTTCGGGAACTTTCGTATTTTACCAATTTTCTTAAGGGGTAGTAAGTATGGAAAAATAGTGAATTTGGTCGATCTCATCGATTCCGATATAACGGCGTCATAATACACTCTCATGGATGATAAATTCGATTATACCATTAGTTTTCCCCTCAGAAACTGAGGAAACATATTGCAGCGTTCTGAAACCCTGAATTTTCGCCATCTCTTAGATGAATACCCTATAGAATCTGATTTAACATGATTAATACATCCGAAATTGGTATTCGCAACCTTCTGAAATCAGATAGAATAAGTTCCATCAGTTACATGAGCCTTCGGGATCTTTCGCATTATCCCAATTTTCATAAGGGGTAAGTATGGAAAAATAGTGAGTTTGGTGGATCTCATCGATCCCGATATATCGGCGTCATAATATACTTTCATGGATGAGAAATTCGATTCTACCATTAACTTCGTAGATTATAAGGAAATTGCCAAGCAGTGGATTCTTGATACATATTCATTTACTAAAAAATTAATGTGATACAATTTCGAGTATTCGTGTTTCTGTTCGTTTCGGCGACGTGGGCATTTTTAATTGAAATTGATGCGATAAGGACGCTTTGGGATGATACAATTAGTTTTAAGAGATCCCGTGTTAGATATTGACACATCTTCTGACGATGGTCGTGAGACCGAAACATACGTAAGGACGAAAATAATGAGCATATATGTTAGTGTGAACTGTTTTCCGAGAATTTTTATATAACTATTTCTATACATAGTTTATACAACAATTTTCGTAATTACTATCTGAACTTAGAAAATAACTTCTTCCCTTTCTTTGCACTATGATCTGAGATACAAGAGTGTATGATACTTGGTACAAGATAATCATGTACCATGAACCAAAGGTAAAACAATTTTTACCACCTCAGTAATAATTATCCTTTGTTTAATTTACTTTTGAAACTACTGAGAATGTAGTTAAATTTGCAATTCATGGCATAGATCCATGTTGGTTACAATTTAAGTTGGAATATTATTTACGGAAGAGGAAACTGAAAAATTGATTCAAGGTACAACCACAGATGTATAAAACAGAGTTCTTGGGTCCCATAACCGCAATGCCTTACAAAAAGACCCTATCTGAGAATTGTGAAGAGAAGCTATCTCTTTCTAATTGTATACTCCGCTCACTTTCTTGGCGTGTTATTGAAAAACTACAAACGGCAACAAATGGGGTATAAGTGGAAGGGGCAAAAAATATATCTTCAAGTACTCTATTATTGATTTCTATGAGTAAAACGGTATCCCCTACAGTCAAAGGTAAGATAACTGTGAACAGATTCCATATAAGCAAAATCAATTTGTGTCCATTAAAATATTAGGCAGGTATATTTCACTGAACGAATGTTTTTTTTTGTTGATCATTCGTTGTTGGTAAACTATGTTAATAAAGGGCTCGGCTCGGGGGTCCCCTGGATCGAATAAAGTTAGGAGTGTTTGAGGAATTACATCTTAGCTGTATGCAATACAGCTCATTCATTGCGATGATATCTAAATTCCCGTTCTATGTACAATTCATTATACAAATCAATCGATAGCACTTCTTACCTGCGGGTAGTCACCAAACTTCGTCTGATAGTCGAAAACGTAGAGATAGGAATTCCGGTGTTCGGCCGAATGCAGATCAGCTGTATGCACTACCGGTGCGACGTATTGCGCATCGGATAAAGCTTCCAACGTCTCATCCCGGATATTAATCGGATGCTGCACTGGTCGTTCCCAGTCCGTGTATTCATTGACGATTGTGGCCAGTATCTCGGACAAGTGATAACTATACGTATTCCGGACGAACGTTCGGAGAATTTTCGATCTTCTGTCCGCCTCGATACCGTATTGTACGTCTTCTCCATTGAACGCAAAGTACGCTTCGGCTTTGACCACGCCCAGTAGCAGGTCGTACCTGGATAGTTTGGAAACGACGGTTTTGCGAAGCAAAACGCTGTTGAGTATGTTGATGGCGTTTTGCGGTTCTTGCTTAGGTTTACTTTGGTCGAAGTCGTTGTAATGAGAGACTTCTCCTGGAAAAATATCTAATTAATTTCTTAATTGTCTTTTCAAACTTCTAATTTAAAGGCATGTGAAGGACAAGAAGAATGAAAGAAAATTCACCACTGATGATTTGAAACGAAAAAAAGATGTTATCGCTATGTGATAACAACTGTTCATAATCAAGTAATATTCAGCATAGTATTTGGGATATGAATATATTTAGATAATAATTATATAAAATTCTAATTGTTATTGTTCTATCAATATGAGATCTATATTTCAGCGCTAAACTTTTCCAATGTAACAATTGAGAAATACATAAAAAATATATATTCCTTGTTGGTATTTGCCAGATAATAATGATAAGATATTGTCAGTCTAGGTCAATCAGTAACACCACAAAGTAAGAGTTCATCAGAAGAACAAATAGTTCTCTCCTAAATAGCTTCAGCGTATGTTTGAGAGCTGAACACTAAACAAGTGAAAATTTTTCTCCAGGACAGATCCCTGTGAAACACCAGTGTTGATACACATGGAGTGATCTATCTGAGTGAAAACTCGATAGTAAGCGACAAAGTTGGAGCGGCAAACCGTATGAGGAAAGTTTCCTAAGAAGGCTTTACTGCCAGACTCGGTCAAATGCTTATGATGACAGCCATATTTATTTATTTATTTATTTATTTATTTATTTATTTAATCTTACAATGATCAACAGGTATAAACCCAATTAACGATCAGGACAATGCATAAGACAATATATAAATGAATCAATTATTATCTAATCTAAATCTAAATAAAAACTATACTCTAGTCCGAGAGGAGACAAAATCAAAAAGAAAATGTAAGAATAGCCAAAAATATTTAACACAGCAATGAACAAAGAGAAAAAAATGATAGAAAGAGCTGAAAAAGTATGAATATTGTTTCATCGCAGTAAGCGAGCAATCTGTTTTAGGCTAGAATTGAAAATATCGTATTTAGTAGTAGTGTCATTGGTGTTATAGGCATGGCACATGCAAAATAATGGAGATAATTTAAGTAAGTTAGTACGAGGAGTTTGGAGGTAGAAAGTATTTACAGAGCGTGAGTTCAGCCGAGGAACTAGGAAATTGACTCTTTCCAGCAGCATGGGTGCAGTCAATTAGGTTATTAAGCAACTTGTACAGATTGACCTGGAGTTCATAATTAGTTCTGCGAGAAAGGGATGACATATTGAATCTATCTAACAGGAAAGAATTAGGAATGCCCCTGATAGGATAAAAACCGTCTGTCCTGAAGGACAGGTACTTCAAAAAGCGGCGCTGAACAGATTCCAGGGCATCTCTATGAACGGCATAACCAGGGAACCAAATCACAGATGCGTACTCAAGCCGCGATCGCACAAATGTTATGAACAACAATTTGAGCGTGTCTATGTCGGAAAAATCAATACAGCTTCGCACAATAAACTCAAGTAGTCTGTAAGCAGCCTCCATCACAGACTCCAGGTGAGAAATGAAGGATAGTTTGGGATCGAAAATTACGCCGAGGTCTTTATAGGTTGCTGGTCTCTTAAGGATAGTACCGTCTACGTTGTAATCAAATATAGTCAAGTTGGTCTTATTTGTGTAAGATATAACGCAGCACTTGTTAACATTAAGAGACAGCTTGTTCGCTGAACACCAAACAACCATCATATCAAGACTTCTCTGAAGTAGATAACAATCAACTGTGGATTTGATGACGAAGAACATTTTGAAATCATCGGCATATAAAAGACAGAGAACACTGAGACCTATTGAAATATCATTAACAAAGATGTTAAAAAATAGTGGTCCTAAAATTGAGCCTTGGGGGACTCCTGAAGAAGCAAGATACTCAACCGATCTCTGCCCATTTACCACGACAAATTGCCGCCTATCACTCAGATATGAGGCGATGAAAGATAAGAGTTCCACAGAGAAACCAATACCATCAAGTTTCCTTAACAGAAGTCTGTGGTCAAGCCTGTCGAAGGCCTTGGACAGATTGACATCGACTTGGAAGCCGGAATCCATATTTTCAGCGATGTATTGAGTGACAGATGCCAGGTTGGTGGATGTGGAACGACCCCTTACAAAACCGTGGTGTATATTAAGAAGGCGTGAATGGACTTTGAAATATACTCTATCGTAGATAAGAATCTCCAAGGCCTTAGCAAAATTTGAGAAGATGCTTATAGGTCTATAATTATGCACATCTACTCTATCACCACTTTTGAAGATCGGACAGACTTTCGACTGCTTCCATACTAGAGGGAAAGTACAGGATCTAAGACACCTATTGAATAGGTGAGTGAGGGGTACATATTGCCGGTCTTTGACGATTTTGGAGTTCTCTAAGTATTGATGAGCTCAATGTTGATTGCTTTCTTCATCACTTTAGAGATCACAGCTGATAGTACAATGGGTCGAATCTGTTCTTTGTAGATTATTCCGAGCTGCTGGGATGTAAAGTGGAGGATGACCATCAACCCATGTCAAACTTACCTAGTACCTGCCTTCATCATTGATAAAAATCAACTCTAAAAATGTTTCCAAAGTATCTGCTTCTATTTCTTCTCTCTGTTTCCGCTCTTTAGGATCCAAAAGACCCATAGCTTCTAATTCCCACAAATGTGAAATATCGTTACTACAAAACAAAGAATAAACTAACATTGAAGAAGTATCTGAACATCAATTTTTAACTCTAGAAATTTTTCTCATCAGAAACCAACCTAAGAGAGTTTCCATCACTACTAATCCGCATCAAAAAGAATATCGTTTTCCTGTACAAAATTTTCCTGCAATATCAGCTCCAATCAAAATTTCTATGGGACCGTCCTTCACATCTGTTATCAAAAAACCCAATTGTACAAGCTCATTTTTCCATGAACTTTCTCGTACAAAAACAACGTTATTACATATCAATTGTTGATCAAGAGCATCAAAATTACAAATATACCTTTTCATTTTTAAGGGTAACTCTATATCGATTATGATTTCTCATTTCTGTATTTGTACCTCCGAATAAGGCATGAATCAATTGTTCCGAACCCACAGGTTCGTATCCCATATCGACAGCAGCATGTGTTAGAATATTCGATCGCCAGTATCAATTATGGCCGTAACCAAACGTGTCTTAGATTTACTACCCAGTTGCACCACGAGTGCTTGAAGAGAAGTTTCATCATGATATGTGGTTTTCGATAAATAATCAACTGTCACAGAAGCATTTACATTTAAAAAATTTGATTCTGAAGAATGTTCTTGTAACACGTAATAGTAGCATACGACGAAATAGAAAACCAAGTTTTTCTGGAACTGTTTTCACAATGGAACTCAAATGATCGTCCCATTAGAAGTTGTTGTGGGTGTTGATGCCAAGTATGCTTATGGAGGATGTTGTGAACATTGATAAAACTACTTATATTGTATTAAATCTTTTTTTATTGATACTAATGGAAAATTATTATCTTTACGAATTTAGGAGCAGGAGTCATGTCCTAAGTCCATGACAGTCGTGTGGTGAAATTCATGAATAGTGATTGCATTATATATTCTTCATAAATATCAGGAAATAGACAGCTTGAAGAGATAATTGAACAGGTTCTTTGATGCGTTTTCTTTGACGAAATAGACGAGCATTCATTGCCATTGCGAAATAATAGGGAACGTGCTATTTCTAACCATTACCTCACCAGCTTACGTACACGCTCCTTTACGTTAGACGAGTAAACAAGTCCAATTTCGTATTCCCTCCAGTCACTGGAGAACGACAGAACCTGATCGAGTAATTAAAAGCCAAAATTAAGCGGTTTCGGTCGGGAACAATGTACGCAGAACCAGGACTTTCTGTATGTAATGAATTGAATGTAGAAGTAGCTGACATAATTTATCACTCTGTCGTCTTGCATCATTGAGCCTACCCTAAAGGAGATAGATATTCGATGAAAATGCGCGCTGTTCTGTAACAATTCCGATTTAGGAACGTTTACTAACACACAAGCCGAACGCAAAAAGTCTAAAAATGTATAATAAAACTTTCCCCTTATTACTTGGGATGTCTATTCTAGCTCCTGTAGAGTCATGTTTTTGAGACATTCATTTATCGTGCTGCTTTGTTACAGTCCAAATAAGTTCAAGAATTTATTTTGGCCAAATTATGTGAGATTTTCCTGAAGATTGCATTTTTATGAAACTCGACGTTTCAGAAGCGATGGTGACATAATTTTTTCTCTTAATCTCATGCTAAATTTTCCAACCTCCCTTTTGTATCGGAAGAATCGAAATAAGGGGTCTTCCGGAAGTTGGAAATTGAACAGAACACAGAACATTAAATTTGGAAATTATGCTGGCAAATTGTTCACCACACTGTTTCTTCCTCAAATCTAATAATATATTATGATAATGTGTGAACAATAAAACATTCGACTTACAAGCAAATTTTTACTAATAAGCTATGACGTTCCACAAGGTAGGGTATGAGGACTAGGTATAGGAATTAGTGCTGGAATGTACGAGAACTTAGAAGTTCCTTGATGAATGACTATTAATCTAGTACTATCTATGTGGGATAGCTCCATATTTGAACATTTGTGAGGGTCGAAAGCCAATCTAATCTCCAAAATTTTAATAGAAACATTTTGGTTAGATATTTCATTTGTATTCTATTCGAAAAGAAGTCAATGTTCAACCTCAAAAGTGGCTTTAGTCAGATTTAGATGAGGTTCTCTCCCCGGAGAGGAAATCAAGTGTCTTCAAATCGAGCCGTGTTGCAGGCATGCATATATTCACAAATCTCAACAGATATAATGAGAAATCAATTACCTGGTGGTTCCCCTGTATCTATTACAACGCCATCTACACTAGGTCCGAAGGAAAATGCAAAATCTGGAGCTATTACTGGAGTAGATAATAGCATATCAAGGGGTTTATCTCGAAGGCACTTGAGTAGATGTGGATGTGGAAGTTCTGGTGAACAGTTAGCATGGATGGCAACTTGTGCGGCATATCTAGAAGGTTCCTGCACTAACGCCCATGGGGACAGCGCCGATCCAGACATGAGTATGGCACGGTGGAATAATACTCCTGAAAATAAAAATTAGAGATGGTTAATGTTACGTTAGGCTGTATAAAATATAGAATGAATGTAAGCAGAAATACATTCAGAGATTCAATCTCATGAATATGAGTGCCAAGCTCGCTCACTTAGTAGGTAAAGGCACCAGTGAATGAACAATCAAGGCATTGTTTAGATAGTTATTTTATTATTAACTCAACTATGTAAGTTGAAAGTATATGCCAAAGAACTCCCTGTACATAACTTTTGAATAACTAATAAACACAAATTGAGTTCCAATGGATGAACATGGTATTCTAAAGAATGAACATGATGATCTAGTAAATTTACGAGGATATCGAAGCGACAAAGGCTCAACTTTAGGTTGTTGTTTGACGTCAGAGATATTAATAAATTGAAAAATATTTTTGACAATGCTAAGCCTAACACGTGGAAAACAGACCTAAATATCTCACGCCATCTATGAATAGATGTCCAACTAAAAAATCGAGCAATGTATCACATTGACAGATTTTTGGAACTTTGTTGTTGAGTGCGCCAGATGTCGACACCAAACCAAACCAATAAGAGAGTTAGAAACAAATGAATATATAAAGATACTCATTTAGGGTGGTTATGATCCTTCAGCAGAAATCCAGTATCAGTATAAGTATTTTCATATATTCATCTGTTGCTAATTTTCGTAATTGGTTTGGTTTTGTGGCACCATCTGACGCACTCTAGTAGTCTTACATTCCCCGAAATTTTTTTGAGATTGGAAAAATCTGTTAATGTGATACATTGCTTGATTTCTTAGTGGGACAACTATTCATGGATGGCGTGAGACATTTTGATCTGTTTACCACGTCCTTCAGTAACGTTGCAAACTTGCTCGTTCCGCCGAGGAACTCTATGAGAAAAGCGAAACAGCTGCCTGGAACTACAAGTTTGTGACGTTACTGATCGATCTCGACTAGAAATACTTCTTCATTACTAGATTTATTGCCTACATTCAATATTCAATCACGGATGGATTGATACAATTGATAACTTTCTATTTATGTGCAAAAGAAAAACAAATTATTTCAGTTTTCAGTTGGAGATTGTACATACCCACCTTAGAAGTATTCGACAAGTTGCCCCCAGTATACCGTATTTCTTGCAACTGGCTAGAAAGTGGCAGAGTGTTTATTCACAGGTGCCCGTTAATTACCAGGTGCCTTTCTCACGCCTCATAACAGGGTTTTCATTGTATGATACTAAATGTCATCAAGAGATGTAATATTACATTTCACATTAGAAAATTTCCCAGCTTATTAATAATACTTTCAACTACCTTTCAGACCATATAGAGGAATCCATCAAGAATCCTCCTTGTGGCTGAAGTAGGAGAAATACGTGGAACTCGTGGCCATATCTTTTCGACCTTAATGTATAATTGTATATTATTACATGCCATTATTAAGGGGTGAGTGTTTTCACTCACTTAATAAATTTTGCATGATTAATCCATATTTTATCAACAGATCATAACATAACACACATCCTCCACGTATTTTACATTCCGATATAATAGCGTTTCATATTTTATGAGGTTCATTTCAGTTTGCTCTAATGATATCATTTGCAGGTCTGAACGTATTTACAGGATATCTGCAGAAACTTCATTTTTCAGTTAAATTTCCCTGCAGAGCACACAACGAGTTCATCCTCTGAATACTAATTACCTACATTATGTAACGCATGACGTTCGCGAACCTGCTAATGTTGAAGTTGGTTTCAGTTAACTTGAAGAATTAAAAACGCTCGGCTGCAAATTCAAGGGCCTCCATTAAATTTACGATCATGAGAGTATTAAAACCGGAATAAATTAGTTATCAAAAAAAATATTTCAGATGTATCAGTTGATATTCAATTACAATGGTTCTCTGCCATGATCCTTTCCAGATAATATTTCAGATGTATCAGTTGATATTCAATTCCAATGGTTCTCTGCCATGATCCTTTCCAGATAAGCAACATACAGGCTTGTCGTAACGGTAATAGGTTCGGGTGCAAGTTATATGGCAGAAGTAACACATGTGTTATAATTTCGATTACTAGTGTTTCTGTTCGTTTTGGCGAAGTAAGCATTTCAAACTGAAATTAGTGCGATAAGGACGTCTTCTGATGATGGTCGTGCGATCGGAAAGTACGTATAGACGGAAATCATGAGCATATGTGTTTATATATAATTCATACCTGGTTTAACAATAATTATTAAACTGAAATATAGAGTATAGAACATAAAAAATCACATTTTCTCCATTATCATTAATTTCAGGGTTTATCATCTATTAAATTATAAGAAGATTGTGCTTCTGTAAATATTTAATCGTTTTCGTTTCGATTTCGGAGGTAACTATGCACTTTTCATCGTAATGAAGAAATATTTAGGATTTAAGCGGAAATGTTTTCACTCTCAAGAGCTTGTTAATTATAAACAATAGCTTACAATGTACCAGAAAGGAAGTGCGGTATAATTGCCGTTACTAAAATATCAATACGAATGTTACTAGTTTCGTGAAGTTGGCGCTGTTGAGGGAATTAGTACAATTCTTGTGAGATATCCCTAGTCGACGCTTGTTTCCAACTACATGCTTTTCAATTCCTTCAACCAACAATTATCAACTTGAAACAACCTTCTTAATTGCAATTTACATTAAAGAATAAAGAAAATAAGTTAACTTTTCCCTACTAAATGTATTAAGTTTACTTTTGAAATAGTACGGTATGACAAGAAATATAAGATACCGAAATTGAAAGTAATATAGCAATGGCTATGGAGATGAGCTGTGATCAATTGATCACGTGACTCCCCTCAGTTTTGTTCCTAAATATCTGTCGGTCACATATAGATGATTATAGGAATGGAAAATATGCACGAAATGATTTGGGAATCGCTTATAAAATACGTCACTTTATACTCTATATTACATTGTAATTTCATCCAAGCGATCTGCATTTTTTCAAAAAACTTATAATTGGTACAACATTTTCAGCTTGCCATTGCCATAAGGGTTAATCCATTAGAGAAGCACAAGTTGTATGGAAATGAACCAGATATTGCGTCATCATCATTCAATTCTTCATACATTTATCAGTGAGAATGATTTCCTCGGCAGCAAATATTCTACCTGCAGGATGAATAGGATCCTGAATACGAATAGAATGCAACGGCGTCTATCCCGGCATTTTGGATTATTTCAGAAAGGTTATGGAGCGTTAAAATTTTAAGATAAATATTTGGCAATATTTCATATTTTTCGCAATAATAAATCAGCAGGTAATATAATGTGCAGGAAATGGGAGTTTTCCTGAGACCTTATATAAATCAAAGATAATAATATTCGGCCTATATTCAAGTCGATACCTCTAAATACATATCTATATTCAAACCAAATTGCGGTGCGCTATCTGGCGGCCATAAATCAAACTATGGGCGTCTTGAATCTGTGCCAACTGCCATTGTAGGAACCGTACTCTGTAATTGACTTATTGGCCGGAAGTGAACTGAAAACGATCGATAACGAGAAGACCGTGCTCTTTCAAATGCCATCTTCAAGAACATCATTTAGTATTTAAACGCTTTTCACTTGTTTCGTCTTTCGTGGAATTATTTAGCAAGTTTGCGGCAGAATCAATCATCTAAATGAAAAGCTGACGCATTTTAAATGTGAGATTCGAGTTTTTCCTTGCGAATGCAAATTTCATCCAAGTGCGGAAGATGTCTTCTTGTGATCTGTAATATATTATATAAGGACCGATCAATAAATATAAGTTAGATATTTGGGATGATAAAATTTTGTACCTTAGAGTCTTCTAAATTCTCGATTTCACACAAAATGTGAATGATTACTGCTCATTATTCCATATCATGACTGATAGAATGATATAAATAAAGGTATTATGTTTCACAAGGGCCTTGCTTTACCTGATCAATCACCGTAGAAGTAGATTCCATATTTTCCAATGGTTGATAAGAGTGATAGGCCAGAATTGAGACCAGTTCTTTGCAGGTTGTCTGGTTGATGGAGAAACCTCTACTTATGAGCGGAAGCGAATCCAAAGTCCTTGTATTAACTGACCAATCACCCCGGTAAATAATTCCATATTACTTAATGGTTGAGTCAACATATGAAGGATAAGCCGGGATTGACACCAGTTTTCTGCAGGCTGTTTGAATGATGGAGAAAGAGCGTGTTTTGGTAAGACCCCTTCTACCTATGAGCGCATGGGAATCTGAGGGCCTAGCATTACCTGACCAATCACCCCAGAAGGTGATTCCATATCATTTGATGGTTGAGTCAACATAATAGTGATGAACCGGAATTGACAGCACTTATTTGTAGGTGGTTTGATTGATGTAGAAAGAGGGTGTTGGTGAAACACTCTCTACCTATGAGCAGATGGGAATCCAAGGGTTTTGCATAACCTGTTCGATCATTATCATCACCGGAATTAACACCAGTTCTTTGCAGGCTGTTTGGATGGTGGAGGAAGAGGGTGTTGGTACACAACCCTCTACCTATGAGTGGAAATAATCCAAGGGCCTCTGTAGAGACTCATCATCAACTGAATTTCAAGGTAAACGTTAGGCCAGTTGATGATTTTCTTTCAGGACCAGTCATTTTACCACCCAAAATGAATGCTGAAGACTTTTTCTTTTTCGTTACAAAATATTTACTCCATGATTTGCCTCCAGCGATCCGTCAACGTATGTTGTTTTGAATGAATGATCATCGCATGATGGTCGAAAGGTTCGGAACCATATGAACCAAATATTTTGTACCCGCTGAATTGGCTGGCACAACTGAGTATTGATAACATTTGGGCGGAAACGCAAAAAAATATCGAATTTATGTCCAACGACACCATGTTTCCCTGACCTCAAGCCGCAAGACTTACGTTTTGGGGGTTCATGAAAGAGTTTGTTTACATTGTTCCAATATTGAATGAGCAACATTTGCAGAAACGAATTACAGAAGGTGGGAGACCACTTAGGTTAAACCGCATATTTTCGACCCATTTTCCAGAATTTTTCTTCTCTTAGTGAAGTTTGTACCGAGAACCATCACAATTTTCCGAAAAACAAAATAATTAAGGTTTGTCTTGTAGAAATGGTAAATTTTCATTTTCCGGACTCATCCGGAAGACTATAGTAGGTTTTGATTTCATGATCATGAAATAATACTCAGCGACCACGAAAACACGTTGGACAAGAACCGAGCTAGGAATATGAAGGAAAAACGACGCAATCATCCACCGATTTTCCAGAATTTTCCTTCTTTTAGTGAAAATTGTACCAAGACACATTACGGCATCTTATTATCCCAATACTACAGTCCGAGAAAAATTTTGTTTCTTGCTAAGATTTGGTAAAATTTTCCGAGTCTTCCAGCAAACGGGCCTGATTTTCCATTTTACAATGACTTTGTATCTGAAGAGTCTCAGATATTCCATTTGTTATAAACAACATTCTATTTGTTAATTGAAAATGGTTTTTCATTGTTTATCAATAGTCATAATCACGAGCCCCCTTTTTTCTGACTAACGATGTATAAGCCATCTTAAACACGAGAAAATTTTGCATTTTCGTGTGGTCTAGAAAATTTCAGTAATAACCTCTATTTTTTCACACTTTTGACTATGCTACTGTATCTTGAGCATGAGATGTTTAAATAAATAATGGCATGGAGGAAGTTCATTATTTTTATCCAAAGAATTCGTGGTTAATGAATTGGCTCACTAAATTGCGACACCCTATATTATAGATATGGTGAAATTTAACGAAATTTTATAAACTTACTTATATGTAAGTTTATAGTGTATTGTTTCGAAAACTTCGAATGTGGTATTACAGTTTTCTGTATACTCCGAAATCTTTTCGAAGGACTGAAGCTCTTTCAAACAGTTTCATTTACCTGTAGAATATCACATTAATGGTCACAAATATAATATTATAGAATACGGATTCAACTTGGTGGAATTAAACTTAATGATTACATAATTTGCCAAGGAAATACTAGCGATGTGAAAATGATAAATATGTAATTGGAAGGGCGTCTTCACATCGTTGGAGGAAGGAATGACTCGATAAAACCTGATAAATAAATTGAGCAAACTAATTACGAACCACACCGAACTGTGTCACAATACGTTATATCCGATCTGAATCCAATACAAGGAATCTATTCAATTGATAATTATTCTGTTCCAATTCCCTCGTAGCTACCTTGTTCTATTTGATGCGAAGAATCTGTTGAATCTCTAGAGGAGGATATTATTGGCTCATAGTTTGTAATGGAAAACGACTAATTAGCATATCCCTAAATGTATCAACCCTAGTAAATCCGTAGAGGTGAATACTTTCGTATTGTCGTGGCGAAAAGCAATTTCACAATAACTATTTATCAAAGTTTCGAACACTCCTAACTATCGTTTATCTCTATTTCGGTTCTCGTGTTAGTGAAAACGAGGGTCGAAACCAATTTCACTGAAGGTATTCAAAGTTAAGTACATGGTAATAAAAATATACACTGGCTATGTAGCTACATCCTGAACTGTTTCATAATTACAACCAGTTCCGCAACATAGATAATTCAGCAACCTACCTTCGTGTAGACAAAAAGAAGAATTCAATTGAATTCAATTGTGTGGAGCTAGACAGAAATGAGTATCTCGGTTTAATTGCCGTTTGTTTCGTTCGAATGGAAATTTTCTACTCAAACGGGCAGGGGAGAATAATTCAGCAAAAATTCAAATTATTTATTGGAATTGAAGGTAGTAATGTTGGTATATTTGATTGGAAGCTTCCGCGAACAACGATTCTTGCGTAATCCTGGTTATCAGGTGGAGTTTCTGACGTTCATATCCAATTGCTTTAATTGAATTTTGTTTTTCATTCACACATTGTCTTTTTGACAACAAATTCGTTCGAAGCTCTCAAGCGCTTCCTATTTACTTCGGTCATACCTAATATCTTCAAGGAAGCTTATGGATGGCATGCTATCAGTTTATTTGTTCTCAATTTAAAATGGTAATTCGATGTGTTGACAATGCTTTTAATTTGGGAACATGATCGTGATCATCTCAATCTTTCAAAAACTAACACCCAAATAAGCATTTCACCATGAAAGCTGGAATCGCAAGGTTCATTCTCATTTCTGGATACCTGTCTCTGTCGACGAGCGCGACACTCACTATCTCAACGGCATCTTGTATCAATATCCTGCATGACAACAATCTGTCATAAAATCGCTGGTTTTTAGCATAGAAATGGAGAATAGAGTTCTTGACTTCCATTAGTGCAATGCTTTACAAAAAGACACAATCTAAGAATTTTGAACAGAGGCTGTCTTTTTCGAATTGTATACTACTACTTTCTTGGCGCGTTATTTGGAAACAACAACGGAGAGACAGCCGCTTATCAAATTCCTTAGACGGAGTCAAAAAATATCTACCTTCTTGATCTTTACGATTTTTAGACTGATCCACAAATTCCCTTACTACATTCTTTCCTCATATCGGAGATGTCGCAAACCTAGTTTCAAAAATTCGAGCAAGCATAATATTTCTCATAGGAAAAGTTGGCCAGATATTCAAATCTACCATTGGTTTTCAACGCTAAGGTAACATGTTGCACCGTTCCGAAATCCTCAATTTTATCTATCCCTCAGGTAAATGCACTATAGAATCACTTTTAATTAACTCTTCCGTCGTTGTTATTAATATAATAAGATTCTTGACCCAGTATGAATTATATAAAAAATTCTCGGGAATTAGGTCACATTAACACTCTGTTATAAATGTTCGTCTTTAGGTACGTTTCGGTCTCACGACCATCATCAGAAGACTTATTTTGTTAAAAAGGGGTTAACTAAAACTAATTAACGATACAATTTTCGATTATTCGTGGTTCTGTTCGTTTCGACGGCGTGAGCTTTTTGATTGAAAATTGTGCGATATGGACGCTTGTGCTAATTAGTTTTAGTTAACCCCTTTTTAACAAAATAAGTTTTCTGATGATGGTCGTGAGACCGAAACGTACGTAAAGACGAACATTTATAACAGAGTGTTAATGTGACCTGATTCCCGAGAATTTTTTATATGTCATTGTTATTCACAACATTCTGAGACGCCATAGAACAAGTTCCATCAGTTACATAAACCTACTTTTTTGAATTTTCCCAAATTTCATAATTAATAGTGAATTTGGTCAATCTCATTGATTCTGATATAAATTCGTCATAAAACATCCTCATGGATGACATATTCGAATCTACCATTCGTTTTCACCTCAGATGCTACGATAACATGTTAGGAGGTAGTTCAGTGGTCTAACCATCGATCTTCTAATCACTGAGGCCACCAGTCGCGGGTTCGAATTTCAGCGTCGGCGGGATTTTTTCGATGGCCTGAGAAAGTGGTGAGGTAAGATACAATGACCTTGGTTGCAGAATCGAGACTACCGCACGAGGTGGAGGGTTTAGTGGCTATATCTGAAATGTTTAAATGCGGATTGAGGGGACTCCACACTACCTTGTGGGATGTTATAGGCCCATAAGATTCCCATAAGGAGTTTCAGCCACCTTGAAAAAACATGTTACAGCGTTTCGAAATCCTGAATTTCGGCCATGTCTTGGATAAATACACTATAAAAACACTTTTAACATAATCAATAGATCCGCGACTGTTAGCCAGAATATTTTGAGATCCAATAGGACAAGTTTCATAAGTTACATGAATCTTCTGAAATTTTTTAATTTTCACAAATTCAAATTCCGAAGTGGTTAAGTTACTTAATAAACTTATCGGTTAAATTTGTTGATATCTAATTTTTTCCCTGATTTATAGATAGGTTTTATTGCACTAAGTTCAATGTGATCTGCCACAATGAATATATTAGATTCATAATATGCGTATTGATTGTATTTTTAACACTGTCTTAAGAAATTATGCACCCGGTATATATATTTGATGATATTATTTTGTATACGTAATCCGAGTGGTGCGATTTTCTGCAAGGCTTCCGAGGAAAATTACATTAGGTTTCATATCTTATCACGTTGAATATTAACTGGTGTGAGGTAAATGCCTGCAGACACGGATATATCTGTACCGTCTCGGATTTATAAAATAAGATACATCTTGGCGTATTTCGTGCTTGAAATATAATTCTCTAATTGGAAGCGATAAACCCAAAACAACCAAGTCTCCTTGTGACAACTATGTTCATCGGTACTCCGTAGTTCTGAACGAATATTGTTACAAACGCTCCAGTGAATGTATGTTGATAAGTCGTTTCCTCGAAGACATATTTCACTTTTGTTCGAGAGTCTGCAGTGCTTATATTATACTTTGAGCGTGTCAGAGCTAGAATATGCTGCAATTCTTCAATGCTCAGACTTTGTACTTCTTCAACGTATCTATTACAGTTTTTCCATTACATGTCAGTTAAGCAATTGCTTTCTATGGATTTATATTCCGATGGAGGTGAACGAGACATACCAACTTCATACATGTATTCTTCAGTGGCGGCTCGTGAGTAATAAAAGAGGGTGGGTGGGCACAAGAACAAAATCACCAATTTTTTCTACTTAAAATTCATTCTCTATTTTTCATGTTGGAAAAAATGTCAAAATCCGGAATAGACTGGAAGAACTTTTTTTCTATTGATAGGACCGCCAATGCGTTCAGTCGATCTTCTGACATTGTGCTTCTCAGAAAAGTTTTAATGCGTTTGAGGGTGGAAAAACATCGTTCACATTCTACTGCTGACATGGGCGTTGTACAAATAATATCCAACAGTTTGTATGTTCCCGTCAAAATCTTTCTCAGGTTGTTGTTTGTTATGAACACTAAAAGTGGCAAAGTCCCCCTACGACACACATGTCATCGCGCTCATAAATTGCTGAAAGTTCACTTTTTGATGTTACACTGTCCAACATAGGTTAAGATTTCACAGCTTCATCAAAACGTTTCTGTGGAAACGCATGTCTGTAAATTTTGAAATTTTGAGAATCAAATTTTTTGCTGCACTTAAGTAATCTCTGAATCGAATCGGTCGCCAAATTGACTGAAAATAGTGTCACATACTTCCTTTCCGATAACAGCTCTGTTTTCTTCAGCTTTCGTTTTTTGTCTTCACCCAGCTTGTTCTTTATTATTGTGTTCTCGATTGTCATTGTCAGTAAAATTTCTAATTCGAATAATTTGCTGTTGGAATTGTTCAACAAGAGAGTCACTTCTAATGGTCAATTTTACAGTCGGCTTACAAAAGCCGGCCAGTGAAATCCGCGGCCTTCCTATTGTATTCATCCATTAGAAACACTGCTTGTATTTGAGCAATATCTGTTATCTTAGGTTTGATTCAATACGATATTCGAAATTTCCATCCCTGTCAATGTATCGAAGCAAACAAGGTGGCCTCGCATTAATACAGCTCTTATCAAGTGTGTTATGATACAGTTACTCGTATTTCCATGAACTGCATAAATTATGATACATATATC
The DNA here is from genome assembly GCA_958510875.1 of Endomychus coccineus. Classification (NCBI taxonomy): domain Eukaryota; kingdom Metazoa; phylum Arthropoda; class Insecta; order Coleoptera; family Endomychidae; genus Endomychus; species Endomychus coccineus. Next base: position 4,465,841 of record OY294069.1, on the reverse strand, counting down.
CTTTACGTACAATGTTATAACATCATCCTTAGGGGTATTTACTATAATTTGCATACGAGAGACCTACGTATATAATATATCAAAGAACATAATGCCACTGTCTCGGCGAATCGAGCGGGGGGTGTGACTCTAATCTGATATCATTTACTAGCGTAACACGAATCTGTCAAGACCTATATCCTGCTGAATCTCATATGAAATAATGATTAATGTGGGAGAATTGAACGATGTGCAATCTTATGTGTCATAATCCATTCGAAGAATATTGTTTTGCGAGCTTCCATGGATTAGGTGGTTGTTGTTCCTCCAATAATATAATTCGGTGGTTAAAGTGACTACCCCAAAGAAATATTGGAATGAATACTTCATTATTACTGACATCAGGGAGCTGATTCAGCCTGTTTTGGAACGAGAGTGTAAATAGTATAAGGCCCAAACTATTGCCCATTTAACATAAGCTACCCCTGCATATTACCATCACTCTTAAAAAGTTATTCAACATAACCATAGACTACAATTCAAACTTTTTCGGTGCCCAACCTGCCAAAAGTTTATCATAGCATTCATTTTAGCACCTAGTCTCCAGTTGCTTCTGCCAGAGTATACCATCGAATACCACCAATGCTGCAAGTCCAGAATTCATATCCAGGATGACGTGATTATTGAAAAAATTAACGAGCATTGCCACTGTATCTCCGTTGGATGAGTGGAGGCTGCAGTAACCAGAACATCGATGGTTGAAGTGACTGCCACAAAGAAATATTGGAATGAATACTTCATTATTACTGACATCAGGGAGCTGATTCAGCCTGTTTTGGAACGAGAGTGTAAATAGTATAAGGCCCAAACTATTGCCCATTTAACATAAGCTACCCTTGCATATTACCATCACTCTTAAAAAGTTATTCAACACAACCATAGACTACAATTCAAAGTTTTTCGGTGCCCAACCTGCCAAAAGTTTATCATAGCATTCATTTTAGCACCTAGTCTCCAGTTGCTTCTGCCAGAGTATACCATCGAAGACCAACGATGCTGCAAGCCCTGAATTCATATCCAGGATGACGTGATTATTGAAAAAATTAACGAGCATTGCCACTGTATCTCCGTTGGATGAGTGGAGGCTGCAGTAACCAGAACATCGATGATTGAAGTGACTGCCACAAAGAAATATTGGAATGAATACTTCATTATTACTGACATCAGGGAGCTGATTCAGCCTGTTTTGGAACGAGAGTGTAAATAGTATAAGGCCCAAACTATTGCCCATTTAACATAAGCTACCCCTGCATATTACCATCACTCTTAAAAAGTTATTCAACACAACCATAGACTACAATTCAAAGTTTTTCGGTGCCCAACCTGCCAAAAGTTTATCATAGCATTCATTTTAGCACCTAGTCTCCAGTTGCTTCTGCCAGAGTATACCATCGAATACCACCAATGCTGCAAGTCCAGAATCCATATCCAGGATGACGTGATTATTGAAAAAATTAACGAGCATTGCCACTGTATCTCCGTTGGATGAGTGGAGGCTGCAGTAACCAGAACATCGATGGTTGAAGTGACTGCCACAAAGAAATATTGGAATGAATACTTCGTTATTACTGACATCAGGGAGCTGATTCAGCCTGTTTTGGAACGAGAGTGTAAATAGTATAAGGCCCAAACTATTGCCCATTTAACATAAGCTACCCCTGCATATTACCATCACTCTTAAAAAGTTATTCAACACAACCATAGACTACAATTCAAAGTTTTTCGGTGCCCAACCTGCCAAAAGTTTATCATAGCATTCATTTTAGCACCTAGTCTCCAGTTGCTTCTGCCAGAGTTTACCATCGAATACCACCAATGCTGCAAGTCCAGAATCCATATCCAGGATGACGTGATTATTGAAAAAAATTAACGAGCATTGCCACTGTATCTCCGTTGGATGAGTGGAGGCTGCAGTAACCAGAACATCGATGGTTGAAGTGACTGCCACAAAGAAATATTGGAACGAATACTTCATTATTACTGACATCAGGGAGCTGATTCAGCCTGTTTTGGAACGAGAGTGTAAATAGTATAAGGCCCAAACTATTGCCCATTTAACATAAGCTACCCCTGCATATTACCATCACTCTTAAAAAGTTATTCAACACAACCATAGACTACAATTCAAAGTTTTTCGGTGCCCAACCTGCCAAAAGTTTATCATAGCATTCATTTTAGCACCTAGTCTCCAGTTGCTTCTGCCAGAGTATACCATCGAAGACCAACGATGCTGCAAGTCCAGAATTCATATCCAGGATGACGTGATTATTGAAAAAATTAACGAGCATTGCCACTGTATCTCCGTTGGATGAGTGGAGGCTGCAGTAACCAGAACATCGATGGTTGAAGTGACTGCCACAAAGAAATATTGGAATGAATACTTCATTATTACTGACATCAGGGAGCTGATTCAGCCTGTTTTGGAACGAGAGTGTAAATAGTATAAGGCCCAAACTATTGCCCATTTAACATAAGCTACCCCTGCATATTACCATCACTCTTAAAAAGTTATTCAACACAACCATAGACTACAATTCAAAGTTTTTCGGTGCCCAACCTGCCAAAAGTTTATCATAGCATTCATTTTAGCACCTAGTCTCCAGTTGCTTCTGCCAGAGTATACCATCGAAGACCAACGATGCTGCAAGCCCAGAATTCATATCCAGGATGACGTGATTATTGAAAAAATTAACGAGCATTGCCACTGTATCTCCGTTGGATGAGTGGAGGCTGCAGTAACCAGAACATCGATGGTTGAAGTGACTGCCACAAAGAAATATTGGAATGAATACTTCATTATTACTGACATCAGGGAGCTGATTCAGCCTGTTTTGGAACGAGAGTGTAAATAGTATAAGGCCCAAACTATTGCCCATTTAACAAAAGCTACCCCTGCATATTACCATCACTCTTAAAAAGTTATTCAACACAACCATAGACTACAATTCAAAGTTTTTCGGTGCCCAACCTGCCAAAAGTTTATCATAGCATTCATTTTAGCACCTAGTCTCCAGTTGCTTCTGCCAGAGTATACCATCGAAGACCAACGATGCTGCAAGTCCAGAATCCATATCCAGGATGACGTGATTATTGAAAAAATTAACGAGCATTGCCACTGTATCTCCGTTGGATGAGTGGAGGCTGCAGTAACCAGAACATCGATGGTTGAAGTGACTGCCACAAAGAAATATTGGAATGAATACTTCGTTATTACTGACATCAGGGAGCTGATTCAGCCTGTTTTGGAACGAGAGTGTAAATAGTATAAGGCCCAAACTATTGCCCATTCAACATAAGCTACCCCTGCATATTACCATCACTCTTAAAAAGTTATTCAACACAACCATAGACTACAATTCAAAGTTTTTCGGTGCCCAACCTGCCAAAAGTTTATCATAGCATTCATTTTAGCACCTAGTCTCCAGTTGCTTCTGCCAGAGTATACCATCGAAGACCAACGATGCTGCAAGTCCAGAATCCATATCCAGGATGACGTGATTATTGAAAAAATTAACGAGCATTGCCACTGTATCTCCGTTGGATGAGTGGAGGCTGCAGTAACCAGAACATCGATGGTTGAAGTGACTGCCACAAAGAAATATTGGAATGAATACTTCGTTATTACTGACATCAGGGAGCTGATTCAGCCTGTTTTGGAACGAGAGTGTAAATAGTATAAGGTCCAAACTATTGCTCATTTAACATAAGCTACCCCTGCATATTACCATCACTCTTAAAAAGTTATTCAACACAACCATAGACTACAATTCAAAGTTTTTCGGTGCCCAACCTGCCAAAAGTTTATCATAGCATTCATTTTAGCACCTAGTCTCCAGTTGCTTCTGCCAGAGTATACCATCGAAGACCAACGATGCTGCAAGTCCAGAATCCATATCCAGGATGACGTGATTATTGAAAAAATTAACGAGCATTGCCACTGTATCTCCGTTGGATGAGTGGAGGCTGCAGTAACCAGAACATCGATGGTTGAAGTGACTGCCACAAAGAAATATTGGAATGAATACTTCGTTATTACTGACATCAGGGAGCTGATTCAGCCTGTTTTGGAACGAGAGTGTAAATAGTATAAGGCCCAAACTATTGCCCATTTAACATAAGCTACCCCTGCATATTACCATCACTCTTAAAAAGTTATTCAACACAACCATAGACTACAATTCAAAGTTTTTCGGTGCCCAACCTGCCAAAAGTTTATCATAGCATTCATTTTAGCACCTAGTCTCCAGTTGCTTCTGCCAGAGTATACCATCGAAGACCAACGATGCTGCAAGTCCAGAATCCATATCCAGGATGACGTGATTATTGAAAAAATTAACGAGCATTGCCACTGTATCTCCGTTGGATGAGTGGAGGCTGCAGTAACCAGAACATCGATGGTTGAAGTGACTGCCACAAAGAAATATTGGAATGGATACTTCGTTATTACTGACATCAGGGAGCTGATTCAGCCTGTTTTGGAACGAGAGTGTAAATAGTATAAGGCCCAAACTATTGCCCATTTAACATAAGCTACCCCTGCATATTACCATCACTCTTAAAAAGTTATTCAACACAACCATAGACTACAATTCAAAGTTTTTCGGTGCCCAACCTGCCAAAAGTTTATCATAGCATTCATTTTAGCACCTAGTCTCCAGTTGCTTCTGCCAGAGTATACCATCGAAGACCAACGATGCTGCAAGTCCAGAATCCATATCCAGGATGACGTGATTATTGAAAAAATTAACGAGCATTGCCACTGTATCTCCGTTGGATGAGTGGAGGCTGCAGTAACCAGAACATCGATGGTTGAAGTGACTGCCACAAAGAAATATTGGAATGAATACTTCGTTATTACTGACATCAGGGAGCTGATTCAGCCTGTTTTGGAACGAGAGTGTAAATAGTATAAGGCCCAAACTATTGCCCATTTAACATAAGCTACCCCTGCATATTACCATCACTCTTAAAAAGTTATTCAACACAACCATAGACTACAATTCAAAGTTTTTCGGTGCCCAACCTGCCAAAAGTTTATCATAGCATTCATTTTAGCACCTAGTCTCCAGTTGCTTCTGCCAGAGTATACCATCGAAGACCAACGATGCTGCAAGTCCAGAATCCATATCCAGGATGACGTGATTATTGAAAAAATTAACGAGCATTGCCACTGTATCTCCGTTGGATGAGTGGAGGCTGCAGTAACCAGAACATCGATGGTTGAAGTGACTGCCACAAAGAAATATTGGAATGAATACTTCGTTATTACTGACATCAGGGAGCTGATTCAGCCTGTTTTGGAACGAGAGTGTAAATAGTATAAGGCCCAAACTATTGCCCATTTAACATAAGCTACCCCTGCATATTACCATCACTCTTAAAAAGTTATTCAACACAACCATAGACTACAATTCAAAGTTTTTCGGTGCCCAACCTGCCAAAAGTTTATCATAGCATTCATTTTAGCACCTAGTCTCCAGTTGCTTCTGCCAGAGTATACCATCGAAGACCAACGATGCTGCAAGTCCAGAATCCATATCCAGGATGACGTGATTATTGAAAAAATTAACGAGCATTGCCACTGTATCTCCGTTGGATGAGTGGAGGCTGCAGTAACCAGAACATCGATGGTTGAAGTGACTGCCACAAAGAAATATTGGAATGAATACTTCGTTATTACTGACATCAGGGAGCTGATTCAGCCTGTTTTGGAACGAGAGTGTAAATAGTATAAGGCTCAAACTATTGCCCATTTAACATAAGCTACCCCTGCATATTACCATCACTCTTAAAAAGTTATTCAACACAACCATAGACTACAATTCAAAGTTTTTCGGTGCCCAACCTGCCAAAAGTTTATCATAGCATTCATTTTAGCACCTAGTCTCCAGTTGCTTCTGCCAGAGTATACCATCGAAGACCAACGATGCTGCAAGTCCAGAATCCATATCCAGGATGACGTGATTATTGAAAAAATTAACGAGCATTGCCACTGTATCTCCGTTGGATGAGTGGAGGCTGCAGTAACCAGAACATCGATGGTTGAAGTGACTGCCACAAAGAAATATTGGAATGAATACTTCGTTATTACTGACATCAGGGAGCTGATTCAGCCTGTTTTGGAACGAGAGTGTAAATAGTATAAGGCCCAAACTATTGCCCATTTAACATAAGCTACCCCTGCATATTACCATCACTCTTAAAAAGTTATTCAACACAACCATAGACTACAATTCAAAGTTTTTCGGTGCCCAACCTGCCAAAAGTTTATCATAGCAGTCATTTTAGCACCTAGTCTCCAGTTGCTTCTGCCAGAGTATACCATCGAAGACCAACGATGCTGCAAGTCCAGAATCCATATCCAGGATGACGTGATTATTGAAAAAATTAACGAGCATTGCCACTGTATCTCCGTTGGATGAGTGGAGGCTGCAGTAACCAGAACATCGATGGTTGAAGTGACTGCCACAAAGAAATATTGGAATGAATACTTCGTTATTACTGACATCAGGGAGCTGATTCAGCCTGTTTTGGAACGAGAGTGTAAATAGTATAAGGCTCAAACTATTGCCCATTTAACATAAGCTACCCCTGCATATTACCATCACTCTTAAAAAGTTATTCAACACAACCATAGACTACAATTCAAAGTTTTTCGGTGCCCAACCTGCCAAAAGTTTATCATAGCATTCATTTTAGCACCTAGTCTCCAGTTGCTTCTGCCAGAGTATACCATCGAAGACCAACGATGCTGCAAGTCCAGAATCCATATCCAGGATGACGTGATTATTGAAAAAATTAACGAGCATTGCCACTGTATCTCCGTTGGATGAGTGGAGGCTGCAGTAACCAGAACATCGATGGTTGAAGTGACTGCCACAAAGAAATATTGGAATGAATACTTCGTTATTACTGACATCAGGGAGCTGATTCAGCCTGTTTTGGAACGAGAGTGTAAATAGTATAAAGCCCAAACTATTGCCCATTTAACATAAGCTACCCCTGCATATTACCATCACTCTTAAAAAGTTATTCAACACAACCATAGACTACAATTCAAAGTTTTTCGGTGCCCAACCTGCCAAAAGTTTATCATAGCATTCATTTTAGCACCTAGTCTCCAGTTGCTTCTGCCAGAGTATACCATCGAAGACCAACGATGCTGCAAGTCCAGAATCCATATCCAGGATGACGTGATTATTGAAAAAATTAACGAGCATTGCCACTGTATCTCCGTTGGATGAGTGGAGGCTGCAGTAACCAGAACATCGATGGTTGAAGTGACTGCCACAAAGAAATATTGGAATGAATACTTCGTTATTACTGACATCAGGGAGCTGATTCAGCCTGTTTTGGAACGAGAGTGTAAATAGTATAAGGCTCAAACTATTGCCCATTTAACATAAGCTACCCCTGCATATTACCATCACTCTTAAAAAGTTATTCAACACAACCATAGACTACAATTCAAAGTTTTTCGGTGCCCAACCTGCCAAAAGTTTATCATAGCATTCATTTTAGCACCTAGTCTCCAGTTGCTTCTGCCAGAGTATACCATCGAAGACCAACGATGCTGCAAGTCCAGAATCCATATCCAGGATGACGTGATTATTGAAAAAATTAACGAGCATTGCCACTGTATCTCCGTTGGATGAGTGGAGGCTGCAGTAACCAGAACATCGATGGTTGAAGTGACTGCCACAAAGAAATATTGGAATGAATACTTCGTTATTACTGACATCAGGGAGCTGATTCAGCCTGTTTTGGAACGAGAGTGTAAATAGTATAAGGCCCAAACTATTGCCCATTTAACATAAGCTACCCCTGCATATTACCATCACTCTTAAAAAGTTATTCAACACAACCATAGACTACAATTCAAAGTTTTTCGGTGCCCAACCTGCCAAAAGTTTATCATAGCATTCATTTTAGCACCTAGTCTCCAGTTGCTTCTGCCAGAGTATACCATCGAAGACCAATGATGCTGCAAGTCCAGAATCCATATCCAGGATGACGTGATTATTGAAAAAATTAACGAGCATTGCCACTGTATCTCCGTTGGATGAGTGGAGGCTGCAGTAACCAGAACATCGATGGTTGAAGTGACTGCCACAAAGAAATATTGGAATGAATACTTCGTTATTACTGACATCAGGGAGCTGATTCAGCCTGTTTTGGAACGAGAGTGTAAATAGTATAAGGCCCAAACTATTGCCCATTTAACATAAGCTACCCCTGCATATTACCATCACTCTTAAAAAGTTATTCAACACAACCATAGACTACAATTCAAAGTTTTTCGGTGCCCAACCTGCCAAAAGTTTATCATAGCATTCATTTTAGCACCTAGTCTCCAGTTGCTTCTGCCAGAGTATACCATCGAAGACCAACGATGCTGCAAGTCCAGAATCCATATCCAGGATGACGTGATTATTGAAAAAATTAACGAGCATTGCCACTGTATCTCCGTTGGATGAGTGGAGGCTGCAGTAACCAGAACATCGATGGTTGAAGTGACTGCCACAAAGAAATATTGGAATGAATACTTCGTTATTACTGACATCAGGGAGCTGATTCAGCCTGTTTTGGAACGAGAGTGTAAATAGTATAAGGCCCAAACTATTGCCCATTTAACATAAGCTACCCCTGCATATTACCATCACTCTTAAAAAGTTATTCAACACAACCATAGACTACAATTCAAAGTTTTTCGGTGCCCAACCTGCCAAAAGTTTATCATAGCATTCATTTTAGCACCTAGTCTCCAGTTGCTTCTGCCAGAGTATACCATCGAAGACCAACGATGCTGCAAGTCCAGAATCCATATCCAGGATGACGTGATTATTGAAAAAATTAACGAGCATTGCCACTGTATCTCCGTTGGATGAGTGGAGGCTGCAGTAACCAGAACATCGATGGTTGAAGTGACTGCCACAAAGAAATATTGGAATGAATACTTCGTTATTACTGACATCAGGGAGCTGATTCAGCCTGTTTTGGAACGAGAGTGTAAATAGTATAAGGCCCAAACTATTGCCCATTTAACATAAGCTACCCCTGCATATTACCATCACTCTTAAAAAGTTATTCAACACAACCATAGACTACAATTCAAAGTTTTTCGGTGCCCAACCTGCCAAAAATTTATCATAGCATTCATTTTAGCACCTAGTCTCCAGTTGCTTCTGCCAGAGTATACCATCGAAGACCAACGATGCTGCAAGTCCAGAATCCATATCCAGGATGACGTGATTATTGAAAAAATTAACGAGCATTGCCACTGTATCTCCGTTGGATGAGTGGAGGCTGCAGTAACCAGAACATCGATGGTTGAAGTGACTGCCACAAAGAAATATTGGAATGAATACTTCGTTATTACTGACATCAGGGAGCTGATTCAGCCTGTTTTGGAACGAGAGTGTAAATAGTATAAGGCCCAAACTATTGCCCATTTAACATAAGCTACCCCTGCATATTACCATCACTCTTAAAAAGTTATTCAACACAACCATAGACTACAATTCAAAGTTTTTCGGTGCCCAACCTGCCAAAAGTTTATCATAGCATTCATTTTAGCACCTAGTCTCCAGTTGCTTCTGCCAGAGTATACCATCGAAGACCAACGATGCTGCAAGTCCAGAATCCATATCCAGGATGACGTGATTATTGAAAAAATTAACGAGCATTGCCACTGTATCTCCGTTGGATGAGTGGAGGCTGCAGTAACCAGAACATCGATGGTTGAAGTGACTGCCACAAAGAAATATTGGAATGAATACTTCGTTATTACTGACATCAGGGAGCTGATTCAGCCTGTTTTGGAACGAGAGTGTAAATAGTATAAGGCCCAAACTATTGCCCATTTAACATAAGCTACCCCTGCATATTACCATCACTCTTAAAAAGTTATTCAACACAACCATAGACTACAATTCAAAGTTTTTCGGTGCCCAACCTGCCAAAAGTTTATCATAGCATTCATTTTAGCACCTAGTCTCCAGTTGCTTCTGCCAGAGTATACCATCGAAGACCAACGATGCTGCAAGTCCAGAATTCATATCCAGGATGACGTGATTATTGAAAAAATTAACGAGCATTGCCACTGTATCTCCGTTGGATGAGTGGAGGCTGCAGTAACCAGAACATCGATGGTTGAAGTGACTGCCACAAAGAAATATTGGAATGAATACTTCGTTATTACTGACATCAGGGAGCTGATTCAGCCTGTTTTGGAACGAGAGTGTAAATAGTATAAGGCCCAAACTATTGCCCATTTAACATAAGCTACCCCTGCATATTACCATCACTCTTAAAAAGTTATTCAACACAACCATAGACTACAATTCAAAGTTTTTCGGTGCCCAACCTGCCAAAAGTTTATCATAGCATTCATTTTAGCACCTAGTCTCCAGTTGCTTCTGCCAGAGTATACCATCGAAGACCAACGATGCTGCAAGTCCAGAATCCATATCCAGGATGACGTGATTATTGAAAAAATTAACGAGCATTGCCACTGTATCTCCGTTGGATGAGTGGAGGCTGCAGTAACCAGAACATCGATGGTTGAAGTGACTGCCACAAAGAAATATTGGAATGAATACTTCGTTATTACTGACATCAGGGAGCTGATTCAGCCTGTTTTGGAACGAGAGTGTAAATAGTATAAGGCCCAAACTATTGCCCATTTAACATAAGCTACCCCTGCATATTACCATCACTCTTAAAAAGTTATTCAACACAACCATAGACTACAATTCAAAGTTTTTCGGTGCCCAACCTGCCAAAAGTTTATCATAGCATTCATTTTAGCACCTAGTCTCCAGTTGCTTCTGCCAGAGTATACCATCGAAGACCAACGATGCTGCAAGTCCAGAATCCATATCCAGGATGACGTGATTATTGAAAAAATTAACGAGCATTGCCACTGTATCTCCGTTGGATGAGTGGAGGCTGCAGTAACCAGAACATCGATGGTTGAAGTGACTGCCACAAAGAAATATTGGAATGAATACTTCGTTATTACTGACATCAGGGAGCTGATTCAGCCTGTTTTGGAACGAGAGTGTAAATAGTATAAGGCCCAAACTATTGCCCATTTAACATAAGCTACCCCTGCATATTACCATCACTCTTAAAAAGTTATTCAACACAACCATAGACTACAATTCAAAGTTTTTCGGTGCCCAACCTGCCAAAAGTTTATCATAGCATTCATTTTAGCACCTAGTCTCCAGTTGCTTCTGCCAGAGTATACCATCGAAGACCAACGATGCTGCAAGTCCAGAATCCATATCCAGGATGACGTGATTATTGAAAAAATTAACGAGCATTGCCACTGTATCTCCGTTGGATGAGTGGAGGCTGCAGTAACCAGAACATCGATGGTTGAAGTGACTGCCACAAAGAAATATTGGAATGAATACTTCGTTATTACTGACATCAGGGAGCTGATTCAGCCTGTTTTGGAACGAGAGTGTAAATAGTATAAGGCCCAAACTATTGCCCATTTAACATAAGCTACCCCTGCATATTACCATCACTCTTAAAAAGTTATTCAACACAACCATAGACTACAATTCAAAGTTTTTCGGTGCCCAACCTGCCAAAAGTTTATCATAGCATTCATTTTAGCACCTAGTCTCCAGTTGCTTCTGCCAGAGTATACCATCGAAGACCAACGATGCTGCAAGTCCAGAATCCATATCCAGGATGACGTGATTATTGAAAAAATTAACGAGCATTGCCACTGTATCTCCGTTGGATGAGTGGAGGCTGCAGTAACCAGAACATCGATGGTTGAAGTGACTGCCACAAAGAAATATTGGAATGAATACTTCGTTATTACTGACATCAGGGAGCTGATTCAGCCTGTTTTGGAACGAGAGTGTAAATAGTATAAGGCCCAAACTATTGCCCATTTAACATAAGCTACCCCTGCATATTACCATCACTCTTAAAAAGTTATTCAACACAACCATAGACTACAATTCAAAGTTTTTCGGTGCCCAACCTGCCAAAAGTTTATCATAGCATTCATTTTAGCACCTAGTCTCCAGTTGCTTCTGCCAGAGTATACCATCGAAGACCAACGATGCTGCAAGTCCAGAATCCATATCCAGGATGACGTGATTATTGAAAAAATTAACGAGCATTGCCACTGTATCTCCGTTGGATGAGTGGAGGCTGCAGTAACCAGAACATCGATGGTTGAAGTGACTGCCACAAAGAAATATTGGAATGAATACTTCGTTATTACTGACATCAGGGAGCTGATTCAGCCTGTTTTGGAACGAGAGTGTAAATAGTATAAGGCCCAAACTATTGCCCATTTAACATAAGCTACCCCTGCATATTACCATCACTCTTAAAAAGTTATTCAACACAACCATAGACTACAATTCAAAGTTTTTCGGTGCCCAACCTGCCAAAAGTTTATCATAGCATTCATTTTAGCACCTAGTCTCCAGTTGCTTCTGCCAGAGTATACCATCGAAGACCAACGATGCTGCAAGTCCAGAATCCATATCCAGGATGACGTGATTATTGAAAAAATTAACGAGCATTGCCACTGTATCTCCGTTGGATGAGTGGAGGCTGCAGTAACCAGAACATCGATGGTTGAAGTGACTGCCACAAAGAAATATTGGAATGAATACTTCGTTATTACTGACATCAGGGAGCTGATTCAGCCTGTTTTGGAACGAGAGTGTAAATAGTATAAGGCCCAAACTATTGCCCATTTAACATAAGCTACCCCTGCATATTACCATCACTCTTAAAAAGTTATTCAACACAACCATAGACTACAATTCAAAGTTTTTCGGTGCCCAACCTGCCAAAAGTTTATCATAGCATTCATTTTAGCACCTAGTCTCCAGTTGCTTCTGCCAGAGTATACCATCGAAGACCAACGATGCTGCAAGTCCAGAATCCATATCCAGGATGACGTGATTATTGAAAAAATTAACGAGCATTGCCACTGTATCTCCGTTGGATGAGTGGAGGCTGCAGTAACCAGAACATCGATGGTTGAAGTGACTGCCACAAAGAAATATTGGAATGAATACTTCGTTATTACTGACATCAGGGAGCTGATTCAGCCTGTTTTGGAACGAGAGTGTAAATAGTATAAGGCCCAAACTATTGCCCATTTAACATAAGCTACCCCTGCATATTACCATCACTCTTAAAAAGTTATTCAACACAACCATAGACTACAATTCAAAGTTTTTCGGTGCCCAACCTGCCAAAAGTTTATCATAGCATTCATTTTAGCACCTAGTCTCCAGTTGCTTCTGCCAGAGTATACCATCGAAGACCAACGATGCTGCAAGTCCAGAATCCATATCCAGGATGACGTGATTATTGAAAAAATTAACGAGCATTGCCACTGTATCTCCGTTGGATGAGTGGAGGCTGCAGTAACCAGAACATCGATGGTTGAAGTGACTGCCACAAAGAAATATTGGAATGAATACTTCGTTATTACTGACATCAGGGAGCTGATTCAGCCTGTTTTGGAACGAGAGTGTAAATAGTATAAGGCCCAAACTATTGCCCATTTAACATAAGCTACCCCTGCATATTACCATCACTCTTAAAAAGTTATTCAACACAACCATAGACTACAATTCAAAGTTTTTCGGTGCCCAACCTGCCAAAAGTTTATCATAGCATTCATTTTAGCACCTAGTCTCCAGTTGCTTCTGCCAGAGTATACCATCGAAGACCAACGATGCTGCAAGTCCAGAATCCATATCCAGGATGACGTGATTATTGAAAAAATTAACGAGCATTGCCACTGTATCTCCGTTGGATGAGTGGAGGCTGCAGTAACCAGAACATCGATGGTTGAAGTGACTGCCACAAAGAAATATTGGAATGAATACTTCGTTATTACTGACATCAGGGAGCTGATTCAGCCTGTTTTGGAACGAGAGTGTAAATAGTATAAGGCCCAAACTATTGCCCATTTAACATAAGCTACCCCTGCATATTACCATCACTCTTAAAAAGTTATTCAACACAACCATAGACTACAATTCAAAGTTTTTCGGTGCCCAACCTGCCAAAAGTTTATCATAGCATTCATTTTAGCACCTAGTCTCCAGTTGCTTCTGCCAGAGTATACCATCGAAGACCAACGATGCTGCAAGTCCAGAATCCATATCCAGGATGACGTGATTATTGAAAAAATTAACGAGCATTGCCACTGTATCTCCGTTGGATGAGTGGAGGCTGCAGTAACCAGAACATCGATGGTTGAAGTGACTGCCACAAAGAAATATTGGAATGAATACTTCGTTATTACTGACATCAGGGAGCTGATTCAGCCTGTTTTGGAACGAGAGTGTAAATAGTATAAGGCCCAAACTATTGCCCATTTAACATAAGCTACCCCTGCATATTACCATCACTCTTAAAAAGTTATTCAACACAACCATAGACTACAATTCAAAGTTTTTCGGTGCCCAACCTGCCAAAAGTTTATCATAGCATTCATTTTAGCACCTAGTCTCCAGTTGCTTCTGCCAGAGTATACCATCGAAGACCAACGATGCTGCAAGTCCAGAATCCATATCCAGGATGACGTGATTATTGAAAAAATTAACGAGCATTGCCACTGTATCTCCGTTGGATGAGTGGAGGCTGCAGTAACCAGAACATCGATGGTTGAAGTGACTGCCACAAAGAAATATTGGAATGAATACTTCGTTATTACTGACATCAGGGAGCTGATTCAGCCTGTTTTGGAACGAGAGTGTAAATAGTATAAGGCCCAAACTATTGCCCATTTAACATAAGCTACCCCTGCATATTACCATCACTCTTAAAAAGTTATTCAACACAACCATAGACTACAATTCAAAGTTTTTCGGTGCCCAACCTGCCAAAAGTTTATCATAGCATTCATTTTAGCACCTAGTCTCCAGTTGCTTCTGCCAGAGTATACCATCGAAGACCAACGATGCTGCAAGTCCAGAATCCATATCCAGGATGACGTGATTATTGAAAAAATTAACGAGCATTGCCACTGTATCTCCGTTGGATGAGTGGAGGCTGCAGTAACCAGAACATCGATGGTTGAAGTGACTGCCACAAAGAAATATTGGAATGAATACTTCGTTATTACTGACATCAGGGAGCTGATTCAGCCTGTTTTGGAACGAGAGTGTAAATAGTATAAGGCCCAAACTATTGCCCATTTAACATAAGCTACCCCTGCATATTACCATCACTCTTAAAAAGTTATTCAACACAACCATAGACTACAATTCAAAGTTTTTCGGTGCCCAACCTGCCAAAAGTTTATCATAGCATTCATTTTAGCACCTAGTCTCCAGTTGCTTCTGCCAGAGTATACCATCGAAGACCAACGATGCTGCAAGTCCAGAATCCATATCCAGGATGACGTGATTATTGAAAAAATTAACGAGCATTGCCACTGTATCTCCGTTGGATGAGTGGAGGCTGCAGTAACCAGAACATCGATGGTTGAAGTGACTGCCACAAAGAAATATTGGAATGAATACTTCGTTATTACTGACATCAGGGAGCTGATTCAGCCTGTTTTGGAACGAGAGTGTAAATAGTATAAGGCCCAAACTATTGCCCATTTAACATAAGCTACCCCTGCATATTACCATCACTCTTAAAAAGTTATTCAACACAACCATAGACTACAATTCAAAGTTTTTCGGTGCCCAACCTGCCAAAAGTTTATCATAGCATTCATTTTAGCACCTAGTCTCCAGTTGCTTCTGCCAGAGTATACCATCGAAGACCAACGATGCTGCAAGTCCAGAATCCATATCCAGGATGACGTGATTATTGAAAAAATTAACGAGCATTGCCACTGTATCTCCGTTGGATGAGTGGAGGCTGCAGTAACCAGAACATCGATGGTTGAAGTGACTGCCACAAAGAAATATTGGAATGAATACTTCGTTATTACTGACATCAGGGAGCTGATTCAGCCTGTTTTGGAACGAGAGTGTAAATAGTATAAGGCCCAAACTATTGCCCATTTAACATAAGCTACCCCTGCATATTACCATCACTCTTAAAAAGTTATTCAACACAACCATAGACTACAATTCAAAGTTTTTCGGTGCCCAACCTGCCAAAAGTTTATCATAGCATTCATTTTAGCACCTAGTCTCCAGTTGCTTCTGCCAGAGTATACCATCGAAGACCAACGATGCTGCAAGTCCAGAATCCATATCCAGGATGACGTGATTATTGAAAAAATTAACGAGCATTGCCACTGTATCTCCGTTGGATGAGTGGAGGCTGCAGTAACCAGAACATCGATGGTTGAAGTGACTGCCACAAAGAAATATTGGAATGAATACTTCGTTATTACTGACATCAGGGAGCTGATTCAGCCTGTTTTGGAACGAGAGTGTAAATAGTATAAGGCCCAAACTATTGCCCATTTAACATAAGCTACCCCTGCATATTACCATCACTCTTAAAAAGTTATTCAACACAACCATAGACTACAATTCAAAGTTTTTCGGTGCCCAACCTGCCAAAAGTTTATCATAGCATTCATTTTAGCACCTAGTCTCCAGTTGCTTCTGCCAGAGTATACCATCGAATACCACCAATGCTGCAAGTCCAGAATCCATATCCAGGATGACGTGATTATTGAAAAAATTAACGAGCATTGCCACTGTATCTCCGTTGGATGAGTGGAGGCTGCAGTAACCAGAACATCGATGGAAAGAAGGTGTGAAGAAATTATGAAGTAACAAATCACTGTGTATCAGGGATTTCACTAGGCCCAAAAGCAGCATAAGTCATTTGAGCCGTTCGTTTTAGGATTTTGCTAAGACAATTGAATGAACTTCCTTCCCCCCAGTCCTCACTGTTTATCTAGTAGCCTGGGGAACTTTGTTTGGCCGATACATCGGCAACTTCGTTTCCTTTCACACCGAATATATATAATCAAGTTGTGAAATTGATCATGTAAATACAAGTGTATAAATGAGGTGGACCATTAATATCGTTAAATTGAGTATTCTCGTTTGGAAATAGAATAACGACTTACCTTCCGGAACAGCACTGGATGTGAGGAGGAAATTGACACAAGCTGCTCCAGTTCCGTGTCCTGTAACGGTAACGTTGGTGGTATCTCCTCCGAAATAAGCAATGTTCTCTTGAATCCAATGAAGCGCGGCTATTTGGTCCATAAGGCCATAGTTGGCTGGTGACCGCGAATATGGGTCGGTGTTAGCGTTTAGGAACCCTGCGAATAAATAAACCACATTCAAATGAAACTTACTTGAGTTATTACGTTGGTAAAGATGAACAGGAACAAATAGAAAATGTTTGTGTGAAATATACGAATTAAATCTTGCTTAATTATTGTTGATCGATTTCGTGTATCTAATAATAATTGAACCACTTTATTTCCATAAGTACTCTTCGAGAGAATCGTGTATCTGTCACCGTAGATGGTATTCAAAGGAAACAATAGCAATTAACAGTCCTAAGTTCCGGCTTACACAAGGTTTAACCAGGGATTTTGATGTTATTCTGCTGTTCAAATAACTGTATTTGTAGAGGGCCGATAGAGCTCAAGTAAATTACTTTAATCCGAACGTATCCGTTATTTATTATTTACAAGCTCCGTACCAGAACTGGAGGATGATTATCGACTTATCACTAATATGCTAACATGGGCAATTCGTTAGTTCAGATTATTTAACATATATTGGCATTCAGATTTGCATCCATCAGTAGAAGTATTTAAGCTAGAGATTTGCTCAGTAGATACTTCCATCAATAATGAAGTGTATTTTATTTCAGCAATATGTACTGAGCTTCAAAAGCAGAACGTTCCCTCCAAAATTATTGGTACTTTAGTTTAGGTAAGTCTACAAGACTCAACAATCCAGTATTATAATTCTCTTCACTTTCACACACAACCGCAGCGACACATCAACATTTGTATCATATATATCGTATTATCAGCTAAAAACTTGTCAGATAAGGGATTCAGGCAAAGGAATGATGCAGGTATGTGCCAGAAGCAACAAATAAAACAAGAACTGCTAGTCGAAAATGGGAATAACTTAAGAAATTGCATCCAACGAGATTGCAGCGTATCAGTTCGTAACTTCCCAACAGATAATAAACCGCTGCTGTGCGTCTTGTTATACTATTGTTTTGACAGAGACCATAAATGACGAGGTATTTCTAGTCCAGATTGGTCAGATCATAGAGCTTATCAGTGGAACGAGCGATTTTGTAACGTTACTGAACGATTTCTATTGAAGGTAGTCATAAGCGGCAACGTGGTAAAAAGAACAACTTTTCTCACGCCATCTATGAATAGCTGTCCCAATAAGGAAGGTTTCTCGAACAAAAGTTAGCGATAATGTGAGACTACTTGAGTGAGCGAGATGGCGACATCAAACCAAGCAAATTCAAGATAATCAGAAATAAATTAATATATCTTATGTTGGCGTATGCTTAGATTGTCAGCTATGTTAGTAAAAGTAAGAAACTTTCTTTTGATTTTGAGTAGATGAAGCATACTCAAATTTAAACAGTTTTGCTGTGTTTCTAGACCTATCTATGTCTTCCAATACACTGCCTCCCAGTTATCGAGAATAAGCTTACGGTGTCTTCAGCAAAACTCATTATATGGCCCTTTAGTTTCTCAAGTGATGATATTTCATTTATATACATCAAAAACATCAGTGAACCTAGAGCTGTACCTTGAGGAACCCCCATAATAATTTCCAGTGGAGCGCCTCATTTATTATTACTGTTTTCCCTTTTTGCTCCCTACAATGATAAGTTCTTTCTACTCCAGACCAATCCAATTATGTAGTACCCAAACTTTGACTTTGTTATGAAAATTTCAAACAACCTCATTCAAAAACTGGTTTTTCACAATGATAGAAGCATATGAGGTGCAACTCAGGACTCAGCTCACGCCTGACACCACTGTTTAAATAGGAAGTTCTCATACTTTCATCACTTGCAGTTTCGCTGAAGGTGTGAAGTGACACTAGCTTTCGAGTTTTCAATGGAACACACCTTTTTGAATTCTGCATAGCATACAAATAAATTCCTTATTGAAGGTACTTATCGATGGTTCCATTGTACTAATATGTTCCCATTGGAAAAAATTGTGTTATGCTCCAAAAAATATTTTGAGGATTTTAATTCTCCTAGCATTACACGTGCCATTTAGAATAAATGGGAACCGTCATGGCACAATGACACCCAATGAAGCCGAAGAGCGAAACAGGGACAGGTTGACGCAATTAATGGAGATGTAGCAAAAATTTTGAAATGGAAATCTAGTACAGTTTAATGCAAGCAAAACTCAAGCTTCCGTCTTCTACAGGAAGGAGCATCTCACATTCCCTAATATGATGAGGTCGGGTACAACTATTCTTATGAAGTCTTCTATAAGAATGCTCGGGATCAATACCAACAGCACCCTCTCATGGGACGATTATGTGAGGTCCATTGCAAAAACCGTTTCACAGAAACTTTTTTTCTATACCGTTTCAAGAGCTAATTCACATCCCAGCAGGTCCTCATACTCTACAAAGCACGTATTTGACCTGTCCCGGAGTAGTGTTTACATGTAAGGAGTTCGGCTCCTAAACATATGCTGAAGCATTTGGATTCTATCCAGAAGAGAGTTTTCCGTTTGATTGACTATGTCACACTTTTGAGCTTATTGATCTCTCTAGAACATCGTAGAAATCTGGGAGATCTCTCCTTTTTCTATAGATATTTTCATGGTAGGTGTTCATCAGAAATATTGTCTGTTGTTCCACCACGAGAAATTTCAGATAGGAGGACTAGACGAGCACCAACTAGTCACCATTCCACTGTCAAACTCGAAACCTGCCGAGCTTCTCCCCACCAGACTTCATTTCTTTTAATCTAATAGCAAAGTTGTGGAACTCTTTACCTAGTGAGGTCTTTCCCTATGTCTATACCCTCCAAACCATCAAGAAAAATACGAATGCCTATTTCATCTCCCTACATCCCACTGCTGGCTCACACGATGTTCTTCGAACATTATAGGTTTCCCTCTCGTGTAGTCAAAGTAGATAAAAATAGATAAAACAATTGAATAGAAATTTAAAAATCATGTTATAAAGGAAATTGTTCCTTGAAATGTCACTCTATTGGTATCGTTAGATCCAGAAAATTATGCAGAATTCAAAAATGTAATAATACACAGGGTGGTCTGTCCAAAAATCGAAAGATAGTGTCACTGCCGAAACCGCAAGTGGAAAAAAAATCATTTATATGTCAAAACTGCCGTTTATTATATGGGATATCCCAAATTTCAAACATATATCTTCAAAACTGAAGGAGAAAAGGGGGTGCACTTCGATCCTGTTACACCCGGTATAATGTCCTAACCAAAGGATGAAACTTTTGTCTCACTGTCTATATCGCAGCATTGAGACCAGCTGCAACATAGGCTCTGACTTGTGACGCCTCGATCGACGGTTCACGCCTTGTCCTGTAGAGGGTATTGGCCTAGTCCAGCTAGATTTCTTCCTACTGGCACGTCCTTAAAATACGAAATACAAAAGTTCTATTTTACTTTATCTTCAGAAAGGTTTGAATCGTAATTGGGATGAGTAAACCAAAGTGAAGATAACTTAAGACCTATTCCTGCTTGCGCTGGTAGAAAAAGTGAGTTAATGCCTATTTATGCCATAGCAAGTTTATTAATCAATAATGCACTTATACTAAACTCTCTGGTCTAACGTATTCGAGCAAGTAAATGGCAGTTAGCGATGCGGGTAACGATCCACCACCGTAATTCCTTAAAGTGGAAAGTCTTAGAGCAAGAGTAACTTCGATAATTATACTTGCCTGCATTGAATTAGCCTAATTTGGTAGATATCCGATACAAGATGCTATTTTGAAACATTCCGTTTTAGCGGACAGTTACCCAGTTTCCGATGTTACCATTTATTTCTCGCCAAGTTGATGGTAGATTTAAAAGATTACATTAGATTACAAAAATGGATTAACTCACAATGATAGATTATATTGATAACAGCGGAATAGTAATGCCTTTATAGCTGGAATTAATCTGATTACTTGTCTGCTTTACATTTGATTAGCAATAGTACATTTCTTAGTGCATGACGTATCTAATGTTTCGAATATACTAGAGAAAAATCTATATATAGAGCATCGTGTGAGCCAGCGGTGGCATTTTGAGGCGTTGGAATTTTTCTTAAAAGTTGGGAGGCTAATACGCGTCGGAACAAATCTCATTAGGCAAATAGTTGAACAACTTCGCCGTAGGGTATATTGAATTGATCAATCAATCACTGACTTCCCTCACTTTTGTTAACAACACAGCTTTCGGACACATATGTGGGTCAAATGTATGATTCTAGGAACGGAAAATATGTTGAAAATGATTTAGAGGAACCGCAATGAAATTATAATCTATGTTATATTGTAATTTTATTCCAATAGTCTATATGTTGTGTATTTTTCAACTCTGTTTCATAGTGACACGTGCAGTCGTATTGACTTCCGAAATTATTCACACTATAATATAATACACCTGCTGCCACGTGCACTATTAATAAAATTTGCCACAGATGACTTCACTTGTGTAACGTGGCTCTCTCTTGATGAAACTCTAAAACTTTACTTAAGGAATTTGTATCATTCCTAATTCTCAATCTATTTATTTATTTATTGGCAGTGTGACCATTCATTTCAGAGAACCATGACACGTTGGAGTTTGATCCCAATCATTGATTAGTCATTGACACTTACCGTTTTATTTCACAAGATTCTAACACACTTGAAGGTAAATGGAAGGATAAACGCTAATATACAACAGCAATAAAATTTATCAATAAAAATAACAATTGAATTAATAATGATAATAATAAAAGAATGTCTATGATAATTAAAGATAATAAAAATTAATATTATAATTAACTTCACTACTGATAAGAATAAAGAAATAAGATCAAAATCCCAAACTCAAATAAAATAAACCCAGATAATCTAAGGTAACTGAAAGACAGAAGTAAAACTAAGATTATTAAACTGATACCCTACCAGGATGAACCTGGGGGATTGAGACTGAATGAACTGATTTGAATGTATTATTGAATTTGAACTGATTGAGAATCTAAAACAACTTTGACTTAGCGAAATTCACTCTTCTTATAAAAATACTCGAATTTACTATCAAATTGAAATAATTGAAATTGACGTCACGTGATTTCTCAAGAGAACTATTCAAGCTAGAAAATATAACTGGAGGTTTTAGGCAACGCCACTGATATTTGTATTGCATCTTTTTTTTCAAGAACCAATCTGCGATTAGGAGAAGGATCCCTGAAATGTTCAACCAATAAGCAGTAAGAATCCTCTCTCTCGAGCTCCAGTTCAGAATGTTTTCGTTGGGGATTTCTAAGCCTATCTGTCCTATTCTAAATATCACTAACTGATTTGAATGTACATATTATTTTAACTATAATCAAGATTATATTCAATTACAATTTTGATGATTAGATACTACGTTACGTCCCAATTCACGTGTGATACATTTTGATTAACTATGTAACTTATGGAAGAAAGATCTTCCATATAAGATCTGGATAAAGCACACTGTCTAAGCATCTCCAGACGGTTAACATTGACATTTATTATAGCTAGCATTCGTTTCCCGTCCTATATTGGTTATTAATCGTGACAAGTTTTTGATTTCCTTTAGAACTGTAAACTTGTGTGAAATTATTGACTATTGACTTGACCATGCTGGCAGCCCCTAGATGTTCTTTGCTTTCAAATATTCCTCTACATGAAATCTTGGTTTTCTGAAAAAATGAATTTGTTTCGAATATTGGAAATGACCTATACTAAACCCTTGTTACACTTGAGTCTTAAAATGGGTATGTCGGACACTTCTGCGGTTTGTATATAAGCGTGTGATATATGTTCATACCGTGAAACCTCTAAACAGCGACAACAAATCTGAACTGTCAAGTGGTCGCTATAAAGAGGAAACTGTTATTGAGAGGGTGGGAAAAAATGTGGTTTCATTAACGTTCGTTTTGAAAGCAGGTATATGATAATATACAGGGATTAAAAAACTTACGGCATCTCAAAAACATACTACTTTGTTGAATATAAAATTAATATATGAATTGAAATGACTAGGTCAATGAGTAAATCAACATTCATTCACTGTATGTTATGCAAATGACTATAAAAAATAGTGTTGTTGGTTTTAGATTTTTTAGTTTCATTTGGAGAGCTGGACTATCTTATTTTGAGAAAAGCTGAACAACGTCTAAGGCAAGTTCAGTTCCATCGTTACTGAACAAAAAGTTTTGAATATCTATAAGCTTCTCATAAATTTCATTCATATATTTAATGCTTGATCTGCGAGTTTAAGATTTTTTACTTTCATTTTTACTGTCAGAATCTGTTTCACCATTGCTCAATTCATCTACGATTTCTTGGATACCGAAACTGGGGTTTTCGGTCAATACACTTTGATCAATAGATGCATAGTTCTTTACATTTACATTTACATTCTGGATGGTTGGCGCAGACCAATAGAATCTCATCTTGGTTCAACAGCATACAAGAATCCCGCCACTGCAAAACGTTGTAGGAGAAACATTTTTCCAAACTGTTGATATCCATACTAAAGCACTAGTTAAGTTGATATTTTTTCTGTTTCTTCGTGAGGATTTTTACAGTTGGTAAGAGTAAGAAATCTTCTTAATAGATATTTCCTATATACTACCTTAAAACTTTTGTACGATTTTCTAGAATGGTCAATGTACTGGAAAGTGTAACATCATCAATCAGCTCTTTTCTGGATAGGAGCCGAACTCCAAATATGTAGACAGTACTCCAGGACAGGTGCTTTGTAGATTACGAGAAGCTGCTAGGGTATAAAGTAGCTCTTGGCATGGAATAGAAAACCAAGTTTATGTGAAGCGGTTTTCCCTTTGTATATGGGCAGTATTTTTGCACACTTTAATATATCCGGAAAAAGTCCATAACAAATGCTTTGAAGAAGGACTTTTTCCGGATATATTAAAGTGTGCAAAAAATACTGCCCATATACAAAGGGAAAGGGGATAAAGGTGACGGAGACCAGTACAGGCCCATATCAATTCTACCCATATTATCTAAGGTTGTTGAAATGGCTATAAAAAATCGCATGGTGAGCTTCTTGGAGAATAAAAGCTATTCAGCAATGCTCAACATGGATATCGTAAGGGAAGAAGTACAACAACTGCACTTCTAAAAACCATCGACTTGATTATACAAACATTAGACAGAAACGAAGATCTCAATATGATAAACCTAGATCTGAGTAAAGCTTTTGATTCGGTACCACATAATATACTGCTTGATAAGCTATATTACTACGACTTTAGAGGTCAAAGTTATCAGCTGCTAAAATCCTACCTTGAAAATAGAACGCAAGTCGTATATTGGAAAGGAAAATTATCCACAGGTTAGAAGTACAATATGGTGTTCCACAAGGGTCCATAATTGGACCTATACTCTTCATCATTTCCATCAATGATCTAAATATAAAAAAAGCTCTACTGCAAAGTAATTATTGTGACGACTCATCATATCCAATAGATGGGAGTACAAAGCAAGAAGTGGATGATAAAACGGAAGAAGTGATAGTGGTGGCAGAGGATTGGTTTGCAGCAGACAAGTTAAAATGCAACAAAAATAAAACAACAAAACTTAATTTCGCTAACGCTGACTTGGTGCACTGCAAATTTCTTAGGGATACACATCGATAATCGTTTAACATGGTCCACGCATATTGAAGAAACATGTAAGAAATTGTCAAGAGCACTTTACAGTATCAGAAGACTTAAAAAGTTTGCACTATATCTGTAATCAAAACACCATATTATGCAAACGTAAGCAGCTTATTGGCCTATGGCATTCTAATATGGGGAGGATCCTGTGAACTGAATAAATTATTCATTCTACAAAAGAAAGCCATCAGAATAATACGTAGCCTTGAAAATAGAACATCCTGTAGATCTTCCTACATAAAAGAGAAGATACTTACACTACCTTGTCTCTATATTCTGGAATGTCTCAAGTATGTGTACGACAATCAAGATAGATATATAAAAAATGGAAACCTCCATCAGTTCAACACCCGCAACAAAGATGCTTTGCAGATTCCTTTACATGAAAGAAAATCCACACAACAATTTTCAGATTATTGGGGGGTAAGACTTTATAACAAAATTCCACAAGACGTTAAAAACAAAAACAGAAAACAATTTACTCTGTGGTGTAAAAATGTGCTCGTCAGTGGTGGGTACTACAGCATAGACGAGTTTCTTTTAAGCAGCAAACTTTTATTGTGATAATGCTACATATGTTATATCAGTTTTTCGTTTCTAATTTCAACGTTTTTTAACTTTTATATACTATATTTACTTATAATCCTATAGATTTACAATTGACATGTCATGTACTTTTTTGATGACAATAAATTCTCTCTCTCTCTCTCTCTCTCTCTCTCTCTCTCGCAATGAACCACACATGGCCATCCCATGATAGGGTGCGATTGGTGTTGATCTTGAGCTTGGATATGAAAGACTTCATAGGAATAGTCGTACCTGACATCATTATATTAGGGATTATTGTATCCGCCTGAGATTTTTTGAGTTACCTTGAAAATACCAAAGGAATTAGATTTGATTTTATTGTTATCAGTTTGTTATCCTATATGCTGGTCTTGATACGTCCATTGACAGTTTAATTATTATACAAGTATCGCAATAAAATTCTGAAAGAATGTGTCTCACTATCAATCAGTTTAATAATAATTTAGTTGTGAGTAGCTTCAAAACTAATGTTTTTGATTATAAATTCTCAAACAATGAATGTTTTCGTTGGTGAATTTTGAATTCTGTCCTCCCTCATCAACACTATCTCATTTCGGTGCGTTACTGCAGTACAAAGAAGTAATTACCGTTTTGGTTGCTTGAGCAGAACGACATTTTGACTAATACACATTTAATCTACCTAATTTGTTGAATATAGAACATTGATAAGCTTTAGATAATGGTGTAAATCCATGTAGGTATGAAATACGTTGGCACAATAAAGGCATTGGAAGGTAGGTCGCGGAAAAGCTAATATTAATTCAAACATCCACGGTCAGATGTGTCCCCAAGGGTCTTGAAGACAATTACATGCAGAAACTGAGAGAACAAACAGTATAACTGAATGTTTTATAACAGTTAAACTGTAGTTAGAGTGCAGCTGCAGAACATGTAGTGCGAAATAAAACCGTATGCAAATTGACCATTATTGTAATTAGCCAAACCTGTGGCCATGTAAATGGTAATAGTAGGCGAATCAGGCAATTAAACAACTAACAGTATGGCCGAACCTGCCCTCCACACTGAACAGCAAATAGTAAAATTCGTCACTGCTATATAAAAGCTTTCATCCGATCCATTTCATTAAGTGATTTTTTTCCTATTTAAACCAATTCAATGATCTGATATTGAAAACATGTACACATTTGTTGTTATGTATGTGAATCGAATCTTTTCATAATATTATTGGAATCATTGAATGCATATAGTTTTCAATTAGTGTTTCAAATATGGAAGAATAAAGTTTTTCAATGTAGATTAAGTTAATTTATAACAAGTAAATGTCCAATTATTGTCTTTTGCATTAGGTTGTGTCGATGGTAATGTTCACGTTGCGTTGCTTTTCCAAAGGAACGTCCAATCACTGGTAGATGGCGCCAGTTGTTCTATCCTTCTCTGGAGATTCCATTGATGAGTCAGAGAAGGCGAAATAGGTAGTATTGTTGCCGACTGTTCAATTGGTTCGTTCCTACTGCAACTTCGACTAAATTGTAACATCCACCTAACTTTTTTCAAACATTCCAATGGAGATACAAGATAGAATGTGGTGCAGGATCACCTAAGCCAACGATGTCATCACCTACAGAAAACAATTCAAAAGAGCACGATAGCCCTCACCTATGCAGAAAAGTATGTGGGTGAAATGAAATAATTTTATAAAGGAAATTTATGAACTTTTTAAATATTTGTAGGAGCAAAGTATCACAATTAATGGTTCGTTATCATGTTGGGTGAACATTGTGTTGGAGCAAATCTGCAATTATTGTGCTTGATCAAAAAAATAATAATTGTTTTTATGATTCCTGACTTTCGAACTAAATCCATATCCATTAAATGTTGAAAATTGATAAAATCTTATAAATTTACTATAGAACAGTACTATTGGACATTTAGTGAAATTATTTAATACATTAAAATCCTAAATTCTGCGTCAATCGCGAATAAATTTTTTTTTAGTACTTGTGAATGTGGTTAGATTTATTCTTTCATAATTGCCATATTTTATATCTCGATCAATTGCATCACAAATCAATACCAAATATTATAGTCTGATTGAATTATTGTGTATAATAATCAATAGATTTTAAATGAAGCAATAAAATCGTAGTAAATAATATAAAGATTCTTGACCCAGTATGAATTTATATAAAAATTCTCAGGAAATAGGTCACAATAACACTCTGTTTTAAATTTTCGTCTTTACTTACGTTTCGGTCTCACGACCTTCATCAGAAGACTTATTATGTTAAAAGGGGTTAATTAAAACTAATTAGCATAAGCGTGCAAATCGCACAATTTTCAATCAAAAAGCCCATGCCGTCGAAACGAACAGAACCACGAATAATCGAAAATTGTATCGTTAATATTAAAGTATAATTTTTTTTTTGTAACAAGAATCCACTGTTCAGTAAAATTCTCATAATATACAAACGCATATTGCTATGGTCTCAAAGCAACTGAAGTTCGAAGCTATTTGTTGATATTTACTCGAAACAGATGTAGATTTATGACGTACTTGAAAAGGTTTTAGACCTGCATTGGAATTTACTTTAAGCGTTCTTCCTAAAATCTACTTTTAACATTATAAAGACGCACGTAGGAATTTGCAAGAGTTTTAATTAATCAAGTTAGTATAAATCTGACTCAATCCCTGAATATCATTCCTATGGTTCACAGAATTGAAATCCCGTTTTATGTGAATCATCTCCAGGATAGATCTTTTATAATAATTGGTTTCTTTAGTTAAAATATTAACATTTTTGTAATCAAACTGATGGTTATAATCAAAGCAGTGTTTAGCAAGGGCGCTGGAATTTTCTAAGTTATTATTTCTTGTGCTATACTTATGGCCGTACATTCTTTTTTGTAAATATTGTTTAGAAATTCCAGTATAAGTTCCATCACAATCTAAACAATTCAATTTATATACTGTGTGGGTTTGTTTATCTTTAGGTATTACAGGTTTTAGATTTGAGAAATATTTCCCAACACAGTTAGTAGGTTTATGCGCAACATTTATATCGTACTTTTTCAAAAATTTCTTAATTTTTTCTGAGGTCTCCGGAATGTATGGTAAAGTTATATAATTGTCTGTATTACCTGTTATGTTATTTTTATATGAAGAACCATTATGGATTTTGTTTATTCTCTCTTTAATGATAGGAATGAAGAACGTTTTTGGGTAACCATTCATTTCTAGTGTATTACGAACAATTTTTAAATTCTTGGGACGGTCTTCTGCGTGGGACAATTTCACCGCGCGGTCTGTAAGGCTGTTAATGACACTTTTTTTTATAACAAGCTGGTGCAACGGAATTGAAATGAAGATAACGTTGAGACCAAACTTCTTCATTAAACCAAGAAGTTTTTACATAATAAGTCTTCTGATGAAGGTCGTGAGACCGAAACGTACGTAAAGACGAAAGTTTAAAACAGAGTGTTATTGTGACCTATTTCCCGAGAATTTTTATATAAAATCGTAGTAAATATATAATATTTATTTAGGTTCAAACATCTGATTCAAAGCCATGTTCTAAGCAATTTCGCATATACAAAATTTCAATGTTTCATCAGGGAGAAATAATTTCATAATGAAGATGCAAATTTCTCAGTGTTGTGTGATATGTGATGGAACATTTCCTCATCGTAAAGGAATATTATGAAGGAATATTTACATTTTTGTAAATCTTCAATTTTTTCATAAAATGGATACATTTTGAGTGGAACCAATATCGAGATCAGGTTGAGTTGAAATGTGCCTCAAGATTAATAAGAGAGTAAACAAAGTATGTATTAAAAAAATGTATCGGCATTAAATTATTTTAATTTCGTTATTATTTGCATTTGTGTGAACTGGGGGCTACAACCAAAAATGATCACATGGCTATACACCACGATCATTAAGCCCATGATAGCATTTGGCGGTATGTCGGCCAAGGACATAGCAGGCTGAGGCGATCCGAAGGCTGAGGAGCATTCGAAGGCAAGCTTGCCTGACTGCCACGGAAGCTATGAGATTCACCTCAATAGCCTTTTCAGAAGTTTCGCTGTCTCCGTTCGAAGGCGAAGCCTGGTCAAAGAGTAAACGCACATAAGCAAATTGTACGGAAAGATGTACAACGAGCTACTTGGTTGAACAATCAATCTGGTGGAAGAAGGCGCCACGAATGAGACAGGCCGAAGAGATCATCGAAGAATTATCGCTAGAATTCACGGAGTACCTACTAAGCCAGCATAGAAGATTAACCAGAATCGTGGATGGGCTCCTGAAAGGGCATTGTAGACTCAACAAACACATTAACAACATCGGACTAGCAGATATAACCCTATGTAGGTTCTGCCAAGAGGAGGAAGAGACCTCAGTACACATATTGGGCTACTGCGAAGCCCTAACAAGGCTAAGGTTCTAAACGATAGTGTAGGAAAAACACAAACCGCCCATTATATGGAAGACCTGAGGTCTGGTCTACGGAGTCTAGTTATAAAGACGGGTCTAGAGAGGGAATTCTAACATAAAAAGAGGGCATAGATAATAGATCTGCAGAGGTTGCCGGTGGTGGGGCTCCTAGCTCTTAAGTCCCATACAAATCTAATCTAACCAGTCAACAATTTCCTGGCCGATGAATCGGAAAAGGAGGACCAATTCATTGGCAATCGCGAAGTCCTGATTTAACTACGTTGGATTTTTCCTCTGGGGTCACATCAAGTCCTTGGTCTATGGAACCCCTGTTGCCATTAAGCAGGAACTGTTAGGGGAAGCGATGATAGCTTGTGTTTCCGTGTAGCAAGATCCGCAAATTTTACTCCGGATGCGGGATTTCATCATTTGACAGACAAATTTACGAACACAGGTTGGTGGTGCCGCCATTTTGAACTTTCATTATATTATTTTTCCTAATTTAAATTAAAAATTACTCGAATATCCAAGTCTTCTGATGTCAATGCACACATTTTTACCGCATTGTCTTACACAACCACCTTTTTGGAACATTCTGTATACTATTCATAGTGAGGGAAGTTAAAATGAGCAATCTTCTCCCCTGCAATAATTCTTGGATGAAATTGCACGAAAGTCTTCTCAACTATATCAAACAAAATCAAATTAGCACGTTAATAACTTTTCAGAGAAACTATAACATGCATTCCGGGTGGCGGCGGTTATTGTTTAAAGAATTTAATAAATCGCTGCAATGCCACAATAGGTCTTTTGTTTTTGCGTGGCTGGCTCGACGTTCCCGCGTGGCACCCATTATTGAAACTTGAACAATTTGCAAGTTCACAGGATAAGTTGGTAAGGTCGTGCTCTTATTTCGTACATCTCTCACATTAAAGTATGAAATACCAGAAGCCTATTATATTTTATTACAAGGTGAAGCGAAAATTCCAGAATCACACGACCTCATTAGTAGCCTCACCTTCCATCCAACAGTCGCAATATACGCAGGTATATTTATAATATTGATAGCACTTCATCCGAACTTCATAATGTTGTCATAGTTATGATAGTCAACTTAAAATTGAATAATCGATATTTGAAACATGGTTGGATAGAGATACCATTTCTCCAACATCAATCGAAGATTCGTGTCTCATTTTGAGTGTTGAAGTGAATAAAACAACAAATTTCATAAGCATAATTGAAGGGCAAGGAAGAGCAGTGGCGTAGCATAGGTTTCTGCCGCCTTGGATTAGGTGCCATCTAGAGCGAAGAAAATATCAAGTTCCAAATTTGAGTATTTTCATAACAATTGAGGTATAATGAGGAAAATATGAGAACATTTATTCATTTCTTGTTTTCGATAGATAACAAGAATGAAGTCATTATCACATTACAAACTGATAGTTCTAGACAGCTGTTTAGTCCCATAGACAATGGAACAAGAAAGTTTGTTATGTTATTGAACGATCCTCTATTGAACAAGAACATCCGCCCATTCTTTCTGTCTTTACCAAAAAAGCTCTGTTTGACGAGTTTCAGGCACCCTTGAATTTACCCCCGTAATCAAATTGTGACGAATATCATGCCGTCCATCTTGATGCACTATTGAAAGTGTTGAATAACGTATCGTTTATGATTGATTCTGAGATTTTACTCATATGAGATAGAATAGAGATAAGGCGATAGTTTGTAACTTCAAATTTACTGTCCGATTTCTGGAGATGGAGTACATATGACAGCCAACACTAATCAGGTTAGGAGCCTGTATTAATTGAAATACATATTGTATGAAAGAGATAGGGTCCAATATTGGGAGGAACTACACATTTATAAAAAGAATGATGGAATGGCACCATCACCTGCATTTGTCTATTTTTTAAACAACTAAGTTCACTGAAGACTATACCTGAATTGATGCTTGGTACGATCCCAATTATCAAAACAATTCCGATACTAATAATACTGATTCCCCTACCCATTCCGCCTCTTGGAGTTTCATATAATAATTAGCTGTAGGGCAACTGTTTCATCATTAATAAATTGAAGAGCGTACTTTGACAGGAGTAGAGAGCAGGTTGACTGTAACATGAAATCAGTATCTCCGGGGGTCTTTCGCTACCTACGTTGTTTATTGCAGAAATGAAAATTCGTTCAATTATTCGCTGAACGAGTTTCACTAATTAATCTAAAAAAAATTTCACAAACAACTTTTCATTAATTTATTTCTAAACACCTCTGCCCCGAATAATAAATTACAAGGCAAGTTGGAAAACACTTCAAAGAAATTGTGCCAGGCTTGTTTAGTAATTTCATGTTATTGTTCTCCTTTATGTAACAATCTTCAAGGGGCCTCACCTTCTGAGTCGGCGGATTAACTTGAATGTCGTCTGTGAGGATGAGCGATGATAATTTGCTTTATTGACTGTTTTACAAGACGCTCCGTCCTTTGCATGGAATTACTCCCGGCTTCATAATCAATTAAGCAATGGGTTATAGTTGCGAGAGCACGGTGCAAGTTGATTCAACTGGACTCGCCCGTTATGTTCTGTTTGATGGTATTACATTTTCGAAACTGATGATTTGGATAAATTTCGATGCACTGTCTGGTCGCATTATTTTCGTTTCAGCGATTTTATACAATGAATTGAATCCGATAGATGGCGCCACACCCTCACCATTCATTGTCATAAGAAATGTTATTAAATTCAGTTCTAATACAGAGAAATCTCTGGCAAGGGTCCTAGTTTCCGTATCGTCGTGAAAAAAACCAGTTCGGTTGTATCAGGATTCACCCTGAGACTAAGAGTCCCTTCGATCTGGGTAACCAGACGATGAAGGGCCATCTCATTTGATTTGTTCACTTGGTAGGGGTACTCTCGACGGT
This sequence comes from Endomychus coccineus, assembly GCA_958510875.1. Classification (NCBI taxonomy): domain Eukaryota; kingdom Metazoa; phylum Arthropoda; class Insecta; order Coleoptera; family Endomychidae; genus Endomychus; species Endomychus coccineus. The sequence continues at coordinate 4,433,053 of OY294069.1, read as the reverse complement.
GAAGCAGAGAATCCGTTAATGCACCATCCTTGATGTACCTATCGACCAGCCTCTCCAGCGCCTGAATAATGTCAGGCTGATTGGGCGGGAAAATTTGGCTTGTGTGGAGTCAGTTTTTCCCGACTTTGCAATGAAAACGAGTTTGACCGACTTCCAAAGCCTTGGTACAAAGCCAGTTGCTCTCTTGTGAGAGGGCCGGCAAGATCACATCCTCCACCGGAGATAACTAGGCGCACTATTCTCATAGCTCACCACTCTCGAGGAAACCCGGTGATCACAAGCTATCGTGGTCACACGGAAGTCCTTTGGTGGTGTGACTATGGGGTTATCATCAGACTCCCGGAAATGCGCCGACCTCAGATGTCGTAACGTCTCATCCGGCAAGATGACTGATCCTGTGCCAATTGTGGCTACCTCAGAGAAGGCCTTGCATATCCTTGCCACTGACGCCATCATATTGATGCCCTCAAAGTAGGTACGCATCTATTCTCTCTTGAAACTCCTGAGAGCTTCCTTGTAGTACTTTTGGGCAGCTTTGAAGGACTCTCAGTCTCAACTACACGAGATTACTTCGCTTTGTTGAAGTTTTCTTACCAGATTTCGATATTCCTCCACTTGGTCCACCAAAAAATATCTACTAGCGGGTAGATGGCGTTGTTGGTCTATCCTTTTCTAATACTTTCAATTGTTGATTTCTGTATATGTCAAATGATGAGCGAGAGAAGGTGAAACAGCTGTCTGGACCTATTTAGTTGTGACGTCATAGATCCATAAAGGCCCATGCTAATTCAATGTCTGAAACGTTATTGTCTTGATAACTTGTTTGGAATAATGTATACTAAATTATAAGAAACTGCATATTGACTTCAACTTACAATGCTATTGTTTCACGAACAACTTTGTCAATAAATATAGAAAACAATCCCCTTAATTTACTCCAAAACAAACTAAGTGTGTCATAACGGAACTAAGGAGACAATATAATGTTAAAGCAATATTTCTCCACGTAGCGTGTATCCCAACTGGAACGTTTAAATGTTAGCGAGCAAACTTCGCTATTTTATTATATACAAGCAAGTAATATTTCAGCATTTCTGAATTAAATTAATGTTACAGCGGAATGTGTCTCTCTCTAGCGGGTAGCGAGAAACGAGGCAACTTAACAAATACGGAAGTGCCTGACGAAATAGGGTAAAATTGGTAAGTTCTATCCGGCTGCGTGGGGTAACCAGATATCGATAATGTTTTTAGTTAGCGGACGCTGAAAATGGCAACTGACAAAGTTTCCTGCCGAATCGCTAGCAGTTCCAGTCGGACAGTAGAATGAACGTCAGTCCGCTCGGTAAGGATTGGGTGACAGGATTCGGCAGGATCGCTGCTTGATATACTCGTGTACGGGTCAGGAAAGTTCGAGGGAATTTAATTTAGAAGTTTTTCTAAGTTTAGCTCCTAGTATTAAGTTTTGGTTAAATTGAACTAAAGAAACTATTCCCCAACTGATTCGGGAGGATTTTGCGCCCGCCTTGATCTTACGTAAACTGCTTCTATTATTATACTGCTTTGATGAAACTAAATTGAATGGAAATTTTGAATGGAAAAGTTAGAGTAGTGTCTATTGATACCTAAAAGTTCCATAAATTTTTATAACAATGTAATGCTGAACTTGTTCGAATATTTTCAACAAGCTTGTTCGACGGCCAACGCGCAAAGCTTAATTTTATTACATGAGTCAAAGGATTAAAAGGAATTCTTGCAATTTTATAGTTAGATTTATTCGTCTTTTCAATGTATTATTGAGTGTTTGCTTTTACATTTTTACTCTTTTTTTATACTTTGACTACACGAGAGGGAATCCTATAATGTTTGAAGAACATCTTGTGAGCCAGCAGTAGAAGGTAGGGAGGAGGGATAGGCATTGTGTTTTTCTCGAAGGTTTGAAGGTAAGACAATGGAAGACAATGGAAGAAGGAAAACTGCCACTATCATGGAAACAAGCAACAGTCATTCCTATTTTCAAAAAAGGCAGCAAACTATTACCCAACAACTATCGACCAATCAGTCTTACCTCAATAATTTGCTAAAAAAATTACTTCCTTTTTCATTGAAAACAATGTCATTCCAACATCACAGCACGGTTTCACCCCTGGACGTTCAGTAGTGTCAAACCATCTACAAAATTTGAACACATGGACATCTTGGAACGACAACGGCATCCCTATTGACATTGTCTACCTTGACTTCTGTAAGGCTATTGACCAAGTACCCCATCAAAGGTTGTTGGACAAACTAGAGCATTACGGAATAAGACTAACCTTGTTAAAATGGATCACTGAATTTCTGTCAAACCGTTCATACAAGGTGCAGATTTATTCTAGTCTATCGGAGTCTTTCTCAGTAACTAGCGGTGTTCCTCAAGGTTCTTCTCTGGGTCCATTGTTGTTCAATGCCTACGTAGCAGACATACAAGCCTTGATCAAATCATCTCTCTCAAGCTTTGCTGACGACTCCAAAGTCTTTAACGAAGCAGCGAATTCCAACATGATCCGAGAAGACTTGCTCGCATTAGAAGTATGGTGTTCTGACTGGTTGCTACAATTGAACCCATCTAAGTGTTGCGTAATACATATCGGTTCAAATAATCTTAAGCACCAGTATATCATTGGTGGAACTCGGTTGAAATCAGTTAGTGAACATAAAGACCTGGGAGTCATAGTGAGCGAAGATTTGAAATGGGACCTACAAGTACGCAGTGTCGTTAAGAAGGCTAACTCAGTACTATATCTTACCAAAAGAGTGTTTCCCAACTTAAGTGGCCCCCTGTTTTCAAAACTGTTTAAAACATATATAAGGCCAATATTAGAATTCGCCTGTGTCGTATGGAATCCCTATTTCATAAAAGATATTGATATGATGGAACGAGTTCAACGTCGTGCCACCAAGATACCATCTCTTAGAAACCTAACCTACACAGACAGATTGAAAGTGTTAAAACTTCCTACTTTGAAGAGTCGTCGTGACAGGGGTAGCATAATTGAAACCTATAAAATTTTAAACAATCATTATTCTTGTGATATGTCTAAAATTTTTACGCTTAGTCATAATGTCAATTTACGAGGACATGCCTTTAAATTATATTTCGAGAAATATCTGCCACGACATAACTTCATTAGTAATAATGTGCCGCACACTTGGAATAATCTTCCCAATAATATTGTTATTTCATCAAATGTTAATCAATTTAAAAACTTATTTGATAAACATATGTCTTCCTTATCTGGAAGAAATATTTTGTTTTATAATTTGAATACATAACAGATGTTCCCTGGTTCAACTTGAGTCACTTATCTTTAATTATCCAGTAGAAATGTTTTGTTTACATTGTTAGAACATTTTATAATTTATTCACCTTACTTTATATAATTTGAGTAATTAAATGATAACATTAATGATAAAGAATAATATCGGCTTGAAAAAGCCGCCTTTCTTTGTAAACGTTAATAATAATAATAATAATAATATTGTCAGTAAGTTTGAGAGGTGCCGTAATAGGACTGAAACCTTAATGGAATGACACCTAATATGTGCATGTAATTGCGTTTACATCACCAGATTGAAACACGAAAAACCACATTTAGATTTATAATTTAGTTCACTCTGATGATGATTGGTAGCCGAAAGGTCCTCGGCACTAATAGTATTTTTAGTGGATACGGGTGATTAATCCTTATCAGTAGCATAGGACTCGCTAATTTTAGTGATATAAGTACAATAGTACATGAGTGAATGATGACATAACGGGAATAATTTAAATATCTAATCACTAATCTTTTAGGACAGGCTGTTAGGATCTGCCTGAATCAAGTCAAGTCAAGTTTGTATGACAATACAGTTGAATATTTCGAAAACAGATGCCAAGTTATTAACTCGGTAAATGAGTCCACATTCTAGTAGTGGCACATGCTTTCTTCTGTTATCGACATAACCATTTAGGGTGTCATAATCACGCCCGTTACGCGTCCGGTTGTAAACGGAGGGAGGGTTTTCGAACGAGCTTTCAATTATGTTTTATGAGATTTTTCTCGAGTAGTTTCTCTTATTGTTACATACTGATAATTTCGTGACTAAGTTCCTTCGTCGAGGCTTATACTACAATACCTACTTCAATGCCTGAGAATACTTCATAAAAGGTCGCAGCATCAGTATATCAACAAAATTATGCTTAATTCTATTCTGCTTTTACGAATAAACCTTTTTTCTTGTGAATAGTGATTTGAGATTTTCTTTCCTGCAGGGACATTGTACGCAATACTCTTGATATCATTCACTTATTTGTTTACTACGTAAGCGATTTACTAATATCCGTAGTTTCAATGTAAGAGAATTAGAAACAAATGAATAATATATGAATATACTCATTTATCTCATGTTGGTTTTTGCCAGATAACAATGATAGGGACTATCAAGTCCATATCGATCAGTAACGACAGAAACTTATAGTTCCAGCGATGGAATGTTGGGAGAGGAGATAGGCATTCGAATTTTTCTTGAAGGATTGAAAGTCATAAGCATAGGGGAAGACCGCACTAGGCAGAGGGTTTCACAAGTTTCCTGTTCGATAGAAAAATGAAATCTGGTATGAAGAAGTTTGGCAGGTCTCTAGCTTGACAATGAAGAGGTGACTAGCTCGTCTGGTCCGCCTATCTAGAATCTCTGGTGGTGGAACAACAGACGAGATTTCTGGTGAACACCGATCAAGGAAATATCTATAGGAAAGAGAGAGATCGCTCATCTTTCTACGGTGTTCTAGAGAGGTCAATGAATTCGTAAGTGTGACATCATCAATCAGACGAATAGCTTTTTTCCTTTTCTTTATTGCTTAGTAGCGGATTCTTAATTTATATACTTAAAACATTATTCGTATTATAATTTCGATTGGTCGTGTTTCTGTTCGTTTCGGCGACGTGGGCATTTTTGATTGAAATTAGTGCGATAAGGACGCCTTGTGGTGATACAATTAATTTTACGAAATCACGTTTGTACAGTTATACGTCTTCTGATGATGGTCGTTAGACCGAAACGTACGTAAACACGGAAATAATAAGCATATATGTGTTAGTGTGACCTATTTCACGAGAATCTTATACATAAGTCAATGTGATACGATGCTTGATTTCTTAGTGTGATATCTATTCATAGATGGCGTGAGATATGTTGGCGTTCACACCACGTTGTTTTAGTTTTGACAGTTAACAATTTTTTCCCTTCGTTATAGACCGATTATCACTACCTTAAACAGAGATTTACTCTTCTGCTCGTTCTACTGATGACCTCTATGAGAAGGGCGTTGGTGACGTTACTGACTGATCTGGACTAGAGAGACTTTGTCATTCGTGGTTTCATCAACGTCATGTGACGAAGGAAACTTGAGGTCAAATTCAAATTTGGACATATTTTATTTATTAAAGATGAAATAAAGACAATTGTTAAGTCTAGAGTTCATGAGCTATCTTGTCAGGAATGTGTTCCCTTTTATATAGGCCAAACAAGGACGCCCATATTTCTATTAGTTTTAATGAAGATAAAATACGTTCCACATTTGAAGATCATTTTTTCGATAATAATCATTTTTTACCTGAAATAGATAGCTTACACATTTTACATATATAAAAACTGATAAAAGCTGGAAACTAAGTTTGCTAGAATCTCTGGAAATTTAGAAGGTCAAAAACAATAACCTACTTCTTTGATGATCAGACTGATCGTTAGTATAATGTAAAACCAACCATGTAATCCTATAGTAATAATCCTTTAAATTCTTGAATGACCGACTACAGTAATCCTTGTTACCGATAAGTATATTTATAGTTGAATTTACGTATTTTAATTGTTTTTGAATATCGTCTGAGGATACAAATAAAAGTGATATCATACTTCTAATTTTACAATATGGATAACCTTTCATATCACGTAGGAAAAGGTGAAACGATAGAAACTTGAGATCATTTTGAAGGTAATTAGAGGCTTAATAAATTTGTATTTAACCAATTTACGATACGGTAAATATGTAGAGAGATAATCGCGAAAGAAAACTCACCCCGATGCGAAGTTATATTATAATAAAACGTCGACTAATATATCATTTGGTTAATAATTTTTTATAACGAACAACTTTACTCTTGACAGTTTTCATATGCAAATATTTCCTTAGGAGACAAAAGATAAAAACTAACCTATCCCTAAATCCAAGAATACGTGAATATCGAGAATCTGTTTTTGTGGTCGGAGTATGCATGTAATCAAACACTGAAAGTTTCATTGATGGCAGATTTTTCACAATGTGTGTTCTTGTTAACTATCAGTGCATCATTGCAATTCAGTAGCGAGACGCTCTCTCCTTCAATCTGAGAGTTGCGATAGTCAACTGTTACATAAACTAGCCGGTCCGTCGTATCTCAGGATTTACGTTTATATCGCATTGTTCATTGAAATCACGGTATATTCCTATACCGTGATTGAAATGCATCTACTTCGCTTAACGCTACCGAACATTGATGATCGTCACATGTTTCTTAACTAACTCGGAGATTTAAAATAGGAATTGTTCATATAATGGAGGATCTGTTCTTAAGTGATGATGAATTCTACTACATTGTTCAACTGTTATATTATGCCTGATACGTAGCATAACACTATCATGCATTATTTGAGGTTTACAAGAGAATATATTACATAAATTAGTGATAATTTGAACTTAGAAGAAACATGATTTCATCATACATACTTTAAAAAAATCTCCACTGAGTAATTAATACAATGTAACTATCTGTGGTCACAATTCGACAACGTCATTAAAATCTTAAAATAAGAGGTATTCAGACTCTTCTGTAGGTTGATAGTAGTCTGCATTAGATATATATTTAAAGCCAGGAAAACAATGTTGTCATTATTGACGAAGAAATAAAGCAGAGAAGGTCGGAAAAAATCCGATGAACCGATTTTGATAATTTTTTTTAAATCGTTTCTAGAGGCCATTTAGAAATTTTTTTTTTCCAATGCTCATTTTAGCATTTCTACAGCGGAAAATGCATCTTATTGAATACATTTTCAGGAGATAATATTGAAAATGTTGAAAAAATGTCCAAATATAGCCAAAATTTCTCATTCGGGGATTTTTGGGGCCGCTGAACACGATTCCGGTACCAGATTGGAATTACGACGCACCTGGAGCTCAGGACATTTTGGTATTATTGCCGTCTTCAGGGAATTCGTGAAATAATTTTTTGGAATGAGATGAAACTTGTGCGTGAGTTTCTTTTGAGGTTGCCGGTTGTGACCATGACCTTCAATAGTCACCTGGTGGTCAGGATACCCTGATAACCTAGGTCATTTCCATGGATAGTCTTTTAATATGCTCTGAAATGCTACCAAATTCGTCTCCCGGGAGTTTCTTGAGGCCTCTGAACACGCTAAAAGTATATTTTAGGCAAAAATCGCGTTACAGAGCCATTTCGGGAAAAAAAATATAAGCTTTTTTGAAAATACCAAAATGATTCTCGGGCCGGACACTCAACTCAAACGGCTTTGAATATGGCCATTGACCACATACACGATACCCTTAATATTAAAAAACAAGTTATGGGACTGTTTTTCGACATGTCCAAAGCATTTGACACCGTGAATCACCATCTGCGAGTACAGAAGCTGGAACCAGTGGGGATACGAGGTCCAGCCTTGAATTGGGTACGCTCGTATCTCGAAGAAAGAGCTCAGACAGTCAAAATAAACGGAATTAGATCAGATACGCCAGAAGTTAAAGTGGGAACTCCACAGGGCTCCTGCTCATCTCCTACTATTTCCAATGTATACATTAATGATTTACGAAAATACGTCCTACATAGCCGATAATAATGAAGAAGTCATTGAAAAGAGTAAATCCGAAGTGAGATTAATGTCGCCATGATGCGATTTCAACGGGCTCAAGCTAAATACAAATAAATCATATGCAATGCAATTTGCCCAAGAAAATAAAACACTGGATTGTAGTATACTCATCCAAACTGAAAATTAATAATTGGAAAACATGACAAACATAAGATTTGTGAGAGTTCATATCGATCAAAAGCTAACGTGAGTTCATGTGGAAAGTATATTACCAAGATTGAATTCCTGCTGTTTCATGATAAAAAACATTAGGGACATCATGTCTCATAATGTGCTGTAATTACTTTATTTTGGCTTATTTCCGTCCAATATAGGCATATAATGCCGTATGCACATGATGCGATTTGAATATTCACAATACAAAAAAAAATGTCAGAAATATGATGAAGATACTGCAATTACATTCTTGCAAAAAGCATTTCCGATCATTGAACATAATGACATATCCCTCTCTGTACATATACTCAATAATATTATACACAATAAAAAACATAGGTAATGTACATCGGAGGCAGGACTATTCCAGACTATCTATTGGCCAACATATTCCCAATTATATGGGGAAGAAATGCCTGAACAAATTGAACAGAATAACCACCAATTTCGCAGATATTGAATTAAACTCCAGCTAGAAACTGGAAAAATGTTTCATACAAAAAAGTTATTACTCCGTAGACGAATTTTTAGAAGATACCGAACGGACAAGCTGATGAACAAAGGATTGAATCATAACATAACAATTTTGTATCGTAAAAACTAATAATATAACAGTGTATTCGACATTATCAAGTCAAAAATCTCTTTTTTTAACTGCAATTTTTTTTTGCTTTGTTTTATTTCAATTAGTGATTATTATTATCGAACACTGATTCTAATGATACTGTAATCGTTAGTTCTAATTATTCTAATGATATGTCTGTTTTTATATTATATATCTATATTTTTATACTATTTTGATATTTAAACTCTGATGCGTGTGAACATTCTATGTACTTGTCACAAAAATAAAATCTGGTCTAATCTACTCGTAGATGGCGCTAGATATCGACATAAATAAAAAGCTGTCCGGAACTATTAGATTGCTATGTTACTGATCGATCTAGTCTAGACAAAGTCGCCATATCTGGCGAAAGCTAAGAAGCTTAATTATTGTTATACTGTGTAATTCACACTACGTACATCAGCAATTTGAACGGTTTATCGGCCAGAAGAATTCGCGGACCCATCGAGAGATATTGTTATTTCATATATGAAATGTGGAAACAACGCTAGGGGGTGAAATGTAAGCACATAATCGAGCCGAGTTTTATTCAGTTTCGGGATGGTGACCTGTTTAACAATACGTCCTGTGAAGCGTGACCCGATGTGCTTTTTTGGCATAATTGAATAATTTGAATCACCGCAAATGTTATCATTCTCCAACCTATTCATTCCATCCATATTCACGCATTCCGAATCGGCGTATAATGTTATTCCAACAAAGTTTTTCGTGCACTCGTTCACGAGCCATCGTTCGATTGTCCAATGACAATAACATATGTAATAATCGAGTTCCTCTTATTTGGTCAGGTGCTATTCGAATGACCAAGAATTATGATTTTCTACATTACGCAATGATAGCATAAGGAAAGTTCGTTAGGTGCTGCTACAGAGTTTTTAAAATGAGGAACCACGATAAGCCAGCAGCTAGTCCGCAGAAAAAGGGTTTGATATTCGGGAAAGGAACAATATATATTGGTAGTTAGGTTGGAATAAAATTTTGTCTACCTAAGACTGAAGATATTGACTTATCAATTTGGTATCTTATTATAATATAATTGAATAGGACAGAATATATTGACGGTTATTCATCGTTAAGTCTTTAACAACCACTTTAGAATATATAAAATTCAATAGAATGAGCCATTACGTGATGAGAATCCATTATCAACTTTAAATAAAGCAACTACTACAAGTTCGATTTCCACAAACTTGTGAAAATCAAACTTGTAATAGTTGTTTTATTTGAAATATATAAAATTCAAAATAATGGCCACTTTATTTTTATAGATGAATGAACTTCTTGGTTTTAATTCATACATTGGGTCATTTTTGTTTTATTTTGTTTGTTGCAGTTTCTACATTTTTATCCACGTATATACAATCCCAGGACACCGATTTTTAATGTACCTTGTGGCAGGATACAATGGGTAAGTGTCATCGAAACTGCCCTGGTTGTAGAAAAGAGGAGGAGTGTAGCGTATATCTGACGTGATCAAATTCGGAATCGGGAACTCCCACAGCACCGTATTGGATGTGAAACAGGGCCGATAAGGTGCCCATAGAGGGTTTCAACCACCTCCTAACAAATAAAAAAATGGGTCCTTTGAGCCGCGTCTTTCAATGTTCCTAGAAACTTCCCCTATATGTTTGCTCATACAACATACGTTTCTTAATTACTGCAGTAATTCAGTGTTCATTTTGTTTCTTGATTTGTTTTTTTGTGAAAATTGATTTAGAGGTTTTTTGTTAATCTGCAGATGAAGTGGTTGTAAGCTATATTGAAATCTGTAGATTCATAAATTATATATGATCAATATAAGTATTCCTACCCCTTTGATCGATGAACCTAAAGAGTAACATCCAACTTAATCTCTTTGGGAACTGGGAAGATCAGAGACGTCCCGAGCGTTTTCCACATAGCCTCACATTAATTCTCCGACAAGAAGAAATGGAATCACTCAAGCGAATCCCTCTCGAAACTCTCAATCCGTAATCAAGTCGACCATTTGGGAAATAATTTTCGAAAAGGAAAATCTGCAATTCAAATTAGTCGTGATAGCATCCATCGCCATAAGTAGTTGCGTGTGAAAGAAACGAAATTCGTCTGCGAGCAGAGTAAAAACTTGTAAAGCTAATCTCATTTATTCCTCTGGCAAATCCTCGCAGATCTAGCACGTATATAACGACACGTCTAACGGCGTCGTTTCCGGTTAGACTGACGAATGACGTTATTTCCGCTTTTCCCCTACGAACTTACCTACGTACTTTGCTTCTACAACTTGTGCAAGCTCAGGTGTGCCAGGGCACGAGCCCCAATACATCATCCTCGCGTGAAATCTGTTGGTATATTTTCAGAATGCTCAGTTTGCGAATGTTCTTTCAGGCGTAATTAGGACGTGCAGTGCTACCTTGAGAGAAATATTCGTATAAAGAACAATACGTCTTCATTTATAAGCATACGTTAAGCCGTCTGTAAGTGTTCAACACTTTGTCAGCATTATTCATCAAGAGTGATTGTTACACTGCTACACTTTCTTAATACAAAATAGAAATGACTGAACCAAAGAAGGTTGTTACAGAATTCCCATATCATATTATATGTAAATTCTTGGGAAATAGGTTACATTAACAAATACGTCACTTATATTTTTGCCTTTAGGTATGCTTTGATCTCACAACCATCATCAGAAAACGTTTGAAAATTAATTCAAATCACTAAAGCGCGGGTTTTTTCAATCTGATTGCACTAGACACTGAGCGTCTTTATAACCGAGGTAGAATACCTATTCAGATTCAATTACTAAAAATATAGTGTCCAACGTTGTGAAGTGAATATATAGAGGAACAATTATTTGTCAATAAATCACAATGAAGATTAACAATTAGTTTTCAGTTTTTGTATTACATAACAAGCCAGTAGCCACTGGAGGGAACAACACAACCTTTAGGTGAATATTTTTAGGTTATCGTAACGATTTTTAAGGGTGTTAATTGACGTAGCACACAAAATTTCGCAAGAGAGATTATTCCACTCCGGAAGAATTCTGTTAGCAAGGAAGCTCTGCCGTGACTTTGATTTGGAGTGTTCCTTTTGAGGTTCCCAATTATGACCTCTGAAACGTCGATCCTGGTTAAGACTGAATAGGTGATGTGAATTGTAATCGAATAAGCCATTTAGAATACGATATTCCCTCGAAGTCGACGTTCCATAAATGTTTTTGCGTTCAGAATGCTACGCCTTTCTTCGTAACGCTGCCAAAGCTCTTGCATCAGGTGACCAGTTGATACTCCAAACCGGGCCCGCGAGCTCAAGAATGGGGCGTGTATATGTGGTATGAAGGTTAAAGAAGTGATGAGCGGAAATTTTCTGAAGTTTTTGCTTTTCTTGTTACTTTGTTTATGTGCTGGGTCCAAGATGAATCTGCCGAGATGGACAGTCCAAGACCCTCGTGCTCGGCTACCATCTTCAATTGAATATCAATGAACTTGTATATCTTGTGGGGGTTATGCTTTTCCAAGTGCAATACAACACACTTTTGAATATTTTGAGGAATCTTCCATAATTTACAATAGATCGATATTTGGCTTAAATCTTAGAAATCCGTGTTTTTCAATAGGGTTTGAGTGAATCTTGCTATCACCGGCATAAACAGAGACCATCGACTGAACATAGTCACGAATATTAGAGACATATAAAATAAACAAGAGAGGCACCAGTACTTAACCCTGGGGAACACCACTATAAACGTCATATTCGAAAGAGTGTGTGTCGCCAATACGCACGGTAAATTTTCTATGAGACAGATCCATGCTAGTAAATTGCTGCTGATTCTACGATTTACGTTCTATGTGAATCATCTCAGGTATAGATCTTTTATAATGATTGGTTTCTTAACCTAAAATAATAAGATTTTCATAATCGAATTGATGGTTATAATCAAAACAATGTTTGGAAAGGGCGATAGAATTTTCTAAATTCTAGTTTTCATTACTATACTTATGACCGTAGAGGAAAGTGTCCGAATTTCGCATACTGTTTTTCCAACACTTATCCTGCAGAAAAAAGTTCTTTATTTTTAACGACCTTGACTGCCACTATCATCGCTCGCTTAGCCCATTTCTTTTGCTTATTTGATGGAGCAATTTTTGTGGAATAAAAATGTAAATATATATTTATGTCTTCATCAGGTATCTTATATCGTACACAGCCATATTAGGAACTCTTACTATGCACGGGCTATTTCGAGGTTAAATGTACCGAAAAAATTATTCGCACTTAGTTTCAGTTATATCTAAATATATGAAGGCGATAATCAATCGAATGTTTGAATAATGCCAATTCTTAGTTAAAGGTGTTTTTTTTTAGGTGGAATGTGCAATACACAAATTTTGCTCCTTCTGTAAACTTTCTTGAAGAACAAAACAACAAAATTATGTTGACAGTATTATAATGCAAATTAACAAAATGTCAGTTGCTTACCGAGAGTATTTATGTAAGGTAGAGTAGAGTTAATTAAGTGTAAAAGTTTAGAAATTTCAGTTCAGGCAAAAATTGAAATGGTTGAAACTCGGAAAAGCTTCAAGTATACCTACGTGAAAGAAAGAAAATTAGGACTGAACTAAAACTCTTGAAAACTGTAAGCTGTATTCAAATTGTCTTCAGATAAAACGTTGGATTCAATTAAACTACCTTGTCTAAATTATAAAACAATCCTTAAAGAGGGTTAACCTTGTAACAATACAAAAGTCCCAGAACAAGAATAAACGAATTGGAAAATAGAAACTTTTAATCACATCAAACTTAAATCCGCAAGAGGTGATGAATGTAATCCTATTAATTCAATCATCCACTAGTGAACTAGTAGCACAAACTATTTTAGAAGGATATGATGCCGATGATTTTAATGAGCTCAGGATTCGATGAAGATAGTAGTGATAGTGACACGAAACTAAATTTGATGTGAATTAGAATTAAGTTGTTAAAATTGAATATTGTAAAATTATTCCGTGTGTTCGCATTAATTTTTATGCTCATATTTATACTTTTTATATCTTCACTTATAAAATGAAATATTATTTACAATAATTGATAATTATTTTCAAAATATGAATGAATCAATATGTAGGTATATTTTCGAGCTGACTCTGCTCTCATTTCATTAGGTTTGAAGATGTTGGGACCAACACAATGGTGTTCAATCAGCTAGCTAGTTTATAGCAGTAAGGGTCAACGGTATGATTCAATTTAGCAATTTTATTAATGAAGATTAATGTTTATTAGCTAGTATGATTGAAATTTTAAAATAGATAAAATATGTCTATCTAAGTAAATAAAATTTCCTAGGAGTGTAAGTTTTTCATCTACAATGTTTTTAGATGGGTATATTTTTATAATTTCTTATAAATAATTTTATTAATAATATTCATGGATTCTCCATATAACACATTTATTTATATTCATAATAAAGAATTGCATATTATATTGACAATTAGTTCTGAAGTACCATCGAACCAATGTTGGCAACAACGACAATTCGAAGAAACGTAACCAAAAATCGCGAACTTACATATTCAAACATCACGCAGAATATTCATGTGAAATCTGCTTGTAATTCAGATCTTGATTTACGTAATACAATATAGGCAACAAAGTTCGAGGCGTAACCAGCCACCAACTACGAGGTGGGTGACTAACCTACGACTGTGGAACAAACTGTATTACCAAGTTGTTAATAAACTTTTCGATGCATTTCACTAGATTAAATCCGTGAGATGTTTATTTAATACTCGAACACTTCACTTCTCTCATAATTTCAGGTTTCCAAATTCTTGAACGGGCAGACCAGGAAATAACTTCATACTACACAAAGACGATTTTTGTGGTCATGAATCGATGGAATATGTGAATTCGGGATGGATGTCCGCATGAATTAACATCAGTCTTCTGATGATTGTTTACCCTTTCATACAAACTTGGTGTGTTAACTTCCAGTTGGAAGACAACTAGAGTCCAACCAATTCCAAAGAAAGGAAAGAAAACCCTTTCTAATAATTATAGACCCATTGTGATCTATAAAGTGATGGAGAAAACTATCAACATCGAGCTCATCCAATACCTAGAGAGCACCAAAATCGTGAATGACTGGCAATATGGCTTTCGTCCGCAGAGATCAACACGAGACCTGCTTCTCTACGTAACATACATATGTATGGTAGAAATCTATTGAAAACCACGGAGAACGTCTAGCTTGTATCATTGGATATCTCCAGAGCATTTGACCGACTCTGGCACCAAAACCTTGTTGGGAAACTTCCGTCATATGGTTTGCCGCCTCAACAGTGTCGCTCTCTATCGAGTTTTTTCTCAGATTGGTGGTTGAAGGAATATCCTTCGATACAATGGCTATCAACGCTGGTGTTGTACAGGGATCTGTTTTAGCACCAACTTTGTTTCTGCTCCATATGAGCGATCTGCTGAAAATGACCACCTGTCCCGTCCATAGTTTTGCAGATGATGATGGTACACTTCGTAATGCTTTCTCATCTAGATCGTATCTATACCAACCAATGAAGCCAGAGCGAAGATGTGGAACCCTTTACCTAATGAGGTTTTTCCCTATGCCTTCGACCTACAAATCTTCGAAAAAAATTCGAATGCCTACCTCCTCTCCCAACATTCCACCGTTGGCTCACACGATGTTCTCCGTGTAGTAAAAGTATGAAAGAACATGTAACCGGTGAGTCATCATTAAACTTCCTTAAAAACAGATTGAACAGCTGGTGGAACTCTCATTTAAACACTAACATTTCTCATATTTACTTAATAATTTCGTCAACATTTTTGACTTTCATTATGGTCGAGGAATTAGAGCAGAAAAGGTCGAAAAAAAAATTGGAAGAACCGGTTTTGATAATTTTTTTTGAAATCGATTCAGGAAGTCATTTAGAAAAATTTTTACCATTTTGTATGTTTCTAATGTGCATTTCTACAGAGGAAAATTAATCTTTTACATTTTTAAGAGATAATATTAAAAATGTTGAAAAAATGGCTGAATATAGCCAAAATAGGCTACAATTTCTCACTCGGTTGTTTTTGGGGATGCAGCCAATGATTTTGGTGCAGATTTGAACTACGACGCACCTGGGACTCAGGACATCCTGGTACTGACGTCGTCTCCAGGGAAATCGCAGAAATACCTTCTCCAAAGGAATGAAACCTGTTAGGGAGGTTCTCTGGAGCATACGTGTCATGACCATGACACTCAATAGTTACCTGGTGGTCAGGATATCCTGATTATCTAGGTCTTCTCCTGGTCCTGTATTTGGACAATTTTTCTCACTTTAAATATTTTATCTATTATAGCTCCTGAAAATGCATTCAAAAAGATGCATTTTCCTCTGTAGAAATGCACATTAGAAGAATAACTTCCTGAATCAATTAAAAAGAAATTATCAACATCGGTACAACCGATTTTTTTTTGCTTTATTTCCTCGACTATTGATGAATATTCATTTTATGTCATTCTCACTGAGCCTCACAGGTATTAGCCTCAGCTCTAATCATCGATTGATGATGATGATAATAGTGATAATAATAATGATCCACGATCTTATTCGTCGGATGAAAAAACATTCCTATTGACTTAGTACGCGGGTACCTCATCATCAGTGAAGTCTGCTTTGTCGCTGAGCGTGACCCACCCTTCACTGCATACTGAATGCATCCGAGACGTTTCTTCGTTTGCGAGATTTGATTATATCGGGTTTTTATTTGAAAATTGTTGCCCTTTTCCTATCCGCTACTCATTGGCTTACAATGTTCTGTCGACCGTATCCATAGAGATCAAGAATAGAGTACTTGAAGGTAGATATTTTTTGACTCCGTCTAAGGAATTTGACTGGCGGCTTTCTCTTTCTATTCGTACACGATATGCCCAGCCCACTTATGCTCCGCTTGTTGTTTTTGAATAATGCGCCAAGAAAATAGGCGGAGCATACAATTAGAAAGAGATAGCCTCCCTTCAAAATTTTTAGATGAGGTGTTTTTGTAAAGCATTGCGCTTATGGAACTCCATTCTATACCTCTGTGGCCGTAACAGCCGGAAACTCTATAGAAAGACGCCTGCTTACAATAAACATTCTGAACAGAAGGACGATTAGTCACGTTTGCGTTGTACAATTTACAGCAATATAATAAATTCAGTTATCACGATAGAAAGAGAGACAGAGAGTGAGAGAGCTCGTAATGCAGTGAGTGGAAAAGAGAGATGGTGAGACGAGATGGGACGTGAAGTTATGTGTAATGCACTTACCTAGTATTCCCAGTCTGTAGTTGATGGTGACAACCACTAAACTCCCATAGCTGGCCAAGACGCTGCCGTCGTAAGGGTTTCCAGAATTCCATTCGTAGCTTTCTCCGTGAATGAAAACGACAACGGGATACCTGGGTGAACTGCCTCCTTCTCTTGTACCTGCTGAAAACCACTTGATTTAAAAATATGAATAAAAACGATAGAAAAGTGAGCATAAAATTTTGAAAAACTGTGATCAATGGATCAGCCGATTTCCCTCACTCGTTTAGATTGGTTAAGTTTGATTTGGTTAAATGCATGAAAAAATAATTGCTTAATATCTTACAACTTGTTGAAGCATACTAAACGGTTATGAAGATATGAATTTATATAGAATTATATATATTTTATATATAATTCATACTGGGTCAAGAATCTTATTTTTATATAGAATGCAACGTAATTTCTTTTTAGCAATTTGCTCTTGAGCTATCCAAAAAACAGTAGTAGGTCATTCTCTACTAGACTTTTCAATAAGTTATAAGCGTTACCGCTGAAAAATACTGCAGCTAAATCTCCATAAGATAATATTCTACCACATGTGTTGATGTCTAGAATAGAGTTGAGGTATAGTAAAAACAAGGTCGGCCCTAAGAATAGTCCTTGGAGCACTCCGAATTCTACGATTCTCGGATTGCTGCACATTCCATTCATATACGTTTCCTGTTGCCTGTCGGTGGAATAACGTTCTATCGATTTATACGCTTTGAATCTAAAGCCTTGTTTTTCTATAGTATCAAACATCTGCTTATCACACACCGTATCGAATACCTTCTGCAAATCAAACAAGACAGTGAGACCTCCTCTTTCTCTTCGATTGTATTGTCAACTTTTTTGTTAGTTTTAACAACGCGATATTGGTAGATATTTTTATATTTTCACTACATGAGAAGAAACCTTATAATTCCATTATGTGGTATCGTCCCTGCCTTGTACAACTGTAGAAAATTAGCGGAAATAGGGCAGTAAAAAGAAGATGTTGTTATCTGTTCAGCGACGTTTCGACCATATACTTTTCCTCTTCTTCAGACTTCCAAGTATAACATCATTGCTAAAATGTTGAAATTACATATATGGCAAATAAATGATTTATGTCTTTCTGTTTTTATTTGCCATATACGTAATTTCAAGATTTTAGCAATGATGTTATATTTGGATGTCCAGAGATAACCAGAAAAATATGAGGTCGAAACGTCGCTGATAACAACGCAATCCCTTTTTTTTTAATTGGTTGGACTCTTGTATGAAAGGCTAAGCAACCTGCAGAAAACAGGGGTTATTTCTGAGGCACAGTCCTTGAAAATGTATGTGCATAAAATCAAATTGATATTCTGATATACGTTTTTCGTAAAATTGCACATTCTCTTATTTTGATCACATTTTCAACTATTTCAGCAACGACTGTTGAAATAATCGAAATTGGTCGATAATTTGGCAAATTAAGAGGATCACCAGCTTTGTAAAAGTGGTTTGATAATGATCGTTCAAAGCTGTTGGAAACGTTTCTCATTGATTGTATATATTTTTCTATTGAGCGCAGTCACACACATTGATATGCGAGTTTCATCGGGTGAGATACGCATAGGGAATATTAAATGCGTGCAACACGATTGAACAATTTGTATTTGGTTCTACCAACGTACCGGAAATAGGAAAATGCACACTGCGTTATCCTCGTTAACCGATATATGTGCACCCAATTTGCGTGGGTAAATTGCGTTTCGGGAAACAATGCTTTGTCAATCGAGGATACATCATATAGAAGAGATAACACAAACTCGAAAAAGTAATCTTGTTTCGATTGAATACGTTCGTAGTGGTCCGATTAAAATTTGTTATTTCTCACATATAGAAACCGAATTGTTAATTCAACCGGTAATTATTTAAATATCTGCAATATCTGCATCAAAGGTGGTAACGAATTTGTATGATGCTAGTTACAAATGAAACTTGTTTGCGATTCGCATACATTATTAAGTTAATTAGTGTACCTAAGGGTAGTTACCCGGCTTTGATCCTATTCACCAGACTCATATATATTGGCAAACCCTAATAGGCTGAATTCATGCTGAATTCATCCTGAATTCTCGATATATTAATTATTAGAAGCCCTTTACGTTATAGATTATTTATTACTAAAATAAGATATTGCATTTTGTTGGACATGCCATATGCCTGAATTTTTCTTTCGTCATCGCACAATAATAATAATAATAATAATAATTTTTACTGTCCATAAGACCAATGATATAACATAGTATAAGACAATTCAAGAATATACGGGTATGTTAGTAAGCAAATAATTAAATAGATAAATAAACACGTATTTTTGTACAACAAATAAGACAGAAAAGGAAAACAAAAAAGGAAAACAAAAAAGGAAAAATGATGATATGCAAAGATGATACTTCTTTTAGAAAGCGTTAAGTAACTGTTCGGGAAGTAACAAATAATAATTATAGCACAGTATGTACTAAACTTATTTATGAATATAAAATCACGATTGAAATTAATGGAAATGAGCCACACTGTATGGATCATCTGTTATTACAGATGCCAAGTACTCAGAAACACTAAAATACATGCCCTTGCGAAATTTTATGACCTCCCCCTTGAACTGTTATAAGTTAGCATTATCTTTAAGCCACTGCGGAAGTTTGTTGAACATCTTTATGTCCATATATCTTGGACTTTCTTCATACAGAGATATCTTATGCTGAGGTATCAACAGGTCTGCTGGGTTTCTAATTAGATAAGTATGATTGAATTAGGCGCATTCTGCTTGATCTCAATACCAAAAAAACTATGAGGCTTGACGGAATTCCAACTATCGTTCTCAAGGAATGTGCGCCTCAATTAACACCAGTTGTGTGTTTTATTCCAGATGGAGGACAGCTAGAGTTCAACCAATTCCAAAAAAAATGAGAGAAGACCATTCCTTATAGTCATAGACCCATTGCAGTATTATCTGTGATTTCTAAAGTGATGGGAAAAGCAATCAACATTCGAGCTCAGTCGAAACCTAGAGAGCTCCAAAATCGTGATTGCCAACGTAACACAAGAATGGCAGAAATCCATTGGGAAACATGGGGAATCTCCAGCTGTATAATTGGATATTTCTGAAGCATTCGACCGAGTCTGGTACCAAAGCTTTGTTGGGAAACTTCCTCCATGTGGTATGCCGCCTCAACTTTGTTGCTCACTATCAAGATTTCTCTCTGATAGATCAATCCATATGGTGGTTGACGGAGTATCCTCCAATATAATGTTTATCAATGCTGGTTTCCTACAGGGACCTGTCCTGGTGCCAACTTTGTTCCTGCTTCATATAAACGAAATGCTGGGAGTTATCACCTGTTACGTTCACTGCTGTGCTGATTATGGTACACTTCATATCGCTTCCTCAAGTAGAGCCTCTATACCATCCAATGAAACCAGACGAGCGATACAGAGATAAGTTGATGCAATCAATGAAAATCTTGCAAAGATCTAGAAATGGGATCTGATAATTCAGTAGAGGTAAATGAAACCAAAACTCTAGCTGGCGTCTTCTCCATGAAGGCGGATTCCACAATCCCTAATATGATGATGTCAGGTAAAACTATTCCAATAAAGTCTTCTATAATCATGCTTGGGGATCACCACCAATAGCACTCAGGTCCATTCCGAAAACCACCTTGCAAAACTTGGTTTTATATTCCATGCCAAGAGCTACTTTACATCCCAGCAGCTCCTCATAATCTACAAGGCACATATTCAACCTATCCTGGAGAGCTCCTCACAAATGTATCTTGTGTATCAGCTGCTTAGTTACTACAAACTCATAAAAACGAACTAAACTATAGATGAAATAAATATATAGTTAAAATTAAAACGAATCACCACATTGAGTAGGTGGCTGTTCTTGCACTTTTGAAGCTTGGCGACAAGAGTTATACCTCGTATGGTGACTTATATCCACGATACATAAACATTGGCCACGAGAATTTTTGGAAGATACAGATCTGGAGCATCTGCATTACTAAGACAGCGGAATGAAAAGTGACATACGTGTGAGCATTCGAGGAACGGCATAAGCCGTGGAGAGTCTCTTTTCATGTAGAACGTTCATCTGAAAGAATTCCTCAGCAATATTGAAGCGCATGAATACATTTATCTCTACAATGGTTTTTCCCAGCATCGATCATGTCCGATTGTGTGCGAAACGTAAAGCGATCGCTTTAATAACGAAGTAGGGCATTTTACGAATCGGTATCGGAAACTCTTCTTTATTCTGTGTGTGTCTATGCAAGCGCGAATAAAATAGGAGAATGCGGAAGGGATTTTTTCAATTGCTATTGTTTCACGAGCATCCTCTAGAACAATCGTGAATGGAAAAATATCGTGTTCGGTGGCCAATCAATTATTCTATAGGTCACAATTGATAATTTCCTCATACGGTTAACAGTTAACTATTCGTATATCGAATGCTATTTGCGATATTTTAATTTTTTAATTCACGAAATAGTTATTTTTGTATTAAGTGCGTAAAATTAGTGTTTTTTCAATGGCACATGAGAGTGTTAATTCTCTCGAATGTACCATGAAAACATGAATTTTATACACGAAATACAAACAACATTTTTTGTGCAACTGTGAATGTGAATTTACATCGTCTGAAATATATTAAAAATAAATACTTCCCATATAATTCCACAGCTTCCAGTGTTCTTTCTGTGTCGTTACTATAGAAAATGAAATTGTTTTATGATAAATAACCAATTAATAATTGACTCTGTTGAAAATAAATCCCTCCAAAAAGTAATATTTCATGTTTATTTTGTGAATTATTTTGGCAGTGAAAAAAAGTATTTATTTCACGGTGAAAGGAAGACTTTTTACACGGTGAACAATAGAGATGCAAAAATGTCAAGTTTTCTTGACAGTTGCACAATAAGAGATGAAGAGGTGAAAATTGATCAATAGGAGATACTCGAACACACATCATCTGGAGTTCTAGTCCCGAGCTTGAATTAATTACGTCACTCACAGTGTCGAAGCTAGTGGGGCAGGGGACAAGGGGGCAGTCCGCCCCGGATAACAAATCGAAAATTTGTACTTAAAATCATATAATTTGAAATTTTGTGTATTTAAAAATTACATAGGGGTGACACCCGGGTGTAATTTCAATTCCACAAGGGAACACGTTAGTTGAAGCAACATTGACGTCGTGTTGACGAATTGTTGATTGAACCTTCAGATATCAGGTAAAATGAGGATAAATCAACTATGACAGAATCACAGTTGCATCAAATTTGTAACAACGATACAGTAACGTTTAACTTTGCAGTCCTGAAATCTCGAAAAACGTTAATGTGGAGAAGCAAAAGTCAATTTTGCATTCGTTAGCATTTTAATTATTCGACGAGACAGTGTAATATTATATTATGCGTAAATATATTCTCATTTTTAATAGAAACATTTATAGAAATTTCATTAATCATTTATCGAATGGTATGAATTTTTATATTCGATCAAAGTGGGAGGGAGTGACACCACAATCATTGCTCCTGGTGACATTCACTCTAGTTACGCCACTGGTCATTCCAGTGACCGTCACAATGTTTAATTCTGGTGGATATAAACTTCTGAAGGGAAAGTAGGATATCAATACTTTTTTGATTCGATGCTCAGTAATAGATTACGTATTCAGGTACATTGAATTTGAGCTCAGCCTTCTTGAATGGAATACTGGAGAACTACTATAAATGGCAAATACTTTAAAAGCTCATCTCATCGTTATTCGGCTCAGTAGGTGTAGAATGACGCCTTGATGACTTTTTGAATAGTACTTTTGTTTATTTCTTGAGAATGAAGTGACATTCAATCTATTCTTCGATATTTCTCTTAAGACCTATTCGTTTCAACACACGCATCTCCACTGTCGATAGTTGAAGAGCTATCACGATGGAAGTGAACGAACCACATATCTATGGGAAACGTACCACCAGCTCAATAAGATCAATTCTTGAAGTATTATTGGTCAATTAGTATTCTGTCTAATCTAAGTGAATTGTATGACACAGTAGACTTATCTATCTGTTAGTGTCGGTGCTTATCAAACTATTTTTCAAGCAGAAGTATATGATATCCAGCTATGTGCAGCGATAGCTAGAGAGAAGGTAACGTGCCCACAGATCGATAAAAATGTTCACCGAGCTCCAAGTGAATCTCAAATTGATGGGCTTTGGATTGATAAGTATGATTATTTCATTCTTATTAGTGTTCTAGTGTGTCCACAGTGGTGAAATCGATAGTATAATACATTCTATGCAATTAGTAACTGGTGAACTAATAAATGTATAAGAAGCTCTTGAAAGGATGTAAGTTTTTATGTAGTTTTAGATTAACGAGGATCGTTTTCAGTAACGAATTGGTCCATTATTTGATCCAATTTGAATTTCATCCGTTTGAGTGTTGAAAAAACACATATAGGATACTATTTTTCAAAGTCGCGACTTGTTTGAGGGACACCGCCGACCGACCAGTCATGTGATGAGGAGTTGAACTTGCCAAGACAACTACTGGTCACAGCAGCGCTACTTGGAATCAAGACAGGGAGGAGTCCTGATACGATACTACGTCCATTCAGAAATTACTTGATCGCGTAACGCTTCTCACTTTCTGGGTAATCATATATGCGAATCAGTCGTGTTGCGGATACACAAAAACTGCGCTGTAACCTCCACTAGTGGGATGTATCTGACATAAACAGAGGAATTGCTGAAATAGGACATAAATAGAACAACATATTGACATGACCCGATGAAACACGTGAAAAAATTACTAATTTTGGAAAATATCATTCATATAAACAACGCCAGAAACAGAATTTGAGCAATGATGATACAATTCTCTCCTTCAATGGTGTAACAAAAATAGTCATCATTTTATGCTTGTTCAACACTCCGATGGTTGCAAGAGTTGCAAAATCTGTGAATTTTTGTTGTCTACGTATGAACGAATGTTTCTACATACAATGACTTTTTGGATCACAAATTAGGAAAATAATACCCGGAGACACTTTAAATGTAAGCGTATAACAAAGTAATATCAAATATTATTTTACTTGTTATCGGCGCCGCTGCTCCGTTTAGTTTGATAGTCGTTAGACCGTTCTCGGGCCGAGAAATAGAAAACTGGAAGTTTCTTTCAGCTCGTTTGTCATTCTGTATGTGTGTGCGCTTTTTTAGTTTCACTGCTTGGGTTAACGAGTTTCTTCACAATAATATACTCGGATGTGACTGCAGATGCTTCTCGCAGGTTGCGATGTAAACAAAGGCGACCCATTTATCTTCGAGTTTCGATGATTCCCAGACTTTCCAGGTTTTACTACACCAAGCAATAATATTTTGCGCATCGTTCAGACTGTTATCAGTTTGTTTAACTTAATTTGCCGTTCAGGCGACGAGAGGGGTCGCAGCTTATCTTTGATTGAAACAAGTTTGGACTTTATTTGTGTCACAAAGGATTAAGACGGAATGAAACCCTCGAGAGACATAGTGGCTTTGTTTCCAATTGTATTTTGACGTTATTCAATCAATTATGAATAAATGAAGAAGTACGTCAGTGAAATGTTGATTTTATGTATTATACGATTACAATTTGTTACGAAGTTAGATAATCTCCAGATGAAAACAGACAGTACCGAGAGCGATTCCCTGATATTTCTTTGACGCTTAAATTGAGTTGATATTTTCATTAAACTTGAAAACAAGGAAATTGAACTCGACGTATGTAGACTGTTGGAAATATTAAAAAGCCGTGATCAATTGATCACGTGAAATCCTTCACTTTTGTTAGCAAAATAGTTTCCGAACACTACTGCTGGTCAAATGAAAATGATTGTAGGAACAGAAAGTAACTGCTAATGAAATACGTTATATTATTTCAATTTTATCCTAATGATCCACATAATGTTTTTTCCAATTCTCTTTTGAAAATAGGCAATCAAATTAAAACAATTAGATATAGTATGGTATCACATATCTGACTACATGATATGTATTAAATGATATGCGATTGATTTCAGAGGAGGTTGCGTCCCACCTTTATTTCAACTGCTTTCAACTGTCAAATATCATGATAGTGGAAACATTAAAATTGTCGTTGCTGATTTTATTGGAGTTTTATCGTCCTCTGCTCACAGAATGATCAACAGGATATCATATGCCACTACAGATTTGAAGCATTGTTAAGGTGCGTATAGATATGTGAGTCGAACGGTTCATGAGCTGCTTGTGAACCACTACTTCGCATAGTTCAGACGTCTTTTTGAGGGCCAAACTGTGAACTGAGAACGCCTTCGTGTTCGCCAGAAAAACAGACCACAAATGGATCGTCGTGAGCGGCTCATTCTGGGTGTTTAATAAGACTACTTAGGGCACACAATTTAGGAACCTGAAGCTACTTACCGACCGGTGGGGTGGAGAATCTTTAGTTAACTAACTAAAAAAAAAAGCCATCAAAATAAAATATCGATACGCACCTTTTTTATATTGGTCGCTTATTTCTTGTGACTTCAAGTCCATCAAAATCTCCGCAGCAGTGCGTTCTCTATACAGGCTGGTGCCTCATTAACGCCGTTGTTTCCTCTTCTTTTTGCCCAAACTAGCCATTAATAAATCCGCACCACTCATCACCAATATGGCACAATATTCTTCATACGAAGACATGATACCAGAATGACGGTAAAATCACACCAGCGGCTGAACACTGACTGCTGATAATTCGAGGTTCGTAGTTTTCCCATGGATGGCTGGAAGTTCGTTGTAATGAACAATTTCAACAAACTGCTCTCAAGCTGTTCACAAGCGGCTCGCGAAACGTTCGGCTAGCATATTACCTTTATATAATTCCCCTAGAGATACGCTCTGAAGTTCCAACTTATGGTTTTTATCTCAATTACAGTAGTTTCTTCAGCTACATGGTTGTCGCATCCATGCACTCGTTACTGCATCTCTGATTTATTAAATAAAATGCAAGGAATACAATTCGAGCCAGTATATCTTCATTACGTATATCTTCAAAGTATTTTCATAATTCTGTTTTGCTAATATAAAACAAAGACTGATAATACGGATTCGTATTACCGAGAGTAAATTGGGTTGTTATGAAAGAAGATACGAGGCAACGCTGACGTAATTTCGATTCTTTCTCAGGTTGGCTTTATACCAATTTCATATGAGATGCTGCGACTATCTATGAATGTCAGTTGAACCAACTTTCATGGAACTATATATCTTCCCGAAGGCATAGTGAACGTCTTAATAATAGTCAATAAAACATGTTTCAAAATCACACTCGCATTTTAATACTTTTCAAGAGAAATATATTGGAATGGCCATGGAAGTATGATGTTACCGTTTGAAATTGGACGGAACGAGAATATTTATATGGCTTTTAAATAATAGTTTCCTCCAAGAATAACATTATGGAACTGCAGAATATTATTATCTGGAGAACACTATACATTTCGGAAAATTATACCTGAAAGAGTATTTAGAGATTGTTTACTAGGATGTTTCATATCTAGCTTAAAGTTGCGTCTATGCCATTATGACCGAAATCTTTATATAAATCAACTGACCGTAGATGACTAACTTCCCTCACCCTACTCGTTGATTGAAAGAGTCAACTTTTTCAATCAACGCCCTACTTCAGTAGTGACCGACGTTTCTCCCAACACAGGAATAGTGCAGAAAAAGAGTGAGAATGAGAATAGAAAGAAGATGTGCATGTGTTAGTTGGGAAGAGATGGATATGTGCACAGTTATATTCAAATAAAACAACTTACTCACCTGATCGGGAGTCGAACCAGCAGCTATCGGATTTATCGAAATACTGAGCGACTACTCAACTACAAGGCTACCGTCCCCGACATTAACAGATAACTCATTTGGTACTAAATCTAAATTAACTAAACTAAAGAAATGAAACTAATATTATTAAAATGATTCCTCAACCAGGATGAACCTAGGGAATCGAAAAGCTATGAACTGATTGAATGTATCATTGACTTGGACTTGAATAAAACTGATTTGAATGAAACTGAAACTCTGATCTTAGCGAAAGAACCCTATTATCCAAGATACCCTGAATAATCTATTAAAATTAATTCAATTGGAAATGAAGTGCCACGTGATTTTCCAAGAGACTAATTCAAATTAGAAAATATAACTGGTTTTTCGCATTTTATTGATATTTATGATGCGTCCTTTTCCTACAATTAGGGAAGGATCCTCGAATTGTTTAACCAATCATTTTACCTATAGTGATCCTATGATATACATTGATTGTCTATTTGAATTGAGAAAATATGTGTTTTACAACCCTACGTATTATTACAATGCATTGCTGTCAGGTGCACTGTTGTTTTCTCGAAATCTCATGTAGACTCTGATTTTTCTTTAGTTTTGAATGTCAAAGGTGAAAAATTTCATCAAGATCTCAGTCCACTCGCGGAAACAACTAACATTTCGTGAGAATAGAAAATATATTGCATACTGGTATAGAAAGATCGGAATGAGTTAAATTATCCTCTATGTAATTGGAATTGACAAAATGTGATAAACAACTCCATGTTTAATATTCTATGTACTACTATCTTTTGCTGTCAGTTCCATTTTCTGTCAACTTTACTTTCATATCACAGAGTAATTAATTCAATGTAAATATGTACGCGCATATGAGTTTAGTTTGGTTACCTTCTCAATCTATGAGCTACAGCGCTGATTATCCTAGACTCGCTGAAGATGGGTGTTGCAACGGGCCGTCGATGGTTGGACTTTTTGATTGATTGTTGAAATGATTTATGTTGAAGTAATAGTGCCAAAATATCCTACCGACTGCGCCAGTTTTGACTTGGTAAAGATGAAAAGTCTTCTTAAAGATAGATTCAATTATGATCTAACGGATGAAATGTGAATTAAGGAAGCATCGAAATATAAAAAATTCAAATCTGAGAATGCAGCTTCTTATATTAGTTTCCCTTATGTTAAAACATTATGCAAATAATGATTTAATCTCATTACAGCTGACGGTTGATCCGGAAGTATAGTGAGGGAAGTGGGAAGTAGAGCGTTGTTTTCATATCAATTCAAACACAACTCGAATAAATGATGAGCGATGGCTGCTGTTTCGGATGATCAACACTCGATATACTTCAAATATTGACGGATATTCAAAATAGTTCTTGATGGAGGTAAGACTTCATCCATACTAGTGTTCCAGTTGTTTGTAAGCATATTTTGTGATATATGTGTGCGCCTCAACATGATCTCTATTGTTTCTGGTTTTATCCAAAACGCACAGAGGGAAATTAGCTTGGGTTTCCTAAGGGTTAGATATGAATACAACAATGTGGCTTAAGAAGCTGAAACTATATAGTCTTGTAAACGTGAACGCGTATAAAACTGGAAGTCACGGTAGAATTTTCCCCTTCGTAATATAATAAACTGTAAACCGTATACCCTTAATACAGCACTTACCTTTTGCATTGCACTACAATCTTGAGCTAATAGCTAGAGATTGTATAATAATTCTGTAGGATACATTTACAATGTAAATTGTGTTGTAGCCTGGTTTGGCCCCGTTTCAAACTATGATCTCTGCTGTATATACCAAATTTAATTCTTGCCTAGTAGTTTCTATAAAATATATTCAGAGTCCGATTATGCACCCACTCACTTCATAACATTCAGCGCAATCCACTAGAATTTATTCTGTGTGATCTGAGAATATTACTCATACCATTTTTTGATTACTTGTTGCCGTTTTATACTAGGAGATGACAATAACTTACTAGAGCAAGTGTGATCTGTCGCCACTGCGCATTCACTGTAAATTATTGTCGAAACTGCACGATAGTGCTAAGCAAGACAGAAACTTCCTCTGTCAACTTGTCAACAACACTTGACCAATCATTCAGTAGTCTATAGATATGATGTATCAAATTTTATTAGAATCATACAGAGCGTTTGAAAAATAATAGAATTTTCATTAATATTTTATGCCCTTTATTCAGATGTTAACTAATAGTTGTTGAACACAAGTGGCTAACATCACACAGGAATAACAATAGTGTCATAGCTGTCACCGGGAACAAATTTATTGAAAACATATCAAGCCAAATATTAAAATTTTTGTTCATTGTTGATGACATCTAGCAGCTTAACAGAACAACTTGGTATATAGGCAAGTTTAGAGTAATGGACGTATTTTGATCCCAATAGCTTGTGGTAGCCCCATTTACAATATTGGGACAACCTGTATAACATATATTTGATGAAGTTGAATTCGATCTTATGTGAGTACTCAATCGTATTGAGGAAAAGTTTCAAAAATGATTAAGAACGATATTACACGTTAAACTTTGATGTATTAACAAACATGTCAAGTTGATACATCGGTGTTTGAAGTATAACCTCTTTTCTAATTGTTTTTGAAAACTTTTCCTCGATCTTATTATATCAGTTATTCTAGTAATTATATGTTGTGGCCGTAAAGAGTTTAATGCCGTTTCTCTAATATAAAAACGTACGTTAGCATCGTATTCAATCAATCAGTGTTAAACCACTGGAGCAAGCAATAATTTCAATTACATTTCCCGGCGGATAAATGGTGGAAGCTTTTCTATATTCTCGGGAGGTATAGCGAACGAGCGAAGGAAAAGAAGTGAAGTAAAACCATTGTCTTATTGCAAACAAATGAAATTCTCGATGATTGTACGCTATATCTGCATTTGATTTGTGCTGAGGAACAATTCAGAAGAGCGACATCTATCAGTAGTCTGCCAAATATCTACTACTGTCATACGAAGGATGATGAGATTAAAATCGTGGAATGTACTGATGAAGGTTACTTCAAAACATAAGTATTCGTGTTAGGAACTGAATCAACGGTGATTTCCTTTCGACAAATATCAATTTTACAAGATATGCACAAATCGTTATGCGGTTCTGTTTGTGTATCCTGCTTACCGATTCAACACGATAGTGATTGCCAACATTTATTGAACCAGATTGGAGTAAACCACTAATTCATGATGCGAATACGGAACACATGTCTGTCAGTTCATATTTACCAATCTTTAACCACACGAACATTCCATGGTGCCCACAATCGACGATCAATATGATCTGACCTCTGAATTCTCAGTCAACCTGTAAAACATCTCTCTCATGATGTAAAGTCAGCTTGTCCTAATCCTCACATTCTGAATCTATGTACGATATGAGTTGACTGTGATGAAATTAATATCTATATACATTTTTGTTTATGAATTTCACAGCGGTATTCCCTTCTGCGAATAGTCATATGGTTTACCTATTTTTCTAGACTTTGACTACCTATAATTTTTAAAGATCATCGTGTGAGCCAGCTTGGAATGTTGGTAGAGAAGATCAATCATA
Source organism: Endomychus coccineus (assembly GCA_958510875.1). Classification (NCBI taxonomy): domain Eukaryota; kingdom Metazoa; phylum Arthropoda; class Insecta; order Coleoptera; family Endomychidae; genus Endomychus; species Endomychus coccineus. The sequence continues at coordinate 4,402,548 of OY294069.1, read as the reverse complement.
AGGAAAAATCTCACTGGACAAAGAGTGAAACAACTTTGCCGTTCAATAAAAAAATGATTTCTGGAATTTCTGACGCCTCTTGTGTAGATGTGGGAGCTGTAGGGTTCTCGCGATGAGTCTCACATGATTATCCCAGGAGCTGTTGATGGTGATTCCGACCATGGATATGGAAGACTTCATAGGAATAGTTACCAGACATCATTATATTGGATATACTAAGATCCGCTTTTCAGAAGGAGATACAAGCTTGGATTTTATGGAATATCAAGATATTTGCAAATCTTTCTGTTACAGAAGAAATATTGTGGACAAATGCAAACACCTCACACATTCGATCTTCAATTAAATTTGCTGTGCTTTACATTTTCATAACTAATCCTTATCACTTAGTATACATATATTGTGATGGGGGCAACATTTTCCTTCCTGATTTTTGTGTGCTTAACCTATTGTAGACGATTACGCCGTCTCCTTGGATCGTACAGATTTGAAATTTTTCCAGATCTCTTTAATGTGGTCAAAACATGAACTTTTTTGTTATTGAGTTTCGAGTGGCATTTTTGAAATCCACCTTCAGTTATCCAAATGGAATTATAGTATTTTATTCAATCATAACATCATTCAACCTTCACAAGTATCCGAAATTCTCATTTTGAAATTCAAATGACGTCATCGATGTGAAGTCTCATTCTATTTTATGCGTTTAGTTTGCGGAAAAGCCTGATATCTCCTGAGACAGCAGGTGTCAGTATGAAACAAGGTTGTATTATAGTGTGAATAATTTTGTCTTTTATTAGCGTTAATTTCTAATCATGATCCAAGCGGTTTTGTCACCAAAAGTGAGGGAAATCATATGATTAATTGATCCCAAATTTTGTAGTATAAAAGCCATTATTGCCTTCATTGTATTGCTGATAAGATGCTTGGAATTTGCATCGATATTTCAAATCGTTTCATATATAAATACAACAAACGATTCACACCGAATACTGAGGCATATTGTTTAACTACCAGGTTATTCTTCTAACCGTTTGAACACATTCCTACAGGTTATAGAGTGAACAATGGATTCAAAGCACTGCCTTGTATCAGAGAAGCAAGCATCTCGCATTCGAAATGAATACTCCAATGATTATAGCGTGAATTTATCAATTCAATGTTGGCCTATGAATACACAAAAGCGCGGAATTTTCATTTATATAACAAATGTATTTAAAGACGTAGTGGAATAAGAATAAAAAACAAGTTCTCAGAATACCGAAAAGCAAAGGGGGATTATAATATGGCAAAGCAACTGAAGGCGTACGTTCATAAGAATTAAGGTATTTGTCTTATTTGATGTTTTGTATTGAAGTCACAAGAACATTTCAGTAATTCGAAATGACATTCCGTGTCATATTCCTGTTATCAAAACTATTCGTACTACGACACTTTTATCGAGAATAGAGTTCTTCTTCATCATGTAAGCAATTAAAGTTGCCTACAATAAACTATAAAGAATGCACACTGTTGATATGTTATAACTTTATTACCCTATTGATAAGAAATAATCACCCTTATCCACTGAAAATACTAGTACCTTTCGGCTACCAAGCCATCATCAGAGTTTACTCTGCTACCCGAAAGGTTCTCAGTACATTAATAGTATGTTGTCTATGCTCTACTATCCTTGTAGAAGTTTGTGGGCATGAGGTGACCTAATTGATTCATTTTATAATAAAATGAGATAAGAAATCAGATCAAGTTGCCATACATTCCGGTTGTAGTCCAAGAGCTGATGAATTTTTGTGTACTAATTTTCCCAGTCGGTAAACATCGACAGGATTGTTAAGTGAGGAACAAATCATATAATAAGGGAGGGATTTCTCGGTGGGTTGAGTCAGAAAATGCATTAAAATATGACATTGACGCGAAATTTCTCACTAACAAATCGTGTAATAAGATTTATTGAAAAAACAACAGTCTGGCTGATGTGTAGACATAAGAAAGATGGCTGGCACGTGCACAACTGGAATATCCGAAAAAAACGATTGCCCTCCTGAAAATTTGTCAAATGACATTTTGCATTACAGAAATATAATTTTTGATAATAAATAGTTTTCTTCCGAACAAACCCCGAAACGCTTCGTTTTACGGATTTTGCATAGCCCTAATATAAGATATTTCTAACTGATCTCTATCGTCTGAAGAACAGGTTTGAAGGTTTGTCGTTTTTCTAAGAAGAAATAGGAAAGACCATATATCCAATACATGACTGTTAAGATGAACAACCGTTTCCAATGCTAGCTACGTATCAACAAGTTTAGAGTTCCTTCGCCTAATGGGCTGTAAGTCCGTTCATATGTTGAGGTCCGAATTTCCTGAGTATGAAACTATTATTACTCGAAATAACGGTTCTATTAAATAACTTGAGATGAATCTACGCGAATAGTGTGACGAATGTTAATGACAGCAGCAGTTCCAACACCATCTGCGGAAAGCAAATGTCCCATTGTAAATGCAATTCACAATGCAACGCATTGACAAAGAAGTTTTTGCGATTAGAAAACAGTTGGAAATACTGCCACCAGGTGACGGTTTCTCAACAATGAATAGTGAAATACAAACACATTTCGTGTTAGCAGTCAATTGCCAAAGTTTTGGTTCACCAGGTTGTACAGTGACAACACATCCTATAGTCGCAGACAGCTGTTTCGTTCTTCTCATGGGTTCGTCAGTGAGATGTGAAGTCACTGATCAACCCAACCATCTCCGGAAGTGATATGCGAGCGTAGATGTTCCAACACCAGGTTTGCCAAACACTTTGAGGGTGTTTTATTACATCACTTTCGGAGATTGAGACTTCACGTCTGCCTCATCTCACTGAGTCCACAAGAAGAGCGAAACATCTATCTGTGACGTCACGTGTTGTCACTGTTCAACATGATGATCCAAAACTTTGTCTATCGACAGTATGTCCGCATTTGAGCATACTATTATTCCGGAAAACCACCAAGGGTTCCTGCTTGGAAGGTCAATAAATACGAACAGTTTTTACAATAACATACCAGCAGACTTAATATATTTGTAATCCAGTAAGGCCTCTGATAAGGTTCCCAAATTGTGTCTTCAAATTGGAGCACTATGGTATTTGAGATGTTTTGTTGGGATGGATATCATCTCTCATTTATAGTCGTAAATTGGGAGTGAAAAATTATTCAAGTTTTCCCTAATATGTAGATGTAGTTAGCTGCGAATCTCAGGATTTGTGATTGGCCCGTTATAGTTATATTATACTTCCGATATCCCAGAACAAGTTTCTTCTACAAATTAGCAATATGCAGACGATATCTAGTCGTATACAAACCCTCTTTTATACCAGCACTCGCTTCAACATGATTTGGATAACATTTTGGAATGGTGTTAATCTACGAGTGTTTGTATGATGAGCGAGCTATAATAGAATTATGTTCTTCTGTGTGCGGTCATGTGCTTGCGCGCGATCGAAATTTAATCAGAGACAGGCAACGAGGATGTCGTATGGGACAATTCGTCCTGATTACTAGCAACGATTGGGATTGTTCGAAATGCCTAACGTGGAATATAGGCTTAGTCGTGGTGACCTAATCACGATATATTTTATTGAATCCTTCAAAATACGTTTCCCGTGAATCCCTGTGATATATTTACCATTAATGCTGACATGTATTGCGTGGTCATCCTTCCGAATTGAGGAATGAACATTTTAAATCAACCAGTAGGCATCATTCATTTGTAATATATATTTGAAGTGTGGAATGCATCCGACTCTGTAACGTTTTGGACGTTAATAAATTATTAATTAATGATGATTTATTTTTCCGGAAGCTATTGTGACATATTTGATCTCAGAAAGAGACAACCTCTGACCTCTGGAATTCAAAAACGCAAGCTAAGTATGTGAATGTGGTAGCGGGTCATCGGAGAAACGACATTCAAGAAAAGTTTGGATGCGGATATAAGGATAACCATCTTGAGTGTGACTTTTGAAGAGGTAAGGTCAATAACTAGTTTATATAGTTTGTGATACGTATTACTATGAGATCTTATTTATTCTAATTACATAATATCAAGGTGATATTCGCTATTCAAACTTTCAATTTTTCGTTTATCGAACTTATCCTGTCACATACCAAGGTCAGTTTTTCTCATATTAGGTTGCATGTAGTTGATTGTTAATTAGTTAGATATAATTTTAATATTAATTTTACCGAATTGAGTTCATTAGTAAATAAAAATAAATATTGTTGTCAATTATAATTCCCTAGAGAAATACAACCAAATTGTTACGTTGAAACTTGTCTTTATTCTCTCTGATATAATCATTATTATTTATTCACCTCGTAATGCTGGAAACTCTCGATTGAGCGCTCTTTGGTATCTTTTCTATTTGCTCTTGTATTTTATGTATCATAATATTGATGGTACTCAGTAGTCTGGTCGCACGGTCGACCGAATACCCTGAGAATACGGCAAAATTTGATATGGCTGGAATGTGATCAAATCCTTTTTTTTGAAGATTTTTGAATACAGAGCACTTCTATTTTATCAGAAAATGCCGCTAGAGAACTTATGACCTCTTGTCAAAAAAAAACGAGGAGATCGAAGTGATAGATAATTTGAATACGCGTCGAGTTATAAACATATTTTCTTAGCGTGGAAAGTTGTCATTTTCATTCTACTTTTCGCTGAATTTTTTTTACGTATTTGTTTTTACTGCCAAAACTTGAATTTCGGGAAAAAAATTGTGATTAAACGCCGAGAAATTAATATTTTGACTTTTGTAGATTGTGACGAATATTACCTAAAGTTTTGCTATAAATGCCGTATTTTGGCCAACCTTTGAAAGTTTTTGAACTCGGAAAATGAGAGAAATTTCGAGGTTATGAAATTAGAAAAAAACAAATTCGAGATACTGTTAGAACTCTTCAATACACGTATTTTGATTAATTGTAAATCAATTGTGCTTCAGTGGAAGTCTAGTTATTTATGTAAACGTGTTTGGGCCTGTAGCGGGTCCAATTTTGAGCCCAGCGTAAAAAAAAACAAAATTCAATGGATAGTAGATAATTTTATCTATCTTAATTGGAAAGTGTGACCTCCTAGTCATCATTGAAAAAAATCTAGAGCAAGTCAAAGAAAAAATCATACAAACTGTCATTTTTTAAGTCGATAAAGTAGATTTTACGTATTATTTCAAATTTTCAAATATTTTTTTTTTATTCTTAAGATAAAAACACAAGGAATTATGAAAACTGCATTGTAGTTTTTGATGGTTATGCAAGCAGTACAAATTAATTTAAATAAATGAAAACGCCCGGAACATTTCCAGTTTTTCCGCAAGAAACTGAACATTACTTTTCTAGCGGTATTCCAGGATATTTTTAACAATTTTTCCCGTTTTCAGAGCACTCAAAAACATATCAAATTTTTGTATCAACTTTTGTAACTGTGCGATTGAACTACAGTAGTATCTTCAATAATTGTTATTTAGCTGCTATGAATGTTATTATGTATAATTCAGTCATATGAAGAATTTTATCCTCAACTCTATAATTAAGAAATAGTAATAATATAGTAATACTTAACATGATACCTATTCATCAGGGCTTAATTTTCATGTAGTTTAAGATCATATTTTCATTATCTAAATTGATTATGTTTGCATCATTCAAGAGAATATGCTCATACTTAGGCATAATGATAAATAAACGGCAAATAAAGAACCGAGCTGAACAAACAAAGGCGTCTGAATCTCATTTAAGTAACAAATGTATATACAAGACGTACTTGAGCGCTATCAAAAACAAAATTCCATGAAAACAGAAGAGCGTACAGAAAGAAAGGGATTAATAAGAAGGCAAAGAAGCTGAAAGCTTGCATCTGGTAGGAGGAACTCGAATTAAGCTCTTTACTAAGGTCAAAAGGGTAATTACCCGTTGGTGTTTACTATACGCCTAATTACTTACGTACTTTTACAGCGTGTTGTAACTTTTCCGTAATTTTTTCGCAACCCCGGAAGGGCTTATGTTTGAGCGAAATTAATAATGCCAAAGCAATTCCCAATTAATTCTCATAATAAATTGATAAAATATTCTCTACAAAGCGTGTCTTTATAAGATAAAGGCCGAATGATTTCTCTTGTATGAGTTCTCTTTCCAGGGATTTCTTTGCCATTTTAGATCAAAGGAACCGAGAAAATGAATATTTTAAATAGAAAATTGTCCTTTAAATGATACTCAATTCTCAATTAAATCGGTTACTCCCGACGTTTTGTTCGGAATATTATGTCAAATAAATATATCTTGACTTGATGTTAATTATAGCTTTAATCAAATATAAATGACTTTTCAATTTTGTAACAGAATATATAACAGTCTGGCATATAACAAACTTTTCAATCTTCCAAGCTTGTCTTGAATTTATTTGTGATATGCTGAAACGAATTATTTCTCTATTGAATAGCTATTCAAATATAGCACTAGAAATATGGAAGTCGAATTTTCTCTTTTATTCAATGAAGGTAAGCAGGGATCAGAAACATATGGGAACTATCTCCAAATATTGCATCATAGCTCTACACGGTAGTCATAAGACCCTGAAATGAGTCATGAGAACAACACCCATCGCATCGATAGAAACATCTATGCTCTCGAAATTTCGTGAGGAAAGTGGCTATAACATTTGCACTATTTCAGGTTATATGTGACAAAATAATTATAATATGATTGTATTGCTTTATTGACGACTTTAGCAATACGATCATTCAATTTTATGAATGTGATACGATAGACATGATAAAGATGCGAGAGCCACTATTTGCCAAATTGGTTTTCCTTGCATTTTCGTGAATCGATGCTGTAGATCGACAAGATGCAATCTGATACACGAAGTCACTCGTTTGTTTTCTGATAGTAATTCCATCAAGTTTTGTTTTATTTCCGTCACGTACGGTTAACGAATGGAATCCGGTATCTTTTATATTTACTTTCATTTATCGAAAATTGATTTTTAGGAAAAACACGAACGCAAGAAACACGCATTACGTTTTCTCTCTAACCCTAGAGATATGCGGCAAAGGAGGCGTTTAAACATTTATGACACAATTGAAGATGGAATCGCTGGGGAAATAATTTTAAGCTACGTCTTTGAATATATTGGATACATCGCCGAATACACATTTTGTTCTGTCTTTGTTGAACTCGATTCAGACTGAAATATCGCGCAAACTATATATCGTGTTGATCAACTTAACACTTTATGGAAATCATGAATTTACCATAGTCTATATAAGAAAAGCAATCGATATCTAGATTATATCGAAGGCTTTTTTAATTGTCTGTTCTGGATTGACATCCGTTCGAATAAAATCAACAAGATTTAATTGAATTTACGTTCATAGAGACAAATGAAGCAATCTGCTTCAGTAGCAACACCGTTTTTTGCAGATTTTTCATCATTGCATACAAATTTGGTGTGTTTTCTTCCAGCTGGAACATAGCTAGCTCCATTTTTCTGTCAAATACATTTCTAACTAATCTCTACTTCACCTTCCTAATAACATAATTCAAACATAGTGCTTGCTCTATTGGTATTTCTACTGTGACAATATTGAATTTTCCTCTGACTAGTTCATTCCGAATTGTTTTCCTCATCATCATACAAGTTAGCTTGGTGTTCATCTAGTACTTGTTGTTCATATTCCCATTTCACAAGTGAATTCTGGTGCTCTATTTCTGGTTTCACTCCTACCAATTATTGTTGGGCCAGGAATCGAATTATTGTTTCCCTGTATACATCCATCACGTTTTTGTAACGTCTCAAAATTGCTCAATCGATTCTGTACTTATTGATGAGGGTGCATGTAACTCATTCTGCACCGATTGTGAGTTGAATGTGTTGATGAGTTTCAAACTCAAGGTACTGAAGTTGTTAAAGTATTTTGCTAACATATTACGAACAGATTGGATTAACTGTTAGTGTTAATCAAGGGTTTTAATCACCCACGCTGACAAAATATAAATATAAAATTCTGAAATGCGCCCAGGGAACATAGCATTGCGGCACGCAGAATAGTGATTTCCGACAAGGAACTTTCTAAATTATAGATACAAACGAAATCTAATTTTCATACTTGATTGCCGCTCGTCATCATTATGTGTGTAAATTTTAAAATCAATAAATCACTACGTAAAAGTTGTACGAACATGTTTCACAGCATAAATATTTTGCAAAGTTGATAACGTCCCCAGATGACTCACGAACAAGTAACTACAAATGGCGCAAGTTTTTGACATTGCATTATAGAAAATACTGTGTATTCACATTCGTCCTGTCTTTTGCGTCATAGCGTGTGCCATTTCCTACACTTTAACCGAGAGAAAGGTGGAACTCTCACGAATTGAAAAATAGAATACAATTTATGCAACGGTGATATACGAGTACTAACAGTTGCCTGAACAAAATGAGTCCTGAAATGATCAAAATGAATTGTAACTCCCGGAACATGTTATTAGGGGTGGATGACTCTGTCTGTTCAAACTTTAGGTCTGTCACACACTGCTAGCAACCGTTAATTGTAAGCTCAAAATTTCATAATGGGTAGTATGGATAAATAGTGAATATGATCGACCTCATCGATTCCGATGTAATGCCATCATAATACACTCTCACGGTTCGATTCTACAATTAGTTTTCACCTCAGACGCAGAGGAAACATGTTGCAGCATTTCGAAACGTTGAATTTCCGTCATTCCTAAGATAAATACACTATAAGACATTCAACATGATTATTACATATGAAATTGGTATCCACAACCTTTTGCGATCAGATAGAACAAGTTCTATCAGTAATATGAGCTTTTGGGAATTTTCGCATTTTCCCAAATTTCATAAAGGGTAAGTATGGAAAAATAGTGAATTTGGTCGATCTCATCGATTGCGATATAGCTGCGTCATGAACACTTTCCTGGATTCATAGGAAACATGTTGTAGCATTCCCAATCCCTGAATTTTCGACATCCCTTAGATAAATTGACTTTGAATAAAACAAATAGAGGAGATTAATCTGATATCATAAATGAAAGAATAATTCTGAAGGTTCATTTTGTAAATAGATGCAATACTAATTGTAGTTGGTTAAATTAATGATTCATATTCCTCAGGTATGAAAATATCATGTGATTCGAGTCAGAATTTGCAGAAGACAAACTTTCAAATTGTGAGACTGTAAGGTTTCCGGATATAGATGAGATCCTGAAAGAGAATGCAAACACGATCCTAGAGGATTCTAGCTGAAAGAAAAATACATTACTTCGGAAGGGTGTTAATTTAGTGGATAGCTTGAATATGAGGCTATATACGGAAACCAAAAGAATCAGTTCCAGTTCAAGCCTCAAGCCTGCCCTGAATGTACCACATTCAATGGTTGCCGAAACGTCGGCATCAAGTGGTGCTATCATATCAAGAAATTCATTCGGGATCCAAACATTTTCAAGATTACCTATCCACGAAAGACTATTAAACTATTTTATACATGTGAGAAGGGAAAAAAATAAAATCATTTTCTGTGCAAGACAAAATTGTTTAAAATCAGGAAAGAGTAAAAAATATCATGAACCAGAATATTCAAAACTTTTAGTTTATAATTTACATTTAAAACTGTGTTTTGAACATGAAAGAGTTTGCTCTGATGATAGCTTCTTGGTACCTTAAATGCCCTTAGTAATTTAACACTATCTTCAGTGGGTAAGGGTTATTATTTTTTAGTTATAAGTGTTCAAACTTATTCATAGTTCACATTCATGCTTGCTGATTGCAGGATACAATGTTCCAAAAATCCATTTTGTATTATAACATGTAGCTACAGATGCTATTGAATTTTCAAAAGCAATCCATTAGATATTATCATTCCGCAACTCATGATAATTTATAGGAGCAGAATCACGACAGTGAAAGAGAAACCACTCCATCACACTGTCAGCATGCACACAGAGTGAGAGGATCAACCAAAACCGTATACAGTATCAGTCGACAAGTTAACTGGAGAAGGCGTTAGAACATACAGAAATTGCCCTCTGTACTTTTGTTGTAAACGAGGGAGCTTTCGAAAACATGCCCAAGACTTCAAAAAGACTCTCTTCGAGAGAAGGAATATAGGCCAAATCTCATCCAGATGTATGGATGGAATTATGAGGACCAGAAAAGCCGAGACCAAGGTGGGGTAGAACTTCATCACAACACAACGAGGAGAAGTCAGCAAGGGGGTATCTTTCCTACTGTAGAGCATGGTATTGCAATGCTGTTCTAAAATTCTACTGCTCAAAGAAACCATTACCAAAGAACCATATCCTCAATCTAATCTTATACGAGGAGGACAGAAATATTTCTTACTATGGATCGGTTCAGTATAAAAGACCATTACAAAATGAATCAAGTTATAAATTTTTCAACAGAAGATGCTTTGAATGTTCTGATGAGTTTCATTCCTTCTTGTTCATTTGAAATTCCGATTCGATGCTATATTTTGGATAGGATTTTATGAAATCATTAGAGAAAGAAAGATTAAAATCATAGAAGATGTATAAGTTCTAGCAGGATTACAATCAATTTTTTATTCGTAGTGGTGATGTAATTCAAATGTAAATTGGTATGTAGATAAAGGGTAATTTCTGAATATATTTTAAAACGGGAGCCGAATAGCTTAATCCTCGCTGAAGTTTTAATAAGGTGAGAGAGTATTTGAATGAATAGTCTGTACACTTGATCAAACATTCCCGCTTTAACTATCTACTTTGAAAACTCTGAGCCCAAAACCAAATTTAATAAGCTTCCTCCGAAAACTTGTATATTTAATCTTCACGGACTATATTGCATTGGAGCTACTTTTACTAAGTTCTTATTGACAGAAATAAAAATCAGCTTGAAGTTTACAAAGAGTGGAAACTTGGATTAGATGCAAGTACCAGCTTAAGATGAAAGTTTAATGAGGATCAGAAATACTCTGGTATTATTCACAAGATTCCCACAATTTTTTGTACAATAATGTACACTTCTCAACTATCACTCATACTTCACATGTTGCGATCTTCATTCTCTTGTGATATATGCAAATTGAGAAAATCCTTGAGATATGTGCTCGTTCACTAGCATCTTTTTCTATCTATACAATACTGGAAAACGTTCTGTATGTATGTATGCGATTCATGGGGATCAAATTGCACTGAGATTGAAAGTTTATTCAATACTCATTGGTATTTGGTAATGGTTGAGATGGTAGTCAGCCTAATGAAGTGTTCAGTGCACTTAGCCAAGGACCCTTGTATACTATCCCCTACGTTAATTTGTGATACGATAACGATATGCCTTCTATTTCTACCACTCCAATATTAGACATTATATGATTTATTCAAAAAATTAAAATTAAGCGCCGAAAATGACTTCTGGGAGGTTTATAGGTCGCTGTTTATGAATCAGAGGTCGGTTACCCGAAAAACTCAACCGCAGACAAGAAAATCGGAAAAACTTGGCTATTTTCCAGTTATTTCTCAAAATGTTGTACTTTTATCCTCTAAGAATGAAGGGTTTATTGGGTCGTTGATCACGAATCCGAAGTCAGTTGTACGGAAAATTCATCAAGAGACCGGAGAAATGTAAAAAACTCAAATGTTCCCGATTTTATAGTCTACAATTGAGTTTTCCGGGTAACCGGCCTCGAATTCCTGATCAGCGACCCGACAAACTTCCTTAATACCATTTTCAGAGTCTAATTTTCATTTTTTGAATAAATCGTATAACGTCTAATATTGGAGGAGTAATAATGTAACAATTTCTAGTAGGTGAAGGAGGACAAAGGCAGATTGTATCGCAAAAAACATCATGCAAAAAATTTGGTTCAGATTCCATCTTCTAAACAAAATTTATTTATTCGGCCCTTTTCTTCAGCTTAGTTTAGTTTGGATTGGTTAGTTATTTTAGTTTATTTTTCTTGCTCAGATGCAATACAAATACAGAAAAATATATGGAAGAATACCTCAAAGAGGTGTAGAGCACGTCAAGTTAAAATTTTATATAAATATGAATTTCAATACCTTTGTCATCGTAAATAAAAATAACAGTGGGTAAACTGATTAAAATGTGTATTGGTCCAGTACATTAAAATGGAAACGATACATACAGACATGACTGAAGTGACTCAGAATTTTTAGAAATAGGAATAGCTCAAATATCTTTGCCCGTAAAATATTCATTCAGTGAGCAGTAGACTCGTTTCACAAGTGGAGATTTCAAATTGTTCTTGAGATGATTTAATGGTAATTTTTTCAATAATTGGGGAATTTCATTATACATTTTTATTATGCTGTATTGTACATTCTTCTGGAGATATGTATAATTAAGTTTATTGCAGATGTAGTTATTCTTGGTTTTTCGCATTATGATCATGATTGTTGGCCTGTTCCTGGAATAGATGCTGGTTTTGATGAGTGAAGATAACTGTATAGACCTGACAAAATGAGTATATTATTTCCTATAAATATTTCTTCGCAACTTGTTCTTAGAGTCATCTTTTTTGGGTGCGGAACACTCGCACATTACCCCAAAAAATTATCCCATATCTCACAAACGCATGATGAACAGTTAACGCTGTCTCAGTGTTCACAAAGACTGAAATCTTTTTCAGGGCATAACAATATCTTGATAGCGTTCTCACTACTTTATTCACTTGTTCATACCAATCTAATCGTGAATCAATAATTATACCTAAAAAAGTGGTATGGCTCACACACGCCAAATCAGCCGAAGTGCTCTTAATGGTCGATGTATATCCAAATTTGAGGACCTGGGTTCCATCTTCATTCATTCTTAAGTTATTTTTGTTGAACCAGTTTTCAGCAATACTAATAATTTTGAATATATTCCTTTCTTGAATAGCATCATCTATTGATGCCGTCATTGAGTTGTTATCAGCAAAATGTTGTAGGTATTCTTTCAGTGATGCAGGCAGGTCATTTGTATGAAGTACGAAGAGGAGTGGATCCAATATGGAGCCCTGAGGGACACCCTCATAAGTTCTCTGCATCTCTGACTTCATCTCCTCACCATTTGTCGTCTTAGAAATATTGTGATCTATGTAGTAAGTATGACTGGATTAAATTAAATATCACTTCTCTGAAACCTAGCATTTGCAGTTTAGTTAAATGTTATGATCTACACTATCGAATGTTTTGCTTAAGTCGAGGCATATTAGTGAAGTTGCCCTGTCATTATTTAGTGAATTGATTATGTAGCACAAATTTTCAAATATTGCTTACAGCCTAGGCTAGTAGTAAATGCAATACGGTAATATTAAAGGGCGGAATATATGCACGTCAATTCAGTTAAAATATGCGCATATATATGCATAGTTTTTCTTTGAAATATGCAACAATATGCATTTATTGGTCAAAATATGCAATTATATGCTTCGAATATAACATGGAAAAATGGAAATAAAGAAACGCCGACTCTTACAAAAATTATTCATTTTAAGTAAAATTAAAAGAAAAATATAATAGATAACATTTTCAACCTGAAATAGTATAAAATGCATTTATAACGATATATTTTTCAAAATTTTCCAATAAAAGTGTTCTGTCTGTAGAAATATGTTTATACAAAGAAAAAGATCTACCGATGTGATCTGGCAATATTTTAATTTGGGTAGTAAGTTATAAGGCCAAGGTATTACTTCGTTGGATGGTTTAGTATCAAAAATATTTTTGACTTCCATTAAATACTTAAAGCCTTCATTCTTTCCCACAATACCTTCGAGTTTACTTCTTACTTGATTTCCTACATCACCGGGAACTTTTTTGCATTTGTCGGAAAAAGTTTCAACAATATTAATTGATTCTCTCAAACTCATATTCCTACTTACTAACGAAGTTATTATATCTGGTATAAAACTAAAATTAACCTTAATAAAAACAAGTTCCTTAGCTAAATTAACATTTTTGAATACTGCTTGACTTTGCACTACACACTGTGAATTGTCTTCTAAATCTAAAACTATGTCTTTAATGGCTTCAAAATAGTCTGCGTAGAATATCGCGGCCTTAACCATGTTCCCCATCGAGTAATTACGGGCTCTGGAGGTAAACTAACTCCTGGCAATTTCTCTCTATAGATCTGCACTCTTAGAGGTGCTTTCAAAAACACTTTCTTTACATTTGAAATTAATTTGTTCACCAAGGGATATGCTGTTCTAATAGTTTCTGCAACTCTGTTCATCCCGTGTAAAAGGCAAGTGACATGTACCATATTGGGATAAAATATTTTTAAGTTTTGGCCTACTTTAACCATATACGGCGCTGCGTCAGACAAAAACACTAAAAACTTCTCTACTGGAACTGGATTTGGTAAAAAAAAATTTGATAGAGACTGCTGAATAAATCGATTTACGGTCACATTATTTGTTTTGTCTAACTGTTTAGAAGATATTAAATATGGCTTCCCTGGCTCATTTTCTTGAAGCCCTCCAATAATAAGATGTGCGATATATCGACCACATGAGTCTGTGCTTTCATCAATAATAATATAAAAATGTTCATCGCCCAGTGAATTTTTAATTTCTTCCAATACGGTTTCGTATACTGTTTGCACATACTTCTTTCTAAGTGTGGATTCGTCAGGGATGTTTTGATTACAATATTTTTGCAAAAAATCTCTGAATTGTGTACTTTGCAGTACCTTCAAAGGTATATTTGCTGCGACGAAAGCTTTGCATAAGTCTCCTTTTCACTTTTTAGTTTGACATTTTGAAATGCGATTTGCACACACTGCTGAACATCCACGGATTTTTTTTTTCTGCAACTTAGCTTTATGCATAGCTGTTTTCAAGTGTTGATCAATTTGGAACTTCTTTTCACAAACAATGATTTTGGCACAAACTTTGCAAAACACTTTATCCCCATTAAACTCCAACTCAGGAAAATTTTCAATCCACGTAGCGGCTTTCGGCATTTTAGGCGTTTGAAATAAATATTTTCGAAATCACTCTTTTCACTTTGGAATCTATCGACAAACTAAACTATACAATATACATACAAAATAAGAGACCACATTTGCTCTCCAATTAGGCACCGAAAAGAAACAAGACAAGAAGGTTCACTTGGCGTCGGTACTTTGAAGTCCGAACTATAAAAGCAAGCCGCCGCATTCCAACTAGACCCCGAAAAAAGAAAGGTTTGTTATGAATTCATTCGCACACCGAACAGAAGTTTCTGTTCGGTGACAATACCTACTACCACCGAACACGACTTGGGACCACCAGCTTCAAGTGAACCTTCTTGTCTTGTTTCTGTTCGGTGAATTAGGCAAGCTGATTACTTGGAAATTCCTAAACATCCAATAAATGCCGGCAATAAGCCATATAATAATAAAATGGGTCCATAAACCATATAATAATAAAACCTACCCACCTTTTAAATTATTTCAATTATCTGCAAGGGTCGCACTTAATCTTTTGATAAAACGAAAAACATAAAAATATGCACACACATTTTATTTTTGCCGAAATATGTAATTTTTTATGAAATTTGTAAAAATATGCAAAATATGCAAATATATACACTTTGCATATATTCCGCCCTTTAGATTACTGAAGAGAAGAACTAATATATTCTCAATTTCGTTTATAGTTTCACGAGGTTTTCCGCGAAATTTGATGAAAATCCATCTCTGCAGGCGTGTGCTAGTTGCAAAACATGAATTTGGCATCAATTGCCTGTGAATCTTTGTCACGTTTATATTTGTGAGTCACGTTCTTTGCATACATTTACACAGAATGTTATATACATATTTCAACGCATTATAAGCAATTCATGTCGTCTAATATGATGAAAGATGTGAATTCGTTGAAAAGAGCACACACATATACCCCGTAATATTGAAATCATATGTACATTAATCAGAAACATTGGAGGCTTCGCGTTCCGGAATTAACCAGAAAATCAAACAAAAGCGGGACCTGAATTTCTCACTTCGACTAGTTATGGCAACGTGTGTGTTTGTTCACATACTGATATACATTTCCGTATATGCGAAAATTCCGTACTATCGTTGGTTGCCGTGATAACGTATGATAAATGGCTAATTTAATTGGCCCACTATTCCTTTTCGGAGCTCCGCTTTCATTAGCTTTTATTGCTACAGGCCACCAATGGCAGAATCATTTAATTCGAATGAAATTCTGGAACATTTCCCATCTGGATGTGTGATATCCCAGCTGACCTGATCCTTTTTTTTTAAAGGGAATCTAATTTCTGTGCTAATTTTCTCACCTCGTTTACGGTGAAATTTCGATTTATATGAATACGGAAGGCGTTCGATATTCACTTTATATAGTGGGTTTTCCATTTCAGTCAATAGAAGAAATTAAAATCATAAAACCTAAGAGAAATACCAAACTTGTATCGTTTGATGCTAAGAACTCCTTCCGTTGTATTACTTTACCTGTAATAGCAGAAGCAATATTGAGTTCAATATCACTTTGCATAGAATCACATCAAGGTTAACACTGAATATCACAAACAAAACACCGAGCTCCCATAATAGAATTCATTGAGAACATTACATATCTCTTTTTTCCCTTTGATATTTTTATTTCTGACCCATATATTATAAGCCTATATCGTCATAGTTACGCTATCAATAATGAGGGTCATAACTCCCTTGGGACATTATAGATTCTATAATTCCCTCTACAAGTAAAAGTAACATAAGAAATGCTAATATATATATATATATATATATATATATATATATATATATATATATATATATATATATATATATATATATATATATATTTATAAATCTGATGACATCTTTAGGAGATAAAACAGCGGAATTTTTCGGCTTATAACTTTTATTCTTTCGTTTCAAAAAAGCCTCTAGTTCATTGAACTTGGAGATATCTCGTTACTCATGTATTGTCACCATCGATTTTAGCATTGACCATCTAGGCCATAAAGAATTCGGACTATACGTTTCTGACTGCAACGAATAAACATAATTACTACCAAATCTACCGAAAAACATAGAAAATTCCTTACCAGTTCTTGAAAATATGCCAGAAATACAGTTTCAGTGGCATCTTTTGGCATAACATTTTTCCGTGTCAGCGACTCCAGATATATTTTATATTCTTTTTTGTATACGGCTTCACTTTTCGATGGAAATAATGATTCTCTTGCTTTTTCAACATTTTTCAAAATATCCTCCATCATATTTGGGGTAGAAAACATGTTTTTAACGCAAACACAGCTTGAAAGTAGAGCTTTGTTTGTAAGCAAGTAACATAGCAACAACCTAGCAACAACAAATCTCCTATAATCAACGGTACCTGATTCAAATATAGCGGGAAGGTAATGAATTGGTGCATTTATTCCGTTTTAAAAATGAACAAAATTTTATTGAAATCGGTCAGAAATAAAATTATCTATGTACCACGGGAATTGATGAGCCTTAATAACCTCAGGCAATTTTGCCATCGGTAATTAAGGCCCTTATAATTCCCTTGATACATAAATAACTATTATCTTTCCGTTTATTTCCTTAACAGAAGATTGATTATTTGATTCATTTTTCAATTCGTTGATTGTATTCCATAGAGATTCATTCTTAATTCCTTTAACGATTTTTTTCTGAAATATGTATTATTGTTTTTAATTTATTTCTGTAATCACGATTTCACAGTCAATCTCGATATTTTAGATATTCAAGAAAAAGGACATAAGCTCAATATTCTATGATCCATCGAAATTTTAAAATATTCAACCAGTAGTAACATAATAATAAATAATGACCAAATACTCCCAACCAAACCATTTTCTACTCCTATGCCTAAATTTGTACCACATTCAGATTGATTTCTAATATTTGAGGGCCTAATTTCAACTCCAGTTGATAACCCCTAGCTTTGATAATACCACAGTGTGCTGGAACTATTTGTCAGCATTATTTTCTATATTGAATGTTACAAGTTATGTGTAAAATAGAGTTTAATTCTCCAACGTCCGAAAATTTGAATTTTATTTTCCGATATCAGTGTACTTAATACATAATTCCAGCCACAATTTGATACCCCTGAACAATTTCTCCAAAGCTAATCACACTTCAACTTGTTTGTTATAATCATTTTGACCCGCAGCGATAGTGTATATAGGTACGTCAGGCCGGTGCTACCCTCGTACGATCTAGAAATATCTACCCCCCAAGTCTATATAATTGTATCGCACATTCATATCCCCATGTCCTTGCCACGTTGGTTCGTGGTGAAACATGGGTGCATGTCAGAAGATACGGAAAAATAATTATCTTCTTCGCATCGCATATCTCTCAGAGGCGGCTAGATGGTTGGCGTATAACGTATGCATGCATTCATGAATTTAAAACATCGCCATACGTATCTACGGTTTCGATTCAAGATAAATATTTAAAAGCGCGCGCCCGTTTCCCACCCAGGAAAAAGGAAAACAAACGAACGAATGCAAGTAGCGCGCGCGTCTACCCTGTGAAGCCATAAAATAGACCAACTGATCGTTACGTCAGATTGAAGTTAGCTGGTTAGCTAATTATGACGTCACTGGGGACGCGACGTTATCTGCTAACGAATAAAAACACCGGGCATTTATCTGGACATTGTTTTAATTGGATTGTTTTTTTCTGCCACGTTCGTAGAACATGACACTTTTTAGAATTAAACAAACCCAGTGTGAAGGCTGATATACCCGAGACTCTAATTTGATTGTCAGTAATGCTATCACATAGTTTGGGGTTAATGTTACGATATGTCCGCAATAACAATTTTCAATGACTTCCTCGATGAACTTACAGGCTCACGGATGCAATCAGCGGTTAGCTGTGCCTACAGCGTCCGTTACATCGTGTAGTTATTACTATCTCGGATGTAACGGCTTGTTTCATAATAATTATGATAACTCTAGGAATCGTTGAATCGTGAGACTATTACGAATTCTTCGCTTCAGTGATAGGTAGTTAGAAAACGAGCACGAGCGTTTTTGATAAAACTGTACTGGGACGACCTCGATTTTCGTGTTGTAATATTGAACCTCAATCAATCGATGAATCAAGATGGTGGCGGCAAGTCAAGAGAACTTGAACCACTAGGTTTGCTAAATTGTGCGATTCTTGATATAAGATTCAGTCCAGCAGACCTAAGGCTTCTACAAGGATATGAGAGGCACTTTCGTTCGCCTCTATTACAACCTGGGTCATCAAAAAGCCTATTAATGACGTTGACCAACTGGTCCAGACCAGCAAGCCGATACGTCGTACTCGCAGACACTATTTTAATGTGGAGCCTAATGGTACACGATCCCTACCAGGACGTTCAGAGCCCTAGCGGGGGTAGTTCTCATAGCTCCCGTTATCCCCATGCATTCAAGTAGTTGAGCATTGTCTATTGCTTTACGGGACAGAACCATTTCCGTCACCGGTCATCACAGTAATTGGGCGGATCATAACTGTGTAGATTCTGTGTATTTGCGAAATCTCTCCTGTATGTCCACCAGGGTTCCCAGGTACATCAACCAGTGGAGTTCAGCATCGGGGATAACTCCAAGGTACTTCACTGAGCCTTTTCGGAGCAAGGTCATCCCTTACTATCACTGGTAGACTCTCAGTTTCCGTTGCCTCGTGAAAACAACCACTTCAGCCTTTTCAGGATTCATCCGGAGTTCCTTGACCTGATACCAGCGAGCCATGATGGCAAATGCAGTGTTCTACAGTTCAACTGCGTTTAACCTCAACAATATATGCAGAAAAATATCAATCTTGTGATAGCGTGTTGGTGGCGGGTTCTTTAAATAGTGAAGCCGGCGAATACTCCTCCACGGAAATCGGGAATTGAACAATGAATGAAAAAGCTTTGGAATCAAAAAATTCTAAGATCAAACACTGTTTTTCTCATAAAAAAGGTCTTGGTGATAATTGAGCAACATGTCCAATCTTCTAATGTAGCAATCGAAATACAAATGAATTTGTGAATAGATAGATTCCTTTGTAACTGGATTGCTACATTGGTTCGATTTTGTGTCACCATCTGACGCACTCAAGTAGTTAAACATTCCCCGTAATTTAAAAGTTTGGGAAATCTATCAGTCATTGTGATATATTGTTTAACTACCTAGTAGGACACCCATTCATACATGGCGTTAGATAATTTATTCCGTTTACCACGCTGTTGGTCGGTGACGTGTACCTTCAACGGAATGATAGGTCAGTAACGTTCTAAACTTTCTCGTTCTCGTCATACATTCTATATAGGCTAGACAGGAAAATCTTTCAAAACGAGATTTAAAGAATATTTTAATTTGGACGAAGGTGATTCAAAAGATGTAAGCCATATAAAAGAAACTGATCTTCATTCCAAAGATGATTTTGAGATTCTCCATAAGTTAGTTAAAAGTGAAGTATTAAACAACTTGAAGAAAATTGAAATTAATAAGTTTAAGAATACAGGAAACCTTTTAAATGATCAGAAAGACCTTACTAATTCTCCATTATTAAATTCATTTGCAAGTAACTCTTATCCTACTGTACACGTACCTCCCTCAACCCCTCTTTCTTAACCTTAACTTTAATATTTATGGAACATGCCATAGCTCTTAAGATCATTGTTTGATAAAGCCACAGTGTGGTGTAATTCACATGTTGTTTAATAAATACGAAGCTTGTGAAAATTTATTACCCACGTATTTTTTATTAAAACTATAGATATGAATTTTGAACAAGTAAGCACTAAAGAATGGGAAAAAAATTGTCGTAGAGTTCTGGCAAAACTTGGAACGTTAGAATAGCTGGCGAATCTTATAGTCCAGGCAACGGAACAGAAAAAAAAATATAGTAAGCTGTAAATTCAAATTTTTTTTTGCATTTTGTTCCTAATACCCCATATTTCATTCATGACTATCACTACCACGGGGGTCGACCTTTCTACCTTCCCAAAACGGGGTTTCAACCCCTCAGAGGAGCATTCTTATAAAAACAGTCAAAAATTAATGAATTGAGAGCCGAAAATGACCCCTAGTATGTTTTTTGGGTCGCTTATCACGATTCCGCAGTTAGTTTTCTCGAAAAACTCCCTCCAAATGGGAGATTTGGAAAATTTATATATAATATATAACTTATAATTATGTTGCAAAAATGACCTCTAGTAGATTTTTTGGGTCGCTGATCACGATTCCGCTGTAATTTTCCCCAAAACAGTCTCCCCAGATAGAAAAGTCGGGAAATTTGAGATTTTCCTGAGACGTTTGTGAATAATAAAGTATAATTTTGTTGCAAAAATTACCTCTAGTAGGTTTTTTGGGTCGCTGATCACGATTCCGCTGTAATTTTTCCCAAAAAGTCTCTCCGGATGGAAAATTCGGGAAATTTGAGATTTTCCTGAGACGGTTATGAATAATGGAGTATAATTTTGTTACAAAAGTTACTTCTAGTATGTTTTTGGGTAGCTGATCACGATTCAGCTGTTAGTTTTCTCGGAAAACTTCCTCCAGATGGGAAATTTGGGATTTTACATCTGGAGAGAGTAAAGCGACCCAAAAAACCTTCTAGAGGTAATTTTTGCAACAAAATTATATATTATTTTCCAAATTTTCCATCTGGAGGGAGTTTCCCGAGAAAACCAACTGCGGAATCGTGATCAGCGACCCAAAAAACATACTGGGGGTCATTTTCGGCTCTTCTTCATTAATTTTCTACACTTTTGGATTGTTTTTATAAGAATGCTCCTCTGAGGGGTTGAAACCCCGTTTTGGGGGAGTAGAAAGGTCGACCCCCGCGGTCTTGATAGTCATGAATGATCTATGGAGTATTAGGAACAAAATGCAAAAAAAAAATTGAAATTCTAGCTTACTACATATTTTTTTTTATTATGGTCTTTCTCCGTACTTAATGCCTGGACTATTAGTAAATATGCCTACATCTTCCTAGTATTTGAATACACGTTTCTCTCTTAATATTTGCCTTATTATTCTCCATTCGAAAACAGATTTTTCATAATTCAATCGGATTACAAGACAGAGAAGTCATTGTTTGATAATTATTCACGATTGGGGCATAATCTAAGTAAATTACCAGTACACGTATTTATATATTTTGAAACTGTTCACTCTTGCACTCAATTACACAAAATTAAATTGTCTACGATGTGGCCAGGACGGAGCAGATTGATTCATCAACCAGCTGGACAGCCTCAAAGCTTCATTAGCGGATTGATTGATTCGCCAGTGAAAAGAAAAAGCAATTGCTGGAAGAACTTAACTTCCACATTTTATTAGACAAGAGACAGTTTTCCGGATCCCTCTCATAAATTGGAGCCTTTTCTCCTCTTGCTTTCACAGTAAATTGCTATCTTAATTAGAAACGATCATACTTTTTGTAAGCGGGAAAATTGAGTTTTGTAATTTTATTTATCTCGAAGTAAAACAGTAAATGCGAAGTTCCAACATCATTACGTCGAATTTGTGACTGTATGCAATGATGTCTCTAGAAGTCTAGAGCGGTATGAAAGCTGAAGGAAATTGAGATAAATTTCCTGAAGAAAATTTTTGCAGTAAAATATTCGATAATGTTGTTTTCCATTTAGAATTTTTCCTTCCTCGCAAACCGATCACGGAATAGGAAACCCTTCCGATTTAGAACGCGGAACTACATCAGCCAACTTAGCGATATTTGTAATGGACAATTAGGAAAGGTTAGATAGAAAGCTGTATACGAGGGTAAGGTGAAAAGTTCCTGAAAAATGGAATAAGAAATGATTTATTTGGTCCAAACTTATTTTATTTTTTGATCAGTTGTTTCGACTGTTTTTTGGTCTCTGATGTGTTGTGATGGATCCATATTTCGTTCACGGTTACGAAATGGAGGGCAAAAAGTACTTCCTATCGCGCTTGAACATCGCTAAGCACCCCTTTCAAGTTGCCACACGGTCGCGCATGTTGTCAACAAAGAGCAAATGCGGCATCCATCTAGCAGATGGCTCATATTCAAAAACTTATGCAAAATGTTCAGTGTATTCGTTCGGTTGGGATGCCCATAGCCTCAGCAATCACAGGCACTCTAACACGCCGATAGTCCATTTTCTGACGTTGTAACTTCAAGTGGACGACCAGAACGTTCGGCTTCCTTTGTGGTCATACTATCACAACGAAAATTACTGAACCACTTGTAAATCGTTCCAATCGATGGTGTGAGTCACCATAATCGAGACGCAAAATTCACTTTTTTCAATGCGTACAAAAATCTTCAACGCTGCTTGCTTTCGATGGGTGTCAAAACAGAACTGAATGACATATCAGTCTGAAAATTTCAATGCGATCTAGTTAAAGATGGTACATCACAGATGTCACATAAGATTCCCGATTGTGGCGCCGTCTGTTTTATTTTTCAGGGACTTTTCACCTTGCATCGTGCAGTTACAACTCATATTTTTGAAAAAATCAAAGAATATTAGCAATAAGTGAATATAACTGAAAGGAGATATATTCGTACTCAATGTAACATTTTGATTATATGAAAGAATAACTACTTTGTTTTTATAGCACTTTTATTAATAATAACGCGAAAATGTAACTATAGTTCGAACACCGCATTGCCATTATCAAACAATTGGAAAATTATGAAGAAATCAAGAAACAGTTCAAATATAAATAGAGTAGAGTAAAGTAGGGTTGAGATTAAGGGATCAACGGAAATTCCAAAAACAGGTAGATGCTAGGGAAGTACAGTATTACATAGTAAACATAGCAACAATTTGTGAATTAGTGTGATTAAAATTTAATGTTCTGAGAATTACTTAAAGAGCGGTTTGAAAGACATTACAGTATTATATAGTGAACTAGGTAACAATTTGTGAATTAGTATGATTATAATTTAATATTCTAAGAATTATTTTAAGAGCGGTTTGAAAGACACATGAAAAGATCACTTTGATATAGGTCTAACTGATCATTGAGGATATTTTTATTAGAGTTTTTGACAACTTCATAAATCTCTATTGATTCTAATATATTCAATTTGAAACCTCTGGTTTGGTTATGTAAAATGCTTAAGCTATCTAAATTGTTATCTCATTATTGAGTGATATGCTGCTAATTTATGGCTACGAGGGCTGAACGGTGAGTTCGGAATAGTCATGTCTGTACAAGTGGGTTTCCTGTAGATATTGAAGTTTATCTTATTATGTTATTATTAACACTAATACGTGACCATAATAAAATAAACTTCAATATCTACAGGAAACCCACTTGTACAGACATCACTATTCCGAACGCATAGCCCTCACATAAATATCATATCACTCAATGATCCATATAGCATTTTCGATACCATTGTCAATAGAACACCTCACTATTGAGTTGAACACGATCAAACGAATAGCCATCAATAGTGGCTTTCCGGTAGATCAAATAATTGAACTAATAAATCGCAAACAAAAACAATTAACTTTTTATAAAATTTATCCGCATATAAAACACATAGATGTAACCACTAAATTCATCTCTTTGACATATTTTGGTACAGTAAGCGAACATATTGCTAACATTTTATCACGCCATAATTTTAAAATCAGTTTCAAACCTCAAAATAAACTTAGCCATCTTATATACAACGCCAAAGACAAAATTAATAAATATAGAAAACCTGAAGTTTATAAGATGATTTGCCCAGACTGTGATGACTTTTATATAGGTAGAACTTGTCGTAATTTCAAATTAAGATACGAAGAACATTTTCGCTCGTTTAGACTCAACAAAACCGACTCAACCTTTGCTAATCATTTTTTACAAACTGGTCATAATTTCCCTAATTTAGATAGTCTAAGCATTTTACATAACCAAACCAGAGGTTTCAAATTGAATATATTAGAATCAATAGAGATTTATGAAGGTGTCAAAAACTCTAATAAAAATATCCTCAATGATCAGTTAGACCTATATCAAAGTGATCTTTTCATGTGTCTTTCAAACCGCTCTCAAAATAATTCTTAGAATATTAAATTATAATCATACTAATTCACAAATTGTTACCTTGTTTACTATATAATACTGTAATGTCTTTCAAACCGCTCTTTAAGTAATTCTTAGAATATTAAATTTTAATCACACTAATTCACAAATTGTTGCTATGTTTACTATGTAATACTGTACTTCCCTAGCATCTACCTGTTTTTGGAATTTACGTTGATCCCTTAATCTCAACCCTACTTTACTCTACTCTATTTATATTTGAACTGTTTCATTGATTTCTTCATAATTTTCTAATTGTTTGATTATGGCACTTCGGTGTTGAAACTATAGTTACGTTTTCACGTTATTATTAATAAAAGTGGTATAAAAACAAAGTAGTTATTCTTTCATATAATCAAAATGATAAATTACCATAAAGTAACGGCTTCCACCATCGATTTTTTGAAGGTAACATTTCTTTCTTTCGAACTTCTACATTTTATTATATGTATTATGGTCTTTGAACCAGTTCTACTTTGTCCTGGAGAGACCCCCTGCAATGAATTGCCCAACGTCGGCAAACGACTGGGATTTAAGATTGTTGAAGAATCATATCCAAGATATCCGAAGATTCTAAAACATATTCAACTTGCTTTGTTTCTTACTGAAACGTAACAGCCAAGTAAATTGTATGTAGTTCACAAGCGGTAAGGTATCAACAGTAAGGAATAAGTAGGTTTAAATTTGTAGGGATCAGCTGCCTCAACCATTGTCATCAAGAGAGTGGCCTATTGCATGATTAATGACGGGTAATTAGCTTCAGACAACGATCACACATATGTTTTGCTAATATACATGACGTTCCAGAATGGAATAGGAGATATATGGAGTCAGCTTGCTGAATCGTATCAACGTGTAATCGGTAACCAATAAGTAGAAGATAAACTAATCTAACACACAACCGTGTAATACGAGATTGGGTTTTGGATCATTAACTAAGTTGTTCTGACTCTTCCAGCTTTTCGATATAATTCGATGATGGAATCAAACTCACAACTTGTGAAGAATCTACTTCCTTTTATTGATATTAAGTTATTTGATTCGATATTACAGACGTCTGATATATAACTAACTATATTATGATTCGAATCCAATCCGATGTGCGATTTCTGTTTCAACTGACTAGGAAGATATAGCACTCAAATTGTTTGTATCACCCTTTGTGTAAAAAAAGTGTAGCGATGCAGCGATTTTAAACAGAGAGTTAAGGAGTCGGGAAACAAAGACTACATACAAATCAATACTTTCATGTGAACTTTCCTATTCTAGATTCTACTACTTTCTAATAAACTTTGAAAGAGTGGAATGAACTATAATCATGAATGAGAAACAATCAACCTTATCCACTAAAAATAATCAGAATGAACTAGACTAGAGAACAAAATGAGACGGTGTAGATGCTTTGTAATTAGTATGATATCTTTATTTATATTGTATTGAGCAAAAAGATAAACTACGATCTGCCAGCATTTTTTCCATGGATACAAACTTATTCAAACTAGGTTATGCCGTAATTTAACTGTTACTCTCATGACTTGAACGTAACTTGGGAGAAGGACAATAGTTGCCTAACAAAATATGCATTTAATCGAGGAAATGAAGCACTAAAATAGGTCCAACCTTCCATCACTGCATTCTGCATTCGATTCGGAAGGTTTTTGTGCCGCGCTTATTTTTTGGTGAAAAAATTTATTGCATTTCTACAGCCAAAAAATGCATTTTTTCCTGAGTGCACTTTGGAAGTGAATGGAAAAAAAATGCACTCGAATTGGTTTCTCGAGGATTTTTATAGTCGCTGATCACGAATATGATGTCCAAAAAGTTCCCTGGGTCTCCTTGAACCATCCCCTGGGTATACGGGATCCTGACGCTTTCAATATCGATGAATTTCATTAAAAAACAATTTTAAAGCTTGTCAAGTGTCCGAGTGAGGATATAAAGGTTTTTGGTTTTGTTACTTGTTTAAAGAAATTTCGTTCAATTGGTAAAAATAAATTTTATTTCAAAGAATTGACAATAAACAATATAAAAGTTGATTTTTCTCGAAAACCGTCAACTTTAGAGCCTATGACCATGGTACTTTTTTGTGCAGAAAACATTGGCGGTTCAAGTGAGCATATCAAAACCTTATTTTTTCCAGTGGCGTAGAAGTTGGGGAGAAAAACAACCACTACCCCTTTAAAATCTTCACCGATTATGAATAAAGAAAAAGTTATAGCACAAAACATATCTTACTATGAGTAGAGATCGCTCACAGAAGCTGTTTTCTGTACAATGAACGGTTTCGGAGAAAAAAAATATTTTTTTTTCAATTTCAACAGCCTGGAGCTCGAAAACATAGTGATTTAGAGAAAAATTTTATATGGAAGACCCCATTATCTTTAGAAGTTCTATCGTTTGCCGAAGTTTTGAACGAAAAAACTGAAACACCCTGTATATAAAATTTTTAAGAATCATTTTATTATTTTGCTAAATTACGATTAAATTTCTATAAAAGAAATCAGATATATAAATGCCCACTTTTTGCATGTTTCAATAATTTTACCTGCAACATATTGCTATTTCATAAATTCATTGTTTCATTGATTTTTTTTTTCACTTTTCATTACGTTTGGACCAGAGTATGATTCACTTCTTCTAAAAAAAGTGTATATATTATATAAACGGTATATGCATATATACTATTCTCAAATAGCGCCGTAATCGTGATCAGCGACTCCGAAAACCCCCGACAGCCAGAATTTGTTGCATATTATGAAGAAAAATCATCAAATTTCTAGAAGATGACGTAGATATCCAGGGTCCCAAAGACACGGAAATACCCCCAGGTAATTTGTGGAACTTGTTGAGTGTCATAATCGTGATTGGGGACTTCGAAAACCCCTGAGGACCAGAAGTTGCATATATATTATGAAGAAAAATTAACGAATTCCTAGAAGACGACTTAGATATCTGGTCTCCGGGTATCCTCAGGTATTGCAGGAAAGTTGTTGCATGTCACAATAATCATTAGTGACCTTTATATCCTCACCCGAATAGTTGACAAACATTAGAAAATAATTTTTAATGAAATGCATCAATATCCAGGGCGTCATGACTTTTTTTATTCACTTGGGTTTATAAGCTCCGATTCTGCTACATCCTTGTGATCTAATTCAACCACCTGAACTGAAAGTACCTAACCGTGCATGTAATCTCATATCAAAATGTCGTCATAAATCATGGAACGTATCTACATATAAATCCAAGTCAACGTATGCGAGATGGTATGAAGAAAGCTCATTACGAGAATGTGATCAATATTCACGCGACGAACTAAACGAATCGCGATTGATTTGTTCTACTCAGAATTACATCCGCCATCGCACCATCTGGCGATATTCAATATTAAATGTCGTATGTGTCGTTTTGGATATCAATGAGACCTTTACACCTTCGTCATTTCACCCTCGCAAAATATAATTTCATCTAATTTCGATGACAAATTTCAGACACAACACGTGTGGCTCCCTCCGTTTCCAGGGATAATTGGAAATTGAAGGCGGGCATTTTCATTTCCGATTGACGATAAAATAGTTAAACCTGAATTCATAATTGAAGCAAATCTGAAGAGTGACTGTGATTGAGTTGATGTTCAGGAGAACATATTAACCACGTTATTGATTTATATATACAAATTCTCTGAGAATAATGAAGTCACGCTAACACATTTGTTAACTATTTTCGTCTTTACGTGCATTTCGATCTCACTACCATCATCAGAAGACGTTTCGGAAATAATCATTGTCTAAGCCGGGATTTCTTAAGACAATTTTATCAGGCACAAAACATTCATAATCTAATGATTGAAAAAACAAATACTGATAGCATTACATACATCATTTAGTTTTTGAGTTCAAAGAAACTGTTGCTGCCATTCATCTCCAGCCAAATTTCTAACAGTCGGTCATTATTGACAATCGATACGAGCGGACGAGGAATTTGAATCGGTCTTTGATGAAATATGAGAAATATGATCAAAAGGAAATAAATTTACTTAGAGGCAGATATTTTAGTTAAAGAGGCTGAATGGAGCTGCGTGTGGAATAATGGGCGAAAGGGAGAAATGTGTTGGTTTAAAGTTCTATGGAGTGGAAAGCTCCCGAAGAGCACATAAAAAGGGCAAGCCACATACAAATCATCCGCGACCCACTTGGATTAAAAACGTAACAAATGTGAAGTTCGTGTTCGGATTTCTCTTTGGAAGCGAGCGACTCGACCAACATATACCTCACATGAAATATTCAGTAACATTTAACCGTAATCGCCGCTTACAGAATAAATTCTCTAATTTGACAATTCTGGGGACCCTTTCTAGTTTAGGAGTTTTCAGAGTATTATCTTACATTATGAAACGTAGACAGTGGGAAAGTGTATGGGTACTTACATTAGAATATACACATACTGTTTTGCATGTTAGTTTCGTCGAAATATGGATCAAACCACTGGATAGTTCACTGTAGAAACATTCCAAAATAAAATTTTATATACTGATTTGAATAAAAAACGCAACAACTAGTAATACTCAAGCAATTTGATTGAAATTTCTACAGAAGAGGCACATTAATGTAACTAGTAAATGATTAGATGTTGAAGCGAAAAAAATATTCAATAATGAGTGACTCCACCACGACTCTTTATTACTCATTTACTCGATCAGGTACAGTTTGAACAAGATGATCAAGGTCGCCTTGAGTCTTGTACCGATTACATCTCAGACATGTTCAATCGGCGAGAGATCCGGTGAACGTGCAGGCGATGGAGGCACCACCACATCAGCATCTTCTAAATAGTGCGTTATAACCCTTACCGTATGACGGGCACTATCCTGTTGCAAAATTGGATTAATCAACCCCCGAATATATGGCACTGCAGCAGGTTTCAACATGTTAATTACGTAATTCGCTGCATTTAAATTGCCCTGAACGGAAACTAGAGGTGATCTGGTGATCTACTGCCATAACATATTGTCCTGAAACCATTACTCCTAATGTGAGGGCAGTATGACGTTTAACAGCAAATTGCAGATTCCTTCTTTTTCCACGTAACATCTTAACACTGCTGTAGCGTTACGACCCACACGGTTGGCAATTTCCCGGAATGAATATCCACCCTTCCTCATACCAATAATCCGGCTTCGTTCAAACTCACTCAACTGGCGACTGTGAAAAATGTTAAGATTAGGGCTTGAAAACATTCCTCTTCTTTATTTAAAAAAAAACATAGCCAAAGCTGAGACAACGTTGGAGTTTTTTTATTTAAACTTAAATCATTTCTTGATTATATCGAAGTATTCCTTGAATATAGTTAAACATAAGATATTATTTCAAGATTATACAAATATCTATGATTATTTCATGAATTAGTCATTATTCTATGATTCACATTTCATTCCTATTATCAACAACTAGGTTGAATGAAATAGACAATAGGAAGTGGTACTTCAAAATAACAGAATTTGGTTAAGTTTGAATTAGATTATTGTAAAGTTTTAAAAGACTGAAATCTAATTTGTCATTAACAAAATTGTTTCTTTTAATTTGTATACTTTCTAATATGGTTTCAATATTTAAAATTTACAGGGAATGGAATGAACAAAAAGGGTTAATTTTTTCAGAGGTACGTTGCTTTTTAAGGTTTTACTATATCACATAATTTTTCAAAAAGACCATTAATATATGGTAGTGATATGTAATGTTTATCTTTTGATTTCTCATTATTGGTATTGATTTTACTAGATGAGTTATGAAATGTATGAATTTTGTCCCTAGTTATTATTCAGTAAGTCAATTCCATAAGTGTTCATCGATGATCTACTATCCTTTCAGAAGTTTATATTTACAAAAATATAAGAATCTGACGGGACCAAAGTGGTGTAATTGGTAAACATCCTGAACTAGACATCCAGTAATGTGGGTTCGAATCCCGCCTATAACGTGGTAAAATGGAGTCCCACTTATTATTGTTATGTGGTTAAAGTTAATACGTAATGTACTATAATGTGATGGGGGTAGTTTGCATTTTCAACAAATTTTCAAACACAAACAGTAAATATGCTTGTTACAGTTCTCATCCGGGGAACACTGCTCGTTATGTTTTCCATGGGAACAGTTGTTATAATCTGTTTACAATGTTATAACTGATTTTATCTGTTGCGAACTCATTTATAACAGTCTCATTGGATGCAATTTTTGAAGCTTCCGCCATTTTTTGCTGGCGCATCGTCCATATTGGTTGCAACTGGGCACGTATGAGTTCTTCTTTGATTGAGACTGCTGGTCGCTTGACAGGGAGGCACTGGCAGTTGTCTTTCCCATAGATTGGTTACATGTAAGTAATGAAAATACGCTATACGCTATCTACATGAATGCTTTTACACTATTTTCCTAAGAATCATTCGAACTAATTGTTGGCGCGGTGGTTCGAAATTCTCTGTAAATTATCTAACAATAAGCTTAATTGAAAAACTAACAGTTCTGCACAGATTGAAAACAAGCTTATGTATACTCAGTTAATGACATCTGGTGTGATTAAAAAGTTTGTTGAAAATTAGTACTGATTTAACTGTGAACTAATAACAAGCGACGTGCAGTTCACAGTCTATCGATCTATGGAATATTTGACGCTATTGCAGAGTTCAATCATTTAGCATTCTGCATTTGGCTGCCTGTCTGTCACTCATGACAGGGATCGACGTTGTATATCTAGCCATTAGTATAAATATCAAATCGAATTTTCAGGAGATTTAAAGCTATCAAACATGGCGTAGCTTTCAATGGACTGTGTAACAAATTAACATTTTATAAAAACTCGGGCTCGTTCTAAATAACATCACTTCAACCATCAATTCGATCACAATAATGTGGTAACCTCGTAAGGCAGCGGTTATCAAACTGTGCCTCAACCTCCTGTGAACTTTTTCACATCTTCATTCCAAACTTGAATTTGCAAACACATAACAACGAAAGTACTGTTACTGAAATTGAATTAAAACAATTCTGAGGCACTACTATTTGCCTGTTCTTTGGTTTGATATATGATACATAAACTCTGAGCTCTCCATCTATTGAAACTTCCAAGTGGTTGTAGTGAGAAAAATAGTTCTGCAAAGGGGAAAAGTAGGGAAAGGTAGCAGCTTCCGAAACTTTTGCCTCAACAAGTGAATATTCAGAAGACTGTTCACTTGAGAAATTTGTTGAAGACTTAATAAATACCAAAATTGGATTTTTCTGCGATACTTGAAGGAAGACGTACCATTTGATCATCTTACAGAGGAAGGCTGGCAGGTATACTTCCAAATGGATTCATTACCAAATTTCAGTCATCCAATTCTATGTTTTCTTCTGCGAACACATTATGGGAAATATCTCGAGAAAATTTGTTTTCATTTGTCCCATAGCTGTGACCTTCTCACGAAAGCATTGATCCTCCCACTTAAATCAAATATATTATTTTCCTGAAGTTGAAAATCAAATAAATTATGTTTTTCGAATACTCATTGAGAATTTGAGAACTTGATTAGAGATTGAATACTTTGGAGGCACGTAGGCCACTTATTTGGGCCCATCTTGTGGTCAGAAGCCTATCCTATTCTAGCAGGTTTGTTGCCCGCCAGAAATCCAGAATATTAACAACGCTGGCTTCCATAAGTTCTTCTGGGATCAGTTTTGATTTTTCGAAGTGACAGTGCCTGAGGTATGTCAATGCAGGGTATTCCAACAGAATGTGAGAAGCAGTTTCTTCCACCCCTCTTCATTTCCCACATATAGGAACATCCGCGATGCCCATTGTATGAAGGTGTTTGCTAAGTCATCTCTATGATGTCCTTTCTGTTCAGAGAAAAGAGTTTATCTGAGCGCCTAGGCATAAACTCTTTGATGGAGGCCTTGGCCTCCCTCATGCATGATGATTCTCGAAACAGTTTTTTCAGTTGGCCCAGAAGGGCGAGATTCCCACGCAATTTGATAAAGCGACCATTGCTTCTGGCCCGACAGGGGCGCCGGACGACCTCCGCCTGACCAGATAGTCATTCATTTCAACTCAACTATGTCCAGGGACTCAGATGAGTTCAATTTCATCTCTCCTGGCTAGTTCAGCTGGTGTATCTCTTCATTATTGATGTGACTCTGGGTGACTTGAAAGTATCCAGAGCCGACCGGTCGTCTGTTCATAATTTATGCGCCTAGTTTGCATAGTTTCCTAGGTTTTCATGGCACACTGCTATATGCCCATGACACTTCTCTCTCAAAAATATAGCGATTTGATTTCTCAGTTGCTAGACGCAATTGAATACTTCACCTCACAATCATTTAGATGAGGAATGGGAATGGCGATAATGTACAGACTACTGCTCCCATATCCACATAAGGAGCATCAGAAATTCTCGATTCAAAGTATTCTTATATAATTAACTACATTGATGAACTATTGGAAGTATATTCAGCCAGACGACTCGTGAAGGTGTTCCCTCTCCACAAGTGGCTGTGATCTGTTATATTTACCAGACATGGCTTGAATTCGATTTCGCATATGATCCGATACGCGAAATTCTTCATTAAAATTGCATCCGATGATTGGTATTTTCTAGCTATAAGTGCTATCATTTGCTTCCACTAATAGAAATATCATTTATTGGATCATCCAGAAGATAAGATCAATTTGAGAAAAGAGTAGTGTATTGAAGTATCCAGTAATGATTGCGGCAAAAAGTATCGGACAAACGATTGCATATTCGATTCAAATGATAGAAGATAATAATTAACAATACATAATGATGGGACGACGGAAATATCTTAGTGAAATATCTATTCTTTCGATACACTTCCCATTTCTATTGAATTTATTCCATATTCTACAATTTGTGTGAATAGACAAATCAAAATGGAGAATTTGTTTATGTTGGAACATGGTTTTTCCATCGATACTGTTCTCTTGATATGAGTAGTATAAGTTATCAAATTATTTTCAGATATACTATATAAGATGGAAGCGTAAGTGAACACGAAATTATTACGTAACAATGTTCTCAAGAGAACTCATCACGCATTTAACTCAACTGCATTCATCCGAACTCAAACCGAAGGATCGTGCCATAAAAAAAGGAACACGACAATGCACCTAAATTGTAGAACTTAATTTTGTTGCCACAGCAAGAACATAATGTCATCTTCACTGCGGAAAAAGTACAACGTAATAAAGCATTCAGACGTCGTTCTTTCAGGTCATAAAGTTATTACCAATCGGCCATTTTACGGCCTCCAAGAAAGCTATATAAAATACAGGTATACTACTACAGGTATAGGATAGTAGCGATCACTCTTTTAATGGCTTATATCGAGAGAAAACACAAGATACTGTGCGCTATAAAAATGAACCGCAGTGTTCTTTCACTAGATTGCACTTCTTATTAATAGGAAGCTTTTCGGTAGATAAATCAGTGAACGGCAACGTTACATCAAAATTTATCGTGAATCGGATCGAACGATTTTCATTATTATACATTTTATGCAAAAATTTCTAAACAGCATTGCGAATCTACCGCAATCCTTTAATACACATTCTAATTAAATAATACAATTGTAAGTTGGAATCCCTCTTTCCCTCCCTCCCTCTCGCTCACACCCTCTCTTTCTCTCACTCTCTTATTCTCTCTATCTCTCTCGCATATCGTTTAATACGGGAGCCAACTACCAACCATCTTCCAGCACTAACAACTCAATACCATGTAGGAATGTGCATGCATGCTGAACTGTTAAAGCAGCATGGTCCTGATGTGTAGGATTTTTGCAATATTACAGTTCCTGATGACAGGATAGCAAACTTATCTAGCATTATTCGGTAAAGCGCTTCAATTCCATGCTGGTCTGCTGGAGTTAGGTGCGTACATCGCATGACAGTAGAGGAATAGTTTCCAAGGAACCATTAGCTACTAGCTATAATCTTAGAGGCCAAGGTGAAAGGTCACTGAAGAAGCAATTCATGAAAATTTGCCATTTCGACTGCGTTGTTCTGGTGGAAGAGCATTTTTTTCCTTGCCAAATGTGACCTCTTTCGCTTCAAATCGACGTTGAATCGATCCAACAGCTTTGCATAATATACGCTGGTGATCGTCTTGCCCGTTTCACCAGTACAAGTCCATTGTTCCGACTATTCTTCGATCTCTGGTGTGTTGTGATGTATCCATGTTCGGTCTATGGTTACGAAACGGCTTAGAAAGTTGTTTTTATCGCTCTTGAACATCGCGAAATTCTTTTTTTCCTCATGTATGAGAATCTTCAAGGCTGCTGGCTTCCGATGAGTGACAAAACAGAACTAATTAAAGATGGTACATCTCAAATGTCAAAAGGGATTTTCGATTGTGCACCATCTGTTTTATTTTTCAAGGACTTTTCAGCTTGCCCTCGTATAAGCTACCAGTTAGTCAATAATGATTAATCTCACTAGTCTGGATCGATCAGTAAGATAGCAAACCAATAGTTCTATACAGTTGCTTCGGTGTTTGTAGCGTTACTGAACGATCTCCTATCGAAACTATACGCTTATGGATTCCTCTGATTTCGACCTGGCAGAATTACAACAGGATTTAGATTTGACCCGTCTCTTGAACTGAAGGAGACAGACTAAGAATGATAAAACTAAGGTATACTTCGTTGATTTACACTGAACTTTTTAAATAGACGCTAATTGATATTTAAAATTTGATAAATTCATGTTCAAAACATACATATGTTTGGAGTTCAACTTGTTAAGTTCCAAATTAGAATCAATCTATTGAATATATTCAGTTGACCCTAGTTTTATTGTTGTAATGGAATATCACAAAGTTTTCTCCTGTTTTTCAAATCTACTATAATAAATGGTTGACCTTTTGGGGAGGGCGAATAAATTGCAATGTAAAAGTTTCATACAATATAATACGTACATTTCAACATGAGTTACTAAAAAACTACATAATTATACATGATTTGAAAAGACCAAATACACTTAAATAACAATAAAGAACGCATACAACATAATAATTTGCTATATAATACGTACATTTCAACAGAAAATAGCTGCCTCGACAGAGATTCCTCCAGGCGTAGAAGAGAAAAATATATCTCAACTAACCTCATTCAACTACCACACACAAACACAACCGCATGATGCAGGAAATGGAAAAATATTTTTTCAACGTACCTAAGTAAAATGTGATTATATTTATATTTCTCATTCAGGGAACATTTATGACCTCTTTTAATGCAATGGCGATGATAGCGTCTTGATAATATTACAGCTTACCTGGTGGTAGACAGTTTGATAGTCGAGCAGAGTGAGGCTGATCTCGACAGATCTTGTTTGAACTGCAGAACACTGTACTTGCAATCGTGCTTCGCTGGTGTCAGATCGAAGGACTCGGGATGAATCTTGAGAAGACCAAAGTGGTTCTTTCCACGGGGAAGTGGAAGCCATTACTCCAACCAAAGATTCGGGAGCTCAGTAAAGTACCTTGGAGTTATCCTCGATGTTAAACTGAGCTGGAAAAGACACCTGGGAACTCTGGTGAAGAAGGTAGTTCTATAATTATGGGCATGCAGGAGAGCCTTCGCAAATACATGGTACTTTGTCGTGTGGTGGAAAAAACGGGACATCGACCATTTAACTACCACAGAATGAATCTGAGAGATCCTTGTTTAGGTTGTACAAATAAAAGACTACGTAGGGCTACGCCATACTGAGAAGGTCCAGAAGCTAGAAAGGAGTATGATGCTTAACCTCTTCAGGGCACTAACAACTTACCCGGATACTACCCAGTCTTGACTGATGGCTGTTCGTCCACTCCGAATGCTGGTGGAAAATCCTAACCTTCGAGCTGCCTAAGGCCTGCTGAACTGAGTCTTGTACGAAGGGGCGCACAATGGACCCAATCAAGTGGTCTAAGTCCTCTGGACATGTCCGCCCCGTTTTGGTTGATTGATTGACAGCAACCACAGTAGCGGCTCAGATCTAGAGCGAAGTTACGATTTGATTTGCTTCTTGTTTTCGACTGGCAGTCGGTCATATTTATTGCTTCTGTGCAGCTTCACCCTCCTTATATTCATTCACACTGAAGATGATAATCCACGAAAGTGACAGTCTTATCTGTATTGACATTCAGTTCAATTTGATCTTAAGCTATTATATCGAGTTTTCAAGCAAAATAAGTTTTGTACGATGAAGCCACAAGTAAAGCCGAGAGTATGTTGCAAGGAATTATCGTATTTCGAATCGTCACATATGCCGCCTTGTATTATGGCATTACGTTCAGGTTATCAACAGTTACTTAGTTGCTTACCGGCTTTAAACTTGTTTGCCTTCCGTGTTCTCGTAAAATATCTAATCAGGGTAATTTATTATATGTGTAGGACACACGCGAACTTTCCAACAATATATTTGTGATTAATGATGTGACTAAATTCTATAATTAGCATGTTTATTGTGCCACCATATGAATAAGGAAATCATAAAATTACTAAGATAAGCCCAAATAGAATGAATGACTTATCTCATCAATCATTCCATCTATTGCATTAAATACATATTAAAGCCAAAGTAAAGCAAGTAGGTATCTGAAAATGGTAAAAAATTATCCATGATATCACTTTTATTTGTAACTTCCGTTATTCGAGTTCCAGGATTATTACGACATCTTCAGACGACATTCGAATACAATTAAAATTATTACTATAGGATTACATGGTGAGTTATTATATTCTAATGATGATGATTTGCTTGGTAATAGCGGTATACAGTAAATTCTACAAAAACAATTCTTCGAAAGCAGTTCTTCGAAAACCAAAGGACAGTTCTTCGAAGACGGTGATGGGTGAAACAACACAAGAGAAATGAATACAAAAGTCTTTTATTAGAAACAATTATAACATAATAAATTATCCCTTATTATGTGCAATACATCTAACATATTCTGGTATATTAGTGGTCAAACTGTTCTCTTTATTAGTGTCTCGCTATTTTTTTTTGAGGATGCTGATGGTTCGGCTGATATACATTGCTCTCTTTTCACTTCATTTAGTTCCTGTTCTCTTTTAATTGCCTCAGTGAACTTCCAAATGTTGGGGTAACTGGCAGATAATTTAGCATCGAAACTTGTATGCCAACCTTATATAGCATTATTTGTCTTGGCCAAGCCACTGAGAACTGTATCATAACAATTCCACAAAGTGTGTGGAAATAGTGAATCTTGCTGACGTTGCAGTCTCGTGGTTCGTCCCATCCAGGTATCCTCGAAATAGTCAATGACATTCTGGGCCTATGCAGGTGAAGTGTCTCATTTTTAGACCAGAGTCTGCATCTGTGTCATACTTTTTTCTACTCCCTCTTGCTGTAGTTTTCTGTAGAAACACTAACAGCATCCATGAAACCAACTTTGCGGAAAGTCGATGCCTTGAACGCTGCTCTTCCAAAGTTAATCATTATGCTGGAGGGTCTGGGGTTTGGACATCTTTCCATTATCTGTTGTATAACTCTTGAGGAAGATTGTTCAGTCTTGTTCAGCAATAGTGCATAGATCGAGAGAATTGAAATGTTTTCCTTCAATTCATGAACTGTATATAATTGGGCGAACAGATGTGGTATCTTTTTGAAGGTTTCATTCTTAAATCAATTGGTATACCTTTCCAATAACCTTAGGGACTGCGCAGTTGTAAAAATCGATATTCAGTTTTCAGTAGGTCCTGAGTCATGTATCAAAAAATCTTGTAGAGTAGTAGTACAGTATTATTCTTGTGTTTATGTGGAACATGTTTCGAAAAGTCTGAAGCATATTTCATGATCATTAAGCGTAATAGAAAATGAGCGTCACGTTTGGCCTATATGGAAGGAATGACATTCCTGACGGGATTGCTTATAAACTACAGTTGTTTATGTTTTGTCTTTATTATTGAATAAGATAAATGTTCACAGTTGAAATTATCTATCATTGTGTTTTACTAATCGATACATGTATAACCAAATTTAAAATGAGTAGTTCAAATAGCGTTATATTTTATTTCATTTGTGAATTTGTTTTAATAAATTTTATTAAGGTTTAATCAACGTTGTTTCTTTCAAATTACATTTAACTCATCTCAAAACAAGAATCCTCAAGGATATGCCATGTTTCTCGCCCTGAGACCAATATTCACTTTAAAAAATTCAGCTCTCCCAAAAAATTGAAGCGTGGCATGTGGTGGAGGTGGCATTCTTCTTTTTACGCTGTAACATCTTGAACCTTTACCCTTCTCTCGAATAAGTTGGAGGATCTGTTTTATTCAACAATATTCTTGCAAAGTGCACAGTTTCTGATTGCCTTTCCCTCCTCAATCCATTTCGTTGAAAAATCTTGTAGGTTCTTGTATAGGTACCATGACAACGATTTCATTTGTGCTTAATAATTACTTTCAGTATGGAAGTTCGTGTCTCCTATTTAGTTTTGCAGATTCCATTGTTCTATTATGTAGCCCGAAGCATGATGTAATAAATAACTCTCTAGATTATGAATGAATTTCAAAGATATTAGAAATTCCATTCTACTTTGAAGTGTACGAGAGGAGTAGAAGGCGTGACAATCTCCAAAGCGGCTTGTCAGAAAATTTGTGAACGGCAATGTAGAAACTAGAATGATAATAGATGGTGAAGGATAAAGACTATTCATCCTTCTCTTTTGCATCGTATTAATTATAGGTAATGCACTACAGAGTTTTCTCTCGAATCGAAGATTTAATCTACTTAGGCTCTCTAACTGGGAGCTTTGGTGCAAAAACTGTTGTACTTCTATTTTTGTTTCGGCCTGTTTCGTTGCCGGCATATTCTAATCCTCTGTGCGCTGCTCATTTTTCATTTCTTATCAACGTTGATTAATTACACGGAGATACGTTTCTAGCACGAATTTAAATTCTATCAAGCATGGATTACTTCATTTCTAACCACCTTGCTAATAAATTAACTTAAATTATGTTTTTTATCTGAATTATTTCTTGGCATTTCGTGCGACCCTAGCACCTGAGTATCCGCGTTATGTTAAAATAATTTTCTCGGACACCTTCTCATATTTTATAGCTCTCTTGGTTCTTTATCAAGCTTGTACGAATTTGTTACAGTCTGTCATAAATAGGTTGTTTAAATGTATCCACGCGCTTAATCGCACCTTCGTGTCTCACAAATATTCGATTCTATTTTGGTACAATTTCAGATTAAATTCGAATTTTAATACTCAACAAATGAGATTTGGTGAAGTTGTTGTTAAAACTGTCAATATTGAGGCTTCGACATCACTGTGCGTTTGCAGTCCAGCTCAACTCAACTTGCGTCTTCTCCAGTAAGGCATGTCCCACAATCCCTGATATGATGATATCAGGTACAACTATCCCTATGAGGTCTTCCATAACAATGCTCGGGATCACCACCAACAGCACCCTCTCATGGGACGATCATGTGAGGTTCCTTGTGAGCCACTCCACAAAAACTTGGTCTTCTATTTCCTGCCAAGAGCTACTGTACATTCCAGCAGCTCCCCATGATCTACAAGGCACAGATTCATCCTGTCCTAGAGTACTGTTCAAATATCTGTAGTTCGGCTTCCAAGCATACGCTGGAGCTCTGTGATTCTATCGAGAAATGAGCTATTCGTCTTCCAAGTTCATTGATCTCTCTAGAACATCGTAGAAAGGTGTGAGATCTTTCCCTTCTCTATAGATATTTCCATGGTCGGTGTTCATCAGGAATCCCGTCTGTGGTTGCATCAGAAGAGATTCCAGATATGCGGACTGGACGAGTTCAAAGTCACTCCTTCACTGTCAAACTCGAGAATTGCCGAACTTCTTCATACCACACTTCATTCTTCATTGGACAGCGAAGTTGTGGAACTCTTTTCCTAGTGAGGTTATTCCCTGGGTCTATAACCTCCAAAGCTTCGAGAAAAATACGAATGCCCATCTGTTCTCTCTACATCCCAATGCTGGGTCTACGCGATGTTCTTCGAACATTACAGGTTTCTCTCTTGAGTAGTCAAAGTATAAAAAAAAGCTTCTGGACTACTCTCGATAAAATTATATCACGTCAAGTGATGCCTACCGTTTCGCCTGATATTGTTTTTATTTTGCGTTATTTCTAAATTTCCAGTGGAGGCGTCCGCCCCTTCTCACACCCCTTTCGTGCGTCTATGCGAGGGATCTGTAGGTGTTTGCAAATGTAAATGTGCAAGTAAGTCCAGATTATGTTCGATACCATTCACAGCTTCGTACAATACACTGAAAGGGTTGGACAAGACAATACATACCAAATCATTCCAGCCATAAATATTGATGCCAGTTTATTAATAAATTTCTAATGTACCGATGATGATTTGCCAGGAGTTGTCACCTGTCTGGTTATAAGTGTCTGTTATATATATCTCATGTTCCAGCTATAAACTACGTAACAAAGTTGTATATGGAAAGTCATTCAGTCAACACAAGAACATATATGTTCAACGTTGAAAATGTTTTTCGTTTCCTTGTACGGGCCCGTAATTTCCGTATTAGCCACTTAACGTAGACGCGTAATAGCTAATTGATGCCAATTCAAGAAGGTATACTGAACTCTTGGTTCCAGGAGCCGGCAAAAGGCAATGTGAGATTATAGAGTTCGGTGAATAAATATTGTTTAGTGAATGTGATTTATTACCATACCACTGTGTGCATTAAAGTTATTTATATATTAAGGGCGTAATAAAGGCTATTATGGCCCTAACGTGGGAATAACTCCCAAGGGGTTAGCCGAAGACTGTAATATGATGAAGGTCATCATATACACATTACGACCGGGACATATAGAAGATTTAATTTAGGATCGTTTTTTCGGAACAACAACGAACGTTACTCCTACGAAATTTTCAAACTGCTATCTAAGATACCTTGTATCAACTATAACTGTGACACAGTAAATGAAAATTATTGTCAAATCTACTCCAGTAACAGCCATCGACATCATCAACGTGTTCAGCTGTGAGTACAAGCAACAATTTTGATGATATTTCAACATAAAATACCATTTTAAGTCATAATAATAATATGTCAAATATTCCTTCTGTTATACAAGCTCACGTTCTGCAGAAATATTGAATATCAAAAGAAGCGGGCCTTGAAGTACAACATTACGCTCGTAAATGTAGACCTTGTGGTATTCTTTACATGAAAGAGAAATGTATACAGTGATTAGTTCTTCTTGAATAATCACAAAGCAATGGATAGACTGATTCAATTTTCGGATAACAACTTGACGAAGACTCCTATTGCTCATTATCAAAACGCGTACATACACAGAAAAGCATCTTTTTCCATTCTAATTTGAATTAATTGTCTAGAACTTAAGCTACTTAAACAGGTTGAGATAACGTTGATCCTGTGAATCGCTACCAGTGGCGGCTCGTGAGTTAAAAAAATCGCTAATTTGACTCAAAATAGTGTCACATACTTCCTCTGCAATAACAGCTTAGTTATCTTCAGCTATCGTTTTTTGTCTTTTGCCAGCAGGTTCTTCATTAATTTGTTCTTGATTGTCATTGTCAGTAGAATGTCTTATTTGAATAACTTACTGTTGGAATTGTTCAATTGCTTTTTGCAGTTGAGCACTGTCAATTCCGCACCTCCGAATCTGATTAAATAATATTTCAACATGTGGCATGATGAAATAGAATATTTCAAACCAGTAGAGAAATTCCGGGCAATTCAAATGTTTCAATGCGCACTTGCTTTACTAATAGTAACTGAATTCTTCCCATCTTTGTCAATAGTATTGTTAAACATTCTTCGAAAGAATTCTGGTGTTCAAATAATGTGTTCACAGTTCGACTTTTGAGAATCCAGCGTATACGAACAGCGCGTGGTAATCTACGTTCGACTATTTCAACAAGAATTACCGTTCGGCTTGGCGATCGAGAAAACAAGGTTGGAAAAACTGCAAATTTGCAAAGAAATTTTTTTTTTTATTGTACTGTGCCGCACGTTCAATGATTAAATTGAATTGATGCGCGTAATAGTGGATATAATGTGTACGTGGAAATTTTCTTTTGATAATGGCTTGGACACCATTTGTCTTATCACTCATCAAGGACGCCTCATCGTAACTTCGAGCAATAAATTTATTGTTATTAGACCCAGAAGGAGAGTTCAAAATAGTTTGCAATTCAGTCAGCAATATATCCACCCGACTCAAAACAAGACCGAAGGCTATTGACAATTTGTTCATCAAACACGTATCAAATAATAACAACCATTTGCTGATGATAAGAGGTATCTGTAGTTTCATCAGCCTCCAAAGCAATGAAATTTGCAGATTTGATTCCTTTTTATATTTCCTGCTCGTATATTTTCAACATTGCATCTAGCAAATTGTTCTGAATAGTTTTTGAGACGCCTTAGAACACTTGTAAATCTGAACCTTCCATATTTAATACAAGCACAGCATTCAATTCAGCTGTAAAGTCGATTAAGCCTACATAAATACCTGGATTTTCCAAAATTAATGTCTCATCATGGCCTCGTAACGTCAATTAAAGGCTCCGCAAAATTTTATATACTTAATTAACAGGGTAATTTTTTTCTACCACTTCGTTGTACTTAATTTCATGTCGCGAATAAGCACTGTCTAACTGTGAGAAACGGAATTTTGGTGTTTCTTTGCCCTCTGCGATGTGTTTTGGAGGATTTGTTTCTTCCACGTAGTAACCTCTTTCTTAAAAATTAGGCACATAAAAGAAAATAGTTCATTTGTTAGACATCCGCACATACTATTTTTATAGATATTTTTGATGAATACTCTATTGTGAGTCCGGATTTTACTTGTGGAAGTGTAGCTCATTTGAAGATCAGGAATAGGCTCCTTTCTCTTTGATTAAAAGATTATCTCAAATGATAACGGGTTTTTCAAAAGATTTTGCACACAATTAACTTCCATCATCACTTCACGTCTTCGAATTGAATTCACACACTGTACACTATGAAGGCAAGACGTTTACTGGAGCTACGTTGCTTTGTGCCCCAAACCGACGGTATGAGCGCGTATGGCGAAGATAACCGTAGTCAGCCGAATCATACTTCGGAACGTTTCCTGGAACATAATTTTGAGCGTTAGAATTTCATGCGCCTTTCGCCTCACGTGAGGAATAAAATAATGTACTGAATTACATGCGAATTTCTTTCTGTCTTCACCATCTTGGTGGTTGGGTGGACACGTGCCCTTGTACCTT
Source organism: Endomychus coccineus (assembly GCA_958510875.1). Classification (NCBI taxonomy): domain Eukaryota; kingdom Metazoa; phylum Arthropoda; class Insecta; order Coleoptera; family Endomychidae; genus Endomychus; species Endomychus coccineus. The sequence goes on along the minus strand of OY294069.1, from coordinate 4,358,172 downwards.
TTAGTAATAGCCGCCACTGATAGCCACATAATCGTTCTCATAACCTCAGTTCATGACACGATTCTATTGGAAAGTAAAAATCAGCATTGTGATACTACTTACCGGACGAAATTGTGAAGTGATTCACAATGAGGAAACACAAACAAAACGGTCACTTTACAAATCTGCAGCAATTTATTCAATATTGTTTCGAGGCTTCGTTGAATAGAAACTATCAATCCTATGCCAAACACAATTAAAGTCAGTGCTTTCATCAAACATTATACTTGTTGTAGCTTGTTGTAGTGAGGGTTTTAATTGTAAAATCAATAACACCGATATCGGTACAAATTATCAGCCTGAGACTATTATATAGCGGCGTTATAAATGAAGAATCAGGTTCACGAATATTACCCTATTATGATGTAGTTTTAATATACTTTTAATTCATTTTCATGTCGATATTTAACTATCCGGTAGTTCCTTTCGATTTAATGAAGTTGACTCTATAATGTCTTATTCAATAGTAGCTTACGTTACAAGGACGGAACATTTTGCTGAAGGATATATTGAAGAGTCCCAAGAGAATAAGTAAAAGATTTCTGAAGTTTTTTTTGAACATATTCAACAATTGATGAAACATCTAAGCTTAGGCTCAAAAATGATTCAACAAAATGCATTTTTTTGATGCACAGATGAATTTCGAACGAGCGAAGAGTCCCAAGAGAATAAGTAAAAGATTTCTGAAGTTTTTTTTGAACATATTCAACAATTGATGAAACATCTAAGCTTAGGCTCAAAAATGATTCAACAAAATGCATATTTTTGATGCACAGATGAATTTCGAACGAGCGCCAAAAACAAAATGGTTAATTTTCTTCTACTTGTTTTCCAGAATCGAATGCCGAGAACCGCATCTCAATCCATCTTGGCCGAAAGAAAACCTGGTTCTTTTTTCCCACATTGCCCGGACTATAGTTCAGGGGACATGTTTACCAAAACAGCCGCCAAATTATAAAGCAATCAGATAACTGTACAATTGTTGGCTGAACTTTCAGCGGAACAGAAATAATAACATTCTAAAGGTACCGTTACACAGCGTGTGAAGTGACGCTCATTGCATGTGAAACGAAGTTCACGCGCCACGTGACCAGCCTGGAGCGAAAAATTTGGGGCGGAGCGTCCACTCCAAAGGAAACGTGCTACGTGCGAACAGAGCTTCTTGGATACCCAGTCATACGGTGCGAGATAAGAGCGAGATATTCGGCTGAAATTCATCATTTCTATAGTCCAGGCTTTTCGGCGAGTTCCAATTTTGGCCTACTCTTATGTATTTTGAAGGAGAACACGATGCTGTAGCTTAAATTTGGATCAACCCTGTGCTCTAAAACCTATGTATTTCGATTTTTTGCCTGTTGAGACAAAACTGTGGATTCAAATATTGTTTGAATATTGAAATTTGTTATGTAACACCCTATAATCATCATCATGTCACGGTTACATGTTCTCACGTCTACATACACTCACATAAAACGATTATAAGCATTCAGGTGCATTTTAAAATATTCAAAACACTATAATGTCGCGCGCGAAATCTATTGTACCGGCGCGACGCTTGCTCATTGCCGCTAATTGAAATTCCGCGCTAGTTTTTTATAATGAAATTCGTTATAACTTGAAATTATGAACCAATCATCGTACGTTGTTCCAAACTTAAATAGCCGATGTACATCTCTGTAATTTGATCAAAGGTTTTTGTCGATAGGCTCAAAATTGGGCCATCAAGAGGCCCAAACACATATATCGGGATAGCTACATATCTACTAAATCTGAATCGATCTGCTTGGACTCAAAATACTCGTTATAAGGAATTCTGATAGAACCTACAATTTGGATTCCATAAAAAATTTCTAACCTCAAAAAATTAAAATTTTTCGGTGATCCAAACGTATGTCTTTAGACCAAAAATGTTTCAATTTTTGATATTAGGTGCAAAAGAAGGAAATCTTCCGAATGATTTCAGATTCAAATCTAGAAGATTAGTATTTCATCTGGAATTCAAAGAAAACGAATTTTTGAAAATGAACGATTTTGGCGCTAAAAAATGAGGTAGGTCAAAATACCGAAATCCAAAAAAAAAGAAATAAAAATACTATTTCTCCACCGGAACAGAATATGAAAAAATTGAGAACTCTGACGTATATTCAGTTTTTCAATGTGCCAAGAAACACACTAAATGGACCCTATCTTGAACACACGACCTCGACCTCGACTATGTAACGTGCGACTTGTTATTTGTATCTAAAGAGGATACAGGTAGCGATAATAACTTGTCGCCACGTACTAGAATTTGGAAAAATATTGAAGGGTTAAAACCTCAGGTCGTCGATCTAAGCCAAACTACCTTCAACGTTTCTTGTAGCTGCCACCACTAGATGTATTAATTCAGCCCATCTAGGACGCTGTTTGAAAAATAAAGGTAACCTTTCTCCGCCCTTACGTAGGCCGACTCAATTTCCTGTTATGAGAATATAATTGCACTTTTCCAAGTAATCTCTTGAAGCCCCTTTCTGGGAGACGTATTTGTTGTTAGCTGATTAGGGCGTACCAGTTAAACACATCGAGCCATATTTATAATAATAATATATTGAATAATGGTTTAACAATATTTGATATAAATAAAATAAGAAAACAAAAAAAATTAAAAGAACGAACCAAAATATGAAATTTAACAGCCGATTTTGATGATTGAAAACAAACAATGAAAAAAGAAAAAAAAACAGTTACAGGTTTGTCCCAAATGGGAACCTGGGAAAATCCAGGATTTTTACAATTACATAAGCGGACGTGATCTGAAGGGGGTGAACACAACTGATAAAAGGGATGGTCAATTTCTGTATCAAAAACCTCAGGCAATTCGTTAAACACTCACCTTCACCGTCCAACCCCCGCTCTAGCTACGATGCTTGCTTGGAGACCCCTCTAGGATTTTGTCGCACGGAAATTTATACACTCGAGTTCTCGGTTATCAAAATTTAGAATTTATTAGATGTTCTTGAATAAAATAAATATGATTTTAACACTTCCCGTCCAATCGCGACGCGTGCTTGATGTAAGCTCTGTCTTGCCTTTTTAAAGCTACCAAAAGTTACTGATAAAATAAAACAACAATTTACAACTCAGCTTTCAAAAAAAAAGGAAAAAAATAACAATATATTGACTCTTGATTTAATTTAAATTTGGTTTTACGCAAAGGATATATTTACTGATTTAATGACAAATTGAAATTATTTTCAGGCTAAGACAGAGCTTAACTAAGTTAAGTTTACTGGACGACTTCCTATCGAGAACTGACTTCCCTTTCGATAATCAATCTATCTTTTTGAAATCATTTGACCTAAGCTGACCCACGCTCTGAGTTTTTTTTTTTGAAACGTCAGCTCAATTTTCACACTAGGAGACTAACTCCGCCTATATTCAATTTTACAGCCTATCAAAATAAAGAACCGGTGTGATGGCGATGTTGACAGGCATGTCAAGTCCACGACACCTTTTCTGTCGATCCTAGCAGGTGTTTCACCTGCAGCAACTTATGCTAGCTTGGCGGTGGGTGCGAGGTCTGTGCTCCGGATGAGGCGCATCAGGTTACGAAATACCTTCGTCGCCACATACTATTCTGCTGTGTTATGATAGATCAATTTCCTTATGCGAATTAAATTAATTCCGTATTTAATAATTTTGGATAGGGCCTAATCATGGTGAAAATTTCGAATTGTTACAACTATGATTTAGAACCAAAAATTGCGCATCAATTTTTCCAACAACTTTTGGTCCAAACATTCATCAATACAATCCATAGTTTTGTCTCGGAACGCAAAAAATCGAAAAATGACTATTTTTCGAGCACAGGGTTAATCCAAAGTTGAACTACACCATCGTGTTAAGCGCATCAAAATATATAAGAATAGACTAAAATTAGAACTCGCAGAAATTCGGACAAAAATCGTCGATGTACAGGGTGTCCCATTTTAGGTACTTTTGCGGGTTATCTCCTTTATTTTTAAAGATAGAGAGTTGCGGTTTTCTCGACACTGTGCTACTTTTTCGTAAGACTCAAGATGCCGTCAACAGAATTCTCATAGCCCATTTAGTTTTTAAGATACAGGGCATTTCTGAAAATGTTGCATTTTGTGACCCCCCTCGTATCTCCGTTATCCTTCAACTTATCGAAAAGGTAAAATATCATTCTGATAGTTTTTTTTTCGTAGAATGCAGTGGTGTAGATAACTTTTGTTACATATTTACTGTTTTTGAGTTATAAAGCAAACTTATGTTTTTTTAAATGGAACACCCTGTATATTTATAAACTATGAAATTTGTCTTTTTTTTACCTTTTCAAAAATATAGATAGTATGAACTTTCTTTCAGAAACACGCAAATGATTGACAATTTTCAGAAATTAAATACATATTTTAATAGTAGGCCATTGATATTGTTTATGACAAGAAACAGAAATAAACGTCAAATCTCTATCGCATTTAAGCTGTTTATTTTCGTTCTTGTGGTATCATTATTCAATAGATATTTATCAATTTTTTCGAATAATGGCAGTTTACGAAAATTATGAGGAATATGATATGATGGTATGTTTTATACAGAGTAATGAAAATTCTGAAGAAGCTTCGGAATTATATTTCCAAAGGTGAGTAAGCTATTATGGCTATGAAAATCTCTATTATCATTTTAATTTTTGCTTGTTAGATATCCAGAAAGAAAGCAACCGTTTTTTGGGATATTTGTCCGTTTAAAAGCAAATTTAGTTGAGCACGGATCATTTGTTCACCCGCGCCCTAAAACATACAACAAAGAGAACAGCGAAAGAAAAGAGATAGATAATACTTTAGGATATATAGAAGCAACACCTTCGTCCTCATGTAGAAAAATTGAGAAGGAAATTGGTGTGCCAAAAACTAACGCTCACAGGATCTTGAAGAAATATAAGTATCATCCATACAAATTAAATATACTACATTTGCATCCTTGTTATCTGGTCAGACGAATGCTTTATTTCAAGTGCTGGCATTTTCAATCGCCACAATACCAGGAACTGGCATAGTGAAAATCAGCATTTAATGTTTGAAAGGGCACAACAAGGACGCTTTGGAGTTGGGGTTTCATGTTTTATTTTGGGTAGACATATAGTTTATAGGATTTTTGAAGGAGGTCTTACAGCACGTAGATACCTAGAAATTCTTGAGGAAGTTATTCCAGAACTGCTCGAAAACATTCCATTAGCCCAGTATAATGCTGTTTACCTACAGCAAGATGGTGCCCCAAGTCATAACTCTAGGCTCTTAAGGGCCTTTCTTAATAATAACTTTCCTCAAAGATGGGTAGGTACCAAAGGACCTGTTAGATGGCCTCCACGATCACCAGATCTCTCAATTTTAGATTTTTTTTTATGGGGCTATATACAAAATGAAGTATATAAAACTCGATATGACGGCATTGCAGAACTTCGAGAGGCAATTCATTTAGCTTTTCGAAATCTGCGAATGAGAACAATGGTTCTTTTGAACGCTATTCACAGAATCTCAAAGATGTGCATTAGAGAAACATCACATTTAATTTTTTTTAATAATGTTATTTTTTTGTGTTGTTGTTTTATTGTCACTTTACGCCACAAAACTGTTGTTACAAACTTACTGTTAGAAAAAAGATCTATGGGAATTTTTTTTAATAGACACCTATATACAAGGTATCCAATTATTTGTTAGTAATATGTAAGTTGCACTTGTTTATTATTGTTATCCATAGCCTACTATTAAAATATGTATTTAATTTCTGAAAATTGTCAATTATTTGCGTGTTTCTGAAAAAAAATTTATACTATCATATATTTTTGGAAAGGTAAAAAAAAGACAAAGTTTGTAGTCTATAAATATACAGGATGTTCCATTTAAAAAAACATAAGTTTACTTTATAACTCAAAAACAGTAAATATGTAACAAAAGTTATCTACACCACTGCATTCCACGGAAAAAAATCTATCAGAATATTATTTTACCTTTTCGATAAGTTGAAGGATAACGGAGATACGAGGAGAGTCACAACATGCAACATTTTCAGAAATGCCCTGTATCTTAAAAACTAAAAGGGCTATGAAAATTCTATTGACGGCATCTTGAGTTTTACGAAAAAGTACCACAGTGTCGCGAAAACCGCAACTCTCTATCTTTAAAAATAAAGGAGATACCCCGCAAAAGTACCCAAAATGGGACACCCTGTACATTGGGTTTATGCAGACTCATCCCTTGGTGTAGACATTTCGGCACGACAATAAATCGATGTTGTATGATAATGTCTGAGTTGAATTGACAATGTACAAAATAAAACAGGAAAACGATTTAATTTTATGGCGTATTATGAACTAGGATTATAACAATGCATCAAAAGATTAATGGTTCAGACTACGCGTAAATTAATGCCCGAAAAAATATATTGACTCTAATTGGTATTTGGTCAAAACGGCCATTAGTGTGATATATAACAATTTGATAATGCTTTATTAGAATCCACATCGATATCACTCGGTTAGAGCAAAACACAAATGAGAGATATTAATGTAAATTTATTATCGAATATAATTGTTACATTGCACCGATAAATCTGTTTCTCGATTGTGTTATTCGTTTTGAATATTAAGTGATTTCGAACTCTCTATATCATCCACATTTGTTGTTCGATAAAAGACTCACTGCTACATTTATTTAATATACCCTTTTTACGGGTTTGTTATTCCGCTCGTGTTTCTACGTTAAATTTACCGTTGCGTTCCGACGATTGGGAAATATCATTTTGCCAGTTTATCTATCAATGCGGCGTCTTTAAATAAAACACCACAACCACCAATTGTTGAAGTTATTTTCTTCAGGCAATTTTGCTGTTTTCAAACCAATCGAGCAGGAATAATTTCGAAAAATTAGGAAATGAAACATATAAATAATTCCCAGCAACATGTGTACCATCAAATTTTCCGTCAGATCTATTCATTGGCAACAATATATATTTTTTCACTTCAGTCTTTCCGCTAATATAAGGAACAATCGTGAGTAGAATGAAACGTTTTTTCAATACGTTTGTATATCAACAAGTGTTTGAGCATACTTTCGAGATTTTTCACAGATAGATAGATCTCTTCATGTGGTGGGTGACGGAGTATATTCGATACAATGTCTATTGAAGCTGGTGTTCCACAGGGACATGTCTCAGTACCAGCTGAGTTTAATATGTATCAGACCGTAACTGAACCTACTAGAGTTACTAATAAATCTAAATCGCTTATTGATAACATATTTGTTAATTTTGAAACTTCAGAGCCGGCTAAGGTAATATGTAGTGCTTTATCTGATCACTACTGTCAAGTATTAGAAGTAGGGACGGTAAGAGTATCGTCCGGTAAACATACAATGATTTATAAACGAATATTTTCACAAACTAAACTTGACTATTTTAAGACTGAATTGCAAAATTTAACGTGGAATGAACTGTATGCATTAAAAGAACCTTCTGATGCATATAATTATTTTATGAATGTTTTTCAGAGCCTAATGAAATCAATATTTGTGGTTAAAGCTATCAATCCAATAAAAAAAAGACCCTGGATTACTATTGGTCCAAAAACTTCTTGTAAAAATAAGAAAGAGTTATATACGAAATTACAACAGGGAATTATAACGAAAGAGTTCTACCAGATCTATTGCAGAATACTTAAAAAACTAATTATTCAAGCGAAACAAAATTCAAATATTTCTTTTATAAATTCATCTAATAATAAGGGAAAGGCAGTATGGAAGTTAGTGAATGAAACATTAGATAAAGAGTACCACACCAATGAGTCTATTATTAAAAATCTAAAACATGACAATGAAGATACAAAAAAAACCTTGGATTATATAAATAATTTCTTTATAAATCAATGTCAAGATATTGCTCCAAATCAAAACCAGTCTGACATTAAAAAAAATGAACATAGTTTATTCTTCTTCCCTACCGATGAGGAAGAAGTAGAACATGTTATAAAATCTCTAAAAAATACAAATAAAACAGGGGAAGATGAAGTACCTGTTACTTTATTGAAACATATAGCGTCAGAGTTATCTCCTATCTTATCGTTTATAGCTAATCTCATATTCAGAACGGGAAATTTTCCTGCGGCACTGAAAATTTCTCAAATAACAGCAATTTATAAAAAAGGCAGCAAATCTGAACTAGAAAACTATCGCCCTATATCGATTTTATCTAACTTCAGTGAAATATTTGAAAAGCTTATTGCCACTAGAGTCGTGAGTTTCTTAAATAAACATAGCATCTTATCTGAATGTCAAAATGGGGGTAGGAAAAATAAATCTACAATCGTTGCCGCTTATCAACTTCTAGACAATGTAATAAGATCTTTAAATGAAAAGAATAGTACACTGATTATGTGCCTAGACTTATCGAAAGCATACGATAGTGTAAGACATGACATATTGCTTACAAAAATGGATCGTTATGGCATTAGGGGCGATTCTCTGAAGCTCATTGAATCCTATTTGACGTGCAGACAGCAAATGGTAGTAGAAAAACATATCAACGGAGTTGTACAAACTTCTTCTAATCAGTTCATAAAACGTGGTGTACCACAGGGCTCCATATTGGGACCAGTGCTATTTCTACTATACATAAATGACCCACCAGCAGAAGTAAAACAAATATTGATTCAATTCGTAGATGACACTTCTGTGATTTTCAGTGAGCCAATGTCACAAGATCTGAGACTTACAATATCTGATTGTCTAGAGAAAGTCTTAACATGGTGCAGGAATAATAATTTAGTCCTGAATATTGAAAAAACTCAACTGCTACATTTCAATGTTCAGACAAATAATGATAAAATAGTAGTTACTCATAACAGTCAGACACTGCATTGTCTTGATAGTGTAAAATTTCTGGGAATTCATATAGACTGTCGATTAGATTGGAGATGTCATGTCAGTGAATTGGCACAAAATATCACTCGATATGTCATATCAAATCAAATTGATAAAAAAACCGCTTTAACAGCTTACCATGCGCATGTTCAATCCAGATTGAGATATGGACTGATATTCTGGGCCAATTCTAATGAAGCTTCACGCATTTTCATTCTACAAAAAAGTGCCTTAGAAGTGTTTTGAAAATAAAGCGAACTGAAAGTTGTAGACAACATTTTGTGGATCAAAAAATACTCACCTTATACAGTTTCCTAATCTTAGATTCGGTTATGTTTGTGATTGATAATAAGCGTTTATTTAAAGAACATGATGACGAACATGGATACCATACTAGGTATAAAAATAATGTCGTTGTTGAAAAATTTAATTATTCGTACTTGCAAAAGAATGTTAAATACATAATAACTAAAATTTATAATAAAATACCACCTAGAAGTAGATGCCTACCAAAAGAAATATTAAAAGCAAAGCTGAAAACATTTTTGATTTCAAAATCCTACTATTCACTTCAGGATTATTTCAATGGTGAAGAAATTTTAATTTAAACTATCTGACGATATTTTGAATTATTTTATCTGTAATAATGTGCTAGTATTTATTAATAATTGTATGTAGGTCTTATTGATTGTTTGACGTTGTTCTACGCCCGAACGGGCATTTGTGTATACTTATACGAGCAATTTATGTTTTACTTGTATTGTAATTGTATATATATGAACTAATAAATTTACTTACTTACTTACTTACTTTGTTTCTGATCCATATCTACCATCTGTTGGAAGTGACCACCTGTTATTTCCACAGTTTTGCAGATGATGGTACAATTTATACCGTTTTTTCATCTTGAGCCCCTATATCATTCAAGGAAGCCAGGAGAGAGCCAAAGGTTGACGCAATCAATGGAGATCTGGCTGCTATTTTGAAATGGGGATCTGATAATCTTGTAGAGTTTAAAGCAACTGAAACTCAATCTTCTCCAGGAAGGCAGATCTCACAATTACTAATATGATGATGCTTATTATATCCATGTTGGGGATTCCATTTGCTTATAACCTCCAAGCTTTCAAGGAAAAATGGAATGCGTATCTCCTCTCTCAACATTCCACTGAATCACATGATGTTCCTCGAACATTATAGGGTTTTCTTTCGTATAAGAAAAACTAAACTAGGCGGCACTACGATAACTGCGAGCAAGTGGAATGCAACAAGCAAGACGCAGTTGTTCACGCTATTTGTTCTGCATATTCCTGTACGCTCGGTCCATTCTATTCATTAGGGCTGAAATATCAAATTCTGGATACACCATTAGGAATCTACGTCATGTGGCAAATTCAACAGTGACGCATAAATTCAGGAACTCCATACTTGGAAGCTATAAAAATGTTGAATGTTAAAACAAGAAACGCTCGTCTAATTAGAAAAGTTCAAACTATCGAAAACCTTGTTGGTTTTAGTGGAACGTCTAGTCGATTTATTTTGTTTCACTCAATACATCATTACAATATTCACAAATTCCACCAACGCGGAGATCGTGATCAAGACTGAAATATATTTTCTGCTAGCCTTCAAGATCCTGACTTAATACGGATTATCAATTAGACGGCCGGAGCAAGTGTATTAAGTGAGGAAATAGTTGGTTCTCGTAAAACTTCAGAGATCCGAGGTTATTAAACAGTTGAGCAGATACCAGCGCGGATGGGGCGCTTTCGATCGAAAGTCGGTAATCTTGTTGGGCGCAATGCAGCCTGCCGATCACGTTAAAATTCGCTCATGCATCAAACATTTAGCCACGGCGAACGATCGATCCGTAGATTTAATGAAAACACCAAACTTGACTTATGTGATGAAACTTATCAAACGCAAACGACTTTATACTGCGCTTGGTTCGTTTCAATTCATAATTGTTGGAAATTCATCAGCGTCCCGATGTTTTATTGTTCTTTTTTGTTATCCTTAGACTGGCCGATAAATTACTTTATACACCAACATCATAGAAATTAGGTCTATAAAAACGGACTTGAATTAAGAGCTCGAAGAGCGCGTTATCATTTATTTCCTCAACTTATGCACAAGTTAAATACCACATTTGACGAGTTGTTTTGTAATCAGTTCCGATCTTTTACTACACGATGATGAGCTTTCTTCCTTCTGAAGCGAAACTTCGTGTTTTATCCATCTTCACAGCCTACATATTTTGAAAAATCTTGTCTTCCGGATGGATTCCGCGTCACATCAAGTCGAGCTATTGTGACGCGGAATCCATCCGGAAGACAAGATTTTTCAAGATTAGCTGTCCGCGGAAGTCTACTATCCAAGATATCCAACCTCTACGGAGAGGAAATCAAGAAGAAATCCAGAACCCTGGGAAATCTTCGCACCAAACTGGTGAGTTTGCTTTGTTCTCTTACTTTTCTTTGTCGTTGTCGTGATCATAATTTGATTCCCAATTTCCTTAGAATATCCCATCCCATAAATTCACATTCATCCAAAAACATATTTAAACGCGCTAGTTTAGCTTTGATTCGGGAACGAATTAAGTATACTAGACGCGAGATCAATTTCATCAATATAACCCTCTTTGGCCTCCACCTTGAACTTTCAAATACCCTTTCAGCATCCGATTGGTTGATTCTCGACCGAATTATCTATGATCAAGCCGATCAAATTCGTACCCTCAATTCCAAACGTCATATTCAAAAATTCAATAAACTTCTTGCCTCCCAACGCCCTCAGCACCAACCTTCAAGACCAACCCCTCTTGTAAATACTGTGGTTAATTTATCTTCACATACCCTTACTGAAGCTGAACAATCGGTTCTATCTAAAGGTCCTAATTTTGTCTTCTCCCCCAAAAATATTCCTACTACATCCATTATTTCTGCTGTAGAAGCATCCCTACATAAAGTTCCCCATCTCGCAGCAGATGAAATTCGGTTCGAAACTGCTAAAATTCTTCGTCATTCCATGATTCCTAAATCAAATTGCCCTAAACCTTTAATTCAAGCTCTCAATTCACTCAGATCAAATTCTGATTTGGCTATTTTGAGGGCTGATAAAGGAAACTCCACTGTTGTCATGAATCGTTCAGATTATGATAACAAAATCCTGCAACATCTGCAAACTAATTCCTATAAGCTTTTACCAAAAGATCCCACCTCCTCTATAGAACGTTCAATTTCACAAATTATTCGTCATTCTTCCCTTCCTGATTCAGATAAGAAATTTCTTATCCCCCATTGTTCAAAATGTCCCCGTTTATATGGTTTGCCTAAAATTCATAAGCCCTCAGTTCCCCTAAGACCAATTGTCAGCACTATCGGATCTCCTACTTATAAACTCTCTCGATACCTGTCATCGATTCTCGAACCCCTTGTAGGTGAATCCAATAGTTTTATCCTAAAATCCTTTCATTTCGTTGAAAAACTTCAAACGTTGAAAGTTGACTCATGTGATTTGCTCGTCAGCTTCGACGTTGAATCACTGTTTACCAATGTTCCCATTCCAGACACCCTTTCCATAATTTCTCAATTGTTACCTGCCAAAAACATTTCAACGGACTTGCTACCGTTAATTGATTTTTGTCTATCCTCCACATATTTTCTATACGATGGCAAGTTCTACGAGCAGTCCTCGGGAGCTGCCATGGGTTCCTCACTTTCCCCGATCATAGCTTATATCTTCATGGAAGCTTTTGAACAAGATGCCATTGACTCATCTGTTCTCAAGCCGAAATGTTGGTTTAGATATGTCGACGATACTTTCGTTATTTGGCAACATGGTCGCGAAAAGCTTGTTCCCTTCCTCAATCATTTAAATTCATTACATCCCAATATCCGTTTCACCATGGAAGTCGAATCGCAAGGTTCACTCCCGTTCCTGGATGTATTGGTTAGTCGACAGACTGACGGTACTTTAGGACATTCTGTGTACCGGAAACCCACCCATACCGATAGATACCTCAATGGTCTTTCCCACCACCACCCTCCCCAAAAGCAATCTGTCATAAACTCCCTGGTCCACAGAGCTGTCAACCTTTCTCAGCCTCAATCCTTAAAATCAGAATTAAAATATCTATCATCTGCCTTATTATCAAACAATTTCTCCCATTACAACATTCAAAAAGCCATAAAGAAATACACTTCACCTAAAATTCCAAATCGACCTGAGCCAGAAACCCTCCCTCCTGCTTTATCCACGGCCTATCTTCCATATATTCAAAATATAACAGATCGAATTTCCAAAATCCTCAAAAAACATAATATTTCTACCCGTTTTTCCACACTTCCAAAATTATCTCAGTTTTACAAACCTATCAAAGATCCCCTTCCTCCTCTCCACTCAGAAGATGTTTATAGTATTCCCTGTTCTTGCGGTAAAGTCTACATTGGTGAAACAGGTCGTACAGTAGCTACTCGTGTGAAAGAACATGAGCGCTGTACAAGACTTCGTGACACCAGTAGATCTGCACTTGCGGAACACAAGTTTAACACAAATCATCAAATCCTTTTTGAAGATACTAAAATCCTAGTCCGAGCCCCAAACTTCTATCAGCGAAAAATCCTTGAAGCTATAGAAATCCTAAGACATCCGAATAATCTAAACCGTGACTCAGGATATTACCTTCCCAACATTTGGAAACCCATCCTTGAAAATTCAACTTCGCACATGATCGCACAACGGCAGGGTCAGGTGCGGGAACGAAGTTAACCACCGGAACAAAGGCAGTGAACTATGTAGCGTGAAGGATTTTTTCTACAATGAATACGGCTACAGAAACCAGTAGAACCAGTTTCAGTTCAAGCCTCAAGCCTGCCCTGAAGATGCCACCTGTAATGGTTGGCGAAACGTCGGCATCAAGTCGAGCTATTGTGATGCGGAATCCATCCGGAAGACAAGATTTTTCAAGATTAGCTGTCCGCGGAAGTCTACTATCCAAGATAAGCCTACATATTTGAGAATGTTCGATAATATTCCAACTGGTCTTTATAATCGGACAATTCTTAATGAGGCTGTTAGTGATTTAAGATTAGTCTGAGCTCTCGCGTTTGCCAGAATGGCAAAATCGTAATGTTGGCACACCTCATCGATGAATCGAACTTTAGTATGGTCTCGGGATTCGTGAAACGTTTCACTGTTGCATTTGCAGCATGAGGTAGACGCGTAATATATTGAACTGAAGATGACTTTTCACACTTACTATATACGACGATACTGTTACGTACGAATGCCTTTACACTCAGTTATTAGACCAGTAAATGAAGCCCAAAATCGACCTGACTAGCAAAATTTTTTTGTTATAAACCGATTTTGATCTGTGAGGGCTCAGTCGATCCGTCTTGACTCCCAGATCAGAGTTTACCCCTTTTGGTTCTTGTCAAATTGTTCATTTTGTTAATAAACAAAAAATAGTGGCCACAAAATTTTCAAAAGCTATTCTCCATAGATTTTAAGCACTCAAGGTGTATTTTTCCATTCATTTGACCGATAAACAGTGTTCATTCGACGTTTATAACAATTTGTTAATTACCAAAATAAATCAAAATTTTCTAAATATTAGAGATTACAGCCATTTTCGGATAACTTTAACTCACTAAATATGAAATTGATGTCCAATTTTCAATTAGTTACTAATACAATTAGTTAATAAACAATTTCTTAACTGACGAATTGACAGAAAAATTAAAGTTTTCTAAATATTCGATATAAGATTCATTTGGGACCTGCTAAACACGAATTTGATGTCAATTTTCCAATTAGTTCCTAATATAATTAGTTAATAAACGATTTCCAACTCAACAAAAATATTCAAAATTACAGTTATTTCCGGATAATTTGAATTTGATGAACAACTTTTTAAACTGCCCTATTTCCTCCTCTCTCGATGAAATGAATGTGAATATTCAATAAAATAGAAAGAGAAAACCAAATAAGTACAGCAATGAATAAAAAATTCATTGATTCAATAATACTAAAGTTCTAATCACAGAATCAAAAAAATATGACCCAATGCTCCATTTCAAATTGACCTTCAATAACATGTAGATAAAGAAAAAAAACAACTAATCTAACTCAGGATGGGTGTACCAGGTTAGAGTTGAAAATTATTATGACAATAATTAACTCGAAAAATTCAAATAATATGCATCAAAATGAAGTAATTTGACTCTGAATAGATTTAGCGAGATAGTCGATATAAGTTGAACTGAACAAGTTAAAATGCAACTGTTTTTACTGCTGACGGTTTGATATTTTTTACAATTGAATAAGCACCCCTGTACGACTAGTAAGTTTGAGGACAATAGCTTTTACTCAAAGGAAGAATAGCTTGACCTCGTGTAGTGAGAAGGTTACAAAAGAACTAGATTATTTATGGTCGGGAACCTTAACTTTATGTAATGATTTAGAATTCCTTGTTGATTTATTTGTCATTGATAGTCATATCAGATGAGTATTCCAATTACAATTTGATATGAACTGGAAATTCCCTGTACCAATTATTCAAACAGGAGAAAATCTGTTTGGGACCATAACAAACAACGATAAGTTAGCGGTTCAAATCGGCCATAAACAGTGGATATCCAAACTCATTAGTTTTCCTCAAATTTTTTCTAACTATTGGGGTAGTAAGTGACCAATCCGTATATTTGCCGTTATTCCAAAAAGACTCAAGAACAACATCAGTTTATAATTATTCAGAAACTTCACATTCCTCTGTCCTAAGAAAACAAAGGACTAATTATAATAATTTACGATGGCAGTACTCAGAAATTAAATCAGATATTTGACTTGCCCATAATATAAAGGGGCGAAGAATGTCCTATTTTCACGCATGAAAGTATTCTTAACGACTCTCTGAATTCTAGTAATTCTTGATATCTAAGCTAGTATCTAATTGATAAAAAAGCGTTAAAATACGGATTCGAATCCACGACGGTGAAAGGTGGGGTCGTGACGTCACCTTATCGGAGTCAATTGTAACGACAGAGAATCCCGAGGGTATTTCAATTGTTAAATTCGAACGGACAGCGGAAATAGAACTGAAATTGTGAATCGATTGATCCGAGGATGAAAATAAGCATCTGCGAGTCTCTTCCACCCAATATACCTATCAAATATCGTTCGATGCAATAGCATATTCCTAACATCACAGTTGAATTAATATCACTATAGCGGACCGATGCGTGTCATAAATTGAACAACCTTCGCTAGATGGACGTTTTAGTTTAATTGATCTTGCAGCATCAAAAGCAAATTGATATATACCAATAACAGGCCCATTTCGAGAGCTTACTGTTCACTCAAAGCTCCTTTGAATGTAATATATATCGTACTAAAATTCACAACAGTGCTCATAGTAAGAAGAGAGGGGTTTCTCAGAAATTGCTCCAATCTAGCAATCAATTAACACGAATGAAGTATTTTGTGACCTCACCAGATTCAGAAATGTTTCTGGTAAAGGATGAATGAAACCTACAATACACTGAATTACTCAGTTCGAAATAGCTTTGCTCAGATAGAAAGTGATGAGGAATACGAGATCTACCAAACTGAACTGGAAATGTGTTGCCGCTTAAGAAATAGATAAATAGTGTGAATGGCCAAGTTACTCTTCGCAAATCATTCGATTTGGTTACTGATTTTTATATAATTGTTTCAAATTCCTAAGATACTCTTCACATTCGATAATTAAATTGTTCATATCATTATCTTCACACAACTGAATAATATTCAAATCAATGATGTTTTATAGAAAATGTGTAAAAACTAGTTTTCCATTCTGGGAATCGAACCCAAGTCAACTTCTTTGTTGATTTATTGAATTGAGTTTCTTTGTGAATCAAGATAATTCTGTTTTCGATTATAATTATCTAGAGGAATAAAACCGAATTGTTAAATTGAAACTAAAATAAAGGCAGTCTCATTTGATCAAGAATCAACGTTTTTGAGGTTAATTATTACTCTGCACTAGTTGTGATCATAACCTTACAAGCAGTGAGTGATGTCTGAGTGTAGCTTATAATAATTGAAAAAACGAAAGATGGATGGTTTGAGAAATTTTGTAAATTGGACAAACGACTTTATATTGGAACTTCACATGTTTGTCAAACATACCAAAATAAAAAAAAGGTGTGGCACTCGGGGACTGCTGCGGTAAAGCTATTGTATAGCACTACGCCACTGGAAAAAGTTGGGCAGAAAAACATCCACTACCCCTTCAAAATCTTCACGAATTATGTGTAAAAAAGAGTATCATCTTGATCTCTATGAAGAGTATTCTGTGACAAACATAGATAACTTTACTACCGGTAGTAGAGTTATCTATGGTGACAAGTGTCAGTTGACTTGTAAACACAATTTTATACGAAAGTTTCAACGTTCAGATCTCGATAGCCCTTCCGGCTCCGGGATTTTCACGCGGCCTATCGAAATTAGAAGGTTCGAATTGTATAAAAACACAATTGCATGAACGCCAGACGTCTTACGTAATTAGCAACGAAAGTAATAATTTTGACATATCCTCGAGGAGCTCGCTGCGCGTAAGTTAGAGTTTATACACTTTACCTCTATTTTGTTAATTTGGGGCCGTTTCGAACCCCGTGCGGCCGGCGCCAGTTGTAATAAAGTATTTTGGGCTATGGGCCGCTAGCTTTTACCCGCTTTCGGTATATTTGAGTACCTAGAAAGTTCCCTTTCGTACGTCGCATGTCAGATGCTAGTAGGTGACAGCTGAGAATACCTCAAATTGTTTTGATTAAATTTTCCTATTTAATCGACATTTTGGGGCCCGAGACTATGCTATTTAGTTGGCCCCGTTCATAAATTAACGACATGGAGCAAAAACCGCATGCGAAACGTCCTCGTTAAGACGTTCTATGTATCGTAAATTTGCACTTTTCTAACTCGCGAGCTACGCGCTTCTCACGTGAACGTCATTCGATTTATCGAAAATTAACCAATTCAAAACAGTTTTCGACCCAGTTTGGGGCTATCACGACCTTTTAAAAGGTTCAAAGTTAACATTTCTACAATTTTAAGCTCGGCCGAGCTACATGGTAGGCGGAGTGGTGGGTCTTAGGATATTTCGTTACGGTATTTGTTTTTTGTTCCTTTAGATTTTCGTTACGGTATTTGTCTTTTGTTTTTTTTTTTCTTGATTCGGTCGCCGCGCTCAAAGCCCGCGATAAAAGCTATATGCAATAGCTTAAAACGCTTTGACCTGTATTTAATAGTAAACAAAAAATCCTACCAAATCTACATTATACGTTGAGGAATCCAATGCATTCCAGAATCATAAAAGCCAGAATCAAATCTAGGGAGAAAAAATCCGCTGATGATAATAGCTGTTTCAGGAACAAATTGCTGGAAGCATCCTCACTCATAAATCATTGAAAACTATGATAACTGAATCGAACGACAACTGTAGAGAAACACGAAATAATAGGAAGCAATATGTTTTCTGTGGCTTTGACATTCGAATATACATGCTAGAATTAAAAAGTACTTCAATTTTCGAAATGTAGATGTAGCTCTTCAAGCGATTCCATAACGCTCAGATAACTGGAAGAATACCGTAATATTTACATTTCTAAATTATTGTTTGCAGTGCACGAATTTTTGTATTCGACATAGCTACTTCTTTAACTCGCATTCTTTGGGAGCAGGAATGTGCCATCTATCATAAAATGAGAAACGATATGATTCATCGGATTCCTTGCCTATACATAGATGATCGTAGTGACTTTTGGTGCTAATTATTGTTGATTGTCCCGATCAATAACATCACACTTACAGACAATTATTTTTTTAAGAAAAGAATGTTTCAAAAGGAATTCATTCGTCGAAGTAGGTACAGAAAATAATTATCAGGAATTGTTTCTATTTTTATCACATTTGGATGGTACTCTCCTAACTCAGATTTTGATTACGTTCTGAAACGACGCAAGTTTTGAGTTGTTTTTCTTTGTTACTGCCATGTAGATAAATTTTACGAAAACAATTCTTCGAGTCACTCTTTCTTCGAAGAACAATTTTTCCAAGGACAGTTCTTCGGAGATCAAATTCTTCGAAAAATAATGTTAAGCCACATAAGGGTAGGCAGGATACGATTACAAAATGTAAATGACTGAAACAACACAAAAGAAATAGATACAAGGGTCTTTTATTGGAAATAACTATAGCTCAATAAGTAATAATATGTGCAATACCTCAAACATATTCTAGTATATTAGTGAGGTCAATCTGTTCGGCTCATCGTCGCATTTTTTCCTTAGTGTCTTGGTATTTTCTTTTTGAGGATACCGATGCTTCACTTGATACATATTGTTCTATTTTCACTTCATTTAGTCCCTGTTCTCTTTCAATTGCCTCAATGAACTTTCAAATGTTGAGGTGTCTGGCTGATAATTGGGCTTCGAAACTTGTAAGCCAACCTTACACAAAATTATTTGCTCTGGCCAATCCACTATAACATGACAATTCCACATAGTGTGTGAAAATAGTTGCTGACTCGTGGGTCCTATTCAGGTATCCTCGAAATGGTCAATGACATCCTGGGCCTAAGCAGGTAAAGTGTCACTATCCACCAGCAACTGAAATGCTTCTTCTGGATATTATTACGACACAAAGGCTAATAAAGTTCATGTTGAGAGCAAAGACTGCATCTGTGTCATACTTTTTCTCAAGTCCCTCTTGCTGTAGTTTTCTGCAGAGACACTGACAAGAATGAATGAAGCATCCACGAATCCGACTTTCTGGAAAGTTTGTAGTCGATGCCTTAGACGCTGTTCTTTCAAAATCATTTTGCTGGAGGTCGGGCGTTCGGACATCTTTCCATTATATGCTGTACAACTCTTGAGTAAGATTGTTCAGTCTTGTCCGGCAATAGTGCAAAGATCAGGGGAATTGAAATGTTTCCCTCCAACTCATGAACTGTATATGATTGGGCGAACAGATGTGATACGCTTTCGGAGGTTCCCTTCATAAACCAGTTTGTAAACCTTTCCAATAACCCTAGGGACCGTGCAGTTGCAAAAATCAATATTCGGTCTTCAGTAGCTATGCATTTAAAAATCTTCCCCTCAAATCGTTTGTGTATATAGCTTAGGTAGGATTTGTCCTTTCGTGATTGGGGAAAAACTGCTTCAGCATCGTTTCTTCTTCGTATGTTCCTTTGTCCTCTTCATGCAACTAACGAATGGGATTTGTCCAGCACAGCTGCTGCTGACTGTGCCAGATAATGAAGACACAATATAGTGCGAAGTTTCTCTTGAAGTGGCTGCTTTGGCTCGTATTCGTTCCATTAGTTCTGATACCTCTACAATTGCAGCGTTTTCTGCGTGATTATGCTGCCCAGCTTTCTTGTATAACTGTCCTCTAATGGTAGTAGCTTCGCTTCCTGGGTTCAAATTGCTTGCACTTCCAATATGTCCTTGTGTCCACTTGTTTGTCGTTATTCGAAGAATAGATATTCAAAGGACTGTTCTTCGAAGAATACATTTTTGAAGGACTGTTCTTCGAGAAATACTCTCTTTGAAGAAATGTTTTCTCGAAGAATTGCTTTCGGAGAATTGTTTTTGAGGATTTGTTTCCAAAGAAGTTACCTAGAATCGTGAAAGTCAAGCATTATCGGCTTATAAGCTTCATGTTCTTGAGAATGAGTAGGTTACAGGAAAATTGGTTATAATTTTTTTTTACCATTATTTACCGAATTTTGTGAATTAAAAAAAGAAAAATTGATCAGCTAGTCATTGGAGCGAATTCTAACAAGGATAGGATAATACCGACATCAGCATTTATTCAAGGCATCGATTATGCAGGATTGAGTGTTCAGTTAATGGAGTACCCCTAAGAGAAAACGTGTTGATACTGCCTGCTTAATGGAAAATCTACCGCCTGGTTGGATTTAGGTTTTCGTTCGAGTTTGAAATATTTCTACACGTCGTTCGAAATAATGGCTCAAAATTAGCGTCAATAATTTGAATTGAGCGAATTCGTATAAATCTGAGTGAAACTAAACACTTCTCTTCTATAACATAGTAATACGACGACGGCAAAAGGGAATTTGTGAGCGTTGAAAATGGTTGAAACAGACCGGCGTAATAATATAGAAGAATCTCAATCTCTACGATAATTTCCATCTAAAAGTTGGGTGGGACTGGTGAGTTTCGTAGGTAGAATTGCTGCAAAACAAGATATTGCATAATAATAATTATTGTTTTGGATAGTAGATCTCCGCGGACAGCTAATCTTGAAAAATCTTGTCTTCTGGATGGATTTCGCGTCACAATAGCTCGACTTGATGCCGACGTTTCGCCAACCATTACAGGTGGCATCTTCAGGGCAGGCTTGAGGCTTGAACTGAAACTGGTTCTACTGGTTTCTGTAGCCGTATTTATTGTAGGAAAAATCCTTCACTCTACGTAGTTCACTGCCTTTGTTCCGGTGGTTAACTTCGTTCCGGGACCTGACCCTGCCGTTGTGCGATCATGTGCGAAGTGGAGTTTTCGAGGATGGGTTTCCAAATGTTGGGGAGGTAATATCCTGAGTCACGGTTCAGATTATTCGGATGTTTTAGGATTTCTATAGCTTCAAGGATTTTTCGCTGATAGAAGTTTGGGACTCGGACTAGGATTTTAGTATTTTCAAAAAGGATTTGATGATTTGTGTCAAACTTGTGTTCCGCAAGTGCAGATCTCCTGGTGTCACGAAGTCTTGTACAGCGCTCATGTTCTTTTACACGAGTAGCTACTGTACGACCTGTTTCACCAATGTAGACTTTACCGCAAGAACATGGAATGCTATAAACACCTTCTAAGTGAAGAGGAGGAAGGGGATCTTTGATAGGTTTGTGAAACTGAGATAATTTTGGAAGTGTGGAAAAAAGGTAGAAATATTATGTTTTTTGAGGATTTCGGAAATTCGATCTGTTATATTTTGAATATATGGAAGATAGGCCGTGGAGAAAGCAGGTGGAAGGGTTTCTGGCTCAGGTCGATTTGGAATTTTAGGTGCAGTGTATTTCTTTATGGCTTTTTGAATGTTGTAATGGGAGAAATTGTTTGATAATAAGGCAGATGATAGATGTTTTAATTCTGATTTTAAAGATTGAGGCTGAGATAGGTTGACAGCTCTGTGGACCAGGGAGTTTATAACAGATTGCTTTTGGGCAGGGTGGTGGTGGGAAAGACCGTTCAGGTATCTATCGGTATGGGTGGGTTTCCGATACACAGAATGTCCTAAAGTACCGTCAGTCTGTCGACTAACCAATACATCCAGGAACGGGAGTGAACCTTGCGATTCGACTTCCATGGGGAAACGTCGGCATCAAGTCGAGCTATTGTGACGCGGAATCCATCCGGAAGACAAGATTTTTCATAGTTATTGTTGTGTTATAATACACATTAAGTCGACTATTCCCATTCAGAATAACCTTGACGAATAATACGAGAGAAAGATTTCGACTTCGTAGCAAGTGTTAATTTTGTAATTGAATAAAAACTGTTTAGAAGCCAACATCATGATAACGCAGCACGTTAATAATTTGAAAGAATAGATCTGAATATAGTAACAGGTCTGTATAGTTAGACAATAATTATGGGTCACTTTGTTTTCGAAGCATGATAATGCAGCCATCCGGAAAATATCTCTCTTTGAGAGATTCATTCAACAAATGATTATCCGCCAGTTCATTAGCTACGTGTATCAAGATCAACAGGTATATAGTGTCAAATTACTTTTCAACAAAGAATGTAATTCTTAGCGTAGTTTTGTTGAGAGGATACTTATTAAATCTATCTAATGATTATTCAGGTATCAATATCAATGTCATTCCAATAAAATATTATTCACTTTTGAGGCACTCATACATTTTAAAAGTCGATATCATAACAATAAAACCTTTCCAAGTTGAGAGACTTATGTGCTTGAAAATTTTCTCTACATGAAGGAAAAGATGGAAGGAGTAGTCAGAGGTCAAAGGATAAGTAAAATACAACCTCAAGTCTACGCCATTCATCTTAGTGCCAGTAGTGGTTGTGAACAACAAGGATCTTCCATCAGAATAGCCTGCGTCCACCATCCGTTATGCATGAGCTCCGCTATGATTTAGTTCTATTGTCTTGCCGTTAATCTCTACTACTGAATACATTCAGGAGAGTCTGTTTTAAGATCAGCCTGCTCAATAATTCAACGTATTCTCATCGAAACGATATTGAACATTGCCACAGGTTGCCATGAACACATCTAGAATTTCTTTGTTATGCGAATTGAATAATCCAAATAATATGAAAATGATAGTATAGGAATGATTGTAAAAAAAGCAATAGCCGAGCACCCAGCACTTGTCAACTCTCAACAGCTTCTCACTTCCATCATCCAAATCTAACAGTCTTTCAGACGACGAATGCGTATTATTAGTGTTATCTATTGAAATTGATAATTTGAGACAGTTTTCTTGTCCTTTTAGGACAAAGTGTATCGTCTTACTGTTATATATCACTAAGCTATAGGTAATATGTGATTACTACAATGCGAACAAGGAATTACCCTCATCGGAGATATATCGGAATTTATTGAATTGCTTTTTCGTTTATACATTTTCATTCCTTCTCATTTAGTTTACTTTAATGATGGCTACTTGATAGCCTAAAGGTCCTCAGTACTTTAAAAGTATTTTCAGTAGATAAGGGTGATTATTTCTTATTTATAGCTTTATAGTGTATACATAGTGTGAACTCTTCTATACTTCATTATAAATGGTTTAAACTCACATTCCATATGTATGTATGACGACAATGACGCATTTTTTCAGAGTCTTCTTCCTGGATAACGATATAAGTCACTGAAATTGAACAGTACCATGACCTGTAAATCATAATTCAGGTACTAAAGGAAAGAACAAATGCATAATAAATTCTAAGGAAACACCAGAAAGTTGTAAAACTCTATAATTCATGAGGCAAACTTCAGATACCCAGAAAATTAATAAAACCAATTTCCAACTTTATGATAATTCGGAAGTTCCCTGTCCATGGAAGCTCTAACAATTTTTCGAGTATAATTTCACAAGCTAAAGAAGTTTCATTTATGCAGATGCAATTATTTGTTGTGTTTACGAACAGTATCAATGTTAAGTGCTAAGTTGCATGCGAATCCTGGGCATGTTTCTTGGCAATATTTTAAATTTAAGTTAATAAGTCTTCCGTGATTTATTCGCGATTAGCTTTTCCATAAAGTGCAGGCGTCTGCAGTCATATTTTAACGTATTCTCTGCGAACAATGAAGACCATTCGCTACAGTGGATAATTTTCTAGATAGAAATCCTGGAAATAATTCCAGATGTAAATGATACGCCGTTTTGCTTTTTGATAACATTAAGAAAATGTACGAAATGAAAAAGCTCCAAAATATAATTGGTGATAAGAACATTGCTTATAAAAATGAAATACAATTATATTACTATATAATTTCGATACAACAAAATGAAGTTATAATCAAATATAATCTTAATTTCAATTTTCTTCTACGCCATGAGAAAATTTTAATTCGGTTAATTATAAGCTAAAGATATGATATTTAACAATTTAATAATTAATCATAACCTTTAAACTGTGTCGTAATTTGATAATAAATCAAAATTAAATTTATATCGACACATAATTTTGATTGAAAAATTCATAAATGACAATTTTATATATAATACTAATTCGTGAATATAAATTTTTGAATTTTTATTGTGTGGACAATTTTAATCCTTGAATTTATATTTAGTAAAAAAAGTTTCAAAAAACAGTTGATTTATTTTTAATTTTTTTATTATATCAATTCCTTGATGAATTTATAATATATCTTGATGGAATAATATATTGATGTGTTTGTTGTACTCTGAAGCAATATCAATTCGTTGAATTATTATACTCTGTTATGAAATGATTTGTAATTGTTTCATAATAAGAATGAATTAATACAAAACATGAACCAATGAATATTAAACTTATCTCTCATATCCTATCTTGTATCAGGAGTTAATTTCATGATGAATCGTATTTTTAATTGATTTATTAATACAGGTAACTGAACTGTGTTTCAGATTTCGAATTAATGAATAAATAATAAATTCTTCTTATTTTCCTCAACAAAATGCCTGCAATCAAAAGTAAGACCCCGTGTCATAGTTTCGCGTTGATTATCGTTTTAATTTCGATATATGATCTTAACCACAAAAGTAATCATTCGGCCTTCAATTATCACTTATTTTGGCTCAGTTATATTTTTTATAAGATACGTAATTATCTCAAATTTGAGATATAAGTAGATACCATAAAATACATATACCAAAGCAATTATTGTGAACTTTCATTATAGATATTCTGCATTAACAATGTGAATTTATTAAAATGAAGAAGGCCAAGCCGAAAAAAGTCAGATGAAAATTGAGATGCGAAAAAAAAATTGTTGAAAACCCTGATAATACTTACACCACATTTTTATCGAATGAAGAAGCAAAAAAAATCTCTACCAATCTAGGTCGTTAATATACATTTTGGTTTTTGTTTCGTTCACTTACGAAATATAGAAATATAATGCAGCATTAAAAGGATATTCATTTTCTTCTCAAATAAATACGAGGGCAAGGTTGAAAGTCCCTGAAAAATGAAACAGATGGCGCCACAATCGGAAATCCCATGTGACATTGGTGATGAACCATTTTTAACAAGGAAGCATTAACATTTTCAGACTGATATGTCATTCAGTTGTGTTACGACACCCATCGAAAGCAAGCAACTTTGAAGATTTTTTTAAACACAGAAGGAAGTGAATTTCGCGTCTTGGTTGAACAATATTTCTTGGGTGAAAAAAAACATTATGCAAACCAAAGCTTCGCTTGCTAATCATTATTCGCCATCGATTGGGAGGATTGATAAGTTGTTAACTGATTTTCATTGTGGTATCACAAAGAACGCCAAACGTTCTGGTCGTCCAATTGGGGTCAGAAATCGTCTATAAAATCCATGGTATGATATTGGACGATCGGCGGATTAAAGTGTACGAGATTGCTGGGGCTATGGGTATCTCAACCGAACGGGTATAGAGCATTTTGCATGGATTTTTGAATATGAGAAAGCTATCTGCCAGATGGAGTGCCGCATTTGCTCTCTTTTGACAACAAGCGCGATCGTGTGATAACTTCAAAGAAGTGTTTGGCGATGTTCAATCGCGATAAGAAGGACTTTTTGCGCCGTTCCATAGCCGTGGACGAAACATCGATCCATCACAACACACCAGAGACCGAAGAACAGTCGAAACAGTGGACTTATCCTAGCGAATCGAAACCGAAAAAGGCCAAAGTGGGGTTATCGGTCCACAAAGTCATGATGACAGATTTTTGGGATGCACACGTCATGGTTCATATCGATTACCTTGAGAAGGGCTGAACAATCACTGGCGAATATTATGCAGAGCTGTTGGATCGATTCGACGCCAATTTGAAGCGAAAGTGGCCGCATTTGGCAAAGAAAAAAGCGCTCATCCATCATATTCTCCAGATTTGGCCCCCTGCAATTTCATCAATTGAAGAAATGGCTTGGAAGGAAGAGATTTGGTTTCAACGATGATGTCATCGCTGAAACAGAAGCCTATTTTGAAAGATTCGGCGAAGTGTACAGGGTTACAAGAAGATATGTTGAGGAATAAAATAAGTTGTGACGAAATGAATCATTTCCTGTTTGATTTTTCAGGGACTTTTCACTTTGCCCTCGCATTATCAATGAGATTCTAACTATACTTTTCAATGTATTAACAATCGAATGTCTAAACGATTATATTGGAACAAAATAATGGCAAGTAAAAGGTCAAACGTTTTATCTTGAACACAAGCCCAGGATCGGTTAAAGTTTGAAATGGTCGGAAACGTAGCCTTAAGGCTTGCAGAAGACGATAATTATTTACTCTCGAGGACGACTAGTATTAAACTTCAAGAGAAAATGGCCACATCCAATGCTCTAGAATAAGGTTACTGCACCCTCGGTATAAAATAGAGATTTATTTCAAGATTCTGCCCCATAATAACATTTAATGAAAGCCTTAAAAAGACATGAAACCGAAAGAGGAATATATTTTATCGCCCATGTTCGCTCACCTCGAACTGCTCGCCTCCGTGTTAGCGTTGGCACAATATTCCAATAGCTAATAAAGCGAGAATCGAAAATCCACTTTAAAATGGTAAGTTTTATGACTAGACTTTTATCGATGAAATTTTATTCTAGTGGAATTATACGTTCAAATTAGTTTATCATACTCAATTTATCTCAGATTCGAAGGTAATGATGATGACCTGGAGCTGTGGAGCCATATCATCATATAAGGTGACTAACCAATGAAAATTTTAGAATGTGTTGCGAAATGTGCATGAAACCCTGATTGGCATATTGATACAATACAGCAAACATTGGGGAGGGGGGTTATTATGACCCAAAATGAGCATATAAAGACCCATCGTTGGCTGGAGACCAGAATAGAATATGTTGAAGCCAGAAATATGTGTGATGAAACAATAAACGCTTTGCAAGTTATCGAATGCCCGAATGGCTACCGTTTGTTTTGGATTGTCGACAAGGCAATTGCTAGAAATTCCACTTCCAGGTAATTCCCTCCCCTAATCAAAGATGATGATGTGTAGGATGGCCCTGTTAGTGACGAAAAAAGGGCCTCATTGTCCTTCAGGTTTGATGGGGATCGCTGGTTTAGAATCTATAGAATGTTTCTAACAACATCTTTATCAAACACAACGTTACATACTAGTTAACACCCAAAAACTAACTAATCAACTCAATTGTGTGTCACTTTTAGAACTAGCTCAAGTTACTTCTTTACCTCTTTTTGTATATCTGTTCCCATTTCTTGAGTGACTAGTCTTATAAACATTTGTTGTTGGATGTTATTTTCTATGATTGTGCAAGGACACGATACGTATTGTTAAGAAAACTCTTACTGTTTTATTTATTGCCCCACGTTGTGGTGACAATTATTAACTAATTTAAATTGTTTTTTTTTTATTGAATTTTATTTGGATTTTGAATAATTCTTATTTTTGATTCTACCGGCTAGCTTTTTATCTTTTAATTTGATTATATTTGAACTTTAAATTAATGTTTATGAAGTTTTGAAGTTTATCTATAGAATAATTTTATATGGAATTAAACACAATGCTCTTTGATTTCACAATATTCAATTTCTATGACTCTTATTATCTTGTTCAATTCAATTTTATGTTTACAAAATCTATGACATAACCTTAAAATCACTTTGTCAACTAATATTTGTTTATATTGTTATAATCAACAATCTTCCTTTTTCTTTACAGATAATACGGATAATATGATGTAGAAATTATAAACAAACTTACGTTTAGATAATATCCAAAAGTGTGTTTAACAATGTTGGCAATTTTCAATTTACTTCTTTTATAATTTCGTTGATTCACCTTTTACACAACACTATGCTATTTCACGATAATCACAGGTAACTAATTTTGGTTACTTCTTCTTGAGAATCAGGAACTGTTGATAATACTTTGTTTTATTCTTTTACATAAGACATAAAACTTTTCGATGCTTTATTGCAATTATGTTGAAGAATGGCAATCGTTGGATACTTCTTATAAATTGGAGGTTATTACTACCTTTTATTTGGTTTAGATACTTGGAACACTCGTTGACTCTTAATAAAACTTATTAACTTTGGTTACTTGGAACCTATCGAAGTTTGGAACACTTGCGTTCTCTGATATTTATTTTTTATAAACTTAGGTTAGAAAATTTTGGTGAGTTGCCAGAGAAGAACAGTCTCTACTTGGATATTAAAGCAAACTGTTTTATAAACTTAGGTTAGAAAATTTCTGGTGAGTTGCAAGAGGAGAACAGTCTCTACTTGGGTATTAATGCAAACTGTTTTTATAAACTTAGGTTAGAAAATTTCTGGTGAGTTGCAAGAGGAGAACAGTCTCTACTTGGGTATTAATGCAAACTGAACTTGGCTTTACTTTCAGACCCTTTTATAGGCCTCCAAAACCGACGCTACTTGATTTCATTTTTCACCTATCAGATGCTTTCTTTTCATATCAAGCATGCCAAGTTAATTGTTGTGAACTGACAGAAGTACTCATTGTTACCAGACTGACACTAGAAATTCGTCTCGACCAATCAGAATTTAGTATGCTTTAATTTTTGAATTATTGGAGATTTTCAACTTATTTTAATTGATAGTGATTCCTTCTTTTTAAATTAATATTGCCTACATTTTTCCCCACACTTTGGTATAATATAACCTATGATTGGGTTATTATTAATATGATTATTCCCATATTTATGGTTTTCCTGACAGTTACTTATTCTTAAATCTAATACATACCATATTATATCAATAACATTCTTTTAACATTACATAACTCAAATTTACTAATCCTAACTTATATCTATAACATTATTCAATGTTTTGTACTATCTCATGATAGTTTTGTAATCACTTTAATTATGATTTCTGCCTTCGTTACACAGTACGTTTCTTCACTTTCACTGAAGTTCTTGTTTATCACTTCTTATTCTATTACATTGTTGTTTATTATGTTTTACATTGTTAATATTAATATCCTAACTATTTTTTAGCTTTTACTATTGTTTTTAATTCCATATAAATATCTTTTATTTGATCTTTTCTGATTTTCAAAGTTCGGTAAGTTATTATTTTTGAATTTTTATTGTTTATGAAATGAAATCATAACAGTATATTACTGCAATCTGCGATATCAGCTATCTTGAAATACTAACTTACCTCATTTATCTATTTAGTCGAGTCAAATAGGTATTAAAACAGGGCGACTTACGAAAATCGTTAGATATGGACCGATTTTGATGAAACAAAGTGCATTTTCGATTCGGGATGACGTCTAGAAAAAAGTTTACCGGTTGGTTTTTTGTGTAAAGTTTTTATTATTTTTTTAAACAAAAAATTGACCAATTTTCTGGCTAATTATTGAGAAAATTTAGTCGGGGGTTTTCGGGGTCGCTGATTACGATTCGGAACTCAGATTGGCCAAAATCGAACTCCCCAGCTGGTAATAATTTCATCGCAAATAGACAGGAAAAATTACTCGGGGGTTTTCGTAGTCGCTGAGTACGATTCTGAAGTCAAATTGTCCAAAATCGAACTCCTCAGCTGGTAATTGGCAGGTTTAATTGGACAAAATTGACCATTTCCAAAATTTCATCAAAACTAACCAGAAATCCTCAGTTAGGGGTTGTGGAGGTTGTTGTTTTATGTTAAATGTTTAAAAACTTGTTGAAAGGGGGTCGTTACTGATTCAAATCAGAAACAAAATCGAATTCTAATTTTTTAATTTTTTAATTCGAAATAAATTCCAGCTCATCTAAAAATTTTTTCTATCTTCTCTACTCAGTCTTTTTATATCCACATATACACAACATCTTTTACGTATACTATGGACATATACGTCCATTTAATATTTTGATCTGAAAATTGCTGTTATCATCCTGAGAAATTGAAACAAATAAAACAACACATTTTTGAATAAATATCATTTCCATTACTTGAATTATTTAACTAAACTTTGTATTTTCGAAATACACATTTGTAAAAAGTAAAAAAAAAATGCTAAAGAAGAAATTGTCGACTTATCTTCCTTAGCACCAACACTGGAAGCATTTATGGAACATTTGAAAAGGGTTTATTTTCAAGTTCAAAGTTGAATTGGTGTATTAGTATTGAATCCAGAAGAGTGGGGATGGAAAAAAAGTAGACGGAGTCTTATATCCTGTAAAATTGAACTTGGACCCAGTTCCTGAAGAGCTTTTGAATACAGTATCATGCTCATGCAAAAAGAAATGCGCGTCAAGCAGATGTGGATGTCGCAAAAACAATATGAACTGTACTGTTGCTTGTGCAAATTGCATGGGAAATAGTAGTAACAATTTCAGTCTGATCAATCCAACTTCACCTGGAGATGACGACAAAGACGATGGCGATGATGGAGTAGATAATACCAAAGGAGAAGAAGGCATTGAAAATATTCAAACACGCAATGACGATGAAGATTGATTTTACTTGTACTTACTGAAATATGCATTTTGTATACAATATTCAATTGATTAAAAATATTGTAAATATGTATATGCTTCCAATTACCAGCTGAGGATTTCGATTTTGGACAATTTGACTTCACAATCGTACTCAGCGACTCCGAAAACCACCGAGTAATTTTTCCTCTCTATTTGCGATGAAATTAATGGAAAATTATCAATTTTGTCCAACTAAACTGGCCAATTACCAGCTGGGAAGATCGATTTTGGCTAATCAAACCCCATATATTCGTAATCAGCGACTCCCGAAAACCACCGAGTAATTTTTCCTGTTTATATGCGATGGAATTAGGAAAAAATGATCAATTTTGTCTAATTAAACTGGCCAGTTACCAGCTGGGAAGATCGATTTTGGCCAATCAAACCTCATATTCGTAATCAGCGACTCCGAAAACCCCGAATAATTTTTCCTGTCTATTTGCGATGAAAGTAAGAAAAAATGATCATTTTTGTCCAATTAAACTGGCCAATTACTAGCTGGGAAGATCGATGTTGGCCAATCTGAGTTCAGAATCGTAATCAGCGACCCCAAAACCCCCGAGTGATTTTTCCTGGCTATTTTTGATCAAATTAAAAGAAATGGTCACTTTGTCCAATTAAAGTGGCCAATTACCAGCTGGGGAGTTCGATTTTGGCCAATCTGAGTTCAGAATCGTAATCAGCGACCCCGAAAAATCCCGACTAAATTTTCCCAATAATTAGCCAGAAAATTGGTCAATTTTTTGTTTAAAAAGATAATAACAAATTTACACAAAAAGTAACTGGTAAGCTTTTTTCTAGACGTCATCCCGAATCGAATGCACTTTGTTTCATCAAAATCGGTCCATATCTAACGATTTTCGTAATGAAATACCTATTTGACTCGACTAATTCTGATATGTGACATCACTTGTATGTGTAATTTAGGACTTTGTGAAACCTTACACTGAAACTACCCCCATTTTGTGCTATGTGCAAGAGATTACAGTCATTAAACCTTAGTCTTTAAGGTTCAGATTTTTCAATTGAAGATTATTTGTAGTTTCAAAGCCGGGGTCTTAATATATTGAGATATTTATTGTGATATTTAGACGAAAATATGGTATATATTCAAAATCTGGTTTGATATTATTATTAATCAGAGGATAAATTGAGTTTGGGGCTCTTTTTATTTTACTTAAATAAATTTAGCGGAATATACCAGTAACCAACGTTGTATGTTTTACAATTTCTTCTGTATTTGGGTACTACCTGTTGAGAAATGAAGTATTATTGATTTTACTACCGTCTACAGAGGAGATCTTATAAGGCGGGTAATAAAAACAAAACAGAGTCGACCGAACGTTAAATTACACATCGAAAGCGAGTTGTATTCTAGTCTGCAAACTATCAACCATTTCCATATTTCACGATACATGAAAGAAATAATAGGAATATGTACCTAAGTCTCGTAGTTGAATTGTGGTAGTACTTCTTACTTTTTGTGAACTGTAAAGAAGCCTTCCGTATATTATTCGGCCGTAGTATTTCGCTAGTCCGCCGGGAAACGTCACCAGTTCCGTTTCCCGTTGTTTGTTGCCTGACCACATAAAACATTTTGAATTTCTTTTATCGCTTCGTCGATTTTTACACTTTGTAAATAGGCAATTTCGACAGCGACGCAAAATACCGTGGGTTTCGCTAGTAGTGTTTACAATTTTATTTGGCCTGGCGACATTACTGAAATAGGGACGTTGTATACGGTATTGTACATACACTACCCGTCATAATAATTGGACAAATCTGTAATGAACATGCCATTTTTTCAGGTTGTTCTATGAATCAATTCCAGATTTCTAAATATTACTTTGATTCAATTTTAAAATCATAGATTTGGTTATTAAATACATCGATTGTTAGAGGAGAGAAGGACATATGTGGGGAAATTTCGACACATTTTAACGTTTTTGAAGCTCATTTAATTACTTCATAATGTTGTTACCTGCAATATGGTTTTAGAAAGAACTAAAGTACGATAGAGGCCATTATAGAACTTGTAGGATGTGTGACTCTTTCATTTGAATAGGAAGTGAACTTAGTGACACATTTTTTAGATTTGTCAAAAGCTTTTGAATGCGTTGCACATTCTATTGTTATTGAAAAGTTGGAAAAATATCATTTCATAAAGTTAGTTTAGCTATGATTCGCTAATATCTCACCGACAGATACCAAGCTGTCAATGTAAATGGGAATTGGCCTCAAATTTGTTGATATCGGGGTACTTCAGGGTTCAGTGCTTGGTTCGTTATCATTCTTGATCTACGTGAACGATTTTCCATGATTCATGGAATAATTATTAAGACTGTTTTTCTGCAGAACATACAATATTTAGTTACTCAATTGTTGGCAACATGTAAAGAAGTTTCTCCGATGAAGTCACGATTTTTGCAAATAGTTGGTATTTTTGAAGCAACGGAATAGTGGAGGTGGGAGTGTTGACAACAGATAGGACCAAAAAAAAGCACGACACGATCCGCAAAACCAGGGTAGGAAGACATTGTTTGTCGCGCCTTAATTAACTATTAACGCTCGAGAACGCTATACAGGATATTATTTCTTACGGTTCGTTCTTAGTTTTACTAATTAATATCAGTCAATTGCTATCGTCTCTTTCTATCCGCAGTAACATTTAGGTGAATATAGACACTTTTCACTTAATTAAACTCGTGCCTGTTCACGAAGGGCTAATTTATACTTCAATAGAGTTTTCTCTTCCAAATCGTTACTACCAAACGGCTCTCCACTTATATAAAATAGCTGCCTTAATAGGTTGAGCGTCGACAGGTGTTAGAGTAAATAAATTTCGAATTAATAGATCTTCAGGGAAATTCTCCACTAACACGAATGTTTAACGCCTCGTTGAATAGCTGATATAATTGTTTCTGTTTCATATTTTGTATTCATTGATCGAATGACATTATACGGAAAGAAAAACCAAACAAGAGGTTTCGCCATTGTTATCGGTATGATATCAAAAACATAAACAACTTCAGAACAATGTTACAAAAACAAAAGAGTGATTACGATCGGAGTTCTTTCAACTCTTATTTTGAATAGAATAATAATTATTTAGTGGGGTGCATTATTTCCGAGAACTAAGCGAAAAACCGAAAAAAATAAAGAAGAATGGATTTGGTTCCAAGGTTACTTTTAAACCTAGACTATTCGTATTGTAGCTTCACGAAACCGCAAATTCTGGTGTGGGGTCATCTCGAATTTATAGAATTATCGATTTTTGGATGATTTTATGAGGGGTAGGAATGGAAAAATTGCGAATTTGGTCGATATCATCGATACCGATGAAACTACGTTTCAATACGTTTTCAAGGATGAGGAATTTGTTTGCAGAATTACTTTCAACCTAAGACAGTGATTACCCGTATTGCTGCTTCGATAAACCCCGGTTTCTGGTCCCACTATGAGTTGAGACCCTAATAAAAAAAATCATACATTCGAGGTTTAATGCGTCAAAAAATTGGTGTTGGCAATAATTCAAAAATTATCGATTTTTGATCAATTTTATAAGGTTCTGGTGGGTATGGAAATATATGCGAAGCTGGTCAATCTCATTGGTAGTATTGAAACTGTGTTTCACTACGTTTCCAATAATGAGGACTTCAGTGTACAGTTTCCCCTCTAGGGAAGTCGATACTCACTTCTCAAGCCGCTTATTACACAATTTTTAAGCTCCACTACCGCTTGGCCGCCCTGCGAGTTGGGATTAAACTTTCCATTACATGAGGAATTTAAACGAGAAATTTGCTCATAAGCTCCGTGTAAATATATGAAAAATTCATTACGGATACGATAGGATATAATGAACTCAAATAAGTGAATGTAAATTCTATTAATGGAAGTGTATACTGTATATATTATTTTAGGCTATCAGATGCTTTCAATTTTATTCATTGAGAAAAGAAGCTAATCATCTAAATCTACATCTTAACCACTTTGAGTGATCACAAAGCCATGTCATGGATTGAGCGAAGCTTCAATTTATAGATTGAACATATTCACCTTCCTCTCCACTATTGATGTTCGAGGGCAAATCGACGAATATAGTTTCGTTTCTGGAGGGGAAGTTACAGGGAATAAAAATTATCACAATATCGAAAGATGATTCCCAGTAAGGATACTTCCGATATTCAGAATTTCTTAGAATTGAAAAATTGATTTATTGAAACAAGATAGCTGCGGATATAATCCAACGACAATGCTATGAAGTCTTGACAGGAATACGATGTTCGATTAGATTTTGCTTGCTGATACCTCCCTGAAGGTACAATAAAAATTCAACACGAAAAATGATGTCATCATTGAAATATGATATGCATATCATCAATTCAAATTGATGGTGAATTAACTGAACATCCCCTTAGATGAATAGTGCGTGGCATTCATTTCGGCAAGTCAAATTTTGACTCATGTCATTGATGTTGAGGATATTCAACTTGTGTGCGAGTTTTCTTCATCTTACTCGTCTCGCGTATCGCAACAACGTTGTTAGATCACTTGATTGGGTTCATTGTGCGCCGTTTGATATAAGGCTCAGTCTATCAGGCTTAAAGCAGCGCCGAAGACTGGGATTCTGCATGGACTGAAGTCTAATATGATCTCAAGCGGCACGTATGAGTGTTGTAGCCCACGAGAAGTCAGTTCTGGACATTCTACAAGGAAGTGTGCCAGACCGGAAGCCACTGTCTATTCAGTAGTTCTCTGAGGGCGCGGAGCCCGGTGATCCATGATATTCTAATCGCTGGATCATGGCCAAGGGTGATTAGAGAGCCCCGTTTGGCTGCCAATTCATCAGCCACTTCGTTTCCTAGACGCCAGAGTGGGCGGAACCCATACTACCTGAGGTTTATTCCGTCTGGCTGATTCAGCTGGGGTCCCCTTCTCCAAATTGAGCCTAGAAATCATTTTATGGGCGCTTAGCTGTTAGTGCAGATATCTAGTCGCCTACCTCGTTAGTTCAATAGTGGGTTTCCGGGGCACAGGTCCGGATCGCACAAACTTCGGCCTGGAAAAGACATCCTGCTCCACTCAGTTTGGGGTCATAACCACGAAGGACGGAAGCACCGACACATTGGCACAGACCAGCAAACCGATACTTCGAACCTTAAGCCACTTTTGTAATGTCGAGCTGTGGAGGGACGATTCCCCCCAGAACCTCCAGAGTCCTAGTGGGGATGGTTTCTATAGACTCGTTATTCCCACCTGGGCGAGTCGCTGAGTCTTGTCCAGTGTCAGACGGGAGAGAACCGTTCTCGTCGCCGGCCAATACACAATGGCTGTGTTCGGGAAGGCTCTCCTGTATGCCCATAAAGACGCAACAGCTTTCTTCACCCGCATTTCCATGTCCATTTTCAAGCCCAGTTTGGAGTCGAGAATACCTAAGGTACTTCAATGAGCTTTTTAGGTGCAAGGTTCAACTAACAGATGAATCTCTGGTGGAAAAGAACCACTTCGGTCTTTTTTAGGATTCACTCTCGACTTGAAAACAGCGGCAAGTGCAGTGTTTTAAATCTCACACAGATTAGCCGCGTGTCTGTCTAGAGTTATAGCTGCCAAGTCACGTTCCAAGGTTTGGGGGTGAAACCTGGCCTCATTAAGCTCCACTGTCAAACTATTCAACACCAGACACAAAAGGAGAGGAGACAGTACTCCTCTCTGAGGACACCCTCGGGTGATATGTGTACATGCGAGGCTGGTATTAGGGTGCGCCGCTTTCAATCACGCGAGAGCATGGTATTGATCCACCTAACCAAAGTATAAACGATTCCGTATCTCTCCGCACCATGTCACATAGAGTGAAGCAGGTGTTACCGAAAACTCCTCCGCTGTACAAGAAAGAAGAGAGTTTTGTTCGATTTGCCCGCCTGATAGGCGTACTGGACACGGCGAAGTCGCAAATCCATCCATCTTTGATATACCTATCGAACAGCCTCTCCAGCGCTTTCAAGAAAAAGGACGTGAGATTGTTAGGCGGCAAGATTTGACTTGCGTAGAGTCAGTTATTCCCGCTTCAGTAATGAGCACTACATTTCCTCGACCTCGACCAGACCCGAGAAGATGCACCGACGTCAGATGTCGGAGCGTCTCATCCGGCGATGACATGTTCTCTCCGTCAGGAGGGAGTACTGATCCTGTGCCAATCGAGAAATAATTGAAGAGCACCTCGCTGCTCACCACCTTAGTAGCCTTGGAACTCCTCATTTTCATGTATTCCTCTTGGGCAACCTTGAAGGTTTGCCTGTTCGAACTATGTGAGGTTCTCTTCGCTTTGTTGAAGAGATTTCTAACTCGTTTTTGATGTTCCTCCACTTGGGATGTCCACACTATTTCCGACATTTTGACACTTTTTTTAAACTATTTTATGCTCAACCGAGATGACAACAAAGGTACATAAACAACTGTGATTATTTACAATCATTTATAGATTAAGGACACCAAGGGAAAAAGGAAACGTAGCAGACGACATCTTTGTATGCATCGGCATTATATGCTGATGGTCATATTTTTTTCGCCTTGTCAGGTTGCCAAAAACTGAATTGAAAGTATCGTCACTAACTTAATTTCTTTCTGTGCCAAGTACCACCCTAAGTTACGAACGATTCTAGATATTGCCATGTTAGTGTCGAACATGACATTGGAATGTAATAAAGCCTTCGCAATCATCAATATAATACGTGAGAATATGAGAAATTTAATATAGGAAAATAATTGCACCTCGTCTCCATGTTTTTTTATATACACGTTGCATTCGAATAAAGCGAATCGTATTGAATCAAGGACAAGAATGCATCGAAAGAGAACTCGCGAATTCTTGTCGTATAATTGTCAACGACTTCAACACTAATAGGATTTATTTTTGAGCATACGCCGTTTATCTGGGATTTTATAAACGGAACACAATGGAATATCCAGGCAGTAACGGGCACACGAAAGCTGGCTTCCTTTATTATCGTATTGAATATAAGTCATTTTGTAGCAATTTATACCGTTAACAACGGCATAACTACCTTTGGCGGAGAAGCTCGAATTGAGGCTTCATCGTCTTATTCGTTTCACTGACGAGCTCACGAGAAAATCGAAACAACTGCCTCGGACTGATACACGTAATATCATTGTTCGACTTAGAGCTACTTTAACTGAAAAATATAGAATGACTTAGCGGATTTAGAAAGGGTTTGACATGTTCCTATAACCATGAACTGTTCCAATTTCTGAATAACACTTTTGTATTCTATTGGCTGATAATTCATAGCTTCAAAAGTGAAATGTGCTCAATTACAATCTTATGAATGGCATTTTCAAGAATTGGCAATTCGATTCCAGAGTTACTTTTAACCTAAAGACATTATTAGCCGTATTGTAGCTCTACGACATTTTGAATTCCGGTCATACCATGGGTAATGTCTCTGAGAAAACCATACGTTTGAGGAAAATGCGCCCAAGATTCGTATCGAAAGTGTATTGAGTTATCACAGAACGATCTCCAGGGGTTATCTGTAAATTCAGGAATTCTCGATTTTGATGAATTTTATAAGGGGTAGGTACGGAAAAATTACGAATTTGGTCAATCTTATCGATACCGATGGAACTGCGTGCTGGAACATTTCCAAAACTGTGGAATTCGATTCTGGGGCTACTTTCAACATGACACTCCCAACTAAGAACTAGATCAAATAAGATATCCAAAAACTTTATATAGTCGGGGTTTCCAAAAGTAATGTTACTGTGTGTGAAAGACTTTATAACAGTTTTGTCAAGGCTAACGGACAATTCATTTGCACAAAACCAGTCAAAGAGAATCACTCAAGCGAGCGAGCAAATCACTTTCATTATTCTCGTTTTGAACCATACTGGTATCATCGACAAAGAGCAGAAAATCTGCCGCTCCCAACGCCTGAATGAAAATAAGGAACATTAGCGACTGAGGACGGACCCCTGTGAATTTTCACTGACCACCTTACCATTTTCTGAGGAGGTTCCATGTCCATGTTTGTCTTCGGTTGGATAAAAAAGAGTGAATCAAATTAAAGCTGTTGTCATGAAATTTGTAACATTTCAGTTCATCAACAATAATGGAAAGAGAAACCAGGTCAAAAGCTTTGGTTAGGTCGTGAAAGAATGTTCCTACGGTATATATTGGGGTGCGTGTAGAAATGAAATTTTGTATCATCCGAAGGTAGATGTCACGAAGTGAGAGCACATGTTATGAATCCTTGATCATTCATAATGGCGACAGTTAATTAGGCACTCAATGTGAACATGAGCTCCGGAAATTGACCTGAACGTTATCAGTGAGCCCGTTTGAATAATTGATGCAAATTTAATCAACTAAACAGGTCCAAACAGACCGTCTTATAGAAATGTACGAACGGGAGATTGTGTGAATAACCTACGCCGATATTGGATTATAACTAATAGCTATACAGCGAAGGCGGATCTGAATCTGACTGATTCAGGTAAGCCACATTGTCCTCTCGGAATGACCGGAACTAGTCATCATCGCCCGGATCCCCGGAGATTATTTGAGGAATTCAGAGGGTACACTATGTTCCCCCTGGTAGAACAGGAAACTGGAACACATAGCAGTTTATTGTTCTTCACTCCCCGGATATGAGCATTGTACGAAGCTCTATAATTCCTGTACAACGCACCAGTCTCTGCATCCAGTTTCGTCTCTCGTTGTAAAGTTGATTTATTTAATTGTGTATTCAACGATGCGTAGAACAAATGACTTCGTGGTGACGGATTGCACCCATGCAATAAGAGATTTCGAATTTTGTTGGTCTCGAAGTTTAGTTCATCAATTGTTTTGATCATGAAATAAACAACGCAGATATCACCATGTGCTTCAGCATAATTTATTGTTACAAATCGTAACCGCATTTTCGAAAGTAAGTCACGTATTGCAACAATTGATAAGTGGTACAACTCGTAGTGATAAAAAAGTTGTGCTCAAGGTTGAATTCGGTTGAACACATATAATTACATAGCCAATTTCATGATGAATTCGAAGCACCTAGCTTAAATTATTGAAGAGTTATCAACTTGTAGAGAGGAAAAACTATAATGTTCTAAGAATATTGTGTGAGCAAGCGGTGGAATGTTGGGAACGGCATTCGAATTTTCCGTTTGGGGTTATAGACATAAGAAAAGACCTCACTAGACAAGTTACACAACATCGCCGTTCGATAGAAACATGATTGTCATTGTCTAAATATTACTAATTGATTCCCTCCTTCATTAATTATTATAAATACAATTGGAATACATTTAATCACAATTTTCATGATTAGATACTACGTTACGTCCTTATTCACGGGTGATAAACTTTGATCAATTGTTAATTCATGGGAGAAAGAGTTTTGAAACTTCCATTTTATGATCCACAGCGGTTCTGAAAAAGCTTAAGCATCTCTAGATTGTTAACATTAACATTTCATAGCATAGCATTCGTTTTCCGTCCTGTATTGGTTATTGTCGTTTGGCAGCTTTATGATTCCCTATACATCTAATTCTTCTCTGAAACTGAAACATGTGAAAAATTATTGAGACCCAATTCTCTCTGACCTGATATGGGATCATATCACCATCTTAGGAGCGGGTAGTGTAGAGATACGCTTCAAAAATACCACACGAAACAAGATTGATGCACCCAAAAGCAATACGGTACCTAATTTCATCTGGAAAATGTTCAAATCCACAGACATCATTGGATTCATAAATCCTGATGTTGGAAACACCTTAATCGAGATGAATTAAATAAGTTTCTATGTAGAATTATGAACACAAGTGCACAAACCTCTATGTAACGGTGAGGCTATGAGAAAACCGTATGACTAAAAATAGCAAAACACAGTGTGGCATCAGAAGTGCCGAAGCTCAAAAGGGCAATAAAACGACTACAACAAGCAACATTCAACGCATTTGAAATATTTTATAAACACCACCTTACTCATTCTTTTCCAATATCAATGAAAAATTCATAGACTCTTAGATAGTACAGGAAACTCCAACACTTAGATTCTAAAGAATCTATGTATAAAACATTAATGGCCCTCTACAAATAAAATTGTACGAAATGGATTCTGTTTTATCTTCATCGTTTCTTACTCCAATATCAAGAGTTTTCAAAATGTATCTTTCATTTAGTTCATCTTATATTCTTTCAAACAAAAAACGGTAATTAATAAAATTCGTTCCGAGGATAATTTAAATATGAATCAGTTTCATTTCCTTTGATCTAGAAGTGCTCACGTTCTTTTATTTGGAAGTACATTTGATTAGAAGAGATTATAATATAGTTTACCCATAATTTTTAAGATATGTTGATGAGATCTAAATATTATTGAGGTTATCTTCAATCATGAATAAAAGAATAGATAAACTATTCACATGCACATTACACTATCTGGTGGTAGAGGAAAATATACAGGTGTGCCATTGAAGCGAAAAATTAGAGAACAGGTGCAGTTTATTCATTTTGAATGGTAGACTTCCACGGATAGGTAATCTTGAAAATTTTTGGCATCCGCATGGATTCCGCGTCACAATAGCTCGACTTGAAGTCGACGTCTAGCCAACCATTGCAGGTGGTATCCAGAGCCGTAACTAGGTGGATGGCGCCCGTGGCGAACATGTAGGTTTGCGCCCCCTAACAATAGTAAAACCTCATATAGCTAATATTATTCAGATCAAAAGTAATTTTTTTATATAAATATAACAATTTCTGTGGTATCCAAATAACTGTTTATTATTTCCTCAAAGTATGTAACAAAAATAAAATAAATAAATAAAGATACTTACAACTCAAATGAAAAACTGAAAAACATAAATAGATATATCAACTAAGGTACTCAGTCGGTAATAAAATTAGTCACAAAAGATAAAGGAACCATTTCCGTAGTAGGTGCTTTGGATTGGCAATTATTGAAGATTAAAGATGAATTTTATTATTACCTACCGCCATTCTACGTATTCATTGGAACTTTACGTTCGATGTATGATGGTGCCCCTGCGGGCTGGCGCCCGCGGCAAAAGCCTCCCTTGCCCCACCCTAGTTACGGCCCTGGTGGTATCTTCAGTTCAAGCTTGAGGCTTGAACTGACACTGAATCTTTTGGTTTGTGTAGCAGTATTTATTGTGGAAAAAAACCTTCATGCTTCACAGTTAACTGCCTTCATTCAGGTGGTACACACAGTTCTGGCACCTGACCCCGCCGTTGTGTGAAGCGGAATTTATATGGATGAGTTTTCAAATGTTGGGAAGGTAATATCCTGAGTCATTGTTTAGATTACTTGGATGTCCCAGAATTTCTATCGCTTCAAGAATTTTTTGCTGTTAGAAGTTTGGGTCTCGAGCTAGGATTTTAATATTTTTGAAAATAAGTTGATAATAAGTTTCAAATTGGGTTTTGCGAGGGCAGATCTACCGGTGTTACAAAACCTTGTGCAGTGCTAGTATGCTTTCACAAAAGTAGTTACTGTACGACCTGTTTCACCAATGTAGACTTCACCGGAAGAACAGGGATTTCTTCAGACACCTTCTGAATGAAGAGAAACTATATGACTGTTTGTTCTGTTTTTCTTCATTTTATTATGACAAAGTTATGAAATTATTTGAAACATCCTGTTATTAAAATATATCATATATACTGGTATTAACCTATGACTTGACTGTGTTATTAATGTTACAAATTAAACTAGTTTATATTGTTTGTTCTTATCAACATTGATGTGATTATGTCCACATTGGATCTTTGAAGAGCGACAGACTGTTATGTACACAACAATGATTCAATAACCTACATATTGCAATGTAAAATTTCTCTATTTCTGTATTGATCTGTAAATTTCTATTTCTGAATTCAGTCTGAATCGTGAAGGAGTCGGCAGGGCCGGTCCCTATAAGAACGATAGGAGTAGGAGAATAAATTCTAATTTAGGAATACCATTTCACAATAGCCGTGTTTTAATGAATGCACACCTCAAGCTCAACTATAAAGCGATGGTGTAAAACCAAACGCAATTTTGATTCGCTCACACTCCATCGATTTTTCCCAATCGGTTCCGAGTGCTGTTGGAATTTGCATAATCCATATTCGAGAGGCACGATAGAGCAGGCGATGCAGACAATCGAGAGACAGAGGGACACGTTTGGATTGAAGCGCCTTGCAGTGACCATAACCGTAGTATAATATTTAGGTTTGCACTCAAGGCGTTTTAATATTACATGTAGTTTGCTACGAAGAGCCTCACCAAGTTGCGTTCAGCATGGAATTCCAATATTAAAACTCATCATTTACATAATTACAATAGACAGGGAACACAGATGGCGCAAAGAAATGATTACGTGTCAGTCGGAAGCGAATTGTACTCTCAGCGTATTTTCATTTTCCCGCCGCATTATTGAATTTAAACCAGTCGGAAAACGTGTAGTCGTCTGACAGGTTTAACCAAGAA
This sequence comes from Endomychus coccineus, assembly GCA_958510875.1. Taxonomy (NCBI): domain Eukaryota; kingdom Metazoa; phylum Arthropoda; class Insecta; order Coleoptera; family Endomychidae; genus Endomychus; species Endomychus coccineus. Next base: position 4,314,516 of record OY294069.1, on the reverse strand, counting down.
ATATAGGTTTCTTTCAACGGATTATACGTAACTTATGTTGGAGAATTTTCTCGATGCTGTCGATTTATTGGTTTGAAATACAGGATGCTTTGCAGTCGACATTTTTCATTCTGGTTATGTTAATTCTTTGGAATGAAAAGCAGCCGCTAAATTTACCCGTCAGTAACAACATATCAAATATTTTATTACATGATGTCGCATTCAATAACATTATATTGTTATTGAAGGTAATATTCAAAAGACCAAAGTCCTAGAAATTGGTATTGGAGAGTTCAATGAAGGGCAATGAGGTTCTCAAAAGGTTGATGAGGAGAAAAAAACTAAGGTAGTGTATCAGTTTAGCGTAGGCATACTATACTCACTCAGTATTTATGAGATCGGGGTTCGAATCCTGGTCCTATTGACTTGACGCCGAGTTCTTTTGAGAGGATTTTCTCAGATACTCAGGTATTCCTTATTAGGTTAACATTGGAGCAATAGTGTATCCCTTCCTTCCTGACTCATAATACCACGTTAATCCTATATCCTTTCTACTAGGTTGAACATGACTGGAAGCATCAACCGAGCAACTCTTCTATATACTCTTTTTTCCTATAATCTGACCAAACAAGAGGAAAACCAATAATGTTCGAAGTACATCGTGTGTACCATAGATGGAATGTTAGGTGAGGACATAGACATTCGGATTTTCCTCCAAGGTTTGGAGGTTATAGGCATATGGATAGACCTCACTAGAAAAAGGGTTCGATTACTTCGTCATTAGATGGAAAAATGAGGTCTTATAGGGAGAAGTTCGACAGCTCTCGATCTTGACAATGAAGGAGTGACTAGCTGGAGCTTTGGCGTATGCTTGAGAGCTAAACCCCAAACATGAGAACAGTACTCCAGGATAGGTCGAATCTGTGCTTCGTAGATTGAGAGGAGCTGCTGACGTGGAATAGAAAACGAAGTAATTGTGAAGCGGTTCTAGCAATAGACCTCACATGATCAGCTCATAATAGGTTGGTGATGATCGGGATCCTGGAGAAAACATGAGTTTGAGTTTTCGTCGCAATGAATTCCACTAGATGACCAGCTCCCCATTTCAAAATTGTTACCAGATCTCCATTAATTGCGTCAACGTGCCTCTATCTCACTCCTCTGGCTTCTCCAGATAATACAGAGACTCTAGATAGGTTGGTGTGATGGAGAGTGCCATAATCTGTGAAGCAGTAGACGGTCAATTTTAACAGATCGTTGATGGAGCAGAAACAAAGTTGATGCCAAGACAGACCCCTGTAGAACATCAGCGCTAGTAGCCATTGTATCCACGGATACATACTCCGTCAACCACCACATGGAGTGATCTATCTGGGAGAAGACTCGATAGTGAAGCGACGAAGTCGAGGCGATCTTAGCTTCGTCTCTTTGACGGCTGTCTCATATTCTGCTCTTCGTGTTTCATAGATATCTTGCAGTACACGTTTTGTGTCTGCGTCTTGCTCTCTTTGAACGTTCCTTCTCGCATAACGAGTCTTTCTTCCTCAGTACCTGCGGTGCTTTGTTCCACCACACAATTTTCCCAGTAATATTTTCCCTTCGAAGGGGTTTGCTTGGTCTACATGCACTAATAGCCGCCTCCTGGAAATTTTCAGCTCTTTGTTCGGCCGTATTTGCTACACCTTGGGTGCATATTATCATTTGCATATTGTGTCACTTCTACTTTTCTGAGGCTCCTCTACATATTACCGTCGCCCCTGTAAACCTAATATATCCTGACGCTCGATTGAGGGAAGTGCGTATGCTCTGGGTGTTCCAGGTGTGTGTACGTATGGCAAAAGAGCGTTCCTGACCAGTGTATTTCGGAAATATGCACTTCTGTATCGAGAGACTGGTCATTCGTATATTCGCGACTGATGCTTATTGTTAAATTATGTTATCGATATACCGCTCACTCTCAAGGTATCATGCTACCACGGTCCTTCTTCCCATGAAAGTACGTACGCTGGCCTTGGTTCCAGACGTGATCGAATGCTTTGGGGATATCCAAGGCTATATTTAGAGATTCCCTATATTTTTATATAGATTTATGCTACACACGTGTTATGATCACAGATATTGTGATTATTATTACTGGGCAGGATCTTCTTCCCTTCTTTGGAATTGGTTGGACTCTAGCTGTCTTTCAGCTGGAAGGCAACACACCAAGTTTGTATGAAAGGGTAAACAACCTGCAGAAAACTGGTGTTAATTCTGGTGCACATTCCTTGAGACCCACAGCTGGAATTTTGTCTGAACCCATAGCCTTTTTTTGGTATTGAGAATGTGCCTTATTGTGTGTTAACTAGAGAAAATTTCAGGCATATGGCCATCGATGACAGCAATATTAGGAGGGCTCTCCATTTGTATATCCAAAGTGGAATTGGCTGCAAACATTCCAGTAAAAGGTTGGCTCTTTCTTCTGGTGTAGTAGCTATTGAGCCATCATCATAAGGGAATGCACAGGAAGTGACATTTTCATCATTCGCTTCGGCAAAAGTCCAAACCGAACGGGAGCGATTCGGGCATTCGATGAGCTTTGATCCAATTTCGTTGTTGAGACCCGGCGGTGATTTGGTTTCTTCATATTTCACTTCGATCCTTAGAGATGAAGTTTTAGTTATGGAATAATCTAAGGATAGAAGAAATTAGAAGATCCAGGATCCCAGATTCCTTGAAGAAACATATGAAACATGGAATGAAGGAAATAATCAATTGGAACTAATGAAGAACGCCTTATGAAGTTGAACAATAATTATCTATAGATCTGTCGATCTAACTAGTTTCGATATGGGTGGACAACAAATTGCCATAATTGTCTCGAAGCGACAGATAAGTTAATATGAATACGAATAGAGATTGGCAAACATTGCCTTCTCCAGTTCCAATTTGACGATACACAAATTCAGAAAGCGTTATGTTAACATAAACTATTTGCCCTGAATATCGATAAAAGACTATGCTGGATCTGCGGATATATACAAGAGTAAAGAGCTTTAGCTATAATCGGATTCCGCTTATATAACACTGCCTTGTCTCGCTTACTTTAAATATTCCCTGTTAGCCTATAGAATCTCGTCAGCTTTGTCAACATGCTACGAACGTATTATACTTTTACTTAGCAATGAAGTGCATTCTTATTCATATTTACCAACAAATAGCTGGAGTCTGGCAAACATATGAAGGAACTGCTCATGAATTCTGAGCATTCCACTTTCTATCTCCATATTTCTTCATTTGGGTATGAATTTTTTAAACAAAGTTTGACATTTGCAGATTCCGTACGCTAAGGAAGTACATATTCCAATAGAAAACATTGTATGAAGTATTCTTCCATCCCTATGTCATAGTTCTAATGAGGAATGTTTCACTTACCTTTTTACAACGTTAAGTTTGCTACGGAAATTGCAATAAGTCTCTTACCTGTAACAAAAAAAAAGTAGAGTCAGTTTTGATTCATGCTGTTCACAAGTTTGTACATGGCATCAACTCGGAAAGATATCGTGCGTGATATGACATTTGAATCATTCAATTCTCAATGAGCTTCTACTGGAATCAGTGGGTGAACGAAAACGAATTAAGCAATTGAATTTCAGTTTAAATGAACGTATTGAATGTTATAAAATCGATTTCCAATTAAATAGTTTATCATGATTCGTGGCAAATCGATACCATACAAACACAAGCATATACTCGGCAACATGTAATGTTTCAAGTAATCCATCGATGATACCATTTTAATACATCATAAATAGCATTCCGACTAAGTAGGTAACATTCATATCTACGTGATGTTTTGATTCACTGTGTCAGTACAGATTACTAAAATCCGAATAAATTAAGTCAGGCATCCATATATTATGATACTAGTCACTGGAAAGATATGATCAGTTTTTTCATCTGCTGCGAGATTCGTTTGCTTCTCGTGTAAGAACGTTGCAGTTGATAACTTAACTGCCTTCCATTCAGCAAACATGGAACAGACCGCTTGGTGCACAGCCTGCTTCCTGTGTCAGATTGTTTCATGGAAATTCTTTATTTTTCAAGGAAAGAATTCTTCCCCATGTCTCATGTTCCTCTTCGTGGGACTAGTAGTTACATTATGAAGTGGTAAGTACCTAACAAGTTACTGTGTAGTAAGCGTTGCACCTCATGACATATACCACTAAAGCCACGGTGTTTGTCCTTCCTACCTCAGGAATTCCACCCTCCACCTTCTTACTCCACTAAAGCTTTGGCTTCCTTCGTACAGTGAAGCAGCAAAGAAGGAGAGGGTCAGAACGAGGTTTAAATTCCTCTGGGCTGGGAGGCTAGGTTTCTTTAAGAACTCTATAGATCCAATAGTGCCTAAATATAAGATCAAATCAATATTCTTTCAGTATGCATCGGGAATTCTTCAATTCTGGGGTTTTCAGGGTCCTCGATTCGGAAATTTTGTGATGTAGTCACATGATATCCATTATTATGTCTATGTATAGGTTCAATGAATATGGCCCCAATACTGTTCCCTCCGGGACTCACAAAATTCAATTTTCATACTATTGATGTGTTCGCATTGTTGTATGTTCCTCATATACTTCTGCATCAATTCTAAACCCAATCCTTCAAGTTCTACCTTTTCCATTGCCTCCAAAATGTTATTTATCGCGATCTATAGTATCTAATGTTTTGGCTAGGTCTACGAAACACATAACTCAGTAAGTCATGTATCATCTCCAAGGTGCAATTCTCGACTATTATTATCATTTGTAAAGCAACTTAATAAGATAATTGTAAGGTTATTTCTGGATGCAATAATATTACCAGAACACATGAGAGAATATGTTCTATTATATAAAAGCACATATATGGGCTAATAAGTTATTCGTAAGGTTAGTTTTAAATGCAGTATAAACTGAAGACATAACAGAAAATAGATCAATTTCAAGCCTCAAGTATAAGTAAATAAGTTGTTTGTAGAGATATTTTTGAATGCAAAAACATCAACTGGACATTTAAGAGAACACATATTATTTCCAAGCGGCAATTCTAGGTTAGAAGATTATTATTAAAGTTATTTCTGAAGGCAAAAACATTAACTCGGCACATAAGAGAACATAATATATCATTTCCAAGCCATAATTCCAGACTAGGTCATTCCAAAGGTTATTTTCAGATGCAAAAATAATAACTGAACATACAAGAGAATATATCATTCTCTAGTAGCCATTGTAGGTTATTTTTGGATGCAAAAACTTCAACTGGACATTAGATTTGTTTTGGTCTGCGTAAATATGACAGAGTATCAGCTAAAATCAACAATCTAGGCTGGCTTAGGATTGATTCTTCAGATATAGATCATCGGTCTTTCGTATACTTCTCACCGCCACTCCCTCATACCTTGAAAGTATACTTATATGTATAGAGGAAGTTTACATTACCGTTGAATAAGTCATATTTACAATTTGGACTTGCCTAAATCTTGTCTTGTTTGGTCGAATAGATGTTTCACTTACAATGTAGTTAAAATATATAGTTCTATACCCCCTGCGTTCAAAACAGGTTTAGAAAGTTTTCTCAAGAGAAAACTCAAATCGACGCTAGTGGACTTACAAAAAGAACTTTCAGGTGTGCGTACATCTCCATTGCCAAGCTCGAGACCTGCACAATTTTCCCCCACCAGACTTAATTTTCCTATGGAACGTCGTGAAAAAACTAATAATTCTCATTTACAGAAGAAGCCACGGAAGTTTCAATAATCTATGTTCGGTAGTTCTAAGCTAACGTCCATCCACCGAGAACGAGTCTGTATATTTTGCCATGCTAATTCATCGTACATGTTGCTACAATCTGTTGAAAATTCGATAAAAAATGAGTTGTGTTCCACAAAAGATCCAAGTTAATTTGACAGGTAAACGTGAGCATCGATGCAAATATTATGGACGAGCTCCCCTGTCCCCATACCCACGAGAATGGCAAAATACTGCAAGGATATAGACCGTACACAAAAGATAATTATGTAAATGTTTGCGTATAAATGTTTCGACGATCGTCAAATTTCACCATATCATTTGGATTCGTGTTCACAACGAACACACGTGTTGCGAGAAAATTGAAAGGCGAACCTGTTTACATTTTTAATTATTTCATACGCGTCAGCGCTTCCTGAATTGCGTATTTCACGCTTTTTACTTTCTATATATGCATTCGATTCCATGCGAAATTAATCCGTTACCGCTTCCGTTCGTACATTTCGAAGGGCTTTCGCGGATTCGATATCGAATCGGAATGAATACCATATTTGACGGTGTAGTTTTTTTTATAAATAAGTGTTATTAAGTTCAATGTGTCGGCTGGTGCTTGATAATATGAGAGCATACTGATATTTAGCACTTTATTTTCCAATATTTCATGTACTTCACCGACCTCCATTCCCATACATAGATACTCGATTCTCTAATATACCACACCCTCGATTCCTTCCCATGTTCTGATATCGTAAATAATTATATTATTAGGTAGAACAATGACTACTGTGTGGTGTAATAATAAGGGATTATTTATCTTCAATAAATACTAAAGCAGATGGATCCGGAAGATTACTCTGTCTGTTTAATTGTTCATAGGTTTTGCCAACAAGTATTTAATAAGGTTACAAATATGTGTAACGAAATATTATGTTATCATGAAACACTCAATGGTGGAAGCCATTACTTTGTGATAATTTATCATATTGATTTAATAAAATTAATCACTTTTACTTTGTTTTTTATCACATGCATTATAGAAACAAATCGTGACTATATTTTCGACACTAGCTTGTCATCTCCGAACGATACTAATGTATGAAAATATGAATATTATCGGCCAGTAATGGTACAATTTGAGACACAAGAAGTGAGGTTCAAATCAATTGCCCGAGCAACGTCTGAGCGAGGGATGAAGGGTCAGCTGTATAGATGGTTCCACAACATGCTCCAATGCGTCACAGCCATAGGAACTCTCAAAGAGGTTGAGAAAGAGTTGCGGGTTGCCGGAGGATTTTCGCGGGGAGGTATACTGTCACTTCTGCTGTGGAGTCTGGTGGTGGACGAATTCTGCGTAACAGGATATGCGAATGCTATCATTATTATAGTAAAAGAATAGTTCGGGAGCACTATAGCATCACTGATGCGGCAAGCATTGATCACCGTGGAAAAATGGTGCAACAAGGTGTTTATTTGTGTAACCTTTCTTTGCAAACTACTGTTTCACAATCCAAAATTGATACAAATCAAAATATTGTCTTATTTCAACAAAAACTGTAGTTCTATCAATAACAGTGTCATGACAACACTTATCTTATTTCAAGACAATAATCCCGTCATACACAGATGCGGAATATCTACGTTATAATTTGAACATAATCGGCCCCTTTGAAAACCTTAAAGCTTCAAGAGAGCTGAAAAATCATAAATATGAATACAAAAGGAATTAAATTTGCTTGTAAAGCATAAGACATCAATTTATGGTATTTCTTCACAGATTAACTAGTCAGAGCTCTATACACTATTATCACTTCCAAATGGAAGTATACAAATTCTCACAACTTGTCTTTTATAAATACCGTTGATCGTTTTGATGATAACTGATCTGATAACGTCATCGTTTCCGTTATGCAGGCTGATCACTCGTCCCACGTCCCAATCAAGTGCAGTGTGTTATCTTCCTTTACGATGTCGATGACTATTACTCCTGGTTTCAATAAATTGAGATGTCGTTGTTTCCATTTTGTTCTAATTTGTAATTCAGAAACGTATTCTCACGACCACCTAATCCAAAAGTGTTGTAAAAGTTGTTGGGTTCCTTGGAAAATATCTAGACGATTTCCTCTGATATGCCCCAGGTTTTTGTTGGGTACAGCAAAAATAGATTGTCCGATGAGAAAGTGCGCAGGAGTCAAGGGATTTGGGTCATTTGAGTCATTGGATATGGGGCATAGAGATCGTGAATTTAACGAGCCTCTACTTGTGTCGATATTGTATATAGGTGTTCAAAATGGAGAGATGTATCACTTATCACACGTTTTAAATTATACTTGGTAGATTTAATACAGGCTTCCCATAAAACACCCCAATGTGGTGCTCGAGGAGGAATAGAATGTAACAGTTTTTGATTCAATTTCATGACGAGACCTGTTAAGGAAGCTATCAAGTTTTGCTCTTGCTCCACTAAAATTACACCCGTTAAAAGAATATATATTTGAACATTCACCTCGTCGTAAAACAAAACGGCGTAATGCAGCTAAAAAAGATTCAGTATTCAGATCGCTAACAACTTCAAGGTGAACTGCCTTTGTAACGAATCAGATAAAAAGGCAAATAGATGCTTCAGTTATAAGTGGTTTTTGACCCTTTCAAGCGCGTATTGAAAATGGCCCGGCATAATCGACGCCAGAATTCAAAAATGGCATTGCAGGTGCGTCTAGATTCAGGATGATCAGCCGTGATTTATTTACTGCTGGTAGGATTCATTTTGGAACATCGAACATACTGACGAATCATGTTTCACGGCGTTACGTGCAGATACAATTCAAAATCTTTCTCGAATAGAAGATAGTACTAATTGGGGTCTTGGATGAAGTAACTTTTCATGTTCACATCCAAAAATCAGGATTGATTAATGATGTTTCGATGATAAAAGAGCAAGTTGTTTTTTCTGATAATAAAATTTGGAATTTTCAATATACCATCTACTCGTAAGAGGATGGAATTCGGGATTCCTTATCAAACGGATTGTACTTTGATTGTCTAAAATCAAAGTAGGTATCAAATGAACATTGGAGATTTCCTTCTGTAATCGTTTGATCCATACCAGTTCCTCAGTAGCCTCACTAGCAGCAATGTATTCAGCCTCAGTAGTACTGAGCAGTGGCGGCTCGTGAACTTTTTAAGAGAGGAGGCTGGACATAAGACGTTTCTGTGAAAACATATTCAGCCAATTAATTTAACCTTTGCGCAGCGACCGTACCAGCTACTTCAGGGACAAAATTAATTGTTACCCAGCAAGAACCAACGTGGAGGTATAGAGTTTCTCTTGGCAAAACATTTTTTTGTTCGTTTTCTATTTAGTTTTTTTAAATAAATTTTATTAACTTTTTTAATATCCTAAGGTCTTTAGTTTGCGAAAATAACATTATCATAAAATGTATCATTATGTTTCAAGTGTTTTACTAAATCTTTTTCCATAGATATTAAACTAACATTGTATAAACGATTTTGGCCCACTGTATTTCGCATGTAAGTTTTAATTCGTTTGAGAGTAGAAACTGATCTCTCCACCAATGCCGACATGACAGGAATGGTGACTGTCAAACAAAGTAGTTCATAAAACTGAGGTAAAACTTGTTGCAAATCATTGTCTACCTTCCATGTCATATCGGCGTGACTCGTACTGGCCTAAAATATCTTTATCCGAGTATACAACGTATAATTCATTGTCCAGTGCTATTTTATCAAAAAATTTATATTTTAGAACTAAGTTATCTAAAAGTCTATTGGGAAACTCTTTTGAAAAAGATTCGAAAAATCTTCTATTCGTCAAGTCGAAAAACTTCAATTCATGTAAATCGGAATATCGAATCTCAATTTGACCTCTCATAGTATCTAAAATTTCATGCAAAAGTTGTTTTTATAATGTATTTTCTTGTCTACCGTATTATATGTTTTCCTCCTTTTCGAGGGAGGAGCCTCATCAGTTGAAAAATTTTCAAATAAAATATTGAAATGAAATTCTGTATTACGGAAACTTGAAATTTTATCAATGAGATGTTTCAAACGATCTCTTGAATGAATTATATCAGTGAATTTATGTTGTAAAATTTGAAAAATAAGAACAGTTTGTTGAAATATCAATTCAAAAGTATCAAGAACAAACAAACATTCTTCATTTTCTAAATAAGATTATTAACCAACAGCAGCATTTAATGAAACCTGATCTGTTGAAAAGTCATCACTGTTTAATATAAAATCAAATGTTTCAGTTAATTTGTCTTTATTTTATGGATGGTAAGCACTGCACGTAATGTAAAATTCCATCGAGTTGGAGCATTACAGGGAATTCTGTTTCCTGCTATGTTATTTAAAACTTCAGTTCGTTTGGTGGATTTGCTAAAAAAATTTAAAAATGACGATAAGTTGGAAAAGAAGTTCTAACTTCCTTAATGGAACTACATGTATTATTTAAAACCAAATCCATGTTGTGACCGTAACAATGGGTGAAAATAGCCTGAGGCGAAACTGATTTTATTTTTGTTTGAAGACCGTTTAAATGTCCCGCCATTACGCAGATCCCGTTAACCATGAATATATTTTATAATTGTCAGTATTAAACGATCGATTTTGAGACTTACCTGACATCACTAATCCTTTCAAATCCGGTGAAGGCCGTTTATTTTCAAAAAACACTTTTTTTTACTTCGCGTGGCGTCACAAAATAAATACCAATGCAACACGCATGTGTCGTATTCCATACCACAGAGCGTACTGATCTGAAAGGCCGGCGGCCAAAGAGAGAACTCTTTGCTGGCGGCAGGCTAGCCTACTGAGGGTGTTGCCATTTTAGATATGTTCTACGGTATTTAGCAATTAGACTGGTCGGAAAAACGGCAACTGTGTTTACTGTTTAAGGTTTGAAATGTATACTCTATAGAGTCCAGCCTCAGGGCACTGTTGCCAGATTAAAAATAACTACTGAGACGGGGAATTGATCGTAAAATTCAAATTAGAGAAACAGGAAATAAAATGAATAATTATCAACAAGCCATAGCTTGGATGAGCCGCAAGCAAAGGACTACATACAGCTCTCAGTACCAGTGGCGGCTCTTCGAAGGAGGCTAAGGAGGCTCAGCCTCCTTCGAAGAGCCGCCACTGGTACTGAGAGCTGTATGTAGTCCTTTGCTTGCGGCTCATCCAAGCTATGGCTCCTCCTTCAAACATCGTTACAACTCCTGTTCTAGATAGACGTGTTTTACAGTCATTCGCGAAGTCAGAATCAGAGTGGCACTTCAACAAGTGATTCAAGTTTCCTCTATAAAATAAATCATAGTTACAAGTACCATTCGAGTATTTGAAAATTTGCTTGACAGCCGTCCAGTCTGATCTTTTGGGATGATCAAGTACTTCTGTTACAACACTTGAAGAGTAAGTCAGATCTGGGCGAGTTGTTATAGCTGAATACAGCAAACTACCAACTGCTTCTCTATAGCGAACATTATTTTCCAAAAAGAAATCGGAATTATCAATGCAATTCCTTCCACAGAGAGTTGACACAGGATTCGAATCAGTCATGATGCACAACAATAGATCCATCTTCTTTCTCCTCCATCTGCATTCCAAGCAATGATTCTACTGCTTCAGTTGTGAACTCTTGCTCCAGTCCGACTAAAAATGAATTAATTTCATCCTCATCTCCAATCTTGATTTCATCATCAACGTAGATAGCTATCATCAATTTTCGATCACTACGACATTCCTGATGAAAATACCGGGATCAGCATCACTATGTTTCTTGTCCTGTTCCTCCATGAACTGAACATAACTTTGATTCGAGCAGCGTGGAGACTGCTTCAGTCCATAGATACTTGGATTCAATTTACACACACGACCAATTCTTCCACTTAAGGTGCCAACATATGTGAGGGAAACATATTCAGGTACCGTAATGCAAATGACCGTAAAGCGATGAAATATGTTATATTATAATCTATGTTACATTGAAAATCCATCCAAATGGTCTACAACTCCGTTTTATACTGACACTTGCTGTCAAATGAGCTATGAAAATTTGTCACAGAGTAATCGCATAAACTATACAGTCACTTCACATTTTTTGAAGGTCGATTACAATATTCCCCTCACAATATAATGTACTACTTTAGTATACATATGCACACACAGACATCATGTCAAAAATACTCTAGGTCGATTCAGAAATGATCAAAACGGATATCTTTACGAAAATCAGGAACATTTTTCTTGGGCCAATTACAATAGTTCCATTATACTATATGCTATGTATAGTGAAGGAAATTGAAATATAATGGAATAGGGTTTGATAAAGCTACTGGAAATTTAAATCTCACAGTTCCAGGACAATCCGTATTTTCAGTTGAGAATTAAGTCACTTGTCAACAACAATATTCCACCACCAACGTTTCGCTTCACTGTCAATATAAAATGCGAGATTCATTTACTTTCCAAGGGCCACAAAGTTCACAAATAGAGTTTGAAAAAGAATGAAAAACTGTCGAGTGGAATATTAGAGTGGCAGGACCCGTCTGAGCCATTTGAATATGTAATTTCGTGCAGATACTGCGAGAATTCTAAAAAGCAGATTTCATATATGCGTTCGTTCAATCAATACCTTTGGAAAACGATCCGACCCGGACTATCTTCGAAATATGGTGATTGTGAGGTTCAAGTTTTACATTTATCGGCTTGTTTTGAGACATTTTAAGAACGCTTATACATTAACTCTGAATTATAGAATCAATTCCTTTGCGAATCCACAAGGAATATGCGCTTCCATTCTCACATTTATAAGGATCATCTCGAACAGTAAATTACAATCTTCTCATTGAGTACATACACTACTCAACAATTGATAGAGAACACCAGCATTCTTTTTTCTAAATTTAATACAATGGCACGAATTCCAATTCATGTTTTATAATATGTGTAGAAGAAATATTCGTTAGTGAGTGAGGGCGCACAAAAGAAGTAATAAAAATGAAACGTGTGGCACTCGGGGACTGCCGCGGTAAAGCTATTGCATAGCACTACGCCACTGGAAAAAGTTGGGCAGAAAAACATCCACTACCCCTTCAAAATCTTCACGAATTATGAGTAAAAAAGAGTATCATCTTGATCTCTATGAAGAGTATTCTGTGACAAGCATAGATAACTCTACTACCGGTAGTAGAGTTATCTATGGTGACAAGTGTCAGTTGCCTTGTAAACACAATTTTATACGAAAGTTCTAACGTTCAGATCTCGATAGCGCTTCCGGCTCCGGGATTTTCACGTGACCTATCGAAATTGGAAGGTTCGAATTGCATAAAAACACAATTGCATGAACGCCAGACGACTTATGTAATTAGCTACGAACGTAATCATTTTGACATATCCTCGAGGAGCTCACTGCGCGTAAGTTAGAGTTTATATATTTTAACTCTATTTTGTTAATTTGGGGCCGTTTCGAACCACGTGCGGCCGGCGCCAGTTGTAATAAAGTATTTTGGGCTATGGCCCGCTAGCTTTTACCCGCTTTCGGTATATTTAAGTAGCTAGAAAATTCCCTTCCGTACGTCGCATGTCACATGCTAGTAGGTGACAGCTGAGAATACCTCAAACTGTTTTAATTAAATTTTCCTATTTAATCGACATTTTGGGGCCCGAGACTATGCTATTTAGTTGGCCCCGTTCATAAACTAACGACATGGAGCGAAAACCGCATGCGAAAAGTCCTCGTTAAGAAATTCTATGTACCGTAAATTTGCACTTTTCATTCGATTTATCAAAAATTAACCAATTCAAAACAGTTTTCGATCCCCTTTGGGGCTATCACGACCTTTTAAAAGGTTCGAAGTTAACATTTCGAGCTACATGGTAGGCGGAGTGGTGGGTCTTAGGATATTTCGTTACGGTATTTGTTTTTTGTTTTTTTAGATTTTCGTTACGGTATTTGTCTTTTGTTTTTTTTTCTTAATTCGCTCGCCGCCCTCAAAGCCCACGATAAAAGCTATATGCAATAGCTCAATAGAAAAAAAGCATTGTTTAGGAAAATGAGGAATTCTTGAAAATTCGAATGATAGGTAAACTAAATGAATATACAATATAACAAAAATTATTGGAATTCTTCAACATGAGGTTATCAAATTTTGACTAGCTGAGGCTTCTGGATCTATGTGATATCGGGAATTTTTGGTGCTGCCCTCGTAAATTTGTTGAGGTAGCAATAAGGTACAAGGCAAACGATATGTACAAACATTGCATATCAAAAATAGCATAACGCTGAAGACTTCACAGGAAAAATTATGTTAATCCAATTTATTCAAAGGATGCATTGAGATTCGTTACAAAAAATTGTTTTCATAGATAAAATAAATACTGACTACTGACGAGAGACATAATATCATTAAAGGATCATCTCGACACTCATTCGTTTTCTTCAACCTCTCTAGTCTTGGTTGAATAAAAGGTTTATCAGTTCCCATGAGGGTAGTGAGAACCAAACCCATATCTTCATTAACATAACTGATTTAAAAGACTTTGATTTTTGCTTTTTCCAGAAAAATACCAAGTAACAAAGATATCTTATTATTACAATTTTATGCGGGTTGTTCTGACAGTTCATTAAAACTTTGAGTACCTTCGAGATGAAATCTTCATAATCGCCCATGAAATTTCTTTTTTACAATTATTGGACACATTGCTTCCAGATTTTGGGCACATGCTCGCTCCTTGTGATTGAGAATATGGATATGATAGATTGCTAGACTATGACATATTGTCAACACAATGTAAAGTGGAACAATATGAAGGGTAGGTGGTTGATATAAATTGGTAAACATAATTTATGTGCTGAGGTTGCCATTATGACTTCACAGGAGAGACATCTAGGGTCGCTTAATGAACTGGTTGTATGTATACACTTAATTAACATTAATCAGCAGAAGCACGAAAGGTTATGCAACCTGCATTTTACAATTACTTACGTATTCATGTTTCAGTCGAATGAGGGACTTCGAGGCCTCGTGTGTGTTCAAACACACTGAAACACATTACAAATTTGCCATTGTTCCCATAGCTGGAAACTAAATTATCCACCTAGTCTAACATTGTTATTATAATTGGGCGATTATTGCAGAAGATTTATTCATCAATTTCTCGTACTCCATCCACAATTCGAAATACGTTTCAATTAATAATCGTGATATTGTTTGAAGTTTGATTTGCTCAATCTTAGCATACATCGCAAAGTTCTCGAATTGGCTCGCGCATAAGCAATTAAGTTCCTTCGAATTAAAATAAATAGGGGGCTTTCCAATTCTCAAATGCTTCCCTACAGCAGGCCTTATAACCAATACTCGCTACAATTCTTATCGCTCTCCTTTGTAATCTGAAAATCTAATTTTTTTTGAACAATTACCCAAACTAAAATAGCATAGCGTAACTGGCCTTTATTCGGAAAAAATATGCAGCTTTCATCACACAAGGAGATAGCGACTGAGATAATGTTCACAAAACAAAAATACCTCCCCTCAATTTTGTTATAAGCTTATCTGCATGAACATTCCAAGTACACGCAAAATTTTTGTATGTTTATCAAACTATTTGTTGCCTTTAACTCTATTCGTGCCTATTCTACTCTGTTCCTCCACATGATCTAGATCCTCTCCAGAATTTGACGCTGCATCATCAGCAAATAGTACAGTGTGCGTGAATGGCAAATATTCCGGCAAGTCATTAACAAAATTAAAAGTAATAAAGGTCCCGATATGGTACCTTGGGGTACACCAATACTGAGTAATTTCTTCTCAGATCATCTGCCATCCATAAGCACTACTTGATTGACGATCTATTAAAAACTTCTTAATGATATTGACACTCACAATATCAAATTTATGCTGGTTTTTCGAAAAGTACAGCATGGACAACACAGTCAAATGCCTCTGTTAGGTCTATAAATAGTGAAAGGTAATGGGCCTTGCTCAAAGATGTCAATAGTTTTATTAACGAATTCAATAATTGCTCTTGTTGTATTACGTTCCTTTCTGTAACCAAATTGTTGTGTCGCTAATGAATTGTTACATTCGAAGTGATCAACAATTTGTATGCTTGACGCTTTTTCCAAAATTTTTGAGAACAGTGGTACTAATGATATCAGCCTGTAGTTTGATATTTCCAAACAGTTTTGACTTTTCAAATAATGTTAGATCTTGATACATCAAGTGAGAAGACTCTCTAAGCAATATCCAAGCGAATTCTGTAAATGCTTGAGCTACCTCTGATTAAAATTAACAACGAAAATACGAGGCAACTAAGTGCACCTATTAGTTTAATGCACTTTCCAGTAACCAAGTTTGCCAAGTAATGTAGTTGATCGGTTTGCCCGATATCAATAACTGTTTGCGTTCTGTTTCTAATTAGATAACACAGGACAAGATATATCACTCAAGTTATAATCATTATCAAGCTGAAACCTATCTTTTAGCGTTAGCAAATATGTTTGAAGTGAATAAAATGATCACTCAACAGGATTAGAAGCAAATTTTCAGTGTGATAATGAAACTCGATTGCGTCACATCAAGTAATTAATTTAAATAGTCTCGAATCCAATGAGAACTAGTTCTGGGGAATGTATTGAATTCAATCCAAGACTTTTCTCAATATGCTGATACACTTTCACTGTTCAAGATAATTTCCAGAAAACAACAAAATGGAAATTTTGATATTACTAGCCTAGTCGATGGGAAGTATCAATTATTATTCCCGTTAATAAATTGGACAATGTATTTATTTGGGCTCCATTTAGATCTACCTGCATATGAATTATCTGATAGTATTGAAGTTCACTTCATATTGAAACTTATAGCTACTAGTAACATGCTTCTTGATTTTAATGATGGATTCCCCGTTGATAGATTACCTTAAATTAAATAACTATTCACACTTGTCTTTTATCGAACTTTGTACTTCTATTGCTATGATAGTATAATCTACGTACTGATTCTAGTTCGACCTTTTGCTGTATATATTAGCTGAATTGGATTAGAATAGACTGAGGAACATTCAAGAAGCATGTACGGAAAGTAATAATGAGTGACTGTTATGTTCAAACTGAGTTTGTTTTCATTGTAATAAAAATGTAACGTGATATATAAGAGTCATCGTATCTCAAGAATAGAACTCTTTTAATTCCTTTTAATGTTAGAGTTTACGCTCATCATTTTATAGCAATTTTTATGGCCCTTATTTATGGGGTAAAACTTCCCCAGAAGTACGTCTCAGCTTAGCTTCATAATATTTATGTATAACACATAAAATTTCAACCAATACAGTATAAATTTATAACGGGCAATAAGTAAAGGGTGTACTTTTGAGGAGATTCAAATAAATATTTGTGTCAAATTTGGCGTAGTTCGCTACTAGCTATACAATTAGTGATATGGAAAATCAGAAACTGCTAATAGCAATTTTCAATAGATTTACAGAAGGAGTCATTGTCGTCCTCAACTCCAATCAGAGTTACATTCTATTCTTCTTGAATTAAGTAAGTTTTTCATTCTTGATAGATGATTTTGGAAAATGAAAGTGACAATTCTCATTCTTATGCACTGATGCAAGTGAAGAATTGCATTCCTTTGTTGTAGGGAGATACATCACATTATGTTTCATTTATAAAGACAGTTATTGTACAACGTACCTCATACCAAATTCCATATCTCAAACAAAGGCTGCCCAATAGAAATCTTATAAACATTTTCAATAACATTCTCTTAAGAAATAGAACTTGTGCATTTGTTTTTCTATGTTAGCGGAATGATGTGTATGAGGTCCTCCTCCGAAATGTTTATTCATCACAACGCCAAGTGACTAAGTGTGAAGTATCTCTTTATTTCTTGATCATTTGTTCAAATATTTGAGAGCTCTGGTGTATTTGCACCTGTTGCTAATTTAGATACATAATTTATTCTTGATTTGAATGTTGGAATCTTAGTGAATTATCGCTTCAAATTAAATATGAATTATTTAAATTTTTGTTCTTCATCTTTAAATGATCTGCGGCCCATTAGCATCTTACCAGTTATGTCAAAAATTCTTGAAAAAGTTGTAGCGAAACAAGTATATGATGATGTTGTTGTTCAAAATGATCCCTAATCATCAATCGGGTTTCCGTAAAGGGTTCAGTCATGTTACGACACTTCTGAAACGTACTGATGATATAATAAGTTCACTGAACAAGGGGGTTACTTCTCTAGTCCTCCTTGATCACTCAAAGGTTTTTGACAGTATTGACCACGATCTTATGATTGCCAAACTTGAATTTCTCGACTTAGATCTTACGGCGATGGGACTATTTCGCTCTTATCTAAATAATCGATGGCAGAGGGTTGAGCTCCACGGAGAGTTATCGAACGCTTCCGGGATGCCACAGGGGTCAGTATTACGCCCAACTGTATCTCGTATATCTCTTCGACATACAGTCTTCTGTTAAATATGTCAGTAAACAGTCTATTGCTGATGACACTCAGCTACATCTTTCATATGACCCATCTAAATCTGAGGATGCATCTAATCTTATTGATAACAATCTACTCAAATGCTCACAATCTGACTTTGAACTGGAGCAAATGCTGCCATATTATCTTTAGTTCTGGTCTGATGGCTGATGCGAAGGAAGATGATATGCGACTTAAGATTCGAAGCCAGGTTCTGAAAACTTCAACGTTATTGGTTGAAAAGTACTTCCTTGTTTTAAGAAAGTTATAAAGGCATAGGAAATCAATAAGTTCTAACTTCAGGAAAAAACTTTCTCAATGTTTAGTGTTATCTATCCTCAATTTTGTATTTCCCTTGCTTACAAAAGGAACAGTTGGCTATATATTGCATAAATCTATTTCTTTTCTCTGTAACAAACTTTAGATTATCATATTTTAATTTTTTCTCCTTTTTTTCTTCGTAGCTCAAAATTCGATGAGTGAGTTTATACTTTATTTCAAGTATTTCTCTTTATTTTATTCTTGTTAGAGGTTAAGTTTGAGTAGCATAAGCCTAAATTTGCCTCCATTTTTAACATTGTATTTCTTTTTTACTTTGTACAAAGTAAAGGCCTTTTATTATATTATTATTATTATTGTATTCATGTGTTGTTGTTCTTTACACTCAAATCGAATCCTCAATCCCTACACAGATATTCAACTGGTTGGAAGATAACCTCCATAGGTTTCAGCTTGGAATTCCCTTCACCATAGCATGTGTTCAATAGTTTCTGATTGTATATTCTTCAGCTGAGATCTTCATACACTTAGTTAATACTTTCCCTACACACCTTTGGTCTTATTATGCCATGATCTTTCCCATTGTTTCACTTTCGTTTGATTTCAGTTCGGATAGAGATATTTACATACCCGGCAATCAGTCTCCTAAATGTCAAATAGCTATTTTAGAAGATATGAATGAGGAAATCATACATTTACTTTCAGTCTTGCGTCATGTAATATTCCTTTTGTTTATCTTTTCCCCGATTTTCTGTTTTATCCTCGTTTAATCTTCGTAATGTTTGAGTTTAACGTTCATCATATTTTATGTCAACTTTTGTAACCAGAATTTATGAGCTAAAACTTCCACAGGAAGTTTTTAAATGATAATACCTCCGAATATGTAGTATAAATTTACTTTCTACTCGTATAACTTGAACAACTTGAACTGTATATATTAATTCGAAGACATGTGGGAATAAATTATGTTTCGAGCATATTGCTTCATCAACATGTCACATATCATCAGTGCTTACTCATGTGCAATAATATTTCAGAGATTCTCTATGAGTGATATTCATGTCTTGGGCAATTCGATTGTTACTTGAAAGAAAGCTATCTCATTGAAGGTTTAGTGACAATTCCAGTGCCACATGAACACGACTTAAACAATTTTGAACTTATCACAATAATAGACACAGTTATGGTTGTTGAGATTGAATAGTCACAACACGTATTTCAGTTCAGGATAGGTGTTTCGCTCTCACATGAGCTCTTTTGAAGAACGAGTCAGTCGATCAAGTCACTACTCAACCCCACTAGGAAATGCTTGGGGAACCAAGCTCTTTCAACACCATCCACTGAAAAAGTAGAAGTCACAATGACAGCGCTATTCACACGCTCCAGTGTGAAGCCTGACGTTGAGAGCCAATTTGTAGGGTGAAAGTTGGACGCTAATTTGTGAGAATTCACACACGAACGCCATTTTTTAAGTGTTTAAATTTCTCTTACAGGTGGACAAACATATAATAATTCTATGTTACTACTTTTCCGCAATAGAAATAGTGATAACGGGTTCTCAGATGTTAGTTTTGAGCGCCAGGGTACTTATATCCAATTAATATTCCAATCCTCGGATTAAGATTGGAGGACCCAAATCCAAGTTCTACGCACGTGACAAAAACCTTGTAACCCTGTACCATATTCTTCCTCTTGTCTTTATTCAGAATCTAATCTGTTATGTTTGTAGTTAGAATGGTTTATGTCGTTCTCTAAGGCTTGTTCAACCCAGCAATCATACGCGAGGTTGCGTAGTGTTCCGTATCTCCTTTCTTTGACCTTCCTCATATGAATTTGTAATGTTTATGTCCTTTTAGGCTGGTCTTGGTGAGATAACGGAATAATTATTGATCTGAGTGAGCTTAAATGGAGCCAAAGTTCTCATTCGCAGCTTTATGAGGTCACCGACTGAATCATCTGATATTGCTTGAACGAATCATTTATTTAGGATCATCTACGAGGACAATTTCAGTTTACTGTACTCAGTGAACTATTACCAGTTGTTGTCTTGCAAATTTCTGAATTAACTAACTACTATTCTATCTTAACTTTTTTTGCTGAAACAGTTGGCGTTCTGGGTAATCCGTTTCACTACGAGCCCTGAGTGTATGATATCCTAGTGAACTGGGTGGGATCATTAAACACAAAAGGTCACTTCAAAACTTTACAGTGGCCACTCACTTCAAAACCTTACACAATGAATGTACATAACAATTCTTTGAGCAAAATGAAGAAATAAGACACCTATATTCCTGACAGATCTCAAGGAAAACGAAAATAAACGTGAACAAGAAATCAATAAAAATCATAATACCGAAGAAACTACCTGTATTTAATGTAATGTTTATTGTTGAAAATATTACTTCCATTTGCGACATTTATTAGGAATAAATTCAGATGAATTGTGGGTGTATCATTATGGAAGTGTAAATTTGCAAATTTTTCATATTTCACTAAACCTTTCATTCTGCTCATGCTCATTCGCGATCAGTTATTATTATCACCATAAACGACTTATACGAATATGTGTTTTGGACCTACTACATGGTAATGAGGAAAACTATAATTGTTCAGTTGCACGTGAATTTCCCACCAATAGCCAACGTATGCTATTATAAAATTTCACAGGGAATATTTTAGAATATTTTATGGAGATTCATGTAGCAGATTGACCAAGAAAAACCTATTGAATTGCTCAACTGCATCAATATTATCATCTGGACTTCAGTAGATTTTCTTGCACTTTTCAAGTCCTTATAGCATAATGAAAAGAATTTATTTCACACAGGCTCAATTGCAGGCGTAATATATCGTCTTATGCTTATTATAAAGAAAAGATTTGCATGAAATAGATGTGTGACACTGAAACAATAGAGTGCAAAACCAAGCCTAAAGAAGGCTTGAGCTTCTTTGGGACATTATGCATCCCTTGTTCTACTCTTTTAATACAAGGTAACATATCAATATAATGTTGTAGGTCGCATATTCTTGTTATTGTATTTTTCACGCTTACCCTTTTCCTAAATCACATGTTTTTATTCGTGGAGCTTTATTCTAGATATTCTAATGTGCCTTATGTCAACTGGAATACGCAATCCGAAACCTTCTTTACATACAATTAAGACATCATTCTTTGACTTGAATTGAAATGAAAATAGTAGACGCAGGAAGATAATGGTGTTTATAGTGAAAAGGAGGAAAATGCAGGAACATTACGAACTGTTTACGTTCAATTTCCAATGCTGATATCCAATTACCCATGTATCTTACATGCTAAATCAACTAATTTATTTAATTCGAATTCCTTCTGTGCCGCTGTCATCGATATCTACTCATATATGCATGTCAGATGCTGGATATAGACATAATTTATAATTTCTTTGATGATCTTAGCATAGATAGTTAGTGGAATTTTATCCAATTGAATTCAATCTCTCTAAGAATAACAAGAAAGCTTCATTTTCCAGATCACATGTTTTAATATGAGGAATCTTATTCTTGGTATTCTAATGTGCATTATGACAAATCGGATACGCAATCCTTATCCTTCTCTATAATTTACATACAATTTAAACATCATTACCTGACCGGAACTACAACATTGAGCTGCCGGAACGAATTGAAATAAAAATAGTGGACGCAGGAAGATAATGGTGTTTATAGTGAAAATAAAGGAAAAACAGAAACACTACGAACTGATTACGTTTGATTTCCAATGCTGATATTGAATTACCCATGTATCTTCCATGTTTGAATAACTAATTTGTTCGATTCAGATACCTGCTGTGGCATAGTCGCTGTCATCGAGATCTACTCACATATGCATGTCAGATGCCAGAGATAGGCCCAATTTGAACAATTACTACCGACAAAGGTATTTGATTACCAGCGTGGAGGTCTTCTATTTCACATCGTTATTGGGTGAATTGAAAACCGCGTTGAATCTGTAATGGGTAACGATGACCGTAATATGAACACTGTATCAGTGAAACAATTTTTTGTCGAGTTTTAAATGTTAATTTGAACAATGATTGTGAATGTAGTTTTGCTAATACCGTTGTTCCTTCAACCAAATGTTGCAAAGTGATGAACTAAAATGAAATATTTATATAAGTTCATCACGTAATCATGATTCTATTAAATTTTTTGCAAAGTCATTAATTGCTACAGCTAACCTAATGCATAACTCGATTGATAATCTTAGGATCGATGTTTATTGGAATTTTATCTAATTGAATTCGATCTCTCTAAGAAAGATTTATTAAGCATTTCTTGATTGATCAATAGGATCCCTTTTAGATCACATTATTTCATTCGTGAAGTTTTATTATAGATATACGCAATCCATAACCTTTCATACAATGTACATACAATTAAAATATTATTACCTGACTTGAATTGAAATGAAAATAGTTGACACAGGAAGATAATGGTGTTTATAGGGAAACTAAAGCCAAATAAGGAACACTACGAACGGTTTACGTTTAATTTCCAATGCTGATATCCAATTACTCATGTATCTTACATGTTAAAACAACTAATTTGTTCAATTCGGATTCCTGCTGTGGCATAGTCGCTGTCATCGAGATCTACTCACATATGCATGTCAAATGTCAGAGATAGGCCCAATTTGAATAATACTAGCCGCCCTATTACCACCTACAGGAGTATTCGATTACCTGCGTGAGGGTTTTATATTTCACATCGTTATGACAATATGTACACTGTATCAGTGAAACATTTTTCTTATCGACTGCTAAATGTTAATTTCTCCTTCTTCCAACAAATAATAAACAAGAGTAAAATATTTATACAAGGTGAGTCAGTTTTTTGTAGACAAACTTAAACAGGAGATAGAACAGATATTTTCAAGGAGAAAAATTTCTATAAACATATGTCGTAGAAGGCTTCGTTTCCGAGATTTGAAATTGAAAAAAAAATCGTTTTTTGCGAATATCTTCGGAACCTTTCATCGTACAGAGAACAGCTTCTGTGAGCATTTTATACTCATAGTAAGCTATGTTCTGTGCGGTGAAAAAATTTTTTCTAGTCATAATTGGTGAAGATTTTGAAAGGGTAGTGAGTGTTTTTCTTCCCAACTTCTACGCCACTGAAAAAAGTACGGTCTTGAGACAAACCATTTGAACCGCCAATGTTTTCTACACAAAAAAGATACTCTTGGTCATAAGCTCTAAAGTTGACCGTTTTCGAGAAAAATCAACTTTTATGTTGAAAAACATGGTCAATCCTTTGGTCATGTTACTTGTTCTAACGTTTGAATAAATTTTGTTTAATTAAAAATTCAATTGTGGAAGCCGTTACTTTGTGATAGTTTATCATTTTAACGAAATAATAAATAAAACTACTTTGTTTTACTACCACTGATATTTAATATAGTCGTTACTATAGTTTCAACACTAAACGTGTCATCTTCAGACGAAAAATGAATTTAACAAATATTAAATCTACTATATATAGGTTAAAGAAGGATTTCAAACAAATTTTATGGCTATAGGAAATAGTTCTAGGAAAAACCAGAGAGGGGTAAGGTGATTAGGTAATTCCGTGAGGACATTAGAGGTGCGGGTTTATTTACTAACAGACTTTAAATACTAAAATCAGGTTACTAACACATTGAAGAGTACTGTAATATAAATCTAGTTGATCGTTCAGGATCTTGTTATCATACATCTTCATTCCTTTGAAAATTTCCATTGACTCTAATATATTTAGTTTTGAAGTTTTATCTTGACTATGTAAAATTCGGACATTATTCAAATTAGGAAAGGTATGACCGAAAATGTTCTTTATATCTAACTGCTATGTTACGGCAAGATCTACCTATGTAAAAACTATCACACTCTGAACAAGTTAGTTTATAAACTCCGGTTCTTTTAAAGCTAACCTAATTTATGATAATAATCTCAGGATAGATGATCAGTGGAATTTCATCTAATTGGGTTCGACTGATCTAGGAATAACAAGAGAGAATTAATGAGTATTTTTTGATCGTTCAATAGGATATCGGACATCTTGTATTCATTGTTAGATCGGCATAAGCAGAACACATACACGCCACCAATCATCAAATCAGCTCCAAGACTCCAAAATACTAACAGGAGCTCATATTTCCATCAGTGAAACACATCTAGGAAATAAAAATTCCATAAATCCCAATAACTTAAGCCACTACACAGGATATTACCTCAACAACATATGGAGCCCATTATCCTCAATTCTTGACTACCTATTATTTCTGCACATGGCCACCCATCATCAAATGAAACAAAGGAATGTATTCAGCATTTTATGAATTTCAAGTTATTTCCATTGTAAATCGCTCGAGACATGCAAACTACCCTGATGATGGCTCATGTAATGTTCAACGAAATGTCTGGAATTCAATTTTCCTGTAGGATCAACGGCTATAATTGAAACATATTTTTATTGAGCTCTAACTGGCAAACGTTGAATATCAATTACTTAGTTATGCATCAACGAATTTCTGTTTGTTATCAGATAATTACTGTTCATACAAACGAATGCATAGACGCAAAGCGCATAATGATTAATTCGCGATTCATAAAGCCTTTGAAGGAGTGCAACGTTGCGTTAATTACCGCTGATCAATACGGTTTATTATGAAAGCTTATGGCTTTCGAAATACTTGGATGAAAAACGGACCGCGGATGTTAATAAAGTATATTGGGAAATCACTCGCGTGTGATCATTGATCAAGGCAATTACTCTGTATGAAGAACGTTCGGTAGGAGTTGTTATCGAAGGAATGCATACCATCAACAGGAAGGAAGTTATGTCTGAATGATAACAGTGAACATCATCTCAACGAGCGTCTATGATCAACATAATAATATGATTCTAGCTCCACAATAGCATCTGAAGGAATGGAAGAAAACAGAATGGTAGAAATATATTATATCATGTTTCAATTTATCTTTGAAGGAAACTGTGGAATTATCTCTAAGCTTAGCAATTTTGTCACCAACGAAGAGGCTATTCAGGACGTTAAGTTATCAAATGCCTAGCTATCGAGGCGTGCTATGAAGTCGCACGATAACGAATGCATTGTACAAACCACCGCTACAAGAGGCTGTCCACAAGTAGGATTCTCATGCCCGCTCCTGTGGTCGATGAACTCTTGGAGGAGTTAGGAAAGACCTACGGCGATGACTTGGTTGGCGTGACCTCTGGGCAAAACTTGGTACACTGTGCTAGCTGCAAAACCCGCTACTCAGTATGGAGTTCCGCTGGTACCGCACTGAGGATCTCAGGGCAACTCCTGACGAGACAGAAATTGTACTGTTTACCAGGAAATGAAAACGGGTCACACTGCCGGAGGTTTCTTCCTCTGGCAGGGTATTGCAACCTGAGGGGTCTGTGAAGTTTCTGGGAATATCGAGCGAAGAAAGCTTCTGAGTCCTTTTGGACGTGCAGGAGAGCCTTCAGCAGCACGTCGTGATTACGGTCACAGATCCTTTATTGGATCTTTCCGGACGTGATTGGGCCCATGGTCACCTATGCTGCAAACGTGTAGTGGACAGGGACGACAACTGGTGTGTCTCAAGGCCCCTTGGATCGACTACAGCGAAGATCTCGTCGGAATAATACCTGTACACTCATACATAGGAGCCGAAGTCATGAAAATGGCGTATAGCTTCAGGGGCCGAGGATACTGGACTGAAACGCAATACTTCCGTGGACAATCAGTGAGTTCAAGAGAAATGAGGCAAGATAGGATGATACCTGCCATCTGCCTCACTCCTTCCAAAAACCTCAACCCTGATAGAGCATATTGGAGCTACAGAACTGTCACCCTACTGCCACCAGGTGGGCTCGTTTGGCTCACAGACGAGTCCAAGATAGGTCAGAGTTCTGGAGTGGGAGTGCACCTATATCAGTTGCCTTTGGCGATTACTGTACGGTTCTCCAGGCGGATGTCTACGCAATATTGACTTGCGCTTTGGGCAACTTGCGAAGAAACTAAGTGAATAGGCGCATATACATCTGCACAGACAGCCGGTCGGCTCTGGAAGCTCTCAAGTTATCTAGAGTCGCATCAAGGCTTGTCAAAGAATGCAGGGATACACT
The DNA here is from genome assembly GCA_958510875.1 of Endomychus coccineus. NCBI lineage: Eukaryota > Metazoa > Arthropoda > Insecta > Coleoptera > Endomychidae > Endomychus > Endomychus coccineus. Next base: position 4,287,830 of record OY294069.1, on the reverse strand, counting down.
GGCTGAATTAGTCAGGGGAAATAAAGTTCAACTCGTCCAGGTCATAGGACACAGAGGAGTTGGAGAAAATTAAATAACCGGCACCCTAGCAAGGACAGACTTGTGGCGGGAATCACCACCACCACTCACCAATCTGTGCCGAGGAGCACTGTCATCTTAACGAACGTTATGGTCATGACAGATAACCCCATATATAGGCAATCCAGAGAAGTGGGAGAAACTGCTTCTGACATCCTGTTGGAATGCTCAGCTTAGAAACTCCTCAGGAAATGATACAAAACGGCGGAGCAAAACTGATCCCGAAAGAACTTATGGAAGCCAGTTCTAGCGTATATCTAGGTTTCTGGTGATCTATGAACCTGTAAGCTTAGAATGTGCATCGATACAGGAGCCAAAGTGCATATAGTGGTTCAAAATGATGAGGATGATGATGTAGATATCAAATAAATTACGTTTTAAGGCATAAACCTACCCTATTAGTAGAGATATTTATGGTTTTTTCATTCAAATGGTCGACAACATCACCAATAGCAGGCGAATTATATGTATTATTGATCATTGAGCTCTTATTACTTTTATAAATAAGAAGTAATCACCCTTTTCCACTAAAAATACTGTTAGAGTAGTAAGGAACTTTCGGCTACTAAGTAGTCATCATCATATGATATACTAATATGACTGGTTTGGTCATCATGTGATAATCAAAAGGATTGTCTCAATGATTGCCAGTTGGATGTAGCGTGGTATATTGTCACTGTTAATTGGCATCAGAGCAGGTTTGGGGATTTAGGAATCACACACATAAGTTGTGATGTGATGCATGTTTTACTGAGATAATAACGACATTGTATATTGTACTGTAACGTGAATATTGCGGTACGTACTATCAACATTGTACTTATAATAACTAATATAAGACGTATATTGATACTCTATTGATATTGTATAATACTGTCATGGCAACTGATTTCATTATTCATATTACTGCTTCTCAATTCTTATATATGAATACTTATAAATCCTCCGCAAGCTCCTTTCCTAGTCCATAACAATGAACGACAAAGTTATTGAATCATTGGTGTGAATAACAACCTTGAGGAGTAAGCCTAATTAAGATATCGATACCTATAGTAAGAAATGCAATATGTGCCCAGTCAATGTTACGTGTTTTTAGGTATTAAGTATTTACGTTTCGGAAATAGAATAGAAAAATGGAATACGAGATTCACGTAAATTATGTAAATGAATGTCTTATTGGGCTATGGCAATCGGAGTAATCAGAGTTTACTCTGATGGTGGCTACTTGGTAGCCGAATGGTCCTCGGTACTTTAACAGTATGTTCAGTCATAAACTATAAAAGAGTTCAGACTGTGAATATATTATAAGTATTATGACACTATTGATAAGAAATAACGACCCTTATCCACTAAAAATACTATTAAAGTACTGAGGACGTTTCGGCTACTTGGTAGTATTTTCAGTGGATAGAGATGATTATTTCTTATTCATAGTGTTATAAGTAGTGTATCCCAGTGTGAAATCGTCTATACTCTGATTGACATTTCTAATGTGTATCTATTTACAAACTTCTAAGTATAGATACATATTTATTTACGTTATGGTAAAAATTGTATTTACACATGGCAGAAAATGTTATGTAACAACATACATGAATGTACAAATGATGCAATGCAGGTGAAAGAAATTATGAATACTCAAATCAGAATGGGGAAATTGTCATAAGTTAGTTCTTACAACGACGATTCGATGTGATTAAATAATTTCCTATACAATAAAGAGTGTATCTAGAAAGTCATCAATGTGATAATATGCTCCTTGCATTAGAGAGGTTTTCATGGCCGGTTGTAATCGTTTTGATTATAGATTTTGTATATTAGCTGTTACTTTGTTCATTAAGCGTGCACCGTTATCACTAATAGCGTTTCTATTGAGGTGATAATCCTCGTTTCGATGATCGTTTGAATGTTATGTATGTAATAAATATATTTCTCCTCTTTACTCTGTTGTATATCCGTTTAAATTCAATTATTTGCATTCTTGATCATTCAAATTTTCCAATCATTCACTTGGTAACCTTACTTGATCCTTCTACACATTAATCAAGAACTGAGTGACTCGTTTGTACTATAAATGCGCTGCGAGGTCAAAACAACATGGAAGAAACATTAACAACAGGAGCAATTATTGAATTCTTTTATAAGACTTTCATAGCTTTGAACAAGGTCTACACTCGCTGTCACTATTTATAGACCTAACAGAGGCATTTCATTGTGCTGCCCATTCTATGCTTTTCGAAAAAAAATTCTGGAAAGGACTGAGATCATCTGGAGGAACAAAGTAGAATAAACAAGAATGGAGCAGTGGAATGGTTTTCGGGAAATGGTCTTTGTGTGAATGGGAACAAAACGATAAAAATATTTTTTTCCGTAAAGGCAACAAATAGTTTAGATAAACATACAAAAATTTCAGGCGTACATATAGATGGTAGATTTACTTTTAATGTTCATGCAGATAAACTCATGACAAAATTGGTGGAGGTGTTTTTGTTTTGAGAACATAATCTCAGTAGCTATCTCCTTGTGTGATGAAGATTTCAAATTTTTATTCTATTGAAAACCAGTTGAGCTGCGCTATTTTAGTTTGGGGTAATTAGTCTAAAAAAATGAGATTTTCAGATTACAAAGGAGAGCGACAAGAATTGTTAGGAGTATTGGTTATAGGGGACTGCTGTAAAAAAGCATTGAAGCGATTGAGTATGCATTCCCAAATATGTTATATATGAATGTCTTAAGTATCCACATAATTGCAGAGATGAGTATTCCTTGAGTGAGGATTTTCACGATTACTATACTCGTAATAAGAGAAATATTCGTACAGATGTTCTGAGACTTAGAAAATCCAAAAATGGCCCAAAATTTTCAGCTTTTCAATTTTAAGCTATTGCATACAGCTTTTATGTAGCTTGGCCGAGCTTAAAATTGTCGAAATGTTAACTTTGAACCTTTTAAAAGGTCGAAAACTGTTTTGAATTGGTTAATTTTCGATAAATCGAATGACGTGAGAAGCGCGTAGGTTGCGAGTTAGGAAAGTGCAAATTTACGGTACATAGAACGTCTTAACGAGGACTTTTCGCATGCGGTTTTCGCTCCATGTCGTTAGTTTATGAACGGGACCAACTAAATAGTCTCGGGCCCCCAAAATTTCGATTAAATAGGAAAATTTAATTAAAACAGGGAATTTTCTAGCTACTTAAATATACCGAAAGCGGGTAAAAGCTAGCGGCCCATAGCCCAAAATACTTTATTACAACTGGCGTCGGCCGCACGGGGTTCGAAACGACCCCAAATTAACAAAATAGAGGTAAAATGTTTAAACTCTAACTTACGAGCAGCGAGCTCCTCGAGGATATGTCAAAATGATTACGTTCGTAGCTGATTACATAAGTCGTCTGGCGTTCATGCAATTGTGTTTTTATACAATTCGAACCTTCTAATTTCGGTAGGCCACGTGAAAATCCCGGAGCCGGAAGCGCTATTGAGATCTGAACGTTAAAACTTCCGTATAAAATTGTGTTTACAAGTCAACTGACACTTGTCACCATAGATAACTCTACTACTGGTAGTAGAGTTATCTATGCACTTGTCACAGAATACTCTTCATCCAGATCAAGATGATACTCTTTTTTACTCATAATTCGTGAAGATTTTGAAGGGGTAGTGGATTTTTTTCTGCCCAACTTTTTCCAGTGGCGTATTGCTATGCAATAGCTTTACCGCGGCATTCCCCGAGTGCCACACGTTTCTTTTTTTAAATAAATTTCCGTAACCCATCAGAGAACTGCCATGAAATAATTCAAGAAATTTGTTGGGATATTCTGTTAAATAATATATTTTATTCCACAGAGGATTTTTTTAAGATGAGTTTTTATATTTCACAGCTTATAATACTACTGTTTCAAAATTAGAGATTTTATGATGATGAGTGTAAGAATATTATGTACCTTACATGGATAAAATGATCTATCTATCTATTTATCTACTCTTGTCTCTCTAGTTTTCTAACTGAAGTCTTAGATTAGAAATAATTGAGTCTCAGGTTTCACGAGAACAGGTCTCCTCTCCGTAGATCATTTTCCATGTGAATCTTGCGCTAAAAGTTGTCACAGTCAAAGATTAAATCTGATAAAAGGAACAGGAAAAGTTAACGTTAGGTCATACGTAGGTAAGTACGGACCAGGTTTCACTTAATGATTACCTATTATCTACGTAAGAATATAAAAATACCTCAATTGAAGTCAAAGAGCGCATATCTACTATTGGCATGATATTTTCTAGGATATAAACTTGTGTTATTCATATGTTTTGGAGGTTAGGGTGCCGAAACATAAACAAAAGATAAATCCCCGAAAAATACAGCAAATAAACCGGAATTAACTTGCGTAGGATACGTGCGGGTGTAGTGAAATCCGTCACATTCCCGGGGCGGTCGAGTGCCACCGCCACCGCTTATACGATCCCAAACTTTAACGAGCTGACGGACCTCGCAGAATGGAATAATTTACATGTAGTTACCTTTATGAGGCTTAAATTCACCATTGTATTGTGCATTAAATGTGTCTTATTTACCGGGTAATTAATTAGTTTCTATACTTTCACGGTACCGAAATCTGTTCTATGAAATTCATATATGATCATTAACAATTTAATGGCTCCTAACTTTAAAACGTATGTTGAGGAATTATGGAACTTCTTTGAAGGGAAACTTGTGTAATTATGCTCCATATTGATTCGTCTGTACTATGTGAATTTATTCATCATACATAATTAATAGGGAATGACGTGAAAAGTGATACCCCTACATTCCGAATATTTTCTTCAAATGATTAATTATAAGTCCAGTCAACAAGCTGGAGAACTTTCTGAAAATTTACTAGACAGCCGTATCAGACATTGTTTTTGCATGATGTTCTAAGGACCATGAAGGTCCATCGTCACCACTGACCGACGCTTCAATCCCCCCCATTCATTTCATCTTTGGTAACTGATTACGAATTTGACATCAACAACGTTTGAAAATAACATTATGTGGAAAATGTAGGAAAATTCAAAAAATACAAGCACATTTGTTTTAATTCATACAAGTTTGTAACTGTTTACTTAAAGCTACAGTACTGCAATATGTCATTAAAAAAAATAAGTACTGACAATAACGTTTTGTATTAAAATAATTTTGAATGTACATAAATTATTCATAATATAACATTTTAATGATATTCATCATCAGATTTATTTTGAAATATCGAATTGAGAGGTTCACTTCTGGTTGCAACCTCATCGGCTTGTATGAATTGAAACAAAAACACAAGTATTTTAAAATTTTTCTTCATCTTCCACATAACCCTAATGTTAATTTCAAACGTTTTTGATGTCAAATGCGCAATCAGCGACCAAAAAAACCTCTGTAGTTACTTATCACACCATAATTTCAATGACGTTAGAGTGTTTTTCCTTGTAATTTTCTTTGGTTTTTCCGAAATTTCCGTATAATTTTTTTTGCATTACATTGAATTCTTGTAATTTAACATGGACATCGAAAACATAAGTGTAGATCAATAAATAATCTACAGGGATTGTTTCCTTATATGCTCTGAAATGCAACCAAATTCGTGTCTCGGGTTTTTTCTTGGGGCGCTGATCACGAATCAATCGACGATGAATCTTATGAACAGATCTGTCATGTCGGCAACAAAGAATTCGAAAAATACCTTTTGCACTGTAATCAAACTTGATTGAGCTTTACAATATTTTTGATTTTAATGGCAAAAATGTAAAGTTTTAATAATTAAGTTTGTTTTGTTAAGAATCGATCTACAATAGATAAAATCAACACTTCAGTTCTCTCAATTATTTGTTCATAGAAAAAGCTAGAGATATTGGAATCCATCTGTAGCAAGTGAATTTGGTCTTTCTAGTACCATTGATGGTCAATGACAGTATTTCACCAGTTTTGGCTTGAAAAAAGTTGTCATGAGATGTGGCAACTTTTATTGTATCATATTTTCAAGAAAAGCTTAGCTTGCCATGGTGTCACGGTTCAAACAGAATCTTCAAGCTGTTGCATATAGCTTTTATCGCGGACTTTGAGCGCGGCGACCGAATCAAGAAATTCCGTAACGAAAAATAATGTAAGACCTAAACACCTAACATGTGTCAAATTAATTAATTGATTTGAAGTTTCTGAAAGTGAGAAATTTTGCTATTTTATACGAATGTTATAACACTCTAGCGCTTTAGACTCCTGGATTTTCACGTGGCCTATCGAAATTAGAAGGTTCGAATTATCTAAAAACATAATTGCTTGAACTTCAGACCTCCTCTGTAATTAGCTACGAACGAAATCATTTTGACATATGCCTCTAGGAGCTCGCTACGCGTCAGTTAGAGTTTATAGGTTAGGCGCGCGTAGCAGAGACCTGAGAGTACCTGTTTCTATTAAGCTATTGCATATATTGCATATAGCTTTTATCACGGGCTTTGAGCGCGGCGACCGAATCAAGAAATTCCGTAACGAAAAATAACAGGAACTCGTTTATGTTGCGCTCTCTCGGGTGACTAATATTGAAAAATTGTATATCACGACAAAAAACGATAATTCTACATTCAAGTTTTATAATAATCGAAGGCAAGCTGCATCGACTGCATTTTTGTTGCAAAAATTCAAAAGACTGCCTTTAAATAGTGTTCAGACGACAGCTCAAAGTGTCTCAGATTTCATTAGTAATAGAAATGGCATTTCAATAATGACTTTCAATTGCCAAAGTCTAAATAGTAACAAATACGATTTACAAGATTAAGATACGAGACAAACACATGTGTTTCTTCTTACCGAAACTTGCATGGCGCATGATAATCCGATTGAAATACCTAATTTCAAGTGTATTGTTCAATTCAAACGAGATACTGTTCCAAAAGGTGGGGTAGCTATTCACCAAAATAATAATAATGTTACTAATATTATGACTCCGAATATTGAAATAAATATTGCACACGTTAGCGATGTTAATGTTAGGCGCTCATCTGTTGGAGATATTTGTGCGTGCTTATGCAAACTTAGAAATGGCCTACACATAGTCATGGTAGCAATTTACATTTCTCCGGAACCAAAATTGGACGAGGTAGAGCATTTTATTCATCGCACTTTACTGGAGTACACTGAAGAAGTGTCGAAAATACTTGGTACAAATGGTAATAAATCAGCTTCGCTGATAAAAAATCAGAGCGGTTGACAATTTTTCTTTCGGAAAAATTGAATTTGAAAATGAGTAATGATCCACAAGAATCCACAACAAAATATGGGGCCACCATTGACGCGGTATTTTCCAGATATTTAGAGGATATCAAGTCTCAAATTTATGTCTCTTATTTCAGTTACCATAAACCTATAGTTTCAATGATAACAAATTCCTGAATAACCTACATGTATTGTAAGATAATAAAAATATTTTAAACGATATTAACTTCTCATTTATTCAATTAAAGAAAAAAATTTGTTTTCTTATCGGTCACCACGCTCAAAAGTAACTTGAATTAATATCAAAGAAAAAACTTGAATTAAAATATCAAAGAAAAAAAAAATACTGCATAAATTTAAAAAAAATTAATAATTATAATTGCATAAGTTGAGAAAAAATGCTATGCAATAGCTTTACCGCGGGAGTCCCCGAGTGCCACACGTATCTTTTTTCATCATATTGGTAGCCAAGTTTCAAGCTTAAACTTTTCCCTTTCTCTTCTGCATCCCCATTGCTATAATGTTATGATTGCAATTCTCTTTCAAGATCAAATTCATTGTTAATTTAATTAATTTGAAAGGTATGGGGCGCTAGGCCGTTGTCTATTCGGTATATTGGATAACCCGGCACTGAATGAGTACGCACCTTTACCCTGAATCCCACGATTGCGTTGAATTACTGGAAGGAGTCACGTAGATTAAAAGTTTGGTGTCTGCGAAATGCAAATATTAATTAAGTCTCGTAACTGGCTTGTGAGGCAGAAAGTTTGCATATAAGTGTAATTATGACTCCAGACACGGTCGCGGTAGTCTTATTCTTTTTATTATTAAAACGTCCGTTAGAGCACTAAGTGGGTTCAAAAATTTTAATGAGTTACAAAGTCAATTAAAGCTACACGAAATAATGCGCCGCCGAAACATGAATACTTGATGTTGTGCAAAGTCGCGTTATCTTTCCCAGTTTCCGCATTTCAAGTGTGGTATTTATAACTAACATATTTAGTTTCCAGTCCGCGAGAAATTTAGAATTCATGGCAAAAGTAAATAGGCAGAGCGAATTGTGGTTCTCCAACTTGATGAGTCAACACTTTTTTGATAACACGTCCGAAATGTGCCACCAACCAGCTTTCTGTTTACTTGAAGTTTCTTATTTGGGTTCATTTAATTAACTGCATATTTCGTCAGCTGTTCTTGTACTTTTTATTCCAGGGTATTAGAGCCAGAAATCATGAACAGGACGGAGCAGGGATATACAGCAAACGCGAAGGTGAAGGTAAAGACGTGCCGCCCTTCTCGAAGCAGAGGTACTGGCCATCACGCGCTGTGCCGGAATACACATCATTATATGCACAGATTGCAAAGCAGCCTTCCCTGCGCTGGGCAACATGAGAAAAGCATCAAAGCTAGTGTGGGAGTGCATCAACAAGCAATGATCTTAGCGGAGATGGAGGCAAACTCACCCAATTTTTGGACATCAGTCGCTCTGGAATAGTGTGAAATGAAATAGCCGATGAGCCTACAAGAGTGGGGGCTAACGAAGCACCGATAGGCCACGAATCATCGGTAAGTATCTTGATGAGTAACATCAAACAAACATTTCACTGCAGAATCAGAGCACAACACTTGGAAGAGTAGCAACTAGTGAATGGTTGCAGGCAGTCGGAAGAACTGATTGTCTCGCAAATAAGAACAAACTGATCTCAGCAAGTGAGAAAGGTGGCTGAATCTGATACCAAACTGCTGACATAGATACTAACAGGTAGTGACTGGATGAATTTTAATTGGTTCTGAAACATAAGTGATAATTCTGAAGCTCATCCTTAATATTTATGTTATATGGAAGTAGAGTGCAAAACATAATTTGTCCCTAACCCATGTTGTGCTTTCCATTCCTACCTGACTGTGTTAATTTGAGAGCTTGCATCTTCTCCAGGAAGGTGGATCCCACAATCCCTTACATGATAATATTGCGTGCAACTAGTCCTATAAGGTCTGCCATATCCATTTTCGGGATCAACATGAGACGATCATGTGAAGTCCATTCCGAAAACAGCTTCACCAAATCTTGGTTATCTATTCCGTGCCAAAAGCTACTTTACATCCCAGCAGCTTCTCATAATCTACAAAAAGCATAGATTCGACCTGCCTTGGACTTCTGCTCCCTAACATACGCGGAAGCTCCTGTGTTCTATCCAGGAAAGACGTACTCAACTGATCGGTCATACTTAAAAATTCATTGACTCCTCAAAAAAATCGTACGAAGGTAGGCTATCTCTACCTTCTGTTTATTTGAGGCCCCTTATACTTATTATATACGAATGATCTACCAAGTGTTATCCCAGAGCCGCTTTCACAATTTGCGGATGATGCATCTAGTGTTGATGAAAAGGTGAACTTGATGGGAAAAATACAAGCTACAATGGTTCGATTCGAATAATTTACAGATCAATGTGAATGAAACCCGGTTATTGAATTTTTCATTTTAAACAAACACAACCAAATTATGTATCCTTCGAAAAATGGATTCATATACAACCTGTAGTGAAGTTCTTAGGAATTCATATCGACTCAAGATTAGATTAGCGTTATCACTTAGATGATTCAGCAAAACATTTAGCAAAGCATAAGCACTAAGAACGTTATTTGGTAAATCATAAAACAGCGTACATTGAATCTCGTCTGAAATACGGCATAATTGATTCAGAATCCAATTTTTATAATCAATTGTTTTATAATCAATTTGTTTCCATTTGCAATTTAATTCCTAAAATTTGAAACTATAGTTCAAAAATTATATTCTTTTTAGAATTAATAATTTCGTTCTGAGTAATCAAATTATTGAGAATTCTAGTTTGTTTCACTTTCAATTTTTCAGTATTGAACTTTGTTAATTTTTGAAATAAGTCTGTTATTATTCTAACTAATTTAGTTGAAATTATAATTCCTTGTAGGATTAAAACCGAATTGTTAAATTGAAACTTGTCTTCATTTCTCTGATATAATCATCAACATTTACCCACCTCTTAGTGCCGGAAATTCTTGAATAAGGATTCTATGTTACTTTTTTTCTGCTAAAGCAGTTGGCGCTCAGGGTAATCCGATCAATGAAGAATCTGAGGACTACGAGCCCTGAGTGTGAAATATTCTAGTGAGCTAGTTGAAATCATTAAACACAAAAGGTCACTTCAAAACTTTACAGTCTCTCTACGTCTTATTCTGTTTCTAATCATTTGAAATATATTTTCGGTTTCTACGTGTGAGGGAAGTCGGTGATTCATGATTGTCAGTTAATTATTATTGCATAACGTGTGAGAATTTTCGATTGTGTACACTGTATTTGTATCAAAGCAAGCATGATCCGAAGGGAAGTATGCTACGGTAAATTCTCCGTGACTATGTAAGTTGCAGAAATACTCCGGAGAGATATATAACATTACAAACACGGATACTGATTGTTCGCTGTTAGTGTTAGAACCCACATATTCATTGTTCCAACAGTTTGAAGAAACTTCGCTCTTCGTGAAAACATTTGGAAACTTCTGTGAATTCTACAGCACTACAGAGAGGTCGCAGCTCCCTGACTGTCTATGATAAAAACCGGTGAGTGATTGATTAGGGGCTGCTTGGGGATCTCAGATTGAAAAAGCAAAGGATCGTTTCGGCGATTCCGTTCTAAATGTGATTGGTCCTGCGATCTGATTAACCATTGCTTAGGTATAGACCGTGTGATTTCGATAGTTTATGAGCAGTTTGCCGTGTTTCATTATTGAATGTCAATATTAGATGAAGCAATCTACTCGAGAAATTTTATCCTTCGCGCGGCTGAGAGATATGTATGAAACAAAACGCTTTGTCTTTGTGACATACCAAACACTCTCTATCATTTTGAGATATTAAATATCACACAGAATTATTTCCGAACAACATTCACCTTCATAAGTAACTGAGGCAGGTGATAGCTTGAAAACTATTATTGTTGTTGAGCTTGCTGGATGGGACATCTGATAATGTGAAAAACAAGTCCATTTTTTGCGGTCACGATCATATCCTCTTGTGGTTTGAGTTGCATTCCCGTACATAAGCAGGATGAATCATCCAACGTATTTATACAGTGTGACACATTTAGATTGGAAACACCCCTGTAAAATTTTAAATTATTTACGGATTTATAGCAATTTTTTTCAATTGTCCAGTTATATAATGTCTACTATGGGACAAAATTTAATATGTTTGTCCCAATTTTCGGGGCATACTACGATACTTTTTCGTAGTTTGAAATGAAGAGTTTTATAACCGATTTTTTATTAGACAAATTGCTAAGTCACTAGATTCAGAGTGCCACCGAAAAGCTGTGACCAAAATTAAATGGAAATATTTTATTATTAACAAATATACGACAACTTAAAATTCGAAAACTCACTAAGCTAACAGTCGTCCACGGTCAGAGATCAGATGCGGAAGGCTCTGAGCCTGGTAACAATATGACGGATTCAGAGAGACTGAATATCAGTCCTCACAAAGCCACCATAGTAGCATTCACTCGTAAACGCAAGATAGAGGGCTCGCAACCTCTGAAGATTCAAGGAGAAACTGTACAGATAAAGGGAGAAGTCGAATATCTCGGGGTGATACTAGACTCGAAACTGACTTGGAACCAACATCTGGGAACAGTAATTAAAATAGCGGAGACCTCATTATATGTGGCCAGAGGCTCCTTCGGGAAAAAAAGGGGGCTTCTATCGAACATGCTCTACTGGTTGTACAACATGGTGGTTAAACTTGCAATAAAATACGCCTATTTGGTATGGTAGCCTAAAACAAAACAAAGAGGGACCATTCCAAGACTGACCGAAGACCAGAGACTTGCATGTCTTGGGATCACAGGGACAATGAAATCTGCGCCCACTGCAGCAATGGAGACATCACTGGGATTGCCTCTCCTTCAATTGGTAATCCGAGGAGAGGTCAGGCTTAGTGCTACAAAATACACTGTAGAATTTTCAAATTGGGCCAGGACCCATGAGTTCCGTAAAAATCGTGACCAGGGACGTGCTGGGCATGAGAACAGATCACATTCCAAAGCGATAATCTTTTAACAACACATTCAGGGTTTCGATACTAATAAGTACTGAATGGGAACATACAAGTCTGGGCGACATTCTACAGGGAAAGGTCTGGTATGTAGACGGGTCTAAGACTGAAAAAGGTCGAGGTGCAGGAGTATATTCAAGAAACTCGAAGACTGGCTTGAGCTATTCATTGTGTGAACACACCTCTGTCCTCCAGGCAGAGGTATATGCAATCCTCCAATGTGTGAAGGGAAACAATCGGAGAGTCATCGACGATGAGCAGATCCACATATTGACAGACAGTCAGGATGTAGACAAAAGCCAACATGATGAGATAAATTAGTATATTCATTTGTTTATGAGTTGATGTCTCTATCTGGCTAGTCTTGAAACGTGCAGAAACGTCTAATGCTCGATCTCTTTTCCTGACCAAGCGTTCACAGGAACAGATGCAGATTTTCATGGAAAGAATCTTCAAATTCACGGAATTTAATCTGGAAGAATTAACGAGCACTATAATTGTTTTCAAACATAATCAAACGTTCTTACAGTTACGGCATTTCTTGAGAAATACCTTGAGACAGTTGGTAATTACTTTTCCCCCGATAAAAAAACGAAAGAAATTCTAAACATCGCGATAGTAAAGTAAATTACATTGTGAATTTCCCAACGCTATCGATTACAACTGGAAGCAGTACGGACATTGTTTTATTATCTGATTTGTAGGAGAGAACGAAACACGATCAAAAATCATATAAATGGGACGTCCAAGACCGTTAGAAAATCTCACCGGAAATGTGGAAGTTCATTCTTTGATTTGAAATTCAGCGGTTAGCTCTTAACAAGCGGTAATCTTGATCTATATTTAAATGAAAGAGCCTGACCGCGTGCAGCATGCAGTTCCGTTGAATAAAGAAATATCAGGCACGTGTTTTTCCAGAATATCCTCACCAATGAATTAAATTTACTTTATATCAGTTTCTCATTCCCAGTGTTGAAGCTTCTGTTTATCCTTCCGGTCAGGTTAGCATAAATTATGTAACAAGTTACAGAGATGCATTTTTTATGTCTGCGTCATGCAAACCGCAATCGCTGCTCATATCGAATTGCACACTGGTCAAAATTTGTGCACAAAAGCTTATCTGCAAAGAAGCTCTGCCATCTGAAGGTAACAAACTCTTTCTGATTACACCTGGAGCAGAGTTACAATTGGAGATACTCATGTTTCGTTTTTCGGACATTGACCTCCACCAAACCACCATACTCGGAACTGCCTTGGAACCAACATTTGGGAAGAGTAATAAAAAAAGCGGAGATCTTATTATTTGTGGCCAGATGCTCCTTCGAGGAAAAATGGGGTCTACGACAAAACATGCTCTACTGGTTGTACAACCTGGTGGTTAAACCCGCAATAACATACGCTTCTTTGGTATGGTGGCCTGAAACACAACAAAGAGGAACCACGACAAGACTGATCAAGTTCCAGAAACTTGCACGTCTTGGGATCACAGGGGCCATGAAATCAACGCCCATTGCAGCAATGGATACACCACTGAGATCACCTCCCATCCAATTGGTGATGGAGAGGCAAGGCTTGGTGCCTCCAGAATACAAAATACACTGATGAATGTTCCCATTGAGCCAAGAAACATGAGGATCGTGAAAATCTATAAGGGGGGGGTGGGGGTGAAGTTATTAGTGAGTATGCCTGGAATGGTGACTCTTACAGTAGATCATCAGACCCAAAGGCCCATAACCTCCCAATAAAGGGTTTTCTGTACCTCCGTAGGAAAAACCTAGATTCTTAAATTTATTAGTAGGGTAACAAGTGTGGCTCAAAGAATTAGGATTTATCAAATATATATCACATTCATAAGAAAATAATAGAGATACAAAGCAGTGTTTCTATAATTCTTTCGAGGATATATTAGGAAAGTTGATTGATTTTTGTGTTAAAATTATACATTCAACTCACAGAAGTATCTGAAAGCGAAAAATTATACTGAGAAAAGGGTGGGTGAAGAAAGTAAGTGACCTATGGATAAGTCAATTTTCTTTATTTAGTCGACCCTCCTGCAATTATAAGATGCCTATATCCTTCCCCATGAGAAAAGTCAATACATATCTTAATTTCGATTCCGGGTACACAATTAATTTCAAAGCTAATATTTATTTTGGAAATTCGTCTGTGGAGTTCATCTTTGAACTTTGCCGGGTCAAACGTAGCGTATAAAATAATGAAGCAAAGTTCGTGATTATGCGTTTTACGAACGAAAAAACACAAGCCAACTTCTTCGAAGTGGCAAACGCCGAACGCGACCGCTCGATCTAAAACTGCCGGAAAGTTCATCGTAAGGAAAAATTCCTTGAAATGCGTGACTCTCAGCAATTTATTTTGCAGATAGATGCTTAGAAATGCAGCTTTTGTTCCTACATCTGGCTCAAAGAGAATATAATTATGAAATAGCTGAATCTAAGGGAATTATAAGCTCGACTTGTATACCGAGAATGAAATTTATTTGACTCTAATCATATTATATCAAAGAATTTAAGCTTGATAGTATCAAACTTAGCCACGCAGTTTATGGAAAACTATTCTATAACATTATGTTGAGTGGAATGTGCATCTATTCGTTAGTGAATAAAATTATCCAAGTAAAGACTCTTTATACAAACTTAAGTATGATTTTGTTTACAATTTCTATGAGAAGTGGCAAAATTTGCATTTCCATTTGAAACTAAAGGAGGCAGCGTCGCATTTTGAAGTTTCTTGTAAATAGTGCAGGAATTTCATATTTACAGTTTATTATGCTTACATTTTTCACTAGTGAAACGCAAAAAAGTAGCATTTCCTCACGTTAGTTTCGTAGTGAATGGGTGATAAAGAACCCTTGTTATTGTCTATGAAATGTACCGTCCTCTTTATTTTATTCTCGAATGGGTTATATGTTCATTTTTATAGCGTGTGTTCTTGAATATGTAACATCTAATCAAAGCAATGCTATATTCACCTGACCATATTTCAAGCAGTATAGCAATTCTTGGTTGGAAACTATTTGTAATATTTGTATATTTTCAGTAGTAAAAACAAAGTAAATGGGAATGTTGCTAGAGGTAATAGGATGAAATATGTATGGAAGTATGCAACCTCGTCTTTACTTATATATAGGTGATGTTGCTATGAATATAGGAACCTGTTTGAAAACTGATAACAATTAGCAACTATCCTGGCTTATCACGTGCTGAATTTGCACGCCTAGAAAACTTGCAAGCAAATTGATTCAGCATTGTACAAAACACAAATTCAACTTAATTTGACATTTATATACTGATTTGAATAAAAATAGCAACACCCAATATCAGAAATGTAATGTCACCTATCGGATATAATCACAACTGAGTCAATACCTTGTGAGATTATTTGAAATAGCTTTTTTTTTTTTTTGAGACGTAGAGTATATTGTAGGGACATCCATTACAAGATGTCATAGCTGAATCAAATGAGAATATGAGTCAGATTGAAGTAAAACAGGAGTGATACCCGGTGAGGAACTTCAGAAGGTTTTAAATGATCAAGTGAGGCATTGCAAAACTCCAAGTTCGGACAAGATGCATGTGTATTGATTGAAATTGAAATTTAAGGACTACAATAAGACGAATAATATTATGCATGTAGATAATAAGTATCATCAAGAGTTTATTAGTTCTGATAAGTAATAGGATAAGAAAAGATTTGAAATGGGGGATAACTATTCATAGAACCAGGTGATAATGTTATTACTCAGCATACATAAGAGGAAAGAAAGTTGTATACAAAAATACAAAGAGTTAGTGAACAAAAGTTTTTATTTCATAAAATTGAATACATTTGGACAGTTCACGAAATTTGAGATTATTAAAAAATTTCTGGAAATGAGTCATCCTACGAAAAAGTAAATGTGATTTAAATCAAAAAAAATTACATCGAAATGGATCAGAATAAAATTGAATCAATAAAACAAAAAGTAAATTCGTAAAAGTAATATCAACATAAAATCATTAGTTACACCATAAGAAAGAAAAAATTCATGCAATAATATAATATAATTGGGAGAAAGCAGAAGCAAATGTAAATTCATGATTAGAGATAGATCATTTGAACTAGAATGTAAACAAATGGGAACAAAAAAGACAATCATGTGTCGGTAATCAAAATAGACCGACGTCCTCAGTAAACCGAATTGATTACAAAACTCTAAAAACCCATAAGCTGAAAATTTATCTCTGACCTGAGAGGTACTCCTAGTAAGTAATCTTACAGCAACAAATGTCAAGTGGATAGTAAGGTTATGAATAAACAAATTTTAGAGTGACAAGTTATCAACAGCCAATGTGCTTCTAATTCAAAAGTCAATAATGGGCTAATCAATCAACAAATAGGATGGAATGTTTAATAATAACGAATGGAATAAATTAATATGAAATAAACCATACCATTTTTTCAATAAATAAGTAATCAATCCAAAAAGGGCGAGTCATTATCTTTATTATATCCATTCGAGTGTTATTACAACCCAGTCGAAGGGCAACTTGCCATCAACAACTTAAATCTTCAGATATAGTCCATGTGTTAAAACAAGCATCTTTCTTCAATAAAATAACGAGTGAATTAAGATGAAACTCACATTTAATTTCAAGAAGAAGTAGAACATCAATAAACTCATAAGATATCAATCCCAGTTATTTTACAATAGGTACCAATTAAAACTTCCAATTTGGGGCAGTGCTATTTATAAAATAATCATAGAAATCATCAAAAAGTTGATTACAGTTTGTAGAACTAATTAATATATGACAAATGTTAGTAAGGAATGTTATATTCATAAAGTTGAATAATAGTATATTATTCAACGAGCATATTATGGTGGCTATTATTCACGTGGATGAAGTTCATGGCACGAGCCGCAGGCGAGTGTCGTAAATCATCCAAGTGAATAATAGCCATAATATGCAAGTAGAATAACATAATTTGTCCACGACCCATAAATATTACTTTGATACTAATAAACTTGCTGTTGAAACAAGTCCAACCAACAAATTGTTGACGTTTCAAATTAAATTCGATCTGACTTGACGTTTCATAGCACGCTCTATTTTTATCGTATTTGTTTAGAAAAATTTCAACAATGTTTGTCATATTGAAAGTAGTGAATAATGATTTTCATTATTCACTAGTGATTAATGGTTATCATTATGCTTGAGGAAACACATGCATTATGCATATGTTATAGAATAGTCGTGGACAAACAATTTTATTGTTCTCTTGGAACATAGAGTATACTGTGGTGTAATCTATCACACAAAATCAAAACCAGCCTTCCTCCTTTTAGAACTAAAATATGGTAGTCAATATACTATTGAAAAAGTTCAGTAAATACATAAATCAGGTGAATTTCGAGTAGTGAAATCAAACGTATTGATATGTACATTTGT
This sequence comes from Endomychus coccineus, assembly GCA_958510875.1. Classification (NCBI taxonomy): domain Eukaryota; kingdom Metazoa; phylum Arthropoda; class Insecta; order Coleoptera; family Endomychidae; genus Endomychus; species Endomychus coccineus. The sequence continues at coordinate 4,269,977 of OY294069.1, read as the reverse complement.
TTGCATACCATTAAGTGTATGTGAACTGTTATATCATGTTTATTAATTGACAAGACTTCAATGTAATGTGGACGATATCTCAAACGGACGAATTAGGACGCTGTAAAAGTGACAAACGTTCTATCGCTGGTGAGTTTGTCTCAATCGCGAGGAGTATTGTTTATCAATAGCGAGAGGAATAGCGCCTAAAGTCTACTTAGCTCGAAAGTTGCGAGAGTTACAGATTTGCAAGAACGGCAGCAAAACGGCATGGCGGATCGATAACCAGGCTGGAGCCGCCCTGGTTGCTTGATTACGATCGGAGCCGTACGAGAGAAATACTAGAGATACTGGGGATGCACGGGAACCTACACGTTGATTGACTTTTGTCAACTTTATTACAGTGTATATTGTAGCGTCGCCACGGAATTCACTGCGAAAACCGGTCGGGTTTGTTGCGATTGTCAATATTGTCAAACTTCCTCTCGGTATTCATTCGAAAATAAAGAATTATGTTCGTATTTTTGACGAGCTGAATTAGTAAGCCGATGAATTTATCAATAATTGTGACGAATTATACGTTTCCGAATCCAATTGAATACTGTGGAACGTCACATTATATCATTGCTTTAATTAATCATACCGGCGCGGCCCAGCCGCCAAAACGTTACCGACATATTTTTATTTAGAATCGTGGGACATTAAAATTTATTGATATTAACAACGTTTCGTACCCTCTTGCTTGAATTGAATCTGAATACCCGACAAGGTGATACGATAGATTGAATCGCAGGGGATCGAACCTCATTCAAACGGGTTGGGCCCAGTCCATTAGTCGTACATATTCGAAATTTTGCAAATAGCTTTAAAGGTGAAAATAGGACCCGCATTTTAACTCTTTTATAGTTCCTCATATCCGAGATGTTTATGTAGAAGGAAATGGCTTATACATTGTATTTCAAAAGTGTATATCCACAGCCGACTATAAATTCATATGAAGTCAGCTGCGATCAAGCTAACATTCAATGATACGTCAAGTATCAAGAAATTGAGGGTTTTTCAATCCACCAAGCAGGATACCCTTATGTTATGCATCTGTTATGTAATACGTTTAAAAATGAATACTATAGGAGGTATATATCAAAATATAGTAGTGCAACCTTGAAAGATGAGCTTCGAGTGTTATTGAACAGTGGACCTTCATACACCATCTAACCACGATTGAGGAGATATCGACTTCTCCAATTCCTGCCTCGTATCAAAGTCATCAGTGCTCGTTAATTTTTAGGGTTCGGTTCGATGTACTCCCTCACGGGATATTAGTTAATAAAATATCGTATTGTACATTCATTAGTATATTATGATTCGAAATCGATAAGGATTTATTGGAATTTTCCGTACATTATTCGTTGATTGCATCCATAACAATCTAAATCGTTGATTATTTCGAATATAACTTTCTATTAAGTATTATAACTTCATCAATTGGAGAATATGTTGCTGAGTATACAAGAGATACTCGCTCTATCACTAAGATTCGGAACACGAGAGCTGTTCAACAAAGCCAAGTGTACCTAATGGAGATTGGCAGAGCTACACCCAGAAACTCACGGCGAAAACCGGTCGAGTTTATTGCTATTGTCAATTGTTAAGCTTCCTCTCAGTATCCATTCGAAAATGAAGAGTTGTGCTCGTATTCTTGACGAGCTGAATCAGTGAGCCGATGAATTTATCACTAATTGTGACAAACTATACGTTTCCGAATCCAATTGAATACTGATGGAACGTCCCAATTTAATGAATCATACCGGCGCATCCGCCAAAACGTTATGAACAGATTTTTATTTCGCATCGTTGGACATCATGATTTATTGTGATACTCACAATATTTCGTGCTCTATCTCTCACTGGAATCGGACCTGAATACTCGACAAGTTGCCGTGATGATTTAAATCCGAGTGAGTCGAACTTTATTCCAACTCGTGCTGACGTAATCCACTATGAAGACGATCGGGCACGTTCATATTAGTCGTACAAATTCGAAATTTTGCAAATCGCTTTGAAGGTGAAAATAGAAACTGTATTGTTTTCGAGCGGAAAAACAGTGGATCTCATCGATTCCGATATAATTGCGTTGCACTCTCGAAAATGAGAAATTCGATTCTACGATTAGGTTGCACCTCAGCCGCAAAAGAAATATGTTGCAGCATTCCAAAACCCTGATTTTTCGCCATCCCTAAGATAAATACACCATAAAATCTTATTTAGCATGATGAATACACCCGGAATTGTTATCCACTACCTTCTGAGATCAGATAGAACAAGTTCTATCAGTTACATGAACTTTCCGGTATTTTCGCATTCTCTTAAATTTTGTAAGGGGTAAGTATGGAAAAATAGTGAGTTTGGTCGATCTCATCGATTCCAATATAACCGCGTCATAACACACTCTCATGGATGAGGAATTCGATTCTACTCTCAGGTTTCACCTCAGACGCAGAGGAATCATATTGCAGCATTCCGAAACCCTGAATTTTCGTCATCCCTTAGATAAATGAACTCTAAAATCACATTTAGCATGATTGATACACCCGAAATTGGTATCCGAAACCTTCTGCGATGAGATAGAACGAGTTCTGTCAGTTACATGATCTTTCAGAAATTTTCGCATTTTATCAAATTCCATAAGGGGTAAGTATGGAAAAATAGTGTATTTGGTCTGTATCATCAATTCCGATATAACCGCGTCAAAACACACTCTAGATGATGAGAAATTCGATTCTACCATTAGTTCTTACCTCACACGCTGAGGAAGCATGTTGCATAGTTCCGAAACCTTGAATTTTCGTCATCCCACTATAAAATCACATCTAACATGATTAATACACTGGAAATTATTATCCATAACCTTCTAGAATCAGATAGAACAAGTTCTATCAGATACATGATCTTTCAGAATTCTCGCATTTTACCAAATTTTAATGGGGTGAATGTGTTTATACGTATTTTCAAATGAAGAAAACTTGACTACAAACAGAGAAATACATAACTATGACACAAGATGAAATGAGCAAATTCCGACCACATATAGGAGGCTTGAAGTAGGACAAAATTCATTGAGCCATATGAGTGTCAAATTATTCAATGACCTCCCAGACCATATTAAAAACTGTGATTCTATCTCCTCTTTCAAGATTGGTCTGAAATCCTTCCTACTGAAAAAAGGTTTCATACATTGAGTGAATATAATGAACATGCTAAATCCTACTATTACTTTTATATCATGTTGAACTTCATATTGAATTTTATTATTTTAGATTTAAATGTACGCGCTCTGCTTTTTACTTATTCAATTGAGACATTTCATCATATGTAACTGTGACTATTCCTATACATTCTGTGTAATGTCAACAGGAAAATAACGATTATTATTATCATTATTATGGAAAAATAGTGAATTTGGTCAATCTTCTCGATATTCCGATATAACCGCGTCATAATGCACTCCAATGGATGAGAAATACAATTCTATCGTTAGTTTTTAGACGCAGAGGAAACATGTTGCAACATTCTGCAACACTGAATTTTGGCCATCCCTCATATAAAAACACTATGAAATCACATTTAACTCAAAATCATCAGTAACGTGACCTTCCGGGAATTTTCGCAATTCCCCAAATTTTCTAAATTTCAAGCAATGAAGGTGTGCATCAAAAAATATAAATGCAAACTTGAAAATATAGGATTCACTTATTATTGAACAGTGGCCTACATACATAATCTTACTACGGAGATATGAGTTATAGATTTTTTTCGTCCCACAATTGAAATAAAGTCGACAGCGACTTAGGAGTTCGAAACGTCGTTGCCGTATGTATGATGAAACGTAATAGCGAGATTAAATCCAGTATTGTTGAATATAAACTTAATGTGTAATTATTCTGTTATAATGATGATTCGTTTACACTAATAACGCATCATCTTGTTATGTTTGGATTAAGTTCGAGGTAATGATCGTCACAAACAATATTTGTAGGTTTCATTAAACATTAGCTAGTGAATCAGATACTACTATAATGGAAATATATTGTTTAACCCCGCATAAAAGGGCAACGTACCGTAATATAGGCAACGCTATCAACTTTGCACAAAGGGAAGGTAGATTTATTACTGCAAAATAATGTATCATAAATATGATGCCCGTTACTTCTTATTGTTTGGTTTGATGTACTCCCTCACGCGATATTAGTTAATAAAATACCGCACTGTACATTTGGTACTACGTTCTAATTCGAAATTGTTAAGGATTTATCAGAACTTATTGAGTATTTCGAATATAACTCTTCATTAACCTCTATAACCTCATCAAAAGGAGAATATTCTGCTGAGTATGGAAGTGATACGCAATCGCATATAGCAAAACTGAAATTCGAAACAGGGGAGTTGTTCAACCTTAGCCAAGTGTTAAGGGGACGGGCATTTCCACGCCGGAAAAAAATCATCCACAATGAAGGAATAAGTAAGAGAAATAAGCCAAAATGTTCGTGGAGATAATTGACTCTACATCCGGTGCGGTCATAGCAAAAAGTAGTCGATACCGCGAAGTGATTGAGAAAACCAGATGTTAGCTATGCAATGAGTGAGGAATAAAGAACTTGGCTCTTACTAGACTCAAACTACACTGAGAACGGACCTATTTCTATTGGGCATACACCTCAACAATACAACATACCTACCAGAGAAGTCATAACGATGGTCAGATATATACGCGGCGTTCCAGGGAGAGCGGTAGTCAAATTGCAATTCGAGATTTTGACTAGCTTTTGGTAGCAACGGAAATTGTGCACAATTAAAAATTATTCTCATCACTTACAGAGTCTGTATCGTTATATAGGATGACGGCCAAACTTTTTTTTTCGAAATGCAACCGCACCACCCCAGATACATACACGGTGTCACAGGGGAACCAAATTGTTATTCGGGATTTTGAATAGCGTATTTCCTGTGTGGTAGCTACGGGCACTCTGCACAATTTAAAATTGTTTCACTTACAGAGTCTGTATCACTATATAGGATGGCGCACCAAACTTATGTTTTTTTAGATGCACCTTACGCCTCCCCCTCACCTTCAATTTTAGCATCATTGAGATGCCCTCGTCAAGCAGTTCAAAATGAGCTCAATATTATTAGGCAAATTAAGACCTCTTCTTGATCTGAACATCATTGGAAAGCCCTCAGCATTCGGTTCAAAATGGCACAACGTCATTATGCGAATTATGAGCCGTTCAGATTTTATGCTTAAAGAAGAGCGAGAAGGGTCATATGAGGAATATGGCAAGTTCACTGTTGGGTATGAATCAGGGAGCAAAGTGATCTTTTGATTCTTATATCATTAAGTAGTATTTTTGATAAACTTCTCAACGAAGAACAAGGCCTATGTAATGTATTTTGAAAAACTGATGAATAAAAGACATTCATTCCTCTACATGCTACTCATTCAAAAAGTAGGCAGTAGGCTGCTGTTATTGAATCTCACATATCAATTAGAAACAAGTGTCATACCTTCTTCAATTAAGCAGTATGAAAACAAGCATAAATACTAAAGCTCTCATACGTGAAGCGTTTGGAAGTTGGAAGCTTGATTATCTCGATTTCGAAACGAAAGTTGTTGTTCTTATTTTCCGTACTGATTAGTTGAAAATGTTATGGTTCTTGTTTCTGATTGTTATGTCAGATTCAAAATTAGCAGATTACTAAAATTGTTCTTTGGATGAATAAAATTTGAAAAAACGAACGAAATAGTATCTCTTCAGCTTATTCAACCAGACTACACAAACCGTATAGCGTTGGGGGAACTTACGAAAATTTATAATAAACGGTGTGAGAAGAATCATAATTTTATTGAATTTTGATATGAACTTACAGTATTCACACCAAATCAGGTTTTTTCCATAATAAGCACCGCTACAGAAGCCAGAATAATTAATTCAAGTTCAAGCCTCAAGTCTGCCCTGAAGATGTCACCTGTAATGGTTGGCAAAACGTTGGCATCAAAACATGCTACTGTAACGCGAAACTTATCCGGAAGCCAAGAATTTTCAATATATTATCGGCTCCTACGAGTGAGGGAAGCTAGTAGTCTATGAATCTCAGCTCATTGAAACATGCACTATGATTCGCTGCAGCCTAAAAAGTGAACTTTACAAAATAATAAAGCAACTTAAAGAACATCTTGTATGATCTGAGGATGGTAGCAGTCGTTAATTGTAATACTATAAATAGGGATATAATACCCTTGTCCACTAAAAATCCTGTGAACGTACTGCTGAAGACCCTTCAGTTACCAAGTAGCCATCATCAGAGTGGAAAAGTTCACTCTGATGATGAATACTTGGCAGCTGAAACGTCTTCAGTACTTTAACATCATTTTTACTAGATAAGGGTGATTGTTTCTTAGTTATGGTCTATCCACAGTGCGATCTCTCCCATAGTTTATCGTTAATTGCAATGTTTTGTTTGTATATTGTTCACATTCTAGTGCTTATGACATTCCATCAAACTCAAGTTATCCCGATTCATGAATTAATAGTGGAGTAAAACAGGTCTCAAAACACTGAGATTTTAATTAACTGGTATTTGTTCCATTACGAAGTAATTAAGTTCATAGGTAAACCAGAATGTCAAAACAAATTAAACGTCACATCGTTCGTATGAAATATGACAGACGAAATTGGAAATATGTAAATGGCTTAATCCATAAAATGTAGGTCACTTATATAACGTCTGAGCTGTGATACGACTTTTATTAAAGGAAATATTCAGAAAGAAATTTACGACTTGATAGTCTTCACAGATGATGCTCTATATTGCGTTGGACTATACAGAGTATGGTGCATCATTCACTAATATAAAAACGCAGCTTTGTTCAATACATCGTCAACTATCTATTACTTGAAGTTTAACATTGAAGGGAGCTTACGAAAAATCATTGGATCTCGATATCATGAAATTGGACGAATTGTTTGGTGATTCATTTCAAGATCACATGATTAGGCGAGTCGAGATTTCAATATTCATTCCACCTATGATATGGCTCACGGTAATGCACAAGCTGCAAGATTTATTTATTTATTTATTTATTTATTTAGTTACACCACCCAACAGCCACAGGCCAATTAAGGATGGGAAAAGCTACAATTTGATTAAAATTCACAAATATAATATAACAAAAACAAAAATAATTCATATAAAATAAGATCATAAATACAAAATGAAAAACGAGAAAAAATTAGATAGACATCAATACTGATATCAACATTGATACGAGGCTGTTCTGCAAGCAGAGCACGCAGGATGTATTGAACAATGTGTTAAATTATTGCACTACATCAGCTATGTTCCCAGTAATAGCTTTTATATGTGCAACGGATGAATTGAATATGTCTAGACTATTTTGAAAAATTTTATACTTGTTGCACATCTCATAGATAGGCGATGATTGCAGCATACGTGTGCGAGGCGTGTTCAGATAAAAAGTATTCGGATGTCGCGCTCCCAATCTAGGCACTTCGAAATTCAACTGCTCAAGCAGGTCGGGACAGTCAACAGTATTGTTAACGAGTTTGAACAGAAACACTATCGAGCTAGTCCGCCTGCGCCCGACAAGACTAGAAACCCCGAATCGAGCAAGTAGTTCCGATTGAGGGAAACCTCTCGGAGGATAAACGTTATCTATGCGAAAGCTGAGATACTTCAAGAATTTTCGCTGAATACCCTCTAGCATGTGGATATGAATCTGATAGGTAGGAGACCACACGACTGAAGCGTATTCAAGGCGAGATCTTATAAATGAATTATAAAGCAGCAGTAGTGTTTCAATATTGACGAAGTCTCGCGAGCTTCTGATAATGAAACCCATGAGCCTAGATGCTGCGGACACCACTGAATCAACATGAGTGTCGAAAGAAAGACTAGAGGTGAAGTAGACACCCAGATCTCGAATATTTTCACATCGTAGAAGAACTGAATCAGAAATATAATAATCGTAAATTATAGGAGTCTTGCTTCTTGTAAATGACATAACTGCACATTTAGACACGTTGAGATCTAAGAGGTTGGCAGAGCACCAGGAATGAAACAGGTTTAGATCGTTTTGCAGTTGAAGAGCGTCCCTAGAAGATCTGATCGGAAGGAACAACTTCAGGTCATCTGCATATAGTAGATACATGACAGTAAAAATGGAGGCAACATCATTGATGAAGATATTAAATAGCAGTGGACCAAGGACCGAGCCCTGTGAAACACCGCTCGGAATGCTGAAAGCATCAGATCTGAAACCTGAAAGCTCTACATAGTGACTTCGCCCGGTCAAGTAACTCTCAAACAATCCCACCAGCCGGATCGACACACCAAAATCAGCTAATCTAGAGAGGAGGATGCGATGATTCAAACGATCGAAAGCTTTGCTAAAATCGGTGAAGACGACATCAACCTGAGTACCAACATCCAAACACTCTGCTACGAACTGATGAAAAACAGTCAAGTTGGTCACAGTCGATCTGCCCCTGACGAAACCATGTTGGCGAGTCGTCAGTCGCCGAGTGACACTCTCTGATATAGCGTTATGCAAGCAAAACTCAAATAACTTCGAGAAATTATTTAAGAGAGCAATGGGGCGGTAGTTAGAGATGTCAGCCCTCTCCCCTTTTTTGAAAATAGGGACAATTTTTGAAACCTTCCATATTTCTGGAAAAGACTGGGTCGAGAGAATCCGGTTGAATATATGGAGAAGGGGGCAGATCAGGACACGAAGACAGTCCTTCAGAAAAAATGCAGGAATTCCATCCGAGCCTGCTGTCATAGCGGACTTCATCCTCCTTCCGGCAACCAGCACATCTGTCTCAGAAAAGCAAGATGGCATCGGTACTGAAGAACATCCATTTGTATGGAACTCGGGAATATAAGGAGCTTGGTCATCACTGAAACATTTATTAAAAAATAGTGCAAAGCTATCGACTATTTCCTGTTGACTCCCGAGCGATGTCTCATTGTAGGTCATCTTGGATGGCATTCCAGAGTTAGATTTCATTCTGTTAATATAGGACCAGAAGTCTTTAGAATTTGCTGAAATGTTGCGCTCGGCGCGATCGACAAAGTCCCTATATGATTGCCGAATTGCATTTTTAACAACCAGTCTCAGCCGTGTAAACTCAACATAGTCGTCTGGATTGTTGGTAAGTTTACAACGACGCCAATAAGAATATTTTAGTTTGATGTTGCGAATAATTTCTTTTGTAAACCAGGGAGGATATTCAGATTTAGCTGTTGGTGATGACTTAGGTATATATTTGTCAAAGGCATCGTAGATCAGGGAATACAGACGATCCGATGCCACAGCCGGATCACTCTCGCCAACGACTGAAGTCCACGGCAGATTAGCAAGATGTTCATAAAGGTCGATATAATTACCTTTCTTAAAATTGTAAGAACAGTGCTCAAGATTACCCAGAAAACCACTCTGCACATTCGGAACAGAACAAACAATGTTTATTAGAAGAGAAGGATGATGTAAGTCCTCAGCAACAGCACGCTCAGGTGATCCCTCGACGGTGCATACCAGAGTCGACAGAACCAAGTCCAAAAGCTTACCGTTAGAGTTATTCACAAAGTTGTACTGAGATAGAGCAAGTAGGTCGCAAAGGTTTGTAAGACCGCCTATCCTGGTACAACGAGCCCCGGTAGGAGAACTTGAGTATTCGGGGAAGTTGAAGTCACCTATGATGAAAAGCTCAGGTCCATATGTCACATAAAAAACTTCTAACAATTCAAAAAATATAACAATCTCCTGAACCCCGATGAATGGTGGAATGTACACAACCACAAAATACACAGAAGATGGAAGTATCAGGCGCGGTTTCCTCAACGGGTGGTTCCACAAGTCCAAACTTTCATTAATAGTCACGCAAGACTTTGTGAAACTGGCAGTTTCAAAAGAACAACAGATATCATAGGAAGGCCTACGATAGTTCGAACAGTTGGGATTGAAGAAGCTGTGTTAAATAGAAGAAGACCCGCAAACTAGTAGATGGGAAATTGTTCGTGAATTGAATATTACACACACATTTGTGTGGCAAACTTTAAGATCTCAACAAATTTATTTTCATCATATTCAACGTGTGTAGGTTCTATCACCTGTAAATTTCCCCCTCAGAGTATATTTAATCCTTTGGTTGCGTAATAGATTATTGAGAACCCTTGATTTCTAAAGCCATGTGTTTTTCACAGATGAAGCTCCGTTTTCTCATAATGTCATCATTAACTTTCACAATAACCATATCTCTTATTCTCTCTAAGTATTTGGGTTGGAATTATCGGAGATCATCTTGTTGAACCTTGTATTCTTCCTCAGAGACTTACTGGCGAAGAAAACCGAAGGTTTTGCGTCTCAAGCTTCCTAAACATTTAGAAAAGGTTGCTCCAGAAACCAGAAACGAGATGCACGATAGAGAACCACCACACTTTGGTTGATTACCCTAACCGTTGGATAGGAAGAGCGGGACAGCGAGCCTGGCCTCCCAGATCACCTGATTTGAGTCCTTTGGACTATCTTTTCTTTGAGGCCACATGAAGTTACTAGTTTATAAGACTCTAGTCCACAATGAAAAAGATCTAATAATAGACAGGATATTTGAATCGTGTGCCATACTGAATCGGACACCAGGGATATTAGAAAGAGTTCATCAATCGATGCGAATTGATGTATGCGTTGCAGTAGGCGGCGATCATCTTCAGCAATTATTGTAAATATTATCAACTTATTTGTAGAAGTAGTTTGGTGTTAGTCCTGGAAATTATCTGAGTTAGTAACATCACAATACAATCAATAAATGACACATTTTATCATATATTTTCCAAAATTCCAACACAGGCTTAACTTTGAACCTATTTTTTCCAAAACGGCTGTTTCCAACGACAAATACTTAGAGTACCTCTTGTATGTAAAATTAAATGGTGAATAAGTCTGCTTAGTCAAAAATGTCATACAGTGTGACACAAAAAAGTTATGGTTATTTCAATTCAGGTGCAACACGGCACCCTCTAGCATTATACAAAAAACTAAATAAGCATTTTAGTTTCTCATCACTAATACTCTCAGTACACAGAATTTCGTCGAATTGGCCTGTTATTGAACAAAAATATATTCAAAAAATTAAATAACGAAATTTTCTTGTTCGTATGATCTTTTTATCTTGAAATTAGTCAAAGATTTTCGCTTAAAAGTTGGTAAAAGTACTTAATAAGCACTCTGTATAATGCTAAAAACAAAACCAATGAAAATGTTTAACCTGGAGCTTATAAGCTATTCTTTCAGACTTGATCAAACAGACTCAACTTTTGCTAACCATTTTTTACAAGCAGATATACCTTCTAGATAGCCTAAGCATTTTGCATAATCGAACCAAAGTTTTCAAATTAAATACGCAATGGAGATTCATAGGTATCAAAAATTCTATAACAATATCCTGAGTTATCAGTTAGATACCGAAGTGATCTTTTCCTTTGTCTTCCAAACTACAGAATAATTCTTAGAATATTAGATAATAATTATCTCAACTCCAGTTCACTCTGTTACCCAGGTTCCACCTGTTTCGAAATTCCTGATGAGCCCTTACTCTGAATTACAATCTCATTAACCCTAATATACTTCAGTTTCTATTTATGCTTGAAATGTTTATTGTTCACTTGATAATTTTGTGTCTGTTTGATAATGACATTTTGGTGTTGAAACCATAGTAAAGTTTTCATGTTACTTTTAAAAATTGCACAAAAATTGAGTAATTGTTCTTGCATTTAATTATATTAATTAATTACTCTATAATTCGTAAACTCGAGTGCAGTCATTCACTTCATCCAATTGAGCAGGGCGAATTGTATCACCCCCGACTAGATTGCCGCGATACAATTAAACATAAGTTTTAAAGTGTGGTAAAATATAGGTTTTCGGGTCAAAATCAAGAATTTAAATGTACCTAGAAGTACGTAATTGCATAGTACGCTGCGCCTTCAGCCATTCGTTAGCGTAATTGAACCAGAAATCGGTAGGGAATTCTATCCTATGCAAACAGTCCTCTCTGAATAATGTCACAATCATTGAATTTATGAATACAATCCGTTAAACGACCGGATTTCGAAGATATTTACACTACGTACGTTTATTTGTAACGGAAGCTTATACTGCGGAAGTCATCTTCCGTTAATTCTCTACAAACAAAACCTCTTACGTAGTGCTTTTTGCACGCCAGGAAGATCAGGTAAAGCATATTTAGAAATAATATTTCAAACTCTTGGGAACTTCCAATTAACCACAAACCTGAAAACAAGGAGATTGTTACTGAAACGATCATCTGAATGCTTTGAACAAGAACTTCGTGAACTACTTAATCGGAAATGGAAATGAGGGTATGAGTGAAATTAACCCAATTAAGCGTATGTATAAATCCATATTTGAGAAGTGCGCAATATCTCCTCCGTAAACTGTACAAATTGTTCAGCTCCAATGGAATCCTCCCGTTCCGAAACAGGGAACATGTCATATTGAATCTTGTTGTACTTTAGGAGACGTATTGTTTGCGGCATAGTGACATATCAACAAGAGAGGAATTGTAATACGTTGGCAAGAGGTTTTATCCTGTAAATCCAACAGGATAACATGCAAACTGGTCGCTTGGGAGTTGGCGTGTTTCTACGCAAAGAGAATGCCTTGTCACTGAACTTATGATACTAAGGGTTGGCTTCAAATGGGGTCATTATGTTTTTGCCGTTAGCGTGATTTACTTAATAAATCCATGTTTTGAAGAGAATAGCAGCTTTACTTGTAATTTATTAATCAACTGCACATAGTTACTGCTCTGGAACCAATCGTAAATTCTGAGATTATAATGTTGCCGGATAATGTTTCTCATCCTAAGACTGGAAATCCCCTATCGTAATTTATAAACCATGGATTAGAAGAAGTCGAAGAGTTACTGTGGCTTTCAAATTGGAGCACGCAATTCAGAAAACAGTAAAATGGTATAAAACAGTTTATTGTCTAATTTCCACAAGAGATTCCGACTTTTGCATCATTTTTGAATCATAAATTCCAAGGAGTAAGGAAATTCCATCCTCAGCATACTATTTCAAATTCTATAAATCTCATAAATAAACTTTATAAACACACCTTTGAAAATAATTCCATATAATAGTCTAGGAGCTAGAGCGATATGGTGGGCCTAAATGAATACAACTAGGCACTACTGTATATTGGTGGAGAAAGGTTCAATGTTCAATAGCTCTCACAGAACGAATCCTGTATTATCAGGCGTTTCCAAGATACAGTCACCTCAGATTTTGAACTTCCTCATTGCACGAACCCCTTTTCTGAGTTGTATATTGAAAAGCATGTAATTCTTATACGTTTGCAGATAGTGCCAAGGTTTTTTATCGAGGCAATTTCTTGGAGCTGGCCAGTTAATTTAGAAGGCGGCATGGCATGCACGAACACAATTTCTAGCCTTGGGAAAAATGTTTGTTGTTGTTGCCAGTTGTTGAAGAAACACACGCCAAGGTTTTTTTATACGGGCATTTCCGAGTAATTGTCCATTATATGAACCAAAAGTGGACATTTTTACCACTTTACGACTAAAATGAGTGCATTGCAACAAAAATTGTTGTCAGAGAATAACCAATATGAGTGCCTATGTTTTTTTCCCTGAAAAATCTCTCCCTCAACCCCAAAAATCTGTCCAAAAAAGAATCAGTAATTTTGACATCAATAAATTTGATTTGATAAATCACAATTATTGAGACTCCGACAACGAGTAAATATGAAAATTACTCATTTTTTTGTGGGGGAGGTTTTCGAGGTTGAGGTAGGGGTTGTATTGAGAAAAAACATCGGCGCTCATGCTGGTTATTCTTTGACAACAAATTAACGTATTTGACATGATGCCAAGGTATGTTGTCACAATGCACCCGTTTCAGCCGTAAAGTGTTCAAAAAGTTTTCCAAATAATGGCTTATTACTCCGGAACACTCCGATCAAAAACCATGTCATGTGTTTTTTCGACAACTGGCAACAATAAGAAACATTTTGCATCAGGTTAGAAACTGTGTTGGTGCATTCTATTTAGCCTACTGCTCTTGGTCTTGGGATAATGATAGCTGTGTAGATCCAGCTGCTTAGGCCCCAAACCAAACTTCATGCTAATTGCTCTCTTACAATGCCAAAAGATTATGATATCCTTTTGACACCTAGTCTCCAGTTGCTTCTGCTCTTCATCCATGGTGCCTCTCAGATATTTCTCCTCGAAAAAGTCAACTGACTTATCCCCGATTACTACCTCCTTCAGAGGATCGATTTTGTACATCCTAGAGATGATAATGATAGTTTTCTCCGGCTGAATGGAAAATTTGTTCTCTCTATACTAGACTTCTGTTTACGTTTAGGTTAGTCTTAGGCGGAAACAAGATTGATTCACTTCACTTTTATGACTCTCTGACGAATAAAAATGCATGCTGAAAAGATTGAAATGTCAGGTCTATTCTCAACGAGACTAAAAATTAATTAGTAATGCGGTGTAATTATCGAGACTTGTTGAACAAGCTCCTGCAAGTTACCCCCGTAGGCTCCTCCAGAGAGTATGGCGATGTCATCCGTATAATGTTGATATCAATTTCTTTAGCATGGCAGGGTACGTATCAGTATTGCAATCCTGAGAACAAAACTATACAGTTTGTGTTTTGTAGCAATTATTTAGAAGATTGGGCCTTTTATGTTTATGCACGATGTTCCTACTTCCTTGTACAAGGTCAGAGAGAATGGATCCATTTCCGAAGTTAATTCATTTCTCAATATAATGAGATACGAATACCAATCAAGCCCTTATGCTCTTACGAGAAATATTAGTTTAGTTTTTTTCTTCGGTTGAAAGCGCGTCATAAATCTCTAAGTAGCCCCAATTTTGTCGAATTACCCTCACCCATTTTAAATCTCATTGTACCGGTCTCTCAAATTCAATTTACTGATTGAATTTTAATCTCTTAATCTTGATAAATCAATTAGGAAGGCTTTCAAAGCAATATCCAAGAGAATGATGTAACTGGTTGAGTTACCTTTCATCAAAATCAACAAGGAAAATACGAGGCAACTAAGTGCATCTATTAAATTAATGCACATTCCAGCTACCAAGTTTGCCAAGTAATGTACTTGATCGGTTTACCTGATATCAATAACTGTTTGCGTTTCGTTTCTAATTACACGTGACAAGAAAAGATATATCACTTAAGTTATAAACAATCACACTCTGGAACTATCTCTTAGAGTTAGCAAAATAATAATATGATTAGAAGCAAATTTTCAGTATTATATTTGGAATCGAATGGGTCACACTAGGTAATTGACTTATGTCAATTAATAATAACTTGATGTATTAATTCATTGTTTTTTAAAACCACTATTGCCCCAAGAGGAACTGTTAGCGAGATTGATGCTAGCTTGTGTTCCCGTGCAGCAAAATTGACGCATGTTACTCCGGGTGCCGGATTTCAGGGGTTGGATGTCGCTATTTTGAACCATTATTATGAATTTATTATATTTGCTTTATTTTGGATAAAAATTACTCAAAAATCGAAGTCTTTCGGTGCCATCGAGGTAACATTAGGTTCTTACACAATACTACAAAACGGCTTAGTTAGGACTATGAGCTTATATTTTTTTCACATACTTTGACTTCATGAGAGGGAAACGTATAATGTTCGAAGAACATCGTGTGAGCCAGCGGTGGAATCATTTTTCTTGAAGATTTGGAGGTTATATGTACAGGATGTCCTCGAACTGCGTGGTTAAAATAAAATCGAAGATTCCTTGATTCGAAAAAAATTTGATGAGCCTTTTTACTCTTGCCTCAAGTGTCTTGTTTAGCCGGTAGAGGGCTTCAAAGTTGCAAAAATAATTTTGTTTTTTCGGTATAACTTGAGCACGTGATGAAGGACTTTTACAATATTTCGCAGGTGAGTTACTGTCAATAATAGCCGTTTTTGAGAGCGGTGCATAGAGCCTTAGAGACCATAGAAATGGCTCAAACTTGAGGATGTAACGGGAAAAGTGTCCAGAACTTTTTTGTGGTAGATGTAATTCACTCTTTATTTTTTACATAGATAGCTTATTTAATTTGAAAACTTTACTTACTCATAGAAAATTTTGATAAAATCAACGGATTAGCTTGAAAAAAATAATTTTCGAGTCTCTGCAATTTTGGCTTACTAATATTACTTGATTAAAATACCTTAGTTGCCTTTGCTTTTCTAATGTCATTTTGACATTTGGAGAATTTATTCTCAAAACTTTCAGTTTTTACTTTGCTTTCCGTAAAAATTTTATAAAATTATGGATCAAAATTTCACTAACACTGAAATGGTTAATATCTCGGTAAAACACGAATAATAAAAACAATAGAAATGGGGAAAAGATGTGATTATTTAGGAAAAACAAATGCTAAATTAAAAGGAACAACGAAACTTTTTGGGAAATCGCTAAGGCATCAATTGTTCGAAATGTTGCCCATTTTCCTGAATACACAAATTAATTCGTTTCAAGAAATTCGATTGAACTCTGGCTAGTACTTCAGGATCATTCTTCAATAAATCCGCTTCATGATCAATTCGTTGCAACAATTCCTCTCGTGTGTTTACTGGAGCTGCATAAAATTTCGACTTCAAAGCGACCCATAGAAAGAAGTCGCAGGGAGTCAAATCAGGGGAGCGGGCCGGCCAGTTCACTGGTGCATCGTGTCCTCTACCTATCCAGCGATCTGGATATTCCGAATTCAAATGTCGCCTCACAGCTAATGTGAAATGAGGAGGTGCACTATCATGGATAAACCAGGCCACGACGAATGTGTAAGGGCAAGTCTTCCAACAGTTCAAGTGGCCTTCGTTCCAAAAAGTTCAAGTAGTTCTCTCCGTTCAATCGTTCGGGTATAACGGTAGGGCCAATAATAAAGTTATCCACAATTCCAACCCAAACATTGATTTTAGTTTGATTCTGAAAATATGTTACTTCCGTTTCATGAGGATTTTCATCAGCATAGAAATGTTCATTATGGAGGTTAAAAAGAGCACATCTCGTGAAAGTATCTTCGTCCGTGAACAGAATTCTTCTAAAAAAATTGGGGTTTGCGTTTTGTCTTTGGACAATAAGCCGACAGAAATCTAGCCGATGACCTGGATCCATGGGCAATAAGTCTTGAACTGTTTTAATATGATAGGGATACAACAGTTCTTCTTTCAGTACATTATGAACTAATGATTTTGAGGCTCCAATACGAAGTCCCAAACGTAGTGGCTTATCCCAGGTTCAGTTTCAACCGCTTCCAGTATCGCTTCTTCGAGCTCTAACGTCCTTCTTGTCCGTCTGCGTCCAGTTTCTCTGCGATTTGCTTCAAATTTGCCAGTTTCGCGAAGGTTTGCCGATTTTGAATTCTGCGATGCGGATATCTTTCCCTTCTCCGGCCATTGCAACGACAAAGTCCATAAATCAATAACATATCAACCATTTCAGTGTTAGTGAAATTTTGAGCCATAACTTTATAAAATTTTTACGGAAAGCAAAGTAAAAACTGACAGTTTTGAGAATAAATTCTTCAAATGCCAAAATGACATTAGAAAAGCAAAGGCAACTAAGGTATTTTAATCAAGTAAAATTAGTAAGCCAAAATTGCAGAGACTCGAAAATTAATTTTTTCAAGCTAATCCGTTGAATTTATCAAAATTTTCTAAGGGTAAGAATAGTTTTCAAATTAGATGAGCTATCCACATAAAAAATATCGAGTAAATCACATCGACCACAAGAAAGTTCTGGACACTTTTCCCGTTACATCCTCAAGTTTGAGCCATTTCTATGGTTTCTAAGGCTCTGTGCTCCACTTTCAAAAATGGCCATTATTGACAGTAACTCACCTGTTGAATATTGTAAAAGTTCTTCATCACGTTCTCAAGTTATACCGAAAAAACAAAATTATTTTTGCAATTTTGAAGCCCTCTACCGGCTAAACAAGACACTTGAGGCAAAAGTGAAAAGGCTCATCAACTTTTTTTCGAATCAAAGAATCTTCGACTTCATTTTGGCCACGCAGTTCGAGGACACCCTGTATATGTAAGCACTTCCAAAACTTTGCTGTTCGATAGAAAGTGAAGTCTGGTAGTAAGAAGTTATGCAGGTCTCGAGCTTGACAATGGAGAGATGACTAGTTTGAGCTCGTCTACTTCGTCTTTCTGGAATCTCTCGTAGTGGATCAGCAGAAGAGACTTCTGATGAACATCGACCATGGAAATATTTATAGAGAAGGGAGAGATCTCTCACCCTCCGACGATGTCCTAGAGAGGTCGATGACTTCCAAGTGTGACATCATCAATCCTCTGGATAGGATCCATGAGCTTCAGCGTATGTTTGAAGCCGAACTCCAAACATGTGAACAGTACTCCAAGACTGGTCGAATCTGTGCTTTGTAGATTATGAGGACCTGCTGGGATGTAAAGTAGCTCTTGGCACGGAATGGAAAACCAGGTTTTGGTGTTTCGCTGCTCTGGCGGTATGGAGTGTACCATCATATGCAAAAAATACGGGACCGGTATTCACTCCCAGCAGATCGTTTATATGGAGCAGAAAAAAGTTGGTGCCAAGACAGATTTCTGTGAAACACCAGCATAGATGTCTATTGTATCTATCACCACATTGAGTTATCATCTATCTGAGAGAAGACTCAATAATAAGCGACAAAGTTGAGGCATCAAACCATATGACGGAAGTTTCCAAAGAAGGCTTTGGTGACAGACTCGGTCCAAATGCTTTGGAGATATTCAATGCTAAGCTAGAGATTCTACACGTTTTTCGATAGGCTTCTGCCATATATGTATTATGTAGGAACGCAGGTCTACTGTTGATCTCTGCTGACGAAAGCCATATTACCGGTTGTTCACGACTTTGAAGTTCTCTAGTTATCGGATGAGCTCGATGTTGATTGCTTGCAGCAGAAAGGTTGACTTTTTGTTGTGATGAAGTAGCCAGTGTGCCATCATCTTTGGTTAGGGGAGAGAACAAACTGGAAGTGAAATTTTTATCAACTGCTTTGGTGAAAGTTAAAAAGGGAAGAGAGTCATTCGGGCATTTGATAAGCTTTGATCTCACTTCTGCATTATATGCCTTTCCCGGAGGGTCTGCTGTTTCATTGCACATATTTCTGACAGCCAACGACGGTATCCTGTTTGGTTTGAGGTGACAGCCCTAGAACAAATTCCATTGAACCATCGTTCACCAGATGATAGTGGTTTGTTGGTATGGGATATGTGGGTTTCCATTCCTAATCTGTTAATATTCGAAATCTCTGTGGCACATTGCGTTGGGTCATCAGAGTTGAAACATACGCTTCTCCGAGGAAACTCGGAGAAAAACATGCATAATTTTCCACCTTATTGTCCTACACAATCTCCTCAAGTTTGGCAACATCCTTTTCAAACATCCTGTATATTCAACACCTTGCCTGCAGGAATGTTAATTCCAAACTTATATTTGCTTAAAACCAATTTGATGCGATATTTAATTCGAAATTTTACAATGTTAAAGAATTTCCATTTTAGTTCAATGTGAGGAAGAACATTAACTAATCTCATAGCTGTTATGTGTCATATTGTATTATTTTCATCTTTCTATTATATTAATAATTTAGTTAATTTTGCATTTGACGATTCTTAGTGATCCCTTCTCTAACATGGCACGGTTACATCTTTGAGAGGCAAACAGATCCAGAGTACAGGTACAACCACTTGATGTACCCACTTCTACCATTGCTTTGATCGTAGAACCTAGTTTCATTCCTTTCCGGTATATCTGAATCGAATTTACCTCGAAAAGAAAATATCGAATACATCCGATACGTGTGCTATTGGATGGAATGGTATTAGCTCGAATCAACAGAAGCGGCGGCGCCAGAATCTGCAGTAGTATTTATGAATTCGCCGCTTAACCAAACCATCAATAAAGATTTTAAACGTTTGTTTACAGAGATTAAATCGTCGGATTTCTGTTTGAGTTTCTCCAAGTTGAGTTGAACTATCGAATGTGACACCGATAGTTCGCGCATTGTGGAAAAGTAGCGACGATGTGGGTCACGGTCTCGGAAATTATCATCGTAGGTGCTTCCGCTGTATGGTATTTACGGCCGTGGAATTATGATTTTCACATTACGTAGACTGTGAAACGGATTTCATTTTCTATATTTTAAATGCATTGAAATTGAAATGATCGTACATCAACATTTAAAACACCATGTGTCTTCTTCGGATACTTTAAAATAAACAAAAAACAATATTATTATGATATTTAATGACCAAAACGATACCATCAATTGAGCATATGTCAACAATTTCATAACTTACCTCTCACCAGAACCATTAACCAGTCTACAGTGAGAAGCAATGTTATTTCATCCTGAAATAAACTTACAAATAATCTTATAACATAGAATTACTGCTTGGACATAATAAAATGTTTTCTTAGGTGTTAGGATAATGTTATTCCATTCAAAAATAAATTTACAAATAACCTATCAACCTAGAATTGCCGCTTGAAGATAATATACGTTTTCTTCTGTGTTCAGCGTAATTGTAGAAGACAGGAGGAATATCTTCTGTTCAATGGGACTGAGCGTCGGCCCCACCGAACTCACCCTAGTTGTGTTTACAACGGAAAATTTTTGACCTCAAGCCCATCTAATTGGAATGCAGCGTTATCGAATTAAAGTGAAAGGTCAAATCTGGGAATGAAACGAGATGAAAATTCCTCTGGGACAAGCAGGAGAAAAAAAAAACCTTCGAAGCCACAAAAAGCTTAATGGTATGTAGAAACTTCGCCGGAAAAAACTTGAGATGTAACCCTGTGGTGGATGTACATAGCAACAGGGAGACTGATCATCACGTATGGAGCTAGTTCAAGGATGAGCCCTTGGAAAATCCAGAGACTAGCTTGTTTATGCATAACAGGTGCAATAAAAACATAAATAAAAGCTGCTACAGAAGTAATCCCAAACTTCACATCCCTCCATATGGCAGTGAAGAATATGGCGACAAGAGTAATAAACGGGATGAAATACCATTGTGATAACGAGCCTTTCTCCGGTTCATTTGATTTTCTAAAGGTTATCAATTCACATATTTCATCAAATTCATTCTTATATATTATTTGCTTTGGTCAACTAATATTAATATAACTTATAGTACGTGTACCAATAACTAGGGCCCGATATCACAAGTTTCTCATTAGCTAGAACTATCAGGCAACAATACGGTGAATGAATATATGTAATGCTCACTCTTCTCTGGTTGAGACTAACATATTGATTAAGCACTGTGTGATCGAAGGTAATTGATGAATTACGCGAAGTAGAAGAACTCTTTGTATATATATATATAGCTGTTGATTGAATCAAAGATGGCTCAGTTGATAACTCCTAAGCTTTGATAATTTGATATATTTATTAGCATTTATTAAAATCAAATGTTACATGTTCTAATATGAATACGATTTTTTGAACAATAGAAACTTCCATATATGTCGTTCCCCTTCGGCAAAGTTCAATAATTTCCATCCGATTCTTGTTCATTTTCCATGACGTATTTCTGTCGGATGTAAAAAAGCAAGAGAAATTGTTTCACATAATACGACCGTATTTTTAAGAAAGTTTGTATTTACGAAGCATTGTCAAAGACCACCTTATGAAAATCTGCAATTCAAAACATGGTATTCTTTTGTTCGTCTTCGATGTGCCAGTATCTCCCGACGTAGATGGCGGAACGCGGATTTGCATAAAGAATGATGAGTACGTGACGGCTGTTCTTATAATCAATCAAACATTCGACGGATCTCGCAGACTTTCAGTCTCCTAGTTAATCACATTTCCGTTCTGAGAACATTAAACTAGGTGATTTTTCTGCCACATTCTGCTCTTAAGTTTCTTATCAATAGGAGGAAATTAGTGTCGAACGAAAGCAGGCAGAACGTCTCCTTCGTATAAAGAGAAGGACACACTTCGCCAGAATCTCTATGTCATCAGGAAACCTTAGGAGATGTGAGTGTTTATCTGTTATATTCAAACCTGAAAACATACAGCAAGAACAAGTACATCGTACTCCCGCATAATCGTTCAGGTCATTACTAAGTCAGTTCCTGCTGAATCCATCTTTAAGTCTTCATCCTTCATAAGGAGTGAATGTAGGAGGCCTGGAAGTGTCGAGAATGCCTATGTCATCTATAGAGCGTGAAAAAAACGTGACTTTCACATCCATCTTTCCCCATTTCCATAACTTTTCCCAGAGCTCTCCACAGAGATCTCAGTGACCCCGCGTCACGTACGTCACGTTATTCGCAGCATGATTACTATCCTCTACATATATGCAGCGAGGTCCAGTGGTAGGGATCACGCGATCACTCTGACCCGGGGTCAAGAATTTTACATCTCTAGTACATAGTCTATCTATAAGGTCTATACATTGTTGTAGATTTGAGGTTTCATGGAGGATGTTACGCTGATGCTAGCTCAGTCAACTCCTCCCTAGTATTTTCCTTTTCCTCGTAAGCTCGGCCCCACATTACTCCACTTTATCTTTTCTATTTGGTTTGAGGAGATCTGAAAAATTCTTATGGATATAGTTGTATTATCAAGTATATAAGAATGATTCTTCACTTGATAATTTTGATCTTGATATATGCCAGTTGTGTGTAACTGAGCTAGTTGTGGTCAATACGAGACACGAAAGGTTATTTCAAAACATTACACTTTTATATAATATTTCACCATATTCATGACAGACATTCGGAAGTATCTATGTCCTCGACTGTATGAATCCATAAGACTCACTAGAAAAATACATTTTCGTTTCGTGAATTTCTGCTAGAATAACATTTTTGTTGTTATGGGTATATTTACTTTTTGTCTAATCTACGACATGTTTCTCTCGTAAGCTTGGGAGGAATTTCCAGTTTACACACATATATAATTGCCGCAGTCTCCCTCTAACAGATGGTTCCCTACCCACGATAATCTCGAGCAATTAAACCCAATTACTCCAAGACATTATTTGTAACGCCATAACTCAGCAGCGATGTTACTTATTCTAGATAATTGCAGAACTTGTCTTACACTAATTTAAGTACCGGAACAGGGATTCTGTTCCTCCGGTTTTGCTGCCCCCGGCGGATATATATTTATGCTACCTTTTACTTCCTGACTCGCAAAGACGTGCATTCCATTTGCTTCTCAGGACGTCCTAGAAGTTTTGTAGTGAATAAACCTTCGAAAATTGCAAATCAAGATATTGGAAATGATAAAAATCGAATAGAGATCGTAAAAATTACGTGAGAAATTGTGTATGAATGCTTAAAACGTTTGCAATAGCTTAATAAATATTGTCCACTTCTTAGTGCACTTGAAATGTAAATGTGTCTTCCAACAGTTCCCTTTAATACCTTTATGCAATTTTTTTCCTTCAGAATATACTCTGGAAGTATTCATGGAATGCCGGAAACGGATATGGATAGAGCTGAAGACTGTATATCTAGTATTGTATCGTCCGCAATCGAATATAAATTCAGTCAAGTGTGAAAGTCATTTCCTTTTTTCCGATGCGGCGAATAAATGTTGTGAAGACCAAAATCTCGAGTTTATTGTTGTTTTCGGTTAATTTTTGCCTCTTGAGTACGATTTTATTGCTATTATGGTCCTTAAATGCATACATACATTTTCGAATTGTTATAAACAAATTATTATAACTCAAAAAGGAAAAAGGAATGTGACATTCTCATTCATTTTTATATGCTATGCATACTCGGAACTTGATTCTTCTAACAAAATTGTTTGTATTGAGTCTTAATATAACAAAAAATTGTTTTTTTCAATAAAAATTAAAACTCTCAAATTCGTTTCTACAATTTGTTTGTCAAACATTGCTTCTTTGAAACTTTCTTCAATATTCATCGTCTAAATCTCGTGCACTAAGACTCCTCTATAAAATGTTCTGTATTTATGCGATTCAAAATTGAGATTTTTCTAGGAACATACATATCTATTTGTTTTGATTTTTTTCATATAATTTATTTGATTATCAATACAGATCAATTTTGAATACACATTACAGCTGGAATTTTGGCACAATTCGTATACTTGTTCATAAATAATTTGTTTATAATAATTCACAAATTTATGTATGCATTCAAAGACCATGATAGCAATAAAATCGTACTCATGAGGTCAAAATTATCAGGAAACGACTATAAACTTGACATTTTGGTTAAATTCATATATTTCTTAATAAATATAATTTGTGTATAACAAATTAACAAATTTGTGGGTCTAAATTCGCCGATATTGACGATAAAATTGAATTCAGAAGACCAAAGTCTATTTGTTGATAAACATATTTTTTGTTTAACTATTTTCATATGTACACTGACCAAAAATAGTCTCCAACTGATTAAAAATGGTCAAGTTTAGCATTTTTATGTATTCTCGAAAATGAGCTGATCAAATTGTTTATTTGATGTTTATAAGCAATATAAACAATTTGCGCAACTTTATTTGTGGTCAAGTTTTTTTCTGATGACATTCTGAAGGGAACGTACTTTGTCCTATCAAAATCGATCCATTTCTCTAGGATTTACGGGTCCAATACCCGTAATTTGACTGCACAGTATAACAAAAGGCGCTGTGGTCTAGGGCATAGGATACCTGGCTCCCAATCTGTAGACTCGGGTTCGATTCCTAGAAGAAGGAAATTTGTTGTTCTACATTTTCTCGAAAATATTATCACTTTGTTGTGTAAGTGTGAAGAGTAAATCTTATAGAATGTGAAACAGTTATATAAAAATCAGTAACCGAATCAAATGATTTGTGAAAGGTAACCTTGACACACACACACTTCTTATGCATTTTCCAAGAGTCAACACATTTCTAGTTTTATTCTAACATTTGACACTGTTTGGAAACCTGCAAACGGACATTCACTATTATGGAAAATAAACATAAAAACTGGGAGAGTTAGACAATTCCGACTTGAAACGTAGCTATTATCTCAAAGTTTCGCGATCGAGTCTGTGCGAAATATCTTCGAACTATCGCATATAGACAATAGTGTCATAAACCTAAGCTGGTAACTCATAAACTATCAGCCGAAAGCAATGGTGTATGAACAATAATTCACAAAGGGTAAAAAAGCCCCGAAATGGGGCTGATTCAATAAATAAAAATGAACGCACTCGGCGAATCGTTCCCCATTGTGAGTCATTGATCAATGTTTTTATAGTTGAAATTGTGCCATGTATAATTTATTGGGTTGGGTTTTGAATGTGCCAAAAGTATAAAACACACCTATATATATGGGAGAATGATATTAATTACAACCGCTCATATTTTAGCAGACCGAGTTCACCGCCTTTTACGCTTTTGTACACGAGATTAAATTGAAATTATTTTTTAAGTTAATCTCTATATATGAGTTGTGAAATATAACGTTTTACACCTCTAATCGAACACGGTGCACTTCGTCCTCCGACTAATTAATTTAAATACACATGATACAAAAGGAATCAATGCGTTTTATTATTGACCAGCAGAATGTAATTTTGTTTTTGTCAGATGACAACAGAGAGAGAAATCTAGTGGCGTCAGATCAGGAGATCTGGCGTGGCGTTCTTGAGGTTGTCCGGGTTCTCTCTCGGACAGAATCAGCCTGCTGAGGAGGGTTCGTAAATCAACACTCAGCTCATCAAGCAAAACAATTCCCACATTATCAACCAGATTTTCGATTGGATTGGGTGATGAATGAATCCCATTCATTTTGTAAGTTAATCCCTGATTAATTGTCCTGATTAGCTTCTATACCCCCTTGTTGTTATTAGGATGTGAAAGCCCGCCGTATCTTGAACAGTTGACTCCCACGGATAGTTAATATTTGAAATTTTTGGCTCCCGGATGAATTCTGCGTCACAAAGGCACCACTTGATGCCGACGTTCCACCAACCATTCTAGCTGGCATCTTCAGGGTAAGTTTGAGGCTTGACCACAGTAATCTTTTGCTACCTACCGATAAGTATATTTATAGTTGAAGTTATGTATTTCAATTGTATCTGAATACCTCCTGGCATAATGACACTGAAGCTCGAGCGTAGTTGCTCAGAATAAATAACTAATCCTGAGGATGACACTGTCTGATAGAACTATTGTTAATATTATGTTTTTGAAGGGTTAATTTGAGTACTATTCGAATGTTATTATTCAGTGTGGATATTCGAAAATGGAATAATTGATTATTGGAAGTAGGTTGAAACGGTTTAAAAACTTTCAGACCTGGGTCTGTGAATTGATGATTGAATCAATGATTGTAATGGAGTATATTGTGCGAGATCCAGTTATCTCTGACTGTGTACTTTGAACGAATACAGTACCGTGCGTGTGTGTATAAAGCCTCAATTTGCCACAATTATCACAACAATATATGGGACTGATTCATACTTCAGTCTATTGCGAGGATTATCGACGAATAAAATACCAGACCAGTCGAGCGCGGATCCACGCTCTGTCTGTTCGATTTGAGCAAAGAACTACATTAGCCAGTGTTTTATTAAGAGACGCCTCATCGCTAACAAACATGTTCTCGTTCTATATTGTATAAGCAATAGGTCACATCAAAGCGAATACCCAAACAAATATTACACTGAGAATGTAATATAACGTGCAGCCGACGGTTTTGTGGAAGCTTCAGATCAAGAGCAAACTGTAAATATGCTTAAAATATACCTCCCTTTCCACGTTCGGTTCTTTCATTTCTCCCCTGGGTGTTGTTTGTTTTTATAGACCATAATGGCCATTCCCTACCAAACAATCATGATGATTATATCTAAATACTTAACAAGAACGTTTTGATGATGATGTTCGACTAATTTGGATAATATGCCGGCACTCTTAATATTCGAATAATCTTCATTTCTGGATGTAAAATGACTATTATATGCCAACGTATATAATAATGATTCTTATGTAAGTATCTCAATTGGATTATGTGTATTAAGGACGCTTCACGTAATTGTTTTTCAGGGTTGAATTTTGCCTCTTGTGAATAGAAATGAACCTAATGAATACATAGGATGTATTGCCTACATTTCATTTTCTCCAACAGCCTTAAGACAGTTAGAGTCCAATCAATTAGAAAAAAATGGAAAGAAGACCCTTTCTAATGATTATCATACACTCATTGCACTATTATCCGTGCTATCTCGGGTGATGGAAGGAGCAATAAACATCGAGCTCATCCAACACCTAGAGAGCTCCCAAATCGTAAATGACCTTCAATAAGCCTTTGGTCAACAGAGATCAACTGGAGACTTGCGTGCCTACGTAACACTTATATGCCACAGATCCATTGCCTACTTCCCCGGCAACTGTATGATGAACAGTTATTATTCTGCCACGATACTGGGGATAACAATTCCGGGATGGGGTGTGCTCATTCCCCGGTCAAGGTGCTAGGTATAATCTAGTTCGAACTCCACATGGGTTTGTTTATTTGATATTCCACAGATCCATTGCCTACTTCCCCGGCAACTGTATGATGAACAGTTAAGCTATTGCATATAGCTTTTACGCGGGCTTTGAGCGCGGCGACCGAATCAAGAAATTCCGTAACGAAAAATAATGTAAGACCTAAACACCTAACATGTGTCAAATTAATTAATTAATTTGAAGTTTCTAAAAGAGAGAAATTTCTATATTTTATACGAATGTTAGAACACTCTAGCGCTTTAGACTCCGGGATTTTCACGTGGCCTATCGAAATCAGAAGGTTCGAATTATCTAAAAACATATTTGCATGAACTCCAGACGTCCTATGTAATTAGCTACGAACGAAATCATTTTGACATATGCCTCGAGGAGCTTGCTACGCGTCAGTTAGAGTTTATACGTTAGACGCGCGTAGCAGAGACCTGAAAGTACCTGTTTCTATTAAGCTATTGCATATAGCTTTTATCGCGGGCTTTGAGCGCGGCGACCGAATCAAGAAATTCCGTAACGAAAAATAACAGGAACTCGTTTATGTTGCGCTCTCTCGGGTGACTAATATTGAAAAATTGTATATCACGACAAAAAACGATAATTCTAATTGAAAGCAAGCTGCATCGACTGCATCTTTGTTGCAAGAATTCAAAGACTGCCTTTAAATAGTGTTCAGACGACAGCTCAAAGTGTCTTAGATTTCATTAGTAATAGAAATGGCATTCCAATAATGACATCCAATTGCCCAAGTCTGAATAGTCACAAATACGATTTACAAGATTCAGTTACGAGACAAACAAATGTGTTACTTCTTACCGAAACTTGCATGGCGCATGATAATCCGATTGAAATACCTAATTTCAATTGTATTGTTCAATTCAAACGAGATACTGTTCCAAAACGTGGGGTAGCTATTTACCAGAATAATAATAATGTAACTATTATTATGACTGCGAATATTGAATTAAATATTGCACACGTTAGCGATGTTAATGTTAGACGCTCATTTGTTGGAGATATTTGTGCGTGCTTATGCAAACTTAGAAATGGCCTACACATAGTCATGGTAGCAATTTACATTTCTCCGAATCCAAAATTGGACGAGGTAGAGCATTTTATTCATCGCACGTCACTGGAGTACACTGAAGAAGGGTCGAAAATACTTGGTACAAATGATAATAAATTTCCACTTATCTTGGCTGGCGATTTCAACATCAACTCTGCTGATAAAAAATCAGAGCGGTTGACAACTTTTCTTTCGGAAAAATTGAATTTGAAAATGAATAATGATCCACAAGAATCCACAACAAAATATGGGACCACCATTGACGCGGTATTTTCCAGATATTTAGAGGATATCAAGTCTCAAACTTACGTCTCTTATTTCAGTTATTCAGTTACCATAAGCCTATAGTTTCAATGATAACAAATTCCTGAATAACCTACATGTATAGTAAGATAATAAAAATAATTTAAACGATATTAACTTCTCATTTATTCAATAAAAGAAAAAAAATTGTTTTCTTATCGGTCACCACGCTCAAAAGTAACTTGAATTAATATCAAAGAAAAAACTTGAATTAAAATATCAAAGAAAAAAAAATACTGAATAAAAAAAAAAAAAATAATTATAATTGTATAAGTTGAGAAAAAATGCTATGCAATAGCTTTACCGCGGTAGTTCCCGAGTGCCACACGTATCTTTTTTATTATTCTGCCACGATACTGGGGATAATAATTCCGAGATGGGGTGTGCTCATTCTCCGGTCGAGGTGCTAGGTATAATCAAGTTCGAACTCCACATAGGTTTGTTTATTTGATATTTAGATTATGATCAAACTGCCACTGAAAAATCTGATGTGTATGAACTCTGTTCATTCCTAGCAACATTCAGTATGTCCTTTAATTGATTTTTATTTAATAGAAAAAAAATCATCAGGCATAAATCAAATAACTTTTTGACATTTCCAAAAGAACGTGATCGCACAATTGCATTATGTTGGGCATATCTGCATATTCGTGATTGTTGACTCCATTTTTTCCAATTCGTCTAGAAAACGTTATCAAGGATAGATTAAGATATTTTCAATGCCTGGATATATGATCCACTATAGGACTAGGTTTGTGTCAGATTAGGTCCGGGTTAGGTTAAGTAAAACCGTTGAGCCTGGTTAGGTTCAGTGTTTACCAAACGCGAGTGAACCAACATCATCTAAGCCCTTGAAGCGGGGGTATACATATCTTGCGGAACCATCTAAGAGATCAACTTTCCATGGAGAAGCAATGATGCTGCCAAACGCTGCTTGGAAATGAGGTAGGATCAAGCACAAGCGAGATATTTTCGCTAAGTAGGCAAGGCATCAGGTATATCTCCGAGATCTTAACAGGTCACAGAAGGGATGAGTGATACTTTCTCCGCGGAAGGCCAAACTTGAACGAGGCCGGTGATAGCTCGTAAACTCAGTCTATCACGAATAGGCGAGTGAGACTAAACTTCGGCAGATGCTTGGGAATAGTCAGCAAGCATGGTGCCTACTGCCCCCAAAGGTATGTAGGTTCTCGCTGAAAGTAGCCTTTGCAGACAGAACGGGGCGGAAAAAGGTGCCTCTGCGTGAACGAGGCACCACATAACGTTTACCCATGAAAACCACGGCGCAGTGCCTTCCTATCACAGACGACTGGTCGCAACGGATTCACGGCCGTGGTAGACATATGCGGTAGGCTATTTGAACGATGCTGAACGGATAGTCGTTCACATTCTTGGTAAAACAGGTAACACGAGAAGGTGAGAGTTGGCTATAGTCCAGAAGTGGTAATAATATAGTCCAGCAAGTAGTGGGTTCGCCTAAAGTGGTCCTTCAACGGTGAGGGCAAAAAAGCAGCTGCCTCTGCGTGGGGAATTGTCCACGCTTTTTCTCCTGCCCTCAATCGAACCGAGCTAATCTGGATAGGTCTGGGGATCATTACGGCAGAAGAGATAAAAGATCTAAGCGTGAAGCAGAGAAGTATCCAAATATTCCCTGGAAAACAGGTGTACAAGGGTCTTCGACTATGTGCACTGAACCTCTTATCAACCCCGCTACCATTACAGCCAATACCAATAGCAAACTCATCATAATTAACCACTAGTCTATCATAAGAAATCGCAAGTGTCCGATGATTGGAACCATTCAGCCAATTTCTTAATCACGCTCCAAGACACACCTTCACGATTTGCTTTCGAGGTAGCTGCTTGACGTGTAAATGTTTTGAAAAGGTAAGTATCGATTCCTGCTGGTCTCCGTGTAGATTTTATCTAACGGCTGATAATGATAAAACCATACTGATGCATGGGTAAATACTCCCTATCTATACGATATTTGATAATATAATCCACTAATATTGAATACCTATTTTCAAAGGGAAATCTTGTTACTCTGATAATAATGCATCGTTCAATTCGGGGGATGGTTGTTTACTTGCAGGCATTGACGACGACGTCAGACACATGGTCTAAACCTTGTCTCCTGATCATTGTTATACGATAGTACAACAATACGTTATACAGGGTGTCCTCGAACTGCGTGGCTAAAATAAAACCGATGATTCTTTGATTCGAAAAAATTTGATGAGCCTTCTTACTTTTGCCTCAAGTGTCTTGTTTAGCCGGTACAGGGCTTCAAAGTTGCAAAAATAATTTTGTTTTTTCGGTATAACTTGAGAACGTGATGAAGGACTTTTACAATATTTGGCAGGTGAGTTACTGTCAATAATAGCCGTTTTTGAGAGCGGAAGATAGAGCCTTAGAGACCATAGAAATGGCTCAAACTTGAGGATGTTACGGGAAAAGTGTCCAGAACTTTTTTGTGGTCGATGTAATTCACTCTATATTTTTTATGTGGATAGCTTATCTAATTTGAAAACTTTTTTACTCCTAGAAAATGTTGATAAAATCAACGGATTAGCTTGAAAAAAATAATTTTCGAGTCTCTGCAATTTTGGCTTACTAATTTTACTTGATTAAAATACCTTAGTTGCCTTTGCTTTTCTAATGTCATTTTGGCATTTGGAGAATTTATTCTCAGAACAGTTTTTACTTCCGTAAAAATTTTATAAAATTATGGCTCAAAATTTCACTAACACTGAAATGGTTAATATCTCGGTAAAACACGAATAATAAAAACAATAGAAATGGGGAAACGATGTGATTATTTAGGAAAAACAAATGCTAAATTGAAAGAAACAACAAAACTTTTTGGGAAATCGCTAAGGCATCAATTGTTCGAAATGTTGCCCATTTTCCTGAATACACAAATTAATTTGTTTCAAGAAATTGTATTGAACTCTGGCTAGTACTTCAGGATCATTCTTCAATAGATCCGCTTCATGATTAATTCGTTGCAACAATTCCTCTCGTGTGTTCACTGGAGCTGCATAAACTTTCGACTTCAAAGCGCCCCATAGAAAGAAGTCGCAGGGCCTCAAATCAGGGGAGCGGGCCGGCCAGTTCACTGGTGCATCGTGTCCTCTACCTATCCAGCGATGTGGATATTCTGCATTCAAATGTCGCCTCACAGCTAATGTGAAATGAGGAGGTGCACCATCATGGATAAACCAGGCCACGACGAATGTGTAAGGGCAAGTTTTCCAACAGTTCAAGTAGCCTTTGTTCCAAAAAGTTCAAGAAGTTCTCCCCGTTCAATCGATCGGGTATAACGGTAGGGCCAATAACAAAGTTATCCACAATTCCAACCCAAACATTGATTTTAGTTTGATTCTGAAAATATGTAACTTCCGTTTCATGAGGATTTTCATCAGCATAGAAATGTTCATTATGGCGGTTAAAAAGACCACATCTCGTGAAAGTATATTCCACCGTGAACAGAATTCTTCTACAAAAATTGGGGTTTGCGTTTTGTCTTTGGACAATAAGCCGACAGAAATCTGGCCGATGACCTGGATCCATGGGCAATAAGTCGTGAACTGTTTTAATATGATAGGGATACAACAGTTCTTCTTTCAGTACATTATGAACTAATGATTTTGAGGATCCAATACGAAGTCCCAAACGTAGTGTGCTTATCCCAGGTTCAGTTTCAACCGCTTCCAGTATCGCTTCTTCGAGCTCTAACGTCCTTCTTGTCCGTCTGCGTCCAGTTTCTCTGCAATTTGCTCCAAATTTGCCAGTTTCGCGACGGTTTGCCGATTTGGAATTCTGCGATGCGGATATCTTTCCCTTTTCCGGCCATTGCAACGACAAAGTTCATAAGTCAATAACGTATCAACCATTTCAGTGTTAGTGAAATTTCGAGCCATAATTTTATAAAATTTTTACGGAAAGCAAAGTAAAAACTGACAGTTTTGAGAATAAATTCTTCAAATGCCAAAATGACGTTAGAAAAGCAAAGGCAACTAAGGTATTTTAATCAAGTAAAATTAGTAAGCCAAAATTGCAGAGACTCGAAAATTAATTTTTTCAAGCTAATATGTTGATTTTATCAAAGTTTTCTAAGAGTAAGAAAAGTTTCCAAATTAGATGAGCTATCTACGAGAAAAATATCAAGTGAATTACATTGACCACAAAAAAGTTCTGGACACTTTTCCCGTTACATCCTCAAGTTTGAGCCATTTCTATGGTCTCTAAGGCTCTATGCTCCGCTGTCAAAAATGGCCATTATTGACAGTAACTCACCTGCTAAATATTGCAAAAGTTCTTAATCACGTTCTCAAGTTATACTGAAAAAACAAAATTATTTTTGCAATTTTGAAGCCCTCTACCGGGTAAACAAGACACTTGAGGCAAAAGTAAAAAGGCTCATCAACTTTTTTTCGAATCAAAGAATCTTCGGTTTTATTTTGGCTACGCAGTTCGAGGACATCCTGTATGTTTATGTTTAATGAACATCATTATGAAATAAGCAAATAGAATATTCTGAGCTTATATGATTTGGGATTTATGGAAGACAAATCTCTCATTGGGATATTACAGGCTACAGGGGAAGTGAGCACACGCTAAAACCATACTGGTTGATGGGTAATTAGTCCATATCTATACTATATTTGATATGATAATCATGAATCTGATTTAGGATTTATGGAAAATAAATCTCCTATTGGATGATAATGTAGGTTGTCGAGGAAGTAGGCAGATCGGCAGTCATCTCTGATAACACACATAGTTCCAAATTATGTGAGTGTAGCAGAATAAGATGGTACTACATTTTAATCTGATACTTATCAATTTATGGAGTGATAGAGAAAATAAAATATCCACCATCTCATCTAAGCAGTCTCTAAACTTCACATGGAATACTTACAGTAGTTGTCTCAGTTTGTTTTATTTCGTATTATTTCTATTGCTCATAATAGTATACGCTACAATACAGGCCAGTTGATTAGAATATGTAATTTAATATGTTGTCGTGGATGTATAACATTTTGGTGAGTTTCACATCTGCTTCTTTTCTTTGGTTATTGTATTGGTGTATTGATACACTACACATACGCTTGATGTCAGTGCCTTGATACCAAATTGCCCCCCTTCTAATCTGGTTTATACCTCATTGAGTCATTGTTGTTTGCGACACGGTTCGTGGATAGTGCGATTACACACTTAGAGCAACAATATAATTAATTACCCTATAATGTGTTATTATAAGCAAGGATATGGAAGGAATTGTTACACCGACAATGTGGATGGAGGGTGTACAGCCTACTACAAAGGCGAACGATTGAACATGATATATCAGTGACGTCATGACGAAATCATCAGCACGAAACGAACGTCATTGAACCCATTGTCTCTCCAACACGCTGTAAGCCCACTTTAACAATGCGATAATTAGAGAATTAGCGCCGTTATGGCGACAATGTCTCACTTGAATTCGGATATGTTCGATTATTTATGCACGTCCGATTACTGATACGTCATTGCTGGACCAGCATGGTAAGAAGAAGATTACTCTTTGAGACCGAACCAACAGCATCGCTTGAGAAGCACGTCATAAGATTAGA
The DNA here is from genome assembly GCA_958510875.1 of Endomychus coccineus. Taxonomy (NCBI): domain Eukaryota; kingdom Metazoa; phylum Arthropoda; class Insecta; order Coleoptera; family Endomychidae; genus Endomychus; species Endomychus coccineus. The sequence continues at coordinate 4,235,370 of OY294069.1, read as the reverse complement.
CTCGATATAGTAAAATGTAAGGTATACAAACTTTCAAAAAAGAAATGAACGATGGTATAAGCAGTAACTTTATGTTAATTTATCATTACAATTGAATGAAAGAACAATTAATCTTTTTATATCACTTTCCATAATAACATGGAAACGTTACGTGGAAACGTGGAAGGTATACGCACTTGAAATGGCAGAACAGATAATGAGACACCCGGTATACACGCAAATCACTTGACTTACGTATTGCACGCCAATGAAACTATATAGAATTAACTCGAGTTGTTTGAAAAGTCATTGTTTTCAATATAAACCGCTACTTCATTACGTGTTTGTTCTTTTGTTGATATTCGTTGTGTTTTCTCATTTCAAAGAGAAATTAATGAAAAGATTTCATGGTAGAAGCCATGAGTCTATGGTAACTCATCATTATGATTAGTGTTGCTCAAAATCGGTCTTGGTCTTGCAGTCTTGGTCTTGTTCTCGCATTTTTGCAAGACCAAGACCGCGTAATTTTAGCAAGACCAAGACCAAGACTGACCGTGCAAGATTTGAGCAAGAACAAGACTAAGCCTGCGAGACTCTTGCGTCTTGCAGTTAGGACTGAGTGTCGTTTCAGGGAGCGCACAGGCTTAATTTATCATACAAGAAATTGACACATAGAAAACAAACCAAACAAAATAAAAGAAAGTACTAGTACGTAAAATTTTGAAGAAGAAAATATGCAGAAAATAGGAAGACGTAAAGTACAGATATAAATGACCATCAGTGCATTTTCGTTGAAGGGGGAATTTACGCAGTCCGAATAAGTAAATAAAAAATAATATATTAAATATAGTAAGAAAATAAATAAAAATATGAAAACAATAAAAACGAAAAATAAACCATATAGAATAAAGCGTAATAAAATTATATGTAGTATGTTACCGAGAAAATGTTTATTTTCTTAATATTTCAAAAGTTACAGGCCGAAAAAGAGATCTTACAAACTAATTTGAAATCTAACTTATAATAATAAGGTAGGTATGCGCCTGTACGCCGCATGCGGCATCCTTTGGTTTGCGGCGGCATCCTTTAATGAGAGCCGTTACGTGCCAAGGCGGCGCGGTACAAGGCGACACTATCCAAGCGAATGGACTATGAATAACAGTATTTATTTCAATTCCAGTCATTCCCAATTGAGCTTTGCTTCGAGTCTAATGTAATAATTGCTTCTACTCTAAGCCTTGTTGTTCTCGGAAAACGTTTACAATTTGACATGAGTGACGAAGATTCAAATAGTTCTAGTCGGTGTAGTGAGAGTTGGAGTTATAGATCTAAAAGACCTAAAAGCAAATTTGATGAGTTTTTCGAAATAATTCATGCATCCCAAATAGCTTTGTGTAAATTGTGCCAACATAAAAAGGTTGAAATGAAAATGAAAAACAGAAACACTAATAGGTAATTGCGAGACTTGCGAGACTCTTGCTGCAAGACCAAGACCAAGACCAAGACTGGGAGCGCAATACCAATACCAAGACCAAGACTGGCTAGGTCTCGTCTTGTTCTTGCATTTGGGCAACACTATTTATGATTAACTGAAAGAACAGTTATTTTGCGTTGACAAAAATGACCTCCAGCTAGAAAATTTTTGCTCCAAGATATTAATAGTATTAATTTATTTGCATTTCCTTTCCTTTTTACCAACTTCCTTTAATCAATTATTATTCTATACTTTCCATATTTGAACTGAAAGATCATTATTACAATATTTCCACTTTTAATAGAGAAAACACTTAATCATTTCAAAACTACTAGCTAAAAATTAGTGATTATACTGTTGATAAAATTTTGAAAGAAACATATTATGTTATTTTATTCTTGTAAAAAAAAACTCTTTTGAATTACTACCTCGGAGTACATTACATTACAAGTGTAACAACAATATCGTGATCAGCGACCTTGAAAATCCCAGGTTCTAGATTTTATTCCATTTTAGAGCGAATTATACCGTAAATTCTTCAGGGATGATGTAACAAGCAGGTTATGCTGTTCTCCAGGTAAATTATAGCATCATTTAGACATCAGAATCGTGATCAGCGATCCCAAAAACCAAGAAGTGAAATTGCATATTTAAAATATTTTAAGGAAGTGTCCTGAAGATGACCTAGGTAACTAGGATATCCTGGACTCCAGGTATAATTCCAATGAAAATTATGGGATAAGAGATACGAAAGACTCCCGGATGAGAAATTCTATTTCATTTTAGAGAGAATTGACGAGCATTTCCTGAGGATGAGATGACACATTGGTTGCACGAGTCCCCAGATGTATTGTAGCACTATTCAGACATCAGAATCTTGATCAGCGGTATTCTTTGATAAGAAAACTACTTAACAGGGAATTCTTGATATATTATACTTATAACATTGATGTGTTACAGTTTCGATTATTCGTGTTTCTGTTCGTTTCGGCGACGTAGGCATTTATAATTGAAATTGGTGCGATAAGGACGCTTTGTGCTAATACAATTAATTTTAAGGAATCCCGTCTTAGACATAATGAGTCTTCTGATGATGGTCGTGAGACCGAAACGTGCGTGAAGACGAAAATATAAAGCATAAGTGTTATTGTGAACTATTTCCAAAAATTTATATATAATTCATATCTCAGTCAAGAATCTTTGTTAAAATTATTTATTGCAGGACACTGTTTTCAATAACATATTTGGATGTAACGCAACATGAACAGAGAGAAATTCAATTCATTTCGTGCTATGTTTGCATTTCGCTTCGAGTGGGATGACACGAGTAAAACGGTGTCTTTTAAGTTCACTGTCCAATACTGAAGTTTTGATATGAACGACGTGCTCGGGAAATCGATATTTGCGCTGACAGCACATCGTTCACAATATTGAGTAGTTGCTGCTGCATGTTCGAATTTTGCATAAATTCAACGGCAGTATTGGCCGGCAAAAATATAACGCCGACGAAAGTGGATCATAAATTCAGTAATCAATTTTAATTTTAATTTTTCCACGTATAATGAAAGGCAGATACTGCACACAGCCGTTTTTTCAATACAACGTGCATTGATAGTACCCATCAAGTTCATTAACGCATATAAAATTGCTTCGGGCTCGAAAAGCTAATGTCAGACCAGTTACTTCCACGTCAAGAGTTCACATAAATGTATTGCTCATAGCTATAATACACATTCGATTAATATTTACAAGACCTATAACATTTTGAATCGTAATAATAAAAGATACGTGTGGCACTCTGGGACTGCCGCGTTGAAGCTATTGCATAGCATGTTTTCTCAACTTATGCAATTATAATTATTTATTTTTTCAAATTTATGCAGTATTTTTTTTTCTTTGATATTTCAATTCAAGTTTCTTATTTGATATTAATTCAAGTTACTTTTGAGCGTGGTGACCGATAAGAAAACAAATTGTTTTCTCTTATTGAATAAATGAGAAGTTAATATCGTTTTAAATATTTTTATTATCTTACAATACATGTAGGTTATTCAGGAATTTTTATCATTGAAACTATAGGTTTATGGTAACTGAATAACTGAAATAAGAGACATAAGTTTGAGACTTGATATTCTCTAAATATCTGGAAAATACCGCGTCAAAGGTGGTCCCATATTTTGTTGTGGATTCTTGTGGATCATTATTCATTTTCGAATTCAATTTTTCCGAAAGAAAAGTTGTTAACCGCTCTGATTTTTTATCAGCGAAGTTGATGTTGAAATCGCCAGCCAAGATAAGTGGAAATTTATTACCATTTGTACCAAGTATTTTCGACCCTTCTTCCGTGTATTCCAGTGAAGCGAGATGAATAAAATGCTCTCCCTTGTCCAATTTTGGATTCGGAGAAATGTAAATTGCTACCATGACTATGTGTGGGCCATTTCTAAGTTTGCATAAGCACGCACAAATATCTCCAACAAATGAGCGCCTAACATTAACAGCGCTAACGTGTGCAATATGTATTTCAATATTCGGAGTCATAATATTAGTAACATTATTATTATTTTGGTAAATAGCTACCCCACCTTTTGGAACAGTATCTCGTTTGAATTGAACAATACAATTTAAATTAGGTATTTCAATCGGATTATCATGCGCCATGCAAGTTTGGGTAAGAAGTAACACATTTGTTTGTCTCGTAACTGAATCTTAAATCGTATTTGTGACTATTTAGACTTGCGCAATTGAAAGTCATTATTGAAATGCCATTTCTATTACTAAGGAAATCTAAGACACTTTGAGGTGTCGTCTGAACACTATTTAAAGGCAATCTTTTGAATTTTTGCAACAAAGATGCAGTCGATGCAGCTTGCCTGCGATTATTATAAAACTTGAATGTAGAATTATCGTTTTTTGTCGTGATATACAATTTTTCAATATTAGTCACCCGAGAGAGCTCAACATAAACGAGTTCCTGTTATTTTTCGTTACGGAATTTCTTGATTCGGTCGCCGCGCTCAAAGCCCGCGATAAAAGCTATATGCAATATATGCAATAGCTTAATAGAAACAGGTACTCTCAGGTCTCTGCTACGCGCGTCTAACGTATAAACTCTAACTGACGCGTAGCGAGCTCCTAGAGGCATATGTCAAAATGATTTCGTTCGTAGCTAATTACATAGGACGTCTGGAGTTCATGCAATTATGTTTTTAGATAATTCGAACCTTCTTATTTCGATAAGCCACGTGAAAATCCTGGAGTCTAAAGCGCTAGAGTGTTATAACATTCGTATAAAATAGCGAAATTTCTCACTTTTAGGAATTTCAAATTAATTAATTAATTTGACACATGTTAGGTGTTTAGGTCTTACATTATTTTTCGTTACGGAATTTCTTGATTCGGTTGCCGCGCTCAAAGCCCGCGATAAAAGCTATATGCAATAGCTTAATAATGATTCCTATCGAAAATATAGATTTACTTACATGATGTTCCAACATGGCCAGATATGTTGAAATTTAGCTAGGATGTCCTCTTTCAATTGAAGGAATCCTTTTTTAAATTTAATAAACCCTTCATCACACTATATCGTAGAGAAAAACTACGGAGATGATGAATACAAAGCGGAATCGGTCACGCAGAGACTCCTACACGAAACAAGAAAAATGCCAGAAGTGTAAAGAATAGGAATAGTAACACAAATTTATGAAAATCATACTCAGGCAATAACGCAATAAGGATAGCAAAAACTACAAAGGTATCACGCCGGTTAATCCAGTTCGAGAATATATGCGAGAATTCTGTAGAAGCAGATGAAAAAGATGCTCGAAGAGAGTCACTTATTGGCTTCAGACTAAATCTAGGGGTAAAAGATAAGATACATGTAGTGGAAGTGGAAGTTGAAGAAGGAGGGCAGAGTACATGTGCCGGTTTTGTGGACCTTGAGAAAGAATTTGGACAAGTCAGAAGCGAAGACAATTGGAAGACTAATAAAAAGGAAGGTCTCGAAGGAACTTACTAAACTGTCATACTACACGACAGTTAACTATGTTGCTATGGACTGGAAATAAAGCAAAACAAGACGAAAATAATGATAATAGGATAAGACTCAGAACAATTACATTCAAACGTGTAATGAAAACAATCGGAACTGATACATGAATTTATGTATCTGGGATCCAGGATGGAGCAAGCATGGTGAAATAGTGGAAGAAATTACTACGTGATAGACATTTTATTTATGTTATGGTACAAATGTTACTTACACACGTCAATAACTGCTACCGATTCATCAATGTGGTCCATTATAACACGAATTTTCATTATGTAAAAGATTTTGAACAATAGAAATGCGACTAATATAAATATTCTGTCAACAACAAATATTGCCTTTAACATCTCACACATCTAAAATGTGATAATTTTGACAATATATATTTACTGTTAACGTAGTAGAAATAGGGTAAACTTTTCTTATTTTATTTCGACTGGTCGTAGAAAAATGGTGTATGCAACGACACATAATGGCTATCAATACATTAGCACGAGGTAAGTGTAAATCTTGTGAAATATCATCACAAGATCGTTGCATCAAATACTATTAGGTTATAACATTCATACCTCTATACAAATGATACAAGATTGGTACGATCATTTTAAAATACTCAAGTTCAAATCTATCACATGTAAACCCATTTTAGAACGATGTGGTCTTATTGAGTAGTTGTCTATACAATGAAAGGTTTATCTAGAAATTCATCAATGTGATGATATGCTTCTTCTATAGGCTGGCTCTTATCGCACACCACAATCGCTTTGATGATAGATTTTGTATATAAGAAGCGTACCTTTACTATAAGAATCAATAGCATTTCTCTTATGCCTCAATCTGGTTAGAGTATTTATGTAATGATCCTAGTTTCAAGTACCGTGTAAATGAATAAGGATCTGTAGGTTACATTGATGGTTCAGTCAAATGTTGAAGCGTTCTCAATCTTTCTTGAATGCAATTCTCATATTCTGCTTCGCATATAATTCCTACAAGTCTTCTCTTGAGTTAGTGTGAGGCCATAGCCTAGAGTGTACGAGAACCGTAGATTGTGTCATGTTTTTTAGCTATCAACAACCACATCCAGGGAAGTTACACCATCCAGATTATTCTATGGTGGTAGTAGTGGTATCTATGTCCACATTAAGTCTATTTTCTGACAATCGAGACTGTGCATCGTCCAACCTAGTCTCTAGTGTTAGTCATCTCTTGTGTACTTTGGCAGATCACTTATGTATACTAAGAATTATACAGGATCAAGAATCGAGCTCTGCAGTACTCTCAATGTAATAAAATCTGCGTTCGATCGACTACCATTGAAATATGTGACCTGTTTTCTATTCTGGAGATCAAATATACGAAACAGACTAATAATGCTCACATGGCGTTATATTGATTCTAAGAGCTTCAGCGTGTGTTATGGAGAGAACAGTATTTGGCGACAGGTCAAAACTGTGCGTGAAGATAATAAGGAGCTGCTGAGTTGTAAAGTGACTCTTGGCATGAAATAGGAAACCAAGTTCTAATGAAGTAGTTGTTGCAATGAACCTCCCAATCATGATCTCTTGAGAGGGTGCATACCGCGTATGAATATGGAAGAACTACGTGAGAATAGATGAACCTGACATCATCGTATAAGTGATTGTGGGATTAGCCTTCCTAGAGAGAATACGGGCTTGTGTTTTAGTTGCATTAAACTCTAAAATATTATATGCCCATTTCAAAATCGCTGCCAGCTTCTTGATAGTTGTGTCGATCTGTCTCTACCTCACTCCTGTGGCTTCACTGGATAATATCAGGGCTCTAGATGAGGGAGCGGTATGGAAGGTACTATCATTTGCAAATCGATGGGCGTGACGCTTATTCGGTAATGGCAGACACGTTAGAAAAATGATCTTTCCTCATTAACAGCAGTCGGGCTAGCTCAGCACATCTGCGTTGCGTTATCTTGGCAGTGCGTGGAGCTGTCCTCTTTCTCGCAAGAAGGATACTGACTAAGTAGAACATGTTCTGAGTACTTATAACTTACCTCTACATCATCCTATGGATTTAAATAATTACATCTTGGAATGTTTTAATCTGAAATTTTTTGTGAGAGTACTGTCCATCTACTTTTTGCTTCTAGAACGTCCACTGTGACTCAAAATCCGAAATTTAGCCGAATATACGAACATGACAAGAGTTCAATCCCAACGGATCGTTGATATGGAGCAGTAAGAAAGATGGTGCTAAGACTGATGCCTGTGCAACACCAGTTTAAATAGCCCTCATGTCGGAGGAGACTCCGTTTACCACCAGTTATCCATCTGAGAGAAAACTTGATGGTTAGCCACAAAGTTGAGGCGGCAAATCATATGACGTAAATTTCTCAGAAATGCTTTTGTGCCAGACTCTATCAAATGCTTTGGGGATATCTAATGCTACAGCTGGAGATTCCACATGTTTTCCAATAAATTTCTGCAATATATATGTCATGTAGTGAACCATTCACGATTTTAGAGCACTCTAGATATTTAATGAGCTCGATGTTGATTGCTTTCCTTATCAGTTCAGGGATTAGAGATAACGATGCAATGAATCTATAAATGTAAGGGAGAAACCTCTCTTTATTCACTTCCGTATATATCACTTCATATATTCCCGTGACGAGGTATTCATCCAAAAATAAAATTTTTCGAAGAATGCAAACATTGTCTCAAGGGAATAGTTGAATGTAAATGCTCGAATAGGAAAATTGGATTGGTTGGAGGAATCTAGTTGAGCAGGAAGTATTTTGTAGAATAGAGCGAAACTGCATATAAGGTCGATAGAAGTTAAAGAACATATTTCTTAATGAAGATAACTCTTCGCGAACAAAGTACCGTTAACGGTGGAGATTCCAACAAAAGCAAGCGATAACAAAACAAGGGCGACCATTTACATCTTATTTATAGGAAACATTAGCGTATATCTTGGAAGGGCGACCCAATGAAAGCAAGGCCAGTCACAACACTCTCTGCACGTTATTAGTATTCAAGCGGTCTAGCGAAGAAAAATACACTCTTATGGACTGGTAAAATATGCTGTTGGTAGATTGATGTGCCTTCCAGGCGAACGCGTTACGCAAGTCAATTTCCCAATCCTAGTCTTTAATGATTCCCAATGAGAGTTTTCCTGTTTTTACACCCCGTTCTATTAGGTCCTAACTCTCCCCGACTGATCTTGTTGCCAAATAATTTTATTTGTTACGTATTAGCCAATCGATGTCGGAGATGCCAGATTTAATCTCGGCCTTTTCGACCCCGGGACACAAATTCAATTAAGCGACCGTTTCTTATCGATTCTATCTATGTATTTACGCTATTCATCACGATATTAACCAATGGCATTTAACATTCGATTCGATGCATTATTCTGTAATTCACTTGTCGGTTCACATTCATCTAACATTAAGCATTAATTGTTCACTCATCACTCATCAGCTTTAGTTTCACTTTGTCTATAGTATCATCTTCCTTATCAAATTCATTCATTCATGAGTCATTTGTTTATTAGGCTTGGGTTTTCCCCATTATTACCTCTTTTGTAGACATGCTACATTAAATAAGACTTGAAGAAATTTATTTTATATGATGCTTGAAATCAAACTGGACAACACACACTTCATTCTCCTCGATCTTCCTTCCTTCCATCCAAATTATCACGGATCGAATTCCAAACATTCTCCAGGAACATAATGATTATAATGGGTTCTTAAGTTCCGGGAAATCACTCAATTTTGCATCTAGAAGGTTTACATACCACAAGATGAATCGTTCAATGTAGCGGTTGATGGAGGGAACTGTCTTGGTGGCCTACTTTATTTCTGATCTATATCAAAAATCTGTGTGGAATGATCGCTTGTCATGTCCATAGCTCAGAACATTTGATACCGCTCCAACCCCTGCATACCTATCTCATTCAGTGAACTAAGAGATGCCAGATAGGCACATGTCTTGTTGCAATAAATGAACATCTGGCATGCAATTTGAAAAGGGGATCTAATTGTCTAGTACGGATTGGCTAGCGGGTGGGATTGCTGAAGCCAAACCTTGACAGAGGATTGAGAATACTCTTATGAATGCAACTCTCAAAACTTCGGTGAAGATACTGCAAGCATGAAGTGTCCAAAACAACTTGCATACATCAATTTGGAAGGTCATCAGCATCAGAAAAGGACAACCAAATGGGAGGCTCCTCGTCATGCCTCGTCATGCTGATGAACGAACGGTCTTGGAAGAGATTGGAGGAAGTCGAGATCAGACCATATTATAACTTCTCCCGAGTAACCTTCAAGCCTCTAGGTCCAAAGACCAAACAATAAGAGGGTGTAAAGTAGAAGACTGGCATAGATCGCCATGTAATGTTAAAGGTCTTAATGTTGGGCGGTTCGCCCTAACTGACCCGTGGTCCTGGTGAAGGTATAGGGGATGGAAACATATCACTTATAAAGATTCACTTTACTTAATTGTAGAGCTCGACGCCATTACGACATAATGCCTCGCTCTACATAATAATAGTACAATCTTACATCAATATCTTATATGAATAATTATGATATAACTATATGTAACTGAATATGAATGTCCTACATAACTATATATATTATAATCTAACTGTGATGTTTATGTTATTGTTCTACATACTCTAGTCTTTAGCATATACATCGATTCCTCAATAACTATCTCGAGATACCCTGTTCTGTGTGTCAAGGTTATCTTGGGCTGAACAATGTGTAATAGTCAACATGTTGTTAGTGGGTCAGTTATGAGTTATCAATATATGCTTAATAACATTACTTAATAAGAATAAGGTCGAATTCTATAACTTAAGGTTTTTAGGTAATCTCGTATAGGAATGGATGATTCCTATACTACACCTCCCAACGCGGTTTAAAAAAATGTTGAATTGACAGATTAACATTCTTTTCTTTTTCCTTTTAACGTACCTTATTTTTATTTTACAAACTTTTACTAACACTGAAATGGTTAATATCTCGGTAAAACACGAATAATAAAAACAATAGAAATGGGGAAACGATGTGATTATTTAGGAAAAACAAATGCTAAATTAAAGAAACAACAAAACTTTTTTGGAAATCGCTAAGGCATCAATTGTTCGAAATGTTGCCCATTTTCCTGAATACACAAATTAATTCGTTTCAAGAAATTGGATTGAACTCTGGCTAGTACTTCAGGATCATTCTTCAATAAATCCGCTTCATGATTAATTCGTTGCAACAATTCCTCTCGTGTGTTTACTGGAGCTGCATAAACTTTCGACTTCAAAGCGCCCCATAGAAAGAAGTCGCAGGGCGTCAAATCAGGGGAGCGGGCCGGCCAGTTCACTGGTGCATCGTGTCCTCTACCTATCCAGCGATCTGGATATTCCGCATTCAAATGTCGCCTCACAGCTAATGTGAAATGAGGAGGTGCACCATCATGGATAAACCAGGCCACGACGAATGTGTGAGGGCAAGTCTTCCAACAGTTCAAGTAGCCTTTGTTCCAAAAAGTTCAAGTAGTTCTCCTCGTTTAATCGATCGGGTATAACGGTAGAGCCAATAATAAAGTTATCCACAATTCCAACCCAAACATTGATTTTAGTTTGATTCTGAAAATATGTAACTTACGTTTCATGAGGATTTTCATCAGCATAGAAATGTTCATTAGGGAGGATGAAAAGACCACATCTCGTGAAAGTATCTTCGTCCGTGAACAGAATTCTTCTACAAAAATTGGGGTTTGCGTTTTGTCTTTGGACAATAAGCCGACAGAAATCTAGCCGATGACCTGGATCCATGGGCAATAAGTCTTGGACTGTTTTAATATGATAGGGATACAACAGTTCTTCTTTCAGTACATTATGAACTAATGATTTTGAGGCTCCAATACGAAGTCCCAAACGTAGTGTGCTTATCCCATGTTCAGTTTCAACCGCTTCCAGTATCGCTTCTTCGAGCTCTCACGTCCTTCTTGTCCGTCTGCGTCCAGTTTCTCTGCGATTTGCTTCAAATTTGCCAGTTTCGTGAAGGTTTGCCGATTTGGAATTCTGCAATGCGGATATCTTTCCCTTCTCCGGCCATTGCAACGACAAAGTCCATAAATCAATAACATATCAACCATTTCAGTGTTAGTGAAATTTTGAACCATAATTTTATAAAATTTTTATGGAAAGCAAAGTAAAAACTGACAGTTTTGAGAATAAATTCTTCAAATGCCAAAATGACAACTAAGGTATTTTAATCAAGTAAAATTAGTAAGCCAAAATTGCAGAGACTCGAAAATTAATTTTTTCAAGCTAATCCGTTGATTTTATCAAAATTTTGTTAGAGCAAGAAAAGTTTTCAAAGTAGATGAGCTATCTACATAAAAAATATCGAGTGAATTACTTCGACCACAAAAAAGTTCTGGACACTTTTCCCGTTACATCCTCAAGTTTGAGCCATTTCTATGGTTTCTAAGGCTCTGTGCTCCACTCTCAAAAATGGTCATTATTGACAGTAACTCACCTGCTGAATATTGTAAAAGTTTTTTATCACGTTCTCAAGTTATACCGAAAAAACAAAATTATTTTTGCAATTTTGAAGCCCTCTACCGGCTAAACAAGACACTTGAGGCAAAAGTAGAAAGGCTCATCAACTTTTTTTCGAATCAAAGAATTTTCGGCTTCATTTTGGCTACGCAGTTCGAGGACACCCTGTATATAGAAACATATGTTATTTTTTTTTACCATCTTCATGTCTTCCTTTATTTACTACATTCTTTATTATATATTATATATTATGTTTATACGTCTGGTATAACATTTATTCTCAATCCTATTTTATTTACCGGCGGATTTTATTTCCATTTTCTTCTTCTTCTAGCGCTCATAAATTCCTTATCCTTGGAATTCAAAATTATGCCTATTTCAGCAATAATGAAATTTTACACAAATTGACTACATTTCTCAACAATGCCCTTAGGTACAATGCCGATCGAAAGTGTAGTTTTATGTAAATCAAACAAAATCTGTAACTCATATTACTGCTGCCATACTTTTCCACAACATACCTAAGTCATATGCGGATCAAAGCTACAGACTTACGTATGTTACAATTCATCTCCATTTACTCCAATACTGCGCCTACAATTCATCTTCTTACTTTCCGTTTACTTCTCTTGTGACATATCTATGTAATTGATTCAAGGGGACAGAGGAAGGACTTTTCCTCTGGAAATGGAGGTTGAAGAAGGGGGACATGCAATTGAAACCTTACCTAAGCAGCAATAGAATGCAATTCGAAAATCAACTTACATCACTATTCTTTCTCGACAGTGAAACTCAGTGAATCAAATTGACTATTGAGCCATATAAATCGCAATCTTTATTTGTAATCGCGAAAATGTCATCAACATATCTATACCAAACACTTGGAAACCGATTTAATCTTGGTTTTAGGGAGGTTTCTAGTTCGCTCAGAAAAATATTGGCCAAGAAAGAAGTTGCATTGCATGTGCCATTGCACATCCGCTTGTTTCTTTATAGTAATTTTTGTTAAAAGTGAAATAATTTTGCTTCATACATAAATATGTAAGGATCTCGTAGTTTACCTATACCAAGAGTTCAGGCAATGTACTATAGAGGATTTCAGCTTCCAAAGATACGCTCATTCGGATTTGAGTCTGTTATCATTAGCCCGCCTTTTCACTTTGTGTTTGAGTTTTCAATGATCATACAACTGAGGAGAAAATTAAACTATTCGAGGAATGACATTATACTCCTACCTTATCACACTGTATTCGATATCTTTATGAACGTGAAATATGTCATTAAAAATCATTCCATTCGATATTGATCGACGATAGTACGGTCCACTTTGTTGCCGATAACTGAATAAGAAGATTGGGGGATTGTTTCAATCCAGCGAATTTCGTTCGCGGCAGATATAAATAGATTAGTCTGAATCGGATTCAAACGTTCAAAACCCTTGCTAGTTTTAACCACAATGTCCACAGTAAATGCGTATTTGAATCATACACAAACTTCAAGCGACAGTCCCAAATTACCAATACGAGAATCTGCCGTATTCGTATTCCCATGGTACTCCGATAATACATTTGTGGATGAAAGTTTGTTCATTCGTAGAGAGTTTCCACTAAATGATCAATAATTTACTATCTACTATGACCTGTTCCTCGATCCAAAATCCGAATTCGACAATATTTCTCTTTTATTTTATCATCAAACAGCAATCACAAAATACGTTCTTTGAGCTACTTTGTTGGTATAACGTAGATTATAATGATGAGGTCACTTTAGTTCTTTTTTTATACTTCGACTAAATGAGAGGGAAACCTATAATTTCGGAAGAACATCTTTTGAGCCAGCGGTGTAATGTTGGGAGAAGAGATAGGCATTTGTATTTCAGGCTTGGAGGTTATAGTCATTGAAAAAGACCTCACTAGGTAAGTAAAAGGTGGTATCTATGTTTACATCAAGTCTATTTTCTCTGAACCGATTTGACAATGGAGACTGTGCGTCGTCCAACCTAGTCTTTAGCGTAAGTTGATTATGAGCCTTCACAAAACAAAATCAGCATCTCTTGTGCACTTTGGGAGACCATTTATTGTCATTAGGAATGATACAGGATCAAGAATCGAGCCCTGAAGTACTCCCAATGTCCATCAAATTTGCATTCTATAGACTACCATTGAACACAGTGTGACCTGTTTACTATTTTGCAGATACAATTTTACAAGATAGTCTAACAAGGCTTATATGCCGAAATAATTTTTTTCTTATATTTTGACTACACGACGTTGACGGCAAAACCTATAATGTTCGAAGAAGATGTGAATCAGCGGTGGAAAGTTGGGAGAGGAGATAGGCATTCAAATTTTTCTCTAAAGTTTGGAGGTCACAGGCTTAAGGAACGACCTTTCTAGGAAAAGAGTTCCAAACTTCGCCGTTCCATAGAAAAGTAAAGTCTGGTGGGAAGAAGTTTCGTAGGTCTCAAGCTATTCCGCAAACCTGTGATCTTTCGGGGTGGAATAACAAACGAGATTTCTGATGAACACCGACTATAGAAATATGTATATGGAAAAGGGAGCGATCGTCGTCCACTTCTACAATTTTCTAGAGAGGTTATAGAATTAGTAAGTGAGAGATCATCAATTAGAAGAATATACACCTTCTGGATAGAATCTGATGGCTTCAGCGTATAATTGGGAGAGAACTCCAAACATATGAACAGTACTTCAGGACAGGTCGAATCTATGCCTTGTAGATTATGAGGAATATAATTGTAGAGTTTCAGGTATTTCAAGTCTTTGTTTAAGGAATAGTTGATATCATCATATTAGGTATTGTGAAGTCCGCCTTCCAAAAGAAGAGGCAAGCTTGAGTTCCGGTTGCATCAAACTCTCCTAGATAATCAGATCCCAATATCGAAATCTTTGCTAGTTCTCTATCAATTGCGTCAACGTTTTTCTGTCTCACTCCTCAGGCTTTATTGGATCGTATGGGGGCTATAGTTCAGGAAGCCGTATGGAGTGTACCATCATCTGCTGAGCTGTCTACGGGATAGGGGGTCACCTCCAACAGATCGCATATATGTAGCAGAAACAAAGTTGGGGCTGAGATAGCTCCCTGTGGAACACCAACGTAGATCACCATCGCTTCTAGTCTAGATCGATCAGTAACACTACAAACTAATAGCTTTAGGCAGCTGTTTCGCTCTCTCATGGATACCATCAGCTGTAACTGTTCTGTGACTTTTGAAGATAAGATGGACTAAAGTTGATCAGTGAATCTTTCCAATGCCATTTCCACATCGGCTCAAAAATTGTCTGGATGAATCAATTGATTGCAGCCACCCCAACAGATCATGTTTATTCAAAATTCGAAAGGAAGAACGCGATATACTCGCCAGACGATCGCATTAAAATGCTCCTTTTAGTTTATAGAAGGAAGTATCAAGCTTATAAAGGTAGTCATTTATTACGGTTTGGAGTAATCCTCGAATACCTTGGGATCTCGTTCCGATATTAAGGAATAAGTATATTAAAATTTACGATACATTTGCCAGAATAGAGCGTTTTCCGAACGAACCCAACGCGTTACCACGGAACTGCCTTGAAAAGGCAAATAACAACATCAAGACGCTACAACAGATAAACTTTGAAGGTTATGTTTGCACAATAAAAAGAGACCGTTTCGGATAGTGGCCATTTTGACACCGGCTTCTTGTTACGGCTTTCATAAAGCGATGGTCGCTTCTTAAACCCGGTGAAATTCTCCCGTGTACGTCGAGTTATGAGAGACAAAATGTAATTTGCAATTTTACTAACCTTGTCGTTGAGTTTTAGTAGTCTTTTGCGAAATATTTCAGACGGTAGGTATCTAATATTCGCGTGTAGGTAGTTCGGCATGAATATTCCGCTGCAAGATAACGTCAAACAAGTGAACACTATTCTAATTTAAAATTACATTTAAGTGGGGATTATAGGTTTATTACACAATTCGTAAATGAAATCGTACGTGAAAGACGCGGCAACTCATGAATTATATTTTATTATTCTCAAAAATACTCATTTCTGGCACAATTTACTAACTTTGTCTCTTCCTCATTTCGTTGGTCGAGAAACGCATGTTTACAGAAAAAAAAATACATTAGTCAAAAGTATTTCTTTCTGGATACAGAAAGGTGATTCGTGAAGAATGTCGTTCTTGTACCAATAAAATAGAGAAAAATAAATTGAAACCAATGCGATTGATAAGAATGGATCCAAAATCTTGCGTTTGAACAAGAATTCGACTTCGATTCCATTCAGTTTCTAGCTGAAAAAGAGAAAATATGTGAGGCTAACACAAGATATAATTTCCTGTACGATGAATAACAACTTCGCGGATAGGATGACAGATAACGTGCCCTAACAGATTTGTGACCTACGGAATAATAAAACACTGCAGCAGATCCACTCAAGTCCAGTTCGATCCTGCGGGATTACTCGTAGAGGCAGAGTTTTACGCAATACAAAATTTACCTGCATAGGTCGAAATACTGACGATATCGAGCACAGCGTGAGCCAAAATGGTATATGATTGGAAGTAATACAAAAGGAAAGCTTTTATCGCGAGCAACGCCACAACGATATAAAAATATTTATCATCAATAACATTTCATACTTCTTCATCGCTAAACTGTTATAGACAAGCAGACACATTTTTCTCAAGTAATTTTCAGTCGTCTATCACGGAATAAATTCCTATACCGCCAGTTCATTCTCTCCATATAATTGTTCAAGTTAATACTATGCCTGAACAATGTCTTCAACTTCTCCAGGAAAATAGTTGAAGATAATATCTGACTAAGCATACCTTTCACAAACTTAGATATAACGAGACACACTAAAACCGGAATCAATCGACCGAGAGAAAATGTTTTCAACTAAAACTACTACATGGAACGAACAAGATCCAACTGATAATATTAAATTTCTAAGGATGTGGATTTCAATTAGTAGGCTTTCTAATATTCAATAAAGTTGGGAAACTTCCGTCATACGGTGTGTTGCTTCAACTATATTTTTACTAACGAGTATTCTTTCAGAAGGAATCTGTCTTTGCACGAACTATGTTTATGTGGAAGTGACCCATGATTCCGTCCATAGCATTGCGGATGATGGTACAATTCATACTACTCCTACTTTCGAGTCTCTTTATCATTCAGCGGAGCTAGCCAATGAACGAAAAACTGGCAGGAACTATGTGAAAGGGATCTGATAATCTAGCACAGTTTGGAGCATTCGAAACATAAGCTTGTATTTTCTCCAGGAAAGTGGATCCTACATCCAGCTCAGGTGGAACAATACCTCAATACCCAATCAACGTCACTCAACCTTCCGTACAACATCACCTTCCCAGAAGGGATGAATGAGTTCAGAATAAAATCGACCTACTGAGGGCGGATATCTGTTGGTTCACAGATGGCTTCTATGAGTTGGATCCAGAATAAGAAGTGGCAACCCGAAGATTAAGTGCTGATGCAACTTGCAAGCAGATGTAGATAAAACGGTAGAACAAGTTCAGTGTGGATGCTGAGCTATTTTGTTAACAACGCGGAAAGTGGGGGGAAATCCATAATTCCAAAAACAGAAAGACCATAACTAAAGGAACTCCCTTCAACGGTGCGGCCAGGTAAAAGTATTTCTATACCTCTGGGCAAAGACGTCAACATTCTCCAAGCAGAAATACTGGCAATAATGCGCTGTGCCCAAATAGCACTGGAAGAGAGAATTCAAACTCACATCAGTATATGCACATGAAGCAAGGCAGCCCCTGCTAAGCTGGGTAGCATGACATAACATTGAAACTGGTGTGAGAAACTGGCATCAACACATTGAACTATCTTGGTGGAGGTGGAGGCAAGCTCATCCTATTCTGGGTTCCTGGTTGATCTGGAATAGGAGGAAATGAAATAGCCGATAAGCTTGCAAAACCCTAATAGGCTCCAAACCAGCGGTGGGATCTTGAAGAGTAACATCAAAGAGACACTGGTGGATCAAAACACAACACTCGGTTGGGTGGAAACTAGAGAACGGTTGCAGGTAGTCGAATGCACTGATTGAACCGCACATTAATGAAGACTGGTCTCAGCAAGTGAGGAACATGACTAAAACCGATGCCAAACTGCTGAGACAGATACTGACAAGATACCAACCGGTTTTAGCCACCACCTCCACAGGATGAACCTCAACGAGTCACCTTCGTGCAGGTGGTGCAAACAGAGAAACACATTCAATGCAACACTGATCCCTAGTAGAGTGGTCTTGGTTGAGCAATGCGACACTGAGGAGGTTCAGAAACAGAAGCGAAGATGGTACTTAACCTCTTCAGGGCATTATCTATCCGGTCCCGACTGGGAGTTGAGTAGGTGGCCGTTTGTCCTCCTTGGGCATTTAGTCAACACTCTGGATTGGGAACCAATCCCGACTGTCTCTGAAGCCAGGTGGACACCTTGAAGTGGGAATCGCTTGCAAAGGGCTTCAGCCCAGGCATTAAGGGATCGCAAGCACCTATGCTCAATTAGTTATGATAATAATAACATATTGAGGTAAATACTATTGAAATATATCACTATTTATCAAAAACCAGGATAAAAACGCCGTCTTTGAAACAACAAGTAATCTCACTCATATGTTATCATTTCTGAATCTGAGAAAAATAAATTGAGGAAATCTGGAATTTACAAAATAAGGTGTGACTATGATGCTTTGTACATAAAATAAACTGGAGGCAGTTCCAGTGTAAAGTTACACGGATAATTGAGACGTTACAGGATCAAAAAAAAGATCACAATTTCACCCTTAAACCCGATATTTCACCTATTCAAGAAGAAGGACCTAACTTACAATTCTACAATCTATAGAAATTTTAAAACAATAGTAACATATTATTGAATGACCAAACCAATACCTAAATGAACTGCCACCCAAACCACCATTGTCTACTTCGATCCCTCAATATGTACCACGATCACATTGATTTCTAATATTTAAGAACATAATTTTCCTAGCTCTGATTTGAAACAATTTGGCAGTATTAATTCTAGATTAAATGTAAAAAGTTTTATGTAAATTCAAGTTTAATTCTCCAACTTCCGAAAGTTAAGAAACTCTTTTCTTTTCTTCTATAGTTCTTGATTATGTCTGTATGAAATTGCTGATGCCGTACCTGTGATGATTTCTCAACAATGAGAGGTAATTATTATTATTATTGTATCTCGTCCTGAAGTCTGATGTATTATCTCGTCTTAGAACACAGTTGAATCCTAATTTCAAAATGGAAGTTCTATCAACTATTTCTGAAACCCTTCTTCTATTCTATTATAGGCCAGAGTAGTTGAGTGTTACTTAATCGGAGATAATGGATGAGTGTTCTTTGGAAACTTACTGGAATTTGTATTACACAAATAAAAGCGTAGGAATATTTCATGAAGCGTCGGCAATCTTCGTCGGATTTAGTCGACGAATTGGACATCCGTCTCCCCTAACAGAAGATTATCCACATCTTACGTAGTCGAGAGGTAGCTCTAGCTTCATCCGGATTATAATTAATTAACGCGAATGGACTTCCACCAATGCTCTAGCGAATATTCACAGGAAGTTGAACAAGGCGTTTTATATTCCTATCTCCATGGATTCGATGTTGACCTGATGTAAATTGATCTTCACAGATGCTTTATAGAAGTTCATCATTAATAATGATAATAAACAAATGTATTTGCTTTCAGACTACATTGTGTTTACAATAATTATCTTCACATTATTCATCTTATGTAAATAAAATTATAGTATAGGAGGAAACAAATTGAATAATAATGTAATGTGTTGGGATCGTACACAAAGACACTATTTTAATAACTGGGGTGTTTTGGTTGAATATTTTTGGATGATTTTGATTGCTATATTCAATAATATAATAATAACAAACTAGACTATAATGAACGAGTACATATTTGCATGTTTGCTGGAACATTGAATGAATAATAATGTGTATATTGAATCTTGAGTTCTGGTTTCGAACTTCATCCCTTCTTGATAGTAGTTTTTCTCCATGTTGCGGTAATTGAGGAATATCTATAGTTTGCTAGGCAATAGGTTGTTCATCAGCTGGATCACAGATGTTGTGAATTGGGTAGCTGGTAAGATTTGCCATAATAAACTTATATGGCCTTTCCGGCTTTGAAATATAGCTTGAGGTAATTATAGGAGATTCAGAGTTCAATGATTTGCGATCGTTTGATGTTACGAATAACAGTGAGATACTATTGGAATAATATGTAGAAATAGGGATGGACGTAACATATGCCAGCCTCCCTGAAATCACCAGATTTCAATGAAAGAAAAAACAATGACAAGGAAGATCGCTATTGTCGATCGATAGACAAAATGCTTAATTTTGTTGTGAACCTCTTGTACACTCCAGACGATGTGCGTACACTAGCAGCGCGAACAATGCCGTCTCCTTCAGGATGAACTAGTTCAATGGGTCCTACAATCCACTCCATAGCTGGTACATTGTCTTCTCGGACAAGGACCATGTCCCCAGAAGCGATTTCAGATTTGGCAGACCTTCAATTGATCCGTTGCTGGAGTTGGTGAAGATATCCCTTGTGCCAGCGGTTCCAAAAATGTTGTTCAATGCGTTGCCAACGAGACAACATTTTTGACACCACTGGCACAAGGAATATCTTCACCAACTTCAGGTACGAACCAAATGTAGGTCTGGTAAATCTGAAATCGCTATCGGGGACCTGGTCCTTGTTCGACAAGACAATGTTCCAGCTATGAAGTGAATTGTAAGACGCATTGAACTAGTTCATCCTGGAGGAGACGGTATTGTTCGCGCTGCTAGTGTACGCACATCGTCTGGAGTGTACAAGAGGTTCACAACAAAATTGAGCATTTTGCCTATCGATCGACAATAGCGATCTTCCTCGTCAGTTACATTGTTCTTTCCTTTTATTGAAATCTGGTGATCTGGTGGTAGTCGAGGTGTCGTTCGAAAGGGACCAGGCTGTAAATTTGCCAAAAACTTCAACAATCAGAAAGGCTATAATGTTTGGGCAGGATGGGCCACTGGAGTTCAAGCTTGTGAACTGAGACGGAACAGTGTAAAGGGGCGACAGTGAGAATAATACAGAGGGTGTGGTGGTGGTTAAGGTATCAATCGAAAGGGACTAGACTGAGGAATTGCCGAAAACTGCTACAAATTGAAAAAGGAAATTATATGGTTTGGCCGAGGTGAATAACAGATAATTATGGAAAGATTGAATCTGAAGCTGACGCTTATGAAACATGACCTACAAGATTCAAATGCCAAAATGACGTTTGGAAGACAAAAAGACTGTGGAAGGAAATTCTAAACAAAAATTGAATGCGTCTCCACCAATCCCCACCTCCCAGTCTTCAGGGTCTGTGGGGCTGGTTTGCAAGCCACTGATTCAATCAATACAAAACAAAATACCAGTAATTCCTAATGAAATTTCTCATACAATTGAAGGACACTTCGTGAACTTTTATAGAAATTGCGATGTCCGACGAAAATCCTTTACACAATCTCTAAAACGTATATCCTCGACAAATAACTTTAGTTGCGAAACTTTTTCAATGTTGCCATATTGCGCCACTATTGAATTCTCATCTCTGGAGCGTGTTTCGGCTTCTAAATTGCTTCACGCAATATGAAATAATGGTCGCTTATTCGCTAATATTTAGAACATTTTTTATATCTGACATTTAGAAACACACGAGCGGAAGTTAGTGAAAACAAACTTTCCTCATTCAGATGGCTCACAATGAAACCAATATTGTCTGAATGGGAGTAATATGAAGATTTATCGATACCAACATTTGATACTTTGAGATTATATTTTATAACATCATAATTTGCGGAAAATGAAACTGTTATAAAATGTGGAGATTTAGTTGATCTATTTCGACAGGATTACTTTCAAATAAAATAATTTAACGGCACGAATGTATCTTATAATGGGTGACATGGTAGAGATGGTATCTAGATCAGGTAGGTTAAGATAGATCTCATAATACTTTGACTTTTTATTTCCAATTTCAGTTTCCGTTTGTTGCATAGAGATCGATATCAATCTGTGTATATAGAGAATATTATCAACTAAAGCTCTAGGCGGAGGCTAACAATACTTTATTCTCTTCGATATCTTCATTGCCTTTCAGGATGTAAGTTAAAATAACTATTGGAAACAAGAATGACTTATTTGCTCTAAAGATTCATCTAGCCTAACTCAATATTAGTCTTAGAGGCATCTTCAACTCGTCTCAAAGAGCAAGTTGCAAAGAAATATTCATAGGAAATAATATACTTACTTTATTAAGTCTACACATTCATGAAGCAGTTATCTTCACTCATCAAAACCAGCATCTATTCCAGGAACAGGGCAACAATCATGATCACGATACAAGAACAAAAAATAACTACATCTGCAATAAGGCTAATTATATATATCTCTAGAAAAATTTACAAAATAGCATAATAATGCTTTATAATAAAATTCCCCAATCATTGGAAAAATTACCATTAAATCATCTCAAGAACAATTTGCAATCTCTACTCATGAAATGAGCCTGCTACTCATTGAATGAATATTTTACGAACAGAGATATTCCAGCTATTCTTATTTCTAAGTATTCTGAGTCACTTTAGTCATATCTGTATGGATCTATACACTTTTTAGTCTGTTTACCCAGTGTTATTTTTATTTATGATGAAAACTGTATCGTAATTCATATTATATATAAAAATTCCCGGGCAATAGGTCACATTAACACTCTGTTTTGAAATTTTTTGTCTTTACGTACGTTTCGGTCTCACGACCATCATCAGAAGACTTATTATGTCTACAAATTTTTGATTACTTGAAACTAATTGTATTACACAAAGCGTCCAAATCGCACCAATTTCAATCAAAATGCCCACGTCGCCAAAACGAAAGGAACACGATTAAACGAAATTGTAATCCTCAATGCTATAGTAAAATTATCAAGAATCCACTGCAGAGAAGAATTCTTAACAAAAGCGTACACATGTCAACACAGTAAGTGATCGACTGAGACGAGGCAAATATAATTTAAGTTTTAGTATACAACTTTCAAACCAGATGTTAAATTTATGAACTAAACAAAAAGGTTCTTTCCTGACAGGAGGTGTACTAGACATTTTACCTAATATATACTATTACATTATAACGGGGAATGTAGGAATTTCCAAGAGAAATTGAAATTATTTGATCAAATTTGTATAGATATTACTTAGATTTTGAGTGTCTGTCCTATGACAGTGACTCTAAGTCTGTAAATCATAGGACAGACACTCAAAATCATATCTATACAAATTTGATAAAATAATTTCAATTTCTCTTGCAAATTCCTACATGCCTCGTTATAATGTAATAGTATATATTAGGTCTAGTATACCTCCTGTCACGAAAGAACCTTTTTGTTTAGCTCATAAATTTAACATCTGGTTTGAAAGTTGTATACTAAAACTTAAATTATATTTGCCTCGTCTCAGTCGATCACTTACTGTGTTGACATGTGTACACTTTTGTTAAGAATTCTTCTCTGCAGTGGATTCTTGATAATTTTACTATAGCATTGAGGATTACAATTTCGTTTAATCGTGTTTCTTTCGTTTCGGCGACGTGGGCATTTTGATTGAAATTGGTGCGATTTGGACGCTTTGTGTAATACAATTAGTTTTAAGTAATCAAAAATTTGTAGACATAATAAGTCTTCTGACGATGGTCGTGAGACCGAAACGTACGTAAAGACAAAAATTTTTAAAACAGAGTGTTTATGTGACCTATTTCCCTAGAATTTTTATATATAATTCATACTGGGTCAAGAATCTTTATATTAGTAATTGATATTTATATGAAATTTCAACTAGACGTGCTCCACAACTCTTTGAGGTATTCTTCCATATATTTTTTTTATTCATATTGTATCTGAGCAAGGAAAAATAAACTAAACTGAAGTAAACTCATCGGAATATAGCTTTTAGTCTTATCTCATGCTAATGATTCCACATTGAACGTCATCAAATAGTCGTGCTCCAAAAATTATTCAAGAATCTCTATCCACGGAAGCGCTTAATTCAGGATATAATCAGAATGACGGAAAGTAAAATGGAATTATTCAATATTGATATGCATACAAATTGAATAATTTTGTTTCTCCTGATTTTGAACAATATATTCGAACAATTATCTAGATTATAGATTTTCTTATTAAATTAACTGCGGATTCGAGGACCTCGCCCATTCAAACATGCCCGCCCTTGTTTCATCTGCATTACAAACATAAGTCGTACCAAGTTCACAAGCAAACGATAATACAATTCTACGCAGTAATCTCATACCACAAGTTACCAAACAGTAATACTACAATTCACATTGTTTCCGCAAATTGTTTCCATCTTATTAACACAAACATCCTTTTCAAGTTATACACAGACTATAAACGCTAAGAATACACAATGAGAGAGCTTATGTCTAATATATATGATAACAGCGTGTTCTTAGTCCGAGAGTACTTCAAGATAACTTAATAATCGAAGGAAATTGCCGATAGTTCGATGAGATTAAATTCTGAATTGTATTGATAGGATATTAACAAGGAGCTTCAAACCGAATTCATTCGATTGTGGTGTTGTGCACCTGATTGGAAACTAAATCCGTATTTGGTATTCAAACAGAGATAGCTTATCCAACCGGTTATGACTACATAGTACATCGATTCTTTGGTATAACTTACTGTTAAAATAATTTCCTATAATAGTAATTACTAGGCGTACCCCGGTTAGCATCGGCCTAGACAATAGTCTTACGGCAACCCAGCGGTCCGCTACCCGCCATACACTTCAGTGTTTTCCTGCTAACCGTTCCAGTGACACTTGTCTTATGACGGCCTAGCGGTCCACCATCCGCCATGCAACTCAGTACGTTGACAGTTGCGCGGTTTTCGCTAAGTTTATCACAGCCGAACGACGTAATTTTTTTTAATTGTTAGAATTTTTGCTCGTCTACTAATCCACAGAAATTAGACAAAAACAAGAAAATTTCCAGAAATCAAACATTTTGCATTCTTAGATGAAAATGTAGCGTGGGACATCCGAAATCGACTGTCTCTAACGCGTCTCCCAGGTAGTTTTTTTTGCAATATCTCGTTTCTTTTGCTTTTTCGTCTAATATCGAAAGAATGAAAAAATACGTAGCTATGGCAGTATGGAATTTTTCAAGAATTTTTCGGAAAACGAAACTGAACCGTCAAAAAATGCATGGTACAAGTTGTACTTTTTTTTTCCAAAATGTCCGAAATAACACCTGCACTCGATATGTTGAAAAAATAAAAGGATAAAAAAATTTTTAGAATGCCATTTTACATGAGACCAAGTTCTAAAAACATACAAATTTTTTCCAATTTTTCCAGAAATTGCGAAAAGTATCTGGTAATATGAATGTACATTATATATATTTTTTGGAAACATCGAAGTATCAAGCGTTCCGAAGCTCTTAGTGTCAAAATAAAGATTTTTCACCCAGGTATGAATTAAATTTGAATTCTCGGAAAATAGGTCACATTAACACTTATGCTTCATATTTCCGTCTTTACGTATGTTTCGGTCTCACGACCATCACCAGGAGACTTATTATGCCCATAATCGCCGAAACGAACAGAACCACGAATAATT
The DNA here is from genome assembly GCA_958510875.1 of Endomychus coccineus. Lineage (NCBI taxonomy): Eukaryota > Metazoa > Arthropoda > Insecta > Coleoptera > Endomychidae > Endomychus > Endomychus coccineus. The sequence continues at coordinate 4,209,577 of OY294069.1, read as the reverse complement.
GAAATTGTACCACATCAATGTTTCAAGTATAAGATATATCAAGAATCGACTATTTAGTAATATTATCATAATGTAAAAACGCATGTTAGTATAGTCTCTTCACGACTGAAGAGCAAAACTATTACGTTAAGTATATCTACTTTCGAACCAGATGTTAAGACTTACGAGGTAATAGAAAAAGATTCTGATCGATCTTATTGGAACTTTAAACTTGAGCATTCTTCCTAAAATATACTTTTAACATTATAAAGAAGCATGTAAGATTTTGCAACAGTTCAAATTAATTAAATTAGTATAAATCTTACTTAATGTCTGAATATCTGTCCTTTGACTTACAGTCCACAAACTTGCAGATGATACACTTCATACCGCTTTCTCATCCAGAATTTCTATACAATCCAACGGAACCAGAGAAGCTAAACAGGGACAGGCTGACGCATTTAATTGTTCACTGTGTATGTTATATTAACCTCATTATATAACTTGTTGATATGAAATTTAAACAATTGAAAATCTTCATTACTTCTTCGCGTATTTTGTGGTATCAATAAACAAATATTTTTCGAAACAAAACTCTTTTTTCCCTGAAAAATCAATGAATATGTCATTCGGATACGATATAGCGAATTTGTTTATATGCCAATAGTCACACTCACACCTGCACACTGTCTATAGTTTCCAGAATGTTATAATAGCATTGTGTTGAGAAGAAAGTTGAACTTGCACTTGTTTTGCAAAGTACCTACAACATGAAACTATATCATCAGAAGTTCCGTGCAGTTTATTGTTGTCATCCATTCCCTCTATGTAATCCGGAACATTACGCCCGCTGAATTTGATAATGCACATCATTTACAATCCAAATTAGGTTGAAGCAGTACATCTTCGGTGGCTCGTGCGCTACCAATTACGGGAATTGCAGCAATAGGAATGCAGAGCAATAAAACAGTTCTATCGCTTCGCCTCTATTTCATAGAGAATATTTAATAAAAGGTGAGCATCTAGTCGGTAAACAACATCTCCGTAGTTGTAATGTGCGGCCACACGATACGTTATTGAGTTACCAGACTTAATTTTACATAATTTTGGTCGGAGAGGCGGCCTCCACGAAGATATGCTACTTACAATTTGGCAAGGATGTTCAGCTGTTATGCCAGCAACACTGCGGGATTCACGAATTTAAGCGTAATTATTTACTACACTCCTAGTCGTTACCAAGAAGACGTCTCTATGGTATGTTGATTTTATGAATTATAATTTTCCTAGATGCTATTTGTCATTGCCTTTAATAAACGTTTCAGAATACGCGGTTGGTTCTGTATTATCTGTGACAAGTTCGGAATCTAGTTACTGGAAGTTTCTCTCGACTTGTTTCGTAAAACCGCGAAATATGTATGCGGAAATACGATTTATCCGCGTTTTCCGACCGATAGATGCACTTCTAATTGAACACAGGACAACTAGTTCACGTAAATTAGGATTTTTCTCACAAATCGAGGAAACATTTTCCATTTTTATATTGATTTGAATAAAAAATGGAACACTTAGTAATAGTTAAGCAATTCAATTGAAGGCACATCAATGTAACCAGTAAATAATTGGATGCGAAAAAAAACTTAAATAAAAAAGTTATTCAATAATGAGTGACCCCACCGCGATTGTTTATGCACTCATTTACTCGATGAGGTACAGTTTGAACAAGATGTTCAATGTCGCCTTGGGGTATCCCATCCCAATTTTCTTGGATACGAAGTCTAAGATCATCTAAATTGTGAGGGGGGTGGCGTAAACTACTCAGTCTTGTACCGATTATATCCCAGACATGTTCAATCGGCGAGAGATCCGGTGAACGTGCAGGCCATGGAAGCACCACCACATCAGTATCTTCTAAATACTGCGTTGTAACCCTTACCGTATGAAGGCGGGCATTAATCCGTTGCAAAATAGGATTAATTAACCCCCCGAAGATATAACCTGCAACAGGTTTCAAGACGTTGGTTTTGCAATTGCCCTGGACAAAAACTGGAGGTGATCTATTGCTATAGAATATTGCACCCCAGATCAGCAAATTGCAGATTTTTTCTTCCCAAAACGTAAGCGCCTCACCCTCATTTGCCCATCATGGGCCCACAAACAGAATCGCGACTCGTCACTGAAGACCACATGACGCCATTTCTTCACCCAGTTCACTCGCTCTCTGCACCATTTCGGCCTGACGGGGCGATGACGTGGGGTAAGGGGAAGGCATAAAAATGGTCGGTAAGAACGGAGCCCGAAAGACCTTATCCGTCGATAGACAGGTGCCATGGAAACTTTTTGTCCTAAAGCTTCCATCCAGTCATTTCGGCATGTGTAGTGGAAAACCTTTCTCTTAAGGCCAATGTTCTTTGGTGGCGTTCTTCACGATCTGTAGACCTTCTAGGACGTCCGGATCGGTGGCGGCGCTCATGAAGGCCTTCTTCAGACCGTCTTGACCAAAATCTTATTACTCTCGTAACATAACGATTCACACGGTTGGCAATTTCCCGAAATGAAAATTCACCCTCTCTTATGCCAATAATCCGGCCACGTCCAAACAGTCTTAACTGGCAATAATTTTAACGTTTGCAAACCCTAAGCATTGTGAATAATGTTAACGACAAAATAGGACTGTGAGAAATGTTCATTTTTACTATTAAGGCTTGAAAACATTTCTCTTGTTCACATAAAAAAAAACAAAAACTGAAGTAACGTAGGAGTTTGATGTTGAAATTTTAATAATTTCTTGATTCAATTGAAGTATTCCTTCTGTGAAAATTTCAGGCATTTTGATCGACAAACACTAGGTGTTGCGTTTTTTATTAAAATCAGTATAGATAAAAATCTAGTATGGGACATCCGAAATCGAGTGTCCCTAACGCGTCCGCCAGGTCGGTGGGGGAAAATTGTTATATATATCCATATACGAGTATATAAGGAAAGTTTTTTTTCCGCAATATCTCGTAGCCCTTGCGTTTTTGGAAAACCTCACAAGAATATAAAAAGTTCTTCTAAGACACTATCACGAAAAAATGAAAATCGCATAGTCTTCCGAAAATCGCGAAAAATCCCAAATATATATATTTGAATACTTTTCATCACTGATAACGATATATCTCGTTTCCTTTGCATAAGAATGAATAGGTGTTCGAAATGGCGATTTTAACAATACATAGCTATGGTAGTATAGAATTTTCCGGAAAATGAAACTGAAACGTTAAAATATGCATGGTAAGATGCACCTTTCTTTCTAAAATGTTGAATGTAATGCCTGCATTCGATTTTTTGAAAAAACTACAAGAATAATGAATGTTTAGAATGCCATTTTACTGCATCCAACATATACGCAAGAAGTAAAATTGGATTGGAGAACTAACAACATCACAAGAAAACAGTAATAATTCAGACTCCAAAAACACCACTAACGTTGCGATACAGACGGAAATAAATTAAAATTCAGTGTAAAAAGTCAAGAATCTATGCGTAAGCGTGGCAAAGATGATTTATTAGAGAGTAAAAACTAGTCGATACAAGAGGTCTGTGAACAAAATGTTATCAGATGTCTATATTAGAATCAATGAGAGAAAGAACCGTAAAAGAAATACAACTCAAACCAATAAATTTAGCATAACGGAAGGCAGATATCAATTATTTTAAGATATTAACTCACTGAGAGCCAGTCTTTAGAAGAATAACTAACAAAGAAGAAAGAAAAGCAATTCAGTGTTTATTAAAACTTGAAGTTGGGATTTCGAATTGCTGCCCGTTAAACTGGCTTAGCTAACGAAAACTTGATTCCACTCGAATTATCTTACCAACTTTAAATTTTCGAGGAAACTGCACGATCGGCGAGCAACATCGCATAGTGGAAAACAAGACGCCGAAACTGGTTTACTATTGTTTACAGGACCGTAGCGAATGACTTGGGAACGCATGTGAAAAATTAGGAACGGCTTTCTTGTTTTGTTGCAACATTCGACACTGTGTTGAGCTGAAATTTACATGACATGTTGATTATAATTATGGCCAAAGGTCGACTCATCTGAATCCACGCTGGTGAGCAGAAATAAAATGACTATGTCTAGATTGCACATCGAAAGATGTGTCAATATATCTTCAAATTTCAAAGCAACAAGATCTGGGTTTCGTTGATTTATGGTAGGTATATAACAACCCTACGATTACTCGATAAAAAGGGAGAATTTCACAAGTCAACACTGTTTTCTTTTGTATTTATACTACACGAGAGGGTAACCTATAAGGTTCCCCTTGACGATTCTGAATACAGTTATGTCCCAAGATAATGCCGATTGACTGAATCTACAACTAAGCTATCGAACGAATCTCAATAATCGACTGGTTGGGCCAGTATTTGATTATCACATGGCGATCCTACCAGAATCGCCATGTGATAACCAGGTTATTGTAGTTTGAGCTCCTCAATAATCAGCTGGCTACAGTGAGACCTGTCTTCAATCAGCTCATGGCGATCCTGCCAGGTCATTGTAGATTTAGTTAGTGAGAAGTCATAGTTATCAGTAAGTCTTAATGTATCACTGACTAAAGACCTGAATGAGCATCAGTATCAGTCTTATTCTGTATAAGTGCTGTTAACTATATGCGTAAGCGTTACAATATTATCCACAATGGAATAATCCCTGCTAACTGGAATATCAGTAGCTTCAGCATGTGCGGGAACCCAATTCCAAATATACACGAAATAGAAAACCAACTTTTTGCGAGCAGATTTTGCAATGGATCTTCCTATGAGGAGAGGCAGTGTATTGAACGTCAGTGCAGCTCATTCGTTTAGAGGTATAAGCACAACCCACTATAGCGCTTCACTTGTTTCTCATTCGAAACAACACAATGTATCTCGCTCGCTCTAACTCCCAAGACTCTCCTATACCTGTGCGATCCTACTAGATCCGCAACTACAAGAATTAAGACTTTTCATGGAACATGAATCTTCATCAGATTACTTGAGTTACAACTGAATATCCGTCAACTTTGATCAATCATTTTGATTATTAATATACATAAATGTTCGATTCAGCTATGAATCAATAAATCTGATCTTTTTTTCAGTTTCAGAAAAATGTGATATTCTAGAAAGTAGTTGGGTTCGGTCCTGACTATCCACCGGTCGAGGAAACGCCGCCCAAGTCATTAGCAGCTCCGAAATCATTACAGATGCCCGTTCTCCTTGTCCTCGTTCTCCTTCTCCTTGTTAAATGTGGTCTCCGTTATCCAACTTAGTCTCGTCTTTATATATACCAGTAAGAACAATACGTTTCAACACTTTGCTCTAATAATACATCATCCCATTGTCTTGTAGCAGGGTTGCTATCTTCCAAACCATTAATATTTTATTTCTGATGTTTCCACCAGAGTCAAGCGGAGAAATACACGAAGTACTGCGGAACAAAAATCGCTGATTTATGGCAAACTGGGAAGTTTGTAATTGTGAATACAAGTTAAATGGATTATTGCCTTCTAACGTCAATTTGATGGATGGTTTTGAATGTTCTACCGGCAACTGATAACTCACCTCATTTTCATGTGATGGCATCGTTGTATCTCGAACGGGGGATGTAATCGAATCGTTCAGGTACATACGTACCGATTTTGACGGATTCTGGAAAAACTGGTTTCATTCCATTCAGATTTCCGGGAAACTCAAACGATTAAAACTTCATGTTTTGATGTAGGTAACTAAATGTAATTGAACCATAATCTTAAGAATGAATTCCATGGAAGATATTCATTTGACTCTTCCCGTAAGATACACTTTTATATATTGAGGCTGCGAATTCAGAAGGCAGCTATTCGTTTGATTGGTAATCTCACACTTACGAATTCACAGAACTATTTAGAACATCGTAGGAAGGTCATCCTTTCATTGTTCAGCTCTAGACCCGATGAACTTCTTCCTAACAGACTTAATTTTTCTATCTTATGGAAAATTCGAATGCGGTCTTCTCCCCCCAACATGATGTTCTCGAAAATAATAGGCGCCCATGTCTACCGATTTTTGAGGTCATGTTTTGTTAGTCATATAGCTACGATGAAAGTTTCCGCTAATGAGTATAACCTCATTTCCGATTTAACCGAGCTTGATTATTCCGAATGATGTCCTATATATTGTTACATATATTTGAATACATTTTCCTTTTCGAATACACTCGTAACAGGTTTATCTAGAGATGAACAAACCCACATGGTTTATACATTAAATTGTTCAGATTGCGATGGTACATATACAGGAATCTATAAACAATAATTCACAAAAAAAGAATGTATGAGAATGATTAAAGTACTAGAAAGAAAAACTGGCTGAAGAAACCAATTTGTATACACGATCTACTCTGGAGATGAATTAAATAAAACGTGCTTCTGAGTCAGTTGTTCGCAGAACCGATGGACAGTCATTAAGTCAAATTTATTCAAATCGAATCAATGAAATACTTGCAAATTTCTAAGTATCTCTCCATAATGTTAAATTAGTGTGTAGGTAGGAAGCCGATACAATAAATCATGATAGCTAAAGAACTTTTGCTATCGTAGTTATAAATATCCTAAACATATCTGTTCAACTTCATACCTATTTGAGGCAAAGGGAGCTCAGATGTATTTGCTTCTTTCTCAAGTAATGACGCTTCCAACTATAGAAACATAGTTTCATAGTGGTATTCTAATAGACATATATTTTATCATGTTTCGTTTATTTTTGAGATGTGGATAATTTCCATCAAAATCAATATGATAGAGACGCTCTGTAGTTAGTGCTATTAGATCAAGGAATCTTGCCCCTTAGGTCATGTGAATTAGTTTTCAAACATTCAAACTTAGGCCTTATCTTATTAGCATCACGAAAGTTCCACAATTTCAATGTTCGATAGGCTAACCAACTTGAACTGGTCTAGACTGTCTAGCTGGAATACTCTTGTGGTGTAATAAGAGACAAGATTTCTGTTCAACGCCCACATGGAAATATCCATAGGAGATTCCTCACCTTTCTGAAATGTGTGATAATCAAAGACTGACTCAACGATAGTCAGTTGATTATTTACCTTCGTTCAAAGGATTAGTTCTAGATTTGGACAAATAGTATCATCTTTGGAGATAACTGGGTCTAGGATCGTCGAGAACACTCACACAGCCGTTCAACGAACCTCAATAATCAGCTGGTTATCGTTAGTCCAGTAAATCATCATGTGATATTCAGTTGAGCAAATCTTTGATTATCTCATGGCAATCCTGCCAGGTCATTGTAGATTTTGTTCATGATAAGTCATATATATTAGTACGTTTCAATGTATCATTAGTCATTAGTCATCAGAATGAGTATCACCATCAGTCTGATTCTGTATAAAGTGATGTTGACTGTTTTTCATTTAACCGATCTACAGTCATCCAGTCAAATTTATATGAATTTAGTTGATCAAATACTTGCAAATTTCTACGTATTTCTTTATAATGTTAAAATAGTGTAGTGTAATCTTGAGCTTTAGTTCATTTGAATTAGTTTGCAAACGTCTTCTGATGACGGTCATGAAACCAAAACATACGCAAAGAAAAAAAATATGATGAATATATGTGTTAATGTGACCTGGTTTTCCAGAATTTACATATGATTCAAACCTGGGTCAAAAATTATCCAAAGTTAGGCTTCAACTTTTTAATATTACAAAAGATCTCACTAGTCAAAGAATTTTGCCACTTCAAGGTTCGATAGAGTAACTAGCTTGAGCTGGTCTAGTCTGCCCACCTGGAATACTATTGTGATGTAACAACAAACATGATTTCCGTTGAACTCCTAAATGGAAATATCTATAGGATATATCTACAATTTCTGATAATCAAAGACTTGGCTCAACGATCGCCAGTTGATTATTGAAGTTTGTTCAAAGGATTAGTTCTAGATTTAGACAAATGGTATTATCCTTGAAGATAACTATATCCGGGATCGTCAAGGAGAAACACACACACATCGTTATGAAATGTGACGTATCATTTTCCTTGACGATCCCGAATCCAATTATCTTTGAAGATAATGCCATTCGACTGAATCTGCACTAAACCATTGAACGAACCTCTGTTATCGGCTGGTTATCGTGAGGCCAGTATTTGATCATCACATGTCGATCCTACCAGGATTGCCATGTGATAACCATGTCATTGTAGTTTCAGCTGCTCAATAATCAGCTGACTACCGTTGGGCCATTTGATTATCTCATGGCGATCCTTCCAGGTTATTGTTGATTCAGTCATAGCTATAAGTAAGTTCCAATGAATCAATAGTCATCAGCATGAGTATCAGTATTGGTCTGATTCTGTATAAAGTTCTGTTAACTAAAGTGTCATAGATCATAGAATTCATTATGGAATAATTGCTCCCGACTCAAATATCAGCTTCGGCATGTTCGGGAACCCAATTCCAAAGACGAAAAAATATGGTAAGCATATGTGTTAATGTGACCTATTTCTCGAAAATGTACATACAATTCATACCTGGGTCGAGAATCATACAACTTAGACCTTACCTAAAATACAATTTCTGATATTCTTCCAGTTGATATTTCTAGGATTCACCTTCATGGTACTCTCCCATCAACCAATTCTTTGGAAGGCTCAGCGCGTGTGTTTTCATTGTGTCACAATGCTACAATAGCTTCTATATGTTCCATTTAATGTATTTGGTATTCAGTTGGTATCATCAATAAGATGCTTGTCACTGCTAACAAATCATTCTTAGTACGTTTCATTAGGCCGAGTTGGGGAGATAATACTAGTCGAATATTCAAACATAGCTTTATTCAGACGATTTGTTAACAACATTGTAGACATTGCTATTTGCACGTTAACCAAGATAACGTGAACGTAAAACACGCAATTCGGTCATTATTTTGAATCGCATCAAATCTACAAATGGGATACAGAAATGATAATCTTCGTTTTTATTGGCAAACGTGGCTCCAACGGATTCACTTGCAACTATTCATATCTATTTTAACGATGTATTCCAATAGGTGTGTCCCCTCTGATTTCGCAATGTAATAACCTTAATTGATTATAAAATTTTATCGCACTACTGAAACTGGGATGGAACGTGATCCCGCAATCTAGACGACCAACGCGGAATGCAACTCTAAGTTGGTGAGGGAGAAAGGGAAAAGCTTTCACATTTTGCGCTTCTTTCGAAATGTAATGAGTTGTTTCAACATATCAATAATACACACTTTCGTTTTCATTATAATTGCCAGCGTTTCAGGTTGTCTCAATTTCGATTATAGGTATGTTATTATTTTCAGTACAATAACATCATTCAATTTGAATAACCAAGTGAAATGAATGCAATCAAAACGCTAGGTTATATTTAATAATAATAATAATGATAATAATAAAAATAAATTGCCTTTATTTTGTACAAAGTAAAAAGAAAAAGGCGGAGAAGAGAGAGGCGAAGTTAAGCTCATGCTACTCACACTTAACCTCTAACAAAAATAAAATAAAGATTAAGACTCAAAACAAAGTATAAACTTGTTTATCGAATTTTAAACTACCAAGAAAAAAGGAAAAATAATTATCTGATAATCTAAAGTTTGTTACATAGATTAGGGATAGATTTATGCAATAGTATTATTATTGAGTAGCTCCTTGAAGGCGTGGAGCCTGGTTGTCGATAAAACTATATAAAATTAGCGTAGAATTGTTTGAAACTTCATTGTTTTCAAGATAAACGAGTACTTTATTAAGTATTTGTTCTTTTGTTGATAGTTGTTGCAGATTGTGTTTTCCCTTGTCAAAGAGAAATTAATGAAAATAAATCATGGTAAAAGCCATGACTCCATAGTAATTTATCATTATAATCAAATGAGAGGATAATTATTTTGTTTTCATACCACTATTAACAATAACATGAAAATGTTACTGTAGTTTCAACACCGAAGTACCATTATCAAACAGATACAAAATTAATAATAATAATCAGTGTTGAAACTATTCCATATTTTTATTAAAAGTGTCAGAAAATAATCTTTAGTTGTGAGAGTGATGCATGGAATGAATATTAATTTTCCTCTATGTACTCCTTTATTCATTTCTGCTTGAATTAATTAAATTTGACTCCATCACGATATATGTTGTTTATGAGGAGGCTCTCATATGTCAATATCTACAAAAATTATATTGGCTTTTCGTTCCGAACTGAGGTATTACCAAACTGAATTATTAATTGGTTTTGGACATCAGTACTCAAGATTTTGTTTTCGATTGGATTTCGGGAGTGGTGATGCGAATGGTACATATAAAATAATTTAATGATAATATCACGGCCTCATGTAATGGCCTTGTGAATAATTAAAACAATATTGTAGGGTTGGATCCCTCGCTAACACTGTAAACATGTATTTTGAGGAGTTAACGAAGCGAACGTGGAAACTTTTCAAGCCTACAAACTTTTACTTTGTAATTTTGCAGGTCGTGCAGGTTTGACTTGTGAATTTCGTATCTGTGGCGGTAGAGGATATACACATTCAGATTCTAGAATGAGGAATATTATCATTGTTTCACAAACAAAATGCACTCACAGGGGAGTTACATTGGTTTTGTAACGTTATTGAAATTACATAATCTCGTTTCTGTAAAATGTATTATAAAATCCGGTAGACGAACATCTGTTGTTTGTATGAAAACTTACGTCAATACTTACTATGTTAAATTGATATAAAAAATTCTCGGGAATTAGGTCACATTAACACTCTGTTATAAACGTTCGTCTTTACGTACGTTTCGGTCTCACGACCATCATCAGAAGACTTATTTTGTTAAAAAGGGGTTAACTAAAACTAATTAGCACAAGCGTCCATATCGCACAATCTTCAATCAAAAAGCTCACGCCGTCGAAACGAACAGAACCACGAATAATCGAAAATTGTATCGTTAATATTAAAGTATAAATTTTTTTGTAACAAGAAACCACTGTTAAGTAATATTCTCATAATGTACAAACGCATATTGCTATGGTCTCAAAGCAACTGGAGTTCTAAGCTATTTGTTTGTAATAACACGACCCAGATGTAGATTTAAGACGTACTTGAAAAGGTTTTAGACCTGCATTGGAATTTAGTTTACTTTAAGCGTTCTTCCTAAAATATACTTTTAACATTATAAAGACGTATGTAGGAATTTGCAAGAGTTTTAATTAATCAAGTTAGTATAAATCTGACTCAATCCTTGAATATCATTCCTATGATTTACAGAATTTGAATCCCTTTTTATGTGAATCATCTCCAGGATAGATCTTTTATAATAATTGGTTTCTTTAGTTAAAATATTAACATTTTTGTAATCCAATTGATGGTTATAATCAAAACAGTGCTTAGCAAGGGCGGTGGAATTTTCTAAGTTATTATTTCTTGTGCTATACTTATGGCCGTACATTCTTTTTTGTAAATATCGTTTAGAGATTCCAGTATAAGTTCCATCACAATCTAAACAATTCAATTTATATACTGTGTGGGTTTGTTTATCTTTAGGTATTACAGGTTTTAGATTTGAGAAATATTTCCCAACACAGTTAATAGGTTTATGCACAACATTTATATCGTACTTTTTCAAACATTTCTTAATTTTTTCTGAGGTCTCCGGAATGTATGGTAAAGTTATATAATTGTCTGTATTACTTGTTATGTTATTTTTATAAGAAGAACCATTATAGATTTGGTTTATTCTCTCTTTAATGATAGGATTGTAGAAAGTTTTTGGGTAGCCATTCATTTCCAATGCATTACGAACAATTTTTAAATTTTTGGGACAGTCCTCTGCGTGGGATAATTTTACCGCGCGGTCTGTGAGGCTGTTTATGACACTTTTTTTATAACAAGCTGGTGCAACGGAATTGAAATGAAGATAACGTTGAGACCAGACTTCTTTAGTAAACCAAGAAGTTTTTATTTTTCCATCTGCATCATGCCTAATGGTCATATCTAGAAAATTAATGTTATTGTTTATTTCTATTTCACAAGTGAATTGAAGTTTACAATGGAAATTGTTAAATTTATTAATCACATATTGAATTTTATCGTTGGGAACACACATAAGGCAATCATCTACATACCGTTTAAAGAATACAGGCTGAAAATCTAATGAATTTATAACAGATTCCTCTAGGCATTCCATAACGAGGTTAGCAATGGTAGCTGAAATAGGAGTGCACTTATTTTCAGTACGGTGAGCAATATTTTGGACAAATTTTCGGCACAGCAATGGGATCTCCTATTTCAGCTACCATTGCTAACCTCGTTATGGAATGCCTAGAGGAATCTGTTATAAATTCATTAGATTTTCAGCCTGTATTCTTTAAACGGTATGTAGATGATTGCCTTATGTGTGTTCCCAACGATAAAATTCAATATGTGATTAATAAATTTAACAATTTCCATTGTAAACTTCAATTCACTTGTGAAATAGAAATAAACAATAACATTAATTTTCTAGATATGACCATTAGGCATGATGCAGATGGAAAAATAAAAACTTCTTGGTTTACTAAAGAAGTCTGGTCTCAACGTTATCTTCATTTCAATTCCGTTGCACCAGCTTGTTATAAAAAAAGTGTCATAAACAGCCTCACAGACCGCGCGGTAAAATTATCCCACGCAGAGGACCGTCCCAAAAATTTAAAAATTGTTCGTAATGCATTGGAATTGAATGGCTACCCAAAAACTTTCTACAATCCTATCATTAAAGAGAGAATAAACCAAATCTATAATGGTTCTTCTTATAAAAATAACATAACAAGTAATACAGACAATTATATAACTTTACCATACATTCCGGAGACCTCAGAAAAAATTAAGAAATATTTGAAAAAGTACGATATAAATGTTACGCATAAACCTACTAACTGTGTTGGGAAATATTTCTCAAATCTAAAACCTGTAATACCTAAAGATAAACAAACCCACATAGTATATACATTGAATTGTTTAGATTGTGATGGAACTTATACTGGAATCTCTAAACAATATTTACAAAAAAGAATGTACGGCCATAGGTATAGCACAAGAAATAATAACTTAGAAAATTCCACCGCCCTTGCTAAGCACTGTTTTGATTATAACCATCAATTTGATTACAAAAATGTTAATATTTTAACTAAAGAAACCAATTATTATAAAAGATCTATCCTGGAGATGATTCACATAAAAAGGGATTCAAATTCTGTAAATCATAGGAATGATATTCAGGGATTGAGTCAGATTTATACTAACTTGATTAATTAGAACTCTTGCAAATTTTCCTACATACGTCTTTATAATGTTAAAAGTATATTTTAGGAAGAACGCTTGAAGTAAAGTAAATTCCAATGCAGGTCTAAAACCTTTTCAAGTACGTCATAAATCTACATCTGGGTCGAGTTATTACAAACAAATAGCTTCGAACTCCAGTTGCTTTGAGACCATAGCAATATGCGTTTGTACATTATGAGAATATTACTTAACAGTGGTTTCTTGTTACAAAAAAATTTATACTTTAATATTAACGATACAATTTTCGATTATTCGTGGTTCTGTTCGTTTCGACGGCGTGAGCTTTTTGATTGAAGATTGTGCGATATGGACGCTTGTGCTAATTAGTTTTAGTTAACCCCTTTTTAACAAAATAAGTCTTCTGATGATGGTCGTGAGACCGAAACGTACGTAAAGACGAACATTTATAACAGAGTGTTAATGTGACCTAATTCCCGAGAATTTTTTATATAATTCATACTGGGTCAAGAATTTTATTATATTATGTTAAATTGAATAAGAAAGAAGACTTTCGGAAGTTAGATTAGAACAAGTTGAGGACAGTACATCTTGCGTAGTCTTGATATTGATCTATGGAAAATCAAATATACGATACAGTTCAGAACTGTAAATTGAGAAATAGTTCAGTGAAAGATGCAAAAAAATAGGTATAATTTTTGTTCCAGTTTGTGGATTCCTGAAGGGTTCAGGATAGTAGGTGTTGCAAATCAGAAAGCCCGATTGAAAACATTGAGGAGTAAGCTGTTCTTCTTAGGCATCATTTGTTGTCGAGAAATTAACATTTCTTGTTGACATAAATTTTCTCCACAGATGTATACTTTTCAACTTTCCCTCCGAAGACCATAAAATTGTCAAGTTACGTTTGAGGAAGGGTAAGGAAGGGTAAGGAAGGAATCTTGAGTACTGTATCTTTAAAAATGCCTGAAGTGTCTAGTTTAATACCAACTTAAACAGTTTCGTTGGGAAATTCTATAGGAGAATGCATATTTTCCGAGTTGACGACACTTGTACACGCTTTCTTTGGCACGGTATATCGGGATTGAGGTTTGATTTTTACTATTTTTATGGAATTCAAAATTGCCGAACAGTTGATCCATTATAGCGCGTGAACTGAAACTTCGAGCCTCAAGCGTGCCCTGAAGATGCCACTTTGTACACTGGTTGAGGAAATGTCGGTCTCAAGTCAAGAATCGCGCCCTGCAGTACTCCCAATGTAATCAAACCTGCGTTCGATCGACAACCATTGAATAGTATGAGCTGTTTTCTGTTTTAAAGATACGACAGTCAAGGCTTGCATGCCGTGATGCCTTTAAATTATACTGTGACTAAATGAGTGGCAAACCTATAATGTTCGAAGAAGAGCTTATGAGCCAGTGGTGAAATTTAGGAAGAGGAATAGGGAAAGACCTCACTAGGTAAAGAGTTCCACAGCTTCACTGTTCGATAAAAAATAGAAGTCTGATAGGTCTAGGCAAGTCTCGAGTTTGACAGTGAAGTGGTGACTAGCTTGAGCTCGTCTAGTCCGCTCATCTGGAATCTCCCGTGGTGAAACAATAGACGATCTGATGAACATCGACCATGGAATATCTATAGGAAAGGGAGTGATCTCCCGCCTTCCTACGATATTCTGGAAAGGAAAATGAATTCGTAAGTCTGAAATCATCATTCAAATGGGTATCTCTCTTTTGGATAGAATCCAAGAGCTTCAGCCTATATTTGGGAGCTGAACTCCAAACATGTGTACAGTACTCCAGGACAGGTCGAATCTGTGGTTTGTAGATTATGAGGAGCTGCTGAGATGTGAAGTAGCTCTTGGCACGGAATAGAGAACAAAGTCTTCGTTAAGCGGATTTCGCAATGGACCTCACATGATCAGGGGCTGTTGGGGGTGATCGCGAGCATTGACTTACGTCATATTTCTTGTAAAATAATTGTATATAAGAAAAGAGTTTAAACCAAAATTATTAATTTTTCAACAACCGACAACCACCAGTCGTATAAAAATTATCTCACAGCTCTCTTTACTTCAGGTCCTCATCCCTGATTTTCAATTTTCTGGAAATTACACCGACAAAATGTCTCTACTTTGAGGGCAAAATCCATATATAACATTTGTCTTATTTGTTTCTCATTTTCACATAGTTTAGGGGTAGTCGAGTTTCCTCATTGTAACGAGTAGTCTAATTGTATCAACAACTAGAAATTTTCAATTTGTGATCACGAATTTTTAATCAGCAACCCCAAAAATTCCTTAGTTGTGAATTTCATGACAATCGGACCGATAAAATTTGATTTGGAAGCTTTCAACCCTTAATCTCGACTTACCGTACTGACAGCAGCGCTGAAAAGTATCACAAACTTGGTAAATATACGTTTTCTAACAAAATCCTCTCACGAAACACGTTTATTTGGTACTGGGCTGGATGGTCTAGGCATTTTCAAAGGTCGAGGATTCACCCTTCCTGTTCTATTTTCCCTCAGATCTAACTTGACAGTCTTACGGGTTTCCGCGGAAAGAGTCGGAGAATATTCAATTTTTGAGGAAAGTTATCAAGAAAATATGTATATGTTTATCTACAACATATCATGTGCAATTAATTAAAACTATGATTGTTCCATATTTCCCATTTCATGTAGTTTTTAAACCCCATTTTCTGCTCTAACAGGTTAATATCTCGCAAAGGGTGCATCTTTTTAAGGAATTGTATAGGCGAAAGCTTGCATCATGGACCCAAAATTCCATGTACAATATTTTTTTCCCTATTTGACTTTTTCATAGGTTAGAACAGTTTATTTAATACCCCCTCAAATTTTTGATTGCAGCGTTCTGGATTGCAACACGTCCTATCCTGGATAATTCAGGAACCCACATACACATTTTATTAAAATAATATATAAATTCTTGTGAAATACATCAGACTTCACATATGCTAATTATTCCCGTCTTCCCGTACGTTTCGGTCTCAAGACCATCATTAGAAGACGACGTATGAATGTCTAAAACGTGATTTCTTAAAACTAATTGTATCATCACAAGGCGTCCTTATCGCACTAATTCCAATTAACAATACTCACACCGCCGAAATGAACAAAAGCCCGACTAATCGAAATAGTAACACATTAATGTTTTTGAGTAACTTAATCAAGAATCCACTGCTTAGAAATTTTCTTATAAGCTTGGAAGTCTATCAAAGCATAGTTTGTGATACGATTGAAGGACTGGAACCAAAAATATGATGCTCAAGTATCTATTTTCGAACCTCATGTTGAAGACTTATGAGGTAATAGAAAAAGGTTGTCAGACCTTATTAGAAGTATTGCTATTTGAGCATTCTACCTAAAATATACGTTTAACATTATAAAGACGCATTTAGGAATTTAGGCTTCAGTTAAATGAATTAGTATAAATCTGACTCAATGACTGAATATCTGTTCTATGATTTACAGACTCGGAGTTACGTCTTATGTGAATAATCTCCAGAATAGATCTTCCATAATAATTGGTTTCCGTTCTTAAAATAGTAACAGTTTTGTAACGGAATTGATGGTTATAATCAAAGCAATGTTGAAATTTTTCAAGGTTTTTGTTTCTTGTACTATACGCCATTCATTCTTTTTGTAATTTTATAAAAGATCTAGTCTGAAGATGATTCACATAAAACATGAATCCAAGTCTTAATCTTCGTTGACTTGACTAAAAACGCACACGAATAATACCAATGTGATTATGACGTCATAACAATGGAACAGGGTAGCGAGAAATTAGTGAGAACATATATTCCAAATATGAAATATTTATTATGATGAAGAGGAAGAACGCTCCACACCCAATAATATATTCAATTCAAAACTGACATATTCCATTTACAAAATTCTATAAATCAAGGAGCAGACAAGAGCCGATAAATATTTATGAAATGTGCGAATTGGGAGACCAACATATGATAATACATATCTCAAATGCCTGAAAATCTCACATTCGCACATAGAAATAGCAGGATCTTTGAATTAGCAAGATTTATGGAGGCTTATAATAGGAAAAGCTTCTAACGCCGTACCATTGAATCCGGGAGTGCCGTGTAATCCTTATTGTTTCTCTATCTTATGAATTAATGACTACAGATAATGCAATGATCGCTGCTGTGAATAATGAATCTGCTGGATATTGAGGAAGCTCTTCAGAATCGAGAAACCACGACGGCTTCTCTAAACAGATTCTATTACGAAATTCCTGTTGATAATAATGTTTAGACTCCGTTCAAAAAATTCAGATTCCGCTACACTTACCACCATCGCATGCTTTTGGAAACAAACATAAGCTAATGACAACTTTTGAAGCTTTTGTACTATTAAAGGTAGGATTTTGAATTTTGTTTCCATACGATCTCAAATGACATTTAGTGCAGGAAGCATGGCACCATCATTGTTGAAATTATGTTTCTGTCGCTGATCTTTGGTAATTATAATGAACCATCCTCAACTAGAACGACTTATAATTTCCAGACTGATATGTCCTTCAGCTCTGTTTTGACACCCATCGAAAGCAAGCAACGTCGAAGATTTTTATAAACATGGATGAAAGTCAATTCCGTCTCTTGCTTAAATATTATTCCTTGTGTGGAGTAAAGAAAAATTATACAGCTCTATAGCGGAAGCAAATAGCGGTGCTAATAG
Organism: Endomychus coccineus; assembly: GCA_958510875.1. Taxonomy (NCBI): domain Eukaryota; kingdom Metazoa; phylum Arthropoda; class Insecta; order Coleoptera; family Endomychidae; genus Endomychus; species Endomychus coccineus. The sequence goes on along the minus strand of OY294069.1, from coordinate 4,191,569 downwards.
TTTCCATCGCTGGTGTCTGAACAATGAATTAATAGTTGATGAAAAGGAAACCTCCTTCTTGCTATTCAAACAGAAGAACGTGAGCTATAATTTCAGTCCACTTATCAGGATAAATTAAGCAACAATTGAGGAGTTATATTAAATTAAATTCCTCGGAATGATTATAGACCATAAATTCACATTGAAATCACAATGTAACAGTATCGTAAGCAAACTGAGTAGCAAATGTTATACGATAAGGATGTTGAATATGTTATACTACGCTCTCATTCATTCCGTTTTAAGTTGCGGTTTTCTATTCTGGGGTAATTCTTACCACATGCGCAGGGTATTCATTGCTAAGAAGAATATTGTTTGATATATGTTGAATGCTAAATCACATTGTCATTGCAAACGACTCCTTATAAAACTGCAATTTTTGACTCTCCAATGTATGTACATCTATCAACTGGTACTGGATATGAAAAACCAGGAACACACTCACATCATAAATAATATATTTCACAGACATGGAACCCGTATAAATGATTATATTCACGTACCATGCTTACGTTCATCGGTTGGACAAAATTGTCATATTTATCAAGGTATAATCTGCTATAATTAATTTGTTGATAATTATGGCAACCAACCGATGAAAATATTACAAAATTTGCTATACACGTATTTACTAAAACATGCATCATTTTCCGTTTAGAAGTACCTCGGTTTACATTGTGGATTGAATGTTTTATAATTCGTGTTCTAACATTCATATTCAATTGTGTAAATGTTTCTTGATAATTACCTATATACTTTGTGCATGATTAATAATTAATATATGTATTCAATTCTTAATTTTAACGAAATAATGAATAAAACTACTTTGTTTCACTATCACTGATATTCAATATAGTCGTTACTATAGTTTCAACACTAAACGTGTCATCTTCTGACGAAAAATGAATTTAACAAATATTAAATCTACTATTATATATGTTGAAGAAGGATTTCGAACAAAATTTTATGGCTATAGGAAATAGTTCTAGGAAAAACCAGAGAGGGGTAAGGTGATTAGGTAATTCCGTGAGGACATTAGAGGTGCGGGTATATTTACTAACAGACTTTAAATAGTAAAATCAGGTTATTAATACATTGAAGAGATTACTGTAATATAAATCTAGTTGATCGTTTAGGATCTTATTATCATACATCTTCATTCCTTTGAAAATTTCCATTGATTCTAATATATTTAGTTTTGAAGTTTTATCTTGACATATGTAAAATTTGGACATTATTCAAATTAGGAAAGGTATGGCCTGTTTTTAAAATATGATTTGCAAATAAAGAATCGGTTTTATTATTTTCAAAGGAACGAAAATGTTCTTTATATCTAACTGCTATGTTACGGCAAGATCTACCTATGTAAAAACTATCACACTCTGAACAAGTTAGTTTATAAACTCCGGGTCTTTTAAATTTGTCAGTTTCATCTTTCGCATTGAACAGAATATGAGATAATTTGTTTGGGGGTTTGGAGCTGATGGTCAGGTTATGATGGGGTAAGATTTTTGCAATTTTTTCGTTTATAGGACCAAAATAAGTTGAAGAAACATATTTTAATGAGTTATCTTTGTATTTTATAAAGGGATAAATGCTACTGTAAATTAATTTCCTTCTTTTTCTATTTATTAATTTAGAAACTACTTCAGGACCGAAACCGTTATTTGTAGCAATGACTTTAATTGTATCTAGTTCTTTACTAAGATTTTCTAAATATCAGTGATAGTAAAACAAAGTAGTTTCATTCATTATTTCGTTAAAATGATAAGCTATCAGAAAGTAACGGCATAAACAATTCAATTCTTATTTTTTTTAATTTCTTTAATTGATTGTTACTGACTAGTTTGATAAAATACTGAATGTCTTTGTACTATATTTTCATAAACGAATAAATTGAAATTGAAATTGAGAAATATAGTGACTTTATGTAATTGTAAGTGAAAATGTTTATATATCTAATATCACGTCCTCCTATAAGTGCAGCCCTGGTTGATATAATTTTGTCTTCGCTCACATTTATTGCCAGTATAGCTTGAACGAACTATAGGAACATAGTTTACTCCTTTGATTCAACGTCTGGTTGGATGTTGTTTCCAATTATTCACCGGATAAGATATTCATAGTTCACCGAACACGTTGAACAACCATCAAAGGTGTCAGTACGCCTAATAACGATGGAGGTTCACGAATAAAGACACGTTGGACATTAAGATAAGACTGTGACATCGCGGTCAAATCGGTACTTTATGTATTAGAGCCGTTTGAAAGCTCAGAAACAAACATACGGCATCGGACCAAGCACCCTTTCCGTCAAAATTAAGTGGACTCTTGCCGAGGTTAATGTGGACAAGAGGGTGAGATTTTATTGCGTGTGTGGGATGGACTTGACCACGTAATAACCGTACTTTGTCCTAACGAGATCAGACACGTTAGGGTCGACACAATTATGAGGTATTTCGGTCGATCGATTTTACTAATAATGAGAATCTGAGAATGAAAAGTACGTAAGAGCCATTTTTATCAAAATTGAGTTTTTATCGTATTTCAATTCAACTCATCGTTCAGTATAACAAATACGTATATCTAGTTCTTATTCATGATAATAGAAGGCGTGAATGTATATCCATGAAACAAAATGAGAGTGAAACATGGACATATCCTGCATTAAATTTATAAATGTATTGAAATTGGAGAGGTAGTGAACATGAATCCACATCATTCTGATAGTGGCGATAGTGTATGTGATGCCTTTAATCAAGATCCAGACTAATGTGAATCTTATAGTGGTGACAACAAAAAGGAAAAGTTGCTACTAAAAACCTTAGGCGTAAGAAATCGCGAAGTTAGCGGAAATAAACAAAGTGAAATAGACATAGCTAAATTAATGAAATCTAAAAGGATGTATATAAAACGAGTGATGAAAGTGATACCTCTTAATACGTTACATTAGCGGTGAGGAAGAGAAACAAACACACTTGGAAGCAGGAGCTAAAAGAAACCTACTTGAATAGCGGTCGGCTTTACAAATTTTGCAGTGATATGCTAGCTAGAGTTAACTATGGATGCAATTGTGAAAAACAGTCTACAAAGAACAACAAGTAAGAAAAGCTATACTGGAAAAAATCAAAAGCTTGGGATCAAAAAATTCGCAAGACTCATATCTTTTCGGGCTAATTACAACTAGCAGGATATAAAAGTAATCCAGTTGATAATGTATGTTCCATATTTTTAATAACGGGAATATAATATACCATTTCAGAAAACGACCTGATCCAATAAAGAAGAGTTATTTGATTCCTGGAAATGACGACAATCGAGATTATTTCTGATGCGGATCTAATCGCACATTCAAAAAGGAACACCGTGTTTCATTAAGAGATAGAGGTTTTTATAAAAAATTTTGAAGAAGGTGAAAAGAACATGGATTCAAACAGATTGGGTCACAATCGAAAATCTCTTATGACATTTGTGATGTACCATCTTTAGAACGCATTGGAATTTTCAGACTGATATTATGTCGTTTACTTCTGTTTTGACACTCATCGATGAAAGCAAGCAAACTTGAAGATTTTTGTAAACACGGGAAAAAGATTTGGCATCCTGCGATTTTTATCTATTCCCATAGGCTCGGAGGAAACAGATTTGGATCGTAAGATGAGGTTATCGGTCGAACAAACGCCTATTATGGAAGATTTTCGAAATCGTTAAATCTGGGAGGGATCGAAAAATCAGAAGAACGCTGGACGAAGTGTATCTGGCTACAAAGAGATTATGTTAAGAAATAAAATAAGTTTTGACCAGATAAATCATTCCTTGTTTCATTTTTCGGCGAATTTTCACTTTGCTTATGTATCTGGTGATATTCATGAATGTATATGATTCCGAGGCAGTGAAGACAATTATTTTGTTATACGCTTAAATATATATGTATACCCAAAATCTCACATAAGATATCTCTTGATTTTTCACTACCATCGTCGATTAAATGAAATATTTCATATCTGCCTATGCTATTTGGAAGAAAATTGACATATGCCATCACTACAATGTACATGAAAACAATACACCAAGGGAAAATAAACAAGAGCCCAATTGAAAGGGATAAATTCTTCTTTTACGCTATTAGCAATTTTTTGCGCAAAATCCTGACACAAGTTGATTGTTGTTTCAAACTGCGCATGTCTCCTGACATTCGTATCGAATATTTGAATCTTACTTTACGTCCGTAACGGCTATAACGCCATCGATAACTATTTTTTATTTTTGGAATGTATATGAAGGGTCAGTTTCAGAAATTTATCACCCTTGTTGTCTGATTCAGAAGAAAAGTGTATGTAACATGAAAAGGGTTGAAGAGAAACATCGGAATTGTATCATCTAGTGGCAAAACGTATTCCCCAGAAGAGCGGAATAAGGGATAAAAAATAACTTATCGCCAATACGAGTTGAAATAACGTTCATAATCCGTTTAATATCGTAGTGGTTATGGCCGGAATTTGCTGCACTAAATTATTATTAAGTTGGTACAAGAGAGGAAAACGTTGCAGTAAAACGATTAGCTTAACACGCACTTAAAATATGTCACGCTTATTCTGATGCCATTGATTTGAATACAACACGTAATGTGCATGTTTACGACAGCATAGGAATTATTAATACAAATCTATATGGATCTTAATCTGGCTAATTGAATCTACAGATATTTAATACTTGGTATATTAGACAAAATGAGACGCGAAGGTTATGTATGTCCCCGGAGGCTTCATTTCCATGGCGCCTCAAAACAAAAATGTTTTTATATGAACGGAGATGCAAATACAAGCAATTATTCTCAACGTCTTCCTCCATTAACGTCACCATGAGTAGCGCCTCCACATATCCGCGTGTTGAGGGGACAGCCACGATAAAAAGTCGGGGTTGAATCGGCTCGATAACTTCACTCAATACCGATGATGCCGTCCCGATGTTGGGCTAACAACCCAACACAGAGTACATCTTTTGTTCCTCACAACAAAAGAATGGCTTCCCAAATCAGCTCCTTGGCGAATAAGGAGCAGGGACATGTGAGTGGGAGACCAACAGGATGGTCCCGACGTTGACGACCGCGACGTAACTGCAAGCTCTGACCAGACATGACTTACTGGACTGGTTTGAACGTAGCAAGCCAGCCCGTAGGGGATACATGGCGCGGCTGTACGCTCTTTGGTGCATCATCCATACCCAATGCCGTGATTTTCCTCCGCAAACCTTGCAGAACTGAGAATACTCAGAGACTATACAAGAACAAATCTGAGTTAATCTTAGAACTTGGACATGTTGATCAATGACGAGCCTCCGGAATTCGCCGACCTCTGAGAAATCAACGAGGCCGTGTATGGTGCCGCAAAGCAACACGTTCCGGAAGTGCGGACCGCATGACGGGATAGAGAAAACCGAACGGCTCCTATACAAGGTCGAAGCCAAATTCAGTCGGCTAGGCAGCAAGCGTCCCGAATCCAATGTGTGATAGATTTTATTTCTAGCGGCAGGGCTTTCAAGAAGCAACATTGTGCGGATAGGATTCGAATCCTGGGCGTGATAAGGAGAAATCTTGCCCGACAGGTTGGATGCATCAGGGACAATTCTCGATAGTCCGAGTTGGCATCTTGAATCTCCACCGCCCATAATTGCTGCCCCCGACTGGGGAGGAGGTGGAGCAGTTCTAGAAAGGAGTGTACGAGTCGCCGCGTTCAATTCACCTAGACACACCAGCCCTATAGCGCACTCCAAAATGTTTTGCGCTGAACTTCAACTTTCGTGAACAGAAGTGTGCGAGACAGTCATCGAGGATGATGTTCTACAAGCTCTGGTCTGTACCAAAAACTTTGATGCACCCGGCCCTGATGACATTTACATATGGTGACGAAAGGAGTAGAACTAGCGACATTGATAACCTTCTCCCAGGTTCCCACTTGGAGTGAACCTGAATTAGACCAGTCTTTAAATTTATATGCTATCATTCCCATGACCAGATTTTGGGACTAACTTTATAATTGTGTTGTTATATATCAAATTTTGTTAACTTTCACCCAATATATATTCATCATTTAATTTGATTAACAAACTCAACTGGTAATTCTTGATCACCTGTCAGCAAATACCTCCTGCAGAAGGAACATCAGAATGAATTGTTAAATAGATATGAATATATAATTATATGTAATCTGAGATAGTTCCTGGGAAGGGGTCAATGCAACGTAGTCTGAACAGCTTATAGGTATGCTGAATTATACACCTGGTAGTGGCAGCTTGAAAGAACCTTAAGGATGTGTAGATCAACTAAGATATTTGATACCCGAGCAGGTTCCAATAAAAACTTCAAAATAACAGGTCGATGAGGTATTATACCTGACCTGAAATTGTAAACATCAAGCCGACTGCCACTAATACTCCCCTTGCACTATATACTTCGTACAGTGAAAGGAGTGAAAATTGTATACAGTTTGAGTTCCAATGAGCGATGTATAGTGATTTAATCAGAGCCAGCTAAATTGGACAAAAATTGGGATAAGTGAGAATTCGAATCAAAGCTTGCCTGTCAGCTAGTTATGAGATGTCAAAAATTTCCAAATCAATGTTTTACCATGCTTCTATCGCGAGTTACGCGCTTCGCATATTGTCAAAGCAACCCATTGTAATAGCGCTTCACTGATCGCTCTTGTGAAGCAATGCAATGCGTCTGGTTCACTCTAGCTCACAATACTCCTATAATGCACCTCTGATTCAAATTCAATCTGTGTATTAGTATAGTTCACAATGTCTCTGTGTAAAATGTGTATGGAGTGATAGCACTACACTTTTGGAAGTGCATTATGTGCTGTATTTTATATAACTTATAGTCCAGGCAACGAAGCAGACAAAAAAAAAATACGGTAAGCTAGAATTTCAATTTTTTTTTTGCATTTTGTTCCTAATACTCCATAGATCATTCACGACTATCAAGACCGCGGGGTTCGACCTTCCTACCCCCTCAAAACGGGGATTCAACCCCCCAGAGGAGCATACTTATGAAAACAGTCCAAAATTAATGAATTGGGAGCCGAAAATGACCCCTAGTAAGTTTTTTGGGTCGCTGATCACGATTCCGCAGTTAGTTTTCTCGGGAAACTCCGTCCAGATAGGAAATTTGGAAAATTTATATATGATATATAATTTATAATTTTGTTGCAAAAATGACCTCTAGTAGGTTTTTTGGTTCGCTGATCAAGATTCCGCTGTTATTTTTCCCAAAAAACTCTTTCCAGATGGGAAATTCGAGAAATTTGAGATTCTCCTGAGACGGATATGAATGATAAAGTATAATTTTGTTGCAAAAATGACCTATAGTAGGTTTTTTGGGTCGTTGATCACGATTCCGCTGTTATTTTTCCGAAAAAACTCTCCAGATGGAAAATTCGGGAAATTTGAGATTTTCCTGAGACGGATATGAATAATAAAGTATAATTTTGTTGCAAAAATGACCTCTAGTAGGTTTTTTGGTTCGTTGATCACGATTTCGCTGTTATTTTTCCCAAAAACTCTCCAGAGGGAAAATTCGGGAAATTTGAGATCTTCCTGAGACGGTTATGAATAATAAAGTATAATTTTGTTGCAAAAATGACTCTAGTAGGTTTTTTGGTTCGTTGATCACGATTCCGCTGTTAGTTTTCCCAAAAAACTCTCCAGATGGAAAATTCGGGAAATTTGAGATCTTCCTGAGACGGTTATGAATAATAAAGTATAATTTTATTGTAAAAATGACCCCTAGTATGTTTTTGGGTAGCTGATCACGATTCCGCTGTTAGTTTTCTCGGAAAACTACCTCCCGATGGGAAATTTGGGATTTTCCATCTGGAGAGAGTTTTTTGGAAAAAATAAAAGCGGAATCGTGATCAGCTACCCAAAATACCAACAAGATGTCATTTTTGCAACAAAATTATAAATTATATATTATTTTCCCAAATTCCCATCTGGAGGGAGTTTCCCGAGAGAACTAACAGCGGAATCGTGATCAACGACCCAAAAAACCTACTAGCGGTCATTTTTTGCAACAAAATTATACTTTATCATTCATAACCGTCTCAGGAAAATCTCAAATTCCCCGAATTTTCCATCTGGAAAGAGTTTTTTGGGAAAAAATAACAGCGGAATCGTGATCAGCGACCCAAAAAACATACTAGGGGTAATTTTCGGCTCCTAATTCATTGATTTTAGACTGTTTTTATGAGAATGCTCCTCTGGGGGGTTGAAACCCCGTTTTGAGGGGGTAGGTAGTTCGACCCCCACGGTCTTGATAGTCGTGAATGATCTATGGGGTATTAGAAACAAAATGCAAGAAAAATTTTGAAATTCTATCTTACTATGTTTTTATTATGGTCTTTTTCCGTACTTATTGCCTGGACTATTAGGATTGTAATGTAACTGATTGTATATGATAATGACCAATAAGTGCAACAAATACTACCGCTTAATGAATCATTTTAATTAGTACAAATCTCTAGCATTTCTGATGTTTTTGAATTGGTAATTATGGAATGTCTACGAAGAGAATAATACCCTTTTCATCAATCAATAACCTACTCCCTACAAATACCTCAAAAGTATTTAGGTCTTTGCATTCATATTCCAGAAATCGTTCCAATGAACTGTTTCAGAAATAATAATCTCCGATTGATAAACTTGTTACGATGAAACAGACTTATAATTAAACAAAATTCCGTTAAACCGTTTGTGGATCGGTGCCTGTCAGTTACCGTTGTACAAAACAGAATCGATATTAGTTTAACTCGAACAAAAGTCACGGGTTATCCGTTGCAACGTCGAGTAAGTAGATACACATGCACTCGGTCATTGTTGTCAGACTGACAATTTACGAGAGCTGTCAACCGTCCATATTCTCTCTATAGACGCGTATATTATTCATCAGAGCTGCCTCTGATGCTTTAGAAAAACAACACGTGCTCGCGAAAAATTCAACAACTCCTAGATTGCTAAATGTACAAAGCATAAGTGTAATATACGTCACCCCTTCATCTACTAAATGCTCTCAGTCATGCCTCTTTGACACCCTCTTTGTTGCAGAAAGTATTTTGCTTTCAGCAATCTCATTCAGACAAGGATGAATTTTGCCTTTTACCCTGGGTACATGATTCGTGAAGCTGGAAAACTAAAGGTATAAATAGATTATCCTCAGTGGAAACGGGAAACGATATACAGATTGTGATGCAGTGGTCGTGGATCGAGCGGAAATCCAAATTACAAATTGGAAGCTTTTATTCGCAAGTTCACCAAGAAGCTCCATTTGAGGTGAAGCGGCTGTGTGTTGTTTTGATTGAAATATAAGATTGATCAGCTGTAACTATATTATTTGATTTGCTTTCTCAATATTTTCCCTAAGTTATTTGCGAGGATGGTCGTCAGTCAGATCTGTTCTATCAACCTAGAATGCACTTGAAATATTTAACCATTGATTACACTTAGATGAGGTCAAATCAACTGATTAATTGGGTTCTTGTAGTGAGGTGTTGAAGACCAAATGTTGTCTACAGAAGGCATACATCATCTTAAGTTCAAGGAAAAGCTGGTGTATCTCAAGGATCCGTTCTTAGTTCACTCTAAAACATATATTCAGAGACAACGCTAATTATTCATCCCTTCTATACCCTGATGGTTTGAATATATGCCTTTATTGAACGTGAATAAACTGATGCTATTGTGTGTACCCGCCCGTGTCAGAGAATGGACTGATCGATGGATTAGCCAAACGAGGTTCTCTAGAAAATCCTGACTTCCCTGGAATTTCACCAACCGACAGGCTATTAGAAAGAACTCATGAATATTACTCTGGACCACCGAAAGATCGGAGGCATCAGATAACCCATTTATTTTACATGGATGATCTGAAACTGTATGCCTCTGTAGACAAACACCCGCATCGAGCTCTCAATGTGTTTCAGGAATATATACGAGCCGTAGGCATAGATTTGGGAGTGGACAAGTGCCCAGTGTTTCATTTGAAGAGAGTACGATCTCCGGAAGTGCACGAGAATATGCAGCTTGCCGACGGAAGCGTCCTTAAACATCTTAATGCTGGAGAGACCTATCGATACCCGGGAATTGAACACTTCTTAGTTGAAGGTGGCTCTCCGCGTCAAGTACAGAAGACTTGTTCGGAAGATTTAGTATTCCGAACTTTTGAGTGAGAACGTGGCGTCTGCAACAAATATGCTCGCCGTTCCAGTCCCGTTTCATTCTTTTGGAGTGGTGAAATGGACGGTCGATGAGCTGCATAGACTCGACAAGGACATCCGGAAAATGATACATATCCATAAGCAGTTTGCATCTTAAGTCGTCCGTTTCCCGCATTTATCCCCCACGTCATCGGGGAGGTAGGGAACTCCTTAGTCTAGAGGGTCTGCAGTGTGGTTCTGAGTACAGCTTGTAAGGTTTATAAGAGTTCGGATCCCCTTCTGTGCCTTGTCAAAAGTCACGAATGGGCTGGTATAGAGGCTGCGGAAGAACTTTGTCTCGAATTTCACATCAGTCGAGAATAGGGCAACCTCGAGTTTCAACCTTCTCGTCTGAAAGCACAGATAAATGTCGCGGAGGAAGATCTTATGCTCAGGCGGCATGTCGACAGTTCGATACAATATGTTTTCCACGGAACATCGAAACACTCGGCTTGTCAATCAGGCTGAACTTCGGCTACCTGAGATCAGCTGGGCTGATGGATTTATCACAGCTTGCCAAGATGGCGTAATCAACACCTTGGTCTATCGCCACAACGTGATGGGTGTGTAGCTCCTTGATGTCAACTGCAGGGCCTGTCGAAAGGCGACTGCTTTTTCCCCTGCTGTCGGCATGTCCGTCAAAAGCTGTATTAATGTGAAAAAAGAGTATAAAAGGAAATCGGATGATGTTCCAATCACACTAGTATTCTATCACCCTGTGTGCAGAATAATGAGCAGATTATAAAAAATGAATCCATGCTATAGGTTCATAGTTGGTTGTTACAAAAGTGACATTCTAAACAGTCGAATAATTTCAATTTCACACAAATGTTGAACAATTATTTATTCGGAACATTTCTAGTTTGAATCTGTCTCAAGAAAGTTATTCTTCTGAACCCGTATAAGAGGAATACCACTCTCTGACTCATCAAAAAATCTAAAATTAGGTTCACAAACTTGATATTTGGCAGGTAGGTAGGTTTTCGAAATTCAACCCCTAACGGAATCAAAGTGGTTGTAATCCAATGATTTTGACAGTCACCTGGAAAAAAAAGAGAAAATATTTTAATAATCATAGAGTACAAAACATAGAGTTGTTGAATATCTTCAAGTCAATTTGTGCTTTGATTATCTTTGTCAATTTGATGAAATGTCATGACATGGAGTGTTATTCGATGTCTTTATACACAATTAGCTGTTTCTAACATTAGCAATATATTATTTTGAGCGGCGGCTGAGTCGACGTCGCTACTGCCCTGAATTTTCACTTGTAATGGTTGGCGAACGTCGGCATTTAATCGTGCTATTGTAACGCGGAATACACTGGCAAGCCAAGAATTTTCAAGACTAGCTTTCCGCGGAAGTCTTCTATTCAACACAATTAATCACAGCTTTTTTCTCTTGCGAAACAATGCTATGAGTCTGGCTCGCTCTGACTCACAAGACTCTCTTATGCACCGCTGATAGAAATTCAATCTGTATATTGAACCACATGTTGCGATGATCTTGAATACTTGGTAATTCCCTATGGAATCTGGGAGGCCTATGTGGAACCTTCCAAAGCGATTTCTTTCTTGAATGTTTTCGGTAAACAAGACGTAACATCAGATTGGAACGGACATGTTCCGGATAAATATTTCCAACGCCTACTTTCATCTCGTCAAACGTGACACCTCGTTCATATTCTTTGGTGTCTATATTTCCATTACAATTAAACAAAGACACGCATATCACGTTGCCGCCTCCGCGAATCATCAACCAGATGTTGTCGCGGTGAAAATCTTATCTGGTTCTCGCAGTTTAAGCAAGAAAGGTCCGTAACGTGAAAATCGTCTTGTTCAGAAGCCTACGAAGCAAATGCTGATGCGTGAAATGGAACAGTAAACCCTACACAAGCCGCTGGATCTTTCCTTTGATAAGGTGCGGTTCAAATGTTCACTCATTTACATTAAATTTGATGAATCGTTATATTGCTCAATCAGTAACAATCTCATTATGGATGCTTCATAAGCAGAGAATCGTCTGAAGATGGGAGACTTCAGCATTAAAGCACACGCTTATCTACGCTTTTGCTCATTACATTACTAAGATGATGTTTTCACAACAGCTTATCTACGATTCAGCGAAGCAACAATTATACTAACGTTTGTTATGAAAAGAAATTGGGCGTGTACATTTTTGAAAAAGGGGTCACTCAGGGACATTCTAGCGCACCGAAAAAGAAACGAGGAATGGACCACCCGCGACTGCAGTTCGATAAGAAATGTAGAGGAAGAGTACTCTCTAGGTTTCTCTGTTTCAAAAATATCGGGAGAATGGGAACCTATAAATAAGAGTGTATAAAAAAAGTATAAGAGAACTAATACCCATAAACTATAAAAGAGTTCAGACTGTGGATACACTTCAACACTAAATGAGAAATAATCAACCTTATCCACTACTAATACTGTTGAAGTATCGAAGACCTTTCGGCTACCAAGTAGTCATCCTCAGAGTAAACTAATAATGATTACTTAGTAGCCGAAAGGTTCTCACTACTTTAATAGTATTTTTAGTGGATAGGGGTGATTATTTTTCATCTATAGTGATAATAACACTCGTTGAACAAGTTATAGAAGATGGAATAAAAAGCCTCTAGACTGCAAATTGGTTCTAGCCAACCAGAAGAACTTCGAATGGTGGGGCAATTGTAGATTTCCGAAACGACCTCTTGGAATATCATTGAACGATCTTGTTGATCTACAAGAATGGATATACTTGATTGACGCGCTCCCGCTCTCGATAAGTAAGTGCATAATATAGCCTCAGAGATACGTTCGACCTCACAGTTCGGTATTCCTACAACATACTATCATAAGGATATGTCATTATAGTTGCACCAAGCTCCGAATTCTACCGCAAACTGGTTGCAGCGAGCTTTGCATCTAGATATTATGATCTCACAGAGAATGAAGAAGTTGGCTGACTGGTGGAGAGCCCGTCAATGGTTCTTGTATCTGGAAAGCTTTCTGTGAACACAAACTCTGTAGAATAGTCAATTCTATATCGGTTAGAAGTTATTGAGGACAAAAGTACCCGAGAGCAAACCAACTCAATAGTTAACTTGAGCAAACTACAGATTCGATGGGTAAATGAACTTCTATCGAAACACAGTCATCTTAAGAAATGTCCAAGCAAAACTGAGAGAGGATTTCGTTTCCACGCTCTCCTCATGTAAACCGATACGACGCTCTGAACGGAAGACCGTTCTCGGCTCCTCAAACCATTGTGAAATTTTACTGATGCTAAACATTAGTTATATCCCAATGAACACATTAGGCCTTGGTCTAACATGTATTCGGAATATGTGAGTATGAGCGTCAAGAGTTTTGTAGATTGAATATCTGGAAAAGCGTCAGTCAATGAGCTCTATGTAAAATTACTCTGTTTGCATGGGAACGAAATGAGAACGTAAACATTTTGAATATATTTGTACAATGTCTGATACACAAAATCCGTGTATCATGTTTATTCAGTAAATTGGCCATCGATATTTCACAAGTAACTTTCAACCTATGTCACGCTGGTTGTTACAAAGTATACATTAATCCTAAACAAATACAGACACTATGACAAATAATCTATGCAGGGATGAGAAGTGAGAGAGATGGGAGATAGATATACATGTGCAAGAGAATATACATGCACGGACACGGATAATACATGCGAGAAATGAATCGCGTCACTTAAATCAGACGCCATCTATGCCAACTTTCTATAGCGTATAATTAATTAATGGGAGTCTATATGCTATTGCATGATGTTAAAACTTCAGCTTTCTCTATTGCGGAACTTTCCTTTGTTATGAGCGCCCAAACTTTTCAATACCGTTTACATACAAATTTACATGCTTCATTGATTATCCAGAAACTATTTCATTTGGATATGAGGAATAAGATGACAGTGCTCGTAATAACAAGAGTAATATACATATTGGAATAGTCGAGAATGGAACAACACCATACACTCCGCTATAGATGAATCGAGAACGAAAGCAATTGGGAAAGGACCTGCCATACTAGAGACTATTTGGTTCCACGTTGTCCTCGATTCACTTTCTCATCTATTCAAAATATAATAACTACGACTTGTGAGGTGATGTTTATTCAAAAATTCAATTGTGGAAGCCGTTACTTTGTGATAGTTTATCATTTTAACGAAATAATAAATAAAACTACTTTGTTTTACTATCACTGATATTTAATATAGTCGTTACTATAGTTTCAACACTAAACGTGTCATCTTCAGACGAAAAATGAATTTAACAAATATTAAATGTACTATATATAGGTTGAAGAAGGATTTCAAACAAATTTTATGGCTATAGGAAATAGTTCTAGGAAAAACCAGAGAGGGGTAAGGTGATTAGTTAATTCCGTGAGGACATTAGTGGTGCGGGTATATTTACTAACAGACTTTAAATAATAAAATCAGGTTATCAACACATTGAAGAGATTACTGTAATATAAATCTAGTTGATCGTTTAGGATCTTATTATCATACATCTTCATTCCTTTGAAAATTTCCATTGACTCTAATATATTTAGTTTTGAAGTTTTATCTTGACTATGTAAAATTTGGACATTATTCAAATTAGGAAAGGTATGGCCTGTTTCTAAAATATGATTTGCAAATGAAGAATCGGTTTTATCATTTTTAAAGGAACGAAAATGTTCTTTATATCTAACTGCTATATTACGGCAAGATCTACCTATAAAAAAACTATCACACTCTGAACAAGTTAGTTTATAAACTCCGGGTCTTTTAAATTTGTCAGTTTTATCTTTCGCATTGAAGAGAATATGAGATAATTTGTTTGGGGGTTTGAAGCTGATGATAATGTTATGATGGGATAAGATGTTTGCAATTTTTTCGCTTATAGGACCAAAATAAGTTAAAGAAACATATTTTAATGAGTTATCTTTGTATTTTATAAAGGGATAAATGCTATTGTATTATTTTGGTCCTATGCCGTAACATAGCAGTTAGATACAAAGAACATTTTCGTTCCTTTAAAAATGATAAAACCGATTCTTCATTTGCAAATCGTATTTTAGAAACAGGCTATACCTTTCCTAATTTGAATAATGTCCAAATTTTATATAGTCAAGATAAAACTTCAAAACTAAATATATTAGAGTCAATGGAAATTTTCAAAAGAATGAAGATGTATGATAATAAGATCCTAAACGATCAACTAGATTTATATTACAGTTCTCTTCAATGTATTAATAACCTGATTTCAGTATTTAAAGTCTGTTAGTAAATATACCCGCACCACTAATGTCCTCACGGAATCACCTAATCACCTTACCCCTCTCTGGTTTTTCCTACAACTATTTCCTATAGCCATAAAATTTGTTTGAAATCCTTCTTTAACCTATATATAGTACATTTAATATTTGTTGAATTCATTTTTCGTCTGAAGATGACACGTTTAGTGTTGAAACTATAGTAACGGCTATATTGAATATCAGTGATAGTAAAACAAAGTAGTTTTTATTTATGTTTATTCGGTTTTATGAAGGCTTGTTCCTTCTATAGAAACTCAGTTATCAAACAGGGATGATTCTTGATAAGCTACAGATCAAGAATCACCACATTCTCATGTTTCCATGAGTGCCACAAGAAGATGAAATATCACCCCTAATTATTCACATTAGACCTTCAAAAATATAAGAAGTGGAGACATCTCAAACAAGTACACCTTTACATCCACGCCATTCCTCCCCCTAACCAAACATGATCACACACTGGCTACTATACCACAAGAAAAAGTCAACCCCTTTGCTGAAAGGTTTGCAACAAAATCAACTTTGGATCCACACGTGTGTTGCAATGAGGAAATTTTTTGGAATCTGTAACGAAACGTCTATGTTTGAGAGTGAAATGATGAATTCTTATCCCAATAACAGTTAGCAAGTTGTTTTTCTTGAAGAAACCTCTGCAACTTTGTTTATAACCTAATTCAAAGTTTATTTGTATGTAATCTCAACCTGGTAGCTGTTACCCCAAAAATTACCCCAAACCTTAACAGAAATTGAAAGTTGGCATGATGAAGTGACGACCTTTCCTGTCCATAACTTTGCAGATGATTTCCGAAGTATTTGACCGAGTCTGGCACCAAAGCCTTCTTGGGGAAATTCCGTCGTATGGTTTGCCGCCTCAAATTTGTCCCGAACTATCGAGTTTTCTCTCAGATAAATCACTCAATGTGGTAATTGACAGAGCATCCTTCGATAAAATGGCTATCAACGCTGGTGTTCCACAGGGATCTGTCTTGGCACCAACTTTGTTCTCTATCGACGATCTGCTGGAAGTGTACCACCTGTCCGGTCCATAGTTTTGCAGATTTCGAAATAATCGATATCACAATGGTATACTTTACAGTAGGATCTAGTATACATAGAGTAAGTATTTACATTCCATACAGATAAATATTTTCTAAAATCATATACTAGTGTGTACAGATCAATTTAATATTGCATTATTTTGCTATTTGTGACAGAGTAGTAAATACAGTAACATTAGGCAATTCAAATTTTGTGTAGTTAGAAAGACAGGCCTAGCAAAAAAATAATAATGAAATATATTAGTAATTTTACAACTAAAGAGAATTAACTTGCAAACACAACTTATGATTATTACTTTCAGGTGTACATTGTTTGGGATTAATGAATGTATTCACAGTAATTATACGATATTCAACTATTTAGATTGGTTTTTACTTATATACTGTTAAGATTCTTTGGGAAGGTCTCAAGATTGTTTAGTTTTTAAGCTATTGCATATAGCTTTTATCG
This sequence comes from Endomychus coccineus, assembly GCA_958510875.1. Taxonomy (NCBI): domain Eukaryota; kingdom Metazoa; phylum Arthropoda; class Insecta; order Coleoptera; family Endomychidae; genus Endomychus; species Endomychus coccineus. Next base: position 4,174,438 of record OY294069.1, on the reverse strand, counting down.
CGGACATTGAGGGCGGCGACCGAATCAAGAAATTCCGTAACGAAAAAACCTAAGACCTAAACACCTAAGATGTGTCAAATTAATTAATTAATTTGAAGTTTCTAAAAGTGAGAAATTTCTATATTTCATACGAATGTTATAACACTCTAGCGCTTTAGACTCCGGGATTTTCACGGGGCCTATCGAAATTCGAAGGTTCGAATTGTATGAAAACACAATTGCATGAACGCCAGACGTCCTATATAATCAGCTACGAACGAAATGATTTTGACATATGCCTCTAGGAGCTCGCTACGCGTCAGTTAGAGTTCATACGTTAGACGTGCGTAACTGAGACCTGAGAGTACCTGTCTCTATTTTAATTAAATTTTCCCATTTAATCGACATTTCGGGGCCCGAGACTATGCTCTTTAGTTGGCCCCGTTCATGAACTAACGACATGGAGTGAAAACCGCATGCGAAAATTCCTTGCAAAGACGTTATATGTTCCGAAGATTTGCACTTTTCTAACTCGCGAGCTACGCGCCCCTCACGTGAACGTCATTCGATTTATCGAAAATTTAACAAATTTAAAACAGTTTTCAACCCCGTTTGTGGCTATTGCGACCTTGTAAAAGGTTCAAAGTGAACGTTTCGTTTTACATTCCACAACCACCCTTGACCAAGATAATTTTTAATTTGTAGTTCATTATTGTTTTACAACTGAAATGAATAGTTATGAAATTTGTAGGTTATTGATGATGTCAGTGCGACAGTGACATAATTAAGGCAAAAAGCAGCCGCTCTAGCAATGCAAAATAGAGTCGCAATCTCGCTGTTCCCATTGAATTACGAACAGCAAATATTTCATTAACATCGAATAGAAAATGTATAGCCAAACGCAAACATTTTCCTTTAACTTCAGCTCTTGCTATAACTATACATAAGTCGCAAGGTGGGTCTTCTGAAGAAATAGTATATGAGTATAGTAACACATTCTCAGGAACTCGTTTATGTTGCGCTCTCTAGGGTGACTAATATTGAAAAATTGTATATCACGACTAAAAACGATAATTCTACATTCAAGTTTCATCATAATCGAAGGCAAGCTGCATCGACTGCATTTTTGTTGCAAGAATTCAAAAGACTGTCGTTAACTAGTGTTCAGACGACAGTTCAAAGTGTCTTAGATTTCATTAGTAATAGAAATGGCATTTCAATAATGACTTTCAATTGCCAAAGTCTAAATAGTCACAAATACGATTTACAAGATTCAGTTACGAGACAAACAAATGTGTTACTTCTTACCGAAACTTGCATGGCGCATGATAATCCGATTGAAATACCTAATTTCAATTGTATTGTTCAATTCAAACGAGATACTGTTCCAGAAGGTGGGGTAGCTCTTCACCAAAATAATAATAATGGAACTAATATTATGACTCCGAATATTGAAATAAATATTGCCCACCTTAGCGATATTAATGTTAGGCGCTCATTTGTTGGAGATATTTGTGCGTGCTTATGCAAACTTAGAGATGGCCTACACATAGTCATGGTAGCAATTTACATTTCTCCGAATCCAAAATTGGACGAGGTAGAGCATTTTATTCGTCCCACTTTACTGGAGTACACTGAAGAAGGGTCGAAAATACTTGGTACAAATGGTAATGAATTTCCACTTATCTTGGCTGGCGATTTCAACATCAACTTCGCTGATAAAAAATCAGAGCCGTTGACAACTTTTCTTTCGGAAAAATTGAATTTGAAAATGAATAATGATCCACAAGAGTCCACAACAAAATATGGGACCACCATTGACGCGGTATTTTCCAGATATTTAGAGGATATCAAATATCAAACTTATGTCTCTTATTTCAGTTACCATAAAACTATAATTTCAATGATAACAAATTCCTGAATAACCTACATGTATTGTAAGATAATTAAAATATTTAAACGATATCAACTTCTCATTTATTCAATAAAAGAAAAAAAAATTGTTTTCTCATCGGTCACCACGCTCAAAAAGTGTAACTTGAATTAATATCAAAGAAAAATCTTGAATTAATATCAAAGAAAAAAAAATACTGCATAAATTAAAAATAAATAAATAATTATAATCGCATAAGTTGAGAAAAAATGCTATGCAATAGCTTTACCGCGGCAGTCCCCGAGTGCCACACGTCTTTTTTATGTTTGGTGGTGAATAGTTGATTATTTTTGGAGCTATTGACGCAACAAACCTCTGGTTAGCATCATTCTGATAAAAGAGGCTTATTAGTATAATATTAACTTTTGACCGAGTTTCATGCTTATGTGTTGGATTAATTTTCAAATTGGGATGTTTATAGATGAATATGCAGCATGTGTGATAATACAGTGAGCGTATATTCAGAAATACTTCATTGTTCAGTATGCTGGTAGAATATAAATGTTTTTCCGGAGTATTATTCTAATAATGTAATTTTGAAAGACGGTCAGGGGTTGTAAGGCATTATTATAAAGTCCATCCCACACGGCAATACCGTATCTACGGATAGATATTCAATTAACGATTGGTAGAGAATGATTAATATTTTTCTATTCATAAACATTCGTAGCTCATAAAAAGTATATATAAAGATGATGGTACACATCTTAATGCTGATTGCAGGGAGGTGGTGACTAGACGAGCTCATACTAGTCTCACCTTCATTGTCAAGCTTGAGACCAACCAAACTCTTAATAACTAATGGTAATAAATATGAGATGCTACAGCACCTCCCGCCTATATAGTAATATATTATACTCTTAACGGCGAGCGAATTAACTGTTGATATACCGAATTCAATGTTGAACCTGCATGGGGACTGTAGCCTAGGTTCTTGAAATCCCGGGAATTCATTTTGTATCCCTATTTCTATGCTCGAAGCAGCCAAGTCAGTTCCCCAAATTTTTCATATATTATTGGTAATACTATCTAAGTAAGCAGGTTATTTGAAATGTAACTGATGCTCCTTCTTTCTACACATTTCATTTCCCTTGCATTTGTATACATGCATTATCGAATTGCATGTACACTCGGATGAAGAATGCTGAACCTTGCTCTCAACGCCTCGTATATTTCCGACTTCATAAATTTGTATGACAAAATGAATGTTTCACGGTAACTGTGACGGTGAAAATCTCACCCGTGGATTGATTAAAAACTTTACCAATCATAATTCTGTTATATCATGCATACAATGATCCATGATCGGATAGACTTACCAAACACGGAACATCCGCTTAAAAGAGACGCGGTCTTGAGCAGCTGTGATTAGATTATAATTAAAGGCAGGAGCTTCAAGTAAACTCCAGAGAAAATTCAGGAGGAAGCCCGATATCCGAAGTGAACCGTGCCGTTCCAAACATATACATCACGTCATTCCATTAGTAAAACCCCGGACTTCTTAACCACTTGAAAATATATTTTAGGTAATTACTACCAGAGAGATAGGAGAAACTGGATGGCGAGATTCAGACGAGCGAGCGAGAGAAGGAGAGATCGGAGCAATTTAGAATGTTCGTGGAAACGGCAGGAAATGTATGCCTCGGCTTGCGGGGGTCTTCTCGAGGAACCACAGGAACTAGGGCTAGTTGACTTGAGGCGAGAATAAGATATGACGACACCCTCTCATAGGCCTAAGAAATGCGACCCGGTCGTCGTCGGGCTGGTGATATACGCCGCGCGCTCAAAGCTGAATTTGTTTTGCCGGACAGATATTTTCGCTTCTTAATAGCCCGTATCGTCGTCTGCTGGATATTGTTGATATAGTTATTTTCGTATCGATTCCGAATAAAAAATACTTTATTGAGGGTAAAACTAAGGGTCACTGTAGTAAACATCGAGATATACGACTTCCGGATTTATAAGTAGTGGCAAACTTTCGAATCGTATCGCCTTGTGTCTTCTATCAATTTTCGAAATACTGAATAATACGTCCACTCAGTTATCCTTTGATTTTTTTCCTTCTCGATATTGAATGATACACTATGTCTATTTGAATTATATTATATATATTATTATATTTGATTAGGTCATCATCGTCATCATTTGAGGGGAGGGGGCTAGGCCCCCAAATGCACCAAGGCCACTTAGTTGGGCTCATTGTGTGCCCCGTGGTCAGAGCCTATTCTATTCTAGCAGATTTGTGGAGCGCCAGAAATCCAAATTATTGTTACATCGAACCTGTACTGGCGAGTAGGTGAAGGTCCATAAAGAAAAAGAAGAAGAAAAGTATCACGGAGCATTCTGTGAATAAATTATAATCTATGTTCAGGAGATGGGGAATGATCTAGTTAGTTGGTTGACATGAGGAATTTAATAAAGAAGTTTTGGAAGATATTTGATACTGGTGTATTATGAAAATATTGTAATAGTTGAATTAGAATTAATAAAGAAGGTTAAATTAGTAAAAAAGTAACATTGGTGACAGCGGTGGTATACAAAAAGTATTTGTTCTGATCAGTTTATGGTAAATACCAGATCCACCGTATATGACATAGACATGGATACTTCTGGACCCCCAGCATGGTTTTTAAGGATAGAAGAGGAAGAGGAAAGACGCCGACAGGACGATGAACGACGTAGGAAGGAGGAAGAAGAAGAGAAGGAACGATGTAGGAAGGAAGAAGTAGAGGAGAACAAAACGACGTAGGGAAGAGAAGCGTAGACAAGCAGATGTTGAAATTATGAATGGTCTAACACAAATTCAGGAAATATTAAAGCTAGAGGTAGGACAACTTAATATTAGAGTAGATCACTTATAGCAGCAACAAGAAAATTTGAAAACTAATTTTGTACAAAAGGTTGTAGATTTAGAAAAATAAATTAGTACTGAAAAAGTTAATTTAAGAAGAAAAATCCAAACTCAAGCTTCAGTAACTAATATTGAAGTTGAATGTACGACCTCGTCTACTCATGTAACCAAACCAGGCCCCATTCGAAGTACAGTTTCTCGAAGTCAAACTAATAAGACCCTAAAGCCACCCACGTTTGGAGGCCAAATGACATAAGAAACATATCGGCTTCAATTTGAAGTTGTGGCCAGAGACAATGGCTGGACCGAGACATAGATGGCGGCTTCATTAATAGTGTCGCTTCGCGGGCAGGCAGCAACCGTTTTGCAGTTTCTTCCGCAAGATGTGCCCAATTATGCGTCTCTCGTACAAGCTTTAGAGGCAAGGTATGGTCAACAGCACTTAAAACAGGTATTCCAAAGGCAGTTGAGAGTTCGCAGTCAGAAATCTACTGAGAGCCTACAGGAATTCGAGGCCGATATAAAAAGATTGTTGTACCTGGAGTATTTCCAGGCACCCAAAGATTTCCTAGAACAATTCGGCACACAGGCATTCGTTGATGGATTACAGAACGTGGAAAGGCAACAAGCTCTTCGGTTAAGGCATCACAAAACGTTGAATGAAACTCTGATTGCAGCTCAGGAATTTGAAGCAGCAAAAAGTGTATTAAATTGCCATCAGGCAATTCAACTCAAAAAACTGCCAGAAAAAATTACTCGTCCTGTGGACTCGTAATTTTTTCAGGGGCAGTTTTTTTCGTTAAATTGCCGGGCAACAAAATTCTCATTAATACATGTCAAGTTTACTCCGACAAAAAAAAGCTCTTGCGTAATTATAAGTGAAAATTGTACCAAAACACAACACAGCGTTGTTCCTAAGATTTTTCGGGTTTTCCAGCAAACGGGCCGGATTTCACATTTTCTGACACAGATTTGGTATCAACGGGACCAAAAACTCCACGATCCAAAATTTCAGAAATTTTGGATTACAAGAGCCTGAGATATTCCATTTGTTACAAAAGACATTCCATTTGTTAATTAAAAATGGTTTTTCATGATTTATTAGTAGTAATAATAACGAGCCTACATTTTTTTTCGACTGTCAATGTATATACCATCTTGAACACGACGCAAAATAATTTTTCATTTTCATGCTGTCTATAAAATCTTAGATGTTTTTTACATTTTGGACTGGACCAATTGCTCTAAAAACCTATCATTAACGTGTTTGATACTAGTCCATTGTTACTGCCGTTTCCGTATGAGCGGTTGTAATGGTTGCAAACGGAATTTCTTCGTTCAATAGTAAGCATCTTGTTCAACATACTTATTGATAGGGTTTGAAGACATTGTCAGCTAAGCGTCAAAGTGACATTTGTGCAGCTTTTATTTCCATCGCAACTGCTATGTTACATTACATTTCGGTATCTTATATTTTTGATGTCGAACCGTACTTTGAGCTCAAATTTGGCACAAATTATTCCATCCATTCGAATTATACCCGTTCAATATTGATGGGACGGTTGAATTTTTGAATAACAAGCGAATAATTCAGGATGTTCAATGAAAAATAACGAGTATTGTTGCATACGTAATCACTCGGAAGCTATTCTTCCTCCCAGCATTGCAATTCCCTTTTGAGCAATCTAATCGAAGGATCGCATCAGTGACTGGTACTAGCTACATCACAGATGCATAGTATACCACCGGTGAATATGCCATTAGCAGTCAGTCGAATGGGTGATTAATCGCAACTAGCTCCTCTTCCTTTGTCTCTTGAAAAGGATTTCGAAGACCGACGGTTTCAAAGCTTTCGGTAAAAGGGGTACTAATTTGAAATCCTCCCGAATTATATTAGTCGTTTCAAATGCGTTTATATCATTCAATAGTAAATATAAAGAAAATTAGTTCCAGTTACAAGTACGATCCGTCATTCAGTCCGATCACAAAATAATTGTGACGTTCTAGAATAATGGTATTGATAATTTATGAGTCAATTCTTAGAATTCTATTCATGGCATCAAATTTAATAGTTTGTTTCAAATCGATTATGATACTCTTAATTCGTGGTTGAATATTCATTGTGAAATACTGTCACTACGAACATTCAGTAAGCCAAGCAGATAATGGTAATAATAATGTTCATTCAATACTATAAGGACAAAAAGGTGATTAATTTTCGAAAAATAGTATAAGCTTACAGAAATAATGAGTTTAGAAATAGAAGTTTTCGAGCTTTAGTTACTATCGAAACGTTTTCCGCTTATCTTATTGTAATAAGGGCTTAGCACAGGTTATTTCCAGATGTTTTCTGTTTAGTATCAATAACGATTGTAGCTTGAGAAAAGTGAAAGGATTTCTAAAATAAATATAATACAATTCACACCTGCTCCAAGGGGGGTGATATGATACCATAGCTGGTGGAAAGGAACAGAGCTCAAAATAACCAAAAGAGGCCAGGTGTATCTGTGAAGGCTCAACCTGAAAGCGGCCATGATAGCCATGTCAACCAATCCCACGACTGCACTTGAGCTTCAATGAGCATAGAAGCATTCCATCTGACTATAGAGGAGAGGCAACGAGAGCTGCCCATTGATTTATGTCAATAAAACATGTCATGTTGGCAGCAAAAACATGTTTGTCAGAGTGATCTATCTGAGAGTAAGGACAAAGTTGGAGCGGCAAACCATATGAAGGAAGATTCACAAGAAAGCCTTGGTGTCAGACTCGGTCGAATGGTAACTCTCTTGAGCTAGCGAAGCAAAGTGAGTAGTATAGTCCATACGCAGATTCTTAATGTAGATTCTGATGCGAGCAATGTAGCAATTGGTGCCGTTTTATCACAATGACTCATTGGCACTCGAATAGGTGGCGGTGAATGAAAGGTTGCAAAACGTATAAAGCACTGATTTGACCTCATATTAGAGTTGGTCTCAGCAAGTGACGAAGATCGTTAAAAATAATGCCCTCTTCAGATCACTAACAACCTATCCGGAAAGCTACTCTTGACTTAGTGTCCAATATGTGGCTGATGGTCCACCCTGGGAGCTTTGTGAACACTCTCGATAGGGAACCACTACACTAGTTGATAGGAGGTGGAAATAATAATATCGATTGAGTAGTTGTTATTAACAGTTTTTGTGGATTCGTTGTGTTTCCAGTTTCCAATTTCCTTTAAATAGTAGACATGAGAAGAAGGTTTCAAGTGGATAAAGCAGAGAAATTGTATGCAACACTTTGAATATTATGGAAGGTGAAGCAATGCCAGGCAAGATAAGCCCTCTAGCGAAAGAGAGATTGTTGACTTGAACATATATCAAATAGTAGCAATAATGAATGTTCCGAAGGTTCGAGAAAATTTGAGTTCAAATAAATCACAAATATAGAAGCAGTTGAACAGAAAATGTTTTCACTTTCATATAAAAAGAGAGCTAACCAAAATTCAGAAGGTAACATGGATGAATCTGATGTGGAAATTCCACGTAGATACACAATTAATCACCGTATTACAGAAAAAATAACTACACTCAGGCAAGTTCATAGAATAATTTTTCAAGGTGTCAAGGAATCTTTGAGAAAAGGAATAGAAAGACTTGGATTGCGACGAAGAAATGTGTAAGATAGCCGGAAATTACTAAAGGAACTCAAGCCCATTTGGTTACCTAGAATAGAAGCTATATCTGTCTACTCATTATCTATATGGAAGAAACTTACGTTCCCGCTACACACATGCTTCAAGAAGGCTGATGTGGTATTATCATGGAGGATGTAAAAACACCTGTTAATGTGTGTGGATAATTTTCGTCATTTCATGCCTACCAAACAGAGAATATGAATCATCTAATGATCGCAGGTAACAGCATCATCGAACCGATGATCATCGGAAACATGAAACATTCAAACATGTCATGTTGTTCATATTGCTCCGCGGAAATAGTAAATGTTGCTTTTTATGACGAAATTGTTCGCCGCATTATTGTACTATGCACGGTAGAGGTGTTCGTAAATCATAACATAAACGTAAATCCCTCTCCCATCTAAATGTAACAAGACCGTTCAAGTCGAGAACACATCAATTTAGCAGGACTAGTGGCACGATATCGGCACATAAAGTCCAATTTCCCGGGAAACTCCACAAGCCGTAATCGTAACTACGCGGCAGTATAACGAAAAGAAAAATGAACCGTAAGGAACGTCGCCGTAAATGCGCTAACCAAACACAATTCGCCTCCTATTTTCTCTGGAGTTTTGCTTAAAGGCAGCGGTTCTCCACCTTTTCCCTTCGCTTCGACACAACGTCGATCTCTCCGATTTTTCGGGAGACACCATCGAAGCTTTTCGCGATTCAATATGTACGTATAAGCCGAGATATATCTGTGACTGTAACTTTCTTGAATAGTTTAGTATAGTAGTTTCTAACGCAGATATATACCAGCAATATGGGAGCTTACAAAGCTTCCTTGACAGCAAATATGAATTCGTGTTATATCAATAAGAAATTTATTTCCCATAAATCATGGATTAGATAAGCTCATTATATTATATTTTATACCAACCACAATGTTCACCAAAGTATTAACATGCTGTAATAATATATCAAGTTTATCCGACAAGTTAGCAGTGGTAACTTTGCAGATAATGTCGCATCACCAGATCACTTTCGACTTGACCAAGATGATGTTGGGACATCGTATGATAACACGGCTTTCCCTTGAAGCATAGGTATTTTTAGGTCATTAGATTTCATATTAGGTAGTCTTAAAATCATATATATATATAGTTGTAGTTAGTGATATTCAACAATTATGGTGACAATTAATGAGTGTATGAGTGTTTCAATTAACCAGTAAATCTAGCCATAGTATAACCGATCAATCACGAGATCAATTTTAGACTTGTTCTGTTTTCTAATATATATAAATTTTCTTGTGAATTTATCACTAATAGCGTCACAAACTATACCCGTTGGCAGTTCATTTTATGTCCAGTCTTGTTATATCTATTGGTGATGATTTAAAGGGCGTAATATATGCACGTTAATTCAGTTAAAATATGCGCTTATAGATGCATAGTTTTTCTTCGAAATATGCAACAATATGCATTTATTTGTCAAAATATGCAATTATATGCCTTGAATGTAACATGGAAAAATGGAATCTATCGACAAACTAAACTATGCAATACAAATACATAATAATAAAGATTCTTGACCCAGTATGAATTATATATAAGAATTCTCGTGAAATAGGTCACATTAACAAAGTGTTACATTAACAAAGTGTTAATGTGACCTATTTCCCGAGAATTTTTATATGTAATATAAATACAAAAGAAAAGACCACATTTGCTCTCCAATTAGGCACCGAAAAGAAACAAGACAAGAAGATTCACTCGGGGTCGGTACTTTGAAGTCCGAACTATAAAAACAAGCCGCCGCATTCCAACTAGACCCCGAAAAAAGAAAGTTTTGTTATAAATTCATCAGCGCACCGAACAGAAGTTTCTGTTCGGTGACAATACTTACTACCACCGAACATGACTTGGCACCACCAGCTTCAAGTGAACCTTCTTGTCTTGTTTCTGTTCGGTGAATTATGCAAGCTGATTACTTGGAAATTCCTAAACATCCAATAAATGCCGGCAATAAACCATATAATAATAAAATGGGTCAATAAACCATATAATAATAAAACCTACCCACCTTTTAAATTATTTCATTTATCTGCAAGGGTCGCGCTTAATCTTTTGATAAAACGAAAAACGTAAAAATATGTACACAAATTTTATTTTTGCCGAAATATGCAATTTTTTATGAAATTTGTAAAAATATGCAAAATATGCAAATATATGCACTTTGCATATATTCCGCCCTGTAGCTGATGATGATATCTCTAGACATGGCCTGGACTATCCACGTTGGAATGGAAGTGGCGCCATAGCTAGTAATTCAGTGCAGGTAATTCATTCATACAATTTCCCTAAATAGATTGTAACGTTTTGGACGTTAATAAATGTATCCAATAATCATTCATTATTCCGATTACTGTTGTGAAATGTTCAAACTCAAGAAGGGAGAACCTTGACCTCTGTAGTTTGATAGCCCAAGCTAAGTATTTAGATACGGTAGCGGGTCATTGAAAGAACAGAAGATTGAGGCAAGAGGTCACACCTTTCTCGGAATTCGGGGAGAGGTTGAATGCGGATGTAAAGATGGGCATCTTGAGTGTAACTTTTGACAAGGTAAGATATTCAATGTGATACTCGCTTTTGAACTTTCAAATTTTGTTTGTAAAACTTATCCTTGTCAGATATCGCACTATCTCCGTCAAACCAGGAATATTACATGTTGACAATTGGCAACTTTTCACAGGGTTACCGGACACAGCAGTGTATTTTATTCCATGGACTTGACAGTTCATGGATTCAGAAGTACATGGACAGTTCTTCTCAGAACCGCAATTCTACTTGCATGTACGTCACGTGTAGGCTGTATCAGCTACGTGAATGTCCGAATTGCTATCACCTAGATTCAAACAAATGATACAATAGAAACGTTAGAATGTAGAGCGATATCTTCCTATAGCTGTCGTTAGAGACAGCTGTACAGTTGAGTGTCTCAACAGTTAATAAACTCACAGGTAACTAATCAGAGGTGAAGCCATTGTATGTTCAAGAAGGGAACGGCACATACTGAAGTGATTTCGTAAGTGCATAGATGATTTTGAACAGAATGTTATTTTTGACATGTGGAGCACGTTTCATTCCTGGTTCTCCAATTACGTTTCGGATAATGCTAGTTATCACAGTATTGTTATGAATGAAGTACCAACATCAGCTTCCAAGAAATGTGATATTCAAGAATGGTTACGTAGGAATAATAGGTATGGAGTATGTTAACACGTTCATGAAACCGCAGTTGTTGAGGTTGTAAAATATTAATAAGCAACAGTCAGTAAACATGTCGTCAAAAAGATACGGTCATCGAGTGCTTCGTCTTCCGCTCCACCATTACTCTTTCAACCTCAATGAACTCATCTAGAGGGACTACTCGACCAATGATGAATTATCAAAACCTAAAGCAGCAAAATCTCTTTAGATTCATACCCCCCAAACGGAATACCTTCATGGGAGATGTTGAAGCAACTGAGCAAAATAAGAATTCTTTCTTCATGTCTGGTAAATATAGTATCTGAACGAGTTAACGCAAATAACTCATTCCTCATTAAAAAGTCTATAGGAGCATGAATATACTTTCCGTTTTATTAGCAAATAACAGATTAAACTCATCGTATTCCCGTGTTCAAAGCAAACTTCTTCCAACATCTGTTATTTGAACAAATTGCCTTCAGAAAACGGCTAGGTGTATACACCCGCCATCTTGGATTCAACTGAATTTGTTCTTTTGATACCAGTTTATCGTATCGGATAAAGGTTCGTTGTTGGTTATATGGCAGACGTTGCATAGGGAACTTGGGAACAGGATAAAAAAAGGTTGGAATCACACATAGGGTTAGAAAATGTTTTCTGCAGGTTGTTAACCCTTCCACACAAATTTGGTGTGTTTCCTTGCAGCTGAGAGACAGCTAGAGTACAACCAATTCAAAAAAAAGGAGAGAAGATTGTTCCTGATTATTATTGACTCATTGCACTATTATTTGTGAACTATAAAGTGATGAAGGAAGCAATCTACTTCGAGCTCACCCAATACCTGGAGAGTTCCAAAATCGTGCATGCCCGGAAATATGGCTTTCGTCATCAGATACCAACAGGACACTTGCTTGTCTTCGTACTACAGGTATGGCAGAAATCGCGAGAAAAAAGATGGGGAATATTCAACTGTAGCAATGGACAACTCCCAAGTATTTGACTGAGTGGTGAGTTACTTTCCTTTGCCTATAACCTCCAAACTTTCGGAAAAAATTCGAATGCCTTTCCCCGCTCCCAATTTGTTACTGCTAGCTAACGAACGTTACAGGTTCTCTCGTTTTGGCAAAGTATAGGAAAATAAACGACGTAAATTTTCCGAAAGTCAATCCCAAATAGGATAAGAGGGTTTCGATATATTTTGGCTTTTCTGACAACACATAATCACGTATAATTTACATGACAGACGGATCCATGGATCAATGGATCATTATCACAGTTCAGACAGACAACACATTACCCATCAAGCTGATACATTGACTGTCACATAATGTCCGTTACAGACTATTCAATATCATAGGTATCCCTGTCAATTGTAATAACTTTTTATATGACATAGAGTATAATCATTGGTCTTTCCGAGCATTCAGCTGTTTATACTCACTATAAATATTTTTATTACATATCGTAGCTTGGGAAAAGACATCGCAGCTAGTGAGTTATATTATGGAATGATCGACATCGGGGGGTTACCTTGCGTTCGTAAGTATAATACATGTACGAGTAATAAGTGATCTATAACATACGTGCCTTCGTGCAAGTTCACATATGCTTATATAACAAATTCTCACCATGATGAATAATGAAAATAAGGTACTTATGGTACTTAAGTGGACGAATTTATGATTCCTAGACTACAAGTTTTAAATTATAAAAAATTAACGGTGACATTTTTACAAGCTACAATTGAAATGGACGAGGCCGATTAAGAGTCTTTTTTCAACTGCATCATCTTGAATATTGAATTTCTCATGATTGGAATCAAAAAACCGTGAACATGTAAGTGTTCTATTCAGTATCGTACAAGTTGATAACTGATGAAACTAGACATTCAAGGACTCGCTGGTTGAGAGAGACAGGCACCTTGCCTCCGGGTACCATTGCTGATTCGAACACCAGAGGCGGAGGAAGAGAGAAAGGGGTGGCGAACGACGAGCTTGTATCTAATTTTAGAAAACTAATTCTAAGCGTAAATAACTTTGTGACATTATAATAGCAAGTTTGCGAACAAAACAATTATAACAGATACAAACATTACACTTTAGCGTTTATAAAGTTTCGCCTAAGTAATTGAATGTACCTACTTAAGTAAACAGCTGCCTGTGGTTCGGTTGTTTGTGCGTATTCGACGTAACAACCGATCTTGCTAATGAAATATGAATGAATACAGATAGTAACAGTGGAGAATGAAACAGTTTCTGATCAAACAATAAAATTAAGATTCACTTCGTTACCCTTAATTTTATGAACGTTGATTGCGAATTCGAACTTGATAAGTTCATTTTCAATATTCCCTTCCCAACATTTGAAATCCCAACCTCGAAAATTCCACTTCGCATATGATCACACAACGGTAATGTCAAGAGCCAGAAAAACTCATCAAAAAGGCTTAATAGATTTTTAGAAAAATTCAAAATAATGAATGAAACTCAATATGGGTTCCGCGAGAAAACTTCTACTCAGGATGCAATCTCAGAATTTGTAAGCAATATTACGTCAAATGTAGATCAAAACAAAAAGGTCATGGGCGTCTTCATCCATTTGGCAGAAGCCTTTGATACTGTTGATCACGGTCTCTCACTATGAAAACTAGAGGATATTGGCATTAACTCTTAACCTACTTGAAAGTTATCTGACTGACCGGACGCAAAAAACTAAAATTGGTGACAAAAGGAGCAATGACGAAATATCAACTGTTGGCATACCACAAGGAAGTCTATTAGGGCTCACGATATTCTCTATATAAATTCATGATCTCTTACTTTCTAAGAACTTATGTGGAAGACTGGCAGCTTTTGCAGATGATATGATCGTCGTACATGGAGGAAATAACTGGGACACTTTGGAAGATATAATAGCTATAGATCTACAATACATGAAACCATGGGGAGTCATTAATACGTTATGGTATAATCGCATGGGGCGGGTTGTATAATAATTCATAAGAAATTCTAAATATTAGCCACAACTACATTTCAAAAGTTATCAAATATAAATCTAAATTATTTCTCACGGAACATTTATACTCGGAAGAAATTTTAAATGTGAGAAATTTGTACACTCATACTGTATGTAAGTTTTTCCACCAAAAAGTGAATTATAAAAGTCACACTTATCATACACATTTAACTAGGAACACTACAACTAAACAACTCAGCATCGCTATATGCACTAAATCTAGACCATAAAGAACATTCCTATATCTTGCGGTAAATTGCTATAACTTGCTTTCTATAGATATTAAAACAATTTCTAAACGATTCATTTTCCAAAACCAAGAGAAATTCTCTTTATTTCTTACTGACTGAAGGTAGGATGAAAGAATGAAGAGAAAAACTGTTTTTATTAATCATTTTAATTTAATTTGATTTTAAATGTATTACGGATATATATTAGAAACTTAATACCAATGTAATTTTAATTTTATTTTTTATTTATTTACAATATTTCTCCATTTACGTACACATACAAAAGTTACTTTATTGTAACATTTAGGTGTAACTCATTATACACATGAGATATTATCAGTTCTTGAATTTGAAATGTATCCAAATACTATTATACATAATTTATATAAAAAAAATAAAAATTTCCTGGCTTGGAGTTTTCTTAAGATGTATTCCAAAAAAATCTCAATTATTAATTCAAATACGCTGACACAACTTTTACGCTATTGTTTGTGGGAGTCGATGAGTAATATCGCAATTATTTCCAAGACGGACGATAGTTCCGTATTTTTCACTCGAATATCCATCAAATATTGTGAATTGAAGCTTGCTATTCCTCCAATACTAAATGTCGATATGTTCGAAGAGTTCCTTCATTTTGATGTTGTCATCCTTCTCATTTTCCACTTTTTGTAATCTCACACTACAATTTAAATGATTTCAAATACTTCGAGATTGCAATTTTGAGTTGTAATCGCGATCGAACGCTTCAGTAAGCCAACTTAGATGTTGTTTCTGCTAATGATATATCGGGGGCAAGCTCACACACTTTTTTACCCAATAAAATAACAGCAATCACGTACATGTTGCGATTACTTCAGTTTCAGGGAGGATCTACTGTGAGACTCCGAATAAGCAGCGGAAAGATTAAATAAAATCCGCCGTCAACAATATCGATTCGAGGACCCGCACATTATAATCCTTCATTTTTGCATGGCAATATTACACGGATGTTATTTTTAATTGTTCACGGGTCCGTTGTCTTTCAGCACAATTTGAACTAGTACAAATGAAACCGTTGAGCAAGTTGCGAAACAATGTGTTCACTGACCCCCTAATTCTTAATTATGAGCCGCAGTAGTTTAATACACGAAGAAATATTAACTCGCAGCCCGAACTGAATGAAAAATAGACTGGGGAATGTTTTTTTGCCGGAGACACATTCACAAGCGGATTTCTATCTTCTTAAAATTTGTAAGTTTAAAATCTGGTTATTGTGATGTTTGTGTCAAGGCATTCGCCTGAAGGCTTAATGGCTTATAGGAGCGAGCTATCAGGCTAGGGTTCTTGTGAGTGAGCCAAGCATCGATCTCAACATTGCGACCATGTGATCTATCATGACTGACCTCTAATTATAAGCAAAGCTTGTTACGTCTTCTTATAAAACCTACAACTCTGATGGTTGATGGTTTAATAATGTGAAAATTGAAGACTGGCCCAATGATAGCAAGCTGATTATTAAGGTACGTTCAAGGGCTTAGTTGTAGATTTTGTCAAATGGTTCACTAATTTGACAAGATTTTTGTTCTTTATCTGGGATAACATCTAGTACCCTAGTTGTCGAGAGAACGGCCCCTACACAAAGTTCAAGTCAAAATCCAGTCGACTCGAATCCAGTGAGTGATGTATTTTATTTCTAGCGACAGGGCTTTCACTCAAAAATTAGGCATATAGCCGCAGACACATGCCACCACCATCACACACTAGGATGTACAGCTATAACGACCATCAAGCAACATTTGGCGGATAGGGTTCGAACCCTGAGTGTGAAAAAAATAAATTCAGCTAGACGGGCCAAACGCATCAAGGACAATTCCTTGTTTTGCGAAAGCCAGTTCTGGCTTTTTGAATTTTCACTGTGCAGAATTATTGTTGCCCCTCCGACTGTGGAGAAGATATAGCAGTTCTGGAAAGGAGTATATGAGTCATCGCAGCCAATTCACCTAGACAATCAAGCCCTAGCACACATCAAAGCGTTTTTCCACTCACCGCCGTTGAAATCCGGTAATTGAAAGCATCAGCTAGCAGAGTGAGCCAAAGAGAGCATGGAGGGTGATAGATGAATTTATCACACATAACTCTGTATTCTACAAGGACAACCTTTCCAAAAGACTCCTGGATTGACTAGCACAAAGCATTTTATTCAACATCACATTAGCTATTATTAAATTCGCTACAATGCCTTGCGGTACCAACTGCACTAGTAGGATGCATAGAATATCTGTTGCCACTCTGAAAGACTCGTTTCGTCATCACATCAGGCTCACGACGAGTTACGACAGATTTGGTAACATTCAAAAGTGGTGTTTCTCAAGGAGACTTCTTGAGTCGCCTCTTTTTTACATATCACTGTTGCCGCTCGAGATTGCGTCAAGACGGCCTCGTGAATATTACTCTGGACCCCCGGAAGAACGGAGGCATCAGATCACTTATTTATTTTACATGAATGAGCTGAAACTGTATGCCTCTGGGCAGAAAAACCTCCATCAAGCTTGCCGACAGAAGCATATTGATGCTGGAAAGACCATTCGATTCCAGGAAATTGATCAACGTCCTAATTATGACGCCTACAAGGTTACAAGATGGTTTTCTGCGGCAAGTACAGGAACCGTGTTCATATGATTCGGTCGTCCGAACTTTCAAAGGAAAACAATACGCATGCAATAAATATGGTTGTCGTTCCAGTTTCGCTATACACTTTCAGAAAGGTGTAATGGATGGTCGATGAGCTGCATAGTATCGACGAAGACACCTGAGAAATATTGCATATACAACACAGTTTGCATTCTAGATTAACCATTTTCCGCATTCACGTTTCCAGTGAGTTAGCGAACTCCTCAGTTGGGGGATCTGCATAGAAGTGTAGTTCTAAGTATGGCGTGAAAAGTTTTTGGGAGTTCGAACCCCGTCCTGTGCCTCTTTGAAAGTAACAAATTGGCCTTTATCGTTAAGACGACACAAAAAGCTGCGGAAGAGCTTGGTTTCGAGTTTCACTTCAGTCGAGGAGGCCAACTAGAGTGCGACCTCGAATTGCAACCTTCTCGTCCGAAAGCCCAGATAAATGCCACGGAGCACAATATCTAATCCTCAGGTAGTATGTTGAAAAGCCAATACACGCTGTTTCCTGAACAAACATCGAAACGATAGGCTTGTAAACAAGGCTGACCTTCGGCTACCTAAGGTCAGCCAGGCTTACATCCGAAACCGAGGGATTTACTGCATCTTGACGAAATGGCATTATGAACTGCTTCGCCGATTCATGGTATATATTACCACAATCATCGACCAGCTAGATGATATATAATAACACATCAGACTTGCTTCGAATGTATTTATGAGGAAGAGTAATAAAATCTCCAGTCTGTTTTGGAGTAAAGCGGCGAATATGCCGTCCTTACCAGTAGATTCGAATGATTCAAGGGTTAGTACGATTTTGACCAGCATACATCCTCCAGGTTGGGTAGCCTTATATCGACCCTTCAGAATTGGTATTTGCTGGTTCAGAACCAGACTACCTGGAAAGTGTTTTCGCATCAAGAGTTCAAAAGTTCATCTCTAATAGTTCTTGAATTAGCCATCTCGTCGTTTTGTTAATTGAATTTCTCTTGTCGTATCTCTTGACAGTAAGCTGTTACTGTTATTAGGAACAATACGAGAATGTTACTCAGTTGCATTGAGAATTAAGTGCATACGAACATCACAGTATGCAAGAAAAGCTTCCAGTTATCAAGAACCTGTGCATATTCTTCCACCTGACTCGATTATGTAGTTAGGAATATAATAACGTCAATCCAAAGTTTGTGCTCATCGAGTCGTTCGAGCGATAACATAATTAGAACTCACGTACGGCTCTAGAGCGTCTACACGAAATTATCCAAAGAATACTATCAGGCCCATCGTTTTAGTATTCAGGACACATTGCTCTTCCTCAAATCGAATTTAAATTTAAACGATAAGCTAAAGCCCCTGAAACGTTTCTCGTAAACTCGGTTTCGTTTCAGAGTAGCTTGTGTATATTCAAGGGTTCTCAAGAGAAACTGCTTCCCAGTTAATCATGGGTAATTTACATATTTTACGCACGCGGGTGCGGCGGATTTGTCAAAACAATACATCGCTGAAGCTCGTAATTGATATATTTACAAATTACACGACAACGACGTCATCCGTAGAGGGCGGTACGAAGCGATATTTTTGACATTAGCTAATGAGCTTAACTCTCAAGATGACAGATATCGATAATACCTAAGGATCACAATGGAATGGAATGGTATTTGATTTAGATAGTTAGCAGGAGATTGTTTTGATAATTAGACAACCCCTTTTGCGATTCATTTCACTGAAATCGTGGAATTTGTATTTCTACAGAGCACTTACCGATCTGAATTCATAGCCTCAATGAGTGAATGCTACAGATAAACTTACCCCTTTTGACAATGATAATTAATGAAAGAATACACTGCACAAAAGAATTAGAGGGGCACTTGTATCAATTATATATAAATTCCTGGGAAATAGGTCACACTAACATATGGTTATTATTTTCGTCTTTATGTATGATTCAGTCTCAATCTACTTTTAATATTTGAAGTCATTTCATGCAATGTTTGAATGAGACTATAATACGCTCAAGTATTCACTTTCGAACCTGATGTTGAAGATTCATGAGGTATTAGGAAAAGGTTTTCAGACCTTACATTATAAAGACGCATGTATAAATTTGCAAGGGTTTCAATTGATTGAAATAGTATAAATTTGACTCAATGATTGAATATCTGTTCAATGATTTATAGACTTAGAGTCTTCTTCTATGTGAATCATCTCCAGGATAGATCCTTCATAATAATTGGTTTCTTTAAGTAAAATATTAACATCTTCGTAATAGAATTGATGATTATATTCAAGACAATGTTCAGGAAGGGCGGTCGAATTTTCTAAGTCTTTATTTCCACAAAATAGTTGTTATAATCCCTATATGACATTAACAGAATATTACTATAATATGAACAACTGAAATGAAAATCTTAGGGCGAAGCTCAAGCGGACAGCGAACCACCCCTCGATCTACCACTTGAACCCTAAAATAGTAAATGCTGGTAATATGCACTAAACGCTTACATTCTAACTCAATCTACTTTCTGTCACTATATTATTTTGAAATTACTAGCTTCTTAAAGATGATACATAGGTACCTGATAAAGTATCTCACTTGATTCTCATCGGTTTGTTTCTGGAACAGTATATTATACATTTTTTTCTTGAAAGACGATATCTTATTTAGTTTCAAATTCTTCGAGACTCCATTATACAAACTTATATATTTGATATGAAAAGCATCGTTTGAAGCTATTGGATTTATGTAGAGGAGGAGTGATTGTAAATTTATGTCTGACATTCAAATTATATATATATATATATATATATATCCGTCCGAAACCGTATTCTATTATACAAATATTATTTATGAAAATTTATCAACACAGTTAGCAGGCTTATGTGCACCATTCATATCATACTTTTTTTGAGCATTTCCTAATAACCGCTGAGGTCTCCAGAATGTCGCAAATCTTCCTTTGTGGTCAACGTGGTCTATAAAAACTGACGTATGATTCTTCCTTTTGCCTCCAGAAGATTGTCAAAGAAATTGAAACAGTTCAATCGTTGGTAGTAAGCTATCACATTGCTTATATGATACAGGGCTTTCATAATATGGAAGTGTAATTTGTCGCGGTTTTGTTATTTGCGTCTCAAAAATAGATTCGATTCGATTCGATGAATCATTTTAAAATTAACAGGCCCTGTCTGCTTTTATTGTAACGTAGGACCAACAACTCTTACTTTTCACTGTTACTTGGCTTTGGCTTGTTACTGGGACCTCCAAGCCAAACTTCACGATCCCATATGGGTCGCGATCCACATGTTGAAAAACAATTAAATAGTACAAAAGACACATCGAGCAGGGTTGTGAGAGGAGAAGCACCCAAAATCAAGATCGATATTTAATTCATTCATCATTCCGTAATCGTGTCCTAGCAGCAAACTGCTCTCAAGACGACTCATGGACTAAATGCTCCCGACTAGACGATTGGAAAGTACTAATTTGAGACCCAGAGAAATCGTGTGAAAATCAATTTTGACTCGGTATCACAAAATATGCATTTCAAATTTTGGTCATGAGCATAAATTGGCAACTTCGATGATGGACGCAATTACTCTTCACAGACGAGTCGAGAATTCTTCACACATTGTGTTCGAGCACTTCTTCCCATATATCCCGGCGGATGGTATTTTGGTTTGCAGTACAAGTTGGAGGATTTTGTGGCGGGTCGTTAATATTTTGGGATGGATGTGATAAGTACTGAAGGAAGAATCGACCTTTTAGTAAAATCTTGGAAGTCTAAAGTGACATCGAATTTATGCTACACGAACATGTTCAGAAGCCTTAATCGAAGCATGGAACTTAACCCAAGACAGATCATAAGATGTATGCAAAGAAGGTGCTATGGAGTTATTTTGTGTATGCAACCCAATTTGGAAACGATTGCGCCCTTCTTATTGGTCACTCAGATTTGAGATGTTACAAGAAGCTTCAAAGAGGTGGAACTAAATTTCGATTAGTGTCCAGGCTGACCCCCATGGTTTGACACACGTACACACTTGCGAGCACGACATTTTAACGCGGAAACTGACACTGACCATCCCTCTGTGCTCGTTGAAACAATCGACTTCAGCCGGCTCACATCAAGGTCGAGGCAAATTCCGTCTACACCGCAAATCTATACGCGGCTTAACAGTGCTCAAAGCCGCCTTTTTAAGCAGTGACTAATAGATTTTCTATCGCTTCCGATGTGCTTATAATATTTCTTTGAAAATCCCCACACCATTTCTATTGCATTGAATGCATTGTGATATGAAAAATGCGCGAGAGATATGCCGATGGTCGAATAAATTTCGCCTTGCCACATTGCCAAAAATCGGAAACACAGCTTCATTTCGTTCCCTCTGACTTCCTTCATTCGTGTCTGTGGAAAGTACTATCTTGAGTCATTATATTGAACATATAACTGTTTTAGGCCCTTGAGAGTAGAGGTAAGAACGTGTTTGTTCTAGATTCAAACCTAACAGAGAGCTTTCAATATCGATAATCATCATTACATTTTTCCGCTCATTGTTATTCATCCCATCATTTTATTAGCTTTGCACTATTAGAGCTTCATAGTGAAGGGAAATGAGCTTTTTATCAAATTATCCTAACGTTTATCATTATTTCATCCAATAATTCGGTCTGTTTGATTGGATATTTTATATCAGCTCATAATGAATTGCGTTCCTTCTTTCAATAGGTATATGATAACATATAATACGCATAATACGCTGAATTTATATTTACATTTAATTAGCATCGATTTCGCTGAATGATTTATTATACTCACTTTGCAAAATGTCATACCTGATTTGAATATGGTATTCACAATTCGGTAGATACGTTCGCAAATTTCATACGTTTCATTTATGGCTGCTTTGACATAATACAGTTACAGATTTAAATATTTTAATGGACATTTTTAATGGCATAAACAGACGGCTTTGATATGCATGTAGAATAATAAGGCCGTAAATTCGGCAGCTTTATTATGCTGTTACACATGCTCTATTTTAATTACATACGGGAATTTACGCCTCTTAAAGTGTGAATTATTAGGCTTTTAAAAAATATTGAATAAATACATAATAAAACCGGTGTTTATTTTGATGCATTAAGTGGTATTTTATTAGTTGTAGGGATGACTTTAAGAATCGTCTCCGATAGCACGACATGACAACCCCATTTTTTCCTATACAAGGTGATTCAGTATCAAATCGTCAAACGCTTAGGATCGGTTTGTAGTTTTGAAAAAAATTTGTTATAAGCATGTGTTCGACCTTGCTACGTTTTTGAGATATAGGGTGTCAAAGTCTTAAGAAAAATCAGTTTTTTATCAATTAATCAAAAAGCTACTGGCTAATTTTGATAAAACTTGGCATGCTCATTTGATAATAGTAATAATAATAACGGGCTCCTTTTAATGTAATTAGAATAGAATTATTAGCATGATATACAGCAGAGTTCGCATAAAAGCTCTTAAAACTTTCACACAAGCAAATCCCCAATAATTGTTATCGAGATTGTGCCCCGCTATGTGATTTGTGTTAAAATGAGTTACATGCGGGGAAGCGGTTTTTCTTTTCTCAAAAACGAAGCGAAATACTGAAAAAATCGAAAGAACAAAAAAATCGTATTTTTAGTTGCTTAATCTACAAACATACAAAAAAACAGTGGCGTACAAAACGATTTGTCCTGATATGAATTAGATTATTCTCTGAGACGCCATTGGAATCAATAATTCTAATTTTATTAATAAGAAGCCCATTATTACCGTTAATAGGCGTGTCAAGTTCTATCAAATTTTTTCTAATAATACATTTTTTCTAAGAAGTATCTCGAAACAAAGGACGTTAGGATACATGATTATGAGGGAAAAAAATTTTTACCTAAGAAACCGATCTTAAACATTTGGCGTCTTAACCCTGTGTCAGCTTGTATAGTTGGGATTGTTTTCATGCATATTTTTCACAGTTGAGAGGCCCTTACTATATGGGATAACTTTTAACAGAACTAATTTCCTCTATCTAACTCAAAAGTTACAGGGCTTCGAAGACAAACAATGTCTTATCCAAGCACGCCAAAAGGTTTTCCATGAAAAACTATTGTTTCATATACAAACCAGGCGAATTTGAGTATGTCAAATTAGTTGTCATCCGTGATTTCTTACAATAAATATTGTTAATTTCTTCTTGCTAGGGAAAAATTCTCCCAGTAAGCATTAATAATAATGAAGGCTAGATCCACAGAAAATGTGAATAACACAGGATATCTCAGAGTAGATACTCTTAAGAGTGTAGAGCTAGAGCACATGAAGTTTCGAGAGCAATTCTCTCTCATTAAAATATAAGAATGGTATAATTACTGGATACAAAGAAATTCTTGCTTGTAGTTTTTAAATGTGTATTGCGTATTGCAACATAATGACAACACATTCTCCGTTCGATGCTGATAATTATCGGTTTTAGCCAAACATTGACATTTTTTAAATCAAGCATTTTTTGATCTACTAGAGGTTATACTGAAAATCAAGAGAAAATTTCTTATTTATAATTCAAATATGTATAACTAGGATAGTGAGTTTCATTTTAGAATAAAAAGGACAATTACATTAAATCAATAAAGATCATTATAGGGAGTAAACTACTCTATTAGGCAATAAATATATCACAAGCTGTGAATTCAAATATTATTATGAAAAAAAAAAACGTGTGGCACTCGGGGACTGCCGCGGTGAAGCTATTGCATAGCATTTTTTCTCAACTTATGCAATTATAATTATTTATTTATTTTTAATTTATGCAGTATTTTTTTTTTCTTTGATATTAATTCAAGTTTTTTCTTTGATATCAATTCAAGTTACACTTTTTAAGCGTGGTGACCGATAAGAAAACACTTTTTTTTCCTTTATTGAATAAATGAGAAGTTAATATCGTTTAAAATATTTTAATTATCTTACAATACATGTAGGTTATTCAGGAATTTGTTATCATTGAAACTGTAGGTTTATGGTAACTGAAATAAGAGACATAAGTTTGAGACTTGATATCCTCTAAATATCTTGAAAATACCGCGTCAATGGTGGCCCCATATTTTGTTCTGGATTCTTGTCGATCATTATTCATTTTCAAATTCAATTTTTCCGAAAGAAAAGTTGTCAACCGCTCTGATTTTTTATCAGCGAAGTTGATGTTGAAATCGCCAGCCAAGATAAGTGGAAATTTATTACCATTCGTACCAAGTATTTTCGACCCTTCTTCAGTGTACTCCACTAAAGTGCGATGAATAAAATGCTCTACCTCGTCCAATTTTGGATTCGGAGAAATGTAAATTGCTACCATGACTATGTGTAGGCCATTTCTGAGTTTGCATAAGCACGCACAAATATCTCCAAAAAATGAGCGCCTAACATTAACATCGCTAGCGTGTGCAATATTTATTTCAATATTCGGAGTCATAATATTAGTTACATTATTATTATTTTGGTGAATAGCTACCCCACCTTTTGGAACAGTATCTCGTTTGAATTGAACAATACAATTGAAATTAGGTATTTCAATCGGATTATCATGCGCCATGCAAGTTTCGGTAAGAAGTAACACATTTGTTTGTCTCGTAACTGAATCTTGTAAATCGTATTTGTTACTATTTAGACTTTGGCAATTGAAAGTCAGTATTGAAATGCCATTAATATTACTAATGAAATCTAAGACACTTTGAACTGTCGTCTGAACACTATTTAAAGGCAGTCTTGTGAATTCTTGCAACAAAGATGCAGTCGATGCAGCTTGCCTTCGATTATTATAAGACTTGAATGTAGAATTATCGTCTTTTGTCGTGATATACAATTTTTCAATATTAGTCACCCGAGAGAGCGCAACATAAACGAGTTCCTGTTATTTTTCGTTACGGAATTTCTTGATTCGGTCGCCGCGCTCAAAGCCCGCGATGAAAGCTATATGCAATATATGCAATAGCTTAATAGAAACAGGTACTCTCAGGTCTCTGCTACGCGCGTCTAACGTATAAACTCTAACTAACGCGTAGCGAGCTCCTAGAGGCATATGTCAAAATGATTTCGTTCGTAGCTAATTACAGAGGACGTCTGGAGTTCATGCTATTATGTTTTAGATAATTTGAACCTTCTAATTTCGATAGGCCACGTGAAAATCCCGGAGTCTGAAGCGCTAGAGTGTTATAACATTCGTATAAAATAGCGAAATATCTCACTTTTAGAAACTTCAAATTAATTAATTAATTTGACACATGTTAGGTGTTTAGGTCTTACATTATTTTTCGTTACGGAATTTCTTGATTCGATCGCCGCGCCCAAAGCCCGCGCTTACATATTACGCTGATGTTATGTTTACGATTATCGTGCAATAAACATCAAATGCAAACAAATGAATAAACATCTTCAGTAGTACGAAGTAATAAGAGAATTGATCACCAGGAGGTTACCACAGGCTATTGAAATTACGCACGAAACTATCCAATCTAGATTCAGGTCGAAAAGAGGTTCGACGAAGGTACAATAAACGATATAGAGATGGATTGTGGCAAACGTGAGAATATGACTTCGATTCACATTATATGGCCTGGGCACATTGTGGAAAAGTCGGACATCAGTTATAAAGAATAACAGTTATAAAGAATAACAGTTATTGCGAAAGGCAGATCTGGAAAATATATAGCTAAATATCGGTAGGGGTTAACTTGGGTAGACCGTTGAGATTATTTAGCAGCAATACGTATCAGACTAATTCCCAAACAATCAACAATGAATCATCTTTCAATATAATTTTTTTCACATATTGAAAAAATAACAAATATAACTGTGTCATTAATAATATAAATGAATAATGTATCCAACGTGGAGGTAATTCAAGCAGAAAGGAAAAAAAATTAACGCTTCAGCTCTATTTCGTTTATCCTTTCTGAGAAGATGCAATGGAATAGAGATTATCTCACAAGATTCTATCAATTTACTTAATTTGATAAATTGCTCTACTTTCTCAAAATAAAGGTACTCTACCGATATATTAAATACAAATTTGCTAATAACTATGCAACATAAACATTATGTCAGCAAGGAGAGAAGTCAATGTCAACCTCCGTAAGAGGACAAGGCTCCACCTCAATGCCTTGTATATAGAGAACGGAAGCTGTGAGGATAAGTTAGTATAAAGGGTATTAAGGAGTATAAATGAAGATCATGACGATATAATGTGACATAACACGTTAATCTACGATTATGAATGGTGCAGTTATTTATATGTATGTACAATGAACCATAACCAATCACTGAGTTATTCCTATATGACCCATAGCTACGGACCCTAAGAACTTGAACGCCACATGGTGATCTCTGCCAAACCATACTAAGCACCTGGAGAAATGAAATAAAAGTTATGGAAGGAAAAGAACCTTTATTTCTCAGTGCGATAACGGTCAATATAGGAGCCCCAAATAGTATTGAAATGACAGGGAATGGTGGGAGTGTGACGTCATCAATTGCGGAGTCTATTACGTGATGTGAATGGGCATCCGTACCGCTTCTAGTGCGCATCCAATATTCGGAGGCACCGCTACTTCAATCAAGCTGTACTTACAGGATTAAATTCAAATGCAGGTTCATCCGAATCGTCATAAATCAAGCGAATGCTCTGTTGAAGATTGAAACGATTCGAGGGGCGTGCGACGAGATTACAAGTCGTGTTTGTTGCGCATGGCCATCGGCATGGATATTATCTTGGATTAATATTATAACTGGAACGGTCATTTCGTGGAGCTAAGAGAGAAATGGCGGGTCCGTTAACTGCACACATTTAGCCCAATTTATAGAGCAGTTAGCATTAGCAATGTAGATGAGGTGCCATCAGAACGCGCCAAGCTATGGATAACATCAACCGACGGATGTGACGTAGTCTAGAGAACCTCCTAAATTCGCATAAAGCCCTTCGCATACTCCAGTAATTAGCTAACGCGGTCAATTTGTCTTTCCCTTAGATAGCATTTCCCGAATCAATGGTTTGTTAAAATTTGTTTAGTCAAGTCAAAGAGTTCGTTGAAATGATTAATCAGTGATCGGATTTGAGGGTCAGTTGTCGTATTCTGCCCCCGAGAAGTCATTTAGATTTGATAAATATATTTAGCTACCCATTACAGGATGTAGAACAATTAAATACATGAAGTACAAAAGGTACTTTAAGATATTAAAATACAGGTTTAAAATTGGTTATCATAAGGATATAGGGCAAATAAGTATTTAATAGTATATTATTCAACAAGTTTTATAAACGGCATTTTACTCACGAGTTTTATCAGGTATGAATGGAGCCTATCGGAGCGAGGGTTATTGAAACGAATGCCTAGAGGAACGAACTGCGTTCTATACTCTAATGAAAAAAAACGTGTGGCACTCGGGGACTGCCGCGGTGAAGCTATTGCATAACATTTTTTCTCAACTTATGCAATTATAATTATTTATTTATTTTTAATTTATGCAGTATTTTTTTTTCTTTGATATCAATTCAAGTTACACTTTTTGAGCGTGGTCACCGATAAGAAAACAAATTTTTTTCTTTTATTGAATAAATGAGAAGTTAATATCGTTTGAAATATTTTAATTATCTTACAATACATGTAGGTTATTCAGGAATTTGTTATCATTGAAACTATAGGTTTATGGTAACTGAATAACTGAAATAAGAGACATAAGTTTCAGACTTGATATCCTCTAAATATCTGGAAAATACCGCGTCAATGGTGGCCCCATATTTTGTTGTGGATTCTTGTGGATCATTATTCATTTTCAAATTCAATTTTTCCGAAAGAAAAGTTGTCAACCGCTCTGATTTTTTATCAGCGAAGTTGATGTTGAAATCACCAGCCAAGATAAGTGGAAATTTATTACCATTTGTACCAAGTATTTTCGACCCTTCTTCAGTGTACTCCAGTGAATTGCGATGAATAAAATGTTCTACCTCGTCCAATTTTGGATTCGGAGAAATGTAAATTGCTACCATGACTATGTGTAGGCCATTTCTAAGTTTGCATGAGCACGCACAAATATCTCCAAAAAATGAGCGCCTAACATTAACATCGCTAACGTGTGCAATATTTATTTCAATATTCGGAGTCATAATATTAGTTACATTATTATTATTTTGGTAAATAGCTACCCCACTTTTTGGAACAGTATTTCGTTTGAATTGAACAATACAATTGAAATTAGGTATTTCAATCGGATTATCATGCCCCATGCAAGATTCGGTAAAAAGAAGAACATTTGTTTGTCTCGTAACTGAATCTTGTATATCGTATTTGTGACTATTTAGACTTTGGCAATTGAAAGTCATTATCGAAATGCCTTTTCTATTACTAAGGAAATCTAAGACACTTTGAGCTGTCGTCTGAACACTATTTAAAGGCAGTCTTTTGAATTCTTGCAACAAAGATGCAGTCGATGCAGCTTGCCTTCGATTATTATAAAACTTGAATATAGAATTATCGTTTTTTGTCGTGATATACGATTTTTCAATATTAGTCACCAGAGAGAGCGCAACATAAACGAGTTCCTGTTATTTTTCGTTACGGAATTTCTTGATTCGGTCGCCGCGCTCAAAGCCCGCGATAAAAGCTATATGCAATATATGCAATAGCTTAATAGAAACAGGTACTCTCAGGTCTCTGCTACGCGCGTCTAACGTATAAACTCTAACTAACGCGTAGCGAGCTCCTAGAGGCATATATCAAAATGATTTCGTTCGTAGCTAATTACATAGGACGTCTGGAGTTCATGCAATTATGTTTTTAGATAAGTCGAACCTTCTAATTTCGATAGGCCACGTGAAAATCCCGGAGTCTAAAGCGCTAGAGTGTTATAAAATTCGTATAAAATAGCGAAATTTCTCACTTTTAGAAACTTCAAATTAATTAATTAATTTGACACATGTTAGGTGTTTAGGTCTTACATTATTTTCCGTTACGGAATTTCTTGATTCGGTCGCCGCGCTCAAAGCCCGCAATAAAAGCTATATGCAATAGCTTAATAATATGGAAGACTTCATAGGAATAATAGTTGTACCTTACATCATCATATCAGGGATTGTGGAATCCGCCTTCCTAGAGAAACGCAAGCCTCAGTTTTGGTTGAATTCAACTCTACTAGATTATCAGATCCTCTTTTCAAAATCATTGCCAGATATTTATGAGATCTTATCTTATTTACGAACCTTAATAAGTATTTTGCCATATAATCTGTCAACATACAAAGCGCCAATAGAAGTTCTTATTTTCCCCGTAGTTTCCATTTTATTGACCTAGTGAACATGATGTAGTTTTCCAAATACTTAGTTGTTAATATTGAAGAACAGCTAATGCCCATGATTCTGCAAAAATGAAATCCATTCATACGTATGTTCCATTTTGTATACTTCATATACAATAAATAATAATTGCGTTTTCAACTCATCCATCCGTCACAACATCACATTTTGATAGATGCAACTGTATATTTTCCAAGATTAATCCAAACTGTTTCTCATTTATTGTGCTTTATTCTCGGAACCTATACAATATTTCAATAATGAAACCAAAGTAAGGAATGGCAGTTCTGGCGAACATTTGATTTCAATCCGAAGGAAAGGAACTTTGTGACAACCCTCCAATTATCTGGATACATGCAAATTTTTATTCACGCTAATAGAACTTTCTGTATAAATTCTTTTGAAAACTCTACTTGTCATGTAAATTATGTACCTTCCAATTTTACTCAGGTCACAAATAAGTTTTAACTGAATCTTAATACAGCTTCAATTTCAACCTACAACGTTTTATCAAATGACATTCTACTGTGTGATAAGAGGCGATATTGTTACATCTATTTATTAAATTAGTGAAAATAAGACATTGGCTAAGTTCAGAATACATTTTCATCACTAGTTTCTGATTCTATTCAACTTGTATAATTACCTTAAAGATATAGATCGAATCTTACGCCGTCTTAAGCTAACAGGACCCTTTGAACATAATGACTTAGAACCATTTAATAAAACTGTCTAATTCGGCAACCTATTACTGAATTTGAGGCTGTGTTATTCATTTAGAAGCATAGATGTTGCCTAATTAATGCATACTTAGTTAACAGAACCCACATTGAAATTACGAAATAACACTTGCAGAATTGGAGAGTCAGGGAGACTCCTCCGTTCGTCCGACACCTAGGTTGATCACACAAGATTCTAGAAACCACTGGAGGGCAGTCTTCAATGGAGGAGTTGATGGTTCTAATGCTCCCAATGAGTACTTATCGCTCTGACCGATAGGTAATCCTCCAAATTGCTGAATTTGAGGCTGTGTAATCCATTCAAGAAAACACTGCTGCTCCCATGAGATTAATTTCTATAATACCATCTTTGTGATTCGTAGAAGTTCAAGAGTCAATGAAAGGGACAGTAAATGACTATTTCATAAGTCTGGAATTTTCAAACTAGTACCTTAATAATATTTTACGACCATGTATTGTAGAATGTTTTATTTCATAATGTCTGAGAAATTCTTGGAAAGCTCATTTGCCACAAATTTAGCACAGGGAGAATTCAGTGTAGCTCCATCTATTCCCCGATTTTCTCAAAGAAAGAACGAGCGCTCAAAGGAGGAGCATAGGTCTAGTAGATTTTGATTCATTTCGGTAGGTTTCAGTTATATTTTCTAAATAAAATGAACAAACTTGTGAAAAATATAGATATAAACATAATCATATTACCTAAGCATTGCAATACATTTTTGTTTGTTTCGTCCCAATTTAGAATTATTATCAGTAAAAATACTAGCATCTTAACATTTTGAAAAATTTCCCAACTATGAATTTCCTGCGATGAATTTTCACGCGATTATAATTTTCCGCAATCAAACTACAATGCCGAAACTGTGGTAGCAAGAAAACTACAAAAAAGATACAAAAAATCATCAGGGTCGAATTTTAAGCTATCTGTTTCGCGTTTTTCTTGAACTGGCACAAGCTACAAAAGTGGAACTGCTATAACATAAAACCTTCAAAAAAGCTACAAACGACCTGCTAGACCTGATATAATGCTGCCGCAAAGTACAGGTTTAAAAATTCCAGACTCGGTTCCTTTGTCGCTTCATCCGTAAACATCTAATCTTGTACTTTAATAAGTCATTCTCCGTCCTTGTAACGTCAATTTATATTACTCTATACGGCATTACTGCAGTAATGACATTAAAATTTGAACCTGTATTCTCTTTGTCTAGAAAAGTGGAAGGTCAACTTGTTCGGGCCTCGCAAACAGGGCATAATGGGAAGGCAATACGTGTATTTCTTCAATAAGTCCTAAATTAGATGAATTCCGATTATTACTATTCAATTATATCAACAATTTATACAATGAGGTTGATTAAACATACGAAGTGGACATGTGTAATAATGCATCGTAAGCAAGGTTAGCTTATTGTTGATACGTCACTCTATGTCAACATCGATATAAATGAATTTTACGGAATGATGTTCAAACATCAATGTATGAGGGTAAGGAAGGAGAAGTATTTATATCTGAAGATATAGTTATCATAGACAGAAAATATAGAATTTTAGAATCATAATTAAATGATTATATAAGTTAAGCGT
Organism: Endomychus coccineus; assembly: GCA_958510875.1. Classification (NCBI taxonomy): domain Eukaryota; kingdom Metazoa; phylum Arthropoda; class Insecta; order Coleoptera; family Endomychidae; genus Endomychus; species Endomychus coccineus. The sequence continues at coordinate 4,142,194 of OY294069.1, read as the reverse complement.
TATTACATGTATAAGTGTTATTCCAATAAACCGATAAACCCTACGATGATATAATTTGCATCTTAGGACACCACCAGCAATCACAATCCCTATATAACCTGGCACCTGGCAATCTCGAAATAAATGACTATCGCATGGTCATAACTTCATAGATTATTATGAGAGAAGGAATTTAATCTGAATTTATCAAAGCAATAGCAAAATAGATTCCAAGAAAATCCGTAAAGAAGTGAGTCAAGAAATAATGTATTATCATGAGATTTCAGGGCAGTATGGAATAAATCAATTCCATTATTTACATACAAATTAAGATGATATTGAAATCTCTCAAATCAATCTAAAGCCGTAGTTCTATCGCCAGTTACTGGCGTAAGTGAAGAAAGTATCAGTAGGCTTGCACGCTTAGCATGCAGTCAGAAACATCCCAATATAGAGCTTCACTTGTTTCTCTTGTGAAACGGCACAATGCCTCTGGCTCCCTCTAGCTCACAAGCCTCTCGTACACCGCTCATATAAACTCAATCTGTATAGACTAAGTGGTTGCTGGTTTCTATATAAAACGGAGCAGTAATCTTGACAGCGTTATGAACGAGCGAACGAATATCGATTGAGCAGCCCAGCAACTTAAAATATCTGGAAACTAAAACATTCCTTGTATTTTTTTCACGACACCTTTCACAAGAGTGGCACTACACATACATTTAATAAAAACATGCTATAGGCGGTTTGCGAAACTCATAAATATGCTTTGGAAATATCTAAAGCCTGCCTCAGACGGTGCGTTTTTGCTGCTAGATCGCATTGCGTGCTGGATACGAAAATTGGCTGCTGAGGGTAACGCTCTTGTGTTGGCATGACCAATATCCAATCAGCTTTCAGAGAGAAATCACGCGATCAGTTTCACGGGATCATGCGAAATAGCTGATAATGTGACTATATGAATGATAATAATATTGCATTCGCCGTATGTAAGGGTTTAACACGTTACAGCACCAATATGTGAAGGGTTGTCACCTCCTGGCAGATACTACCTGAGATATGAACGATTCATCTCTAAAGTGGAGTGGTCAAATCAACTAGAAATTAGAATACTGAGATATTTATCGTTCCTTTCCAAAGTAACTATCAATTTTTAAGTTCACGGTAACATGAATCATCCAAATATACAATTACTATCCAAAATGATGTTCTGGATTCCAACGGAAGGGAAGTCCAAGAGTTCCCGTATTAAAACATAAGTTTACACAACCCTTTTCATTGAAAACCCAGATATATACAGATGTAGCTTCTCATCAGCAAAGATTCAACAGCTTGACGATCCCTCAATATCTAGAGCACGTCACAGAATTACTTGGGAATCGAACACTTCGATCAACATAGAGCTGACTGCTTAACACAGATGTCACTTGAGTCGACCACGCTTTCGTTTGTTATTATAGGCGCATCGACTAATTCTCAGCCGTTAAATGGAATTTGCATGTCCTCCATATTATGATCTGAAGAATAACTAAAACTTCTGTTTCATTGTCGACTTTGCTTTTTTATGCCGTTAAACGTATGTGTGACATGCAACATGGCGTTCAAGCCTTGTCCTATAGATGATATAGCATTGATACAGTGTGTATATAGTGAATTCAACATTCTTATTACACAATATGTACAGTGTTTCTTGTCCTAGACTTATTCTGTATAGAACCTTGTAAGTATCCAAGCAAATTGAAAGCATCAAACCCTGCGGTACAGCACGCGGAACTCCACACAAGCAATCTAGTAATAAAAGTCGCACCGTCTGGGAGGGACTTTAATTCGCGCGTAGCTGGATATCTTCAATAACGAATTCATTTGAATTTCCAAGCGTAGTCGTATATATTACAAGTGGATTAAGCTGGAAGCATGAATCTCATATTGGAACCTGGATGGTGCATCGATCATCTGGAATTTCGAAACGTTACTAATATTGACGATTTTCATAATCTTCTTTGTTCTCATGAAATCTCTCCTGATTAACGAATATGGTGTATTCGCCTTTCAGCTTTGTCTGACGTAATTCCTTGAGTAAATTCGGAAAGCTTCTTATGATATTGAGTTTGTTCTTAATCAAAAGACAAGTAACATGATGAATTGTTAATTTGTGATTCCACTCCACCGAACTCCGCTGGAATCCGTAAAAGGTTTCGCTCTCTACAATTACGAGATTCGTTCAATGTTGATATACTGCTGCAAAACTGAAAGTATTTGTTTGGAATATATTATTTTCAGAATTTTCTTTTGTAAAACATCGATTTTTTCAGATAACACGGTAATTTATCTTATTTATTTTTATTCATTTATTTTATTCGATAACCTTACACATAATCGACAGAAACATTTGAATGTTAAAGGTTGACAGTTTATATAATTGAAGTAATCATAAGTTGAAGCACCTAAGCATAGCTTGTGTGTGCTTTGATATTGATAAGTGTGAGTGAATGTTTAGATATATAATCATGAAACATCAGGAAACAGAACTCCAAACCTATAACATCGTTGTTAGTTGAATTTATAATATGTTTTTAAAATTGTATGGGATATTGTTTAGATGAACGTAGTATTCTATTTCCATATAAAACTTTACTGCAGTATTTTTTTTATCAACAATGGGATTAAGTTGATATCCCAGCTGAAAATGAGGTAGCATTCATGTATGTAGATGACGACGCAGTAATCATCAAAGCAGATAATTACGATGAACTAGAAATAAAGGCAAACAAATTTGGCCCTAGATCAATTCGAGCAATGGCAAATTTCTTAATGGTGAATGTTGAGAAGACGGTTGCTTTGGTTTTCTCAAACACTTCCATGGAAACTGAACAACTTAATCTTAACTTATATATCGGCTCAAATAAGATGAGTACTGTTTCAGAATTCAAGTTTCTTGGCACATTCCTGGACGCAAATTCATCATAGATACCACAGATAAACTATGTATGCGCATGACAAACATATTTGCAATTATTAACTTGAAGCGTGAACTTGAAATGAACAATCTGATTTCCAGTGTGATAGAATTAGCAATAAATGTCGGTAATTTTTGCATAACTCTGAGTTCAGAGGAAAAAATTGCCTTAAGTAGATAATTATGATACAAGTTGAAGGAACTAAATTCGAACACTTCTTGATCGTCGCAAATGGTCAAAAAAAAATGGTAAATATGGCCAAAACTGGTTTTTCGCGTTGGACATCGTCGGATTGAGTTGAGAAGGAAAAATCTGTAAGTCAGCTTATGCGCCGTAAAAAGACAGAAGAAATAAGCTGTGGATGAACCCGATTGGTTCAGCAGTGACCCCGCAAATTGCAAAAAACCATCGATTTTGCTTGAATTTTCAAAAATTCATAATTCTTGCTCTTTCAAAGATTAAGAGCTGAAATAGGTTGTAGCTTTTGTGCTCACCAAGTACCACACAAAATTTCAGCAAGATCGGATGTACACTTTTTGCAAATTACAGCTTAATGCAAAAAAAAGCACTTTTGTAAAATGGCCCTAAAAAAGTTATGGTGCGGTAACACGCTATTTTTTCACATGATCATCTTCTTCAATAGTAAATACACAACTTAACAAATTTTCAACCTCTTATCTCCCGTAAAAGTTGCTAAAACAATTATTTTAAATAAGGGTATTTCGTGCGCTTTGCTGTGCGGCGCGCGTGGAAGGGAGAGCTTGGCTCGTAAAAAACAACAATATCTCGGGAACCCTTTGCTCGAAAATCGATGTTTTTTTTAACCGTACTACCATTCAATAATATCGAAATTTCCCGTATTTTCAAACTTCTAGTAATGTCGGAAGTACTCTAAACAAATACAGTGCTTTATTCGATCTATTCATTATTTAGAGTACTTCTGACTATACTAATTGAAAACTCCAAAAAGCTAATTCTATCACACTATTCATATTTTTATGCTCTTGCTAATTCAATATATGTTACAATATAATCAAGTCGGATTTTAAACCTAACAATCTTTTGTGATATGATGTATTTCCACAGCTCTAATATAATAAATTCTATCTACATGTATCTATGCCTATCACACTTCAATTGTGAAACAATTCGAATTCCTAGATATTCATAAATATTTAAAATTGAAAAATTTCACGATTGCGGCTTTTGTAAGCTTGATCTAGCATGTCTTATTGTAGTTCAAATGTTGCAAAGTTTGAGATTTCACGTAATTCAAGTAATATTAGGGTTATTTCACAATTAAATCAGTTCATTTGAAAGTATGCGTAGCGCTTGAAGTGATTTCTACTTCGTAATAGACGGAAGAAAGTCATTGATATTCGGGCACATTCTAAGTATCTAATAATCTGGGGATCATTTGTCTCTATCAAAACAGGATTAAAATAATTCTGTTGCGAATGAGTAATCACGAAAGAGTCACATTAACATAAAAGAATCGTTCATCGGGAAATTCATTGATGAAGAAATCGCTCCGTTCTCGAATCGATCATAAATATTCGCCACGGATTTCCACCATTCATTGCCAGCGACGTTCATTGTAATAAAAATAAAATATAGTTATAATTGCTTGTCGCACTTGGTGATTTATCAAGCAGGAGTTGATTTGCTTCTCTCCCTGTCTTCGCGGAATTAGGTCACATAGGTCATTTGCAACAATTTGCTTTCAGGTCGAGAACCGGCAACAGAAAAAAGCTTTTCCACCTCATTCGAACAGGAGTTTATTAAAAGTAGTGATTAATTTGAATTAGGATTTAATGACTGAGCTCCACCATAACAGGACCAGACAGGAAGGGCGGTATTGATTTTCAACTCCGATTAAACTCAATTTCGTTCTAAATAGCGTGGCGAAGTACGTAACGAGATTGAAATGAAAATTCTGCCATAATTGCGAAAATTATAAGAGCTGAAAGCTTATGAACAGTAGATCTCGATTGGAAATGCGTGGGTTGGCATACAGACTGTTTTAAACAATTCGATAACATACAAAGACGCATTATTCTAATCGAAAAAAGAAGAATGGATATCATAATATTTGACTTATAAGAGGCCATTCATAAAATACGTCACGCATTTTTGTTTGCCTCATTCCTTTCCCTTCCTCATATTGAATCATATTTATTTCAATCACCTACCAAATACTGGTAATACTCCACAAAACCAGGAGGTCTCCACGAATGAATCATGATTTCTATAATTAAGTATCAATAACATATATTGAGGAACATCAGTAGAACAAAATATCTTTTCTTCACCCTTTATAAACTGCATGAAATCTCCCAAGTCAAACACTCAATAATGCTATAGGGATCCGAAATGATGTTTAGGTATCTGCTTCACCATTCCACTATGGCGGACGAGTTGTCACATTATTTGCTTACGTACATAAAGCAGTGCCTATATCTTGATTTATTTTGAAGATGCCTTTAAATTGAAATGAAGTTTTACGTTTTGGGGAATCTAAAATGAATATTTATACTTTTAGAGAAGCAGACAGAATATTAAACAGTACATAAACTTATTTTTGTGTGGAATAAAGAAAAATATTCAAATGCAACATTATTATATTGCTACAAGTACGTATCATAAATAAACAGTTGATTTAATTTTGAATTTATATTCTGGAATTTGCATAAACAATTTGAGAGAACTGTCTTGTACAAAGCAAAAGTGTAAGCGCTGATAAGCGTGGGTTTGGAACCAATTTATGGGAATATTTCTTCCGTTGAAAACAAAAACATCAATTACCGATTTGGATTGGAATCATTGTGATTAATAGGGTATTTAATGTGCCTTCGGGGATCAGAGCCTAGTTTCGACGTGATTAGTTGGGAACGATAGTAAAGTTGCCTTTTGGAAGGAAAAACCCTATCGTGTTAGAGCTAAATATCTTTGTAATTCCATTTGAATTATTCACTGACTTCACGAATTAATTTGCTTTCATAGGTGAATCTGGCAGAACATAGGCTAGTTCTAATTTGTTAACAATTGTTATGTGTTTTGTTCATGTCTGTCTGCTGACGACAATAGAACAATAGAGTTTTAACATATCGAGATTTCAGGGTTCTACTTCTACTTCTACTTCTACTTCCACTCCTACCTTTTGCTTCTTCTTCCTCTTATTTTGTGTTTATGTTATGGAAATTCAACAAGAAGTGTGTTGAGGGATTGGCTTGCATCTACTGTGGAAAGATCAATAGGAGTCGCTGATTTATCTGTGCTGTACAATCGTGGAAACGGTATCATAATTGTGGCAGGGACCCCTACATGAAGTAGAAGTAATAAATCATCACCAAGCAAATAATAACATCAACTGTCAGGTCAGATTATCGATTGTGTTTTGTGTAACAATTTTTAATAACATTAACTCTCACCAGGTCAGATTACTGATTGTGGTTTGTGTATCAATTTTAATAACATTGAGGATTGTATATCATGTAAATTCAATCAACTGTTCACTTGTTCAAATGTTTTAAAGTAACTAATTTCATCCATATATTTTATCATTCGCTTCATACCTCATTAGTATAAGACCTGTTAAAAATCGTATCAATATTAGTGTGTCAAGTAGATTTCAATCATTCTGGGTACAAGTCTTTTATTTTATTTCTTTCAGGGTAATTTAATCTGAGGACTTGAGTATTTGCATCCCCTGATTATATACGAATTCATTGGTTGGTTAAAATACTAAGGCGCCCGATTTTTTAATATCTAAAATATAACCTACCACCATCTCCACTGAAGCTGTCGGCAACCAAGTGATAAAATAGAGCTTTTTAGTTTATCCTTAGTAAGAGCAAAGTGTAAACCTTACAATTTTGTACCAAACATTTAGGGCGTTACATTTTGGGGTTACAAAATCCCTGAAATATTATGAAGGTACAAAACACAACTGATATGAATGCTCATGAACTAGGAGATGACCAGAAATCTGAATCTCGACGTGGAGTTGCACGGTTAGCCATCATCTACCTTTCAGCTACCATATTCCCATCATCAAAGTTCACTGTGATGATTACTACTTCCTACCTGGAAGGACCTTAGTACTCTAATAGTATTTTTATTGGATAACGGTGATTATCTGGAAATTATTTGAAATTTTATGGGTTGCCCGAGTCAAATGTTTGATACTTGTCTTAAATAAGATAACTATTGAAAGGTCGATTTCCTCTATTGGAAATAGAACTGCTAATAGCTATCTTATTCAAGTTTAGAATGGATTTTCATCACGTAATGACTGATTCTACTCAATAATAATGAAGATAAATCGAAAATAATGAGTGTAGATCATCCAATGGAAACAAATCTAGGGTTTACAAGCTGGCATGTGAGTCTTGCTCTATGATATACATTGGTTAGACAAAAAGAACCTTCAAAAAATGAATCAAAGAACTAAGACTAGTAAAACTAGTGAAAATCAAAGTTTTAATAGTTATTTCATCACTATTTATAGAAAATAATCACCCTTATCCACTAAAAATACTATTTACGTTCGGCTACCAAGTAGTCATCATAAGAGTAAACTCTGATTATACTCTGATGATGGGTACTTGGTAGCCAAAATGTCCACACATATTTATTATTTTCGCCTTGACGTTCGTTTAGGTCTCACGACCATCATCAGAAGGCGTATCAACGTCTGAAAGGGATTTCTTTATACTAATTGTATCAGCATAAAGCGTTCTTAACGCACCAATTTCAATTAAGAATGTCCACGTCGGCGAAATGAATAGAAACACGAATAATCGAAATTGTAACACATAGTTACATATCATGCGATGTTCGAATAAGACTGAAACCGAACTATAAAACGCTCAAGTATACTTTTAACATTATGAAGACGTATGTAGAAATTTGCAAGATTCTGAGACCTTGATAGTATTTTTGGTGGATAATGGTAACTATTTCTTATGAGTAGTGTTATAATATATCCACAGTGTGAACTCTTTTACAGTTTAGTAATTATTTCATATTCGAATTTGGAATGTATTATCATCACGTAAAGGCTTCAGTCTTCATATTTAATGTGTCTTAGTGAACCCAGATATGGACATTATGTATGGGTGCTTGTCGATAGAAATTTCACTGTATATGTTAGAAATTAGAAGCAAATGAATATATAAACATATTCATTTACCTCATGTTGGCTTTTACCAGATAAGAATGATAAGGTCTCTCTAGTCTAGATCGAGCAGTAACGACACAAACTAATGGTTCTAGACAGCGGTTTCCCCCTTTTCATACAGCTCGTCAGTTCCATTGAGAAACAGCTGTCTAGAACTATTAGTTTGTAACGTTACTGATCGATCTAGACTAGGAAATGGATATTGTAAATTTCAGACTCCCTTATGAAGGGTCCCTCAGTTACCCAACTTTTTTACGATTTAACCTAAACTGTATCCGTTATCGTTTCCGATATATCCATGAAGACATCCTTATCTTGAACACACGATAATATATTTACGTTACGCAATTTACTCAGCTGATATGATGTTAAGTAAAGTTGTTTTAATCGTATACATTCATTCATTCAAGTTGATTCATTCTTGAAATTTGAAAAATTGACACGGAAAATTCAATCAGTAGTAATATTTATTTTCGCTGTATTATATAAAATGGTTCGGTAACTGAGATTGGTCCTTGATTAATGCCTATCCCGAATTTTGCGAACATCTGCATTGAACCGACGCCTCACATTCTATTGCACAACGAATTGTAGGAATTCCGCTTTATTTTCGTTATTTGGGTAATTTCTGGATGTTCGCTCACTTCCAACGCCACAGCAATAACCGTTTGTGGCAACCAACAGTTGTAGCGAATAAAGTAAATGGAGTCCGACCGAGATGATTATGTGATATCATTAACGTTGATGATTGCTGTGTCGTTATTTCAATTCGTCAAAACTATATCAGAATAATTGTGTTCACTAAATCGATGTGGTTTTTCCAAAATTCAAATTCACGCTATTTCTATATTTAGATAGTGTAATTCATCGAATATATTGTTGAAGAGCTGTTTTCGAGCAGGTCGTAACAGATAGAAGTGGTTCCAAGGATTGGAAAAGTATTATATCACAACATTGTTCATATTGTTATTTAATACTTCCCAACTGTTCACCAATTCGCTATGAATTTCCTTCTTATTTTATCACCTAATATCAACCTGAATTCGAGGCAAAGCACACAAATGTTTCGAAAGTTACTTGCAGGGGAAAAAGCATGAAGTCAGAGTTAGGAATTCAACAACACGTGAAATTTTCAATAATCTTGGGGTGCCACAGGGAATGGTCTTTGGTCTTCCCCTCTTCATATTATATCTAAATGATATTGATCTTTCCGTAAACTGTGAATTCATGCATTTATTTGATGACGACACATTAGGAGCATGTAGTGATGTATACCTAAGCACTGCTATACAAAAGATGAATAATGTTCTAATAAGTGTGAGTAGATATTTAAAAATCAACAAGCTCAAACTGAATGTCCCCGAAACCAAGGCAATGATTATGTCAACTAAATACAAATATAGACAGCAAACTGAAATCGACAACAACTGTCAAGTATCCTGGGTTTCAGTTGGATAATCTACTTTCTTTGGACGCACACTTCATGTATGTTAGTAAGAAAATTTCGGAAAAACTATCGTTTTTCTCAAGAATTGCTAAGCAGTTATCTATTAATTCCAGAATCACAGTATACCGGTCGATCCTATTACCTCATTTTGACTCTTGTGCAACATTATTATACCAAATCAATTTGAATAAAATAACACAGCTACAAAATTGTTGAAGAACTGTTTTCGAGCAGGTCGTAACATATAGAAGTTGTTGCAAGGATTGGAAAAGTATTATATCACAACATTGTTCATATTGTTATTTAATACTTCTCAACTGTTCACCAATTCGCTATGAATTCCCTTCTTATTTTATCACCTCATTATCAACCTGAATTCGAGGCAAAGCACTCAAATGTTTCGAAAGTATGAACCCAGAGTTAGGAATTCAACAACACGTGGAATTTTCAATAATCTTGGGGCGCCACAGGGAATGGTCTTTGGTCTGCCCCTCTTCATATTATACCTAAATGATATTGATCTTTCCGTAAACTGTGAATTCATGCATTTATTTGATGACGACACATTAGGAGCATGTAGTGATGTATACCTAAGCACTGCTATACAAAAGATGAATAATGTTCTAATAAGTGTGAGTAGATATTTAAAAATCAACAAGCTCAAACTGAATGTCCCCGAAACCAAGGCAATGATTATGTCAACTAAATACAAATATAGACAGCAAACTGAAATCGACAACAACTGTCAAGTATCCTGGGTTTCAGTTGGATAATCTACTTTCTTTGGACGCACACTTCATGTATGTTAGTAAGAAAATTTCGGAAAAACTATCGTTTTTCTCAAGAATTGCTAAGCAGTTATCTATTAATTCCAGAATCACAGTATACCGGTCGATCCTATTACCTCATTTTGACTCTTGTGCAACATTATTATACCAAATCAATTTGAATAAAATAACACAGCTACAAAATTGTTGAAGAACTGTTTTCGAGCAGGTCGTAACATATAGAAGTTGTTGCAAGGATTGGAAAAGTATTATATCACAACATTGTTCATATTGTTATTTAATACTTCCCAACTGTTCACCAATTCGCTATGAATTCCCTTCTTATTTTATCACCTCATTATCAACCTGAATTCGAGGCAAAGCACACAAATGTTTCGAAAGTTACTTGCAGGGGAAAAAGCATGAAGTCAGAGTTAGGAATTCAACAACACGTGAAATTTTCAATAATCTTGGGGTGCCACAGGGAATGGTCTTTGGTCTTCCCCTCTTCATATTATATCTAAATGATATTGATCTTTCCGTAAACTGTGAATTCATGCATTTATTTGATGACGACACATTAGGAGCATGTAGTGATGTATACCCAAGCACTGCTATACAAAAGATGAATAATGTTCTAATAAGTGTGAGTAGATATTTAAAAATCAACAAGCTCAAACTGAATGTCCCCGAAACCAAGGCAATGATTATGTCAACTAAATACAAATATAGACAGCAAACTGAAATCGACAACAACTGTCAAGTATCCTGGGTTTCAGTTGGATAATCTACTTTCTTTGGACGCACACTTCATGTATGTTAGTAAGAAAATTTCGGAAAAACTATCGTTTTTCTCAAGAATTGCTAAGCAGTTATCTATTAATTCCAGAATCACAGTATACCGGTCGATCCTATTACCTCATTTTGACTCTTGTGCAACATTATTATACCAAATCAATTTGAATAAAATAACACAGCTACAAAATTGTTGAAGAACTGTTTTCGAGCAGGTCGTAACAGATAGAAGTGGTTCCAAGGATTGGAAAAGTATTATATCACAACATTGTTCATATTGTTATTTAATACTTCCCAACTGTTCACCAATTCGCTATGAATTTCCTTCTTATTTTATCACCTCATTATCAACCTGAATTCGAGGCAAAGCACACAAATGTTTCGAAAGTTACTTGCAGGGGAAAAAGCATGAAGTCAGAGTTAGGAATTCAACAACACGTGAAATTTTCAATAATCTTGGGGTGCCACAGGGAATGGTCTTTGGTCTTCCCCTCTTCATATTATATCTAAATGATATTGATCTTTCCGTAAACTGTGAATTCATGCATTTATTTGATGACGACACATTAGGAGCATGTAGTGATGTATACCTAAGCACTGCTATACAAAAGATGAATAATGTTCTAATAAGTGTGAGTAGATATTTAAAAATCAACAAGCTCAAACTGAATGTCCCCGAAACCAAGGCAATGATTATGTCAACTAAATACAAATATAGACAGCAAACTGAAATCGACAACAACTGTCAAGTATCCTGGGTTTCAGTTGGATAATCTACTTTCTTTGGACGCACACTTCATGTATGTTAGTAAGAAAATTTCGGAAAAACTATCGTTTTTCTCAAGAATTGCTAAGCAGTTATCTATTAATTCCAGAATCACAGTATACCGGTCGATCCTATTACCTCATTTTGACTCTTGTGCAACATTATTATACCAAATCAATTTGAATAAAATAACACAGCTACAAAATTGTTGAAGAACTGTTTTCGAGCAGGTCGTAACATATAGAAGTTGTTGCAAGGATTGGAAAAGTATTATATCACAACATTGTTCATATTGTTATTTAATACTTCTCAACTGTTCACCAATTCGCTATGAATTCCCTTCTTATTTTATCACCTCATTATCAACCTGAATTCGAGGCAAAGCACTCAAATGTTTCGAAAGTATGAACCCAGAGTTAGGAATTCAACAACACGTGGAATTTTCAATAATCTTGGGGCGCCACAGGGAATGGTCTTTGGTCTGCCCCTCTTCATATTATACCTAAATGATATTGATCTTTCCGTAAACTGTGAATTCATGCATTTATTTGATGACGACACATTAGGAGCATGTAGTGATGTATACCTAAGCACTGCTATACAAAAGATGAATAATGTTCTAATAAGTGTGAGTAGATATTTAAAAATCAACAAGCTCAAACTGAATGTCCCCGAAACCAAGGCAATGATTATGTCAACTAAATACAAATATAGACAGCAAACTGAAATCGACAACAACTGTCAAGTATCCTGGGTTTCAGTTGGATAATCTACTTTCTTTGGACGCACACTTCATGTATGTTAGTAAGAAAATTTCGGAAAAACTATCGTTTTTCTCAAGAATTGCTAAGCAGTTATCTATTAATTCCAGAATCACAGTATACCGGTCGATCCTATTACCTCATTTTGACTCTTGTGCAACATTATTATACCAAATCAATTTGAATAAAATAACACAGCTACAAAATTGTTGAAGAACTGTTTTCGAGCAGGTCGTAACATATAGAAGTTGTTGCAAGGATTGGAAAAGTATTATATCACAACATTGTTCATATTGTTATTTAATACTTCCCAACTGTTCACCAATTCGCTATGAATTCCCTTCTTATTTTATCACCTCATTATCAACCTGAATTCGAGGCAAAGCACTCAAATGTTTCGAAAGTATGAACCCAGAGTTAGGAATTCAACAACACGTGGAATTTTCAATAATCTTGGGGCGCCACAGGGAATGGTCTTTGGTCTGCCCCTCTTCATATTATACCTAAATGATATTGATCTTTCCGTAAACTGTGAATTCATGAATTTATTTGCTGACGATACATTATGCGCATGTAGTGATGTATACCTAAGCACTGCTATACAAAAGATGAATAATGTTCTAATAAGTGTAAGTAGATATTTAAAAATCAACAAGCACAAACTGAATGTCCCCAAGACCAAGGCAATGATTATGTCAACTAAATACAAGTATAGACAGCAAACTGAAATCGTCCACAACTGTCAAGTATCCTGGGTTTCAGTTGGATAATCTACTTTCTTTGGACGCACACTTCTTGTATGTTAGTGAGAAAATTTCGGAAAAACTATCGTTTTTCTCAAGAATTGCTAAGCAGTTATCTATTAATTCCAGAATCACAGTATACCGGTCGATCCTATTACCTCATTTTGACTTTTGTGCAACCCTATTATACCAAATCAATTTGAATAAGATAACACAGCTACAAAATTGTTGAAGAACTGTTTTTGAGCTGGTCGTAACATATAGAAGTTGTTGCAAGGATTGGAAAAGTATTATATCACAACATTTTTCATATTGTTATTTAATACTTTCCAACTGTTCCTTAATTCGCGATGAACTTTTCTTTTTTTTATCACCCCATGTGTTACTTCTTACCGAAACTTGCATGGCGCATGATAATCCGATTGAAATACCTAATTTCAATTGTATTGTTCAATTCAAACGAGACAATGTTCCAGAAGGTGGGGTAGCTATTTACCAAAATAATAATAATGTAACTAATATTATGACTCCGAATATTGAAATAAATATTGCACACGTTAACGATGTTAATGTTAGGCGCTCATTTGTTGGAGATATTTGTGCGTGCTCATGCAAAGTTAGAAATGGCCTACACATAGTCATGGTAGAAATTTACATTTCTCCGAATCCAAAATTGGACAAGGTAGAGCATTTTATTCATCGCACTTTACTGAAGTACACTGAAGAAGGGTCGAAAATACTTGGTACAAATGGTAATAAATTTCCATTTATCTTGGCTGGCGATTTCAACATCAACTTCGCCGATGAAAAATCAGAACGGTTGACAACTTTTCTTTCGGAAAAATTGAATTTGAAAATGAATAATGATGTACAAGTATCCACAACAAAATATGGGACCACCTTTGACGCGGTATTTTCCAGATATTTAGAGGATATCAAGTCTCAAACTTATGTCTCTTATTTCAGTTATTCAGTTACCATAAACCTATAGTTTCAATGATAACCTACATGTATTCTAAGATAATTATAATATTTTAAACGATATTAACTTCTCATTTATTCAATAAAAGAAAAAAAATTGTTTTCTTATCGGTCACCACGCTCAAAAAGTGTAACTGGAATTAATATCAAAGAAAAAACTTGAATTAAAATATCAAAGAAAAAAAAATACTGCATAAATTGAAAAAAATAAATAATAATAATTGCATAAGTTGAGAAAAAATGCTATGCAATAGCTTTACCGCGGCAGTCCCCGAGTGCCACACGTATTTTTTTTATAACCCCATTATCAACCTGAATATGAAGTGTGGAACATCGATGAAAAGCTAAGGGAAAGCGCTTTTCTACATGTAAATGCAAATTTGATGGTAATTACAGGAAACCGAAACGCTGTGCTTGAAATCTGAACAGATACGTTCTACGTGAAAAGTTGTTCCCAAATTGTCTTCACAGATTTGATAAACTTTCAAAAATAATGGAATTACACTATACAACATATCAATTAAATTTTTTTTAAATATATGGGTGTGATATACGAGGACAAGTTTAAAAGTCCCCGGAAAATGGAACAGATGGCGCTATAATCAAAAATCCCATGTGAAATTTGTGATGCACGCATTTCGATTTTCAGACTGATATGTCATTCAGTTCTGCTTTAGCACCCGTCGGAAGCAACCATGAAGATTTTTGTAAGGATGGAAAAAAGCGGAAGTTCGAGTCTTGATTGAACATTATTTCTTACCTGGAAAATACATTATACTTGTTAAACATTACGGGGACTCTTCACCATCGATTGGAACCATTCACAAGTGATTTACTGATTTTCGTTGTGGTAGTATGACCACTATGGACGCCGAACGTTCTGGTCATCCGAATGAGATTGCAACGCCAGAAATAATAATAATAATAATAATAACGTTTATTATATATGAACCGTTTTTCGGCAGTACAATTTACAAAAATAGTTATAATAAACAAGATAATTAATTCACGAAAGTTCATATATGTAAAACATATATGAGCTTTGTTTGTGAAAAATATAATTTTAATTCAAATAAATAATAACTCTTGAGATAAAATACATTTCAAAATTAATAAAGTCATT
This sequence comes from Endomychus coccineus, assembly GCA_958510875.1. Lineage (NCBI taxonomy): Eukaryota > Metazoa > Arthropoda > Insecta > Coleoptera > Endomychidae > Endomychus > Endomychus coccineus. The sequence goes on along the minus strand of OY294069.1, from coordinate 4,126,693 downwards.
TTTAGAATAATAAACAAAATATAAAAAATTGAAAACATATGGCATAATACTTATAACATAGACAATACAAAAATGAAATATAAGTATATGTGTTTTAAGTTGACAATATTGTGAAAAGTTTTCCTAGTATTATTTAATATCCAAAGTTTAATTTTGCATTTATAATGTTTAATATTATTCAACAATTTAATACCAGCAGGAAGCATATCAATAAGAACACTAACAAGATAAGTATGATTTTTTTGCCCTATGGTTTTTAACGATTTTTGTTTCATTGTTGAATTCAATTCATTTCGTGTATTATACTCATGCATTGGATAATTTAAATTATTTTTATTTATACAAACTTTATCTAGGATACTTAAACAATAGAGTTGTCTTAAATCCATTACTTTTGCATCCTTAAATAGAAGGTCTGATGAGTAATTACGTTTTTTTGTCAATAAATATTTTTTAAAATCTTTTTTGTAGTGTATCTAAATTTTTTATTGCACTATCTACCGCTCCTCCCCAACCTATTATCTCATAACTCAGCTGTAACTGAACAAGTGCATAATACATTATCATTAGATTTTCAAGATTCAAGTATTCTCTCATAAATTTTATTTCAGGTAACAGCTAACGCAGTTTTCTAATGACGTAATTGATATGTTCATTCCAGGGCAGATGGCTATCTATTATTACACCTAAATATTTAACAGAAGTCTTCATACCAATTTCAAGGCTGTTTTCAGATGTTTTATTTACATTTATTGAACGATATGGTGGTATATTTTTTTCTAGTGAAGTAAAGGGTAACCAACAACTTTTTGAACAGTTTAAAGTTAGTGAATTTGAGTCATACCAGGCTTTAATTATTTTCATTTCACTTTCAATTTTATTTTTTAAATTCTCCCAAGATGTTGATTTGAAAATAATTACAGTGTCGTCGGCAAAACTGATAACTTCTCCTGAGCAAGGTAGCGTTAATAAATCGTTAATGTAGATTGTAAATAACAAAGGGCCCAGTATTGTACGTTGGGGTACTCCATGTTTTATAGTTAGAGGTTCACTGTTTTCATTTTCCAGTTGAACGTATTGTTTGCGTTGAGATAGATAACTCTTTATAAGATTTAAGGGAATTCCTCTAATACGAGGCGATATAGTTTTACATTTGTCAAAAAAATTTAATAATCGCTCATTCAGTGCCTTCTCTACAATTTTTGCAATAGAGGATATTAGCGTGATAGGTCTATAATTTGATAAGGCTTTATGATCTCCTGCTTTATATATTGGCTTCATAATACCAATTTTCAGCGAGTTTGGAAATTCTCCATACTCAAAAGAAGAATCCATGATATGATATTGGACAATCAGCAAGGGAATGTGCACTAGATTGCTCAGGCTATGGGCATCTCGACCGAATGGGTACGGAAATTTTCATGAACTTTCGAATATGAGAAAGCTATCTGCCATATTTGCTTTCTGTTGACAACAAGCCCGACCGTGTGACAGCTTCAAAGTCGTGTTTGGCGATGGTAAAGCGTGATAAAAAGCAGTTTCTGGGTCGTTTCGTAACCGTGTACGAAGCATGGATCCTTCACAACATAACAGAGACCAAAGAACAGTCCCAACAGTAAATTTGTCTCGGCGAATCAAAGTCGAAAAAGACCAAAGTGAATTTATCGGCCAATAAAGTCATGGCAATTGTTTTTTGGGATGCACACGGTCGTCCATATCGATAACCTTCAAAAGGGCAAAACGATCATCTGCGATTGAACCTCGATTTGGAGCGAAACCGTCTGCATTTGGCGAAGAAAAAGTGCACTTCCACCGGGAAAATGCATCGGTGCACAGGTCCGCAGTAGCAATGGCACCATATTCTCCAGATTTGACCTGCTGCGAACATTATCTATTCCCAAAGTTGAAGAAATAGCTCTGCGGAAAGAGATTTGGCTCCAACGTTGAAGTCATCGCTGCAACAAACGCCTATTTTGAAAGAATGCCGAAATCGTATTATTTGGAAGGGATCGAAAAATTACAAGAACGTTGGACGAAGTGTATCGCCACAAGGCGATTATGTTGAGAAATAAAATAACTTTTGACCTAATAAATCATTTCTTGTTCCATTCTTCACGGACTCTTAACCTTACTCTAGTATATTTATAAACAAAAAAACACGGTTGACATCATGGTTGAATGTTCCATTCCAAAAACTGATAATGAATGTCTAAAATACCACTTGAAATGGGGCTTCCGCTCCCAAAAACAATACAGTTCCTATTACGTATAGTGAGGAAAGTAAAAATCTCAAAAGTACTTCTGTTTGCCGCAATTCTCCATCCAAATTTCCAATCACAAACTGAAGTTCCTACATAATCTCTAATTTATTGTAGAAAGTACTTTTGCTCAGACACACTGTATAATTGAATCTATAAGAACATGTGGAATATTCTCTTGTGCCAAGTGATGAATATGAATAAAATAGAGGAAAGTAGGTTTTGCTACAAGTTGAGTTGAGCTTGCAGTAAATACCATCAACAAATGTGATATTTCACTTACCGTCGTTTAGGAAAGCCGGTGGAGCAGAGCTTCAGCTTATATTCCAAAGCTCTGGCAATAAACGACAGTTTCCCTTTCATCCTTACCCGTATGGGGAACAATTAATATTCTTAATTGCCCATATTTCTCGGTTTTTCGACTAGTTTTTTAGCGACGCTGCTTTGTGTCCGCGCTTGGCTCGTTCCCTTTGTCCACGATTTGCGCATAATGACTTTCTATTGGATTTCTTTGAAAAAAAATATCGTTGCGTTGTTACAAAAATTAATGGACCAAGTGCTCCAAAACAAGACGATATTTTACTCGCTGACGTATAAATTGAATCTCGAATGGACATTTATATAGCCTTAGATGAATTGGTTGAGTAATGAGTCCTGGACACTCAAAGGTTCAAATCTGACGCTTCTTCAATTCGGTTCATATGATATGTTGTTGGTTTCTATATAGCGGTCGAACAGTGATTCTAATTCACTCAGAATTTTCACAGAATACAGATATGTAAAATTTACTGATTTGTGAGTTCAATCTCGTACCTTGAGAAGTTCTTGAGTTATTGCTAGTCGCTTTGTATCTAGCACTGTTCAGTGTGCTAACTATCTGACCGATTGTAGACAGAAGTAGTGCTGAAGAGTCGAGCCCACGCAACTCGGCAGACTGTGGCTCACGCTATAGATCGTAGCGATCGAAGCAGACAGCGACATGCGCTCTCACACGACCGAGTGAGCGTGGGGAATGAAGTAGGTCTCTTTTCACTCGAACAACCCGTTTATATGGAGTGAACGTAGCAAACGAAGTCTTTCCTTCTTCGTTCTAGGTTGTCTGATTTTCTACATTTACTAGATAATCTCTAATTCTCGCTAAACAATATGTGCATTACATTTTTGATCTATATTTCCACAATAAAGTATTATTGCCGTTCAAAAATTGTCCACTCGTTTTGCCACTCTCTGTACATGAATTTGATTTTACAACAATCCGCTATTGCAATTATAATGATTCATTTGGTCAACAGTTTGAGAGATTCACATTCTCGTAGCCACCGTCTTACTTTATTATCATTATAGAAATGTCGTGACACTTCAGACTGTGCAATAAGTTTGGAGATTAGCCTTGACTTCGACGTTCATGGCGTCCTCTGAACAGCTTATCTTGTTAGTTGCATATGACGCTATTCAAACACTCAGAAGAGCGTTTATTTGATTTGAATTGTGAATATTAGATCAAAATTATTACGATTCATTTCTGTTAAGGGAAGCAGACTATTCCAACCAACTGAAATTGACGTCCCGTCGGCGATCAAATTTAACAAACCCAGCACTCCATAGTGTTGAGTTGAGTGTTGTTCTAAAATCATTGTACTATTGTGTCTACGGGTTAAGGGGTTCATTTGATTGACAGTAGCAGTCTAATAGTTGGAAATGGTCGCCAATAGACATTTTAGAAGCAGATGCATGAGGTCAGTTGTGATTTTATCCTGCCGCCGTAAAGTTAGATTGGTGCGTAGAGATCCTTTGTTTTCGGAGGGCCTCCCAATGTCGCTTTTACAATGTGAATGTTTATTCGACTTGGACGTAGTCCAATATTATGCGACACTCAACTGAAAGGATGGGTACACTTTGCGATACTCTCATCATTGATTTCGTGAAAGTTATTTCATCAGGATGTTTGATGTTTTGTGACCTTTCTGGTTCATAAGATTTAGAGTTGGTTGGGGAGAGGTCAAATCACTTAAACCACTTAAGCTCTGATTCCGACGTTTCGGCTTTTTTAAAGTCATTCCCAGGGCGAAGACTAATGGGTTTCTTGTCGTGACAACATGTAAATAAGTGAGGACATTTACATAAATACCTGAATGAATTCCTCATATTTATATTCACTATTCAGAAATTAATATCCCAATCATATTGACATACATGAATGTGGCCAAGCTCGGTAGCAATTTTGTTTTTGCTATATTTACTTTTAGCTGTTTTCTCTAAACAGCAATTGATAGCATTCCTTCATATTAATATAAAGTACTTGCGTTTAAGACTACCACATAATTTTTTGAGAGCTAACACACATTGAAACAGTATAACTCCATCTGCTGAAGATTGTTTGCACAAAATAGACATAGGCCTAAATAAATCGTGAGCGTAAGATTCTCCTAAAATACTGGGAGAGTTCATTTTGAACCTTCATAATATCAACGTAATTCATAAATAAAATACATCCCCGTGCGTAAATCAAAAATGTACCTCTGCGATGTTATGTTCATTTTCATTAAATGTTAATACGCGTTTTTATTAAACTCGGGAATACGAGGACATCTACCAAATGGCAGTGACGACGGAAGGCGGGGGTTCATTCGCCTCTAGAGTAACGCTATAAACAAGGTCGGCTTATGAGAAAAAGACAAGTTGGGGGTACGCTTAATCTAAATATTCATGTACATCTTGTAAATTTCTGCAAAGAATGAAATAATGCAGAGTTTTAAATTCAATGTAAAAGTTGAGATGTCTCTCTCTCTCTCTTTCTTTTCCTTACGTTCATTTCTGGAATTCGCTATATACAGTTCTTGATTACATCTCGGTTGGATTTATCAATCTCCTCAAGATGCAGGTTCGTCAACAAGGAACATGAATGAGCAGAATGATGGTGATTGTTGGTCGCCTTGTTTTATATTATCTATTTTTATAAAATCCTTCCGCTTCAAGGACCTCTAGATCCACCAAGCTAGACAGTTCCATTACACAAGTTTCTCATTGTGAGTTATATGATAGTTGATTAACGTACTAGTGCAATACAAGAACATCAATTTCTAAATCGGCGATTGTCGACTTTTATTAATTTTCTCAAGATATCTAAGCTAAACGACAATGAATCTCTACTTCCATGACGGCATAAACATATGGTGGTGGAAGAAAACTTCTGTTTGGCCTGAATCCTCTTTGACTCTTGGCTTGAGCGTTGGAATCCAAGCTGGGCTGTCGAAAGGTACACTGTGCTGCTTCCAAAAAAGGGAGGCCTGTCGATCACTTGTCACAACACTTTCTACAAGTTATTCACACGTATCTTGCATGCCAGGTTGTTGAGATCGATCCTTTCGGTAATTAATAATATCAGCGAGCATCGTGGGACAAAGAAAGACATGGGAGGGTGCCGGGAGAACCTGGTGATGGATGGATCTGTCACTCAGAACTCCATGATCTACAAGCGCCACGTTTCCATGGGTTGGAACCACTACCGCAAGGTATTTGATTCAACTTCACATGAGCTATTATTATACTTCCTCCAATGCTTTGCGGTACCAAGCACACAAGTGAGATGCATAGATCATCTGTTGCCATTCTGGAAGACTCTTTTCGCCATCACATAAGGCACAAGACGTGTCTTCATAGAATTGGTAACATTCAAGATGGATGATGTCCAAGGAGACTCCTTGAGTCTGCCACTTCTGTAGTTCTTCTTGCTTAGTTCATTTTCTTGCTCAGAAACAATATAAATACAAAAAATACATGGAAGAGAGGTGTGAAGCACGTCAAGGTATAGACATACTTTTACCTGGTCTCAGATACATATACATGGTTTGAAGCATTATGATCCACGTGATTTCACCTCAAGCTTATAAAACAAGAGAGATGGACAGTTACAAATTCCATTGCATTGGTCGAGATAATATCCACTCCAGCCTGTAGGAATAAATTAGTAATTGTAAGCACAGCCACCTGCAGATGAATTCCCATTAGAATTGCACACAGGATGTTGGTAGCTTAATGAAAATGTTTCTTGTTAGTTTTATTTACACGCGTCAGAATGAAATATTTTCTCTGCGTTATGTGTCAAGCTAGAGATTACGGAAATAAATTGGATACGTTTGCAAGACTGTTATTTAATTCAACTTATCCGTACGTGAAAAGTAAATGAAACCAAAAGAGGTAGCAATTTGTTTACTTTCTCACGATTCCCACCGATCGATTCCGTTCATTTCCTGCCGAACGAACCTGTGGTTGTAATGGTATGAAGCGTAAATGATTGATTCTATCATAATGTTGGTATTGAAGGGTTGCCTCTTATACAAATACAATTAACTCCGGTGAAAATGATCCAAACAATTCCAACAATCGTTGCTGTTAAGGAAAACCTTCGCAGTCCTGATAAAAATAAAAAGTTTGCTGATATTCTCATGGAGTTTGCTAGATTCTACCAATATTCTAATATAGGAACTGTACTTTTCTTCAATATTTTGACTACACGAGAGGGAAACCTATAATGTTCGATGGACATCGTGTTAGTAAGCAGTGGAATGTGAGGAGGGGAGATAGGCATTCGTATTTTTCTTCAACGTTTAGAGGTTATATGCACACGGGAAGACATCACTGGCTGAAGAGTTCCACAATTCTGCAGTAAGATAGAAAAATAGAGTCTGGTAGGAAGAATAGCCGCAGGTCTTGAGCTTGTCAAATGAAAAGGAGACTAGTTTGAGCTCATCTAGTCCGTCTATCTGAATCTCTCGTGGTGGAACAACATACGTGATTTCTGTTGGACACCAACCATGGAGATATCTATAGAAAAGAGAGAGACCACTCACCTTTCTGCGATGCTCTGGAGAGGTCAATGAACTCATAAGTGTGACATCATCGATCAAATGAATAGCTCTCTTCTTCGTATGTACTCAATCAATATGTTTGCCGAATGGTCGCAGGCTTCCCTTCGGTATTTGAATAGTACCTGCTAATAGCTGTAACATATCTCACGTGGATGACTGTATCACCTTCGTTCACCAAGACGAAAAAAAGTACGGGTGCTGGAATAGTCGAGAAAACGGACCAAGGGGAAAGAATTTCTTTGAACCTAGGGACTTTTGCGACAGAATTCCAATCATAAATAGTTGCAATTACAACATGTGCTCAAATTATGAGGGAGAGAGCCTATGAGAATATACAAATCACAATCATAGTGAGCAACCTGACAGTGCTCAAGGCACTGGAGTCATACACAATCACCTCACGATGTGTACAAAGAACTAACGGCACCAGTAATTAACCCCAATAGAGTAACACTCGTTTGGGAGTCTGAAGAAACTAAACGAGAAGGGACAGAAACTGCCGTCGCACTCGCCAAAGCGGGAGCGGAAAAACCACTGATTAGACGAGAGCCAACCTGTGGCATTTCTCACGCCACAGCAAAATCTATAATCCATAAATGGCTCGAGATAGAGCACCGTGCCTACTGGAGAGAACTGCCCCGTATGTCGCACTCCAAGCGACTGATGGGAGATCTCCAGCAGCAACGAGTGAAAAATCTGCTGACGTTCCACAGACAAGAAATACGGAATCTTGTTACATTCCTGACCGGACACGCCCCATGCAACAAACACCTCTACACGATGGGACTGGTAGATCAGCCCACTTGTAGCGGTTGCGGCGTGGAAGATGAAACACCTATGCATGTGCTGTGTCGGTGCACGGCATACACGGTAGGTCGTCAAACATACCTCGGAGACGATAAGACTACACCCGAGGAAATCAGGAGTATCCCCTATATCAGGCTACTGTAATTCATAGAATACACCGGACTGATGATGAGGTAGAAACAAGGGCACAGTAGGACTATAATGACCGTAGTGCTGTGGGGCTCCCCTTAGGATGGAGAACCAACCTCACGTAGGAGGGGTTTTAGTCAGTAGGAATCCGGCACACCGGTGGCAAGGGCACCCGAGGCGTCTATGTAAGATTTCCCCTCCTCTACGCACAAAAAAAAAATAAAAACAAATCGTCTTCGATTCAATATCAATCAAAGCCTCAGTCAATCAGAGAAATAGTTATTTATGAGGGCAGCGCCAATAATTTACCAGCCTTGTAAGAAACAAAAATTGATTTTACGTCAATTTGATTTTATACAACTACCATTCGTTCATCCCCATATCAAGTCACGAAAATTGGATATGGAATTGTTATCAAAGTCTTACACGAGAAGGCATTTCTCCTGAAAACATCAAAAATCAGCTAGATGAGGTGTACGAGAGAAATGTACCCTGTTAATCGGTGATGAAATTAATTTAATAACATTTATAAATTTGTTCCTCTATTCCCCATATGATTCATCAGGAAGTTGAAATAAATGAAATTTGAGGAGAAAATTATTCATGAGGCATAAAAAAATGGCAATGTGGGATCACAACATCGGTGTCAGGGAACGGTGTAGAACCTTACTAGATGAATGCTTTCCAAACTGATAATTATATTTGCCTCTATCCTCGCCACTTCTGGAAACTCATAAACGATAAAGGAATGTCTCACAATCTTTCATGTCGTTTGATGTATAACGATATACTCGTATATAATCATATAGTGATAACAGATATGGAATATCGAGCGTTTCCTCAGAATATTTTTCAACTTCTTATGACAATACAATAAAATCAAATTTCACACTCCACTCACACTCCAGAGAGGTTATAGATTTAGTTCAATCTTCACCACGAAATCTGTCAACCGGCCCAGATGAAATCCTTTTGTATTATTCAATAAAGGGATGTATTTGTACCTTGGCAAAACCTATTCACTATAAATAGGAACAAAAATACTGTTAAACTACCAAGTAGTCATCATCAGAGTAAACTGAGTTTACTGGTCATTGGTATCCGGAAGGTCCTCAGTACTTTGAGTGTATTCTTAGTGGATAAGAGTGGATATTTCTTATTTATAGTACTACCGTTTATCCACAGTGTGAACTCTCTTATAGTTTATTGGAACCTATTAACTTCCTGCTCAATTCATCTCTTGAGAAAGGAACATTACTCAACAGCTCGAAACACAGTTTCATTGGATGCATTTGTTGTAATGTTGTGAGGAAATCGTATTCAGAATATGAGTCAATTATTCAATAAAACTTTATAATTACTCATATTTATGTATATGGTGACCCAGAGTCTCGGAGAAGTCCTATAGCTCCGTTGCTATTCGAGATATTGCCAAACAGTTTTCTTTTTGGAATAAATACAGAAACAGAACGTCATTGGAAAATGCTCGCATTTATTTACAGAATGATCTTTATTAAGTAACACAACAAGCTTATGTTTTTTCCATTGGAAGTTATTGTTGGGAAACTTGGCAAACAAGGCTTGATTTCCTAGAAAACGTGTTTCATCAACTTTTGGAAGATTTGCCTCTACATTGAAGGCAAAGTCTAAGGTACCTGACCTGAACTAGCTAGATTTTTCCTTATGGAGCATACGAAAGAGATAGTGTATGCTATAGAAGTAAACTCATTACAAGATCTACATCGAAGTATTTCAAAAGTTGCAATTGAAATTGAAAATTCGGTACAAATGCTATGTAGTGTAAATTTCAATTTGTATGAAGGTTGGACATATGTGAACAGTATGAAGGACAATCATGTAGTTTTTTCTTGTTCTATTATTAACAATAAATACTTATTTTTGATATTGTCTGTCATCAACAGTGACAGCGTACTAATGTTCCTTTCTAAGCTATTGCATAGCTTTTATCGCGGGCTTTGAGCGCGGCGACCGAATCAAGAAATTCCCTAACGTAAATAAAACCTACCATGTAGCTCGGCCGAGCGTTCGCTTAACGTGTATGTATATGGTACGACTGTACGAAGCTCGCAAGGATCGAGACGAGCTGCTCCGAAATCGAACGAATACGTAAGCAGCTGTTTGTGAGATATAGGTGTATAGGTATCTTAGGGATGGGCGATATTACTGAAATTATCGATACTGAATATCGATACGTATTGTTAAAAAGATATCGAATCGAAAAAATATTGTTAAAAAAGTATCGATATTTGAGATATCGATATTATATTTATACAAAGTACCGCTTAAAATCAAAAGTTAAATAATTTATTCAAACTTACACAAACAGTACTACACATCAACAATACAAAATCTTGAAAAAAAACAAAGATAAAACCTAAATAAATATCAACTAAACAAATATCGCACAAGACCATTAAATAAGTCAAGTGTTAATTTAAAAAAATAGAAATATTAAATAACAAGGTCTAAATAAACATTGCTATTGCAGATGCCAATCACATAGATCCAGTTAATTTAAAAAATAAGCTCCTCTACTTTTCTCTCTCTCTCGTCTCTATTCTATATTTTTGTTATAATTTAGTAATAAAATAAAATTCTTTGATTGCTTAGGAAACCACGAAAATTGATATTTCAATATCATGTAATAGATGGCGCTAGCAAGATTTGATATAATACTAAACGATACAATATTTACATAAAAATATCGATACCCTAAAATAACTTCAGTCTAGTATCGATACAAAATATCGAATATCGAAAACCCAAGTATCGATACCGTATAATATCGATATGTATCGCCCATCCCTAAGGTATCTATCATATCTTTATAATGCCACACTCACCGCATGTGCGCCCCGTAAGTATACATGTAGGTATATATACTGTTGTAGATACTGTTCCAAAAGGTGGGGTAGGTATTTACCAAAATAATAATAATGTTACTAATAAAATGACTCCGATTATTGAAATAAATATTGCACACGTTAGAGATTTTAATGTTAGGCGCTCATTTGTTGGAGCTATTTGTGCTTGCTTATGCAAACTTAGAAATGGCCTACACATAGTCATGGTAGCAATTTACATTCCTTCGAATCCAAAATTGGACGAGGTAGAGCATTTTATTCATCGCACTTTACTGGAGTACACTGAAGAAGGGTCGAAAATACTTGGTACAAATGGTAATAAATTTCCACTTATCTTGGCTGGCGATTTCAACATCAACTTCGCTGATGGAAAATCAGAGCGGTTGACAACTTTTCTTTCGGAAAAATTGAATTTGAAAATGGATAATGATCCACAAGAATCCACAACAAAATATGGGACCACCATTGACGCGGTATTTTCCAGATATTCAGAAGATATCAAGTCTCAAACTTATGTTTCTTATTTCAGTTACCATAAACCTATAGTTTCAAAAATTCCTGAATAACCTACATGTATTGTAAGATAATAAAAATATTTTAAACAATATTAACTTCTCATTTATTCAATAAAAGAAAAAAATCTGTTTTCCTATCGGTCACCACGCTCAAAAAGTGTAACTTGAATTAATATCAAAAAAAAAAAAATGCTGCATAAATAAAAAATAAATAAATAATTATAATTGCATAAGTTGATGAAAAATGCTATGCAATAGCTTTACAGCGGCAGTCTCCGAGTGCCACACATTTTTTTATCAATTTGATGTTGCGTTAAAGAGGGGTTACTAAAATGAATTCCATTTTCTTGCTCGATAATAACATATCTAGAGACAGAGGAGTTGCTAAGAGGATTAATCGATCCATGAAAATGTTATAGCAGAATATTACTGGAGTTGTCGATTGAATACCCTGTGTAAAGGAACGCACATCCTTTAGAAACACCTAGTATAATAATGAGAACGTCGAGTTATGCAAGACTGGGCAAATCTGTTTCCGTAGAATTCATAACAAATTCATGTCTAGACGTAGATATAAAACAGCTTCACATTCTTCTCTCAACCACCAGGCACTTTACAGTGAGCTTACAGGGATCTCTAGATAGTCGTCAAGGACCTGTAGTAACAAGACGTATCGCCGTTCGTGTATCAGCATAGCAAATCAAAAACATGAGAGAATTCCTACAATATTCATTACGATGTAACGAAATAATATTCGCAAGCCATTTTGACTCATTCCTAAACATTCAACCGATGATAAATCTCCGAATCAGGCCTATAATTTGAACGTTGAACAGCCATCAATTCCAGATTATCCGTATTAGTTGCAAATCAAAATACAATTGTGATTTATAAATCAATTGCTGATAACGTTCTGAAGTGGTTCATGATATATTTATGATCCAGAAATGGAACGGAGAAGTATTTTGAACGGATCTGAAAAATTAAACGCCGCTATACATGTGAGTGTTACCACAAAATAGGTGAATACCTCTCTACTTTGTGGTGCTACTACACTCTCTGTATATGTATAACTTTACAGATTGATGCTGAATATTCGCATAATCGACGGTATTCGAAACAATTATCACAGTTTTCGTAGTGACGGTAAATCATTTCGAACTCGAGTTAAATTTGTGATCAATAATAAGATTCTTGACCCAGTATGAATTATATATAAAAATTCTCGAGAAATAGGTCACAATAACACTTTGTTTTAAATATTCGTCTTTACGTACGTTTCGGTCTCACGACCATCATCAGAAGACTCACTATGTCTAAAAAGGGGGTTTATTAAAACTAATTAACTGATGATGGTCGTGAGACCGAAACGTACGTAAAGACGAATATTTAAAACAAAGTGTTATTGTGACCTATTTCCCGAGAATTTTTATATATAATTTGTGATCAATTGTTGGCGGAGCTCATGAAATTCTTCAAAGAATCATCGGAAAGGATGTACGAGTGAAGTCTACAAACCTACAATTGGAATAGGGATCGGCATGTTTGATAATGTATATTAAAAGGTAGGACGAAAAAATTGAACCAAAATGATGACTGAAACATGAACAAGTGTGCAGGAGTGTCAAAAGTTGATATTTCATCATTCTTAAATGACTTAATTGAGTGGAAGATAGACCAGTCTAGGAATGCACTATTGTAATATGAGTTTTGAGTGTTCACCAATTCAGCAATAGAATTTCTAATTTCATCATACAATAACTTCTTGAACTTTGTGTTTTGAATTTCTTGAGTTTGTAAACAACATTATCAAATGCTGTACCTGAAGTTTGAAACTGCATCATGAATATATCTGACGTATCTGGTTCCGCATAATATTGTCTGTTTGTTTACTATAATCGATGTTGCATCTTTAGGGGCTTGTGGGATGTTTTGTGGCTTATAAGCGATGTTCTTACGGACAGTCTTACATAATAATTTAAACCTAAAACCGTTGAAAAAATCAACACTGACTTCACCCGCCCTCCTTATATCAACGTAATTATTTGCTTCCGGACACTTCTACGAGATTAAAGTATAAAACTCAAAGGAAGAAGTAACAAAAATACGTCAAAAAACTAAAAACATGGCTAGATTTGTCAAGTATTGAAATCAATACGTCGAATAGCCATGCTATGATGTTCACTCAAAAAAGATCATCGTTAATGCCCATAACTTTGAATATATTCAATTCTTCATTCAGGTTTTCAGAAGAAAGGGGAAGTGGAAGGCTCTATGTTGTAAGTTGCTAATTTTGACTACGGGTACTAAAAGATGAATTGTCAAAAGTTGTACTGTGAATGTAGGTTTTCTATAAATTTTGGAAGTAATGATATTATTATGGTGCGTGAGGGTAAGGTCTAGGAAATTTATTTTGATATCTATCTCAGTTCCTGAAATGAACTTGATGCTAGGATGGATATTATTATTAATTATAATATCCATATAAAATTTTAAACCATCAGTAAGATGTGTGCTACAGCATTCTGTTTGAAACGTAAAATTGTTCACACCTCCGCATTAAAATATCCTTATCACAATATTAACTAGGTATGCCTCATTATACATTTTCAATTATGATATTCTAAGAATGTGTTTTCTCAACCGGAACCCCACTTGTTACCTGTGTCTTATATTGTAACATAGATAGCCAAGATTATTCATATTTTCATACATTAGTATCGTTTGATGATTTGTTTCTATGATATGTGTGATAGAGAACAAAGTAAAGGTGTTTTATTTTATCACATCAATATGGTAAATTATTACAAAGTAATGGTATCCCCTTTGCATTTTTGTTCACAATTTAATAAAATATTCCTTTGTATGATAAGAAAACAGAATATTATGAGTTCATATAATTTAGAATTTATGGTAGATAAATCCGTTATTATTATAGGGGCAATTCTAAATTACGGAGACGGCCAAGGGGGGGGGTCTGCGGATTTTGGCGGGGCAATTTTTTTCTACATCGTATTTGAACTCGTTTACCGGCATTAAGAGATTAATATAACCCTTAAAAAGTTTTCTATGGGTTTTTTCAATTTTTTGTTTTTTTTCAACGAAAATGCCAAAAAAATGTTTTTGACCCCAGAAATCGACATTTTATAGTAAATAAACGTCCAAGAAGTCATTTCCGATCGAAAATTGGCCGCTGAATCCAAAAATGGTGTCAGTATCTTTCCATAATCCATCATTTTCTATCCATTGGCTGATTTTCGCCAAAATATCTTTTTTTTTACGGCGTCTTATCGGTGGGAGCAGCCATTGCTGCACCTCAGCTTTACGATCAAATGAGAATTCTTCCGACTAAATGGGTTTTAGAGGTCAAAAAATTGAAAAAACTAAAAAAAACGACAAAAAACCGATATTACTGTACAAAAATCTGTCGTCAGGTCACTGACAAGTCTTTTTTTGGGACATATAACCTCGGAATCAGATTCAGCGGGAAATTTTACGATAAGAAAACAGTTGACGAACGTCATCCAACAGTTTTTACACTACAGTATACCATTAATTTTCCGCCAAAAACCAAGTAAACGTAGTTTTCTTCCAGTTTTTGACCTTTTTCGACCTCAAAGTTGCAGAATTTAGAATCGTGAGTAGAATATTTGGATTCCTTGGACAATTTTCGATGGAGAACATGTTATTACATTATTTTTTTTAGATATTTTGGTGTTTTGGAAAAGCTGTTTGAAAAAATGCTTTTTCATAGCTGCAAATCTAGAGACTTCGTTTCTTTGTAATTTTTTAAGTTTGTTTCTTGAAACTTTAAATCGACTAAAATCGTGATCAAATAACTGATTTTGATGTAAAATTTCCCAAGCATTCTGATTCTGACAATTTTTCATTCCCACATAATGACCCAGAGCCACAAAATTCAACAAAGCGTCAAAAATAGGAGGCAAAACAACGAAACCGAATGTAAATTAGTGTAATTTAGTAATTTTGTGGCTCTGGGTCATCATGTGGGATTGAAAAATTCTCAGAATCAGAAATTTTACATCAAAATCAGTCATTTTGATCACGATTTTAGTCGATTTAAAGTTTTAAGAAACCAACTTCAAACATTACAAAAAAACGAAGTCTCTAGATTTGCAGTTACGAAAAAGCTTTTTTTTAAACTGCTTTTCCAAAGCACAAAAATATTTAAAAAATAATGTTATTGCATGTTTTCAATCGAAATTGTCCAAGTAATCCATTTGGATATTTATCCTACTTACAATTCTGAATTTTGCAACTTTGAGGTCGAAAAAGGTCAAAAACTGGAAGAAATTTAAGTTTCCTTGGTTTTTGGCGAAAAATTAATGGTATACTGGAGTGTAAAAACTGTTGGATGACGTTCGTGAACTGTTTTCTTATCGTAAAATTCCCCACTGAATCTGATTTCGAAGTCATATGTCCCAAGAAACACTTGTCAGCGACCTGACGACAGATTTTTGTACAGTAATATCGGTTTTTTGTCGTTTTTTAAAGTTTTTTTAATTTTTCGACCTCTAAAACCTAATTGGTCAGAAGAATTTTTATTTGATCGTGGAGCTGAGGTAAAAACACGCAGATTTCGCTGAAAAAATTTTTTTTTTAAATGGCTGCTCACACCGATATGACGCCGTCAAAAAAAAGTTATTTTGCCGAAAATCAGCCAATGGATAAAAGATGATGCGTTATTTGAGGAAACTGACAACATTTTCGAATTCAGAGGCCAATTTCCGATCGGAAATGACTTCTTGGACGTTTATTTATTATAAAATATCGATTTCTAAGGTTAAAAACAGTTTTTTGACATTTTCGTTGGAAAACAACCCACAAAATTGGAAAAATTCATAACAAACTTTTTAAAAGGTATTTTAATCTCTAAATGCCGGTAAACGAGTTCAAATACGATGTAGAAACGGAAAAATTGCCCCGGCAGGTTCTGCAGACCCCCCCCCCCCCCACTGCCGTCTCCTTTAATTTAGAATTGCCCATAGTACATGGTGAAGAACCTGTACAGACTAATTCAGGGCACTATAGTCACGAAGTGGTTGGAACACATCCCACATATTCTGTTGCCGAGTTGAGGATACTGCGAAGGACCAGCATCTCAAGGTAGAAAATAATTATATGGAATGAAGATTATTTTCTTCACCTTATTGGACCGACCAGCTCAAACATAATCACGTGACTTCAAGAGACTTCACGCCAGCCAAATAAACACTATAGATGATTTGAAGTTATCCATTTTTAAGCCATTGACATCATTTGTAGAGAATTCATGAGATGATTTCGGAACCTTGACAGTTAAATTGATTAATCCGTCACAATTATCATCATCCGTAATACGAGGCTATTCGTGCGTCGGATTTTGCTAAATAAAATGTATTCAAGGGATGTACCTCCCAGTGGCGGCTCGTGAACTTTTTAGGAGAGGAGGCTGGACATAAAAGGTTTTTGTAAAAATTGGATCTATTCAGCCAATTAATCCAACCTTTGCACAGCGACCGTACCAGCTACTTCAGTGACAAAATTGATTGTTGCCTAGCAAGAACCAACGTGAAGGTGTAGAGTTTCTCTTGGAAAAACATTTTTTTGTTCGTTTTTTGTTTTTTATTTTTTTTTGGATTTTTGATATTTTTTTTTTTTAATTTTTCATATTTTGTTTTTTTTTATTACTTTTATTAACTTTTTTTATATATTAACGGAATTCTACGGTCTTTAGTTTGCGAAAAATGATCAATAATATTATCTTTTATATATAAATTCCCGGGAAATTAACACTTATGCTTTATATTTTTCTTGTCTTTACGTACGTTTCGGTGTCACGACCATCATCAGAAGACTTATTATGTCTAAAACTTAAAACTAATTGTATTACACAAAGCGTCCTAATCGCACCGATTTCAATTAAAATGCACACGTCGCCGAAACGAACAGAAACACGATTAAAACGAAATTGTTTACAATTTCGTTTTATCGTGTTTCTGTTGTTAGTTTTAAGTAATCAAGTTTTAGACTTTTAGTCTTCTGATGATGGTCGTGAGACCGAAACGTACGTAAAGACAAGAAAAATATAAAGTATAAGTGTTATTGTGACCTATTTCCCGAGAATTTATGAATAATTCATACCTGGGTCAAGAATCTTTATTACAATAATATTATCATAAAATGTATCATTTTGTTTTAAGTGTTTTACAATGGATATCAAACTAACATTGTATAAACAATTTTGGCCCATTGTATTTCGCATGATCGCATGTAAGTTTTAATTCGTTTGGGAGTAGAAAATGATCTCTCCGATGCCAACGTGACAGGAATGGTGACTGTCAAACAAAGTAGTTTATAAAACTGAGGTAGAACTTGTTCCAAATCATTGTCTATCATATATTTTATCATATCGGCGTGGATGTCGTACTGGCCTAAAATATCTTTATCCGAGTATATAACGCATAATTCATTGTGCAGTGCTATTTTATCAAAAAATTTATATTTTAGAACTAAGTTATACAAAAAACTTCAATTCATGTAAATCGGAAAATCGAATCTCAATTTGACCTTTAATAGTATCTAAGATTTCATGAAAAAATTGTTTATAATGTAGTTTCTTGTCTACCAAATTATATGTTTTCCTCCTTTAACAATATTCTGTTTACCGGTTTATTTAAACTCGATGTAATATGTTCCTGCGATTTTTCATGTCTATCTATACCACGAGCTAAATTTTTCAAATCATCATAACCCGAGTGCCCCCAACATGAAGTTGTATCAGATGTAGATAGCAAGCAATACCAGCAATATAATTTATTGTGTACCTCAGATCCCGTTAACCATGAATATTTTTTACAATTATCAGTATCAAATGATCGATTTTGAAACATACCTGTCATCACTAATCTTTTCAGCAACTGAATCACTACTCATTTTAACGTTAAATAACTCACCGAACAGATAAATTATAACTTAACCTTACATCGCATCGCGAAACAAAAACCACAACTGACAGAGCACGTGTCGCAGTTTGCAGCGGCGGCAAGTAATCGTATTCATACGACCGACCGAGTGCGTACGAGAAGCTAGCCTACATAGAGAGTTGCCATATTCGCTGTTTTACCGTATTTGACAATTGAACTGGTTGAAAAAACGGCAACTGTGTTGACTACACGTATTTAGCATTTGAGATATATAGAGAATCTAGCCTCTGGCCACTGTTGCCAGATTAAAAATAACTACTGAGAACGGGGAATTAATTGTAAAATTCAAAGAATTATCAGAGAAACAGGAAATAAAATGGAGAATGATCATTAAGATGAATTGGTGAGGAGGCTGAGCCTCCTTAGCCTTCTTCGAGGAGCCGCCACTGGTACCTCCTGTCATACGAGCAGACAGCCAATTTAATTTCGAATGGGGAAGTAAAGCTGTGCTGTCAGTTAGTATTAATAATTCAGACTGCGTAGAAGAGCGACGATCAGGAAGTCTTGTTACACTCTATAAAAAGACAAAGATGAATGCCGAAGCAAATGACGCGTAGAGATAACAAGACGCTTAACTGTTATGATAATAGACACAACAATCGTATAGCAGCCCTCTTTCCTTCGGGAAGATCTTAGATAAATATTTTCAAGCTTCCACATCGAACGAACTTCGGTCCAAAACAAGGAAAGATAATACCGATAGCGGCATATATATTTGGTGATGACAAATATATGTCACAGTTATTGGGATAACTATGGGTGAAAAAGTTCGAGACGGCGTTATAAAATATTCCGTGATATATGTTATTGATCTTTCTTCCATAGCTGTCTCGGTGTCGATAATGGTTGTCTATTTATTTCAGTAAGATGTGGAGCTGAGAGAGCAACTCTTCCACTTCATCAAACCTACCCCCGCTGGAACAACTTATACCTGTAGAAGAAGGCGTCGGCTCCGCCACGGCGATGTCGATATACTCTATGTCCCGTGAAAGTTAATTTGAATTGACGGGATATCTATAATGGGAAACAATCACTCCCATCCACTGAAAGTATTGTTAAGTATTGAGGACCTTTCAGCTACCAAATAGCCATCATCAGAGTGAACTAAATTAGAAATTGAATTGTGCCTGTCTCGAGAAACTGTGTCGCCTGTATTCAAAATATGTTAAGCTAACGCGGATTTTTTAGAAAATTTTTTAAGTTTTTAAAATAGATTTTCATAATTTTTTACTAATTAATTAATTATTTATATTTATTATTCATTCAGTTGATAAAAGAAAAATGTTTAATAATTCCCTAGACAAAAATTTTCAAATTTAATTCTCAATTATAACGTCCTCCAACTGCGTGGCTAAAATAAAACTGAAGATTCTTTGATTCGAAAAAAATTTGATGAGCCTTTCTACTTTTGCCTCAAGTGTCTTGTTTACCCGGTAGAGGGCTTCAAGTTTGCAAAAATAATTTTGTTTTTTCGGTATAACTGGAGAACGTGATGAAGGGCTTTTATAATATTCGGCAGGTGAGTTACTGTCAATAATAGCCGTTTTTGAGAGCGGAGCATAGAGCCTTAGAGATCATAGAAATGGCTCAAACTTGAGGATGTAACGGGAAAAGTGTCCAGAACTTTTGTGTGGTCGATGTGATACACTCTATATTTTTTATGTAGATAGCTCATCTAATTAGAAAACTTTTCTTACTCTTAGAGAATTTTGATAAAATCAACGGATTAGCTTGAAAAAAATAATTTTCGAGTCTCTGCAATTTTGGCTTACTAATTTTACTTGATTAAAATACCTTAGTTGCCTTTGCTTTCCTAATGTCATTTTGGCATTTGAAGAATTTTCAGTTTTTACTTTGCTTTCCGTAAAAATTTTATAAAATTATGGCTCAAAATTTCACTAACACTGAAATGGTTATCTCGGTAAAACACGAATATAAAAACAATAGAAATGGAGAATCGATGTGATTATTTAGGAAAAACAAATGCTAAATTGAAAGAAACAACAAAACTTTTTTGGAAATCGCTAAGGCATCAATTGTTCGAAATGTTGCCCATTTTCCTGAATACACAAATTAACTCGTTTCAAGAAATTGGATTGAACTCTGGCTAGTACTTCAGGATCATTCTTCAATAAATCCGCTTCATGATTAATTCGTTGCAACAATTCCTCTCGTGTGTTTACTGGAGCTGCATAAACTTTCGACTTCAAAGCGCTCCATAGAAAGAAGTCGCAGGGCGTCAAATCAGGGGAGCGGGCCGGCCAGTTCACTGGTGCATCGTGTCCTCTACCTATCCAGCGATCTGGATATTCCGCATTCGAATGTCGCCTCACAGCTAATGTGAAATGAGGAGGTGCACCATCATGGATGAACCAGGCCACGACGAATGTGTAACGGCAAGTCTTCCAACAGTTCAAGTAGCCTTTGTTCCAAAAAGTTCAAGTAGTTCTCCCCGTTCAATCGATCGGGTATAACGGTAGGGCCAATAATAAAGTTATCCACAATTCCAACCCAAACATTGATTTTAGTTTGATTCTGAAAATATGTAACTTCCGTTTCATGAGGATTTTCATCAGCATAGAAATGTTCATTATGGAGATTAAAAAGACCACATCTCGTGAAAGTATCTTCGTCCGTGAACAGAATTCTTCTACAAAAATTGGGGTTTGCGTTTTGTCTTTGGACAATAAGCCGACAGAAATCTAGCCGATGATCTGGATCCATGGGCAATAAGTCTTGGACTGTTTTAATATGATAGGGATACAACAGTTCTTCTTTCAGTACATTATGAACTAATGATTTTGAGGCTCCAATACGAAGTCCCAAACGTAGTGTGCTTATCCCAGGTTCAGTTTCAACCGCTTCCAGTATCGCTTCTTCGAGCTCTAACCTCCTTCTTGTCCGTCTGAGTCCAGTTTCTCTGCGATTTGCTTCAAATTTGCCAGTTTCGCGAAGGTTTGCCGATTTGGAATTCTTCAATGCGGATATCTTTCCCTTCTCCGGCCATTGCAACGACAAAGTCCATAAATCAATAACATATCAACCATTTCAGTGTTAGTGAAATTTTGAGCCATAATTTTATAAAATTTTTACGGAAAGCAAAGTAAAAACTGACAGTTTTTAGAATAAATTCTTCAAATGCCAAAATGACATTAGAAAATCAAAGGCAACTAAGGTATTTTAATCAAGTAAAATTAGTAAGCCAAAATTGCAGAGACTCGACAATTAATTTTTTCAAGCTAATCCATTGATTTTATCAAAATTTTTTAAGAGTAAGAAAAGTTTTCGAATTAGATAAGCTATCTACATGAAAAATATCGAGTGAATTACATTGACCACAAAAAAGTTCTGGACACTTTTCCCGTTACATCCTCAAGTTTGAGCCATTTCTATGGTCTCTAAGGCTCTGTGCTCCACTCTCAAAAATGTTCATTATTGACAGTAACTCACCTGCTGAATATTGTAAAAGTTCTTCATCACGTTCTCAAGTTATACCGAAAAAACAAAATTATTTTTGCAATTTTGAAGCCCTCTACCGAGTAAACAATACACTTGAGGCAAAAGTAAAAAGGCTCATCAAATTTTTTTCGAATCAAAGAATCTTCGGTTTCATTTTGGCCACGCAGTTCGAGGACACCCTGTATAGATAAATTTAATATATCTAAAAACCATAAAAATTTCGTGATTTTATTAATTATAAAAAAAATATTATTTATAAGGAATTAAAAAAAAATTATAAGAATGTACCTCCAAGATGAACGATGAAGTTGAATAATTTTTATGTAAATACAACTTTATTTACTAATAACAAATTGTAATGAACTTATACTCAATAGATTTGAAGTTCAAATTATACTAGTGAATATAAAAGTGAAAATCCATAAATTTAAATGAAATCCTTAATAAAATTATTTGTCAATGGAAATTTATGATTAAGGAATTTTTACGAAGAAAGAACTCTAAATTCGACAAAAATGCTAAAAAAGACAATTTCCTAATTTAACTAAACTTTTTTCATTGTTATAATTTTTATTTTTCAAAATTCTTTTCCAAGCTTATAATATATAATTAAATACATTTTTTCTTAAAAATTATGAAAATAAAATATGGTTCTTTTCAAATTTAAATCAAGAAAGTTTTAATAAATTCTCATATTTCAATAATAATTAGTCAATTTATTTTTTTTCATTTGTTTAATTGATAAAATGGAAATTTGTAATAAGTTCCAATAAATTATATGAACATTTAATCCTCAATTATAAATATAAATGAATTTGTTATATTTAAGAATCATTAAAATGTTATAAATTTATTGTTATTTTTCTTCACTTAAACAGAGTGTTCTTTATACCCTGTTAGAATGTTCTTTCTAGCTTGGAGATCAGGTAACCTAGTGTTCCAAGTTCGACTTTCGAAAATCTAGCGTGTAGGAACAGCGCGTGGTAATCTACGTTCGACTATTTCCTCAAGAATTATCGTTCGTTTTGGCGATAGAAATAAAAGCTCAAAAATAACCGTGCAAATTTTTTTTTACTTTTTCATTGTACTGTGCCGCTCGTTCAATAATTAAATTAAATTGATGCGCGTAACAGTGGACATGATGTGCTTGTGGAAATGTTCTTTTGATAATGGCTTGGACACCATTTGTCTTACCACTCATCACGGACGCCCCATCGTAACTTTGAGCGATTAGCTTATCGTTATCAGACCCAGAAGGAGAATTCGAAGTAGTTTGCAATTCATTCAGCAATGTTTTTGCTGATACATCAGCATTATGTCCACCGGGCTTAAGAAAGGACCAAAAGCGGTAAAAAATTTGTCCATTAAACACGTATCGAATAATAACAACCATTTGCTGATGATTAGTCTTTGGTTTCACCGGCTTCCAAAGTAATTAAATTTGCAGATTTAATTTCTATTAATATTTCCTGCTTCTGAATTTGCAATACTGCATCTAGCAATCCGTTCTGAATAGTTTTTGAAACTCCTTTAAACACTGGCGAATTCGAACCTTCCATATTTATTGCAAGCACAGCGTGTTATTCAGCTACACAGTTGATTGAGCCGACATAAATAACTGGATTTTCCGACGTGAATGTCTAACCATGGCCTCGTAACGCCAGTTCAAAGGCACCGCAAAATTTCATACACATAATTAACCGGCGCAAAATATGACGATTTTTTTCCACAACTTCGTTGTACTTAATTTAACGTCGCAAATATGCACTGTCTAACTGTTCATGTAGGTCCACTTTGCCTAGAACATCAAAATCCATGTATGCATTCATGTGAGAAACGGAATTTTCGTGTTTCTTTGCCCTCTCTACAATGTGTTTTAAATCATTCTACCCACGTACTCACCTTTTTCTTAAGAATTAAGTACATGAAACCAAATAATTCATTTGTTGCTGAAAATTTTTCTACAATTTTTGCACACAATCAAATTCCATCAGCACTCCATGTCTCCGAATTGAATTCACACACTGTACTCTATGAAGGCAAGATGTTTACTGGAGGTATAGTATGGTATAAGCGCGTATGGAGTAGATGACCGTAGTCAGCCGAATCATAATTGCAATAGGTACACTCCAGAACGTTCTCCGGAACATAGTTCTGAGCGTCAGAATTGCATGTGCCTGTCGCCTGTAGTGGAATAAAATAATTCACTGAATTACATGCGAATTTTTTTCTGTTTATCATGACAGTTGGGTGGGCACATGCCCTTGTGCCCTTCAGTAACAGTCGCCGCTGTGTAATTGTCTGGACTTGTGAAGTTCCAGTGCGAATAGATCGATGTTACCAGGAAACAATTAATGAATGTTAACCACAATGTTTTGATCGGAAATTTAGCCTTGTGACATGTCATTGAAGATTCCAGAAATCTGTATTCAAAACATGGTTTCCAATATGGGGTCTATCAAAGGTTACATGCTGTCACAATTAAGATTTTAAATAGTGATATTACAATCAAATTTGGTTTATTTCATAGTTACTCCTCCCTCAAACCGCCATAGAAAGTAAACAGTTCGAGCAAGATCGAGAATGCAACTTCAACAAGAATTAATGGAACATCTTATTTCTGGAGGGGCTGTGCTTTATGTACTTTCGTTCGTTCGAATTTGTTTTTTTTTTCGAATACTGGTCTGTTTATATATCAGAGGAAATTGAAAGTGATTATCGATGTGTGCTTTTGGTATTCGCAAGATGCTGATATAGATAAGTTAAGTTTTACAACAGAAGAAATAGATTGGTTTTACGAGCTACGAAGATTCAATAAACTCAATTGCGAATGCATTGAAGTGAAATTGTACAATATCTAAGGTTCGAAAATAT
This sequence comes from Endomychus coccineus, assembly GCA_958510875.1. Classification (NCBI taxonomy): domain Eukaryota; kingdom Metazoa; phylum Arthropoda; class Insecta; order Coleoptera; family Endomychidae; genus Endomychus; species Endomychus coccineus. The sequence continues at coordinate 4,101,912 of OY294069.1, read as the reverse complement.
TATCCGAAGCTCACTTCGATGCCCCGGTAACATTTTTGTGGAAGTGCGCAACTTTTCAATGACCTGGTTGAGTACGTTTGGCTTGTTGAGAAACCAAACTAAATCCATAACGCTAGTACAATATCAACTTTTCAAACGAAATATTATGTCCTCCTTTTATACCGAGTCGAACATGTTATAATTGAAATCCCTTCACAAATAAAATGATGTTTACTTCAATATCAACGTTAAAACACTGCTGTTTGATGGAGGATACAATTTCCATGGAGGACTGGCTCTAGGTTAATAAACGTGAACGACATAGTTGACATTTCAATTAAATTTTGTTTGCACGGAAAACATTCCAATCATCATCAAAAATATATTGCGATATCAAGGTTTGTTAGGATCTATTTTCTCGCTTCTGCAAATATTTGGGTAATAATATAACGTGTATGTAACAAACTGAATCAACAACTTCACTAGCACTTGAAACAACAAAACACGCTTTGGTCGGAGAGCTTATCCGACGTCTGGAATATGTTGCGTCTTCAGCATGAAATGTGAACAAATTGGATGGTTCTTGTATCTGCGTCGCAGTTCATATTATTCCGTTGTTTTTATTATTTTCTGTAAATTATAGTCTAGTGTGCATATATCTGCATTTGTCAACACACAAAGCAATTTACCAAGCCTTACTGGAAAAAATGCAAACTTGGATAGTGGTTGTAATAAACTCTACTAGATTATAAATTCTTCTTTCATCTATTGGAGGGGTCTCCAAACCTTTCAGCCTAAGAGTCATACTGTCTACTCCATTGAGTTCCGAGGGCCAAAACCATTCCAATTTTCCTGCCATTATCTATAATGTCTAGACTAGTAGCAGAGCGCGTGCCCTGAGAGAACATACGCTTGCTAAATTCGCTAGTTCAATTATTATTGTGTACTAACTGTACTTTATTGTAACGACCGCGACATTTCACGACACCCAGTGGTCACACGCGGAAATAGGTAGTGGTGGTACCCTTAATCGCTAATAGGTAGTGGTAGTAATACTTTCGAAAGCGCAGTAACAATTGAACATTCGCGAATAATCTTGTTGTTTCGAGAAAGTTCTGGTGTGTTCCACTCACTGCTAGCATAAAAATGCTAGCGGCGCGACCGCGAGTCAGTCGGTCCAGGAAAGGCAAAGGAAGCGTAACTGTTAACTGTCCTTAAAACGTGTTTGTGCCTGTTTGAAAGGTTTCTTCATGATAGTATTTTGATTTGACTTCTTGTTCTTGTGTGTGACTTACTAGTATGGAAAAGAAGCGAAAAGTAGACTGTGCGTACAGAACATTCAAAGATCAGTGGAACTTCCAATATTTCGTAATTGAGTTCAGTAAGAAGACACTATGTTTGATTTGCAATGAAACCATAGCCATATAACATTGAACCTCATTATGAAACGAAACATTTCCAAAATCACTCGAAATATGCAGGACGTTTGCGGACAGATACAAGGCCATAGAAATCTCTTAGCTCCGTCTTTCTCTCGGCCACGAACGATTCATATTAAAACACTGTCGGATAAATATGAAACTGCCAACATTCCACGTATAATTATGAGTTACTTCAAACTTTACATTTTCCATTATCAATTGAAGAGGTTCACGGGAACGCGATGTGATACTAAGAAAATAATTTGTAATTCCGAAGCTATATGGTAAGTTTGAGTCTCGTAAAAATGTAGCAGAATAAAATATCGAGTCACATATGAATATATTCATGGAAATCCAGTCTCATTGTAACAACAGGCTGGTTCCAATATTGCATTTTCCGCCGGACATCAAAAAGCTGCTTTACTCACAATATAAATCCTCACGTTAGAGGAAACTTAAACATTTCCATATAAAATACTTCGCACTCCCAACTTTATTGACAAAAGCTTGGAAGTAAGTTCCATGACAGATCTTTCATATACATGAATTGGTGTTGCACATTTGGTGACCCATTTGATAATGATCGCATTATAAGGATATTCCATTTTCATCGAGAAAGGAATACTTGGCTTTTCAACAATTATGCGGTCACCGATCTCATATAAGTTATAGCATTCACATGCATACACATGAGAGCTTATAAACGACAATGAGAACTGATCAGATGATTGTGGTTCGTTGAGTATTTTCTCATGATTGTGATCTGAAAGTGGGTTCAGAAGCAAGAGGTGAGATCACACACTTAACTATAAAAAAAAATTAATAATCAATGAGTTTGTAGACTTGAAGACTTAGTGTTACTCTAACATAACTCTCGATAACTAAGAGTATGTTATAACTATGTTATTGCAGTCCCTATTCTCACTTTAACTAACTATATAATATATAGTTATATTATATCTTACCTTGAATAAGAACCCCTTTGGTGGGTTGACCCAGATCTATATTTTATGTAAGGCAGCTTTCTTGTCATACTATATTGATCGTGGTGTATATTTATTAATTGACAGTGTCGTTGATCGCAATCTTGTCTTACCAGCATATCCATATGAAGATAGTAAAAATGTGTATGACTACACTAAGTACTTGATCTTGGTCAAGTGATTCAACTCAATATAGATATATGTAATACATCTTTACAATGAATGAAAATAAGGTATTATTGGATTTATGAAATCTACGTGAGTACAGTAGCCATTCGATATCAACAATAACTTTGACATGATTGTGAGGGATATTTGATGAAAATAAAATCAATCCCATCAATTAAATGTCCAGGTCTCTTGACCACATCAGTTCAAAAAAAAGTTAAATCGTTATATTTGCGGTAGTTTCTCCTCCCACTGACTTGATCCGATTCCATAACACTTTCGTTCCTCACCGCTACAAAATCATACACCAATTTCCAGAATTTTCCTTCTTTCAGTGAAAGTTGTACCGAAAACCATAGAGGTACCTGATATTGTGATAACACTGACTGAAATTTTTCGAAAAACAAAATAATCAAAGCTTGTCCTATAGAGATGATAAATTTCCATTTTCCGGAGTTTCCGGGAAACTGCGGTCCGTTTCGATTTAATGAACATGAAACAATACTCATCGACTACGGAAACAAATTATTAGGAACGTTGAACGAGGACCGAGATAGGAGTGTGAAGGAAAAGCGACCTAGTTTTCCATCAATTTTCTAGAATTTTTTTCAGTTAAAAGTGTACCGAGACACATCACGGCATCTTATTATTTCAATATCACAGCCCGAGAAAAAATGTTGTGTGCTGATAAGATTTGGTGAAATTTTCCAGTTTTTTCAGCAAACGGGCCGGAGTTTTCATTTTTCGATTTCACAATCGGGTTGAGCAGACGAAAAACCTCCTTGTACCAGATTTCAGAAGCTTTGGATTAAAGGAGCCCAAAATATTCCACTTGTTATTAAAGACATATTCCATTTGTTAATTGAACATGGTTTTTCATTGTTTATTAATAGTAGTAATCACAATCCTCGTTTACTTACTTCCTGACGATGTGTAAGCCTACTTCAGTTTATGATGTGTTACTTCTGATGACTATGTATATGAATAGACACAGCATCGCCTATACGTTACTACAGCGTTGTTTGCGGCAAATTTCCAGTTCATAATTGATCAGTTCATAGGTATCTCCCTTGTGAAGAGCTTTAACTATTTTCTCCAGCATTCAGTTCCATGATACAGATTACTAATTCATCTGCTAGAAATAGAACACCTGAAAGAATTCCTTATGAAAATTGTAAGAATCACCGATGTTGAATATTGGATGCAAGACCATACCATCAGCAAAAATCACTCTATGATATGGATATAAATATAAATGTTCGAATGCATGTTAGTGAGAAATATATGTCCTTGTTGAGATGAGATCGATCAAAACGTATGAAGATATTATGAAATACTGATATTAGATTCATATCACATATACAAGAGTGAATAGCTTTATTGAAAGTGCAGCTATTTCAGGATTCGATGCTGTTAAAAGTACTTCTGTTCACGATAAATTTCCATCAGTTCGAATAAACTTCGGCTCTTTATATATAATATATATCACAAGTTCTTTTAACGTAATCAAAATTCGATTCTTCACCATTAAAAGATTTAACCAGACTGTCAATTATCATTTATCACGGTATACTATTTTATCGAAGTTGAAGTTGAGTTGCATTCCCGCATTATTTAAGAAATCTGATTAGCACGAACGCTTATTCAAATTGTGTAAGGTTGAGACTTCCCTGGGAAATACTCTTAGGTTAAGTTACCTACAGCTGTTCCGTTCTTTGCAGCTCATCAGCGACACGAGTGAGTTGTTGTGCTACCGGTTGGTGTTGTCATTTTGGCTCTAGGTTACTAGACAATGTCTTTCAATCATAGTGCGCTATTTACTTTCGATTTTCGTTTTATTTTTGACCAGACGGTAATAAAACCTGTGATGTTCGTATAGCGATGAGATGTTGGTAGAAAAGGAAGACGTTGGGATTTCTATCGAAAGCTTGGCAAAGAGTTCTACAATTTCGCCGCCGTGTGATAACCAGGTTCTTGAGGGTTAAAGTTATGGTAATTAGTCAGGACAAATTATACCATTGTTGATTTCATGGTTTATTGTAACACTTACACATTTGAATTAAGGCACTTCTCAATGAGTAATCACGCGTTGTGAGTAACTGAATGACTAACTTTATCATACTATGTTCTAGAGATCTATTAACACTTCAATAAGGAATGATTACAAGTTTGTCAAAATGTTATTCTACTAATCAATGCAATTCAGAACGTTGTAACCTCGTCTTGACGTCAATTATTATAACAACTCGATCCTGCTGATGGTTTTAATGACACAGCACATCATTGTGTGGATCAGAAACGAAGTTGGTTTCAAGACAGATCCCCGTGGAACAGCAGTGTTAAGAGCCATTGTATATGGGAGAAAGTTTGATAATAAACGACTAATATATAAGTTTATCAATAAGGCCTTGTTGCCAGAATCTGTCAACTGCTTCGAAGATATCCAGTGCTACAACTAGAGATTCCTCATATTGAATGAATGGGTGCCATATATGTGTTAGTTTTGGGCAGCAGGTTTCCTATTGATCTCTGCTGATGAAAGCCATATTTTCCATTCATGATTTTGGAGCTCTCTAGGTCATGTATGAGCTCGATGTTGTTTGCTTCCTCTATTACTTCAGAGATCACTGATCACAGTTTGATGTTCTAGTCTAGCAGATTTGTCAAAAGGATGTTCCTACCGCTACGGAGATATCAACCGATAGCACTACAGCTAACTCGTTCCGCTGATGACTCGAGAGGGCTGTTCGGGACTATTTTCTTAACCGTTGAGGTATGAGTACTAGTCACTATACAGGGTGAGTCAGTTTTTTGTAGACGAACTTCAACAGGAGATAGAACAGATGTTTCTAAGGAGAAAAGTTCCTGTAAACATATGTCGTAGAAGGCTTCGTTTTCGAAATACAGGGTGTTGAAATTGAAAAAAAAATTTCGTTTTTTCTGAATATTTCCGGAACCGTTTATCGTACAGAGAACAACTTCTGTGAGCATTTTCTACTCATAGTAAGCTATGTTCTGTGCGGTGAATTTTTTTTTTAGTAATAATTGGTGAAGATTTTGAACGGGTAGTGGGTCTTTTTCTCCCCAACTTCTACGCCACTGAAAAAAATACGGTTTTGAGACAACCATTTGAACCACCAATGTTTTCTACACAAAAAAGGTACTTCTGGTCATAAGCTCTGAAGTTGACCGTTTTCGAGAAAAATCAACTTTTATGTTGAAAAACATGATCAATCCTTTGGTTTTGTTACTTGTTCTAACGTTTGAATAAATTTTGTTTAATTTGTAAGAATTGACCATGTTTTTCAACATTGATTTTTCTCGAAAACGGTCGAATTTAGAGCTTATGACCAACAGTACTTTTTTTGTGAAGAAAACATTGGCGGTTCGAATGGTTGTCTCAAAACCGTACTTTTTCTAGTGGCGTAGAAGTTGGGGAGAAAAACACCCACTATCCCTTCAAAATCTTCACCAAATAAGAGTAAAAAAAATTTTTTTATCGCACAGAACATAGCTTACTATAAGTAGAAAATGCTTACAAAAGCTGTTTTCTGTACAATGAACGGTTCCGTAGATATTCGCAAAAAACGAATTTTTTTTTTCAATTCCAACACCCCCTGTATCTCGAAAACGAAGCCTTCTACGACATACGTTTATGGAACTTTTTCTACTTAAAAACACTTGTTCTATCTCCTGTTGCAGTTTGTCTACAAAAAACTGACTCACCTTGTATAATTCTTCAGAAACTTTTTTTTTCGCTTTTGGAATCATTCCTCCAATTTCTTCGAATCCCTTCCATTTTGTTCCCTCTCTAATAATAAAGATCTACTTCAGACACTGTCCTGCTCTTTGCTCTAATATGTCAATGTTTGCGTTTCTTGGTGATTTTCATGGTTCTTCATTGATGTCAGCAGTTTAAATCCTGTGACGGATCTTTAAACGAGTCGTCGAACTCCGATCTCGAATGATGAAAATGCAATCGAAATATTATTTTGAAACAAACACGAACAATAATTACAAGACATCATTAAATGTAACATTTTTGTTCCCAATAGCTCATGTTCCATTCAGAAAAGTTACCGAAGAAGTCCCTCATTAAAAATATTAACGATTAGAGCACGAACTGCATCCAATTTAAGTTCGAAATTCGATTCTCGAACGGTATAAAGTCACATATACAAGTTGGTAAGATGCGACAAGAGGCAAAGAAAGCCGGTGTATAGTTGCCACGTTCTTGTTCCAGTAACTTGAATCGTGCTTTCCCGCACGCTCGCAATTCTCAGATATATATTGAAAATATTTCTACAGTTTTTCCTTTCAATTAGTTTCGCCTTGATTATTTTCGTTCCGTACGACATGCGATCAACACAAAAGATTAAATTAATCGAGTCAACCATTCAGTTACATTCTTGATTTGATTTATTCTGCGAAGTAGCAGATCGAGGCATGTAAGCGACAACCCAAAGTTGATGTGCCTATAGAAAACGTTTATTCGCCCCTAAAGTTGTTCGGATCTCCAGATTTGTGACTGGTGTCGAATGAGATTAAATATTAATTTTCTGCAAGCCACAAAGGACAATCTGAAGATCAGTATTACTAATAATAGTGAATTCGAAAGGGACCTGAGGGCATAAGTCGATTATTTGTTGCAACTAAGTTTGAGTACTTGACACTATTTTCAAGTGATGTTTCTCAAGATGTTCCAAATAAGATAACGTCACGCAACTCCCTATAAGTCAGTTGGATAATATGAAGTAGTCCATGGAGATGGCCTAGGTCATCAGGTTATCCTGTCCACCAGGACTATAGAGTATCATGGTCATGACCAGCAACCTCGAAAGAACCTGTTCAATAAGATTCACTCCATTGCAAAAGTGTTTTGCCGAATTCCCTGGAGACGACGACAGTACCAGAATGTCGTGATCCCCAGGTGCGTCTTAGTTCGAATCTGATCATCAACCCCAAAAACCCCCAGTTAGAAATTCTGGACTATTTTGGCCATATTCGGCCATTTTTTCAACATTTGTGAAAATAAACCGTCAAAATTCTGTTTGAATGACTTCTAGAATCGATTGAAATGAAAATCATCAACCTCGGATTTTCCGATTTTTTTCAACCTCTTCTGCTTTATTTCCTAGACTATAAGTTCCATGAATGGACGCAATAATATTCAATCAACGGATATCTACTTCTAAAAGTATCAAATAAACGGAAAATATCAGTAGATTTGTTAGTATCTACTAGATATTCTTCAGAAATTACGACCGATCATTTATTGTTTCAATGACATAATGCCCAAGAATTGCAATGATCACAAGTAACAAACAGTGACACTTGCTATGAACTGCACAAGTCAAGGTAGTAGCTTAACATTAACAGTTCTGTATGTTAGTGAAAGAAATGATGAATAAATTCGAAAGAATTTACGAGCCCTGTATTTAAATATTATCATATATTCGAGCCAATATCCAAAAATTAATTGGTATTTATAATGTCGCATTTCCGGTTATACTTTATTGATCTCGTCGCGCGCATATCCTTGTACATTGCAAACGGTCATGAATCATAATCAAGCCGAAAATACGATCCATTAATTTGAAGCTAATTGTCCGACAAAATAAAATATAGCATTTATCTGTCGGATTAACGTGAGATAATCTCCTGCAATACCAAACCCATTCTCTAGTGCCTAGTTTGTTATTCTTATTGATGAGTTATGCGATAACAACGAGCTGAGACTGTAAAGTCAATTGATGAATGATACCATGAAGTCCGGTCAACGGGAAAGTTCTTTGTTCTACAGTAATAAAATCTTTGTTCAAAATTTTCCAATATTTTTTTCAGCATTTCGGGAGTTATTTCACCACATGCTACCTCTATTCGGTGGCGAAGAATTTCTAAGAAGGTAGGTTTCATTTTATAAATAACATCTTGTTAATTACCGCATAAGGAAAAGTCTGCAGGTGTTAAACCTGGCGATGTTGATGGCCATTCAATGGAAACCCTCCTACCAATCCAGTGTTCAGGAAAACGTCGATTCAAAAAGTCGAGTATAAGGGCCATATAGGGTGACTTAACGCCATCCTGTCGAAAAATACATTTTCCTATGAGATCTAATCGTCGTTTTCGAGAATCTTCACAAAGCTGCGAGGGTAAATGAAGTCATGAAGTAAATTGAGGTAGAATCCTTCGAGTTATCAGGTGGGAAAAATGGACCAACCATATTATTTCACAAGATCCCAGTTCACACGTTCAACTTTTCTGGACACTGTGAATACTGTTCTTTCTTGACTCCAGGATGCGAATCACCTGTGACCAACAAAGAGCTCTATATATAGAGTAGACAACTGAGCCTTTCACTGGTAAGGCGCATTCTGTTCTTCTCGCACATGTAGTGCGCTCTCAATCGCACGATTTGCGCGCGTTATACTGATTCTTGTATTCTTATACTCTTTGTGATAGAAAGGGAGACCATGCGAGTGAGAGCGCACTAACATGTGCTAGTAAGACAGAATGTCTAACTACTTACTAGCGCTTTCCTATGCCTAACACAGTACTTGTCTACTCTATATATAGAACTCTTTCGTGACCAATAAGGACAAATGTGCATTTGTTAGAAAAGAATGTAGAATATAAAAAATTGGGATTCTTCAAAATTCTTAGACTCATCTTCTCACAAAATTGTATACGGCGATCTGGATGATCCTCATTGAGCTCTAGCATATAATAAATCTTATTGGGATGGAATCGATGCCATTCCAAAATTCTCTGAAGACTACTGCGTGTAATTATATAAGTTGCTCCTAATTTTCTGGTTCTTGAAGTAGGATCCAGCTCAAGATGTACCAAAATTGCAGCTTGTGCAGTAGTCGTGTGTTACTCCCATGTTTTTTGTAAGCAACGGTTTCAGATTCCATGAATTCATCAAATTTATCACTCAGGGATGGCTGAAATTCGTATCAAGATGCCTTCCATTAAAAATGTATGCTACTAACCGGGCCATTTCATTGTTTCAAAATATAGTGCAATGGGTGTAAGCCATCATGATCTAGATCGTTTGCTTCGAAGTAGCCCTCGACAACAAATCAACGAATGTTACTACCTAGACAATTCTGATTGGTGTAAAATCAGACTAAAACTACCAGAAAGATGTTATTAAAATCGATAGCCACATCAAGTTTATTAATATTATAAGTTTTCTTTCCGATTTATTCCACTACACGTCCAACTGGTTTTTAATGCGGAACAAAAACATTTCCACATGTGCAGTGTGTACATGCTGAATTTAAACGTTCAATTACTATGTGACGTCACATCGACAGAGTTCCGGCCTTGTTATTTAGGATGTGATGACTAGAGCCGGCACTGACTGAGACGTATGTGAAAAAACTGTCCTCTTCCTATGGGCCTGTGAGACCCCCGAAACTTCCAGAGCTCATGAGAAGTTTCTTACTTTGTCTATTCGATAATACAGCCCTTTGCACACAGTGTTGATTGAATTTGTAGTTGACAAATAACATAAACAAGTTTCCAGATGAGTGCGAAACTTCATGCTTTCGGTTGTTCAAGTTGCTACTTAAAATTCAAGGAGTAGTCGGTAAAAACTTCGTTCATTTAATTGGAAGAACCAAGACTGCGAAGCATCTCGATTATTTTATCTGAATACAACGCACCAGTTGACTTTCCTGAAAGACCAAATAACCCGTAAAAGATAAACAGAAGATCCTAAAAGAAAATTACCATAATTAAAAAGAAACGAAACTCTAGCCCACAATATAAGGTGAAACAGAAAGCCCTTAACGTTGCTTTACGAGATTCTTTACGAAGGAGATCACAGAGTGTAAGACCCAAATTACTGTTGTCATTTCCATGAATCCGAACGAGATAGAACGTCGTTTATATTCCAATAGCATTCTTTTATTTTTTAAGGTTCATTATTATTCACAGTACTCACTATAAACCGGTATTCCGAATAGTTATGCTATAGATGAGTAGCCTGCAATGTGGAAGGAATAATACTAATTGTAAGCAATGGGATCTCCTATTTCAGCTATTATTGCTAACCTAGTTATGGTATGCCTAGAGGAATCTGTAATAGATTCATTAGATTTTCGACCCGTATTCTTTGAAAGGTATGTAGAAGATTGCCTTATGTGTGTTCCCAATGATAAGTGATTGATAAATTCAACAATTTCCACTGTAAACTTCAATTTACTTGTGAAATAGAAATGAACAAAAACATAAATTTTCTAGATATAGACATTAGGCATGATATAGATGGAAAAATAAAAACTTTGTGGTTTACTAAAGGAGTTTTGTCTCAACGTCATCTTCAATTCAATTTCGTTGCACCAACAAGTTATAAAAAAAGCATTATAAGCAGCCTCACAGATCGCGCGGTTAAAATGTTTGAAAACTAGTATGATAAAGATGTTGCGCATAAATACTACTAAATATAGTACAAGAAACAGAAACTTAGAAGATTCCACCGCCTTTGCTAAACACTGCTTTCATTATAATCATCAATTCGATTACAAAAATGTTAATAACTTAACTAAGAAAACCAGTTATTATAAAAGATCTATCCTGGAGATGATTCACATAAAACGTGAGTGACTCCAAGTCTGTAAATTATAGAATATTACGCATTAGCAATCATTAAGTCAGATTTAAACGAGTTTAATTAATTAAAACCCTCGCAAATTCCTACATGCGTCTTTATAATGTTAAAAGTATATTCTAGGTAGAATAGCTCAGATGACAATATTTTTCTATCACCTATTACCCAAGAATATTGTTAAGCAGCGGATTCTTAATTCATATACTTAAAACATCAATGTGTTGTAATTCCGAATACTCGTGCTTCTGTTCGTTTCGGCGACGTGGGCATTCTTAATTGAAATTAGTACGATAAGGACACCTTGTGATAATACTATTGGCTTTAAGAAATCACGTCTTATACATATTGATACGTTTTCTGATGATGGTCGTGAGACCGAAACGAACGTAAAGGCGAAAATAATGAGCATATGTGTTAGTGTGACTTATTTTTCGAGAATTTATACATAATAATTGTGAGGAAACAAATAAATTTTGTTTGTTCAATTTCACTCTGAATTATGGATTCTGTCCAATCAATAATGAATTAGTTTTCACGAAATTCCAGCATTATCAAGAAGATCCACCATTCGGAACTAGGTACATAGTTAATAATTCAAAGTAAAATTAGGGAAATGCTTAATTGAACTTATTATCGTAAAGTATATTGTCTCAAGAATTGAACAATGTGATATTCTCTGGTGTGGATACTAGTTCATGAAAGTACTAGTTCGATGTAGAGGACAGAACAAAATGAGGAAGAAGCCACCAAAAGACGTATGAATAAATTAACGCGAGTATATTTAGATCGTTACTTCAACTTCGTGAAGCGATATCAACTTTTCACACCGGTATTTACGTTCTAAATAGCATATAGAAATTAACAATAGCTTCAAAGATCTATTGATCGAGTTTTGTCGAACAAAATAGCTGATAAAATTGTTTATTCACGACCCCATCACATCACAATATACGAGGGTGGTTTGATGAGTAATTGACTTCTCAAAAGATCGCGCTTTTATCGTCAGTTCCTTTCTATCGTTCATGGGTATTTTCTTATCGAGTCTTACTGAATATGTATTTGGAAGTTAGTTTGTTATTTGTTCCTGTGAAAACTTGGCAGACGCGTATGTATCATGAAGTACTATAATACTACCAGCCTTGTCCAACTTCAGTTGGCCCACACACAATATTGGTAGTGCTGGCATTCATCGATCAAGGGGCAAAACTAGTCGCTACAATGTGATATCCGAGACAAAATATGCTATTTAGAAAATAGCCAAAAACCATAATTTTCTTGAAAAATCTTGGCTTCCGGATGAATTCCGCGTCACAATAGCACGACTTGATGCCGATGTTTTGCCAACCGTTACAGATGGCATCTTCAGGGCAGGCTTGAGGCTTGAACTGAAACTGATTCTACTGGTTCCTGCAGCCGTATTCATTATAGGAAAAAATCCTTCACGCTTCAATGTTCACTGCCTATACTCCGGTGGTTAACTCCTTCTGGTACCTGAACCTGCCATTGTGTGATCATGTGCGAAGTGGGCTTTTCGAGGATGTGTTTCCAAATATTGGGAAGATTATTTGTATGTTTTATCATTTCTATAGCTTCAAGGATTTTTCGCTGATAGAAGTTTGGGGCTCTTGCTAATATTCCAGTATTTTCGAAAACGATTCAATAATTAGTGTCAAACTTGTGTTCCACAAGTGCAGATCTACTTGTGTCATAAAGCCTTGTACACTTGTACAGCGCACATGTTTATTCACACGAATAGCTACTGTACGACCTGTTTCATCATAGTAGACTTTACCGCAAGAACAGGGAATGCTATAAGCACCTTCAAGGTGAAGAGGAAGGAATCTTTGATAGGTTTGTGAAACTGAGATAGTTTTGGAAGTGTGGAAGATAGGCAGTAGAAGGAGAAGTCGGGGGGATTGTAGCACAGGTCGATTTGAAATTTCAGCCAGGATCAGCGATCAGCAGAGGTTTACTATTCAAGACATAATGTTCTTGCATTACATTGAAAGAATACTTCCAAGGACGATGAGCTAGGAGATTTTTGGTCGAATTGATAATAAAAGATATTTCGATTTTGAAACAGTTTATTTATCAATAGTGCAGATTTCAATAATGAGCGAAGGAATGACAGTTGATGGAAAAATTCGCTCAGTCACCATTAATTCCCACAAAACTGAAAATTCAAACGGAAAAACTGTACAAATCAATGGTTCAGCTGTCCAAAAGTCCCAATATGTGGGAAAAAGATAGGCGATCTCACTGCGGTCAGTTCCGAAGCGACAAAACTAGCTGTTGGTACTCACAGAAGTAATTTTATGAGATCAGTCCTCAGGAGCAAAGGATAACTACTTAACATTGACTGTCAAACATCGAAGTTGTTAACTTTTGAATGGACCTACAGTCCTCTTCATTCGCTCTACAGGTTAGTATGACACTATGAAATGTTATCGAGTGAGCCAACCGATAATGAAGGGAGCTAGCGAAACTGAGAATAACCTCAAAAAATATTCTGGAAAGTTTGTTTGTTTAGATTAAGTTTGCAGTGGATTTCAAGTTGTAAACAACCAAAATAAAGCTTGGGATCGTAGATCGTGATAATTAGGTTGGTAGGGATTATACCATATTGGAATTCATGCTTTATTGTAACACTTACACATGTTCCATAGGTCGACAGTGAAGCGGGAAAATTTAAAACTACTGTATCTGAATAAGTTTTTATTTTAACATTAATGTTTTTACAGTTTCCGACTAGATCCAGTATTTTGGTCATTTCCTTCGTATTATCGCTCCAGGCTATCGCTACATAGTTGGGGATAGGTCCAATCATCATGGTGTACATTCAGAGCACCATTTTGGGTGAACAACTTATGTTTCGCCTGTCATTCTCCTGCACACCATTAGAGTACGTGTCGCCTTCTCGGACACATTCTTTAAGGGTTAACTATAGGTGATAGTCTTGTCGAGTGTGATGCCTAGACATTTTATCTCATCTCCCAGTACGATGATGGTTTCATCCAGCTAGATTTCATTGTGATTCATCTTCTTCTGTTTGGTGAAGATCACCACTGTAGTCTTACTAGGGTTGGTTCCTAGTCTATATCTTAGAACCTTTTTGGATAGAGTGCTTTCAAATTTTTGTTTTGCTATAACATCTGAATTACCTTTAAAAGTTAGTGTCTCTGGGTTGTTATCCTCTACCAGACTCCACAGAAGTAGTGATCATATCCTAAATCCCTTTGGGGACATCTGTTTACTTCCAAATATGATTATTTCCAGTTGCGTGTAAAGAAACTTTCTCCATTTCCTTTAATGTGTAACAAATCATTGCGGAGATTCAACTCGCATAAATGCACTCTATATTTGTGTAGGTATTAATGTAATAAATCTTTTTACATCGTTACGCAATAGCGAGAGTAATCATAAATAGCATCTATATTTTGAAGTCTGAAATAATTTAAATAAAATTTACATATCCATTCAAATAAACCATTGAAGCACAGACGAAATTCGTAAAGAGCTTTATTTCGCACGGGGCTACGGTCCGGTTGAATATATTTTCAACCACGTACCGTCTATTGAAACGCTTTCATGAAGTTTTAAATGCGATTTTGCTTCACGAAATTCGAATTTAGGAGTATGCCCGCGCGTCGTGTAGTCTACCCATACCGTGCCGCCGCTTTTAAACCGTTTTAAAACAAGTCGTAGCGACGTAAAATAAACAGGGACCACTTTCTGGTACAACTGCATGCAGGAGCGTATTAGCGATAGGTGAGAAGATTTTATTAATTCAAAATACTCACAGGAAACCATTCTGTCAAAATGAGTCAGTGTGTAAATTTTATATGGTGGAAATGTACCAAGCTGAAGCCGAAACATCGATCGATAGTTTTTCTTTATGATTGAACTTCAAACAAGCAGCAGCCATACCAGCTGTACTATGGCTCTATGATTACTGCATCGGCATATTGCGAGGAATAAAAGAGGCAACTTTACTCATTCTGAGTTATAAATCAGAAACCGTATACAGAAACTCTTATGTTGTACAATTTTTTGTTTATAATTCGACTTGAATTTTAGGAAATTCCTGCAGTGAGTATCTGAGCCCAATATAAACTAAATTGCATCGTCACTTTGGCGGAGTAGAGTTACAGTGGGACTCATAGAATCCTATGTCAGCAACAGTATGAGTTTCTAGGTACTCATCAACTTGTCAGAATAAAAAAGGCTACACTATTATGGGGCGTACAATGAGCACGTGGGCCTTTGTACTTCGGGGTTACATCCCTGCCTTATAATGATGATGATGAAGTATGTTAGGCCAGAATGCATTAAGAAATTAATATTCCACGAGGAAGTTCTCCGAAAAATCAACTAGTGGAATCAGCCCCTCCTCATTGCTGACTATTGAAAGATGGGGCCTCGACAGATACACATCACCACTCAAATGGAATCGAATGAGCAAACGTGAGTGTGTGATGCTATCTATCGTTATGTATTAGCACTTTCATATCAATTGTTAAGACATAGAAGTCAATTCAGTACAAAACGGCGATGACATTGAGAAATTTGGTCTGGGTGCAGTAAGTTCTCTGTAATAGCATTAAGGTCATTGTAAATTATTATTTCCTAGATAAGGTTGAATTTCAGGGAGCTCCTACCATAGTTCAATAACTTTCTCTCTATGACAATGGCCTATATGAGATATGTGATTGCATCCGCTGCAATTTCATTCCGTCCTTTATGTCTTACTACATCTTCCTCAAGCAGAGATACAGAAACAAGATAAACTCCAGGCTTCAGACGATATTGGAACAAATCACGTTATTTTGTTGAATGAGTTTTTCACGATGCAATCTGTTAGGCGGCAGATATTCTGTATTCAATGCAATCAAAATCACAGATGGTAATTGAAGAATTTCAGAGAGTGTTCTTATGGATATATGTCTCTTCCTGATGGGAGTTATATTTGATCTATGTCCCAAGGAAAACCACATTCGATTGTATGATAAAGTTCTGAATTTTGGATGGTTGAAAAAAGTCATTCATTCGAAATTTTCTTCGAGACTGTTTGATTTTCAATGCTGCGTTGATTCGTCCTTTTGTGATGGGAAAATAGAGGTTATTTCAATAGATTCCATAAAATTACTTAATTCTATAATTTGCTCTACTTTCTTAAATTGGTACCTAGATATGCTACCGATATAGTAAATACAAATGTTATGATAATAGATTCGTGGGGAAACAAGGCTTCACCTTATGTTCTGTATATAGTGAACGAAAGCAATTATCATAAGCTAGTATAATGAAGTATTAAAAGTGAGACTGAAGATCATGCCAATGTCATGTGACATATACGTTAATATACGATTGTTAAAAGTGCAAGTCATCTAGATGTATAAATGAATGTTACAATAAACCATGACCAATCGCCGAGTTATTAATATATTGCCCATAGCTAGAATACGATGAACCTGAACACCACATGGCGACCCTGCCAGAATCGCCATATAATAACTGATGGAAGGTCTGGCAGTATTGCCCTATAATATCTGGACAAGGATTCTTTTATGGCTTGCAAGGAACACCATGTCTCATCAGTTAATAGGTTCGGTGCTGGGTTATGGTAGAAGTTTCGTATGGAACTTAGACATAGGGACAGATGGTTGGAATCACAACACTGGGTACGAAATGTGACATATGGTTTCAATGTTCACTACATGGTACTTTCTAATACTAACTTAGACTCTATTGAACTAACTGAACTCAATGCACTTACTGCACTTCATCAACTTCATTCTTATCATCAACTAATATACTTAAATATCTATTATCAAAGGAGAAGCCTTGCTCCTCTTCAAATAGTTCGGCGAAGGTCGACCTACGTGTCGGCATTGACACTCATGTCATGCACACACGGTCAAAACCTTGTCCACTCATCATTCATTATGCTATATAATACAATAGCAAATATGTTGTATGCTTATATTCAATAAACATACATATGACAGAAGTTAGACTATTTCTTTCTAGCGACTCATGGAAAAATGTCTATTTCGAAGTGAAAGAAGTGGTCCCGCTCCACATAAACCTGAGAAAGACAAGGTATGATTGGATGGATAATATAAAACTTTGTTCTGATAGCGTACCTCCGATTCCCGTCGGAACCGAAACAATGGAAAACATGTGATTGCGGTCCTGCTAACGCCGTCAGTTTATATCAATAATGCAGTTTGAATATTCGTCCCGGTTTCGCTTGAAATATAAAAAAGATTCATTTCCACGCAAGCTTTTTTCGATCCGTTCCACACAAAGCTGACAATGATAGATACTCTAATGTATTTCGCCGTGACTACTAAATCACATTACAGGCAGCGTGTGTCGGGAAATGCCCAACGGAACACAATAAAACACAAAAATAATTGAGTTAATACAATATCGCAGTACTTGTAGACCCTCATTTACTTATTATGAATACTGTATGTAATCTAGATTAATATAACAATCATTGTTATGATGAAATTGATACTTATCACAAAGAGAATGGAATCAAATATGCATATTATTCAACACGTTTCGATATTTGAATAAACAGATTGTAATAAATGTTTTTCTCCCCTTTCTCTATTGTCTAATTGCTTATAATTGAATACCCGGCATTCTTCATTATTCAACCTTCTAACATCTTATGCAGACTGTGCCAGTAAGAAATCCTCCACTTGTTAACTCAATACCCTCTTAATAAGAATACTTTTGCTATTTTTTTTTGTATTCTTTGACTACACGAGAGGACTGTATTTACATTATTACTATTATTATCGATATGTGTTTGAGGATCTAGAAGCCGGTAACCAATAAACTACGATAAGCGTGTCTAAGTTTAGGGAAGGTACGACGGAGATGTATATCAGACCACAACTATGATTCATCCTATCTCACATGACTCCAACAGAACAGTTCTCAGAAACTGAGGTGCGCATGTAGGGTGGGATTGAAGAAATGAAAAAAATTGAATTCTTGCACTTTCCGTTTTTAGAGAGTCATAGTTACTCTCGAAGAACATCGTGTGAGTCAGCGGTGAAATATTGGGAGAGGAGATGGGTTATAGACCTCAATAGGTGAATAGTTCCACAACTTCGCCGTTCGATAGAGAAATGAATTCTGGTAGAAAGAAGTTCGACCGGTATCGAGCTAGGCAATAAAGAAATGACTAGATTGAGCTCGTCCGCTTGTCTGGAATCTTTCGTTGTAATAACAGACCAGATTCCTGATGAACACCGACGACCATGGAAATGTCTATAGCTTTCTACGATGTCCTAGAGATGTCAATGGATTGGTAAGTGTGACATCATCAATCTTTTGGATAGAATCCGGGAGTTTCAGCGCATGTTTGAGAGCCGGACTCTGAACATGTGGACAACAATTCTTGACAGGTTGAAGCTGTGCTATGTAGATTAGGAGGAGCTGCTGGGAGGTTAAGTAGCTCTCGGCTTGATCCCGAGCATGAATATGGAAGACTCCATTGGAATAATTCTACTTTACATCATCATGTAAGGGATTGTATGATTCGCCCCCCTGGAGAACATGCAAGATTGAGTTCTAGCTGTTCCAAACTCTACTAAATTATCAGATCCCATCGTTGAAATGGAACAGAAATAAAGTAAGTGACAAGACAAATCCCTGTGGATCACCAGCCTTGATAGTCATTGTTTCGTACGGTACTTCATCAACCACCATATGTAGTGATCTATCTGAGAGGAAACAAAGTTGAAGCGGTAAACCATGTGAAGGAAGTTTCCTAGAAGAGTTTGGTGCCAGACTCCGTCAAATGTTTTGGAGATAACGATGCTACAGCTAGAGATTCCCCTGTATTTTCCCCTAAATTCCTGCCATACATGTCTTTCATAAGCCAAGCAGGTCTCCTCATGATATCTGCTGGTGAAAGAAATGTTGTCGGTCATTCACTATTCTGTAGCTCTCTACGTATTGGGTGAGCTCGATGTTGAATTGCTCTCTACACCACTTTAGAGATCACAGATAATAGCACAATCAGACTATAATTATTGCATTCTCCTGTTTTTTGAATTGGTTAGACTCTAGTTGTCTTCCAGCTGGAAGGAAACACACCAAAATTGTATCAAGAACTAGGTTCACTTAAGGCTTCTTGTTGTCTGTTGTTAAACCAACAGGAAGGGAAACATCCATACAGGTCTCTCATAGCACTATACCCAGGTAGCAATGAAGGTATATATATATAATGTAATACATATTCATTTGATTCAGATATTATCACTTTACATAAATTCGAGGAGAAATTTTGTTGTTTTCACTGAGTTTAAGACAAATCAGCAACAGTTTGAATTCTTCTTTAGAAGCGCCGGAAACAAAGATCTAGCGTGTCTTCCATGTTGGCAAAACTTAGTATGAGATAATACAGATAAGACAATCGCCACTTTTAATGTTGGAGGATTAGTGGTAAACGTCATCTTGAGATACAACAGAATGGGAGGGAGTATTGTGTTTTTTAGCAATGAAAGAAATACCAAATCAAAGTAGAAACTCTAATGGGAGTATCATAACTGTTGGTAACTAATAATTAGCCACCAAGAAAACTATCGAAATAGACATACTAAAAATTGTGTTATTGACTTTTCGACTAATGAACCTTTTTGCAAAATCTAACGACCCAATCGTCACGATATGTTTCCAAGTAGCTAGTAGTCCTCGATGTTTTGACTCCAGGGAATCAACGACCTCCAGGTTTGGCCAAGACGTCTTTAAAATTAGCCTATCGAGTGCATCTGAAGACAGAATTTCCAACTGCTCTTTTAGAACATTCTTGAATACAGGTTTGACTTCCGTCTACATCGTGTCTCACACATGCTCAATGAGGTAGAGGAATTTAGAACTCTTTGGCAGAAAGGCAATATACTCTTCGTACCGGATGACAGTATTAGGACGAGTATTGTCGTGCATATGAACTGAATCTGGAATAATTGCATATGGGCTTGCTCGCACAACATGTACACGAAGTTGTTTTCTGTTACAATGTTAGTTCGTGGCTATATTCAGGCAAACGAGGTGCAAGACGATTTCAACTGGTACAATCGGACAGCCTCCTCGTGATTATGAGCTTCCTGTAACTGCGTGGTGCTGACCGAGGTTCCTTTATGGCCCCAATTTTTCTCTCTCCAAGTATCAGATCAGAATCCACTCCACTCAATTCGAAATACTCATCATTTTTGATGGAATGGTCATGAACATTCGAGAGATCTGCAAAATAATGATCAAGTGGTCTTGAGGAGGCATAGTTTCTCTTTATGGCCTTACCGTTTTCCGGCCACCTTTCCAGTTGCCTAGAATTATATCCATAATCGATATATTACACCTCACGAATAGATTTACCAGATATTTAAAATTTCCAATCAACGTATTGCCGTACTTCTTTCGCGAGTTACTGCCGTATGTGAAGTAAAAATCAGTCAGCAAAAACAAAGTGTCTAGCTTGCTCTTACTCACAAGACTCTTCTCGATAATTATGAACCCATTGAACCTTTATCTGTTATCCTTACAGTGAGGGGGGAAGTAATCAACAACGAGCTCATCCAATACCAGGAGAACTCCATAATCGTGAGTGGCAGGAATTTGATTCTTTTGTTTCTCAGATAATTTTGAGCAGTTTATGAGGTTATGAGGTGTTTTCACACAATTTAATATTCAATTTCTAATATTTTTCATACAATGCTGAAGTTTTGTTTAGTTGAATCCATTTCCCCTTTATCAAACTCTTTATTCATAAATGTCATATCATGTTGGGAAGTGTGAAATGAGTTGAGTTCTTCCTCCATGTTAATTCAATTAAATATTCAGAAATGCGGCAACTCTTCAACAGGATGAACGATTAAATTGACTGCAGCTTTGCCGTATGCCCTTCTTATATCACTTTTCTCGATGCCTTTCTACGGTATTTAAACAAACAGTTGAAAATGAAAATATGTATGTGAGTTCGTTATATCAAACAAAGGTCGATGTTTCTGTTGCTCAAATTAATTTCCCGATGGGCCGGAGAACTGCCTATACGCTCCAGTTTATTGTTACGTGGACGTGTCGTAAAGCTCAGATTTTATAATGTATGATTCTTCTTCGTGTCTTTTGTTCCTCCCGTACGTATTCATACCTTTACAATTAATTTCGTTTATATTAATTTCAGTTCGTATTTCTAAGCCTTCATATTCGGATTTAATCAAAACGTAGGGTAGATGAGAATATGAAAAGTGGAAAAGAATATTTCTGGTGGGACAAATCATGGATCAGTTGATTATACGTTATACATAGTAAATCGCCAGCTCTGATCATATTCTCTATTATCTTATGACACAGGATCCTCAAATGTTCAAATGCCTGTTGACAGAATTGGATCATCGATTTCCTCTGTCTAGAGACTTTTGAGAATTCCAGGGTTCCTCACCATATGGAAATAGAGGAAACATACAATTTTGCCCAGAGGCATTTGAGCATTTCGGGTTTATTTGTTATACAAAAATAGAGAAACTAGAGGCATTCGACCATTCCAGGATTCGTTGTAGTACAAAAATAGAGGAACAAGAGGTATTGAGCATTCCAGGATTCTTTGTCATATGAGAACATATATTTTCTAGAGGCAATTGAGTATTCCATGGTTCCTTATCATACTGAAATAGAAGGAAGATCCAATTTTGCCTAGAGGTATTTGAACATTCCAGGATTCTTTGTAGTACAAAAATAGAGAAATTAGAAGCATTTGAGCATGCCAAGATTCTTCTTCATACAAAAGTAGAAAAGATTATTCTATTTTGTTCAGAGGCATTCGAGCATTTCAGGGTACCTTATCATACGAAAATAGAAGAAAGATTCAATTTTGCCTAGAGGCATTTGAACATTCCAGGATTTTTTGTCGTCCCAAAATAGAGAAACTGGAGGCATTTGAGTATGCAAGGATTCTTCGTCAGACGAAAGTAGAAAAGATGATCCTATTTTATCTAAAAGTGTTCGAGCAGTCCAGTGTTCAGTATCATACGAAAATTGAGAAGATGAATGAGACGGTGAATCTGTAAATATTCACTATTCTCTCCCATGCAGAGGAGTGACTGCTTGGCAGGCATCCTCCAGCTCTACAGAACGGATAATGAGTGTGAGACATATGATGAATTAGAAGAAAAAAATAACTATCAACTAGTGACAAGTATGCAATGTGAAATTCAATTCATTATATACTTGGTAGTCACGCGAAAATGGACAAGTCGGCAGGGATTAGCTCTTACCCAACTGTTATGAAAGAGAAGGTACAGATCAAAGATGGGGCTTGGACAAATGAGTATTTCCACTCAAACGGGATTGCATCAGCGAACGTGAATATACAACTCTATCTGACGTTATGTACTGGCACATTGATATCAATAGTTACAAAATAGCGAGTTCGAATGGCTCAGATGTATAGTAAAATTCATATAACAGCATTAAGTTCATTGGAAATAGATGTTTCCAAGATTTGGTTGAATTTCAAGGAGCTTGTACGATCAGTTCAATGATATCCTCTCTATGACAATGGCTTATACCAGATAAGTGATTATATCAGCTGCAATCCCAGTTCATTCTTTGTCTGAATACATTTTCCTCAAGCAGAAATACATCAGAAACAAGATAAGCTGCTGATTATATTGGAACAAATTACGTTATTCTGATGAGTTTTTCTGATAGCAATCTGTTAGACGGCATGTATATTGTTCTCATCGTATTTAAATCGCAGACAGTGAACGAAGAATATCAGAGAGTTGTATCTTCTAGAAATAAATATCTCCATCTAACAAAAGTGATATATAATATATGTTCCCAGACCATTCATTAACAACTCCAATTCACTCACCACTAAACCTCACTTACATAAACAGCTTTTTGGGTGATTATAGTTCTATTTCAATTATTACCAAGTAATGAACCTGAAGATGATTTGATTCTTCAACTCAGACTTCACGGAAGAACTAAAGTGTGGACGTAAAATGTGCATAAAGACAAAAAATAATTCGATTTTTTCAAATAACATGAATAATTTATTCTAATCAGTAATCACTGTGAGTGAACATGAGAAATGTTAAGCTTGGGACTATCTGTGACTCGGTCAGCAGAATTACAAATGCTTTTTCTACAGAAATGAAAAAAATCAATATCATCCCGCCTTTTTCTACCCACCACAACCCCTACAGTTCTATATTTATCTACTTCCATGAACCCTGTTCGAATTCCTGTTAGCACAATCGACTTGAAAATCGTAAACAAGGATTCCCCTTTTCCGTGTTAAATGTGGTAGAGTTCCACCTCGAGGCATCCTGCCCGCGTTCATCTTCGTCAGTCTAAGACAGACATTAATGTTTGGAGTGGTATCGATCGGCCGAGCTTTTTAGAATAAACGGCGCGGCGAGACTGGAAAAATTGCTGGACGGATTAGACCTTCACGAATTCAGACCAAACTGATTACTTGTTGCTAGAGACGTGCCGTTATCTCGTATATATATTACGTACGAGGATCGGTCAGGAATTCATTATCTATTCATTCAAACATAAAATCGAAAACGGTTAATCAAATAAAATGCTTCGCTTATTAATTGATAAAATTCATTTCATTCCACTGACTAGAATATGTAGTGTGATTGAAGTATTGTAATAATCAGAGATAGAGAGAGACTGATCAAGGATTTCTTGCAGATAACTCTATCATCGTTCTATTACAGGTCTCCGGTTGATTTAACTTATAGTGCCGAAGATTCCCGTGATAAGCTTAGAAAGTCACTCAGAACTTCAGAACATGTATTATTATGGTTTAGGGTCTGATCATAACCTATATTAATCCAATTTTCTGATGATAAATATATATTTTTTTCATCTTTTAACTACATCAGAGGGATACCTTTAATGTTCGAGGAACATCGTGGAGGCAAGGGTGGAATGTTGAGAGGCATTTCTGGAAGGTTTGGTGGTTATAGTCATAGAAACAGACCTGTCTAGGTGAAAAGTTCCACAACTTCGCTGTTCGATATAAGAAGCTTGACAATGAAGGGGTGACTAGTTTTAGCTCGTCTAGTCCGCCTATTAGTCCAGGCAAAATAGACGTTTTGAATCGAACTCTCTCATTTCTGCAAACAACCTTTACCAAAATGTAGGATTTGGTTTTGAAAACATATGTCACCAGTCCGGAAGTCAACTGGTAGTGGAAAAATTGTTAAATAGATACATATATATGAATTTTCCATCAATCTCACTCCGGAACGGTGCAAAATACTTGTATATTGGAGTCTTTCATGTCGATTGCGTATGATAGTATGAGCAACGTTCATTCTGACTGTTCTGTAAATGATTGAAATAGTATGATTTGTGACAGCTACATTTGAATCTTAAGTAACACGTCTTTTGGTAGTTGCTTGACCATCCCAACGATAAGGTATACTATATTTGTAGTTCGATTAGATTCAGACCTCAGGAAAATGGCACTCACCGCCATTGGCTCCACTTTGGCTGAGGCTACGGCCATGGCCTATTCAGAAGTATCTTAGGGATCAGTAGAAGGCTCTAAAACACAAGATTCTATAACGGGTGACCTTTCAATGTAATGACTTCTTCCACTCACCGCCATTGGCTCCACTTTGGCTGAGGCTATGGCCATGGCCTATTCAGAAGTATCTTAGGGATCAGTAGAAGGCTCTAAAACACAAGATTGTATAACGGGTGACCTTTCAATGTAATGACTTCTTCCACGCCCTCGATAGTTTCTGGTCATTTGCAATATATTAGTAACTAGGTTCTTCGGGTGCTAGATGACGGCGGAGTCCGCCGACAATAGCTAGTCTATATCATACTACAATCATACATTCAACATACAGAAGTGTCCCCAGGCGATAAAATGTTCCAACAAAAAGAGGATCAGGGAAGTTGGTGATCTGTGACAGCTAGGACTGAATCAGAGCCCTGTGGCTTGCGTAGCAGCATTTCAGAGTCGTCATCCTATCGATGGAGGAATGTGAAAATGATCGCAAGTCGAAATACGGCACAATTTGATATACGGATGAGTCTAGAACAAACAGAAGAGTCGGAACAGGATTTTGCGGTTCTAGATATAATGATGTATACTCCGTACAAATTGGAGATACAAGCCGAGATGCTTGCCGTCTACAGATGTGCGGAGAAGCTACTCGGCTACTCTCATCTTTCTATGATATTCTAGTAACGTCAATACACTCGTAAGTGTGACATCATCAATCAGATGACTGGCTCTCTTCTGGATATAATTCAAGAGCTTCAGCGTATGTTTGAGAGCCGATATGTGATCAATACTCCAGGAAAGGTCAGATCTGTGCTTTTCAGTTTATGAAGAGATACTGGGATGTAAAGTAGCTCTGGGCACGAATCAGCAACTTTTTGTTGAGCTGTTTTCGCAATGGACCTCACTCGATCGTCTCATGAGAATATGGTGTTGGTGGTGATCCCAAGCATGGATTTAGAAGACTAGATAGGAGTAGTGGTACCAGAGATAGGAGTAGTGGTACCAGTGATTGTGGTATCCGCCTTCCTTCAGAAGAGGCAAGCTTGAACTTTGGTTGCATTAAACTCTATTAGATTATCAGATCCTCTTTTCAAAATCTCTGCCAAATCCATTGATAGCGTGATACGCTTATACGCTCCTCTGGCTTTATGGGATGGTTTAGGGTCTCTAGATGAAAAAGCGGTATGAAGTGTACCATCATCTGCAAAGCTGTAGACGGGATGGATGGTCACATCCAGCAGATCGCTTATATCGAGCAGGAACAAAGCTGGTACCAAGACGTATCCCTGTGAGACAAAGTTGATAGTCATTGTATCGGAGGATACTTCATCAGCCATGACATGGAGTAATTTTTTCTGAGGGAAAACTAGATAATGATTGTCAAAGTTGGGACATCAGATTCAAAACGTACGCTTCTCCAAAGTAACTCGTAGAGAAACATGCAACACCTTCCCAGTGGGCTGAGTTTTAATTCCAATCTATGCGTGGAGGTGCCGGCTTGGTTTGTCTAGGATATATTCAACCTACGGGAGTGTTCGAAATTTCTCAATTTAAGATTAAAGTGACGTCATCAATCTTACGTCACGATCTACTTTATGTCTTTCTACTGTGCAAGAGGTCCTTTACTTCTTGATTCTATGGTACATTTTGATAGTTCATGTGATAGCAGGTGTCATTACGAAACGAAGAGTTGTGAAATGCATCATGTAGACCATCTGGATCAAATTTAAATGTAACATAGAGTATATTTTAGCATCTGTCATTTGTGATTTTTGAATCATTTCCAATGTATTTTCTCTTTCCTACAATCATTTAGATTTGACCCGCGAGAGTATCTTGAAGCTATTTTGCTGAAATAAAATAGTGCTTTTTCTAATAGGAAACACAAGCACAATCTGAAGCAATACAAATGGGGACAGCATTTGACCACCTGACGTTTATCTGTCATGTTTTCTTTTGTTTTATACATTTGTTAGTCAGTACTAAAGTGAGAAGGCTCGAAATAACTTATGCTTGTTTGTTTGCATAGTTCCTTCTGCTGTGATTTAGTAGACACGTTTTTCATCGCATTATATAACAAGCTACATTTATTGTCATTTTTCCTCGCGGAAAATTTAGTCGCATCGCTTCAATTTCTAGGGCGTTGAAATTAATGTCATTATCGTAAATTTCTTAGCGGGGTATCTCGTTCGTATTATATGTCAAGCTTCTTGTCATTTTACATGGGAAGGCATCAGGTGTAAGAGATATGTGGTATTAAGCAAGCAAAATTAGATCTGGAGTGAATAATTTTCCCGAGAACGGGCAATAACAAGGACAGCGGCAGCTGTCCCATCGTGAATCCGAGAAAGATGCTTCTCAATTCTGTAGAGTTTGATTAATCCGGAAGCGCAATGTGCAAAATAAATTTTCTTACGGCGAATTTAATTTTGATTACGGTATCATTCTGTCATGTGTATATGAAACTTGACATTAAGCGACAAAATGATATTATTATACACGTTATTATCCTACTTGATATATCCCTTCAGGACTCAGATGTACTCATAAGTTGGAGAGGGTTTGTCAGACTATATACTTGAACTGATATTTAAATCACTATGAATAAAAAAAATTCACCCTTATACACTAAAAATACTATCAAAGTAGTGAGGACCTTCCGGTACCAAGTAGCCATCATCAGAGTAAACTAAATTATGAATCAGAATGTGCCTGTTCAAATACTATTTGGAGATAATAATGCAAACAATGGGTTACTCTCAGCTAGAGATAAATCATAAATCAATAAATTGCTTTTTCGTTCATACGTTTCCATTCCTTCTGAATTGCTCATGTATAAATTCTCGGGAAATAGGTCAAAATAGCACATATTCTTACTATTTTCATCTTTACGTACTTTTCGGTCTCACGCCCATCATCAGAAGACGTATTATGTCCAAAACGGGATTTCTTAAAACCAATTGTTTCAGTACAAAGCGTCCTTAACGCACCAATTCCAATTAAAAATGTTCACGTCGCCGAAACGAACAGAAACACGAATAATCGAATGTTTTGAGTACATGAATATATATTAAGAATCCACTGCCTAGCAATTCTCTTATAATATACAAACTGATGTCAAACAAAGTCTGTATACGACTGGAACCAAAAAATATAACGCTCAAGTATTCACTTTCAAACCAAATACGTTGTTCTTATAATGAATTCTTGATTCGTGTACTAAGCCCGTTTTTCACTTTTTATTAAATCTTTTGATGAAAGAACAAGAAGGGAAAGTGCCATACCTCACTTATTTTAGTGAAGATGTCACTTCTGACTGAAGGGACCTGAGACTTGAGCGAAAAAGAGCAGACCATCAAATCGATGTTGGGAGGCCAAAATAAATGTCGTCAAACCATCGAAATACGAAGATCTTCTTCTCGGCTTTATACCACCGATTCATCATAGTGTCTTCAAAGAACTTACAACAGCTCGGCCAGAGAATGAAGGGAAGATTGAGCAAGCTGCTTACGATGAAGATGATATTGCAGAAGAACCAGATAATTATTTTTTAAACAAATGAATCTTCAATTTTGTTCTTGAACTATTTCGTACAGAAACGCTTTGTTTTTATGATGAAATATTTTGTTTCTGTGCTGAGCCCGTTCTCAATTTTTTATTGAACCTTTCAGGCTAAAAGAACAAGAGTCATACTTTGACACAGATTCACTAGTAAGTAGAGCACTATTGCTTACAAATCTTATCTTATCAAAACTTTTGTGAAAATAGTAAAAAACCTTCATATAACATGATAATATAAAATATGGCTTAGAACCATTTCCTCATAAACTCTTATTCGAAAAATCATGTCATCCACCTATACTTGCCACAATATGGAGAAAAAAATGTCATGGAAAGCATAAGGATAACTAAAACATAACAGGAAACATGAGGAGATAGTGCAAATTCAACGGCTTCATGTGAAAAATTGGGCTAATGAATGATGGGGCATGTAGAAACTGCACATTTGCCAAACTCATCTGGAGAAAACTTACCACACCATAGAGCAAATTTCAAAATTGGAGGTGAGCAAAAACTCTTTTTTTGCCCTGAATGTGAATTTCATCAGTAACATCTAATTCACAATGTTCGTCCTGCAAATGATGAAAAGCTCGTATAATATTCTATCACAAATTATGTTCTACACTCCAGAGTATTTAGTGGCTGAAGAAATATTTCTCCAATTCGGTAAGTACAAACCTCGGGCGGACCCGACGGCAATGCAGATTTCGGTTGAAGCTGTTCGCTCATTGAATACGCCTCTCTATAGAAGAGTTGAATATTAGCATGACGAAGTATTTTATTAAGCCAACTTCAGTTTCCACAATTGAACGTGACTGTCCAATAATACATTCCATGTGAAGTTGCAGTGTCGTTTAAGCGTTAAAATTCGTACAACTATGTTATTCAATTTACAAAACTATTCCTATTCACCAACACTTTAATAGTCATAGCCAACATGCACGAACAAATTTCATAAGAGCACCTCATTCATCGTTTAGATTTTTTTGCGATGACTTCGGATGACCGTTACTCCTAGAAACTATCTAAAATACGAACAATGTTCGAAGAAAATTTATATTCCATACACGATCCGAACTCGGAAATGCTTTACATCAATATTTGGTTTTAAATTCATATCTCGCGTTTACGTATAAAAACTTGCATCGGAAAGTTAGAATTTCTGTTTGAAATATTCGACACAAGGTGGAAATTATTCGAGTTGGTAGAGGAACACGGGGAACAATTCCAGAATCGATTGTTGTGGGATGAGTCCCTCAAGGGTATGATTATTTTCGGCGTCTCGAACAATTTCCAACGTATCAGAGGTCGGTGGTAGTTTTTCCTGGAGAGTTTTCCATTTTCTGCTATAAACTTAACATTAAAACTTCTCACTTACTATCCATAAATTTGCTATACAATGCAACACACTGGAGTTTTATGTAGGTGTGCTCATAAGTTTTATCTTGTGCGCTCATTGATTCTCAACATTACTGACAGTTCACATACATGAAGATGTATGACGTATTTGCAAATTCAATGATATCAATTTATCCGACCGAGCTCATCATTTCGCACTGTGAACTATTCCTACACCTTTGAAATATGTCATTTCGCATGAAATGTGTGCGAAATGAAATATTTCACACAGTTATCAAATTATTGCAGGCAGTTGTGACAATGAAAGTGTACAATAGTATATTGTGCAACTAGTGCGGGAAATAGGATATTTCGTACGAGTGTGACAATATGATGAACAACGAGCCGTAGGCGGGACCTCCTGACAGGAGTTGTGGAATATGTATATCTAAGGCGAATACCACTCACTAACTCACTGATCACGAAATAGCTGTAGCCATAGAGCGGATGGACTGAAAACTTGGCACATAGGCCTCATTGTTCATGCGAGCGAAAAGTTTGTATTTCCAGCCGAAATGCGTGAACTACGGTTCGCGAGCATGGAATATGCATTCCAAACGTGTCAGTAGGCTATACTTCCTCAAACAAACTTCCATCAATCATTAATAATAGTTTTGTCAAACCTACGGTTCCGCAAACAGAGCAAACCGTCACTTGAAACGATGAACATAATGAACGTGAAGGGTGTGAATATCAATATGTAACCATAGCAACCGGAAAAAAGGTCGTCATAATGATGCTGTATTCAACGACAAGGCGTGGATCTAGATGATTAATTGTTACTAAGAAGTAGCTAAGCCGTTTCTGATCGACCGGAAACTGATACGGAATATATATTCCTATGCAGTCTGTTAGAATGATAAACGTTACAATTTGGAGAACTATTTTTATTAAGTACTGAAACCTAGACAACGTTGCCGCAGCGGCCCAGCCGACGCTTTTTTCACGGGTGTTAGGTGCAGTACATTATGTAGACCATAACACAAGATAACGTCTTCCATTAGTGATTTCTAAATCATTCCCAATAAGTTTTCTTCGAAATGAATTGAGTCAAAGCTGAATATCTTATTGGCTATACTCCATGTCCAATAATGAACTGATGATGTTAATCACTCATGCAATGGGTGGTATCGATATTGTTGCTTACGTCTTTCGACAACAAGAGAAGAAGATCTATAATGCTCATGGAATAAAGTGTGAACTAGCCAGTTTGGGGGGCAAAGACACCTGGAATGATCTCACTAGGCGAGAAGTCCCACAACTTCACCATTCGATACAAAAAATATCATGAATGAAGAGGAGCTGTTATAACTCCTTTTTTTTCAATGTTTCACCTATGTAGAATCCATCGTGAGGACATTATATGCTATAAGTTTGAGTAACATGACTCGTTAATAGGTAGTTGTTCTTCTAATTCAAATTGATGAATACCTGGTATTTGCATTTCGAGATGACCGTATTGTGTGGATTACGTTGAAATTTCGCCATAAACAACTACTCTGAAAGATATATTGTAACAGTCGGCTTGGAGGTCAAGTAGCTCAGCGGTGCTTATCATTGTGGTAAGGCAACATACAATGAGACGTTAGGGCTAGGTATCATCTAGACTGCCCTGGTTGCAGAATCGAGTCTACCACACGAGGTGGAGTGTTTATTGAATATATCTGAGTTTATTGAATTAGGACTCACGAACTCCCATGCTATCTTGTGAGACATCACAGGCCCATGAGGCTGATTTCTGGAGCTATAATGTTTCTGCAACTCGAAATTCAATTTTTCAGGCACGTGAATTCGTCTCTGATATAGGTTTGAGAACATATCTCACCGCTGCCAGCAGTTGTAACAGTCAGCTTGATATTTATTATTTCAGGTAGCGATAATACCTCATAACATATTATATGGAAGTTTTTAATGCAACTTGCTCTGGTATCAAAGATCCCAGTCGATCTGCATACCCTTAATGTATTTCCAAGCTGACACCACTAGGTATATAATTCGGAAATGAACTGAAAATATTCCAATTACTTTGATTGTGAAATTTAGGTAGAATATTTATCACTGGAACTAATGTAAAGAATGAATTATTTCTCAGGGAGTAGAAACAAGGTGGACAAAAAGTTCAGCCTACGGAACGAGTAGGTGGTGAAGAACTATTTTTTTAAGGCAATTGGTTTTATGAAACCATTGGATCGAGGGTGACACCACGCGAAAGCCTTGCAAATTATTTCAAATTTAGAACACCGGGGGTGCAGATTCCACCCACAGGTTATCAAAGCGGCCTATAGGAACAATACTAGGCGCAATAACGGTCAGTGAAAAGGCTTTCCAACTACACGTGGTTCCACTGACTAACCTAGCTCGGCATATTTCCTTGCTGACCAAGAAGTCCGTGCCCCGGATACGCGATAGCTCGTCGCTAGGCCTGCTAGATAGATATAATAATTTAAGAACTTTATTCTGATTTAATTTTTCGGATTATTTCAACATCCCCTCCAGGCACTTTGACGTTGATTTGAATGGCTGACAGAACTCTCACGGAATATATTCTGTGGACAAATCAAAATCCCTCCGCTACACTAGTTTAACGTGCAACATTCAGGGCAACGGAGTGAAAATACGATTGAAGTTAACTGAAATTATAAACATAGTGACGGTTCGAAAGAGATTATGTAAATGGACATGTACATTATGAAACTTAATCAATCTAGAAATAAATCTAAATGAAATGACATTAATTAGATTCCGTACTCGTTGTACTATAACTGAATTTGTTATTAAATTTCCATGGATATTTTTGTTCAACAGACTGGTTGAATCAACCTGGAATAATTAAAATGTTCCAAAGGAGCAGCAGTATTTATCTTTTAATTAGATGCTACCCTTCAGACAGTTTTATTTGTTTGTTTCTATTGGATTTCGAGAGCTTGTAGAGCACACTATGTGAAAACCGCGTCGTTGATGGCTTGCCCGCGGATATTTCCATCGGGACCGACGTTGAAGGTATCTGGAGTATCCAATTAAAAATTAAATTACATATTTTCATTACACTCACCCGTTCTGATATGCTATTCCATAAGTTTTGGTGTGGAATCATGTCCACGGAATTTAGATTATGAATGAATAATTTTCAATTATCAATCTCGTTTCACATTACAGGGTGATCGATACTCGATGTCTCACCTGTATTATAAGAGAAATGAAAACGATAGAAAAAATCTGAACAAAGATTCTTAAATGAGGTAAAACTTACATTTCTGACGTTCATATATAAAAATGTTGACTGTAGGTACTAATATGTCTGATACGATGATAAAGTTTCATTCTCCTCTATCCTACACTAGAACCGAATGATAAAGTGTAATTAACCTTAGCTTAGCCATTTACATGATAAATTTACTCATGAACTCAATGCGGTTTATTATACCTTTGATATAGAAAGTCTTCCATTTTTCAGATGCCTCTCTGCTTTCTCCTGGAACTTTCGAATCTGAGACCGAAAATTCTAGTGATAAACATTTTTGTTTAGCTTGAAATGAAATTTTCCGTACACACTTTCGTAACGGCTCGTCTTGGACTTACACCGAAGTAGTTGCTAGAAATGTAATTCCCAGTTCATGCCATCCCCTATCAAAAATGACTACACCACAAGGAAAAACAAACCTTTTCGCTGGAATGTTTGCAGCAAATTCCATTTTGGATCCACAAAGGGAGGACCCTCCAAATATTGCTGCTATCGATAGCCATATGCCTGAAATTGTCTTTCGTCAGCACACAATCACGCGCAATCTGCGTGATCTCAACAAAAAAAGGCTATGAGGCCAGACGAAATTCCGTCTGTCTTTCTCGAAGAATGTGTGCCTGAATTAACACCAGTTCTCACAGGTTATTTGCTCTACCAGATAAACTTGGTTTGTTTACTCTCAGCTGGAGTCCAACCAGTTCAAAAAAAAGGGATAAGAACCCTTCCTGATGATTATATACCCATTTCATCATTATCTGCAATCTCTAATGTGATGGAGAGAGCAATCAATATCGAATTCATCCAATACCTAGAGAAGCTCCATAATCGTGAACGACCGGTAATATGAGTTTCATCGGCAGATATCAACAGAAGACCTGCTGGCCTACGTTGCGAACTATGGTAGAAACTTGATATCTATGAACCATTTGTCCGAGTCTGGCAACAAAACCTTCTTGAAAAGCTTCCGTCATATGGTTTGGCGCCTAAGCTTTGTCGATCACTATCGAGTTTCCTCTCAGATAGATCACTTTCATGTGGTGTTGACGGAGTATCCTCCGATACAATGGCTATCAACGCTGGTTTTCCACAGGGATCTGCCTTGGCACTTTGTTTCTCCTCCAAATGAACGATCTGCTGGGAGTGACCATCTGTCTCATCCAAAGCTTTGCAGATGATGACACACTTTACACAACATAATCATCTAAGTCCCTTATACCATCCACTCAAATCAGAGCAGTGAGACATAACCAGGTTGATGCAATCAATACAGATCCAACGTGAGCTTGCATATTCCTATGAAGTGTTTCATATCCATGCTCGGGATAGCTCACCCTCTCATGTGGTGATTATGTAAGATCCATTGCGAAAACTTCTCCACAAACACTTGGTTCTCTATTCCGTACCAAGACTGCTTCACATCTCAGCAGTGCCTCATAATCTACAAAACACAGATCCGACCTGTCCTGGAGTACTATTGACATATTTGGAGTGTGGCTTCAAAACATACGCCTAAGCTTTCGGATTCCATCCAGAAGAGAGCTATCCGTCTGATGATGATGTCAAACTTAAGAGTTCATTGACCTCTTCAGAGCATTGTGGGAAGGTGGTCGATTTCCCCCCTTTTTATAGATATTTCCATGGTCGGTACTCATCAGCCAAACTTTTTCCTACCAGACTTCATTTTTCTATCGGACGGCGAAGTTGTGGAACTCTTGTCGTGTGCCTATAACCTCCAAACCAAGAAAAGTTCGATTGCCTATCTCCTCTCTCGACGTTCGACTACTGGCTCACACGATGGTCATCGTGTAGACAAAGTTTACGAAAGAAAACGGAAATTGTCCAAAATTTTCGGAATAATAATAATATGGTTCTGAACACCTTTGGATTTCTAACGAATACATTCATCCAATTACCATTATTACGAAAGACCATAACGAGAAATCCATTTACTTCTGAGATTACCAGATAATTTTCACATTCCCTAGAC
Source organism: Endomychus coccineus (assembly GCA_958510875.1). Lineage (NCBI taxonomy): Eukaryota > Metazoa > Arthropoda > Insecta > Coleoptera > Endomychidae > Endomychus > Endomychus coccineus. The sequence goes on along the minus strand of OY294069.1, from coordinate 4,066,987 downwards.
TCCCTAGACGAATTTTATCCCACCAGTTAAGAAGTCAACCCACTCGCTTGTGGCTAGAAGTTGAGATGTAAGTCTTACTCATCCCGTCACTTCCGGCTTAAAATCCGTAATGCGCCAGCGCCCCCCACTCGACGTAACTCGATAATGAGATTTTAATTCAGTAAATGGAACGCTAAATGAACACTTAACGTCATAACTAACGGCTTTAATACCAATTACAACTATAATGTCAATAAATTAATGGAAATACGGTTTGAAGTTTCATCGCTGCTCAATGGTTATGCCGTCGAAGGGTTGAGATGAGTTCAAATTATGGAACAGATGCGAATATTCGTTAAACATCATTTATCTCACGAATTTCATTCGCAATTTGCTCCAGTTTGATGAATATCGCAATTTCCTGACAACTGGAATCTAAATAGGACTATAACCTGTTGAATTTGACCTTCACAAATTCTTATCCTCCTTGCCGACTATTAGTTGTTTCAGTTCATCATCAAAATATCCTTGTGTCCTTCACTAGACACTCTCACTCTTCATACATTCACATGTACATTAAAAAAATCGTGCTAAGCAGGAAGGTAAGGTTCTTCTGGAGACACATTTCTCAGGATATATCTACAATTGATATTGCAGGAATACCACTTATATTACTACTCTTCTCCGGATGTCGACGGTGAACCCACGGCCCTCCTAGGGAAGGGAATTAGAGCGATCACGATCACACTTCACAATTCATGAGCTTTGAGATATATCCCTCAACTGAAATGAGACGCAGGAGGTATTCAAACCAAAAGAGATTGAAATAAATCTCACTCTATTCAAATGGCCTAGACCTATAATAAGTGATGTAACATCTTTTATGTCAAAGACACAACAAAAAGTGGTAGATAATTTCATCAGAAACAAGCAATGACAGAGAAACTCTTCCACCATTCTGACACGTGAACTGCAGAAGGCGCTACAACAGAATGATGAAGAAATCGGTGCCTTATTTGACATCGTGGGAACTTAATGCTAACGCATTATGCTCTACTAATGTAGATCAATTTTCATCTAGATGGATGAGGAAATGTAATAGACAAAAAGAATTTAGACACAGGTGGGAAAGAACACAATCCAACCAAACACAACAAGATGATGCTTGCTATCATTCCTATTGTGGATCCTGATAGTGAGTATTCTCTGAGCAATGATTTGACATGTACAGAATTAATGCCATGATTCTTCTAATTTTTTCTTTCATACTCTGATTACACGAAAGGGATGATGTTTGGAAAATGTGGTGTGAGTCAGCAGTGGAATTCAGCAGTGGAAAGAACTCACTGGGAGAAGTTCGGTAGGTTTCGAGTTTGACAGGGAAGTGGTGACTAGTTTGAGCTCGTGTAGACCGCCTACTCAGAATCTCTCGTTGTTAAATAGCAGACGAGATTTCCGGCCATGGAAATATCAATAGAAAACGAAGATATCTCTCACCTCACTACAATGTTCTAAAAAGGTCGATGAACTCGTGAGTATGACATCATCAATCAAACGAATAACTCCTTCCTTCTGGATAGAATACAAGAGCTTCAGCGTATGTTTGAGATACCTTAACAAGTGAATCTCGGCTCCTTCATGGAATTGAAGGCTTATGCTTTGAGCTGGCGGACTTCATTAATATCTTCTAACACTTCACTGCAAAATTATTGTCAAGCACTGAGTTGTTAAGCGGTAATGCAGTTCGCTGAAGAATCATTTATTTTACATAACAACCACTTAATAACGTCGAGTACATGATATTTCAGTATAACCTTTAGATATTAATTTGAAAGTGTCTATTCATAATTTAGATTGCTGGGACAGTAATCATGCGAGCGTAATGAACTAGAGGGAGACCCGAATAATGGAACTCAACAGGAGATTGTCAAAGCTAACAGTTTAAATCTGTAATAAAACTTATATTACGTCACCAATAAAGACAGTAATTGAGTTCTGTGCAAGCTTCAAGCCAAATGTTGAAGCTATATAAAAGGCAGTTGATCTTAGACGTTACTCGGATGTAAAGTTTCGTTATAATTTCAATGATACAATGGATATTCACTCTTGATAATGATGACTATGAGACTGTTTCATAGTGAGTGAGTCATTCTTGATGTTATACACGAATCCTTTGGTATTTCATATTTTCACCTATATGTTTGTTTGAAGAACGAAGCTGAAATTAATCAGTTTTTTCAAAAAAATTCTTGAAAAATCTTCATACAGTGTTCATACAGGTTATAACATCCTGTTAGTATAGCAGTGGATCAGGTGAAGGTACAGAAAATGAAATGACTTTTCTGGCATGATTTTCAACAGATATGTTGAGATTGCAACAATAGGAACATACGTTTTAGACATTACTATATATTTTTCAGTCAACTGGTGCCTTCATTTGAGCAGCGACTAACTCATTCAGAGTTGGATAAGGGTAGAAAACAGCACTTTGCCTCCCTAGGAAGGTAAAATTAATTTGCCTCCCTTAGGGCGGTAAAATCTCTAACAAGTTATTAACTCTAGACTTTTCTCCAGTCATTCTTTTAAAATCTCGTACTTCACTCGTATCTTTCACGATATTTAATTCGCCGAAGACTTAGCGATACCAGCTTGGCAGATTCTGGAATGTCAGCATCATATCCCATTTTTCATAGATAATTTTATGATTGAAATAAAGAATGTCCATTGAAATACACTATGTTGTAAATAACGCCTTGGCAACGGGAGTTCCTGTGATGTATACCAACGTATTTCAACAAAGATCGTTCTAGAAAATCGGTGTAAAAGATAGTAGAAAAAATTATATTCATTACTCACTTCGATTTTAATGTCCTCCGCTTCGCGCCGGGCATCAAAATATCCGCGGGGAGGAGAAGAAGCACTTTCCTCCCTTGGTATGTAAATAAGTACTATAATGGATATATAAATTTGTACAACAAGTCCTATAAGCATATGGCAAACATGTTTTGCAGGTGCCTACAGCATAACAATGCTTAAAGTGTACGTATTTTGTTAAATTAACTTTGAAAATGGATACTCAATCTTGCCTAACTTTGCGCATCGCACATGTACTTCACCAAGTTCAACCTTCTAAATACTCACAAGACTCGTCCATACCCATCCGTTAAACTCAAGTTGTGCATATTCTGGAATCACGGTTATAAAATAAATCGCAATTATTTGTCAACTACCACAAAAAGTGATGAAAAGTATCCACGTTTTTACGGTATTCATTTATTTATTATTGGGTTATGACAGATGAAAATGATAAGGTCTCCGTAGTCTCCAGTTTTTGAGGGCTTCAAAAATAATGAGAAAAGCTAGATGAAGTGTACCGAGTTAAAAGGACACATTGGAAAAAAATAAAAATGAATTAACCAAAAGTAATGGGTTTTCTATTGTTTTGAATAGACTTATTGACCAACCCTCGTATCCATTTCACCGAGACCACTTTTTGGCTATTTCCTTCTGTAAAAGAATGCTTGGTTAGTTATAGTTATAATATATGGTGGCACTGGCATCTCCCTGGACGTACATAATGAAGCAATTAATCAATCATTCAAATCTACTATTAGAAGAATTCCCTCTCTCTACATTTCGAAATTTTGAGCAATTGTAAACTTCTTGAGAACCAAATTAGATGTATCGGAATTACATATCACTTACAACTCTAAATATATATTCAAACAACCACGTTGTCATTTTTAGTAGATCAGTAGATATATTCTCTTTTCAGTCATTTTCTACATCATCTACATGATTGTGGTTACATATATGAGAGATGAGAAGCACTGTCGTTTTTGGTAAGCAGCCAACCTCTTTACATTCGTAGTAGAAGGTGGAAGCCAACAGTATATAATCCTACCCAATACGCCAAAATGCGCACAAAATGACTTCATCATAGAATTTGATATATCAGTATAATATTTGAACTTAAAAAGTACATACTGATGTTTGGAAACAAGTCAAGATGCTATTGTGTTATTAGATTTCAATTTTATAGAAGCCCTTCCTTCATCTCCATCCCGTAGGCTTGATCAAATGCAGTAGCATCAGGATATAGGTAAGTGCTTAATATTTAGAAATTTCTATATATAGTTTTATTGATTTTCGGATGTTACAAGTCTTTGGTTCTGTATTGTTCATCTATCGCTTAACACTTTGAAACAAATCTATATACATTCCATTTTATTTATGATATTTGAAATATCAAGAACATACGCACCTTAAATACAATCTTTATTCCCTTAATCTCAAAACAATCTAATTTTACATGAATTGTAATGTGAAGATAATAGAACACGACTTATTAATATTATTTCAATGACAACTGGTTTTCTACCAACCACTGACCAATGACATCAGTATATGATATAGATCTATAATTGAGTCATTAATGTATACCAAAATAAAAGGGGACCAATGATGATTGTAAAGTCTTGTGTCGCTTAGTTAAGTGGACTGTATCTTCTGAAGTATAATCAAACACAATCTTGTTCGATTTGATTTGTATTATATTGAATATAACATTAATAGTATATTATAATAGTTTATATTGCTCAATGCAACAAAAAACAAACGTTGTTGAATTATATTTTTTAACAAACTTTTTAAAATTAGACAAGCGTCTCTTTTTCAGAGCCGACCCGCTTTCTCTACTTAATTATGTAGCATAGAATATGTAACACAGAACTCCATCCAAATCATCGAAGCCACAACATGCTCCCCACCTTGAAAGTACTGACTTTCAATAAAAAAAATAATACATATAAAAGAAATTATGTGACAAAAGAAATAACAATTTAAAAGTATGTGAATGCAGTAATTAAAGTTCAACATTCTTCATCAGTGGGAAGTACACTAATTTTAACTATTGACCGCTTGACAACACCATTCTTTGTTTTGACTGATACCACACGTACAGCGTCGTCGGTTCCAGGAGGAATATTAATGATACGACCTAGTGTCCAAGATATAGGTGGTAGATTGTCTTCGTGCAATACGACTAATGAGCCTATTAATTGTTCAGGTACGTTAGTATATTGCCACTTCGTTCGTTGTTGTAGTGTATGAAGATAGACTCTTGACCATTTCTGCCAAAATTTTCGTATCAATAAACATAAGGATTTGTATCTGGAGACATGAGTACTTCTATCATCTTGTACTTCAGCTTCAGGTAAAGCATTCAAAGATGTGCCGATCAGAAAATGACCTGGTGTCAACGGTTCTGTGTCTTCTGGATCTTCTGTGAGTGGGTAAATGGGACGGGAATTTAAAATACATTCTATCTGAGCTAGGAAAGTATAAAACTCTTCAAACGTTAGAGATACATTATTAATAACACGTTTTATGTGAAATTTCGTATAGTTCCATTGTCAGAATGTATATGACGAGGAATACCTCTGCGAGAAACGAACCGCTTCAAAGCATTGAGAAAACCATCAGTAGTTAGATCACTAACAAGCTCTAAATGAATTGCTTTCGATGAAAAGCATATGAATACACATAAATACGCCTTGATCGTCTTTCTGTTTCTGAATTTACTGTCCTTTACAAGATAAGGTCCCGCAAAATCTATACCACACACAGAAAATGGTCGTGATGGAGTAACTCTTGATGAAGGTAATTGTCCCATTACTTGATTGAGGTGACGTGGTTTTACACGGAAACAAATGACACATGTGCGTAAAACCCTTTTAACTGCCTGTTTACCATTTAATGGCCAAAACTTTGAACGAATAGCTGCCAACACAGTTTGACAACCAGCATGTAAATTTCTAGCATGTTCTTGTCGAACGATCATGGTAGTTAAGTTATGCTTAGATGGAATAATCATTGGATGCTTAGAATCGAACTCTAATGAGGACTTAGCTATACGTCCACCTACACGCAATATTCCGCATTTGTCCAAAAACGGACTAAGATTGTATAATTTGCAACCCTTAGGTAAATTCAGTGAATTTTTCAACGCCTTTATTTCAGAGGGAAACTCTTGTTCTTGGACGATTTTAATTATTGTTTGTATACTAGTTTCTAATTCATCATCAGTAATTTCACCCACCCTTCGATGAATCAATGAAATCCTGGAATTGTATCCAAAACGAAGTAAGTATGCAACTACCTTTGTTAATTTTTTAAATGATGAAAAACGTTCTATTATATCATCCTTATAATATGGATTATTCGAAATTAAAGAAATCTGTTTTGTTTCAGGTAGTTCTATGTTGTTAGTATTAAGATTAGATGGCCAATATTCTGGTTTTTGAGTAAGAAAGGATGGACCGTGCCACCATGACGATAAATTTCCAATTTCATGTGGATAAATTCCTCTCGATATATAATCAGCTGGATTATATGAGGTAGGTATGTAACGCCATTCGTTGTTTTGAGTAATTGTTTGAATTTGTGCAATTCTGTTCGAGATGAATGTTTTAAAACGGCTAGGATCAGAAGATATCCAAGCAAGCGTTATGCTAGAATCGCACCAATAAATTATTTTATCTATATTCAGATTTAGCGATAAAATTACTCTTTTCGACAATTTAGCTGACAATAAAGCTCCACACAACTCTAGCCTTGGGACACTGATTGTTTTTAGAGGCGCTACGCGTGATTTTGAGCAAATTAGCCTTACTAATATATTTCCGGAATCATTTATTGACCTTGCATAAATACAAGAACGGTAAGCTGATTGTGAAGCGTCACTAAAACAATGTAACTCAATGTATGAACTGTCCTTCAATATTATTTGTCTTTGTACTTGGAGTGTCTCTAATGAACTGAGATTATTGAAGAATTTCAACCATTTTATATGAATATTTTCTGTGATTGGCTCGTCCCAATCAGACTTAATCTGCCATAAATTTTGTAATATCAATTTTGAAGTTAATATCACTGGACCTATAAGTCCCAAGGGGTCGAAAATTTGTGCAATACTAGAAAGTATGGAACGTTTAGTTGGAACATCATTCGTGTTAATAGTTGTTTTATTTTTGAAAAAATCTTGTGAAGCATTCCAATGTATGCCTAATGTTTTATCAGATTGATTCTCGTCCTTAATCTTATATTGTAAATCATTTACTCTGAATGATAAATTTTCGAGTACTTTCGGATCATTTGAAATCCATTGTCTAAGTGAAAAACCTGAATTAGCTAATATACACGTGACTTCTTGAATTAGATTCGATGCTGATTCACTATCTGAAGCTCCACCAATCCAATCATCCATGTAAAAATCGCGTTCGATTGCTAAACTAGCTTTGGGCTTCGAATATTCATTTTCCAATGCAAGTTGTTTTAGGCAGCGTGTTGCTAGAAAAGACGCTGGCGTTGTACCGTATGTTATTGTGTTTAATTTGTAATGGATTAACTCTTGAGAAGGATCTGAACGCCATACAATTCGTTGTAAATTCCTATCTTTCTCGTCTACGAGAACCTGACGATACATTTTAGCTATATCTGAAGTAAATACTACATTGTGAGTTCTAAAACGCAATAATATAGAAAATATGTCATCTTGGATACATGGTCCTTTTTTAAGAACGTCATTCAAAGAAAGATTCGATTTAGACTTGGAAGAAGCATCAAATACCACTCGTAATTTAGTAGTAATCGAAGTTTCCTTCTTAACACAATGATGAGGTAAATAATATATAATACCTTCAGTATCCTCTTTGTGATTGACTGCAGTCATATGATTCATATCAATATATTCCTGCATGAAATTTGAATAATCTATATAAAGTTCCCTATCTTTAGAAAACCTTCGTTCAAGAGAATGAAATCTCTTGATTGCTTCGAATAAATTATCTGTTAATGAAATGTAATTCTCCTTTACTGGCAATCTTACGATAAATCTGCCTGACTCATCCTTATTAATATTTTCTATAAAATGATTCTCGACTTCTAGTTCTTCCTTGCTATATTTTACTTGTTTTGTATCAACTTCTTCAATAAACCAAAATTTCTCGAGTTGACCTTGTAAATCTGTTTTTGTAAAATTACATATACTTGTTGTTGACTCATGATGATAAGTTATAGGACCTGATATAATCCAACCAAACCTAGAATTCTGCAGAATTGGACCTATTTCATTTAATTTTATTTGTCCATACAATAAAAGATCATAAAATACTGAGGCACCTATTAATAGATCAATATCACCTGGTATATGAAAGTCAGGATCAGCCAAAGTAATATCACTTGGTATTTCGAGTGATGACATGTTTAAATGAAACTGAGCTAATTTGTCTGTGATTTTATCAATGATTAAAAAATTCAAATCCGTTTGAAAATTAGAAGTTCTAGACTTGATCTTAGCTTTAGTTAATTCATAAATATTCGTGTTCACTGCATTAATTCCTGATATTGGAATTTTAGTCTTTGTTGATTTCAAATGCAAAGAATTGAATAATTTTGTTGTAATAAAACATGATTGACTTCCACTATCAAGCAAAGCCCTGGCACTTACAACTCTACCTCTTTGATCAAAAATATCCAATTGTACCGTAGATAATAATACAAATGAATTATGCATGCAATATGCACTTACTTGTTTGTTATGACTTGCTGATCTGCTTGTATTATTGTCAGAACTCTGTGATGCACTTGCATTTTGTGTGTGATCCTGATTTATATGTGCTTGTTGTAAATGTAGTAATGTATTATGTTTTTTATTACAGGTTCGACATGGACCCAAATAACATTGCTGTGGTGTATGGCCTAACTTCAAGCAATTTGTGCAAGCCTTTCTATTCCTAATTTCTGTAATTCTGTTATTGATTGGCAATTTAAGAAAATCTTCGCAATGAAATATTTGATGCTTTCCCTTACAGAATATGCAATGAGGAGGTGCTTTATAATTGTTATCAGTAACTAAATGTGTTTGTGATTTAGATTCATTAGATTTTTTGTAGTTATTTGTATTATATTGCGTTTGATTACCTTTGTTATCTAATGATTCTAATAAGTGACAACGATTTGTTAAAAACAAAATAAATGTATCTATTGTTGGAGATATTTCATTGTTTGAATATATTTCCCATTCTCTTTTGGAATTTATATCAAGCTTTGATGTCAATAAATATATCAATAAGGTATTCCATTGATCAACAGGCTCATTGAAATTTCTCAATGATCTAAAATTCTTTTGAAAGTTGTCCAAAAACTGCCTCAGTGATATATGAGAATCTTTATTTACCGTATGTAGATCGAATAAATTTTTAACATGTGTTTTTATAATAAATTTTTTGTTCTCAAACCTAGCCTTTAAAAGATCCCAAGCAACTGTGTAATTAGCTTCATTCACCTCAAGAGCTTGAATTACTAGAGCAGCTTCACCTTTCAATGATGCTTGTAAATAATAGAACTTTTGCACATCATTTAGAGTGAGATTTTCATGAATTAAAGTTCGGAATGTATCATAAAACTGAGACCATTTGTCATAAGATCCAGTAAATTCAGGAAGAGCAAGTTGCGGTAATTTTATGTTAAACTGTGGTACTATATTCTGATCTATAATAGACTTTGCAGACGCTACACTTGAAATACTTTTATCTGATTTGGCATCTGCCTCATTTTGCAAAATATATTGTTTTGCTATGACTATAGCGGCATAATATTTGTCTTCCACCTGTATACGCTCATCAGTCTGTTTGTCAATATGCTCCTCATCTAATAATTCTATTTCATCCTGAACCGTTTCAAATTCATTGAATACCTGTTCTACCTTTGTTAGTCTGAATTGAATTTCATTAACCCTAATATCCTGCTTACTCTGAAATTTGTCCACAAAATCGAAAAATCTGGTGATTTGCCTTTTAATTTGACCCCTACGTGCTTTGAGTTCTTTAAGTCTATCATCTGCCATAACTGATAATTATATAAAAATGTTAGTAATATAAAATATGATGAATATAATATCAATTGAATTTAGACACAAACTACTTGCAGTAAGTATCTCGTAACCTATACGTCTTGAATAATTTTAACAAACCCACACAGATAGAATGAATTCTTTTGATTTGAACAATATGGAGTTTGGGATGGGAAAATGGAATGGAAAAGGACTCACGTTTTTCTCTTATATCCGGCTCATAAGACCAATCTTTAAATGTAAAGTCTTGTGTCGCTTAGTTAAGTGGACTGTATCTTCTGAAGTATAATCAAACACAATCTTGTTCGATTTGATTTGTATTATATTGAATATAACATTAATAGTATATTATAATAGTTTATATTGCTCAATGCAACAAAAAACAAACGTTGTTGAATTATATTTTTTAACAAACTTTTTAAAATTAGACAAGCGTCACTTTTCCAGAGCCGACCCGCTTTCTCTACATAATTATGTAGCATAGAATATGTAACACAGAACTCCATCCAAATCATCGAAGCCACAACAATGATTTTTTGCGGTAGACCCATACTCACTTATTTCCCAATACTTTCGTACTTTTCTATATTTTTGACATCTCTATTGATTCTAATGTATACAATTCGAAACTTCAGGTTTGATTAGTAAAGTGCTGAGACTATCTGAATCGGGTAAGGTATGACCTGCTTGTGAAAAATGGTTAGCAAAGGTTGAGTCTGTTTTGTTGAGTCTGAAAGAACAGAAATGTTCTTGATATCAAGTTTAGAATTACCACAAGTACTACCTACATAAAAGTTATCGCAGTTCTGGCAAATTAGCTTATAAACTTTAGTTTTGCTCGCAGAATATCGAATAATTATATTAATGCACAAATTGTTGTTGTCTTAAATCACACTCTAATTTCCTTGGATCTTCCTGTTCCCGAGTTTTCGATGATCCCTTAGTCTCAATTGTGATCTAAATATCTCTATATTCATATTTATACTTGTAATGTTATTGCTTCCTTCATAATTTTTTATCTGTTTGACAGTGGCACTTTGGTGATGAAACTGTAGTAAGCTTATCATGTTATTATTGAAAGTGGTATGGCGCTAAAATGACGGTTTCTACCATCTATTTTTTGAAACGTATGTTTGCTTACGATAACGACATAAGCACATGACACTATCAACCTAAATATAGACACATAATAACAGTTATAATATTATTAATAACGAACGCTTTTATTGATAGAAAGAAAAATTATACATTGGCAAAATTGAAAAATGAATAGGCCAAGTTTGCGTTTGTGTCAATCACAAGGGGTCAGACGAATGTTCTATTGTGGATGAGGTTATCGATTGTGCTTGATTTGAATTTTATCATATGCAGTTTGAACCCAGACGCGACTGTGATTCAGACGGAAATGCATTTATTTACACAGAATTTTCTAATAATTTATTAGATCTCCGGAGTGGGAGCGGAATCACGTGTGATAGATGTTGTATGTAGGTACGAGACAGACGTGAAACTCTGATGTATAGGCAACCCGCAGTCTTATTTACGAGCCAACTCTAATACACGATATCTATCTATGGCTAGAATGTTATGAACGATTCCCGTGGGATCTAAGCCTCGTGCGCGCTGCATCGCCTGATTCCATGATTGACGTTCACGCTCTACGTTTCGGACCTCGCGACTCTATACAGTTTCATGGAGTAGACAAATCGATCTTCGGTAATTCCAGTTTCATGTCATATTCACGTCAGTTTATGTCACACAAAAATCTGTGTTCTGTTCTCTGATTTATCACGAATGAACACCTATAAAGTAACTTTTTCTTTCATATTCAGTGAAACCATATATAGTGTCCAAAGTATCATAGATTATATATATTTTCAGAATTACGTCGGCAATATCCGGAAGAAAAGAATTCGTCTGATTGATGATGTCATACTTACCAGTTCATTGAACTCTGTAGAACATCGTAGATCCTTTCACTTGGGTGAAGAGTTCCTCAACTTTGCCGTTCGATAGAAGAATTAAGTCTGGTAGAGAGAAGTTCCGTGGGTCTCGAGCTTGACAATGGATTGATGACTAGCTTGAGCTCGTCCAGTTCGCCTATGTGGAATCTGTCGTGGTGAGAGACAATGTGAACATCGACAACATGGAAATTGTGAAGACAAATTAGGAAAGACTGGTCTCAGAAAGTGAGGCACCTGGTTAAAGCCGATGCCAAACTGCTGACACAGATACTGACAGGACCCGGCCGGTTTAGCTACCACCTCCACAAGATAAACCTCACGATTCGCCTTTGTGCAGGTGCTGCGACTGGTAAAACGGAACATCAAAGCACATTTTTTTGCAGAGATCCGGAGCCTGGATACGAATATGGTGAACACACCGGACTGGGAACCTATCTCACCTACCTCTGAAGCCAGATGAACACCCTCGAGTGGCAACCCGTTTACTAGGAAGCTTGAATAATATATCAGGAAGTTAGTGTCAACCACTTTAGGAATCATTCACCGGAGGAGAATGATGAACACTATTAGAATTCATTTACATATTAAACAAGCTGCTAAAATTTAGCAGAAAAGGATCTAAAGGAAGCAAGTGATTCTCAGAATACTGTTAGTTAAGATATATCTTATGATCAGATTCGAAACGACAAGTTGATCGCTTGCTATGATTCGAACAAAAGTCTTGCACCCTGTCTTCTCCTTCTCCTACAAATTACTCACGAAATCATGACACAAGACGTGCAGAACGCAGTCGTTTTTCATCAAACATGTGATTTAGAATATTAATTTGATATAATGTTCATTTATACCTTCATCGTTGAATCTAGCGTTAGAATCGAATTTCACATCTTCGAAAATGCTAATTCAATAGCATACCACATTCCATTCCATAAATTCATTGTTCAATTTTCATTCGTATCTCGTGTATTCTAACAGATGGACGATGACAGTTCTCTGTAAAATGAGAGTGTAGAGTATGAACAGCAAAAAGGTTTGCGGTTTGTGGAACAACGGAATTTAATATGGTGGAACTTGTCGTTAAATAAGTACAAGTCTATCCACGTTTTCAGGATACGCTACCGGCGCTCCCGCATTTAACGCCAATTATAATAGTTACCAACAAAGCTTTGAGTCGAACTAGCGCAAAATGAAAAATAACAATATCTTTGTGGACACTACGTTGAATCGATCCTCGTTGTACTCACATATACCATCTAATGTAAATGTTCCATGTTTTTACTGATGAAATATCGACTGACCCCCAATTACATAATGTCCTGCCATACATAACTCAACAATTATAAGCTGCCGTTCTAGATCGCATGAAAATATAATCAATACCTATCTACAATAATTAATATGATTTATCTGTTCCCACTATGGTAATTATTCTATTGGTACATTGCCTTATGGCAGGTAAGAGAGCTACTTACCTCCCGTGGGTGAAAAAGTGATTTCGAAGATTATTAGAATTAGTAACGAAAGATTTGGATAACTTCCCTCGCATTTATTGGATACCACATTTTTCTCTGACTCATTCTTTGTAAAAACCTGATGCGACGTAATAGTATTGCAAGCTACAGATGACGTATCGTTGTGAAGAATCCTGTTAGCTACTTTATTTTCGTTACACAGACTGTCAACAACATAACTTTCAGCAATCGTCGCTGATTTCTACCCACGGTGTCTCTTGATTCCTGTATTATCCAGTAAAGTTGACGGTCTTCTCCTGAATGTACGTTTCGAAATTTTCAAGAGTCAAAAAGAGCGCTATTGCGTTAGGAATCATAGAAAGGGCATTTACCTTATTGATAACGCAAAAGAAGCGTGTACACTACCTGGACTAGTAGTAATTGTAAATGTAGTGACACCCCATTTCTATAATCTGGAATATTAACAACAATGATGTCGCTGTAATCTTTGTGCTTGATGTTGTTCAACATTAGTTTACACTCATCAGAGCGGCATGCTCTTGCAATACCCAAAACCACCACTACTGCTATCAGTGCTATCATAATCAATATGATACGCAATATTGAATGCCTGCAAGAGAAAATCATTGACTTGTTCTCTTGCGAATACCCTTGATTTTTTAGGTAGTTGTAGCCATCATTATTGCATCTCAAAAAAGCCGTTAGCTTAGGATACTCTGATATCAAGGGGCACGGCAGTGCCCCCGCCAAGTCGAGCGCGAAGCAAACACTGCCCTACCATCCTTTACTGGAACCATTACGCCGCATTTTCAGGCCCCTATTTGAGAACCTCTGGATAAGACCAGAAGGCAGAAATTCGTCATCCAGTAAACTATAAAATCCCATACTTCAAATAAAAAATTTCAAGTCTGTAGGTTAAGCGAAAGCATAGTTTCACATTTATGACACTCACTCATTCACTCACTCACTCATGATCATCATAATAGAACTAGTGCTTCCCATAAACTCAGAGAGCTGAAATTTGGTACAGAGTTAGGGTTTAATGGCCACATAAAGGGAAAACTATAAAAACTAGGATAATCGAAGATCTGGAGTACCTGGTGACCCTTATTTGAAAACACAAGAGCCTATTTGTGTCCTTAATAATATCTATGAAATGAAATGGTCTGCCACGGACATTATATGTGACCACGGTCGTATATGTGTCTATCAATGTATCAGCTGTCTGTCATATAAACATAAACGTTACGTGTTTGATTTCGCAAGATAATATCGTAAAAAATGTCGATAATATTAAAAGACGATGATGAAGTTAGTGGCTACCAAGTAGTTGATATGCCCAAAGACGGGTCTTGTCTCTTCCATTCAATATCTTTCTTGGTGTATGGTAGAACTGACTCAACTCGCAGTATCAGATCTGCTATAATTGCATACGTTGCTGAACATTGGGACGAAATGCAAGTGTACACGTGTAATGCTGATGGTGAAATGAATCAATATGCCCACGTTTCTACAAAAAGAAGTGAAATCCCACCAAAAACATTCTGTTGGAGCTGCTTGTTTATCTCTGAAAAGTAATGAAATCTAGACAAAGTCGTACCAAGTCTAAGGTTCCTTACTGCGATTTCTTTATCATTATAGTGAATGTTGTGTGACTTTGCCGTTGAAGGGTACACAAGGGTAGAAACCAGGTGCTCCATGACACCATTGCACCAAGCTGTCGCCAGAACCGCTACCCATTGACGATGGAAACTTGCTACTTGGAAAACGTTGGTTCAATAACCAGTCAATTGTAGGCTTGATAAAACTGCATATTTCAATAATATTTATGGGTCGAGCCTGGAACAAACAGTATAAAAAATTATTTCCAATACAGACGGACTTCTAATCATTGATAGAAGTCTGTCTGTACGTCTATTTTATGTTAGATCGGTGGTCGATTTGACGCTCCAAAAAGAAGAGAGCAGAAGTCAATGCTGAATGCATGTGTTGCACAATCAACAACAGCCTAAAATGAGGCCCATTATGGGCTATTATCTTGCTTAACAAACATAGGTAGTTACAACAGATAACATTACGTGTAAACAAAATTGACTTGTACCCATTAACGTATAAAGAATGTTCAACGGCCAAGTCACACAACATTAACTATAATAATAAAGAAATCGCAGTAAGGAACCTTAGACTTGGTACGACTTCATCTAGATTTCATTACTTTTTAGAGATAAACTAGCAGCTCCATCGAGACTTGGCTAGTTTTTTACAGAATGTTTTTGGTGGGATATCCCTTTTTTCCTGTATGAGAATACTTGACTTGACACAACTTTGAATTTGCCGATTTCTGCATGGAATATGCCATTTCTGAAACACCAGTATTTTTGATCTGACACCTGCCGACTTTTCGGGCAATACATTTTCACAGGCAGCATTTGCTCAGTTTTTCATTTGAATATCCCTCATTCCGAAACAATAATTCAGATTCAACATAAGCATGTATTTTGTGTAACAGATTATCACAATCTGTCTATTCTATGAGCAGAAACTAGATTGTATCGTATGTCATTCTAATATACCGCATCGGAATATATATTCTGTATCAGTTCTTGACCAATCGGAAACGGCTTAGCTACGTTCTTGAAGCAAATAATTATCTCGATCCACGCTTTGTCGTTGAATACAGCATTCATATGACGACCTTTGTTCTGGTTATAATAGTAAAAAACTCGCTACGCATTTATTACGTTCATCATATCAAGTGACAGTTTGCTCTGTTTGCGGAACAGTAAGTTCGACAATACTATTATTATTAATCAATTAAAGCTTGTTAGAGAAAGTATAGTTCACTCACACGTTTGGAATGAGATATTCCACGCTCGCGAATCGTAGGGTTTGAGTGTGAGTTTGAGTGGGGGTCTACGTGGGGGTGGTTGTGGTTGTGGGTGTGGTTGTTTGAAGGGTGATGACTTCAAGTACCTGAGATGGTCGATCATTACCGAATTGGGACATTCAACTCAACTGTAGCAGAATAAATTTTGCAAGAGATCGGACCAGTGATCTTGCATTGACCGGTACCACGGAGGTTGGAAGCCCCCGAGTGTGAAAACTCCGTTCGACCGCTTGGTGTAGGTGAGGGTAGTGGTTAAAAGCCGCATGCTGTCTAGCGGGTGTTGGAGAGTAACATTATTACAATCCTTCACCTTCGAAGGGTGAGCTGCGTTCTCAGATCGGGAACTGACCATGCGTAGCATTGGATAGGGTCCCGTCCTGACCAGTGGGGTCCGGAAAATCATTCTCTCGGACATTACTGACAGGTAAGTAGTGCGATTGAGTCCTCGGGACTGAAACTTCACGTAAAACTAATATTGGTGAATCTGTGAGTGTTGGTGTGAGTGTGGATGTGGATGTGGATGTGGATATGGGTGTGGGTGTGGGCGTGATTGCACCATTCCTACTTCGTACGGATTTGAAATATGTCAGATCGCTTTAAAGTGGTGAAATTTGAAACAGTATTGTCTTAGGCCGCGGTAGCACCTTTCGGGTAGTATTTCTGGTATCCATTTTCATTTTTTCAAATAGAATTATGGTATTTTATTGAACCATAAGGAAAACCGTGCATTTCTGGTTATAAATAGATATCACAGCGGCAGTGTCTCGCATTGTCATTTCAAGATTCATCTACTGTATGTCATTATTCTGTGGAAGTCCAAAACTTCTCAATACTGTGGTCTGGAAGCTATTTTGTTAACAAAAGTGAGGGGAGTCATGTGATCAATCGATCATAGAATATAATCCAGTCTCTACTGACGAGTTTCCTCATATTTTAATGTCGTCAGGATGATAATATAAGCTCACTCACCTCTTTGGTAGAATTGTATTTCACTACATGGTCATTAGACCATGGAATAATCCGATATCTTGTGTTTACTCATTATCTACATGATCCATATGTAGTTGATATGCAAATTGTTATAATGCATGCTATCATCTGAGTATCTCGTATGTTGATTCAAACATTGTTTCTAATTCGTACATTGAACGCTCCGTAATTGGTACAATTCAATAACGAGTTTCCCCTGTTTTCCATGAATGTTCATAACTGTCAATATCTATCCTTGAGCGTTACACTCAACCAGACGGTATTATCCAGACGAAACATATAGTATATAGTACATATAGTGTATGGTATTTGAGAAGTAGTATGATATAGGAAATGATGCATGTGAATCCTATTTTCATGGAAGTAAAGCACAGCAAAGAATGCCTACAATGATAAAAAAAAGTTTCTTCTGCGATATCGCCACTCCAAAATTCCTAAAAGTGGCGAGGAGAAACATAAAAGGTAAAGAAAAAATCTAAATAAAAATGTTAACACTGTGGATACACTATAACCAAATAACTTATCCACTAAAAATACTGAAAACTGAGTACTGAGGGCTTTTCATCTACCAGCTTAATCTAATAATGGCTACCTGGTAGACGAAAGGTCCTCATCAGTACTTCAATAGTATTTTTAGTGGATAAGGGTGATTATTTCTTACGTTTAGTGTTTGTTGTTGTTGAACTATTTTGTTGAAATTTGATTGAAATCAGTTTCAAGTTAAATTTACTGTAAAAGTTCTCAATGCATACTTTGGAAGTTATGATTTTTGAAATTTTTCAGCACTTCGAAAAATGTTTCGTTATTACACGATTCCTCTGGTAAAAAGGTAAGTAGGGTCACCAAACAGCAAACGATTTTTCATCAAAGTTTGAATATCATAAAACCTCTCGTATTTCTTTATACTTCTACTATACGAGAGGGAAAATTATAATGTCCGAAGAACATCATCTGAGTAAGCGGTGAAATGTTGGGAGAAGAGATGAGCATTAGAATTATTCGAATTATTCTCCAACTTGAGCGTATGTTTGGGATCTGAACTTCAAACCTGTGAACGGTACTCCAGGACAGGTCGAATCTATGTTTTGTAGGTTATGAAGAGCTGCTGGGATGTAAAGTAGCACGAGATTTTCCAAAGTTGTCAACAATTCTATGAGAAATAAAATGCTGCAGGATTTTCTGCTCTAGAACGATTTTAAAAATAGCTTAAGTAAATTTAACGTAACATACTCTTCAGTCTCCGTCTGCGAAAAGTATGATAAGAGGTGAAACCTCTCATTTACTGAACTAATCGAGTATCAGAATTTATTGTAGCGGTTGAATTGCAATATGATTCCAGCGTACAGTGTTATTAAGAGCCTAATATAATCCAACTTCTTCATAGTTATAGATGGAATTGAAATGACCAATACTGTCGAACACTTTGTCATCCTTATAATCCCTATCCCTATTTGGATTGTTATTTTGTAGAATACTGACGCGTCATATACGAATATGTGGTTCAGATATATTGATAAAATCGATAAGAGAGGAAATGATCTACCGAGCTTATGAAGAGCTGCGTTCAGAATAGAAAACATTTTCGCTTTTCAGACGTTAAACCTGTCTTAGGAGATATTTGCTCTTGTCCGTTTATATCGAATAAAGAGAGAAATTTATATTTCTTGAGAAATGGAAAATATAGCTTGGGTGTCAATATATGAAGTAAGGTTTATTTATATCTTTCGTGTGAAAGGTGGCATAAGCTAATCCCTACGAATATCGTGAATAGCAAATATTATAATCATTTCAAACCTGTGATATCAATGTTAATAATAGAACGAAATTGGGGTAATAATGTTATTTTTAGTTCAATAATCGAAAAATCAGTTTTCGATTATGGCAATAACTCTAAGAAAGACGAAAACGTTCATGTTCATGCATCATCAACATGCAAACAATGTTATCTCAATTCAGAAACTCGAATTGGGCAACAAAATGATCCCAAATATGAAATTACTTCTTTACATTTCAAAGAAGATAACTATTTTTCTATAAGGTAGATTATGTTTTGCTTCAAAGTTTTTCATAGCTTAATTTTCCCCGTATTATAGCCAATCAGGCTTTCTTCAGAGAGAAACAATGAACAATTAGACATTCTTGTCATCGTGATGTGAGTCTTTCAAATTGTTGATTCGATAGGTCGAGTTATTCCCCTTTTATAAATGAATTATGGTGTCATAAATTGAAAATGCGGAGCACTGGAAAAATTCCGCCTACGCTAATAGATTGCACCCGAAA
The DNA here is from genome assembly GCA_958510875.1 of Endomychus coccineus. Taxonomy (NCBI): domain Eukaryota; kingdom Metazoa; phylum Arthropoda; class Insecta; order Coleoptera; family Endomychidae; genus Endomychus; species Endomychus coccineus. The sequence continues at coordinate 4,047,502 of OY294069.1, read as the reverse complement.
AAGTGCCCATATGATGTTCACTTACGAGGCGATAGCTTCAACATTAAAAATGTTACGAGGCCTTGTTGAAATCCTGAAAAATCGAGTATTTGGCAAAAGCGCCTAAGCAAATTACACGAGACAAAATTCATAGGCATCCCCACATTTATGTAAAAAAAAACCTGGAGGATGCACGTTATGTTTTTTCTAGCACGAATATTAATGGAGATATCCTATAGGGACATCCAATTTGGTTCATGCATAGAAGCGTCATCTACAATGTACGAGGGGTCATTCAAAGGATTACGTTTGTCAAATGTCTGGACTTTGTGTGCCAAAGCCGCTTTCTTTTTCTGAATGTTAGTAGCGATTGACAGGCTGCAATAATTATTAAGCGAAGATATCGAAGAATGTAAAATAGAATAGCGTAACTTGGATAAATAATATATTTTATGGTATACGTCATTGTGGAAGTTCGAAATGTTATTGATTTCGGAAAACTAACCAGCGAAAAAAAATTTAGTAGCTAAACTGCGGAAACATTGCTGCACGATATTTGGAACTTACGTTACAGACACGAGTGGCAATGTTATCCCAGGTTAGTAAGAATATGTGGATATTCACCAGTTACGGTTTCTCACAGTAACAAATACACCAAACAGGGAATTACAGTTCAGAAATAACACTGAAAAATATTCTTCATTCAATCTGTGGTGCTGCTGTCGATTAATGAGCAAATAAATTTTTTTTGGATGGAAGGTTTGATTGTTCGCAAGATTGTTTAATTTTAATGTAGATTTGCCTACCCAGATTACGTCCAGGAATATCCCGGAGGGGGCTTCTTCTATTCAAAAGTGAAAATAAAATATGATACCCACAACAACTATCATCCTTTAATAAATCAACTTTTTACTCAACATGCAACCAAATATAAGATTACAAATTGGAACAAATTGTTCAAAATAACAGCAATTTTAATTTTGTCGGTGGGTATTTTCGATTTTATTCAAACAGTGAACACCATTTATTCCAAAAACGCCTGCTCTGATCTAAATTGTGTGTTTCAAATTGAACGAGGAGTCAACGAATAGGGAAATTTTTGAAAAATTACCAGTGGCGTAAGATATAAGGTGGGAAAAGGGAAGTAAAGCCTATTCAAATATGTTACTGGACAATCATTCTACAGTAAAATAATAGGTATCTATTTCAGGAGTAATTGAACTAAATATGATCAAAATCGCTGCCGCGGTCGGAGTTACCATAAAAAACTATTTCTGAAATCAAATTTTAAAGGACTCTTAGGTAGCTTTTATGGAAGAATTTATATCATGCGTATCGACTTATTCTCCGATGTGCTATCGACTGCTGACATTATAAGGGACAGCCTATATAGTGAATCATTAATTAGAAAGAAAATTTACTGGTGTCGGACAATACGTTTGGACAGTATTTGCAATCACATCATCTGTGCTTTTCCAAGAGAGTCGCAGACAACAGACGAGAGTGAAATGGATAACTTGAAGGTAGTCTGGAAGCCAAAAGGCATGTGTGTGAAATCCTAGAAGTTGACCTAAATGAAAAAAACATAAAAAGCAGGCAGTATTCGTGCTGAATATGAAATCAGTCTGTCAGTACGCACTCCAGATATGATCTAAGGAAAGGGGACTTCGTCTCCTCCATTTTACGTTTTATGTATCCGGGACTTACTTAATGTCATGTCACACACGAGACAGTTAGAGATGAATTTTTCGTTGTGCAAACGTTCTATATCGCATAGATAAATCGCAAACACTTTGTCATTCAACGGAAGAAATTTACAAAATGGAAATACTGCCAAGACATACCACTGGAACGACATTATTTATATTAGCGATCGATTTCTATTATACAAGCTACTTTAAAACGATGGAGCTAAGGATCACTCCGCCAACCAACACTGAACTTATTCAATATCGTTGATTGCAATTTCGAAAATGTTCATTTTCAAAACATGCGAGAGATGACATACGGACACATACATAAATGTATTTATTGGTACTAAACAAATAAACTTTTTCTGGAAATAGTTACAGGATAATAAATGAGGTTCTGAGTAAAATTCATTAGAGAAATTTAATTTGATCGACCTGGGGTACAAAACATTGATTGAATGTTACCATTCATGAAGAAAGCGTTTGATTATATGAGCAAAATGTTCCTTATAACGAGTTGAGATGTTTCTTCTAGTTTGAGCCACATAGCATTTTGAACAAGACTCACAATTGATTTCGTAAATCCCGGATTTGTCGAAATCGAAAACTGTATCAAAGATGTTGTCTAAACGGTATTTTAGCTTGTTCATACCTCTATAAACTGGTTGTATTGCAAATTTAGGAAACAAACTATGGAATTTTCTAATTACTGAAAACTGATAAGTGAAACTTTTGAATTTTATTGAAGTATTTGAAAGTAGTGGCTCTTATTTGGTTAGTTTGGCTACTTTCCAATTTCCTTTTTTATTTAGAAATCGAATTATTGATCAAAGATTTGTGGCTACCATTCAGCAACTTTTGCTGAAGTTTCTCAACTTTGTTGTTATACTTTTGCTGGCTAAAGGGACGTTCAATAATTCATGAACTAGACTATTAAGCGGAGCTATTTTATATCTAAATGATGTGGCTGAATCCGCCGGAGAATACCTATTTGATTGTTTTTTGAGTGGGAGTTCTGTATACGTCGAAATTCATGTGATTACAATCTTTTATAATGTTAACATCAAGGAAACGAAGCTGATTATCTGTTTCTATTCCGACAGCGAATTTCAGTGAATCAAATTGGCTATTAGGAGTGTTCAAAAGGCTATGTAAATTGAAATTTCCAATTGTAATCGCGAAAATGTCGTCAAGATATTAATACCACACTTTTGGAAACTGATTCAATTTTGATTTTGAAGAGGTTTCAATTTCGCTTAAGAAAATATAGACCAAACCAGGATAGAGTGGATTGCCCATTGCACATCCTCTTGGCCATATAGAGGAAAATAATGTTGAAAAATCAGCAGTAACCGAACATATTTTGAATATATGTCACATTGTTCCTCACGAATGTTTATCACTTTTAAAACACAGTACAGTCAAGTATCTAGGTAATTTAGAAGGAATGGAGATCTATAAGCGAAAAGGGAATTTATTAAATTCCTATCATCTTCAGCTGAGGATAACCGATGTTTTGCATCTTCATCCTCAAATAGTATTCAAACAGGCACATTTTGATTTAGGATTTAGCTAAATCTGATGATGATGATTTCTAAGATTTCATAGAAGTTTTGATGCGTTGCTTTCTATCAGAACTTTATGGTTAACCTTATTACATGTGTCCATAGAGACATAAATAAAGAAATCAAAATGTTAAATTTGACTAGGTAAAAGTCCATATACATAGTAGTCTTCTATAAGTGTAAACATCTGATGAAAAAAGCTTCCCAGTTTAATCTTTAAGTTAGGTGAGAGATATAGTTGATGATGGTGTTAGTTTCTCAAAGTTTTGAAACTTTTGTCATTTTTCCCAAAGTTCTTCTTGATGTAATGGCCAAATCTTTTCAATTGTAAATTACGTATACCAAATTTGATAAGATATCCAGTCCTACCTTGTGCAGGAGCATAGATGTTCAAGTAGAGACAATCCTCGCTCTGATGTTGCAGATACGGTAACAGCCTCTTCAGATATTCCAGCCGGCCTCTGGGCATTCTCTTCAAAGCTGCGGTTTCATTGTTTATATCCGGTAATCTCTGAGGACAAACTGGGCTAAACTTGTCGGCAACTTTGACACCCGACCACAGAGCCCCCGTGACCGGAGGCATAAAACGTAAGCTACCCAATGGGGGACTGGCGTACGGGATCCCCCGGAAAACTTCGACGGGTTCCAAGTGTTTCGAGTCCAACGTCACGATCACACCACTAACGTCTCCGTATTTGGTCCGCACAGTTCGCGAGGTTAACGGTGCCCTCGCGTCGTTAACCGGATCTCCCTCGACCGAGTCCCTGTATATGATGAAAATCAGAACGCACAAACTCTTCACGAATAACGGCAAGCAAGCCGCGACCGCGCTCGTCATCGTCGTTCTTCGAGTGTCAAGTTTTCAATTGTTTGAAGCGCGGCACGCGACTCGATTCTTTCGCCAGCTTTTCCAACACTGATAACTCACGATCATTATGATGAAACTAGGACGCGTTCTACAGAAAGTGTAACTTATTTCTCCAGTGACACTGTGAGGACATTCTTAATCGGAAATCACATGAATAACACAACACACATAATTAGGTTAGCGCATGAAGGAAAAGAGGGATTTTCCGCAGTCCGTTCGGAAAGCGTCGATGAAATATTCAGCAATAATGTGCGATAGCGACGACGCGCTTCAAGGCTGCAGGACGACTGACGTCGCGAGGTTCTGGATAAGGTCCTGCGCAGCAGCGCCCTCTAACTGCGCGCACGTTCAAATGTTTTCTCCTGTGTGAGCTACACTCACACACTTCGATTTATTAACTCTTAAAGAAAGTAGCGATAACATTAAAAGCTGGTTTATTCTAATAAACACCTTCGTTAAACTCAAAATCGCCTAAGAAGTATAATGAGAGCCGTTGATCATCGTTATCTTCGAAGCATTATGCTTCAGCAATATAATACTGGATCCACTCAACGTTTAATGCGGATTTTAAGGTTCTATACCCGAACGTCTGAGATGGTTTCATTATTTGTTTCTATTGCAGTTACATACTATCAATGTTAAAGAATGGGTCTTATATTACACTTTACTTATATGTAAATTCTTGAGAAATAGGTCACTATAACACTAACTTGTACTACATTTTCGTCTCAACGTACGTTTTGGTCTTACTTAGAAGAAAATTAATTAACATCAACTAAAGTACAAAATTTTTCAAACGAATAATTGCACAAGGAACGAAGCTTCTTCATTGAGTTAATTTCAAATAAAAATATCTACGTCGCAAACTGTGATTATATAGTTAATAAAGTACTTAAGTCCTTAGGTCTTATAAAGAGAGTTTCTATCGATTTTGATAACATTGTTTCTATAAAATATCTATACATAGCATTGGTGCGGCCATACCTTGAGTATTGCTCTTCTATATGGTTTCCTTATAATAATCATCGCATGAGGATTGAAAGGGTTTAACATAAGTTCTCAGTATTGGCAGCCTATAAAATGGATATTGGATTTCGTGACTATAATTTCAATTACGACTTGGTTGAGTCAGTGGCGGCTCCTCGAAGGAGGCTAAGGAGGCTCAGCCTTCTCACCAATTTAAATTTTACAATTAATTCCCCGTTCTCAGTCGTTATTTTTAAACTGGCAACAGTGACCAGAGGCTAGATTCTCTATATATCTCAAACGCTAAATACGTGTGGTCAACACAGTTGCCATTTTCCAAGCAGTTCAATTGCTAGATAGGGTAAAAGAGCGAATATGGCAACACCCTATGGAGGCTAGCTTCTCGTACGGAATCGTCGGTCGAATGAAATACGATTACTTGCTACCGCCCTTCCGCTAGAAGAATGCGACACGTGTCGTGTTCCGTTAGTTCTTGTTTTTGTACCTCGAGGCGAAGTAAGGTTAAGTAGTTAAGTTATAATTTATCTAATCGGTGAACGTTAAAATGATGAGTGACTTAGTTGCTGGGTTCTTAGAAAATCCATTTAGTGGATTAACATATGATAGAAAAGAGTTTTGTTAAAAATAAACGGCCTTTACCGGATTTGAAAGGATTAGTGGTGACGATGACAGGTATGTTTCAAAATAAAAATACACAATAAATTATATTGTTTGCTATTCACATCTGATACAACTTCATGTTGGGGACACTCGGGTTATGATGATTTGAAAAATTTAGCTCGTGGTATAGATAGACATGAAAAATCGCAGGAACATATTACATCGAGTTTAAATAAACCGGTAAACAGAATATTATTAAAGGAGGAAAACATATAATTTGGTAGACAAGAAACTACATTATAAACAACTTTTTTTATGAAATTTTAGATACTATTAAAGGTCAAATTGAGATTCGATTTTCCGATTTACATGAATTGAAGTTTTTCGACTTGACGAAAAGAAGATTTTTCGAATCTTGTTCAAAAGAGTTTCTCAATACACTTTTAGATAACTCAGTTCTAAAATGAAAATTTTTTGATAAAATAGCACTGCACAATGAATTGTGGGTTATATACCTACTCGGATAAAGATATTTTAGGTCAGTACGACATTCACGCCGATATGATAAAACATATGATAGACAATGATTTGCGACAAGTTTTACCTCAGTTTTATAATCTACTTTGTTTGACAGTCACCATTCCCTGTCACGTCGGCATCGGTGGAGAGATCATTTTCTACTCTCAACCGAATTAAAACTCACATGCAAAATACAATGGGCCAAAATCGTTTATACAATGTTAGTTTGATATCTATTGAAAAAGATTTAGTAAAACACTTAAAACAAAATGATACATTTTATGATAATATTATTGATGATTTTTCGCAAACTAAAGACCGTAGAATTCCGTTAATATATAAAAAAGTTTATAAAAATAATAAAAAAAAACAAAATATGAAAAATTAAAAAAAAAAAAATATCATAAATCCAAAGAAAAAAAAAACTAACAAAAAAATTTTTTGCCAAGAGAAACTCCACACCTCCACGTTGGTTCTTGCTTGGCAACAATTAATTTTGTCACTGAAGTAGCTGGTACGGCCGCTGTGCAAAGGTTAAATTTATTGGCTGAATAGAGTATATTTTTACAAGAACGTTTTATGTCCAGCCTCCTCTCTTAAAAAGTTCACGAGCTGCCACTGGGTTGAGTCTATTCTATTCTAAATATTGAAAAATAACATTACGTAGAAATCATAATGATCTAAAATTTTTGATCAAACTCATTAATGGGTCAGTTAGCTGTCCTGATTCACTATCACAAATTAATTTCCGCATTAACCAAGGAAGTACCCGCTCCGTTAATATTAATATATTCACATACCATATAGCAGAACAAACTAAACAATGCATTCTCCATTTTGTCGTATTTCAACTACTGCAAATCATTATTCAAATCTCAGTTTTTGGAATATTTATTCCGTTGCTTTCCAAAGGGCCTTAACTGGCTCAACATAGATGTTATTACGAATGTATGTGTATATTTTCAATGTAAACTCTTCATTTTATATTCTTGTTAGATACATTATATTTCACTGAATTTCTATACTGTAAAAGGGTTCGTCTCGTTGATGAATAAATAAATAAATGAAACAACCAACATGTGAATATGTATTAGAAAATCACTACACAGTAATATCTCTATAATTAGAAACGTCATATCTCGAGGACGAAGTCAAACCGTCAGACAACCAAAATCCCTTGGACTCCAAGTACAGTGTTGAACAGGTATTCAAAATTTATGAACACGATAGGGGAGGTAGATGCTATACTGATATTACACAATTTTGAATATTATGAAGTAGTACGTAGGAATATGCAGTGTAATATATTGACATTTTTATAATCGATTGATTATTATAATCAAAACAATGTTCAGCAAAGGCGAAGGATTTTTGTAATTGTTTGTTTTCAGTGCTTTTCCACTGATCCGTTTCACAATCGATATTATGAAATCTGTACATTCCATATTGTCACGTTTAATTATTAATTTGTTTGCCTAATTAAAGTAATACAATGTAAAGTCTATAGACGAACATTATGATAGCATTGTTTGTAGTTTGTACTGTCCAATATTTGATTTGTAATGTTATTCGTGATTGTCATTTCGAAAAGCGTACTCGAGCTGTCCTGTAATTTATGTAAACGTGATTGAAACAATAATAAATTATTCGCCATACTGATGTGAAATTGGTATATTCTGTACCACTTATCAACAAAACAAGATACTTGTTCACTTAGGAATAAGTACATTCAAACAAACCTAACAAGATTTTATCCAGAATGGAGCTGTACCATTAATTCAACAAAAATTTTCGGAATATCTACTTTAAAAAATAAGGTATGTATCATGAAGCAATAATCTTCACATTTGATTACCTATAGCAACCTTTGGCTATCATTGAAGTGTCAAATATGTATTGCCGAAGAAACATAAGCTCTGTAAGATGAATGAATCATTTTGAAAACGATATTACAACTACATTTTCTAATTTTCATTCAAATGACCAAGAAACTGATTTTGATAAAATTTTCGATGAATTCATTCCTCACTTCCTCTTGATATTCGACAACAATCTTCCCAAAACCTTATTAAATAATAAGCAACATACTTCAAACAAAAATAATCACAAGATATCGTCTTCTGAAAATGTGAGACGTAGTCTTGATAACTTTAAATTCATCAATCATATTTTTAAACACAGCATGAATCTACAAATTGGAAAATCATTCGAGCAATATAAAGGTCTAATCAACAGAGATTTTGAAAATGAAATAATGAATTATTACTCAAATGTAATCAATAATTCAAACAATAAAAAGGAGAGCTTTTGGAACATGGTAAGTCAAATTAATGGACAAAAAAAAAAAAAAGACGTGTGGCACTCGGGGACTGCCGCGGTAAAGCTATTGCATAGCATTTTTCTCAACTTATGTAATTATAATTATTTATTTATTTTTAATTTATGCAGTATTTTTTTTTCTTTGATATTAATTCAAGTTACACTTTTTGAGCGTGGTGACCGATAAGAAAACAAATTTTTTTCTTTTATTGAATAAATGAGAAGTTAATATCGTTTAAATATTTCAATTATCTTACAATACATGTAGGTTAACTATAGGTTTATGGTAACTGAAATAAGAGACATAAGTTTGAGACTTGATATTCTCTAAATATCTGGGAAATACCGCGTCAATGGTGGTCCCATATTCTGTTGTGGACTCTTGTGGATCATTATTCATTTTCAAATTCAATTTTTTCAAAAGAAAAGTTGTCAACCGCTCTGATTTTTTATCAGCGAAGTTGATGTTGAAATCGCCAGCCGAAATGAGTGGAAATTTATTACCATTTGTACCAAGTATTTTCGACCCTTCTTCAGTGTACTCCAGTAAAGTGCGATGAATAAAATGCTCTACTTCGTTCAATTTTGGATTCGGAGAAATATAAATTGCTACCATGACTATGTGTAGGCCATTCCTAAGTTTGCATAAGCACGCACAAATATCTCCAACAAATGAGCGCCTAACATTAACATCGCTAACGTGTGCAATATTTATTTCATATTCGGAGTCATAATATTAGTTACATCATTATTATTTTGGTGAATAGCTACCCCACCTTATGGAACAGTATCTCGTTTGAATTGAACAATACAATTGAAATTAGGTATTTTAATCGGATTATTATGCGCCATGCAAGTTTCGGTAAGAAGTTTCACATTTGTTTGTCTCGTAACTGAATCTTGTAAATCGTATTTGTGACTATTTAGACTTTGGCAATTGAAAGTCATTATTGAAATGCCATTTCTATTACTAATGAAATCTAAGACACTTTGAACTGTCGTCTGAACACTATTTAACGACAGTCTTTTGAATTCTTGCAACAAAGATGCAGTCGATGCAGCTTGCCTTCGATTATGATAGAACTTTAATGTAGAATTATCGTTTTTTGTCGTGATATACAATTTTTCAATATTAGTTACCCGAGAGAACGCAACATAAACGAGTTCCTGAGAATGTGCTTTACTATACTCACATACTATTTCGTCAAAAGTCTCACCTTGCGACTTATGTATGGTTATAGCAAGAGCTGGAGTTAATGGAAAATGTTTGCGTTTGGCTATACATTTTCTGTTCGATGTTAATGAAATATTTGCTGTTCGTAATTCAATGGGAACAGCGAGATTGCCGACTCTATTTTGCACTGCTAGAGCGGCTGCTTTTTGCCTTAATTATGTCACTGTCGCACTGACATCATCAATAACCTACAAATTGCATATCTATTTATTTCATTTGTAAAACAATAATGAACTACAAATTAAAAATTATCTTGGTCAAGGGTGGTTGTGGAATGTAAAACGAAATGTTAACTTTGAACCTTTTACAAGGTTGCAATAGCCACAAATGCAATAGCCACAAACGGGGTCGAAAACTGTTTCAAATTGGTTAATTTTTCGATAGATCGAATGACGTTCACGTGAGGGGTGCGTAGCTCGCGAGTTAGAAAAGTGCAAATCTTCGGAACATATAACGTCTTTGCAAGGAATTTTCGCATGCGGTTTTCCCTCGATGTCGTTAGTTTATGAACGGGGCCAACTAAAGAGCATAGTCTCGGGCCCCAAAATGTCGATTAAATAGGAAAATTTAATTAAAATAGGAACAGGTACTCTCAGGTCTCAGCTACGCACGTCTAACGTATAAACTCTAACTGACGCGTAGCGAGCTCCTAGAGGAATATGTCAAAATCATTTCGTTCGTAGCTGATTACATAGGACGTCTGGAGTTCATGCAATTATGTTTTTAGATAATTCGAACCTTCTAATTTCGATAGGCCACGTGAAAATCCCGGAGTCTAAGACGCTAGAGTGTTATAACATTCGTATAGAATATAGAAATTTCTCACTTTTAGAAACTTCAAATTAATTAATTAATTTGACACATGTTAGGTGTTTAGGTCTTAGGTTTTTTCGTTACGAAATTTCTTGATTCGGTCGCCGCGCTCAAAGCCCGCGATAAAAGCTATATGCAACAGCTTAACAAGAAACCGCAAAATTCTATTCAAAAAATTATAAATAGTGATGAAATATTCACAACTTACGAAACATATCTAATTTATTTGCAACACACTTTGTTAACTCAACTAAACCAATAAAACCAATATATGGGGAACAATAAGTACAGCTTATTATCGTTTTTCTTCCTCAGCAAATGAGACCTACGATGTAATTACTCAAATAAAGTAAATGAATTCATGTGGAATGGATGAAATTCCTATAAAAATGACCAAATCAGTCGCGGTTGAGCTATCTCCTATTTTGGCAACCTTGGTAAATTCGTCAGTCATGAAAGAAGTATTGCCTTCTACTTTAAAGCTGGCTAAGGTATTTCCGGTCTGTAAAGAAAGGAATATAGAAAACATTGCCAATTGTAGACAGATAATTCGCTTAAACCCTCAATGTGTTAAGCTGAATTAGGAACAATTCAAATAACCATCTATCCTGAGATTATCATCAAATTTATATATTAGGTAGCTGTTTTGTACTGAGAGTACTTCGTAATATTTGTATGAAGAAGCTACAATGCGAAACTATGGTGACATTCATTCATTATATTAGTGAAAATCGGACTTTCAATAGTTATTTTATTTTAAGTTTATCTTACAGCTAGTACAAATTTTGACGAAACTCATTTCTATTCAACGAAATGAAAATTAACAGAACGAAACACTCAAAGTTTCTAGATAATTTAGTGCCTGGAATACTGAACCCTTTACAAAATAAACCAATCCCCTAATTACAAGACTGTACATTTAGTGATCCTAAAACTTGACCGTAAATTAAAACTTGCACGACTTCGCTCGGAAATACGAATCTTGCCTGGAGCGAATTCACATTTTATCCCCGTTTCTCTTCGCCTGTCGAGTCCATTATTTAAGTGGAGCACTTTAAAAACTGGTAACCGTTGGTAATTTTTCAGAATAATATCATTAAATCAGTATCGAATCGCTGTTATCCGTCTTGGAATATCGACGGTTGAATAAGCCTTTTCCACGAACTGCACTTCCCTACGTTTCTCTGGGCAATTTGCCGTCTCTGATTCGATCCATTCATTACGGAAACACCCGAACAACGCAAGAAGGGTGCACAATGAAAATTAAGACGGAACGACGTCGAAAAAAGTTCCGAGAGCATCGGAATCCAATTGAACGTAGTTTCGATTTCTCGATAAAGCGATAATTATAAAACCTCAAGATGCTCCTTGAGAGCTTCTTTTCGAGGGTGATTCTTCGAGAATTAATCACATAATTTAGATTCGGAAATGGCAAACAATTTCATTGGGTCAATTCTGGAAATATGCCGTCAAACTGATTCTATATTTATATCGAAAAGAACACTTTCCGCAAGAATTGCTCTGAGAGGTCACCTGACTCTCCAGCATCGTCTGTAATTGATTGATGTGATGTTATTACTGATCAATCGAGTTACACACATTCCTTTCCAATAAAGACGACAATTTATTTTGAGGATAAGACAATTGTTACTGAAGCTCAAATATGAATTTAATTAACATTGTTATCATCAAAGTGACTTTATTTCTCTGTTGCTTCATTGTCTATTTCTCAGCTCCTTAAGATAGAGGAATAACTCGGTGATTGGTCATAGTTAATTGTAACACTCATACATATAGATAACTACAGATATTTTGATCTTTTTATAATGGTTGTATATGAGAGTGAGGTGGAAAGTTGCTGAAAAATGAAACAATAAATGTAGTCCAGTCGCTCTGTGGTGAAAAATGGCCACAAACGTTTTTTTTTGGGGAGTGGTATTTTGAAGTGATTTTGTATGTTTTTGGGTCGCTGATCACGAATCTGAGGGTCAAAGGTGTAATGGATCAATGCGCTTCAAGTTATGAGCATTTTTAATGGCCAAAAAAGCCATTTTTGCGTATTTTCGGTTTAACATGAAAAGTATGACGTATATGAAAAAAATACTTGTATGAAAATTATAGGTATTATCAAAACGCGTCGAATGAGCTCAACTAGAAGTTTCTAAAATATTTTGGGCTCACTGTGGACCCATTTTAGTCTTTTTTTGAAAAAAAGTAACAAAAATTCCTTTGACTTTATTTTTCAGCTTGATGAATTGTGAATGGCAAGAAACTGTGCACTTCCGTATCTATTTTTATGTACTTTTCGATTTTTTTGAATATCTCATGAGGGGGCGCTACAATCGGCCATTTACAAAAAATCGTAAAATGGCGATAACTAATTGAATTTTCAATTTATTGACTCGAAACAAAAGGCATTCGAAAGATTTTAATACTTTTCACCTTGTTTTTCAAGCTTGCACATTTTTTTTTAAATGCGGCAATTTGGCGCTAGGTCAAAGTTTTTTAACCTCAAAATAATCGATGAATTGTAAAGTTAAATTTTATGAAATAAATTGAAATTTCCACAACTGGGATGAATTTCCATAACCCAACTTTTTAGCCCAAACCAAACTCGATTGGTCGGAATTCGGCTGAGATATTGAAGTAGACGTGTTGAGGTTCACCCTGGGCCCAAATTTTGGGCTTTTGGAAAAAATTTCCAAAAGAAAACATATAAAACTATTTAATGCTAAAAATGCGTATACCTACTTATTTTTTTGACAATTTGGCGATCTGAATAAAAAATTTGTATTCATTTATTTTCACATGAAACAATATTTTACCTTGAAAAAAAGCGCGAAATTTATGAATTTATATCGCAAAATTTGAATTTTTTTGATGAATTAATACATTTTTCTTCTTATAAAAGTATTTTGTGAGTTAATGCGTATGTTTGTTAGTGTACGAAAGTGTGTATGTGTCTTTGTTCATGTCTGTGCACGTGTGTGCGCGCACAAGCGCGCTTTCTTAATTTTTGTAATTTTTGTGTAATCTTCACCTTCGCAATATTTGCACAATGCAGAACAAGGTAAACTAACTTTCTTCAAATTTTTGTTTGCAATTGGGCAAAAATAATTTTCAATAATTCGTCTGGAGCATCTTCTGCTGTTATTTGAATTGACATAAGATCATTCTCAGGAACTTCCCAACCTCATTCGGTTGGTTCAATATTCTCGTTGCCTATCCAAATCTGTACTTGGCAATCTACACGATATATATGATATTTCGCTACATCGCCAGTTGGCGGTAGGCTTTCCAATTCGCAAGCTGATTTTTTCGTACGTTTTTCAAACATATGAACCGTAAATGACCGATTTAAAGGTAAAATATTGTTAAATGTGAAAATAAATGAATAAAATTTTTTTATTCAAATTGTCAAAAAGATAAGTAGGAATACGCATTCTTAGCATTAAATAGTTTTATTAGTTTTCTTTTTAAAAATTCAATTTTTTTTCCAAAAACTCAAAATTTGGGCTCAGGGTGGACCTCAACACGTCTACTCCAATATCTCAGCCGAATCTCGACCAATCGAGTTTGGGTTTTGGCTAAAAAGTTGGGTTATGGAAATTTCTTCTAGCTGTGAAAATTCCAATTCATTCCATAAAATTTAACCTTACAATTTATTGATTTTTTTGAGGTTAGAAAACTTTGACCTAGCACCAAATTGCCGCATTTAAAAAAAAATCTGCAAGCTTGGAAAACAGGGTGAAAAGTATTAAATTCTTTCGAATGCTTTTTGTTTCGAGTCAATAAATAGAAAATTCAATTAGTTATCGCCATTTTACGATTTTTTGTAAATGGCCGATTGTAGCGCCCCCTCATAAGATATTCGAAAAAATCGAAAAGTACATAAAAATAGATACAAAAATGCACAATTTCTTGCTATTTACAATTCATTAAGCTGATAAATAACATCAGAGGAATTTTTGTTAGTTTTTTTCAAAAAAAGGGCTAAAATGGGTCCACAGTGAGCCCAAAATATTTAAAAAACTTTTAGTTGGGCTCATTCAACGCGTTTTAATAATACCTATAATTTTCATACAAGTATTTTTTTCATATATGTCATATTTTTCATGTTAAACCGAAAATACGCAAAAAATGGCTTTTTTGGCCATAACAAATGCTCATAACTTGGAGCGCATTGATCCAATACACATTTGACATTCAGATTCTTGATCAGCGACCCAAAAAACATGAGAAACCACTCTAAAATAACACTACCCAAAAAAAACCGTCAAAAATTACAGAGCGACTGGACTAACGATCGATTTGGTCAAAACTCATTTTATTCCTCAACATAATCTTCTGATGATTCGTGGCATAATTCATGCAATTTTGCCATTGCGACTGAGGACCTGTACGCAGGTGAGTTGTCCTAGTGAAAGAGCACTTTTTTTCTTCGCCAAATGCGGCCGATTTCTAACTTCTAATTTCTAATTCCCTATCATCGTCAAATATGTCTTTGAAGTTGTCACACGGTCGCGCTTGTTTCCAACAAAGAGCCACCCATCTGGCAGATAGCATCCTCATTCTCAAAAATTTATGCAAAATGTTCCATACCCGTTCGGTTGAGATGCTCATAGCTCCAGCAATCTTGTGCACTTTAACTCGCCGATCGTTCACTATCATATCATGAATTTTATCGACGATTCCGGGCGTTCGGCAACCTTCGTAAGACTTATGAGACAGTAGGAAAAGTTTGTCAGCCCTAACTAGAAACATTGCGATTCGAGCATTCTACCTAAAATATGCTATATATAAATTTGACTTGATGATTGAATGTCTGTTCTATGATTTACAGACTTGGAGTCAAATTTTATGTGACTCATCTCCAGGAGAGATTTTCCATAGTAGTTGGTTCCTTCAGTTAAAGTATTAACATTCTTGTGATATAATTGATGGTTATAATCAAAACAATGTTTGGCAGGAGCTGTGGAATTTTCTAAGTTTTTGCTTCTTGTCTATATACATGACTATATACTCTTTATTGTAAATATCGATGGTTATATTTTACCATCAACAAGGATTGCTTAGTAACGTAGCAGCCTTCTCAGTTCTACTGATGGACTCTGTAAGAGCGAAACAGCTGTCCAATAGATGAATATTCACCATCAGCGTTGGAAGCTAACTTTCTCAAGAAACGCTTATGCATGCGTACTGTTGATCATAACATAATATTAAATAAACTGGAAATGGGAAGTTCCAGCGGAGTGTTTTTTTCCGTTAGACATACCAAATAGACACATAAGGGTGTCCCTGAAGGCTACATATTGGGTCCACTCCTTTCACGCTATTTACAAATGACCTCGTCATATAGGAAAAAGGTTCGTTGATGATAATACAATATTAGTTATGCAGGGGACTTGAGCAGAGGAAACACAGGATTGGAATCGCATACTGATTGTACCAAGATCAATCTTTACGCACTAGGCTATACTGAATACTATTTGTACAGGGTAGCTGTAGTTAGCTACATCTTAACGATAACTATAACTGTCAATGAAGACTTACTCATATTTTAATATCACTATCTTTAATCTCCTAATACTTTACACTAAAGCTTATATTCTCTTATGTTATCTACAAACAATACCTCTCTAGAGGATCGTCCTCGCCCTCTCTACTGGAAAGGTTGTTCGCTCGTCTATAAACATTGACATCCCATCTAATTAGGATAGCATATCTTTTCTCCCAGCATACCACCTCTACTTCACACGAGGAGACGGTACCGTATAGGGTTACCTTTTGTATACTCATAATAGTTCTTTTAAGAAACTATGAATAATTATCAAGATGGCTCAACTACATCCATAGATGATGATTAGTAGTATCATCTAACGGATAGTATCAAACCTAAGTGAGTCGATTTGAAGAAAACTAATCCCACCAAAAACATTCTGTAAAAAACTAGCAAAGTCTCGATGAAGCTGCTTGTTTATCTCTAAAAAGTAATGAAATCTAGACAAAGTCGTACCAAGTCTAAGGTTCCTTACTGCGATTTCTTTATTATCATAGTTAATGTTGTGTGACTTGGCCGTTGAACATTCTTTATACGTTAGTGGGTACAAGTCAATTTTGTTTACACGTAATGTTATCTGTTGTAACTACCTATGTTTGTTATGCGAAATAATAGCCCATACTGGTATTGGTAATTGGACGCTAGTGTCTCATTTTAGGCTGTTGTTGATAGTGCAACATATGCATTCAGCATTGACAATGCTGACTTCTGCTCTCTTCTTTTTGGAGCGTCAAATCGACCACCGATCTAACATAAAATAGACGTACAGACAGACTTCTATCAATGATTGAAAGTCTGTCTGTACTGGAAATAATTTTTTATACTGTTCATTTCAGGCTTGCCTACACATAAATATTATTGAAATACGCAGCTTTATCAAGCCTACAATTGACTGGTTATTGAACCAACGCTTTCCAAGTAGCAATTTTCCATCGTCAATGGGTAGCGGTTCTGGCGACAGATTGGTGCAATGGTGTCATGGAGCACCTGGTTTTGTACCCTTGTGTACCCTTCAACGGCCAAGTCACACAACATTAACTATAATAATAAAGGAATCGCAGTAAGGAACCTTAGACTTGGTACGACTTTGTCTAGATTTCATTACTTTTTAGAGATAAACAAGCAGCTCCATCGAGACTTGGCTAGTTTTTTACAGAATGTTTTTGGTGAGATTTCACTTCTTTTTGTAGAAACGTGGGCATATTGATTTAATTCACCATCAGCATTACACGTGTACACTTGCATTTCGTCCCAATGTTCAGCAACGTATGCAACTATAGCAGATCTGATACTGCAAGTTGAGTCAGTTCTACCATACACCAAGAAAGATATTGAATGGAAGAGACAAGACCCGTCTTTGGGCATACCAACTACTTGGTAGCCACTAAGTTCATCGTTGTCTTTTAATATTATCGACATTTTTTACGATATTATCTTGCGAAATCAAACACGTAACGTTTATTTTCATATGACAGACAGCTGATACATTGATAGACACATATACGACCGTGGCCACATATAATGTCCGTGGCAGACCATTTCATATCATAGATATTATTAAGGACACAAATGGGCCCTTGTGTTTTCAAATAAGGGTCACCAGGTACTCCAGATCTTCGATTATCCTAGTTTTTATAGTTTTTCCTTCATGTGGCCATTAAACCCTAACTCTGTACCAAATTTCAGCTCTCTGAGTTCATGGGAAGTACTAGTTCTATTATGATGATCATGAGTGAGTGAGTGAATGAGTGAGTGTCATAAATGCGAAACTTTGCTCTCGCTTAACTTCGGAACTAAATGACCTACATACTTGAAATTCTTTATTTTAAGTATGTGATTTTATAGCTTACTGGATGACGAATTTCTGCGTTCTGGTCTTATCCAGAGGTTCTCAAATGGGGGCCTGAAAATGCGGCGAAGTGGTTCCAGTAAAGGATGGTACGGCAGGATTTGCTTCGCGCTCGACTTGGCGGGGGCACTGCCGTGCCCCCTGATAACTTGAAACAGTTCCCTTCTTTTTCTAGAACATAGTACTTCTTCTTACATATAGATTTCACTAAGCTACAGTCACTTTATTTGTATACAAACACAATATTTTACGATGCTATTCAAAATTACATATAGCGAATTATCTGAATCTCGTTTTTTTTTTAATAAAAGACAGTTCCCCTATTGTTTGAAATCTGGAGTTGGGAACATAAAATTGGGAGAAACCATTTTTAAGTAACAATGAACATGATTCTCTCTCTCATTTGGTGGTATAAAAGTGCGGGAAATTCGTATTGTTATTTTGATTATATTTGAATATGAAACAACGGATGCAGGATATAATATCTATATAGCTGCGAGTTCACAACACCCATTATAAAATTAATACTCTGTTATATAAAACAGCAACATGCGACTCTAAACATTTCTCCAATTATTTCGTCTTCTCATATAATAACTCACTCACATATCTTGTTGCTTTTCCGTATAATAAACCTTGCCATTCGAGCTCAGTCTGGTACAGTATTCATCGATAATGATGAGCCATATACCCTTGAACTTGGTCAAAAGACCAAATGTAGAAAATGAGCTTTGTCTTATCCGATGATTGTAGATTGTATATTGAATCGGATTATTTCTAATGTTTAGTTTTTAACGAAATAAATGAACGATCTGATGGAGCATGATTAATTCGCCTCATCTGAAAATAATTCGCGATTCATTTCGTGATTTTAAAATTTGACGTAGCGATAATAAATTGAATCTAGAGCGCTAAATGAGGAAATTCTTTAGTAAAGCCATTATCTGATGAAATATTGTCTGTCTATAACGACAGCTTTTCCCGATATTGAGTTACAACTTGTCACTTTCGGTCGATGTCGGCATTGCCGCGATGAAGGGGGAAATGGAGAAAAACGAGACCTAGCAGCAACTTTCCGACATCATTATGGGTAAACATTAAACAGTATTTAATTACAATCGACTCGATTACTACTGGAAATTTCGGATCAAAAACTAATTTTGCTAAAAAGCTTTGTATGTCGACAGTAATTCAATTCCAGTTGGCACTAGTCTACTAACAACATTTTATTGGAAGCTACATTTATTTTTTTGACCTATACCCTTCCAGATGTATTAGAGAATTCAGAACGGAATGCGAAAATTGAAACTGAAACAGTGCGTTGTGTTATTGTATTATTGAATCACGAAAACTACAATTCATTCTACGGGCTACGTAATCGTAGTGTATCTCAGTTTAATTCTGGTGAACTGTAGAAATAGATTGAACTAGTCAGTTTGACAGAAAAAATGGTTTGAACATATGCCTCGAAGTGCCAATGTGGCAAGGATACAAGGTGTTGACATTTCTTCATGAAACTCAAATTTTCCAAATACATCTCGTAATATGAAACATATATTATAATATTGTCAACGTTTGTTCTAACGTTGAAAATATCATCAACACTTACCCTTTTATTTCAGTAATCAATAATTGGGATCAAATTTCAACGTGTCATGGTTCTCTAAATTAAATGGCCAACTGTCAATGAATAGATAGATTGAGTATTAGGAATAATATAAATTGCTCAAATAAAGTTTTATAGAGTTTCATCAACAGAGAGCCAAGTTTACAATAATCATCGTTATCCACTAAAAATACTCCTGAAGCACTGATGACCTTTAAGCTACCAGATAGTCATCATCAGAGTGAACTATATCAGGAATCAAAACGTGTCTGTTCAAATACTGTTTCGGGATAATAATGTAAACAATGGGTTCCCTCAGCAGGAGATAAATCGAAATTTAATGAATTGCATTTTCGTTCATTTATTTATTTATTCAATCTTACACTGATCAACAGGTATAAACCCAATTGAAGATCAGGACAATGCATAAGAAAATTCATATATAAACAGTTATTATCCATATTGAATCTAAATAACCTAGATTATACTCTAGTCCGAGAGAAGACAAAATCGAAAAGAAAAAAAAAGGAGGCAAAAATATTCAACACAGCAATGTACAAAGAGGAGAAGAAGATAGAAAGAGCTGAACAGTATGAATATTGTTTCATCGCTGTAGGCGAGCAATCTGTTTTAGGCTAGAATTGAAAATATCATATCCAGCACGAGTGTCATTGGTGTTATAGGCATGGTACATGCAACATGATGGAGATAATATGAGTAAGTTAGTACGAGAAGTTTGAAGGTAGAAAGCATTCACAGACCGTGAGTTCAGCCGAGGAACTAGGAAATTGACTCTCTCCATCAGCATGGGGCAGTCAATTAGGTTATTGAGCAACTTGTACAAACTGGCCTGGATTACATAATTATTCCTGCGAGAAAGGGATGACATATTGAATCTATCTAACAGGAAATAATTAGGAATGCCCCTGATAGGATAAAAACCGTCTATCCTGCAGGACAGGTACTCCATAAAGTGGCGCTGAACAGATTCCGGGCATCTCTATGACCGGCATAACCAGGGAACCAAATCACAGATGCATACTCAAACCGCGATCGCACAAATGTTACGAACAATAATTTGAGCGTGTCCATGTCTGAAAAAATCCGCTATCTTCGCACAATAAACCCAAGTAGTCTGTCCATCACAGACTCCAGATGAGAAATCAAGGATAGTTTGGGATCGAAACTTACGCCGAGGTCTTTGTAGGTTGCTGGTCTCTTAAGGATAGTCTACGTTGTGATCAAATATAGTCAAGATGGTCTCATTTGTGTAAGACGTAACGTAGCACTTGTTAACATTAGGAGACAGCTTGTTCGCTGAACAACATATACAAGCATCATATCAAGACTTCTCTGAAGTAGATAACAATCAAATGTGGATTTGATGACAAAGAACATTTTAAAAGCATCGGCATATAAAAGACTGAGTACACTTAGACGTATTGAAATATCATTGACAAAGATGTTAAAAAATACTGGTCCCAAAAGTGGTCCCAAAATTGACCCTGAAGAAGCAAGCTATTCAACCGATCTCTGCCCATTTACCACGACAAATTGCCGCCTGTCACTAAGATATCAGGCAATGAAAGATAAGAGCTCCACAGATATACCAATACCATCAAGGTCACCTAGCAGGAGTCTGTGGTCGAGCCTGTCGAACGCCTTGGATAGATCGGTATATAGGACATCGACTTTGAAGCTGGAACTCATATTTAACTGATGCATTGTATGACAGATGTCAGGTTGGTGGACGTGGATCAACCGTGTTGTATATCAAGAAGTAGTGGATGGATTTTTAAATATACTCTATCGTAGATAAGAATCTCCAAGGCCTTAACCAAATTTGAAAAGATGCTTATAGGTCTATAATTATGCACATTTGTTCTATCACCACTTTTGAAGATCGGACAGACTTTCGTCTGCTTTCATACCAGTGGGAAAGTACAGGACGTAAGACACCTACTGAAAAGAAGAGTGAGGGGTACTGAAAAAATGGGTGCGCAGTCTCTGAATAGAAAAGCCGGAATCATATCGGGACCTGAAGTTGATTTATACATTTCCATCCTTTCTAAACCATCCAGATAGGTGCCCGTACTGTATTTTGGAAGTGATGAGCTTTCTTTAGGGATGATTCATCAACTGAACAACTTGTATGCAATAACAAGTTCATAAAAGTTCATTCAATAGCTTTTGAACATTAAACATCAATCTGGCGCCTCCACCATTATTTCGTACAACACAACCTCGTATAATGTTTGCTCTGAGTAAACATTTATTCACCATTAATTGCCATTATAGTCTTATCATGAATATAAATATGTTTAATCTCATGGTTTGACTCGAAAAGACTTTCGTAGTAATTCAGTGTTGTCTTCATTCTGATAGTACAACAAACAACATGGAAACTATCTGATAACAACTTTAAAAACAAATTAACTTGCAGAATCGTTTTGTTCCTTGTATGTGGGTTATCCACTCGTGCGAAACTTATGCACTCACTCATGCCAATCTCGAAAACTGTTATATTTATGTGAATTCAATTTCTTTGCAGTTATTTTCACCTATCAGATCTTATCTGTTACCGACACGATATACTTTATGGTCTACGAATGTCTACGTTCGTAGGAAATACAATCTAAGTTCCGTGATCTATAGGTTCTCAGCCTCGGAGCTAATACAAACTTATTCAAAACGAATTACCTTGTTCCTTGCCTTTCAGAGAGGAAACTTCAATTAATTAAATGGAGGATTGCAATAATTGATTGGAACTTCGATTCCGATTTCTTATTCCCCATTTCAATATGCCATCTTTCAATTAGAAAGTAACTGAAGTCAAAATCTTGGACTTATGGAAGGATTTCATCGGATAACTGTACTCCAGCAAGATACAGTCAGATAAGCTTCTGTATACAGTTTGGAACTGTTTTGAGTTAGAGCAGGCCAGACGCATTCTATTATCCAGCAAGATAGAAGAATGAAACAAAATTGACTGTTCAGAAGGTTGGGCCTAGCAATGTGAGAGACGCGCATGTGGACACCTCATAAAATTAGGTGGAATGCATTAATCATCTTGAAAGAAACGATAATAACAAGTCTTCTCGCCAGGTATACCACTGATGTTCAGTTCTTATGTACATAACATTGGTAAAAATGTTAAGTGAGTTTATCCACGTATTTATTAATTCTGCGTGGTGAAATTGAAAAATAAATGGAGAATCAACTTGTTTCTACTTCATTTGGTTCATTACTGATATTTAGTATAAGTGTTGTCTTTAATTATAATGCATTAAACGACAACATTCTTCTATTACAGTACAATATGATATTGTGGACATCAACTACTGTGGAACGCAGTGGATGATGCTGTAAGTTCAATCGCTTGAGCTATAATTACACTGATGAGCAGCTAGATGATGCTGGCTCCATCTCTGAGATATTAGAATACACACAACGAAACTTCAAAAGTATTCTGTATTATCTATATACCAGAAAGACTATGAAGACATTTCAATCAAAACATATCGTAATCGATGTGATCGACCGTATTCACTATTCTTCCATACTTCACCCCTTATGAGTCTTGGTAAAATGTGAAAATTTGAAAAGGTCCTTATAACTGATGGAACTTGCTCTATCAGATCTCAGGTGGTTGTAGATACCAATTTCTACAATTCATATTGTATTTAATTAAACGATGGCCATAATTCTGGGTTTCGGAACGCTGTGACATGCTTCCTCAGCATCTGAGGTGGAAACTTGGCCCATCCTTAAGGATGTATCAGGACGGCGTTATATAAAAATCAATGTGATAGACCAAATTCACTATTTTTCTATCAAAGATTGTTGTGGATACCACTTTCGATTCGAAGAGATTTTATAGTGTTTTTAATCCAAGGATTGCCCTAATTCTGGGTTTGGGAATGCTGCAACATGTTGCCTCAGCGCCTGAGCTGGAAACTAATGGTTGAATCAAATGTCTCATCAATGAGAGTGTTTCAGGATGGAGTTATATCAAAATCGATGTGACCGATCAAATTCACTATTTATCCAAACCCCTCTTGAAATGTTGTAAAATGCGTTAATGGGTAAAGGTTCTGGTAAACGATGTAACTAGTGTTGAATGGAATCTATATTTTGGGTACTTTGATCACGTTGAGATAATGTTGGGAGCTTCAAACACCCCATTCTTGTAAGTATTGTGTTCGTCATGTAAGAGAAGAGATATCGAGGTAGTATAAACCTGAAATTAACCTTAAACTAACCTAACCTAACCCTTTTTTTTCTGTTGAGAGGAAATGCTTGATGCACACCGTCAGCTTTTATCTATCACTTTAGGTAGTGCAGGACTCACTCAATGATATTAGAGCGTACCTGCTAAAACCTCTCATCTCTTCATCCATATCCCGGGACCGTTTATCACATTGCTTCACGATATGGACTGCGTATTTCTCTTTGTTTGTCGTTGTTATATCGAACTGAGTTTCTTTTGATGTTTAATAGTGATATTTACGTTGATTAAACGTAAATATCTATATTCGTAGTATACGTTGATGTTCACGTTATGTTTATACCGTAATATGGTTGATACCCAATTTTACGGTATTTTGTCTAAGTGATTTATCCTCTGTGAATAAATTCCTATATGTTTCGTTTTTTACCGATGTTACGGTTTCTGGGTTCCAGTACTCGAACACGTTATGGATCTCTCCTGTGTGTATCCGTACCGAAATATTGTTTTTCCACAATATTAAGGTACCCTCAGTCTCAGTACTATATCGGTTCGTTGATATTTCCTGTCTGTTTCGTTTTAACCATGTTGTTCTGGTTTCTGGGTTTCCAGTACTCCATCACGCTATGGATGTTTCCTGTTATGTCTCGTTTTGTACCAAAATATTTTAGTTCCAATATTGAGGTACCTGTGTTTCAGTACTTAATCTGTTTGTCGATCTTTCCTGTGTGTTTCAGTAAGTTATCTATGATAGGATAACTTACTCTTCCGGAAAATATGGTTCCCCGTATCAGCCGCAATCTATCCGTCACCTTCTTTCCAGGAACATGTGACTGGGAGACCCATATTCTATCCAGGGTCTGGGTGCCTGTAGGTCCGCGGAAGTATATCTACTCCTGCCCTCGACCCTGCTGGCAACAGGGCCATGAGCATTCCCCTATCCACCACCTGGGGACGCGCCTGGTTGCGGTTTTCAGGCTCCGCACAAGAGAAAAGGCTCCTGTTTCCCAGAAACTTAACCTAACCTAACCTAACCTAACCACGTTTTCAGCTATCTATGAACAGATGTGTCTATAGTGAAATATTGTACTAACAAAAGGAGGTAAAAATAGTGGTGGATAAGTTATCCGTTCAATATGTAATAGGTTATACAACAATGTTGTCAATTCGAATATACTTTTTTTACGCAAAGTATAGTTGGACGTCTTCCAACGTTTTCATCTGTTTTTAAGCATATGCAATATATTTTCGTTTCTTACAAGTGAGGGAACCTAGTGATCTATGGGTCACAGTTCATTTACCATTCCTTCCGCTTCGAATATTCATCTGAAAGATCTGTTCTCTCTCCTTCTCAGTACATGTTGACCCCGGTCTATCGTTGCCTCCAAGGGAACTATATTTAGGTTTCCTTGGAACTCTTGATTCTAATTTTTCTTTCCCTGTTTTTATATTGTTCTTGATATCCGATTTCATTTTCGAGTAAATATGTGACTCTATGAATGAACAACAATCAACATGGTAGCTATGTTATTTCACATGCAATGAGCAGCAATGCCGAAACCTTGGAATTCTCATTAACAAACGAAAGAAATCGTATAGCCGAGAGTCTTTACCCAAACACAATTGCCACAGCTTCGTGTTTATTCCTGATCCGTGAACACGTTGAAATAGTTCAATATACGGCATTAAACAAACGCGCCGACGACGTCCTAAGAGAGAGAGAGAGAAAGAGAGAGAAGAGAAAATCGAAATTGGTTGCTGCAGTCGCCGAGTCTCCTCGTCGTAGTAATACAGATTTCACACATAAAAGAGTCAAGCCCGACATTTCAGGTGTCTGTTTGAATACGAGGGACGGACAGACAAATGCGAGGACATCAATAAGCCTAACGCGGCTTAGCTTCGGCCTCGAATTGATTCCTGAGCTGCTGATAGTTGCCAACTTTCCCCATCAAACATGGACGCGTGTTTACGTAATCTCTTCGGATTTTAGTACCTTCGTCCGATGATTGATTGTAGCGATAAATGACATTGAACCGATTTCATGCATCCAACAATTTCTCACAGTTTCTTACATACAAACATAAGGAATATTCGCCATTATCCACTAAAAAGACTCTTAAAGTACTGAGGACCTTTCGTCTACCAAATAGTAAATTCACACACTACAATAGTTATCACGACTTATATTCTATTGATCAATTGACAGATAAACTCTGGATAATATACCAATTTAAGTATATTACAGATATACAAACTTCGACGACAAGAAAGTTAAATCGATCCTAGAATACACCATAATATTCTAGGATTGAAATGAAAGGATTCCATAATCTCAAGAAATTAATAAACAATATGTGCCTAGTTCCTTCAATATATAGGGTAGTACACTTTGTAATACATCAATTTTAGCAGGTTTATAAAAGGTACAATTGGATGATTTTCGATTATTCCTACCCATACATTTATTGGAAATTTATCAGTGAACAACATTTTCTGAAGGAAATGGCAGTATTGCTGGATATTGAATTGCGTCAATGAACAATAATAATAGTAAATGATAACGCTTCATCAACTGCTCATGCAATATTTCCAATACACTACCACTGTATTAATTATAAGAATTTCCATCACAACAAATAATATTCGACATTCTCTTCAGTAATTGGTATTGAGGGGGTTATCACAGAACCACAAGAATCAGTTCATGGGAAGCCATTCAACTCCCTCCCCTTTCTGTGGAAAAGCCTTATTTTACTGATAACTCATTAACCGTTCAAGATATAGAAAATTGCTCATTATAAAAAAGAAAGCCTGCCTATTTTTTTTATTCTTACGTTTTCCATCGAAGCCATTCCTGTGTTAGCAGACACTATTTGAAACGTTTTCCTGCATCTGCATCCTGATGGTACGCCTTCTGCCAGAAGATGAAAATGAAGCAGGCCTTCGAAAGTCCTTTATAACCGAAATATAGCTCTTCGAAGTTGAAAATAAAAATCCATATTTTCGTGTTACTTTTGAACCAGTCACCGATTAAACACAGTTCACTGAAATTATTCTTATACTGGGTTCCCCATATAGACTACCCATTTTAATATTTGAATTAAATTTTTTTTACTTATCAAAACAAACTTTTTATTCTACTAAATTACAGCTAACTCTTTGAGATTTATGATAACTTATAAATATTTGGCTAATTTAATTCTAACTTTTGAAAATCACATCTTCTGAATGACCTCCACCAACTTCAACACATTTTTCAATATTAGATAAGAAGTGGTTCATCACACAGCGTAGAAAACCTTCGTCTATTCCTCCAACTTCACGATTTCTGGTGTACGAACTATTCTTCGACGTCCAGGCTTCTTCAAATTTTGTACAGAACCATTTTCACGCCAATGACGAACCCATAACTTAACAGTTTTACGATTTGGCGCGTGACCCCTATTGTTGTTATTAAACTAACGCCGAAATGTACGCCTAACTTCTTCTATCGAATTGCTTCTTATGTAAATTTCTACACGAAACACACGTTGTTGGACTGAGTAATTCATGAAAGTTCAAACGGATGTTGAAATAATGTCTCAAAGCAAAAAAATTAAATAATTATTGATGAAAACTAACAAACTTCTCGTAGAAAAATGGCGTTCCACGGAATTATTAATTTAAAATTTATTTGTTACAGGCGCCTACTTGATTAATAATTTACCTTAATCCCAAAGACTACAGAAGATAATCCCACAGAGAACCTATTTAGTTATCTCGTAGGGAATTTATTAGTAATATAAAATGGTTAGCCTATTATGGGGAACCCAGTATAACAATAATAAAATTTCATGAAACGTTCTCACAGGCGTTGATAATGGTGGCGTTCCCCATTTTCCTTCCGTTTGATTTTGGGAAGTGTCATTACTTAGTAGACGGCTGTTAAAGTTTATGATATATTGCCCACCATCGTTTTATCATTTTTATGATCGAATAAATTAGAATACTGTTTATTTAAAAAAAATGGAAAAAAGTGAGTTTCGAGTGGTGATAAAATATTCACATTTAAAAGGTTTAAAACCCAAAGACATTGAAGACGAGTTGGATGAAGTTCATGGCACATCTGCACCAGCGTTTTCCACTGTTTACAATTAGGTAACTGAGTTTAAACATGGCCGTACATCGACGAAAGTTGTACCATCGTTCGGGACGGATAATAAATGATTGAAAAAATCGATGATACGGTGTTGGGCGATCGGTGTATCAAAGTGCGGGAGATAGTTGAGGACACAGGCATTTCACAAGGAAAAAAGGTTTCTGCAAAATGGGCGCCGCGTTTGCTTACAGAGGAGAATAAACGCAATCGTGTGGCAATTTTAGCGCCTTTCCATCGCAATCCGGATGGGCTTCTGCATCAATACATAGCTGTCGATGAGATATGGATACATTACTACACTTCTGAGAAGAGTATTATGTTTCGTTCAAAAAAAGTCTTTTTTCATCAAGATAATGCACGAGTTCACACGTAGGCAGTTGCAATGTCCAAATTTGTGGAACTGAAGTTCGAGATATTAGAACTTTGACCGTATTCTCCAGATTTGCCCTCCTGTGACTTCTTCATATTCCCAGACTTGGAAAAATTACTCGGCGGAAGACGGTTTGCAACGAACGAGATCATCGCCGAAACAAATGACTATTTTGAGGACCTTCCGGAATCCTACTTTTTGGACGGGTTGAAAAGGTTGGAACACCGTTTAGAAAAATGTTTTGAGCTAAAAGGAGATTATGTAGTAGAATAAAACAATAAAACCCAAAATAATTTGTTTTTGTATCTTTTTCTAAAGAGTGGATGAACCCGTATTAGGGATTGTGGAATCCGTTTTCCTGGAGAAGACGCAAGCTTGAAATTTGATAGCATCAAACTCGACTAGATTATCAGATTCTCATTTCAAAATTTTAGCCCGTTCTCCACCAGATCTCCATTAATTGCATCAAAACCTTTATCTGTCTCTAGATGAGAAAGCGATATGTATCAAGTGTACTATCATCTGCAACTGAAAACCGAACAGGTGCTCTTTTCCAACAGATCGTTGATATGGAGCAGAAACAAAGTTGGTGCCGAAACAGATTCCTGCGAAATACAAGCGGTGATAGCATTGTATCGGAAAACACTCTATCAAACATCACATAGAGTGATCTATCTGAGAGAAAACTCGATAGTAAGCGACAAATTTGAGGTGGTAAGCCATATGACGGCTTTCGTGCCAGACTCGGTCAAATGCTTTGGAGATATCTAATGCTATAGCTAGAGATTTCCCATATTACATATAGAGAAATATTGTAATCAGCAAAAGGAAATTTATGGATTTTTGCGGCTATATCTCTTTTGGGAATTTCTGAATCGATCTAGATTATTTTTGACAAGATGTCTGTTAGTGCGTGTATTTGTGTGTGTGTGTGTAACTCACCGTCGAGACTATTGCAGTTCCTATTGAATTAGAAATTTCGCAGATCGCTTTAAAGTGGGGAATATGAAAACTGTATTGTAATATTGTTGACATCCAAATTCAGTTGTACAAATGGAATCATAGTATTTAATTGAACCATAATGTTAAACGTTGCATCGACCCGCTTCTTTGTTCCAATATTCTTTCTCATTTTGTGTATTCAGTTATCTAACCACATCTTTGCTGCATTACTCGGTTCTTGTTAGTTTAATGAAATGCATTGGACTAACGAATCGATATAAAGTTAATTTAAAAGCAACCTTGTATCAATCACTGTTCGTACGTGAAAACCCTTCCCACTTCAAGGAAATTGCCGTCTATTTACTACGATAGTGTAATAAAATATGTAATAAAACATCCGTGTATAAGCAATAGACAAGACATGGCAAATGGAAAGATAGGAAGCAAGGAGAAAACATAACACGCTTTTGCGCAATATACATCGCTCTGGGGGAAGAGAAATATGGAATGTGTTCACAGCTTGATAACGCTGTCCGATAGACTGATTGCCCGATGGCGAAAGTCCCGTCGCCAAAAAATCTACAAATGTTCAGATATAACTTACATTTGCTACTGCCAGATCCTGCAAAGAATATCTGTGAATCGCACTACTTTAGAATTACATCAGTGCCACGTTTAATTGAAAGCGACGAAGGCAGTTTCCAGTTTCAATTGATACGGAACGTTTTCTTGTAGGTAATTGATTTATTTATTTCGAGAAAATCTGATATCATTTCACTCATTGAAGAACGTGTATTGAAAAATTCCAAAAATAAAATTGCGGATTGAAATAAAATGCCAGTCTTCCCTCCCTATCTTGATATGTTCGGTGAATATAAAGTGTGAAAATCTGGAAATATTATCACAGTAAATATGCCGGCTTTCCAATAACATCCTCGGAAAATCCAACAGTTCCTCCATATATGAGCTTATTTTGAACCCTTTTCCATATTATCGTAGCCTAGTTACCTACAACTAGCAATATACCACACTCGCAAATAGATATCTTGGAAGTTCATGTCAACATGTGAATCGGAGGCTTTCGTAAATTGTGTCGTTGTGGTTATTTAGCAGGCAGATCAATCCCAAAATCGCCACCTATGATCTAGGTGTGACCTGCCACAGGATGCACAATACCCAATACTACGATTCAAAGGAATTACTAAGTACTCAGTTCCCAGGTTATAAATGCTGAAATTTTTAATTTGCATAGGTTAGTAAATAACTCATGCTATTTTCTTTCTCTTTAAATTAGATGCATTAGTGTTTCCTCCAGATTGGAACATGAATTTGCTAGAAATGTTTTTCTGCTCACCCTATGTTGCCCAATCATTTAAATTCAATCATTTGCAGAAAAACGAAATCCCTTTACTGAAGCTACTCCTTTCCACGGTCGGTAAGTAGCTTCAAGTTTCCAAAAAGTGTGCCTCAAGTAGTCTCATTGAAGCCAGAATGACTGCCTTCTGCATCTAACAAGATCTGGATACAATTCTTGCAAACCGGAATAACCTTAATGTTGGAACTCAGCGAAGACCAAATTCTGTTCAAAACACCAATGATTAGAACCACTGATACGACTTTGTGAAATGGGTATAGCGTGCGGAGCTCGAAGATCTTGATACTTAATCCATTTTCCCTTCCCTTTCAAGACTAAGCTCTTCATTGCCGGAGCAGATAATTCCATGACATACATGGTTTTGATTTGTTCATCGAGGAGGACGTCAAGCCTATTAGCTTGAATATACCTGATGGTCGGAAAGGGTGATTCCAGTAAATCTGGAATTTTCTGTTTCTGACATTTGATTCAAGATCTCCTGGCATGTAAGGTAACAAGGCTCTTGTGCTATTCTGTATGAGTGCTTCAGTTGCATGAGATGGTAATAAGACACCCGTATTGGGGCCGCATTATGGCGCTGGGTGTACACGGAGGCCGTCTTCGCTGGACAAAGCATCTCAGGCGCCTTTCGGCAAGCCCTGCAGCTGACATCACGAACTTGCACACCCATCACGTTTGCAGCAATAGATCAAAGTGTCCATCACGCCATCGTGGTGAGCTGCGGTGAATCCCTCGGTCTCGGATGAAACCCCGGCTGACCTTAGGTCTTGTTGACAAGCTGAACGTTTCGATGTTTCTATATTGGCTTGTCAACATACCGCCTGAGCATAAGATCTTGGTGACATTTGTCTGGGCTTTTAGGCGAAAAGGTTGGCAGTGGAGGCTCTATTTGAACTGATCAAGTTCTTCCGCATTTTGTTGTGCTACCTTAACGATAAATGCCCCCACTCCGACTGATTCGTGAATTTTGACAAGGCATAGGAGAATTCAGGACTCCTAAGAACTTCACATGATATACTCAGAACCATACCCTGATGCAGACCCTCCAGACTGAGTACTCCCCTACCTCCCGGGTAACGTATCATGTAGATGCGGGAAAAGGACGACCCATGATGCCAACTGTTATGGATATGAATCATTTTCTAGGCAAGCATATTCCTTGCAGACGTCTTGCTCTCACTGGTAAGTTCGGACGAGCAAATTTTCGATCACGGCTTCTGTGTTCGCCGCGAAGAGCCACCTTCACCTGTGAAGCGTCATAATTAGAACGGTGTTCAATTCTCATATATCGATACGTCTCTCAATATTGGGAAGCTGGTACCGAAATCATGAAAGCCAGAGGCTCAGTATATGTTGTGAACTTTGAGCTCCTCGATTAGTCTCAAAGCAACGGTTCAATTTGTTTGATTGAAATATCTTCATAGTCTTTCTGATATATAGATAATACAGAATACTTTTGAAGTTTCGTTGTGTGTATTCTGATATCTTATAGATGGAGCCAGCATCATTCAGCTGCTCATCAGTGTAATTATAGCGCAAGCGAATGAACTTACATCAACTGCGTTCCACAGTTAATGTTCACAATATCATATTGTACTGTAATAGAGGAATGTTGCCGCCTAATACATTATATTCAAAAAGAACACTCATACTGAATATCAGTAGTGAACTAAATGAAATATAAACAAGTTGATTCTCTATTAATTTCAATTTTACTACGGAGAACATAGTGGATGAGAGGACTTGTATGAGGGTGAGGGAAGCGAATTTTTTTTAATGTTTTTGGCCTTAGTCTGAAAAGTGTGCATGTTATTCTGTGCTCTAAATGCACAGAAAAAATCGCAGATCAGTAACATTATATTTTCCCGGGCCCCAGGGCACCATGAGGTCAAAATTCTTACTTCGTTCTTTGTTGCCTCAGATGAAAAATTATTATTTTGTCATCTTGAATATATACACAAAAGTTACTGTATGGAACTATTTTTCACCGGGCCCCAAACGAAACTGATAGTAACTTTGGCCGTTTACCCTTACGTTATATTCAAAAATAGTGACTTTGTTAGATCTCATCGATCCCGATCTAACGGCGTCATAATACACTCTCATAGATGAAAAATTCAATTCTATCATTAGTTTTCATCTCAGACACCGAGGAAGCATGTTGCAGCATTCCAAAACCCTGAATTTTCGCCATTCCTTAGATAAATACACTATAAAATCAGATTTAACATGGTTGATACACCCGAAATTGGTTTCCACGACCTTCTGAGATCAGATGGAACAAGTTCCATCAGCTACATAACCTTCGGAGACTTTCGCATTTTCCCTATTTCCATAAGGGGTAAGTAGGTATGGAAAAATAGTGAATTTGGTAGATCTCATCGATTTCGATATAACGGAGTCGTAATACATCCTCACGCATGAGAAATTCGATTCTACCATTAGTTTTCACCTCGGACACTGAGGAAACATGTTGAAGCGTTCCTTAACTCTGAATTTTCGCCATCCCTTTGTAAAATACACTATAAAATAACTTTTGATTTGCTTTATACACCCGAAATTGGTATCCACAACCTTCTGAGATCAGATAGAACCAGTTCCATTAGTTACATGAACCTTCGGGAATTTTCACCTTTTCACTATTTTCATAAGGGTTAGTTAGTATGGGAAAATAGTGAATTTGGTCGATCTCGTCGATGCCGCTATAACGACGTCATAATATACTCTCATGGATGAGAAATTCTATTATATCATTAGTTTCCACCTCAGACACTGATTAAACATGTTGCAGCGTTCCTAAACCCTGAGTTTTCGCCATCAATTAGTGAAATACACTATAAAATAATTTTCAAATGTTTTATACACTCGAAATTGGTATTCACAACTTTCTAAGATCTCATAGAACAAGTTCCATCATATACCTGGACCATTTGAAATTTTCTCATTATTCGCAATTTCAAATAGGGGTGGGTATGGAAAAAAGGGAATCAGGTTATTCTCATCAATTAAGATATAAATGTTCGTCCTTACAGCTACAGAAGGCGCAATGGACCTCACATGATAGTCCCATGAGAGAGTGTGGTTAGGGCTGATACTAGACATAAATTTTGAACACTCCATGGGAGCAGTTGTACCTGACATCATCATATTAGGGATTATGTGATGCGGTTTTCTGGTGGAAATACCCTCGACAGTTATGGTTGCATTAATATCTACTAGATTATCAGATCTCCATTCCAAATTCTTGTCGGATCTTTATTTATTAAATTGCCCTGTTGCTATCTCTGGCTTCATTGGGTGATATAGCGGTGTGAAGTGTATACTCATCTACTCAGCCATGGATGATTTATAGCCTATCATCGATCATATCGTTGATATGAAGCTGAAATAGAGTTGGTGCCAAGACAGATACTTGAGGAATATCAGCGTTGATAACCATTTTATCCAAGGATGATTTATCAATCACCACGCGAAGTGATCTATCTGAGAGATAAAAAGTTGAAGGCAAACCATATGACGAAAATTCACCAAGAGGGACTCGATCTCATACTCGGTCAAATGCATTGGAGATATTGTTTCTATCTCTCGCTTCAGTTGATGATATAGGGCTACCGAAGGAGAAAGCGGTATGGGGTAAGCAATAATGCACAAAACTATGGACGACTTAGGACGTATCCTGGACCATGTCATTAATATGAAGCAGAAACAGCGTTAGTATCAGCGTTGATAGACATTGTATCCAAGAAGATTTTTCCAAGCACCACACAATCTATCTGATAGAAAAAGTTGGCAACAAACTTATGACAGAAACTTCCCCAGTCAAATGCATTGGACATATTGATCATATCTCTCGCTTCATTGAATGATATATGGGTAACAAGAAAAAGCGGTATGGTGTGTACAATCATGTACAAAGCTATGGAGGACTTAAGGCGTATCCTCGACCATATCGTTGAATATATGAAGCAGGAACAAAGTTAGTGCCAAGAAAGATACTTGTGGAATATCAGCATTGATAGCCATCGTATCTAAGGAGACTTTGTTATTCACCACGTGAAGTGATCGATCTGAACAAGGAAATGTTGGGGCAAACCATATGACAGGAGATTCCTAATAAGGTCATCTGACGATGTATATGTGTCACATAGTCAAACAAGTCATCCACGATTTTGGAGCTCTCTATGTCATGATTGTGATCTATGTTGATTTTTTCTCCATTACTTTTGAGATCATAGATGATAGTATAAGAAGTCTATAATCATTAGGAATGGCCTCCTCTAATTTTCTCGGAATTTGTTTGATTCTAGGAATCTTCCAGCTTATAAGGAACATACCAAGATTGTATAAAAGGTGAGCGGTTCTTATAATATCCAGAAATAACTGCTAGCAACTTGGTATTATATTCATTAATTATTTAATCAATTAGATAGGTGAGATAATTCTATAATTCATATTGAAACTGTAATATAATGTATCAGGATAATTCAGCATTATATTCACTATATACAACTTATTATAATTGACGAGTCAGATTCAAGATTTCAGTTTGTACAACAGTACAAAGTAAAATCCGTTCTGGCTCTGACTGCGTCTTGCATGTAGCTCCAGTCGCTAAGTGTAAATGAACGTAAAACTAATTTTAGGAACAACAAAGATGTCTCGAACAGATGCTGTTATCGGAATGCAAAACCGTCAGTTTATATTTAAGTCGTCGCACGAGCCCCTTAAGTCCTCATTTTTAACGGCCCGATTTGTCAAGACTTCACGTCTTCAGCAATTAACAATTTCACAATAGGTACGAAACATCACGATCTATATTCCCATAACAATTATTTTCGTCGCACGAAAATTCGAATTAATTTTAAAAAGCGTAACGTTCCGCGTGCGGCTTCTGAGAAAAAGCACGTTTTAATCTCTTTCTCTCCTACGGACGCAGTGTTTTTAATTTGGTTTGTTAGTCAAGCTAAATTTTCGTTGGCTGACGGTTGCCTCCCGGAAATTTATACGGCTCCGTTTGTGTCGTTCTTTCAGCCGAGATTCCCTGAAAATAATTATCTTTGTGCGAACGACCGAAGCTGAAGTTTGAATATCGTTGGTTAATTCGAAACCATCAAAAGCCTCCTTTATTTCGACATGTCAAATATACCATTTTTCCCCGAACAAAGGGAACTCATTAATCAACATTCATTCCGTGAAATAAATATTTTCTTCACATATTCAGTATATGTTTCATTCACTCAGTAATAATACAGAGATATCCTGTTATTTCAAAGATATGAAAGCCAAGCTTTCTTCAGTATGTATATTTCTCGAATAGTATGTTTAGTATATTCCATATTATTACAAGGAATGAAGGGGAATGTCACGTATATTAGCAAGTACAACTCAAATCACATGAGGATGAGAAGAGAATCACTAAGAATTGACAGTTGGGGTTTCCGCAATGTTCATCCCATGAGAGGGTACTGTTGGTGATGATCCTGATCATGGATATTGTTGAAGCTTAACTTATTCATATTTTTATACATATTGACAATAATTAAGACTAGTCATTTAAAGTATCATTTTCTGTATATTAGCTATTATAGTATCTGTGAATGTATTTACGACACATCTGGAATTCAGTTGTAAATGGGATTCTTTTGTCAATTTGTCATCAGCCGACGAAGTGTTATCGATGAGTCGACATAGCTTATTTATTATGGGTACTTCTAAGAATGGTTAGGTTGCCTGGGATTTCTGGTCAACAGATATGTAGCCAATGATAACAGCTACTACCCTCCTTCACAGACCACTCAGTCTCAAATTTGCCTGAAGTAAACGACTTTTAGAAAAAGAAAACAATCACATCAAATTCATTCATCAAGCAACATCATGACATTACTATAACAATCACAACGATATCACTTCAGCGAGCAACATTAATACTTCCAATAACATTAACATATCATCAATATTAAACTCAAAACATTGACCTACAGAATTACAACTTTAGGGAAACTAGCCTTTTTTCTAAATAAGGCGACTCAGTTCTGTTAGTGTAGTTTGTACATAACTGTATAAAGGTGTGAATAAATAACTTAAAATCATCAAGTGCTATTCCAACTACCATCATACTGAGTCATACAAGAAGTGTAAACAACAGCAGTATACAGCACAGATATGGAAGACTTCGTAGGAATAGTTGTACCTAACATCATATTAGGGATTGTGTGATCCGCCTTCTTGATGATGATGCAAGCTTGAGTTTTGGTTGCATCAAACTCTACTAGATCATCAGGTCCCCATTTCAAAGCCATTGCCAGATCTCCATCAATTGAGTCAACCTGTCGTTGCGTTGTCTCTCTCCTTTGGCTTCATTGGATGGTATAGGGGCTCCATAAGAGGAATGGATATGGAGTGTACCATCATCTGTGGACGTGACAGGTGGACTCATCCAATAGATCGTTGATATGGAGCCGAAACAAGCTTCTCTGTGGAACACCAGCATTCATAGCCATTGTATTGGAGGATACTCCGTCAACCACCGTATGGTGTGATCTATCTGAGAGGAAACTCGATAGCGAGCGTCAAAGTTGAGGCGACAAATAAAATTTCATACAGTCTGGAAAATTCAACTTTACGTCATAAATGTTAAACATCACATCCTTCACAAGAACACATCATTTTTATCGTACCTATTTATGGATTTTCTTGGAATCTATTTTCCCTTTGGTTTGGCGGTTCTAGATTCAATTTCTTCCCAATACACGTCGCTTGAACAATACGCAGTGTCAATTTCCTCGAAAAATAATATGTAACTATTATTGACTATCCAAAAGGGACTTTATGGAATTGTCACCAGTTAAAAATTTAATATTCGTTTTTTTAGTAGAGCAATATGAAATAAAATGTTTTACGCACGGATATATCATAAATTGATAATTATACAGGATTTTTTTTGACATAAAGGACTTTTTATAGCTCATGAACCTCTTTATTGCCCATGTTCTTTGATGAATCGTCAAACAACAATATCATACGTAATAGAAACATTTAAGCACTTGCAAAATGAAAAGTTTTCATTATAAATCGGAAATTGTACTTTTTATTGAAAATTTATTTCGGATAATTTATGTTAACAATACAGAACAATATTCGTGTTACACATCATATTGTAATTGTTAATTGTTGCTACATGATAAATTGTCCTTTCCAACCAAATATTTCAAGAGCTAACCTAATTTTGTTTGATACAGAATCTTCTACATCTATTCTGCAAACATTTCTTTTCCACCGTTTTCCTTCAAGGGCGCTGATGTCCAAGGGAATGAGTGCCTAGTATAATTCAGGATTTGATAATTCAAAATAAACAGATGTTTTTTCGGAATTCCACCAACAATATTTTCCGACAACTTGCCCGTTTCATAACACATTCCTTTTAGCCAAGAAGGAAAGGCGAGTATACATATTCATCGGCCGCAACACAGCGTACTTTTTACATTTTTTCAAAAACATTGGCATTCTAAGGCTCTACTAAGCTTTCGATTCCTTCTGGCTTTGGTATCTCGCAATGTGATCAATAGGGAGAATTGCAGATTCTACAATCATCAACTTCTTGCTCAAGAAGCTCTTGTATATAGCTATCCAGAATATTGAAACTACCGGTATGAATGAATTTTCACTAGACAATTCTAAATGAAAATGAATTCATCCATTAGATGTATTTCATCTGGAGCTTGATATATGAACGCTTCTATCGTTTCTATGGTCAAAACCTTAGACTTTTTGAGCGTCTATTCGTCGTCTCTATATCTCTTCAATATCCAAATAAGATGTAACTGCTTATATCCATGTTGTGTTGGCTTTAATGATGGCTCCAATCCTGGAATGATAAGACCACAGCAAAGGGGTTGATAGATACCAAAAATAAAGTAGAATACTTTTCTCACAGTGGCAGTTTTCGATGGAATTCTTCAATGAGTAGCACCCTATGAGATATTCATTATACCTCTCTTCATACACCTCCTCAGATTTTTTGGGAGAAAGCTGTTCCTTGCTACTCATGCAGCCTCATCAATTCTGCTTATTATCAATTTTTTAAGGACCGCACTGTTCCTGACACAGAATGAAACTCGATTTTGAGCTCTCTTTGTATTGGATCAGCTCGGTATTGATTGTTTTCTCCATTCATTATGACATAGTGTGTTGGATGTGTCTATCATCATCATCAGTTAAGGGGAGAAGGCTCAACCTCCCTCCGAGTGCACTTAGGCACACTTAATTGGGCTCATTTTGCGCCCCATGATCAGAAGCCTATTCTATTCTAGCTGGATTGTGGGCAGCCAGAAACCCAGAATATTGCCAGCGATGGCTTCCATAAGCTCTTCTGGTGGGAGTTTTGATTCTCCGAAGTGTTGGTGCCTGAGGGATGCTAATGCTGAGCATTCCAACAGGATTTTATGCCGTTTCTTCCGCCTTTTTGCATTTACTACATACAGAGTCATCTGCAATACCCATAGTATGAAGGTGTTTGTTTAGACGACAATGACCGGTTAGAATATCAGTCATATTTTTCTGATGTCCCTTCCGTTCAGAGAAAGGAGTTTCTTTGAGAGCCTAGCCACAGACTCTTCAATGAAGAGCTTGGCAGTCACAGTTCAGACCACTCTTTATTCAGCTGTCCCAGGAGGGTTATTTAATTTTTTTTCCAACTCCCTTGTGCCCAGGGACCCAGATCCGTTGAACTCCATTCTTCCTGGCTAGTTCAGCTAGTTTATCTCTGCATTCTTTGACAATCCTTCATGTGACTCTGGGTGATATGAGAGCTCCCAGAGCTGGCTGTCTGTGCAAATATATAATGAAGATAAGCATGAGTGTTGATGTGACCTATTTCCCGAAAATTTATATATAATGTGCAAATATATATATTCACATTTCTCCGCAGGTTCCCCATGGCACAAGTCCATATTGCGCAGACCTTCGCCTGAAAACCCGTGTGGTGTGTCTTTAATTAATAAGAAGATTCTTCTCTCCATCTCCATCCATGAAATGTTTTGTACTCCCGAAGTGTTTCAGCTCACCAAGATTGTATGGAAAGGGATGCAGTTGTCCTAATACCAAGAACTTCAAAGTAACTGTCAACTCCCAGCTGCTTGATATAACAGTCATCAAGGTGCAGTCTGAGAAATAATAGTAGATGGATTAATCCACGTAAGTGTATAACATAATTCACTATTTTGAACAGAATTCTCACATTGTGCTGTCACTCTGAGTTATAAGGTGAATTATGTCCACTAGTATGAATCACGAAAATTCTCAATTTCAGAATAAGATAAAGGAGACCCTTAGAAACGTGTGGTATATTCGAATTCATGTTAGTTCTACATTTCAAATAGCCTTGAATCGAACAAGCTTACTCGTTATTTTCCGTCAATGAATGTACATCTGGTGTGAGTATCATATGGCGATTGTTCCAAATATAGACATACCTTTCTGAGAATGCCTGAACGAGTCACACTTCCTTCATATATCTGAGATGAGTCAACACTGATACTTCTGCAACGTGTGAAAGATCCCCTTCGAACGTAACAAGTTTTTATAATGAACATCTATGAATGAATAATATCTTCTTCCGTTCCAATTAATTTTTCTTTCATCTATTCAATGAATAATCGACGAAGTATAGGTTATTCGTTATTTCAAGATAGAAGCTTGGTATAAACCATAGACTTTTCAGTATAAAGACTGAGCTTCAAAATATAAGTGTGCCGACATCCGAGGAAATTGCTTGTTGACAGTCGACATGATAACAAAGTAGCTGTAAATTTGCGATTAGGTGTACCGTAGCATATACGGATGTTCCATCTCAGACGAGCCAACCCGTATATTTCTTATCCCATAGTGAATGGAAAAATTGTTTGGGGGACATCTTTTGACGTATATTTGAGGCTTGAACGAGCAACCCCCTAATAGGGGGCGCTTCAACCCCTCAAAATTGAATAGGGGAGAGGGGTTGAGTGAAACGTTATTTGAAAGGTTTGGAAGCCTCTTTACAACGGTGTATGAAAAACATTAATTTGATGAACCGGTTTCGCCAAAAATTAATTTTGTTGCTCGAATGCGCCACCTTGAATATTTTGGTTATTTGTACAATGTACAAGCTCATTTTTATTAAGCCTTTTTTACAAACTTAAGCAATCTTCAAAAAATCACATTCGTAAAAAAATTGAATTGTGTTGTCATGCTTACAATGAAAAAAATTAAATCTGCGTGTTTAAATCAAATGTTCAAATTGTCCTCCATTGACTTCCATACAATAATACAATCTTGACTGAAAACCGTCTCTAACATGGTTCAGCATAATTGGAGTTATTTGATGACACTCATTTACAATTCGTTGGCGTAGTTCGTCCCAATTTTCAGGCTGAGTCACAAAAATCTTGGACTTAAGATGTCCCCACAAGAAGAAGTCCACAGGGTTCAGGTCAGGAGATCGGGCAGGCCACTCCATAGGACCTCTTCTTCCAATCCAACGACCGGGGTATTGCAAATTGAGGTATTGGCGAACTGGTGCGGCGTAGTGAGGAGGAGCTCCGTCTTGTTGGAAATGCAATTGTTGTTCAAGTAGTAGAGAATCGTTTCCTAACTGTTCAGTTATTAACGGATCAATCGCATTTTCCAACATTTCAAGATAAATGTCACCATTTAAATTACCAGGAATAAACAGAGGTCCAATTAGGTGGTCTCCCAAAATTCCTACCCAAACGTTTAGCTTTTCCCGATGTTGAGTGTGAGCTTTTCGAAATACATGAGGATTTGTATCGCTCCAAATTCTACAGTTATGCCGGTTAACCTCTCCATTAAGTGAAAAAGTGCATTCGTCAGAAAAGCAAACGTTGTACAAGAAATTTGAGTTATTGTTGATACGCTCGACCATAATTTCGCAAAACTTTTGCCTTCGATCTCAATCATCATCATTTATTTCCTGAATTAATTTAATTTTGTACGGATGGAACTTGTGTTTATGTGAAATTCTGAAAACATTAGATTGGTTAATACCGGAAGCTGCAGAAAGTTGTCGTACAGATTGTGTGTTTGGCATGAGTTGGACATGTCACAATACCGCCACAGCTGCTCCTTCATCATTAACAATTCCAATGGGTGCCCTTTTTTTATCCATTACTGAACCCGTTTCCACAAATTTTGAAATAAATTTCATTATGTACTTATGGCGAACGCTACGTTCAGGATGGTTTTCGTTAAATATCCTTGCAACCGCTCGGGCAGAATTTTGATTTTGGTAATAAAGGCTAACCAACTCAACACGTTCTTGCAATGTGTAGGTAAATCATATTTTTTGAAATTTTAAACAAATCAGCAAAGCAGTAACTCAACAGATTGATTAAAATCATGAAATGATCGAAGAAACGTTAAAACCAGATAAACACCTTCTAAGAACAAAAAATGAAGGCAACATGAGGAGATGTTTTGCTGTTTTTTTATTTATTTGTTTGAGAGAATGTATTATTGTATGGAAGTCGAAGGAGGACAATTTGAACATTTGATTTAAACACGCAGATTTAATTTTTTTCATTGTAAGCATGACAACACAATTCAATTCTTTTACCAATGTGATTTTTTGAAGACTGTTTAAGTTTGTAAAAGGCTTAAAAAAATCAGCTTGTACATTGTACAAATA
This sequence comes from Endomychus coccineus, assembly GCA_958510875.1. Lineage (NCBI taxonomy): Eukaryota > Metazoa > Arthropoda > Insecta > Coleoptera > Endomychidae > Endomychus > Endomychus coccineus. The sequence goes on along the minus strand of OY294069.1, from coordinate 4,005,179 downwards.
ACCAAAATATTCAAGGTGGCGCATTCGAGCAACAAAATTGATTTTTGGCGAAAACGGTCCATCAAATTTACGTTTTTCATACATCGTTGTAAAGAGGCTTCTAAGACCTTTTAAATGACGTATCACTCAACCCCTCTCCCCTATTCAATTTTGAGGGGTTGAAGCGCCCCCTATTAGGGGGTTGCTCGTTCAAGCCTCAAATATACGTCAAAAGATGTCCCCCAAACAAAATCATCCGACATGTTTCGGCAGATTTTTCCACTCACTATGGGATAAAAAATATACGGATGAAACACCTTGTATTTTGTTATGGAAGAGTTAATGCAAATGACAGACATCTTCTCTTCGGAACGTTGCGACATTATTTGCGGCGCAGTGTGGGGCCTTTTGCCAAAGTGGGTCGGATGCTTTGGAGCTATGCTAAAGCTAGAGATCCTCCATATCTCTCAATCGATATCTGGTATATGGTAAAAGTGTGAACGAAAAAGCGATTTATTACATTCCGATTTATCTCCAGCTGTTCACATTATTATCCCCAAATAGTATTTAAACAGGCACATTTTGATTTATAATCTAGAGTACTCTGATGGCTACTTGGTTGCCTTAGGGTCCTCAGCACTTTAATAGTATTTTAGTGGATAAGGGTGATTATTTCTTATAAATAGTGTTATTATGCGTTAACAGTGTGAACTCTCTTTTAGTTTATTAATACATTTAACATTTACGCTATTGATAATGAAATATTTTAGAGAGAAAGGATAGAGGGTAAAATTTTCAGGGTTCAGGAAATACAGTGTTACTGGAAGACATTGTCAAAATTTATTCAATATAACAGGAAGTATGATGTTTCAGTTTGAAAAAATTCAAAATAGATCTAGGTCCCCAAAACAAAGTAACACTACCATGTATACCTAGTTATAATATGTACATGAAATTAGCAAATTTGAAAACAGCAACTCAGAGTGTGTTTTGAAAAACTTATTTTATGACTAACAATGACAGGATCTGCTGGGTTAATTGCTTGCCTATAATATGACAGTTGAGAAAAACTGTTCTTCAACAGAAAGCTACTGTGAGTTTGACGAAAAATCTTGATGTGAATGAACAAGCGGTGAAGAAATGCTGCTTCAATTGATAATCTAAACTTATGTGATTCAGCGTTTGGATTCCAAAATTAATACATTCAATTAAACATTTTTCAAGTTCGAAATTGATTTCAAATTTTTAATGCTTACATTCCGATTCTCATAGTTCATGTTGTAGTTTTTGATTCATGAATTTACAAATGGCGAAATGTGTCTTTGTATCCTTTAGAGGAACAATTGTAGAGGGCAACCAAGTTCAGAAACTAAGGGCGTGGACAAAATTTATTTTAAGGGTTAATGATTCCATCAATAATCTATAGTACACATCACTATTGCTGTAAAGAAATCAATCAAGAAGTAAAAAAAGACGTGTGGCACTCGGGGACTGCTGCGGTGAAGCTATTGCATAGCATTTTTTCACAACTTATGCAATTATAATTATTTATTTATTTTTAATTTATGCAGTATTTTTTTTTCTTTGATATTAATTCAAGTTTTTTGTTTGATATTAATTCAAGTTACACTTTTTGAGCGTGGTGACCGCTAAGAAAACAATTTTTTTTCTTTTATTGAATAAATGAGAAGTTAATATCGTTTAAAATATTTTAATTATCTTACAATACATGTAGGTTATTCAGGAATTTGTTATCATTGAAACTATAGGTTTATGGTAACTGAATAACTGAAATAAGAGACATAAGTTTGAGACTTGATATCCTCTAAATATCTGGAAAATAACGCGTCAATGGTGGTCCCATATTTTATTGTGGACTCTTGTGGATCGTTATTCATTTTCAAATTCAATTTTTCCGAAAGAAAAGTTGTCAACCGCTCTGATTTTTTATCAGCGAAGTTGATGTTGAAATCGCCAGCCAAGATAAGTGGAAATTTATTACCATTTGTACAAGTATTTTTGACCCTTCTTCAGTGTACTCCAGTAAAGTGCGATGAATAAAATGCTCTACCTCGTCTAATTTTGGATTCGGAGAAATGTAAATTTACCATGACTATGTGTAGGCCATTTCTAAGTTTGCATAAGCACGCACAAATATCTCCAAAAAATGAGCGCCTAACATTAACATCGCTAACGTGTGCAATATTTATTTCAATATTCGGAGTCATAATATTAGTTACATCATTATTATTTTGGTAAATAGCTACCCCACCTTTTGGAACAGTATCTCGTTTGAATTGAACAATACAATTGAAATTAGGTATTTCAATCGGATGATCATGCGCCATGCAAGATTCGGTAAGAAGTAACACATTTGTTTGTCCCGTAACTGAATCTTGTAAATCGTATTTGTGACTATTTAGACTTTGGCAATTGAAAGTCATTATTGAAATGCCATTTCTATTACTAAGGAAATCTAAGACACTTTGAGCTGTCGTCTGAACACTATTCAAAGGCAGTCTTTTGAATTCTTGCAAAACAAAGATGCAGTCGATGCAGCTTGCCTTCGATTATTATAAAACTTGAATGTAGAATTATCGTTTTTTGTCGTGATATACAATTTTTCAATATTAGTCACTCGAGAGAGCGCAACATAAAAGAGTTCCTGTTATTTTTCGTTACGGAATTTCTTGATTCGGTCACCGTGCTCAAAGCCCGCGATAAAAGCTATATGCAATATATGCAATAGCTTAATAGAAACAGGTACTCTCAGGTCTCTGCTACGCGCGTCTAACGTATAAACTCTAACTGACGCGTAGCGAGCTCCTAGAGGCATATGTCAAAATGATTTCGTTCGTAGCTAATTACATAGGACGTCTGGAGTTCATGCAATTATGTTTTTAGATAATTCGAACCTTCTAATTTCGATAGGCCACGTGAAAATCCCGGAGTCTAAAGCGCTAGAGTGTTATAACATTCGTATAAAATAGCGAAATTTCTCACTTTTAGAAACTTCAAATTAATTAATTAATTTGACACATGTTAGGTGTTTAGGTCTTACATTATTTTTCGTTACCGAATTTCTTGATTCGGTCGCCGCGCTCAAAGCCCGCGATGAAAGCTATATGCAATAGCTAAAAAACAAATTTTTTCATTGACCTCTTGACTGCGCCCAATGAATAATGGAAAGATGAAACACACATTTTTCTTAATTTTCATACATTCTGACTATGTTCTTGATACGTATCGGGTGACGTTAGAGTGCTATACGTCTTTGGCCGTCACAAGCGAATCACCTCAGATGTTGGCACATTGCTCTCTATACGATGGAATAGGGAAGATGTTGTCCATGTACTGAAAAATTTTAGAATATACTATTTATCATTCTGAAATGATGGACTGTTAAGTACATTATTCATTGCATTGAGACGGATAAAAAATAACGGTAGTTCAACGTTTCATATTGCGCAGTATATTCTGCTGAGATTTTGAGTTTAAAGTGGTAAGTTATTATGTCGACTACACTAAGTTCGAAGAATGATTTCGTCGCAGACACATTTCTAATGTATAACGTCTCTCTTCGACATAATTGACGTAGGAGTAAAGAAACACCTTGACAGTTGTTCAGTAGAGCGTGAGAAATAAAAACTTTTCAATTTACGGAGCAGAACAAATGCTCAAACTCTGTTGAATTGGGAAAAAGAATCTTAGAGTAAATATTAAACTTTCTCGAGTTGAGACGTATAAATGGACTTGTTAAAAATATAACACGCCCAAATGTATTTTATAGCATCATTCTTTTCGTGGTAAATCTACAGAATTGTCGTGATGTTGATTCTCTACACACTTCAGGTTTTGTAAGAGTATCAGAGACCGATGGAATTCAATTCAAACCTTCAGCTTCGATATTCCGCTATTAGAGTTCCAAATGACAAATTGTAATTCGTTTGAACGTATATAGACGAGAGATAATATTTCCTCAAAGCGCGTTATTTCAAGGAAACTATAGACCAGAATCATTGGAGTATTCTTCAGATATCAAAGACGCGTTTGAGCAAAATGTTCGCGATATGTTAGTTCATGCGATACAAAGGATGTGTGAAAATTTCAAAAACTCCACACCAATTACTGGCGTGTCTTAATACATAGATATAGCTTCTACCACTGTCAAACGTACATTAATGGTTGAACCCGAGGAACATCGAAGTGGACGAAAAGGAAGGACAGTGTACGATTACATTAGGGAGAGAATAATTTGGGTGAACAATGAAATCAGTGATGAGCCTGATATCAAACACATCGAATCGTTCTCGAGCCACTTACATTTTTTCTTGACCGATTAGCAAATTAGTTCATTTTATCTAGATGGGATACACTATCGAAGCTTTAGACAGACCCATATACACGTCGACACAACTTACACCATCTGCAAAGGCGTAATAAGAATCGTCCAACAGAGAACCGCATCGGAGATGCCGTGTCCCCGCATTAAACCATATTAGTTTTAAGACAGTAAGAAAAAGGGATTTAGGGAAAAGAAGGTGTCGTAATAAACTTATGAGTATTTAATTTATCATGTACATTATAATATCACAAACAGTCTCTAAAATATTGTAAAAGATTGGGTGGAACTTATGGAATTTGGTAAAGTAAAATATATAGAAGTCAGGAAGTGACAGCCCGTCTGGTATGGACATGCAAAAAAGAACTTGAAATACTGGCAGACCGAAACCGTGTTAAGCTGATCTGGATGCCGGGACATCAGGCAACGACTGGCAATGAAAAAGCCAACGAACTTGCAAAAAAAGGGTCGGAGAACGCTCCAGATCTAGAACAGACCACGGGGGTACCAAAACGTACAACACGAAAGTCTATAGAAGACTGGATCATGGAAAACCACAAAGAATACTGGGGGAAAATCCCAGGAAATGAGCATGGGAAGAAATACATCAATGCAACCGTGTAACAAAAGAACGACAGACCTATTAGCACTGAATAGGGTGAAAATCAAAGTCGTAACTGGACTCACGACTGGCCATGTGCCAGTAGGAGAACACCTAAACAAAGTGAGACTGTACAATGGCGACCTGACATGCAGACTTTGCGGTAAGGATACAGAAACAAAGACACACATACTATGTAAATGCGAGGCACTGGATCGCAAGAGACAGTCAATTTTTGGAAAGCCTAACGACGAACCAGAATTATACAATTATCACCCAGTAAAGGATTTGTAGAAACTCGTACAAGGTACAAAAATACTCGAATGGATACCGTGAAGAAACGGAACATAGGTGAGATACAACGAGCCAGCAGGCCTAAGTGTCACCGGAGGCAATAGCCAGACAAGCCTACAAAAGGGGTTAAGTTTTTACTAAGTATGCCTGGGATGATAACTCTCAGTAGATTTTGAGACTCAAAGACTCACACAACCTCCCCATGAAGGGGACTACCACCTCTACACTTACAGATATAAGCTGGTGCCATGAGAACGACGTATAGGTTAAAGGACCTACGTCACTGGACCAGAATGCACCACTCTCGTGGACACTCAGCGGTTTCAAGTAAGGCGATCTACAAATGCCCCATATCAGAAATGGAGCAAGATAGCATGATCCTAGCCACATATCTCACTCCTCTCAAAATCCTCATCCCGAATAGAGGAGACTGGAGTGACGAAACTTTCACCCTACTACTACCTCGTCTGGAAGCCAGCACTGGCAATATCCTGAGTTTCTGGCGGGCGACAAACCTGCTAGGATAGAATAGGCTCCTGACCACGTGGCGCAAAATGGGACCAGCTAAGTGACCTGAGTGTATTTGTGGGCTAATCCCCCTCACCTCAAATGATGATTATAATGACGACTAAGACTCCAATTTTTCATTTCTCTATTCTATACAACATTCAAAAATTCAGAACCACCATACTTTTAGTAGTGTAAAATACCATATTCACTGGAGGAATAAATCAATTACAATTAACATTGTTGTTTCTAATAATCATGTGAATGTAAAATTTTCAGGATTGGAGCATTCCAGGAATTTCCAATAACAAGATGATTGATTTCCACGGAAGTATAACATTTTGTTCATACATTGTAAATTATTATTTGCGAGCTAACTGCAGACAATAAAGCAGATTATACGGTAGCTCTTTCAAAATTCGTTACATGCTACGCGTTTCTTACTGTCTAAGGATAAATAACACAGAAGTTATTTATAACCTCCATTTAACACCTATTTATAACTCCCAAACTACGCGACCTACGTAACCACTAAGTAAGCTTTCGAACTAACCGAAAATAACGTCACGGTACGTGCAGCATTGCTTCATCATTTCGAGATGGTTTTCGATGAAATTTCAGGCTTCAGTTCGGTACCGTATTTCGTATCTACTGAAAGATATATCGCCGGTATCGATAATTGTGTTTATGTGATAAAAACATGTAATCGTTCAGTGTTTTAAAGTAAAGATTGTGTAATGGACCTTATAGATTTCACGTTTTGATTAATATTCTTCTCGGCGAGAAATAAATCCATTAAAGACACGATGGTCTTTTTTCTTTTTTGGTGATCCATTAAGGTACATGAGAAACATAAATTCATTCCATTATCCAGGATGAAGGATAATCTGTTGTGTTCTTTAATCTTATTACGATAAACAGGATTTATTGAATAGTAGAATGTGAATTACATTTCAAAGTACATTTATACAACACTACATTGAAAAATTTTCCACCACGTATTAACAGACTCAGGATGAGACTATTAGTCCAGTCAACGAAGCGGTAATATGACCAAGATCTCTTATTTCAGTTCTACAAAATGATTTTCGATGAAAATTTGTGCAATGGGTCAACAATGACGTCAATAGAAAAGGTAAAAAAAATGAATGCTGAAATGATCGAAAGTGGTAGAAGAATCTCCTTTCATCAGGGCTTGCAAAATTTGGGTCAACATGAAAAAATTATAAAAAAAATTATACACTTTGCTTTTTGGACCAAAATAAGGTTATACTATAGCGAATTTGTGTTAAAAATGGATCAATAATGAATAACATTATTCCTCAAGATTAAAAATCTGTATGAGTAAAAATATAGAGAAAAAAATAAATGCATATCGAGTACCATGGAGGAATATCTTGCGAGGTATGTCCTCTCGAAAATTACTGATATGGAGGAAAAAATTTCGGGTGAATGAATAGTAGAAAATTCTTGTCTTTCGGATGGATTCCGCGCCACAATAGCACTACTTGATGCCGACGTATTGCCAACCGTTGCAAGTGGCATCTTCAGGGCAGGCTTGCAGGTTGAACCTAAACTGATTCTTCTGCTTTCTGTAGCGGTATTTATTGTGGGGAGAAACCTTCACGCTACACAGTTCACTGTCTTCATTCCGGTAATTAACTTCGTTACCTTGCCGTTGCGTGATCATATGCAAAGTGTAATTATCGAGGACGGGTTTTCAAATGTCTGGAAGGTTCAGATTATTTGAATGTCTTAGGATTTCTATCGCTGCAAGAATTTTTCGCTGATAGAAGTTTGAGTCTGGGGCTAAGATTTCAGTATTTTCAAAAAGGATTTGACGATTGGTGTCAAAATATATTGAAAATATAATAGATTCTCAAAATCCTTAAAAAACATAATATTTCTGCTCGGTTTTCCACCCTCCCGGAACTATCTCAATTTTACAAACCTATTAAAGATCTCCTTCCTCCTCTTCATTTGGAAGGTGTTTATAGCATTCCCCGTACTTTCTGTAAGGTCTACATTGGTGAAACAGATCGTACAGTAGCTCTACTCGTGTGAAATAACATCAACGCTGTACAAGGCTTCGTGACACCAGTAGATCTGCTCTTGCGGAACACAAGTTTGACACTACTCATCAAATCCTTTCCGAAAATACTAAACTCACTCACTTATTCATGAAAATTCGCGTTATTTTAGCATTTTTTTTTCATATTTTTCAAAATTCTACAAGTTATGGAATCCGTGATGAGAGGAATGTTTTCTACCACTTCCGATCATTCTTGCATTTAATATTATTTACCATCGAAATTCATTATGTAGAACTCAAATTAGAAGTATAACCTGGCCACGTCGTGGAAAGTAGTCCATCTGCAAGGACGTTTCGTAGATGACACGCTTTTTCGCAATTGTAACATTAGTGTTCCTATAATATGAGTGATGCAAAGCAATATAGAAATTATTATACAGTTTGAACCCCCACGGTTGATACTGTTATTCAAAAAATTTTCAACTCATACATCAAATTTTAGTACAATAAACTTCAGGATTACAAACATCATGCACTAAACCTTTCAAGATCTAAGATAAGAGCACATTGTTTCAAATTCAGAGCTGAAAGGATGAAGTTGTTCGAGCAATGAAACATTCTTACTTATATGCAAAGCTTCATCGATCAGAGTCAATGAGGTCTCACCCAGTGTAGTTCAATAATGTGATATTAGCTCGAGGATTTAATTAAACCACAATAATTTAATTAAAATTTTCTCAACAGGTTATCTCTTTAGCTTTTTTCCGTTCGATAATACTTGATAATAACTGAAGAATGCGATCTAGAATTTTCCACATAATACTTCAACGAGATGAAATTATCTACCACTTCAAGGATCCTCCTTTATTATAATCGTAAAATAAAAATAATGAAGAAAAAAAATAACCTACATTTATATAGAATAATTGAGCTTCAAACAATATCAAATATTCTCACAGAACCGAATTTATTTGACAATATCATGGTCGTTATGAATATTATTATTTTTCTAGGAACAGAACAGTTTTCATGTTTCTTTTTAGCTGTAATTGAATCAGTTTTACATTCATGTCAAAACAATTAAGGTAATCATGAGTTGGCAAAATATACTACGCAATTACCAAATGCACTCATTTCATATTTGCTCTTGTAAACATACCATGTTTATGTTGTATTTGGCAAACTGTTAACAATCGATGATTTAAAACAGAGAGTTGTAGTATCGCCTTGAGATTACCGATTGCGATGCACTGTTATTGTTTCAAAAGGATGTTCTATTTCATCTACGTTCCGGTTCACAATAGTTCAATCATCGAATTAAATTTGGCTTCGTTACAACACATCATGTGTCTATTACAACAATTTTTAGAAGCGGTGCGTTCATCTGAATTACAGGAATCATAAGCATGTGGATAGTTATTCTGATCTCGTCCACTTGCCAACAATCTGGTAAAGGAGTAGACTGAGTAAAAATTCAATCGACAAATTGAAAAAAAAGCTGATTTCCTTCATAAAAATCTGTAAGCTTCGTTTTCAATCGTCCTTGAAATTCATACCGGATGTTTTTGATGTTTATTGGCTCCAGCAATTTCTTCGTATCATATTAATTCTCATATTCTTCTTTATACTTTTATTATACGAGTGGAAAACTTATAATTTTCGAAGAATATCCTGTAAGCCAGCAATGGAATGTTGGGAGAGAATTGTTCTTGAAGCTTTGAAGATCATAGGTATAAGGAGAGATCTCGCCAGGCAAATGGTTCCACAACTTCGCCGTTCGATGGAAAAGGGAAGTCTGGTAGGAAATGAGCTTGACAATGAAGGTGTGACCAGTTCGAGTTCGTCTAGTTTGCCTATCTGGAAACTCTCGTGGAGGAATAACAGACCAGATTTCTGATGAACAGCGACCATGGTAATATCTATAGATAAGGGAAAGATGACATACCTTTCTACGATGTTCTAGGGAGGTCAATGAAGTTTCAAGTGTGACATCAACAATCAAACGAATAACTCTCAACTGGATAGAATCCTAGAGCTTCAGCATATGTTTGGAAGCTGAACTCCAATTATGTGAACAGTACTCCATGACAGATTGAATATGTGCTTTGTATAACTATGTATGGGCTGAAGAAAATTCACATGAAGTACTTGAAGATCGTTTTCAACATCAGTTTTCGTTGATTGTTTGGGTTGGAATTGTGGGTGACCGGTATTTCTACCAGGAAGTCTTACCGGTGTGTTCTATCGAAACTTTTTGGAAGAAGCTCTGCCTGAATTGCTGGAGGATGTACCATTAGTAACGATAATAGCAATGAGGCTTGTGCAACATGTGGAGATTGAAGAATAAGCGCGAGGTGAACCTCACTGAAGGCTGGCTTGATCCTTGAACTTCAACCCGCATGGACTATTTCATATGGGGTCTTCTGAAGTCATCAGTTTACACTACTCCAGTTGTAAATGTGAATGATTTGAGGAATCGGATAATCGATGGGTGCAGTTCATACGATCCAAGTGTTTTTGAAAAAGTTCAGCAATGAATGAGGATAAGATTGGATGCATGCATCCTAAAAGCTGCTAGTCATTTTCAACAGCTATTGAGGAACTGCTGGGATGTAGAGTAGCTCTTGGCACTGACTAGAAGACCAAGTTCTTGTGAAACGGTTTTCGAAACGGACCTCATCATGATGATCAACTCATGAGAGGATGCTGTTGGTGTTGATCCCTAGCATGGATATAGGAGACTTCATTGGAATGGTTGTAAGTGGCATTAAGGATTGTAGGTTCCGCCTCCCTGGAGAAGATACAAGCTTCAGCTAGATTTTCAGATCCTCATTCCAAATTGGTTACCAGATCTCCAATAATTGGGCTCTGGCTTCATTGGATGATATAAGGGCTCTAGATGAGAAAACCGTATGAAGTATACCATTATCTTATCTTCAAAGCAAGACGGTTGCTCCCAACAAATTGTTTATATGGAGTAGAAACAAAGTTGGTGCCAAGACAGATCCCCGTGGAACACCAGCGTTGATAGCAGGAAGATACTCCATTCTGTGACGTTTTATGACTACTAGCTGTTGATTTCATGAATCTACAATGTTTGTCACAATGCATTCAATATTGGCGAAATTTGACCATTTGTAGACGTTACAAAACATAGATTTTTGCAAATATCAGATTCGTGATAGTTTCAAAAGTTGTGACAAATTAGATGAAAAATTTGTCCCGTTTTATTGAAAAAAAAAATAACTGGCAATTATTTGCCTAATTCTATATCCATCTAAATCAATATGTCACAGAACACAACAAATGATTCTTTCAAATAGATCAGATTGAGTTTATGCTTATTTTTAACTTTCAATACCAAAATCAATTGAATTCACAAGGAATTGATGATAATGTTTCCCTGTAACTAGATTCTTGATGTGAGCTCATACATTCTCAAGAAGCTACCGTAAGCAATGTCGATGACATCGAGGGGGTAGATTCGCATTCTAAATTATTCCTCCGCCCTACACTAAAGATACTCTAACATGCGTCTATGCATATGTGATTTAAATAACGCTTGATTGCGCGTCGCGCTGCGAATGCTCTCTCATTAAGGAATCAACATGGCTTATATCACGACCGCAGTAACAATCATAGTAACGCTGATCGTATCGCTGAAAACCGCGAGTGCCTATCTCCAGGATTACAATTACGTGAAACAATATACTCGTAGTATTAGTACTAAACAAGGTGTTTTACAAGGAATAGTCGTGAAACCCAAAATCAACCCCATGTTGCCTTACATCGAACAATACAAAGGTATTCCGTATGCAGCGGCCCCTGTTGGCGACCTGAGATTCATGCCATCGAGAAACGCACCATCTTGGTCTGGGATCAAGTATGCGGATAGTTTTGGACCGGTCTGTCCGCAGAATTTTCCCGACACGAAGACAATGGCGCCACAAAGACGGGAGGCGTTCCTCAAGTTGAAGGAATATCTACTGAACCAGAGCGAAGATTGCTTATATCTGAACGTCTATGCTCCGTTTCAAGGTAAGAATTATTCACGTCTATCTCGCATAAAGTTTAATCTCTAACCCAATTAAAGTTTGAAAATTTCTGTCTTCAGCGTCTTCCGACGATAAAAATACTTTTTTTGCAATTCAGTTACAAAAAGTCATCTTTTAGACGCTGATTGTTGGTTTAAAAAGTAGTTCATTCTAATACTGAGTGCTGGAATGAGTTCAGTAACATGAACCCATATTAACTTACTTGGAAACAGATTTGCTATTACAGGTTTTTGGACTTATTCAACGTCTGAAGGTAGGGACTCTTCAGATTAGCTCATTTTCAAACACACAATTAAAATATAATTGTGTTATAGGTATACAAATTCTCTAGAAATATGCCACACTAACACTTACGCTTTATATTTCCGTCTTTACGTACGTTTCGGTCTCACGACCATCATCAGAAGACGTATTATGGTGCACCAAATCAATTTCGATTATTTTTAATTGAAATTGGTTTTGAAAATCCCGATTTTAACATAATAAGTTTTCTGAGGATGGTCGTGAGACCGAAACGTACGTGAAGACGAAAATATAAATCAGAAGTTTGAAGTGACCTATTTCCCGAGAATATATGTATAATTCATACCTGGGTTAAGAATCTTTATTATAATATAAATGTGATATTTTGACAAATATGCCTTGACATTGACGTTTTCCCATGGTAACTCTAATATCATGATCTTTGCATTGTTATCCCGAAAAAAAAACAAAAATGACTTTGATACTATTTAAGTGAAAATACAACGCAACGACTGAATTATAAGAAATTTTGCATGAAACAAGATGCAAGACGGCATATTTTTTGCACACGATGTGTGTATCTTACATTTCAGCAAAAAAAAATATTTTTTCATCAACTATAAGCAATTTCATAAATTCCCTGCAAATTGTTGAAGAAAGGTTGAATAAAATTGATTCCCTACAATCTAATACATTTTGCTGAATATTTTGATATTGAGTTATCAATTTATTCATACTTCTCGTTTATTTAATTGATGAAATGAAAATTAATAATAATTCCCTATAAATTATATCCAGAATTTAATTTTTAATAAGTTATTTTCGAATAGCATAAATATTTTATTAATTTATCGATACTCATACAAAATGAAAATAAAAATTGTAAAAAGTACCCTCTAAATTTCATCTGAAAAACAGTAAAGATGAATAGTTCCTACTATCAAATTTTATTTCCTAATAAATAAATAAAAATAATTTATGTATTTAAAAATTTTAATTATACTCGTTAATATAAAAGGAGCCACATTTCCATCAGAACATTCATAAATTGAATGAAGTTTTAAATAAAATTGAAAAAAATTAATAAAATTTTAAAATTGAAAAAAAAGAACTTTCTAAATTTCATCTAAAAATGCTGTAAAAGATAATTCCTCATTTCAAGAAAATTTAATTAGATAAAAAATGAACACAAATTTGTGTTAATAAAATTAATAAAATAATTGATTAACCTATTTAAATGATATGAATGAATACATAATATAATAGACATCACCTTTAGTGTCGAAATGACATATTTTTTCAGACTGAGTATTCAAATGATTTCATTATAGTACTAAGTTCTATAAATTGAGCGGAAACATAACATTTTTATTTGAAGCAAATAGCCAATATTCAACGAAATTTCATCAATACGGAACTGCGCAATAATATAGGAAAGTGTCCAGGTAGTAGTTATTAGGGAAAAACTCGAATGATGTGAATTAATTATGAACCACAGGTTTATTAATTGAATCAAATATGCACAAATATCAATCTACACATTGATCAAATAATTTCCGGGCTTCATACACAAGTTGGATTGATTTATTGTAAAATGACATACCTTTAAATAATCATAACGTGAAGTCATATTACAAAATTTTTATAATTTGCAATCAACGTTTCCATTTTTACATATCGATTGATACACATTAATTTGTTCACAATGTCGTAGCTGTTAATTTTTATACATGTATCTATCTGTAAACTTTTTAATTGTTCAGTATATATAAAAATATTTGATTGTTGATTTTTTTCCCGATTATCATTGTCTAATTCTGCAATGCAAAATGATAATCTCAGCTTAAAAGCGTGATTCCTCACTCATAATAGTGAAAGTGTTGTTAATATTGATCAGTAGAGACACCCCTCATCAAAAACTATAAGCTCCTTATAACTCCGCCATAGAATTAGTTTCGAATAAGTATTAAAAAGACAGTTCTATTCTGTTTGCTCAATTTTTGACAATCATATCAATTCATGATCAATGGAATCCATGTTTATTCAATAACCTGCATTTTATAACGAGCATCTAAACGTATATTTTAATTTTTCTATTTCTCCAGTCGTGGCGCCAGAGCTCTACGTATATTTTTAGAGTTCACGTGCAAAGAAAGGTAAGTTAAAAATAATGTGAACTGTCACCGCTTCTAATTAATTTTAGTTAAAATGAAACTATAACGAAAGCTAATTACCGAATAACTCTTTACAAAGCAAACTTAATTGAAAACACACTATTGCTGATATAAGTAGGCCATACTCATAATTAGAATTAACGTTTCTGTATTTGCAACGGAAGGAGGGATACGATAACATTTTCCAAATATCCGTGTGAAGATTCACTTTGCATCCGGGAGGATTTGGTTATTCGATTTTACGTTTTTGTGCACCATAATTCGGATCAACCTGTCGAATTAGATCCACAGTTTGAAGAGTCAGGATATGTGTAATATATTCTTCATATAAATATGGAATGAAACTGGATTGTGTTACAAATTCTCCTTGCAGATATCAAAAATCGTTCCAAACATAGTATGATGAGAAAAACGTAGCTGATAATCTGTTTTTTAATAAAATTCCAAGAGCGATACTCGTACTTCGAAGAATATTAAAATCCATTAGCCGAACATTGCGATATTACTTCTAGGAAAGTGCTTGATATGAATCTAATAAAATTTCATCTTTCGAACGGTTAAGAATAGCGGCAGAGTTGGATTAGAATTTATAGTGACATTTGGGAGGACAAATAAAATACGAAGTTTCATGTCAGTTTTATCCTCAATTCTGAGTAGTATTTTAGAAGATGGGAAATGTATATTTCTTAATAATTATATAATATACAAAAGTTGCTTCCTCTAATAAGTGTAAAAACCTTTGTTCAAACCATATCAAGCGATCCACTTGCCGTTTCGGATTAGGTCATGGAAATATGTCTTAACTGCCAATATACTGAAAAGCACTTGTTTTCTTCAGAACCGTTTCTCAACCAATACCAATACTATTATCTCCTTGATAGACATCCTCACGTTGATCACATTGTATATCTTAACTTCTGTATTTACTGTTACGTTAATATTATTGGGAGTGCACTTAACCAATCACGCCTTATGTAATGGTAACGTGAATAGATTGTAGCTTTAAAGGAAAAGACAGGGTAAAAAACCTTTGTTCAAACCATATCAAGCGATCCACTTGCCGTTTCGAATTAGATCATAAAAATATCTCTCAACTACCAATATACTGGAAAGCACTTGTTTTCTTTCGAACTGTTTTTCAACCAATATCAAAACTATTATCTCCTTGATAGACATCTTCATTTTGATCACACTGTATATATTAACTTCTGTAGCTACTGTTACGTTAATATTATATGGAACGCGCTAGACCAATTACTTATAGGACATCTATGATAAATTCCACCACCTATACTTTGGCTACAGTCTAATGTACGTGTAATTCATCCAAAAATCAAGATTATTCAAGAATATAATATTCTTATATTGCTCATAAAATCGTGGATATATCCGATTCGAGCTTTTCTGAATTGATTTACATTAATTTGAAGATTGCGCCGTTCATATTGAATATTTTTTAACTGTCCTTTCATTAAGTAATTCCGCAATTTTAATTTCTGGATTTACTGCTGGTTTATTCAGTGGAATTCATCAGTATATCGTTTGCAAAATATTCAAATTTTCGCTAGTTATCAGATGATGGAAAATCGTGGAAAATATTATAATGATGCGAGTAATCGAACGTCAAACAGTTAATCCGTTGATTATTCATCAATGTGGAGTTTAATTTAATTAACGAAACGAATAATGAATTCATTAATGATTTAAAATGAAATGCAATTCATTATTCTGAATCTCGCTATGGCCATTTACCGAACTATCGGAGCATTCGTGATTAACATGAATAATATTAAGTTATGTTTGGTGATTTCAAATAAATTATTATTATTTCAATTATTTACGAGGAGGCATCGAAAACTTTGATTTTATTCAATATTGCATTAATGAACATTGGTTGAGTGATGAAAAAAGCAACGTGAATATTTTTACCGAATGAACAATACGTCAGTTTTGCAGAAAATGAGAAGGTGATGTTCTCATATTTGCAAAAAACAACTCTGGTAAATCCTGAAAGTTGCAATGTTAATGTTGGAACGTAGTTACTCATAACTCGAGCAAGATCTGAATTCAATATCTTGAGCTTATGGTCAGGGACGTCTCCAGACTTCTTGAGGCCCTGGGCCCCTATGTAAAAGTGGGGTCCCATCGGATTTTGGTATATATACATATAAAATTCAAGAAAAGCAATCCATATTAAGATAAAATTTCATTAGAAAATTCGTTTTATACATTTTAAATTCTCAAAATCATTAATTATGTCTTGAAAATCATCTCTCAATAATATACAATTTTCAATGCACTTCTCAGCTTGAATAATTCAAACGTGATTGAGTCATACGATTTCTCAATTAATTTTCGACCAATTTTTGCTTTAAAAATCAATGGAATACGGGTATTGTGGTGAGTGTTAGAACAGCGTATCCGTTCAAGGCGAGGATAAGCCGTAACTGCGACCTAACAGACTCTAGAGGAAGATTGTCTAGAACTCCCATTCCAAACGTCACAGATTCAGACACGAGCTTCCAACTTTCAACTGTTGAGACTGAACATTTTCGGAGTGTAAGAGAAATATCGAATAACATACGATATTACAAGAAGCTCTGTTGTCGACAACGTTGATTGTAATTAATTTGGCAAACATGTGAGGTAAATACGTTGAAAATTGAATTTCACAATTACGTGAAGTCTGCATAATATATACAAACTTTTCCAACTAGTTTCCATGGAACGAAATGTGTTGGATGTTGTTTCAGAACAGGTCTGGTCGATACTCTCAACACCTTGTTCTGGTCAGTCAATCAGATAGCAGAGTATGATTTATTATTTCCAATTATTATTGAATGAGAAGAAATTTGGGTTATCTAGTTTCTGAGGATGAATTTGCCCCTTTGAACCTAGGGCAAGTTCTCATAGTTTTTCCAATTAGCTTCAACCGGAAAGGGGTCAAACCTAAATGAAGCACCCAAGCTCCTGAGATCTCATAGAACAAGTTATATTGGTTATATGAATTTTTTGGTATTTTCGTAGAGAAAAATGTTGAATTTCGTCGAACTCGTCGATTCTGATACAACACTGCCATAGAAGACTCACGTATGAGAAATTAGAATCTACTATTCGTTTTCGCACCACAGGCTAAGGCATTATGTCTAGCGTTCCAAAACATTGAATTTCAGCCACCCCAAGATAGATAAGCTATAAAAATCACATTTAACATGATAAATGCACTGGAAATTGGTATCCAAATCCTTCAGAGATCTCGTAGAACATTTTTCATTTTTATTTTTCCAAATCTCAGGGGTAGTAAGTATAGAAAAATAGTGAATTTGGTCGATCTCATCGATTCCGATATAACGGCGTCATAATACAATCTCATGGATGAGAAATTTGATTCTACCATTAGTTTTCACCTCAGACGCTAAGGCAACACATCATAGCGTTCCTAATTATTGAATTTCGGCCATCCCTCAAATACATATAAAAATCACTTCCAACATGATAAATGCACTGCAAATAGACATCCACAACCTTCTGAGATATCATAGAACAAGTCACATTGGTTACATGAACCTTTTAAATTTTTCCCATTTTCCCAAATTTCATAAGATTCCTCGATTTCGATATTACTCCGTTATACTACTGACTGATGAATCAGAAATTTGAATTTATCATTATTTTTCACCTCAGACGCTGAGGCAACATGCCGCAGGGCTCCTCAATTCCCACCATCAAACATGAATACATCATCAAATCACTTTTAACGTGAATAATGTACCCTACACTGTAATCCACATCATTTTGAGATGCCATGGACCATATTCCATGTCTTACATGAATCGTTTGAATTTTTTATGACATTTTCTGCTTTAATTCGATCACATTTTCTTATAACCTCCCGTTCCATCCATACCCTTGCGGATGATGATATGCCTAAGGCCCCTACATAATCACTATATGATTCAATGAAGCCAGTGGTGAACCTCAGGGCTCTATGTTGGGACCATTTCTTTTTATTATTCGTATACAGTTCCAAAAACAGTTAAAAGCATGTATATGTGGATGACACACAAATGTATGTAACTTTCAAAAGTGAAAATTTGGTAAAGAATTGTTAATATGAAGTGCCTTAAAATCAATAAATCTAATTTCACAATCACATTTGCTGAATCACATTGAATCAATAACTATTGCTATGTTCATCATCATTTCAGGGAAGGTGACTTAACCTCAAAATACACTTCGTCCTCTTAGTTGGGTCCATTGTGCTCCCTATGACTAGGAACCTATTCTATTCTAGAATGCTTGTTACCGCCAGAGACCCAGAATATTGCTAATGCAGGCTTCCATAAGCTCTACTCGGAGCAGTTTTACTTCGCCGAAATAAGGATGCCTGAGGGATGACAAAGCAGGGTATTACAACAGGATGTGAGAAGCAGTTCATCCCACTTCTGTGCATCTCTTACATATAGGCTGTCCCTAATATGATGGTGTCATTTCTCTGATGTCCCTTCTGTTTAGAGAAATAAGTTTATTTGAGAGCATTGCCACAGGCTCTTTGATGAAAATTTGGCCAAAAGGGGCGCCAGACAACCCCCGCCAGACCAGGGAGTCGGCAATTACATTTCCTTCAACTCCACTGTGTGTAGGGGCCCAGATGAGTTGAGCTTAATTCCCCCTGCTTAGTTCAACCAGTGTATCCCTGCATCCTTCGCCAAGTCTTGATGTGACTCTAGGTGACTTGACAGCTGCTAAAGCTGACCGGTCATCTGTGCTGGTGTATATGTGCCTATTCACATGGTTTTTTCGCCGGTTGTCCATGACGCAAGTCAATATTGCGTAGAGCTCCGCCTGAAAGACCAAGCTGTAAGCGCTTAGAGTCACTGAGATAGTGACCTTTGGCGTTGTTGGTACACTCCTGCTCTGAAAGCCTGCTGACCTACCTTAGACCCGTCTGTAAACCACACGAGCCCACCTGGTGACAGTAGGGCGAGAGTTTCGCTGCTCGAATCTCTTCCATCAGGGGATGAGTATTTTGGGAGCAGTGAGACGTAAAACTGGAATTCTGGTAACTTGCCTCATTTATAGTAACTATACGCCGCACAGTGGTCAGAAATCCAAAATTCCTGGCCAAAACCTCAAGAATCAAAAGTTATCATAGGAGGTGAAGCTTCATATTTTCTTAGATAGATGGCGTTAGTGCATAAAAATCCAAGAAATCAGCTGTTTAGGTTCAGTTCCTGGCCCTGGGCACATACACAAACTTGACCGTCGTTTAACCACGCGCGAAATCGTGACTGTTATGACTCCCGAGCGCTCGACAAAAATCTTTCCACGTCTCGCATTTCGCTTCAAAAGCAAATGCTTAGTAATGGAGAATAGTCCCGAAGGTATGTAAATTACGTACATTTAGTAGAACCGCCGTATTTTGAATTATGTTAATGGTGTTAATAATATAATGTATGGGCTCTAAATTATTATTTTTTATCACAATTTATTATTATCGGTAGAGAATTAGTAATGATCCCGCGAGATCCTGCAAAGGTTACAACAATTTCACGCGTAAAAAATATAAGGAAATTCGGAACCGTCGGCATCACTTGCCCTTTTTTGCCCCTTTCACTCAAAAAACAAATTGTTGCATTGTTGATGTATTTATGCATCGACTCTGTAAGAGCCCCGTGACGCGCCCCATGAATTACATGCCGTCAATAATTAGAAACCTTTTTATTTCTCATCAATATATTTGGGGAACGTCAAAAATGTATGAAAGTGAAGTTAGCCTCTCAAAAATATAAATTTTTCATTGAAATAATCCATACGAAGTAATATACAAAGTGTCGAGAAGAGGTGATAAATCGTAATATTTATTAAATTCGATATAAGATGCGGGATTTTGAGCCAGAAAAAGCTCACAATTCTGTGAAAATACGAACCGCGACACGAGTGACAGCTAAGTTAAAGAGAGAAGCTGCATGTTTGGAGAGAGAAGGGTCAGCTGCGACGCGAAATTTGAAATTTGAATTGGAACTTCAGATAAAAAATACCATATATTTGGAATAAAAGTATGTCGGAGGTCGAGTAAAATGACATTTTAAATAAAAATTTGCAGTTGAATTTGTTTTTTTCTTAGAACGCGTCATGTAAACAATACTATATGAACAAATAAATAATATTGATTTCAGCATAATCGTACTTCTTTTCGGAAAAAATTTCTGCCATTTGGGGTTCACAATTATGATTTTGGTATTTTTGCACTTATTTTCGTAATCAGCAACCCAGAAAGCACGTATATTCCAAATTTCAGCATAATCGTAACAAAAAACATTCACTTTTTGAGTTTTTGCCAGGAATTTTTGATTTCCGACCACTGTGGCGCCGTTCTCATGGCTTCAGCTTTTGTACATAAGTGTATAGCTGGTATGCTTCAAGAGCTCTCGTTGGAGCCGACCTCATACCGCTCAATAGAGAGGCATA
This sequence comes from Endomychus coccineus, assembly GCA_958510875.1. Lineage (NCBI taxonomy): Eukaryota > Metazoa > Arthropoda > Insecta > Coleoptera > Endomychidae > Endomychus > Endomychus coccineus. The sequence goes on along the minus strand of OY294069.1, from coordinate 3,984,481 downwards.
GGTATATATTGTTAAGTTATTTGGAAGTCCGGTAAACCGTTGCACGATTGAGCTTAAAATAACAATAATAGCAATGGGGTTTTCATTCCCTCCACAGATAAGGAAACATCTAGAACTGATGATGAACAATACTTTTCGGTGTAGATTTACATAACCAAATGCTCAAATAGGCGACTTTCAAACTCTAGACAGCTTAAATCATTCGGACCGAGCCTGGTTAATATGAATATATCATTAGCTATCATTCAATGTTGATTCAAATATCGGATGATGTATGTCTTACCGTAAAACATATTGTAAATACATCAATCTTTCTTAAACGGTTACTGCAATAGCTTTCATTATTTTTAACAATTGTTGATCTTGATATCAAACTTCTGAATCTATCTATCTTCAAGTTACAGTTGGATCATGTCGATTATATATGCAATTATACATGAAATCATTTCATATAAACAATCTTATTTTCGGTTATATTTACAAATGAACATAAATTCAGTTCATTCACCATCGCTCAGTTTTCAAACATAATTATAGATAATATAAACTGAAAACGACAAAGTCCTACCCGTGAAAATCAGGATCACTAACTCATTATCAACGAATTGACCAACGAACACCATACTAATCAATTCCCTGAAACGGAAACAGCTTGACGTTCTATTTCATGGAAACTGTAACATGTTCTTGTATTTTGACACAAAATTGTTTGTTTGCTTGTGGAACGAAGCTGATATGAGTTCCGCAATATAGCTTCCTTAACTTTCTTATCATTCAGAAATACGCTAAAATATGATTGATTATTCCAGAATGCTTGTACAGTTGGAGATTTCAGTATGTTTTATTTATCACTTATACACTTAAAACCTTCATAATATACAAACGCGTGATGTGTCAGTGGTATTTATCTTATATATTTTACGTAGATCTAGAAAGACACATCTAACGCAGAATAGTCCATTTTGTTAAATAATATGTAATTGCATCTTGGGGTTGGTTTTCTCTCAGTAAAACGTGTAATACGTAAGCGATCGATTTAAAACGATATGCTTTCTACCACTCCTTCAAGTGCGATATAGATCCATTTAATGGAAGATTGCAAATTTTTTATTTTCCGACATATATTACGTTCAGTGTATGACTTTTCTCACCAGACATTTTCTGTATATGAAGTTAGAACGTCACGAAGACATGCGATATTCACCTAACTGTTGATCTATCGTCAACTGTAAACCTAACTGCTTAGAACTTGAGGAAAACGTTTGTTCTCAAGCAGTTAGAACTGTCTGAAGACCGTACTCAGAAGGGATGCCATGTGCCTTCATAACTGAACTAAGTTTAATATAGTTTTCCGGGGGATTAGCAACTTGTATTGCATCGTAGACGATGTTGATGAATCATACGTCTAATATAGAGTTTGTGTTTATCAGCTTTGATATATACTCTATGATAGCTTGAGGAATTAGGTACGTATCTATCACTCTTAGTCGGATAAATTCGAATTCAGAAGTTCCAATCATTCATCCTAATAGTACGATTCACTGAAATAAATTCTGGAAGACTTTAAACAGAGCAGCAATCTACTTATTTCCACATCTTTTCTACCTAACAGAAGATTATTCAGGATGTTTTAATATAATGGTCATACACGTCCTAATTATTTTAAAAGGATGTTGGACATGCAACCTAAACTGTTTGTTTGATTCAATAATTTACGCAGTGCCGTAAGTATATTTCGAGGGGACAATGGGCATGTGAAACTTTAGCCGTTTCACCAACAAACATTCTTCAACTACCAGAAAAGTAAACACGACACTAGGACAGACATATTGGGATAGTTTTTACGACCGATAAGTGATACATTAATTTTATACTATATAGAACAATATAGGTCTTATATTATATAGTGGGATATTACGCGGCGAACAGCTTCAACAAATGACAGCAACAGGTCGATGCAATGAATGAAAACCTGCCCGATATTTCGGATTGAGCATCTGAGAATCCGGTAGAGTTTAAGGCAACCGAAGGCGTGAATCCCAGAATCCCTAATACGATGATGTCATGTCATGTTTTGGAATCACATACCCTTAGAACATGTTCATTTCTTCGAATGAAACTGTAATATTTTATTGAGTAATCATGCTGTTGCTATGAATGAAGATCTCATGTCCAAAAAGGCCACAATATGATGATGTCAGGTACAACTATTCGTATGAAGTCATCCATATCCATGCCAGGTTTGATCATCAACAGTACCCTCCTACTGCGAGAACCGCTTCCCTAAAATTTTGTTTTCTATTCCGTGCCAAGAGCTATTTTATCCAGTAGTAGCTCCTCATGGTCCATCCAACCTGTCCTGGAGAACTGTTCCCATATTTGAATTTCAGCTCCCACATACGCTGGAGCTCTTAGATCCTAGACAGAAGAGAACTAATCGTTTGATTGGTGATGTCCCATTATGAATTCTTTGACCTCTCTAAAATATCGTAGAGGTGGGCGAAAAATTCGTATCCAAGAAATTTCATGAGGAAATTTAGGTGACATCCTCATTTATATTGGTATTTATTCTTATTTAATTTATATATGCATTTTATTTTTCAGTAATTTCAAGTCTATACCTTTTTTTTACCACAAACAAGCAACATCTGATGCTTTCGTGGTCTCTGAAATGCTCATTCACCTTATGTACCAGATCCTTCTTGATAATGTAGCTGTAGCATTTGTTTATATCAGACTGTCTATTTGAATAAATGATTTTATTATTCATTAATATTAATTGGTTTCTTGACGCTTAGTCAATTCCAATTAATTCAACTTAATAATTTCGGTAAGAAAGCTTGTTATTCTCAGTTTTTGTTCAAGTTCAAGTTCAATAATATATTCAAATAAGTTCATTTAGTTTCGATCCACGGGGTTCAACTTTGTTGGGTTACAATTCAATATTCTCGGTTTTTTAGTTAATTTAGATTATCCAGGTTTGTTTCATTTGAGTTTAGAATTTGACCTTATTCTTTTATTCTTATTATTAATAAACTTAATTGATAATTTTCTTCTTTATTATCTTTAATTATCATAGACATCCTTTTATTATTCAATTCTATTGCTTTTGTTGAGTACGAGTTTAACTGATTAGTATAAGCGCTTACCCTTTCACTTACCTTCTACTGTATTGAATCTTGAGTGTCTTGTGAAATAAAAGGGTGAGTGTCAATGATATTTTTCACGTTTATTCTGACTGATCAATGAATGAGATCAAACACCAACGTGTCATGGTTCTCTAAATCGAATTGCCACACTGTCAATAAATAAATAGATTGAGGATTAGGGATGATAATACAAATTCCTTAAGTGAAGTTTTATAGAGTTTCAAGAAGAGAAAACCATGTTACACTACCGTGCAATATGTACCATGTTCATGGATTGAATTATACTCAGTGATTTGACATTTAGTTACAAGCAACTGAATATTAACAGTTTTCAAGTACCATATACGTCAAACACAAATTCTCTTGTGAAAATTCGAATTCTCTGTTGACTACAACATTGACCTGAGAAAAATTGAAGATGAGTCAGTGGTGCTGGAAACACCTTAACGTTCAAAATCTGGGTGACGCGAAGGGCAACACGAGGATGAAAGTCTAATACATCCGATAAACATTTTTCAACGGAAATAATAACGGTTCGCTTATTAAACGGCATGAGCGCATTCGACAATTTATTTAAGTACACAGAGCTAAAAATAAATGATGTCGTTTCTAGATCACAACAAACTCGAAGGTGTACCAACCAAAACGCGTTCAACGACCGAGATTTTTCTCCACGAGGCGCAGAAAATGTCGGGATTTCATTTCCATTTCAGTTAATACGATTACTTATATACGTTCTACTACACTGGGTTGTATGAATCGTAAAATGCAACGCTTCACGTTCGTTTATTTGAAATTCTCCATCATCAACAAGGTCGATGTCTGACTCGAAAACAAACATTTCACGCTCAACTAATATACAAGTTATATGGTGTTTTGTGTCGTAATTCGGTTATTATCTTTATATGATGAAATTAGTTCTTTTTAACATCTAAGTATATAAATGTATAATCAACATCAATTAAACAGCATTTCCTTATCCTCGGTTGTAAAATGTTCGTATTCAACACTGCTTACAATTACATTATCCCCATAATGTGATGTAGTGTGGAAGCTTTGCTATCGCAGGCAGTCAAATGTTTGTATGGTTCTGTGCTGACTCAACTGAAAACCTAGCATGTCAAGCTTGTACACGCTGCTGCCGTTCACTGCTTCTAACACCATATTCCGAGGAAAAGAAATAATGAAGTTAACATATTAATGAAGGACGATGGCGTGTATACGGATGCGGTTTGACGTCACTAAAAGATAATAATTGGGGTTGAAGTGGGTCCGCAGCGACTGTTGCTATAATTGCGAGATGATTGAATAGCTTAAGGCCGTGCTACGCGTAGCCTACCATGTTTTCTTACGCTTCACGACGTTATTCCCAATTCACTTAAGCAACTTCATATCTTTGCATAGATTAAAACTCTTCGGATTGAGCGAATGCATTCACTTTGATTTAAAATTTCGAATCATTGGTTCGAGGGGATTTCTGACCAAATTCAAGAATAGCCAAGAGAACTGGAGATTATGATGGAATATGTCAGAATTAGGGATGGCAACGATGTATCGATATACTTGATATATCGATACATTATGCGAAATATATCGATATATCTATATCGATAAAATTATCGATATATAACTGAAAATATATCGATATTGCCGTATTTTGCTCTATATTCTTATAATTTTGAGTATGATGTAACCTCAGATCAGAATCTTCTAATAATAAACAGTAATGAAATCTATTATTTTCTGTTCTCCGTCCTGGCCTGCCATCTAGCTTTCAGTAGAAGATTACTGAAATTTAAACAAACTTGTAATAATAGAATGCGCAATATTTGTATTATCTTTCAATAAATGAGTAAGCCCCCAAAAGATTTGAGTCACCCAAGATTATAAAAAAAGGGCCAAGCGTTGTTGCATCATTTTCTATATGACACAGTGCGGTTCATTAAGAAATAGTAGTTTTATTTTTGATTAATAGTGTCAGTATCTTATTATTGGATATTATGCCACCAAAAAGCAATATTTGGAAATATTTTACTAAACAATCTAGTGTCGAGGCACGTTGTAATATTTGCTCAAAAGTTTTGAAACGTTCTGGTAACACTTCGAATCTTAGTGCAAAAAGCAAAAGCATTCAACTATTCATAAAAGTGTTTTTGGTGACAGAAAAATTTGCATTGACACCGCAACAAGTCACCACCATCATCGGTGAAAAAGCATCAGAAGCCTCTTTTAGCTCAAGCTTTACTCCGCCTTCAATTGCTAAGGCACTTCAGTCGATTACATCTTTTACGGCCCATTATATTTCTGCAGAGCTTTTAAAAATCATTTCTGAATGGGATTTAAATTCTAATGACGTTGTAGCGGTGGTAACAGATAATGTGGCAAAAGCTGTCTTCGATACGTTCGGTAAAAACAGGCAGATACACTGTTTTGCACATACATTAAATTTAGTTTGTGAAAGCTCCATTACAAACACGCAGAGGTTAAACGGATTATTATTAAGAATTAGAAATATCGTTACATGGCTTAAGCGCAGTGTACGTGCAAGTGATCAACTGCGTAAACAACAATCAGAAAATGATATTCCGCAGGACAAAATTGAAAAATTTATTTCATACGTCAAATCAAGGTGGAATTCTACTTTCTACATGATCAGTATATTTGTTGAGCTTGCTCGGATGATTGCTAATATAATTTTTAATTATGTCGGTGCACCTAATATGTTACGAAAACCCGCAACAGAATAACTGGAAAAAGATTATCTAAATTGTTATTTTTACAATAACTTCCATCTGAATACTGGAATTGAATTATGTTTTTTTTTATTATTTATTAGAGTTATTTGCATTTTTCCCTATATTTATAACGTATTATATTCTTTTAGCTTGTTCATATCATAAAATCATGAATAAACGATGTCATTAAATTTGTAGCTTTATTTACTTGTGAAAATAATACTTATTTAGTCAAATTCTTACAAAATTTAAGAAAGTATCGATATATTGAAAATATGTTCCAAAAAAAGGTGGTCCCGTTGCTGGGATAGTTGGAACACAAAAAGATAAGTGTTTCGCCTAGTAAATAATTTTCGTAACCGCATTCGCATTCAAGATACAGGGTGTTGTAAAAAAAATTTTAAAGACATTTTTCATGATTATGTCGAAACTACTGGCAACATTGTTATTAAATTTGGTATGAATATGTTTTGGAAACTGACACATTGCATAAATTCATTTATAATGTTTCATAAAAACAACATATTTTGTCTAATATCAAATAGCATCTGCTATGTTGTACCTCTTAGTTGAAACAGTTATCAGAAGAAATAGCACTTGGCATTCTATTTAGAAATAACATTTTTGTCCATCTCTAGTAAAAATAGTGGTATGTGTCCTTAGTTGAGGTTGGGGATACATGCTATTTTCAGCTACGTCCATTCTTCATCACATTTATTATCTGATTATACACAAGGCTATTTGACTCTATCTGTTATGATAAAGGTTCTTGAATCGATTCTTTCATATGACATAATTAAATTTAAATTGTCATTTCGAATAAACTTTCAATGAAATAACATGAACGACGATTTCAATTCTTTACGCTTCTTCACCTGTTTCTAATCATTTGCAATATGTTATCGATTACTACGAGTGAGAGAAGTTGTGATCAATAGATCACAGTTCATAACAAATTAAAGCAATTTAAAAAGACATTTCGTACATGTATCTTATTTTACAATCTGAATTACCGTTTTGTCAATACAATTCCTCTTGCTTTGCCTTCAATTAAGCATAGAATGATGTTCATTCCTCGACGCAATTGTCGGGGACGCTGCAAAATATCAGGTTATTTCTGGCAATGTTTTCAAAACGAGAGAGCATAATGCGTGTTATTTCGCGAAATGTGTGTGTAATGCATTAGACGACGCTCTGGAAACGAAATACGATCGTATAAGTTTGCAACCTTCCACGGTTTACGAACTGGGGTAGACATTGTACATGGATTTAATTTCATCATTTATCTGTTGCGTTTCTCATAGAACATGGCAAATTTTCAAGAAAAGTATTGTAAATGGTTTGAGAACATAGTTCTTTGAACCTGTCCAGAATCCTTGTCAATCAATCAATCCAATTGGAAGTGGACATGTCAAGTACAGGTTGTCCCATTTTGGGTACTTTTGCGGGGTATCTCCTTTATTTTTAAAGATAAAGAGTTGCGGTTTTCGCGACACTGTGCTACTTTTTCGTGAAACTCAAGATGCCGCCAACAGAATTTTCATAGCCCTTTTAGTTTTTAAGATACAGGGCATTTCTAAAAATGTTGCATTTTGTGACCCCCCTCGTATCTCCGTTATCCTTCAACTTATCGAAAAGGTAAAATAACATACTAATAGATTTTTTCCGTAGAATGCAGTGGTGTAGATAACTTTTGTTACATATTTACTGTTTTTTAGTTATAAAGTAAACTTATGTTTTTTTAAATGGAACATCCTGTATATTTATAGACTATAAAATGTGTCTTTTTTTTTACATTTTCAAAAATATATGATAGTATAAACTTTTTTTCAGAAACACGCAAATAATTGACAATTTTCAGAAATTAAATACATATTTTAATAGTAGGCTATGGATAACAATAATAAACAAGTGCAAGTTACATATTACTAACAAATAATTGGATACTTTGTATATAGGTATTTATTAAAATAAATTCCCATAGATCTTTTTCGAACAGTAAGTTTGTAACAACAGTTTTGTGGCGTAAAGTGACAATAAAACAAAAACACAAAAAAATAACATTATTAAAAAAAATTAATGTGATGTTCAAATTGACTACCATTTTCTCTAATGCAAAATTGTCACATCTTTGAGATTCTTTGAATAGCGTTCAAAAGAACCATTGTTCTCATTCGCAGATTTCGAAAAGCTAAATGAATTGCCTCTCGAAGTTCTGCAATGCCGTCATATCGAGTTTTATATACTTAATTTTTTATATAGCCCCATAAAAAAAATCTAAAATTGACAGATCTGGTGATCGTGGAGGCCATCTAACAGGTCCGTTGGTACCTATCCATCTTTGAGGAAAGTTATTATTAAGAAAGGCCCTCGAGAGCCTAGAGTTATGACTTGGGGCACCATCTTGCTGTAGGTAAACAGCATTATACTGGGCTAATGGAATGTTTTCGAGCAGTTCTGGAACAACTTCCTCAAAAATTTCTAGGTATCTACGTGCTGTAAGACCTCCTTCAAAAATCCTATAAACTATATGTCTACCCAAAATAAAACATGAAACCCCAACTCCAAAGCGTCCTTGTTGTGCCCTTTCAAACATTAAATGCTGATTTTCACTATGCCAGTTCCTGGTATTGTGACGATTGAAAATGCCAGCACTTGAAATAAAGCATTCGTCTGACCAGATAACAAGTCTGCCAAATAAATCGTTAGCATCGATTTGTTGCAAATACCACTGGCAAAACAGTGCCCGGCGCTCAACATCGCCAGGATGCAAATGTTGTAGTGTATTAAATTTGTATGGATGATACTTATATTTCTTCAAGATCCTCTGAGCGTTAGTTTTTGGCACACCAATTTCCTTCTCAATTTTTCTACATGAGGACGAAGGTGTTGCTTCTATATATCCTAAAGTATCTATCTCTTTTCTTTCCCTGTTCTCTTTGTTGTATGTTTTAGGGCGCGGGTGAACAAATGATCCGTGCTCAACTAAATTTGCTTTTGAACGGGCAAATATCCCAAAAAACGGTTGCCTTCTTTCTGGATATCTAACAAGCAAAAATTAAAATGATAATAGAGATTTTCATAGCCATAATAGCTCACTCACCTTTGGAAATATAATTCCGAAGCTTCTTCAGAATTTTCATTACTCTGTATAAAACATACCATCATATCATATTTCTCATAATTTTCGTAAACTGCCATTTTTCAAAAAAATTGATAAATATCCATTGAATAATGATACCAAAAGAACGAAAATAAACAGCTTAAATGCGATAGAGATTTGACGTTTATTTCTGTTTCTTGTCATAAACAATATCAATGGCCTACTATTAAAATATGTATTTAATTTCTGAAAATTGTCAATTATTTGCGTGTTTCTGAAAAAAAGTTTATATTATCATATATTTTTGAAAAGGTAAAAAAAAGACAAATTTTATAGTCTATAAATATACAGGGTGTTCCATTTAAAAAAACATAAGTTTGCTTTATAACTCAAAAACACTAAATATGTAACAAAAGTTATCTACACCACTGCATTCTACGAAAAAAAATCTATTGATATGTTATTTTACCTTTTCGATAAGTTGAAGGATAACGGAGATACGAGGGGGTCACAAAATGCAACATTTTCAGAAATGCCCTGTATCTTAAAAACTAAAAGGGCTATGAAAATTCTGTTGGCGGCATCTTGAGTTTCACGAAAAAGTAGCACAGTGTCGCGAAAACCGCAACTCTCTATCTTTAAAAATAAAGGAGATACCCCGCAAAAGTACCCAAAATGGGACACCCTGTACACTTACACCGTTTCAATGGGTCCATTGTGCGCATCCAGGAACGAGTACAGCAGGTCTGAGATACCATCAATGGTGAGAAAACTGCTAAGACTGCGGTCTCTTATAGCTGTAGCCAGCATGTGCCCGCTTTCCAAGTGCAGATTAAGTCGGGCTTGAGTTCTATAACCTTGAATTAACATCTATGTCGACTGTAAGTTTGAGGGGACCACTCTAACCAAACATCATGCATAAAAATTTCGCTTGTACAAGATGCCCGAAAGAGATATATCTGTCTGGTCAAACTCTAAGTTATAATCAGGATTCCTTGGTAATCTACTTATGATTGAATAATTGAAATAACTATTATAATTACAAATCGAATGAACCGAAAACGTTCTATACGATTTATAATATGTGTTAACTGAAGAGAACACATATCCTAATATTGCGAGGATATTTTACTGCTTCTCTTATATTTGTTATTCTACACTTAAGTATCTGCTGAAATAGGGGTTTATTTATGTGTATGTGGATCCCAAGAAAAGTCTAATGTTGAATAATCACCATATTTAACCCATGTACTACTTATTTACAAGTAACAATCTTATGTTTACAGGTCGAATGATTTTATGATACCACTTTCTCACCACCAAATCTTACATCATCATGATTTCCCGTATTTGTGTAGTGATGTGACAATAATCTTCTTCGATCGTTCATCGTTTGAGGGGGGGGGGGGGGAAATTAGCCCCCAAATCCACACATACTACTTAGTGAGGCCCATTGTGCGCCTCTTGATGAAAAGTCTATCCTATTCTAGCAGGCTTGTGGCCCACCAGAAACTCAGAATATTGTCAGTGCTGGCTTCCATAAGTTCTTCTGGGAACAGTTTTGATTCCCCGAAGTGACGGAGCCTGAGAAATGTCAATGCAATCAACTTAAGACCGGGGTACACTAGTTCGGGAACCTTTTTATTCCAAAATTGTATGCTTTGAAGTCGGTTTCATTGTCTATTTACTCACTTATGTAACGCTTTAATGTTCTAAGCCGTGAAGTGAGTATTTCAAATTATAATATGCGTAAGATGAAGGTTTTATAGTAACGTACAGGAATTCGAAGATATCCCGTCCAGAATTGGCCGATCTCCCACATAATCTTTTTTATGAATTGTCTAAATTAACTTATGTTAGGAATGGCTCCTCGCTCATTTTATTTATATAAAAATTATTCTATTCTTGTACTTTTCTTAACTATTTTATTCGCGGGGAATGAAAAGTTGAAATCAGTGAATGAACATTGTTGTTCGCATCCTACCGGATGCGCCATTATTCTATGTGGAGGAGGTGGGAATTCATTGATTCATTTTTGGAATGAATGAATAGTAAATGAATAAGCAAAAGGTAATGACGAACTGCAATGGAATACGCCTACGTACTTGAATGTTTATACAATCTATCACGTTCATGAATATGTATCCATATCGGCAGTTGATTAGTGAAATAATTTCTATTTATGTAATTTGATGATTAGGAGGAAGGACCTAATCGAAACTTCTAGTAAAGTCATAAATCTGCTTCGGAAGTGTATTATGTGTATCTGTACAGGACTCAACAATGGGTATTGAATTGAATTCCATTGAACTGGAGAAGTTTAAGCCTATGATGTCCTTATATGCATAGTTTCGATGTAAGCCACGTAGCGCTGATGTGCGACCGATAGTGTCTAGCGCTGGTTTATAAGCTCGATGCTCAATTTACGGCCTCCTAGATACTGCAGCCGGGGTCTTGGAATACGTGAGAGAACTGAAGCAGTTTAGCTTTGCCATTTTGTCACTGTCGAGATTTTAACAGCCTAGCTAGTGTGCTCTATTAGTGTTTGAGAGACCTACTTCACCTTAATAGCCTATCTTCTACGACGCTTTCTCAATCATTTTTTATCGTCGACATCGGTCGTGATCTGGTTTGTCCCATAGTTATCCTTGAGTAGTTTGCTAGATTGTGAAATGCTAGTTGAACTCGGTGTTTAAAAGTATATACTCATATTGTTGCTGAAGTAGTGTTATATATTGAATGAGAGAAATAAAAACGGCTGGATGTGATCATCACTGTTCTCGTTCAAATGTTTCATTTTGAATTCGAAACAAATTTGATCAAATAGAAACAACCTGTATCGTTCTTGGAATGAATACAACATGCTTGATGACATGGAATACTTGATTTTAACTTCCCTCAATATATAAGGGAACTATTGTAATCGGTTCTAGACTATTTTTAACATACTGTGGATACTACAGATTTTTAATTTCTCTAATCGCTCAGTAGTATCAATTATTTCAAACAGGTGAAAACATGAAGGACATCTACTGCTTGAGCGATAAATTTCCAATCTGACGGATACCTAGATCAAATGTCGCCACGTCGAAAAATATATCCCGGACAGTACTCCATTAAGTCCAGTCACTGGATATGAGAAACTAGTTCTATTTTATGAACGAAATTCATTTTTTGCTGCGCTTAACACGATGGTGGATGTTACATCTGACTAAACCCATGGCTTTAGAAGGTATGGCAGTGTTTATGGGGGATAGTCGTTACTCTGGGCTTCCGTGATTAATACGAAAAGCATGCGTTATATCGGAACTTGTTAGAATAAAAAGGTGTCGTTTGATATCAATTGAGCAGGTACTTTTGAGGTTGAAAATTTCCTCTAAATGGCCTTCAATTGATCTCAAAAGACGCTTTCTGATTTTCGTTGCCACTTTTGTATGAAAAGTTTTCCGATGTATTCGCGAAAAAACGAAAAATTGGAATTTTCGGCATGAAAATGGTCTTATTTGCTGACGCCATTGGCTTAGACACATTTTACAAGCACCATCATGTTTAACCCACCAAATGATTTCAATATTGACCATATGATAGAATTAATGAAAAAAACTATCAAAAATCTTGAGTACAGGATTACGGAAAGTTTTGGTGCATTCTTCTATTAACCATCTTAGATGTACAATAATTATATCAATTCTTATCAATCAGTATTCATGAATTACTTATTTCTTAATTTATTGTCTAATTACTTTGAATATTACATATATATTTTATTTAAATAATATTTTTATTTCCAACTACTGATTTCAAATTACAAATTTTTTTCCGATAGAAGTATATCAATTTTCGAGAGCAGTGAGTGCTCGATCTGAATCTACCACTACCGACACTGATCTAGATCATTATCCTTGGAGAAGCTTATGTTTTGAATCTGATGACCCAACGCAATGTGTCACAGAGATCTTGGATATTATCAGGGTAGGAATATAAGCTTACATACCCCATACCAGCAAATCAACGTCGTCTGAATGATGATGTCACACTTACGAATGTATTGACCTCTCTAGAACATCGTAGAAAAGTGAGGGATCTCCCCCTTTTCTATAGATATTTCCATGTTCGTCTGTTGTTCTACAACGAGAGATTCCAGATAGGCGGGGACTATACGAGCTCAAACTAGTCACTCCTTTATTGTCAAGCTCGAGATCTGCCGAACTTCTTCCTATCAGAATTCATTTTTCTATCGAACAGCGAAGTTGTGAAACTCCTTACATATTGAGGTATTCCCCTAAGCCTATACCTTCCAAACTTTAAAAAAAAATTCGAATGCCTATCTCCTCTCACAACACTCCACCGCTTGCTCACACGATGTTCTTCGAACATTATAAGTTCCCCTTTCGTGTAGTCAAAGTATATTAAAAAAAAAGAAATCAGTTTCTCCATTTATTCATTCATTCCTTTATACATTCTTTCCTTCATTCAGGTATTCACTTATTTATTTATTGATTCATTCATTCAATGATTTTCCATCTATTTATACTTTTATCTATTCTTTTATTGATTCATATGACCTTATCTCGACAACAAAGTGTCTCCATGTGCGATTAGCATGTCCAAAGTACACAATGTTCCAATTTGAGCCATAACGACACTAGAACGAAATTCCAACCATAATGGACGCGGCCACTCAGCTGATTTGTGCTCCGTTTTATTAGATTTAACAATTAGCTCGGGATTTAAAGCCGGAATAAATTAACACGCGGGTTCGTTGCAATCTATTCGTGGCACTGAAATATTTATTATGATTCCATCGTCCTTTATACACTTCGATGACGGTTCATATCCATACATATAGAGCCTCAGAGTCTGGGGTGAATATACATTTCACTTCAAAGCTCCCGTGATCCAGTTATCCGAGACTATAAAGGGATACGTCGGTCGTTTGAAACGCAGGCGACTTGATCGGATGAAGAGTAATTAGGGTTACATAGAGGTAACGGAAAATCAAGGCTGAACTTGTGAAAGTAAACAAAACAAGGCTGTCTAGACAATATCTATTCATATATGGAGGTAACACTCTTAAGATAACGTAGGAGAGTTTTTGACTTCACAGTCACTTTATGTCACTTTTATAGAAAACTTCACTCATTCGCACAATATTTTGTACTCGAATATAGCTAACTGGTGAATAGAACAAGACAAACTTCAAAAAAAGGCAATGAAATCACGCAACACGATTCGATCTTTAACTCCGATTTACAAATAACTTTGCTTCGCCCAAAATTACTCAGCATACAGGAGGTAAGTTAACTTTAATTTATTTACTAACGTACACAGTATGAAGTAATAAGGCCTGACATCGTTGTTTGTAATATTCATGTCGAGGGACGTTAGCAAGCTGAAATAAGCGTCGGTAAAGGTCACAAAGATCGTGACTAGATCCAGAAATGACCTGCTTTGCCAAAACGGACATTCGTTGCTTCCTCTGGAGACCTGAGGCTCACTATGAACTGGACATCCTATAATATGGTCAGGCAACTTCGTAACAGAAACCCTCGATTAAGGAAGTATTATATTCGCCGAAATTTTCAGTAAAGACATGAATGAAACGTTTGGTCTTCAGTCAGATACAAAATATATATATATAAGATCATTCTATCTGAAATAAAGTGATTCGATTCACATAGTTATGAATTGAGAGGACATTCTTGCCTTCAAAATTCCACAACTACATTTTTAAAGTGAAACTACAGGGGGCGCTATTAGTCTATATTGCAATTGTATCCGTGGTCATTTGCATATTTGGTATTAAAATTGATTGATTTCCTTTGTGTTTGTACAAGTCCAAGAAACTCCAAGCGGCAATGTCATTGCATATTATTTTATTCAATTTATATATATATATACCGGGATATCAAAAATTGGTCAAGAGTGGTTGTGGAATCTAAAACGTGTGTCTTACTTAACGTTTGAAATAATTATGTCGTAATTAATTTGAAGTTTCTAAAAGTGCGAAATTTCGCAATTTTATACGAATATTGTAGCACTCAGGAGTCTTTAGCGCTTTGGACTCCGGGATTTTCGAGTGGGCTATCGAAATTAGAAGGTTCGAATTATCTAGAAACATAATTGCATGAACGCCAGACGTCCCATGTAATTAGCTACGAACGAAATCATTTTGACATATGCCTCGAGGAGCTCGCTGCGCGTAAGTTAGAGTTTATACTTTTTACCTCGGTCTTGTTAATTTGGGGCCGTTTCTAGCCCCATGCGACCGGCGCCAATTGTAATAAAGTGTTTTCGGCTATGAGCCGCTAGCTTTTACCCGCTTCGTGTATATTTTAGTCGCGAGAAAATTCCCTTTGGTACGTCGCACGTTAGACGCGCGTAGCTTAGATCTGAGAATAGCTCAAACTGTCTTAATTAAATTTTCCTATTTAAAGGACATTTATCGAAAAAAGAAGGGCCGTCGGGCACGGTCCAATACTAAATCTAACTACATGGAGCGAAAACGGCTCGCGAAAAGTCGTCGTAAAGCCGTATTAGGTACAACCAGCTTCTCACGTGAACGTCATTTACGGGAAAAGTTCAAAGTTCACATAATTATTTCATAATTTGTGGTTCATTATTGTTTTACAATTGAAATAAATAGGTATGAAATTTGTAGGTTATTGATCATGTCAGTGTGACAGTGACATAATTATTCCAAACTTAAAGTTAGATACACGTTTCAGATTCCACAACCACCCTTGACCAAGATAATTTTTGATATCCCGGTATTTGAGAATATTAGGTTATTTGCTTTAGTTATCGAGTGATTTTTCTTGACCTTCAACAAATGCAGGAAACTCCAAGCGACAATGTTATCGCAGATTATTTTGCAAACTTTTTGTATTGCTTGGAAACACTAAGTTATCAATTTATTTGAAAATTTATATTTGTAGTTTATTTTGATTTTCTTAGCTCTCGTACATATTCAAGAAACTCCAAGTGGCACCCTTATCGCATGTTATTTTGTTAAGTTCTTCTATATTTTTGAGAATATTAGGTTAGTAGGTTATTCGAAAGTTTGCTCTTGTAATTGATTGTTCTTCCACTACCTTCATCACAAGCAGGAAACCCCAAGCGACAATGTTATCGCAGATTAATTCGCAGACTCTTATATTATTTGATAATAAGATTCTTGACCCAGTATGAATTATATATAAAAATTCTCGGGAAATAGGTCACAATAACACTTTGTTTTGAATATTCGTCTTTACGTACGTTTCGGTCTCACGACCATCATCAGAAGACTCACTATGTCTAAAAAGGGGGTTTATTAAAACTAATTATAGCATAAGCGTCCAAATCGCACAATTTAACTTCAATCAAAAGAGCCCACGCCGTCGAAACGAACAGAACCACGAATAATCGAAATTGTATCGTCAGAATTAATGTATAAAAAATTTTTTTTTTTTGTAGTAAGAATCCGCTATTCAGTAATACTATTAAAATATATGAGTGCATATTGATTGGTATTCTCACAACAAATGAGAAGAACGAAGTTATTTGTCAAGTATCTACTTTCGAAACCAGATGTGTAGGATTTATGACAAGGCACTTAAGAAAGGTTTCAGACCTGTACTGGGAAATAACTATTACGAATTCTTCCTAAAAAACATTTTCTACACTTATAAAGACGTATGTAAGAATTTGCAAGAAACGTACGTAAAGACGAATATTTAAAACAAAGTGTTATTGTGACCTATTTCCCGAGAATTTTTATATATATTATTTGATAAAACTAGCCTAATAATTTATTTGAAAATTTATATTTGTAATTCATTTTGATTTTCTTTGCTCTCGTACACATTCAAGAAACTCCAAGCGGTAATATCATCGCACGTTATTTTGTTAAATTCTTCGATATCTTTGAAAATATTGAATTAGTGGGTTATTTGAAAGTTTGCTTATGTAATTGATTGATTTTTCATGACCTTCAACGCATGCAGGGAACGCATTTGCTCTTTGTTGACAACAAGCACGACCGTGTGACAGCTTCAAAGGAGTGGTTGGCGACGTTCAAGCGTGATAATGAGGATTCCTAGCGCCGTTTCGTAACCGTGAACGAAACATGTATTTATCGCCACACACCAGACCCCAAAGAACAATAGAAACAGTGAACTCGTCCTGGCTAATTGTAGGCGAAAAGGGCCAAAGTGGGTTTATCGGCCAACAAAGTGATGACGACAGTTTTTTGGGATGCACACGGAATTGTCCATATCGATTACCTTGAAAAGGGCAAATCCATCATCGGCATATATCATGCAGAGCTGTCCAATCCTACGCCGATTTGAAGTGAAAGCGGCACATTTGGCAAAGAAAAAAGTGCTATTCCAGCAGGACAACCCACCGGTATATAGGTCCGCAGTCGCAATGGCAAAATTGAATTAATTGCGCTACGAATTATTTCGTCGTCCATCATGATCTCCAGATTTGACCCCCTGCTATTTTTATCTATTTCCAAACTTGAAGAAATGGCTCTGCGAAAAGAACTCTGGCTCCAACGATGAGGTCATCTCTGGAACAAACGCCTATTTTGAAGGATTGCCAAAATCGTATTATTGGGAAGGGATCGGAAAAATATAAAAATGTTGGATGGAGTAGCCCGATACCTGCAAGAAAATTATGTTAAGAAATAAAATGAGTTTTGATCAAATAAATCATTTCTTGTTTCATTTTCCAAGGACTTTTCTCCTTGCCCTCGTAGATTTAGTTTATTCGATCTAGTACTTCTTTATCGTTCAGGCTCTGTTCACGAAACATATTTTCAAGAATATTAACGTTTTGGGCTAAAGCCGTCCCGTCCCACCTTCAATTTTGTGTATCAATGACCAAGTTGCTTCACCTTTATCTCTAGAATTTCGTAAGTAGCTCTTATTAGAGGCGTTTTTGAATTCTTTATCCGTTGAAATGCTAAACTATCACAAGGTAACGGCTTCCACAATTGAATTTTTCCTTTATTTGTATTATTTGGAGTTATTTTAACTCTTTGTTTGTCTTGATACTTCCTGCGTTTAATTTTACTTTTCTTTTTGATGTCAGCTGTCATCCAGGTTTCCCTTTTTGTCACTCTATCAATCTTTTATCTAAAAATATGGTTCATTTTGTCATTAAGAGTTGTTGAAAATGAGTTGTGTACTGAGTCTATCTAGGTTTGGTTATGAATGAAGTACCAGCGTATACACGAAATCACCTCCCCAAACTCGTCCATTTTCGATTGAGAGTAATTTTTTTAGGACTATTCTTATTACTTGGTATCATTTTTATTAGACTAGTCGTTTTAATAGTTTTCCTAGTATGTAGAAATACTAAATTGAAATACAATTACAGCAAGACTTAAGCAAAACACGATAACCATTGTAAATTCGACTACTCTCCGAGTTAGGTATGCACTATTCTGAAGATTTTATGGACATCCTACGTATACGAATTTATACGCAAAATCATTGAAGTGCCAGAAATGCCACGTATTTCCACTTTTAAACATTTATTTCCGCTACGTGCGGAATTTATGAAATGCTACGGCTTGTCACGTCATAACGAGCGTGAAATGAATGTCCTTTTTGCTGCCACGTTCGTTTTATATACACTTATAATTCGGTTCGAGTGAATCGATTGATACTTATTCTAAGCAAATTTAGATAATCTCAATTCGGATCCTTTTCGCCGAAATATAGTATTATGTGCAGCTAGAAGCTGCATGATGGTATACGAGTTCGAGACCCCAGTTCAAATTCGTAATAAGTAAAAAAAAATCGTTATTACCCTCATGAATCAGCCGACGCCAGGTTCCTTAGGCTTCTACAGAGATACAACTCTAACTTCGAAAATGAACCACTAGAGGTCTCCGTTACACTATGAGATAGCACAAAATTGGAATATACTTCGGCTCTGTAGTGTAACAATTAGAGTTCTTACAGTATAGAATTGAATGAATAACTAGTCTGCTGCAGTGGCGGCTCGCGTACTATGAAAAAAGAGCACATTCACTCGTATTTTCATAGATATTCTTCTTGAATACTCTATGGAAGTTTGAGTTTTACTTGTGGAAGTGTAGTTCATTTGAAGATCAGGAATATGCCTTCCTTTCTTTCCACCTCGAAGTCTTACATCAAATGACTTCCATCCTTGATGATAGACATGGACGGCACTTCAGACTTCACGTCTCCGAATTGAATTAACACACTGTACACTATGAAGGCAAGACGTTTACTGAAGATACGCTTCTTTGTGCCCCAAAACGCCGGTATAAGCACGTATGGCAAATATAATCGTAGTCGGCCGAATCATACTTGGAACAAGTACACTCCAGAACATTCCCCGGAATATAGTTTTGAGCGCTGTTGCATGCGCCTGACATGCGGATTTAAAAATGCACTGAATCACATGCGAATTTCTTTCTGTGTTCAGCTTGGTAATTGGGTGGGAACGTGCCCTTGTACCCTCTAGTACCAGCCGCCACTGGTCGGTTGTTATTTTAAATTTAATAAAACGTGCTCGTGTCTTCTTGATAGTAGCAGTGAGTAGATTTAACTCAAATACACCAAATAAAGAGCCTAGCGAATCAAGTGCCAGTACTGCCAGTAATTTTCTGCGTTTGGCTCTACAAACTCCTCAGAAAACAAGTGAATTAGTTTAATAAATTATGATATTTTGATGGAATAACCTAGCCTCAATTCTACTATTTCATCTTGTTCGACTAGTATAATCTGAATAGGAATAATTCACAATATAATACAGCTTGTTTTATGTACGGATTTCATTATTTCCTGACTGAAGAAATAAACAAAGGAAGGCTCGAAGGACCAATATTTCGGACACAAACGAACAACATAAGATATATTTTAAAAATGCTCCCCTTCCTTCACATGATGTTATGGTAATATACATTCAAAACTTACTTTCAGAGGTTGTCAAACATCGTCAATTAGTTGAAACTATTGTGTATCTGATCTTGCTAAGGTTGCATCGCTAGTTTTTCTGATTTAGTTCTCCTAATTGGCGAGTAATGTGAATTAGCAAGCTGTTCATCATTCAATAACAAATTATTTGACATTATCAATCTTCCAGAAGGAGATTGAACAAAAATTCGTGAGAGAACGCGGTTCCGAGGCAGTTTCTCACAATACTCCACTGTGACATTTCTCTTATAAAATAATACTTCTATGTAAACCCTTAATGAATCTTCCTCTTTAATGAAACATTCGGATGTAATTGAAGATTTCAACAGTCAACATTACAGGTCGGTGTTTATGATAATTAGAACGTTGCTGCGGAATCCAAGACTCGTAATAACCCTTACGCCTACTTGGATTTTATAATTGCGGACACTCTTCGCGACTTTGCAGCTCCTCGTCATCTCGTGTTTCCAGGCCTCGCGTTAATTCACCTGACGATTTAAATCTCTGCTTAGCGCAGTGGAATAATCTGAAGATATCGCAGAGTTTTCATCAACTCGTTATATTTCACCATTCTTCAACATAATTAAATACGGAGAGTGGCATTATCATATTTACTCCATTTAAAACGTGTCGTTATTCTTATCAACTAATTCTGTAGTTTCGGTATTTGGCGAGCTGTTGTAAAAAACAAATACCTGCCGTCGAAAGCACATTGAAATAAGACAAGACAAAAACAAATATGAGAAATGAATTATAAGGTTTTTGGAACTTCGGGATAACAGTCATGGAAAGTCCAGTAATGGTGAACGATACATTTTCCCCTAGGAATAAGCTTCTTTTGAAAATCGATATTATCCTTCAATTTATGAATCTTAAATTGAAATATAAATAAAGATTCCAAGTTCTAACTATGTTCACTAGTAATTACTATAAAAACTAATAGAAATTTCATTAGTGGCGATATATAAATGTATTCTAGTATTATCCATATAGACCATACACGCTCGGTTTTCAGAAGTAGAATTTGTTCAGCAAAGAAACTAATACTGGGTCTTGACCTGCGGAGCAAATAATGGAAGTCACTAGGTGCGTGTGGTTGAAATATGATCTGGACAAAGATGATAAGATAACAAGTTTCTTGATACACTTGCTAGCTTCAAATTTTACTGCGGATCTTTCGTGATTGTGTTCCTTTCTTATGAACAAGCTTTCTCTCCCTCCTTAATTTTCGGCATTCTTCACACATACAAAGTTGTATCGATTATGTGTATTCAATTAGAACAGGTTTATCAGCTCTACCTCAATCTTCCACATCATTTATGATTCCTTAATGTTATAATAGAATACATCATGACTGAGTGAAGAAAATTCGTAATCAATTCCTCTACAGCCAAATCACACAAGGAAAATCAGCAACTCCTGTAATCTACCACGTTTCTAGACGCTTAAAAAATTGATGCATGATAAGAGATCTCGAGGAAGAGTTATTCCTTCAATTCACAAAAGAGCAATAACGTGATCCATTTCCGGAAGGACAGATACGTGAAGCACAACCCCAGTTGACGATACCAAGCCTTTTCTGACATGTCATCATAGAGCTTCCGCAACTTTTTTACATTCTCTATAAACGATTCAGATTTGTTAATTTTACATAGTAGATAGTTTCCAAGATTGAATATGTTTCTATTTTGGAGGAGTTCTGACACGATGACAGAACTCGATTCTTCATAGGTTATTCATATTGTGAATATCTTATTGACGAAATGTATGAATGGATGGAAGATGATTTATATCAAACTTAGTGTTATAAATGACGAATTAACAAGCTCATACATTGATGAAGTGAACACAACGGAAATTTGATGGAAGCATATGGACTCACAGCTGAGTAATTATCAATCAAGTCATCGGAACACCAGAACATGAATTCAGAAGTCAAAAGTTGAGTAATCTATACCTTCGCATATAAACTGACAGCTGAAGAAGTGGTGATTGCGTCTTCAAGGCACTGGTATATACACTGACAACTGAATAATCTGGAAATAAGCCATTGAGATAGCACAGCATTGTTCCACAATCCAGGAGCTTAGTCATCTAGACGCTAGATCATGGACTTGCAGCTGGATAATTGATATTTCAGTTATCAAGACGCTAACACAATTCGATAATCTGGAATTAAGTCATAGATTCGTCAGAACATGAGCTAAAAGTGAACATCTAGACATTATAATATGAATTCACAGCTAGAGAACTGATAATTGAGTCAATAATACGCCTGATAACACTAACACTAACACTAATGACTGGAGGATTTGGAATTAAGTCATCGAGACATTAGAACACAAGTCAACAATAGAGTCATCTAGACGCTACAACATGAACTCGCAACTGAACAGTTGCTAATTGAATCACTGAGATGCTGAAACATATACTCATAACTGAAGAATCAGGAATTGAGTCATCATCGAGACAGCAGAACGCAACTGGATAATTGGTATTTTAGTCATCAAAAAATCAAAAGGATAACGCAACTGGATAATTCAGAGTTAACTCGTAGATTTATCTAGACGCTAGCACATAAATTCACAGCTGAACAAATAATAATTGAGTCAACAAGACGCTGACAACACTAATGACTGGAGAATCTGGGATTAACTCATCGAGACATCAAAACAAGGGCTGAGAAGTCAACAATTAAGTCATTTAGACTCCCACGCATGACCTCGATGCTGGATAAATGCTAATTGAGTCTGTTATCATCAAGACAGCTGAACATCTCATAGATTCATGTGCTAGGAATCAGCAATCAAGTCATTCATATGCTAGCACGTGAATTCACAGCTGGACAACGGTTGATTGAGTCAACAAAACTCTGATAACACTAACCATTGGAGAATCTGGGATTAAGTCTCAAGACATCAGAACAAGGGCTCATAAGTCAACAATTGAGTCATCTAGACTGTCAGGCATGAACTCGCTGCTGGATGATTGCTAATTAGCAATAAGTCATCCAGATGCTAGCGAATGAACAACTGATAATTGAGTCAATAAGATGCTGATAACACTATTAACTGCAGAATTTGGAATTAGGTCATTGAGATATCAGAGCATGGGCTCACAAGTCAACAATGAGGTCATCTAGTAGCTAGCACATGAACTAGCTGCTGGATAATTGCTAATTGAGTCAATGTCACGCTGAAACAGATACTCATAGCTGGATAAACAAGAATTAAGTCATCGAGACAGCAGAACTTGGTTTCACAAGTCTATAGTTAAGTCATCTAGATGCTAGTTCATGGACTCGCATCTAGACAATTGGTAATTCAGTCATCGAGACGCTGACACAATCAAGTCATCGAGATATCAGAACATGAGCTCACAATTGAAGAATTCTCAATTGAGTCATCAATATGATAGTACATGAACTAAAGCTCAAGAGTTTTGTAAGCAAGCAGCAGCAGCATTGTGTCAGTGGACGATAAATACTAGAAAAACATTTTTTATACACTCGAATGGAATCAACTCCTATAAACTAGATTATTAGATACACTTCGAAATCCGCAGTGTAGTGAAGGAACAAAGAAACTGCCAGAGCGAACCGATATAAAATCAGAGAGGTCCCAGAGATGCGAGGTAAACTTTACACCAGTATGTGACCCGCAAAACAAATAGCGAAGTCACCTGGAGCGGTCAACCCTACTTCTTTCGACCCCGAACGTTCCTCCTGCCGTTGCCGCGATCACTTAGCTAGATTGCTGCGACTAACTTTACACTAACTTCTACGAAACATTAAATACTGCTCCGTCAATCATTTGGTGCCCTGCAGTATACTTAGTATCCACGGTATCGCAAAGATTTCAATGTAACAGTTATTCAATGTGATCTGATGATTCAAACATTCTGACAAAGCTGGTTTTACAGACTTCCGTCCCCCTTCTCTATTCCGAAGGAATTTACAGTCCTCCTTGTTCTTGTAGTTAGGTCTACTCAGGTGAAATGGGTAGCACAGTAGCTAATTGTGAGAAAGAACATGTGCGCTGTACTACTATCTATTTTCTTGTATGTAAATGATTTGCAGGAAACCTTGACTGCTAAGTCGGTATATCAATTTGTCGATGATATATCAATGATAATAGTACCTGAGCAATTTTATTCCTTCTCGAGGAAGGGGAAGCAACAAACCAATGTAGTTGGTTCGCGTTTCCAGATTAAGCTTACATTGATCCTTGCCATTTGGAAAATTATACAATTATATCTCCGTCTTCCATTATATACAAGATTTTCGAGAAATAGGTCACACTAACACATATGCTTATTATTTACTTCTCCACGTACTTTTTGGTCTCACCATCTATCCAGGGAATTTATGATTTTGTTCCCTTCTATTTTACAAGTGAATTGAAGTTTACATTGGAAATATTTGAATTTATTTATTAATCACGTATTGTATTTTATCATTGTGAACACACAGTGGGTAATCATCTACATCCGTTTAAAGAATATGGGTAGAAAATCTAATGAATTCATTACAGATTCCTCTAAGCATTCGATAACCAGGTTAGCAATAGTAGCTGCAATAGCAGATCCCGTTGCGGTGCCGAATATTTGTCCAAAATATTTCTCAACGTATTGAAAATAAGTGCATCCTAAACAGAACATTCATTCATAAATTGAGATTCATCTAGAGGCGTGTTGTTTTTAATCTCTGCCCAACGTTTTTTAATGCTATTCAATGCCAAAATGACTGGTATATTTGTAAATAAAGAAACAATGTCCAAGAAAATTGATGAATGATCTACGAGTACGGATTGATTTCTCATGAATTCGTTAAAATGCCATGTCTTTCGTATAAAATTAATTTTTTCAGCTACGTTGTTGATAGATTTTCATGAAAATGTTCATAAATTGTAGGTAGGCGCTTCAATATTACTTACAATGGGTCTTAAGGCTAGAGCATCTATGTAGTTTCGAAAGCCCATAATGTGCTTGCCCATTATGGCAAATTAATTCATGTTTCAATTCAATAGGGATTATCTTATTTTTGTATCATTTATTTATTAATTTATTCATGTCATTTTGTACTGATCGTAGGGTCAGATTGCAATTTTTTGTAAGTTGTTCCAACAGTTGGGTCAAAATTCATTATTAATCTTAGTTTTTCTAAATACATAAGTTATCATTGTTATACAAAAAATACTTTTCAGCGCGAGTGATCTCTAAAGACAAAACAGCTCATACCTACCAAACTGGTATGGAAATTGTTCCGAACATACTATCCTTAACATCACAATCTATATGATAATGGTCCTTCGAGCCAACGTAAGCATCCAAACTACACGTCGTAAATTTTCCATGGAGTCGTGAACTTCCCGTTTACGTTTTATAGCTTAAATTGTAATGTTCTCGAATCAAAACTCCGAGTTTCATGTTTGAGTACAGAAACACTGGAAGCTGGAGGTATCCCCGGATGAATCAGCATGCGGCGAGCAGGTCTAAAATCGGAACAAGCTATTTCACTTTAAACGTCATTCCTAAATAGAACTTGAAGCATAATTAGGTACGTGAAATTTCAGTTCGTGTCGTGTTTGGTGATGAATATGTAAAGGAATAAAGTTGGTGTCGAAATTTATGCGTTTTTCTTTTTTTTTTAAGATAACGGAATTGAGGCTATTCAAAACATTTCAATCTCTGTGAAATATAAGATAACTACCGAAACTTTCATCCGAATTATGCTTAATCTTACTTCGGGTACCTTTAACCCCATTTATAAATTTTTGTGGAGAACTTTGGGATTAATGTGCTCGATTTTTCAGGCAGGCAGTTGAATTGATATCCATAGCTTAGGATGAACGGATATCGCAACGAATCCGCATAGTCTCGCCGGCGATGAAGGTCCCGCTCATAAATTCAAACTTTAATGTTAATTTGAATTCCGCGCCATTATCAGGGCTTCGTAATTGAATTGTCAGGCATTCAAATAGGATCAGTTTGTCGACGATACAGGTAGACCATTTGTATTCTGATATCTTCGTGAACATTTTATATTTATTATATTGTATTGTGAAATTATTGAATAGAGCATTGCAACATTCAACGAATCTTTGTTAGTACTATAATTCCATAGTATTCTACAATACTTTGTTACAATCATAAATACATTGATATCATGTCTGAAATGATATATACATCTTTGAATATACGGAATAAAATGAATAAATAACGGACTATGATAACGTCTGTTTAGTTTGGATCGATCTATAATGCCACAAAATAATAGTTCTAGGTAGCTGTTCGGCTCTTCTCATTGAGCTCATAAGTAGAACGTGAAAGTTTGCAACGTCACTGAACAATTTCTGTTGAAGGTACACTGATCGATCTAGACCAAAGAAACCTCATCGTCATCATCGCAAGATCCAACATGAGATGAATGAATTTATTCTTATATCCATGTAAGTATATCTAGTTCCTTACATTAGCTATGAACAGAGCGAAACAGCTGTCTGGTGGCATCACTGATCGATTCAGACTAACGAGACCGTATAATAGTTATTTGGCAGAAACTAACATTAGATAAATGAATAGATTCATATATCCATAATTTTTCACAAATACCGGTCTAGACTAGGCTATACTTTCAATCAAAGTGATACAGTTGGTGACTTTCACTTAAATAAACATCGATCATGGAGGCGGAACCCAACATTTCTAATATGATGATGTCAGATACAACTATTCCTATAAAGTCTTCCATAATCATGCTTGAGATCACCACCGACAACACACTTTCATGGGAAGATCATGTAAGGTCCATTGCGAAAACTGCTTCAGAAAAGCTAGGTTTCCTATTCCGTGCCAAGAGCTACTTTACATCCCAGCAGCTTCTCATGATCTACAAGGCGCAGATTCAACCTGTTCTGGAGTACTTCTCACATGTTTGGAGTTCGGCTCTCAAACATAGAGCTCTTGGATTCTAGTCGAACGCCGATCCTCTCCCCCAAAAATAATTTTTGAAGGAGGTGGAAAATGTAATGATTCGATTTTTCCACACTTAGGTATATTTTGACATTTAGTTCAGTAAGATTTCAATAATCCATTATTAGTTCACATTTCGGTTAGGTTCAAATTCTGATTACGTTCGATTCTATAACAAGTTTGGCATGGCGAGCCATTCCAAACTTTTTAGTAGACCATACTTCCTGTAGCAAGATGTTATTGATTAATAATAATAGTTTTGTTAAGCTTTCAGTTCCGCAATTGGTGCTAAACTGCTAAATTTTGTCAAGAAATCCTTGTCTATCTCTTTTGCAGGCACTTGAAGTGAATGAACTATATATAAACAATATGCGGGTAAAAGTCAATATTTAACCATAGCGAACGGAACAAAGGTCGCCAAATGAACGCTGTTATCGATCAAGGCGTGGACCAAGATAATTAATCGTTCCAAAAAAGTAGCTCAACCGTTTCCGATTGGTCCAAAAGGTGTGATAGGATACATATTTCGACAAAGCCTGTTCGAATGATATAAGTTACAATATAATTTTTGATTATCGGATAGGTAGTTTCTGAAATCGAAATATGTTATTCCAATATAAGATATAGTTCACAAGAGGCGTATTGATTATTATTTATGTATATTTATGAAACAATAAACAATATTAAACCGCGTCATTCTGACCCATTCTTGAAAACAGCGTGAATTTCTTCTTCATCTGACGTTGTACACTTGTACAAACAGCGAACATATAAAATATTCAGACTAACTTTTTCCATTCTCGACGGACCTCAGGAAAACGTGGAGTCAAAGGAAAATAATGCGTTCGTATAATGCTATGATGTCGAAATTACAAAGCAGACGTGTAGGATATAAACTTCATTTTGATTTGGATGTTTCTATTACGAGCTCAACTTGATACAGCTGATTTTGATACGTGGAATATCATGATGAAAGAGACTTCTACCGAATTTAGGAACGGGAGGCATCTTACTTATTTTAATGAAATTCACTTACGAACAACTCGGAACCAGAGTTTTCCTTCCGTTAGTTCAATATAGGGAGTAGTATCCGACTCGGAGCACAATGTCAGTGAACTGCCAATAGGCAATTCCGTTTTGCATCAAGGAATATAAAGCAGTTGCAGTGCTGTTATCACTGGATAGCTTGATGTGATTTTGAAATTGTAACATTTTTGTTTCATTTGTTGAAGTGACGTTTGCGGAATATCTGACTTGTAATAGATACTCACAGTTTGCTATAGCTTATTCCTTCAATATATCTCTAGGATAACGGTGATGCTCAGATATTTTCTGGAATCGGCATGAAACTTGAATACAAAAATATGCCGCTTAAATTTTGCTCATGACCGAAATAATTGGCAACTTCGACATTTGATCATGAGTACCCCTCACCGATGGATTAAGATTCCGCAGTAGGTACACATGTCTCAGAGGACGGTATTCTGCTGCTGAAATACAAGAAGTTGAAAGATTTTGTGGAGGGTCGATAATGGTTTGGGATGGGATAAGTAGTGAATTTAGAACCGACCTTGTGGTAGTTCGTGGAAGTCTAAACCCTCAACGGAATTACGATAATGTGTTAGATGAACATGATGTATCTGTACCTTACGGTATAGGTCCAAATTTCATGCTGATGCAAGATAACTACGTGATCGAGGTATTCAAGTCATGGATTGGCCTGCCATTAGTCTCGATTCAAATGCAGTTGAACTAGTTTTGGGATTTATTGGACAGGCGTAATCAGAAACGTCCAAAGCTCACCTGCAGCTCAAAAAAACCTCGATCGAAGAATCATGAAAAGTCTACCAAGGTAGTGTCATGAAGTTATTTCTGCCGATGGAGGTCACACGAAATATTGATCCCCACAAAAAGTCAATTACAAAATGTTTTGCTCAAGAATTGTACATTGTTTATCTAGTAGTAAAAGCAATACATTCCTTGACGACAATGTGAATTGAAGCAAGCATTGAAGTCTGGGAATGTGCTTCCACTGCGAGGTACACATACTATTTATTCTGAAATCTCAATCAACATCATCATAAATTGAGGAATTTTCATAAATGCATAACAATTTTTGATTACCATCGTTTTCTTAATAACAATCACTGTTTGCTTATTGTTATGACAAAAGTCTGAGATTCACTACTCATTCCGGTTTAATACCTACTAATCGCTAAAAAATATCCTAAAATATTTAAAATGGACAGTGATGATGATGTCCAGGTGTGCGGACACCACCAGAGTTAGTAAATGCTGCTGAAAATGTCATAGAAGATTTTGGATCTAAGCTTCTGAATAAAATACCCGATAATAAGACGAACAAACCAAGATCATTTGTGATAAACGAAACTTATACGCCATTGTATAGGAAATATGTTGCATGTCATTCAGAAAATTTTGAAAGTTGCCGCTTTTTCTTCAAATATTCAAATGAGAAAGGTTGCAGGCAAATAGTGAGGATAAATCAGTTTGATAAAATGCCCCAAATTGTCGCAAAAGTTCAAAATTTGCCATATGCACATGAATACACAGGACATTGTTTCCGTCGGTCCTCTGCGACAATTTTGGTTAATGCTGGGCCAGATTTAATTGCTTCTCAACTGTTGCCAAAGGATATATCGGGGAATCTTTCACAAATAAAGTAGACATAGCAGATAAAATATTTATAGGGGGAAGTGACAAAGAGAAATCTTCTAATAATATCAGTATTATTGCCGAAGAAGAAAACAGCAATAACGTCGCTGACTATTCAGGTAACATAACAGATAAATTTATAGGGGAAAGTGACAAAGAGAATGACGTTTCAGGTAAAGTTCAGCCTATCCTTAATAATTGTATTTTGCCTAGGTCGGCAAAAAATTTTCCGAACCGTTTTCAGTCCGGGAAAGTTCGTTGCTTAGCAACGGACTGAAATACTAGATTAAGGTATTTTGGGGTCTGAAGTTGGTTCGAGAAAGCAGGCCTTCTTGATTTCTCGATTTCGATCTCGATTTCGAAAAAAAAACAATCAATTAAATCCGATTTATCTGCATTACCATCTCCAAATAATATTTAAACAGGCACATTTTGATTTATAATTTAGTTTACTCTTCAACAGTGTGAACTCTTTTATTGTTTATTACAATCATACGTTCAACCCACTAAAGCCGAAAGCTATGAATTGTGCTAAAAAAGATCAGTTATTATCAGTGTTATGAAGTGGAAAAAATGGTGAGGTATATTTGATTTGAATCGGAACAGAATATCGAATAGTAACATCAAATAGACTGATAAGAAAAAGAAAATAATGAAACAGTAAAGCATCAAATGGTTCAAGAAAGTTTCGTCGACCCTATCCGCTAAAAGCTCGAATATAATTCCACAATAAAAAATAGAATGAGTACGCTGGAACGTAAAATCTACGCTAATAGAAATAGAGTACATTAAAGTGGAGTGAAGTAAAGGAACTTCGCGGCACTTTGTCTTCGAAATAATTATTTCCTAGCGGACGTTAGTCAAGTTGATTGAAGGAGACAAACCAGAAGATGAGATATAAATTAACTTGTATAATCTCTTTTGCGGATAAACCCGCTCTACCGTGTAAAAAGTATAATAGTATGCTAATATTTTATTTGTAATTCCAAACTATGCAATATTAAGGTAGAGAGAATTTACATGAGAATGGAATAAATTGAGGGATGTTTTCTCTAAACCAGTAGCTTCATGCTTTGTGTTATGGATTGCTTTAAAATTACCAAAACTTAACACGAATGAATCACAATGTACAATTTGCCTTATGAATAAACGTAAACAAAGTATTTTAATTAACCGTGTTTAGCGAACTCTCCCAACTCATGAATTAATTCAGTAAACAGTAATCGATCAAGCCTAAACTCTAAATCTTCTCAAATCGCTTTTCCAGGCGGTATTAAGTAACGAATCATTTTACATTGACTGGAAAAACACGAACAAGCAAATTCGATGTTTGATAACTTTTCAACGTTCACCGATATGAATTGATTGCTAGAATACAAATTTAAGCGTTCCTAATTACCTCCTAAATTAGTTCTCAATCATCCGTTTGGCCCCTTCTTCTTCATGCTTCAATTCAGCGCAATGTTCTACATCAGTTCAACCAAAATGAACTGAAAGTTCATTTAGGATTTATAGTCCAGTCGATAAGCTGAGGAACTTTCTAAGAAAAAACAAGAGGTCGTATCAAAAAAATTCTTTTTGCATAATGTTCCGTGGCCGATTTGAATCATTCGTAAGAGTTGAGCTAAGTGGACACGTCCTCCCATTCACCCCTAAACGTTGAATTAACCCTATTTCCACCCTCTTCTTTAAGATAACTCTGAAGTTATGAAAAAAAAATGGGTTTTTTGGGTCGCTAAACATGAATTCGAGGTCATTTTCCCGGAAACCTAATTCAATGAGTTGAAAAACAGGGAAATTTCGTCATTTTCATACGACATTGCTCATTTTTCACGCGATCATCGTTATACACATAAAAGATATTGGCAGTCGCGTATTTCGATCCAAAGTAGACCAAAGCTATGGAAAACTTGAGAAGAAAATCTTTCCACGTCAGTGAAATTATCGTGTGCTAAGTCGCTATGAGGTTTTTGTGGTCGCTGATTACGAATTTGATAATTGAAAAATTGGAAAATACCATTTTCCGGAAAAACGAAGAAATTTTTTTTATGAATTATTATTTTTCTCAAATGTAATTTCTTGGGTGTCTTGTTGATTAGTATTTGTGTTTTCTATGTACGAGTTGAATTACAAAAGTTAAAAGCAATGTCAAAAAAAAACAATCGGTCGAAAATTACGGAAAATCGAAGAAAATTATAAATTTTATCATTGTAGCTTTAAATAAATAGTTACAAACTTGTAAAAATTAAAACAAAAATGCTTTATATATAAATTCTCGGGAAATAGGTCACATTAATACTTATGCTTCATATTTTCTTGTCTTTAGGTACGATTCGGTCTCACGACCACCATCAGAAGACTTATTATGTCTAAAACTTGATCACTTAAAACTAATTGTATTACACAAAGCGTCCTCAATAAAACCAATTTCAATTAAAATACCCATGTCACCGAAACGAACAGAAAAACGAATAATCGAAATTGTAAACCTCAATGCTATAGTATAATTATCAAAAATCCACTGCTAAGCAGAATTTTTAATAAATGCGTGCTCATGTCAACACAGTAAGTGATCGACTAGAGACGAGAGGACGAGACAAATAAATTTAAGTATTCACTTTCAAACCAAATGTTAGATTTACGAGCTAATAGAAAAAGGTTTGTCAGTTATGGAATTATACTAGACATTCTACCTAATACACTTTTAACATTATAATATATATATAATTTAATACGACCCTTACGAATGATTCAAATCGCCACAGAACATTATGCAAAAAGAGTTTTTGAATACGACCTCTTGCTTTTTTTTCAGGAAGTCGGCCAAAATCCCCAGCTTATCAACTGGACTATTAATATCTCGTTCATTTTAGCTTTAATAGGATGATAGTGATCCACAATTTCGCAATAATTTCTAATCATAGTCCAGTAAATGAAGCCACAAATCGACCTGACTAACCAACATTTTTTCCTATCGACCGATTTTGATTTTGAACAATAAATAGTGGCATAAAAAATTTAAACGCTATTTTCCATTGATTTTAAGCAAGTAGAGTGTATTTTTTCATTCATTTGACCGATAAACAGTGTTCATCCAAGATTTATCACAATTTGTTGAATAGTAAATAATTTGTTACCAAATTAACACAAAAAAAATTAAAATTGTCGAAATTACCGTCATTTTCGGATAACTTTAACTCACTAAATATCAATTTGGTACCCATTTTTTATTTAATTGTTATTATGATTAGTTGATACACAATTTCTGAGTTAACAAATGAACATGAAAATAAAAGTTTTCTAAATATTCTACATTAGAGTCATTTTCGTATAATTAAGACCTGCTTAACACGAATTTGATGTCTCTTTTTCATTATTTCCTAATATAGTTAGTTAATAAACAAATTCTTAGTTATCAGAAGTATTCAAAATCTCAAAAGTAACTCAATTTGTGATAAGTTGTGGTGACATCACGTGATCGAAATTTTAATTTGAAGCGAACACATAGGTATATGTGAGGAAGGTATTTCTTTTCATAAAGTTGTTTGAATGATTTGAGGCACACTGCATCACTCCAGTACGTGATAGGTCTCGAGAATATCCTAATAGTGTAATTGGGGAAGGGGTGGGGGTGGTAGGTTGGATTCATTATCGTTATGTCTGATAGTTGTAACGCTTAATGAAGTCAATTTGCCGTATAATCAGGAAAGGTAGGTAATAATACATAGCAGAAGGGACAAGCAGAGCTTATCCAGTGCGAATAAAAAAGCAAAGAGGTTCATTTATGGTTGAATTGGGTCAGTCTAGCCCTGCAGATAGTTAAGTGGCGGCGGCTGTTCTCAAGTAGGTTGCGGTTGCAGCGCCTCTCCTGGCTATTTCCTTGATTGCTCAATTGCACTGTGCGGCAAGCTGAGTCTATGTGATGTTGACCTGAACTGCTTACTATCGGCGAAAACCTCGGCGAAAATTAACTGGGATTCGCTTTGTCGCATACGTGTCATGGATTTATCAGGAGAAGTGGTTTTCTGCTTTTTTGCAACTTTAATAAGGAGTTTGAACCAATTGTGTTTGATGACGAATCTACACCACAGGATTGGAAATAATAACTAATATATTAATATTGGTACTATGTTCAGTTGCTTTTTGTCAAATATTATATCCAACAATAAAATTCAATACTTGATTAATACATTTACAATTTCCAATGTAAACTTCAATTCACCTGTGAAATAGAAGTGAACAAAAACATAAATTTCCTAGATATGAACGTTAGGCCTGATGCAGATGGAAAAATAAATACTTCGTGGTTTACTAAATAAGTCTTGTTTCAACGTTATCTTCACTTCAATTCCGTTGCACCAACAAGTTATAAAAAAAGTGTTAGAAACAGCCTTACAGATCGCGCGGTTGAATTGTCCCACCCAGAGGACCGTCTCAAAAATTTAAAATTGTTCATAATATACTGGAAATGAATGGCTACCCTAAAACATTTTCAAATCCCATCAGTGAAGAAAGAATGAATCTATAATGGTACGTCATATATAAATAACATAAGCTGTAGTACAGATAATTTAATAGCATTACCATACATTCTCAGAGAAAATTAAAAAATGTTCAAAAAAGTATGATATAATTGTTGCGCATAAACCTACTAACTGTGTTGGAAAGTATTTTTGAAATTTAAAATCTTTAATACCTGAAGATGAACAAACACACACAGTACACATTTTAAATTTATTAGATTGCGAAGCGACTTATACAGGAATTTCTGGACAATATTCACAAGAAAGAATTTATGGTCATAAGTATAGTACAAGAAACAAAAATTTTGAAAATTCCAATGCACTTGCTAAGCACTGCTTTGATTATAACCATCAATTCGATTACAGAAATGTTAATAATTTAACTAAGGAAACAAATTATTATAAAAGACCTATTCTGGAGATGATTCATATAGAACGTGACTCCAAGTTTGTGAATCATAGAACAGATATTCAGTCATTAAGTCAGATTTGAACAAATTCAATTAATCAAAAACCCACCACCGTGCAATATAATATGATATAATTTCACACTCAAAATGATAACTTGAATCTAAAGTACTTCTCAACTTTGATGCAGTCATCCAGTCGTAAGTGAACTCGTTCCGAACTAAAAAAGTTGAATACTCGAAGGTCAAATTTGGGAAAGACTTAATTACAACCAGTAATAAAGCGGCCATTATGCTACTGTTTGACAGGAATGAACATCAAATATTCCAGGTAGTCGAGTAGAGTATATATTGTACGTATAACCTTTCATTTATGTTTGTCAAATAAAATATGGGAATGGTATACTAAGATACGTATATATAAAAAGAGATTTAAAATTTTTATAAGTAAGTGAAGTTAAAAATTCAGGTATATAGATCAAAAAATGAACATAACAAAGTTGAGTGGACAAATTTATATAAAGCTATCCAAAACTATTTAAGCCAATCAATTGAAAACAATTCAGACTTGAGTTTTACTGGCAGCTACTCATTAGTCACGGTGAAATAACAGGACAGGTGAATCGCAGATAAAAAAGGACCCATCTTATCTCACTCTCTTTGACTGATATCTATTGATGATAATTGAGAACTTACTATAGAGGGTGGGTATCCAGAAATTATGTTTTTTTTGGTTCCACCTTCCCTATGTCAGTATGATGAAGATAATATCGATTATAATCCAGTAGATTTATTTGAAAATGATGATGATAATTGTATATAATTGTTTTTATCATCTGTAAATAAGAAATCTCGATCTATCTTGGAGCAACAATTTCATACGTTGTTGTGGTTTATTTCTTCGACTACTTGTCTTCATTTTATGTTAGATTTTAATTCCATTCGATGGTTGTAAAAATTGCGGAATTTTTTGAGAATAAAATGCATTATTATCGTTCCATAAAATCAAATGAAGCCTGAATCGATGTCGTTTAGTGCTTACACGGATGTAATAAATAATTATTTCAAGTGTCAAATTTGCTCTTTCACGAGAAAAACATCATTTCATATTAATATTTGGATTACAATAGGACCATTTCGACAAAGTTAGAATTATCACTTTGTAATACACTTCGAATATGGGGGCGCTTTATGGAGTGTCAAAATTGACGGATGATTCGTAATATTCGTGATTGCAACTACGTACAACTGTAACGGCAGTTGCCCGTGGCGCTGTTGTCGCCTAGGCACCCTTCTTATTAAATAAAGCGCCATCCATCCTCATCGTGGCGTGATATTCGAGCGAAAGGAAATAGATTGACGTGACGCGTATTTGCAGAATTATGAGCTTCTCATTAGTTTCCGTGTTTACTCTAACATTCTGAATTAAAAGTGACGCTAACGCGAAAGGCAATTTTTCACGAACTAGGATTCGACGGGATTTTTTTATTCCAAGGAGTGTTTGATAAATGAATTGACATACCTTTCGCTTATCGTTTATTCCTTGGATACATTCGCCACTTCGCCGATTGTTAAGAGGTAATGTTGTCTGAATTGATTTGAGCGACGTATCTGCATTTGGTGATTTATATCTTCACCTCAAGCTTTCATATGATGCTTCAAATATAAGAAAGGACACGTATATCCCATAAGATGTGTTGGAGAAAGTGGATGTTCATATCATTATTATCCATGACGCAAACAAAGTTCCCCAGGGGTCTATTATAGGTAGGCCCAATAATGCTATTGTAACAGGGCTCTTGATGAAACTCTGTATATTATTCCTAATTCTCAATCTATTTGGCCATTTAATTTGGAGAATCATGACACCCCAGCCCTAGCACACTTCGGAATGTTTTGTGCTGAACATCAACTTCCGAAAACAGAATTGACACATGGTGGTGGAAGAAATTTCCGTTCACCCACCGCCGTCTTTGACTCTATGCTCAAATAGGTGCAGCAAATTTCAAGCTGGGCTGTGGAGAGTACATTGTGCTGCTTCCAAAGAATGAAGACTGGTCTGATCCCAAGAACTACCGCACAATCACTTGTCTCAAACCTGCTACCTGCTAGGTTGTTGAGATCGATTGGTCCGGTAACTAATAACAACAGAGAGCAGCGTGGGCAGAGAAAGGCATGGAAGATTGCCAGGAGATCCTGGTGATAGATAAATCCATCACTCAGGAGTCAATACTATACAAGGGCAACCTTTCCATAGCGTTTATTGACTACCGCAAGGCATTTGATTCAACATCACATGAGCTTGCTCCAATGCCTTGCAGTATCAACACCACTAGTGAGATGCATAGAACATATGTTGCCAATCTATGAGACTCATTTTGCCTTCGCATTAGACAGACAACGAACGAGTCTTGACAGAATTGGTACATTCGAGAGTGGTGTTTCCCAAGGATATGCCTTGTGTCCCCTCTTATTCAACATCTTACTGCTGCCGCTCTCCATTGGAAAAATACTGAATTTTGTCGATTTCATCGATTCCTAAATGACTGAGTCAAAATACATTCTCATGGATGAGAAATTCGATTCTGCCATTAATTTTCTCCTCAGGCGCTGACGAAACATGTTGCAACATTCATGAGCCCTGAATTTTCGCCATCCCTTAGATAAATGTACCATATAAAATCTCATTTAAAATGATCAATACAGCCAAAATTCATATTCACAACCTTCTGAGATCAGATAGAACAAGTCTCATCCGTTACATGAACCTTCGGGAATTTTCACATTTTCCCAAATTGCATAAGTGGTAAATATGAAAAAAACTAATCACGGGAGAACTATCAATAAAAAATTCCCAATATTGTTGTATCGTTATGCTGTGACCTTATTCTAAATATAAGCATCTAAACAAGCGTTCAGTGATTTGCTGTGAGTTACTGAGCTTCAATTTGGTAAAGTACTAGTGTCTCTTATTAATTTTGTTCCTCTTCTGTGCTGCTTCTCACTATGCTATATCTGTTCTATGCTCAGGGGTCTATTATTGGTCAACTTCAGACTTTGTTGCTCTTCAGTAAAGTTGATATTATATAATATAATTCTGCTGTAGTTCCATTCGAAAAATTTCAAAATATTCTTTCAAAAATTGTTGAACGTTTCCGAACGATAATAATGATATTTGAAAAGGAAAATTGTGATCTGAGAGGTAACAAACACACGGATTTGTTAACAGGTGCTTGACTTTTCACTTCAATTCAACCCCTTCATTGTAAATATCAGAAAACGATTATATGCAATTGACAATAAATCATACAGTGAAGGTTGTCGCCACTAGGAAAATAAACATCAACGAAAACTCTAAACAATTATAAACCAAGCTGGTGTTTATCGATTCGATTTAAATCGTTTGAAGTTATTATTAGAATGATTTAGAATCACTGTTACGGTGAAATAATTAGCTGCGCAAATGGATCAACATAATATTATTATGCCTTTCTTGCGATATGCGATGTTCGAATAAAGCTTGTTATTGACCGGAACTTCTCAGTTCAAACGAATTCCGTCTAGTATTTTATGTTCCATTTTTAGTACATACCGGCATCTATCGGTGAGAAGACTCACTTTCTAAAATGATTCCGTTAACGCTACAGGTTCCTTCGTCGTCAAATAGTGAACATATTTGGAAGAAATCTGTAATAATTGTAATTATTGATTCATGAATTGCTGGTACTATTCAGGAAATACGTACATTAAATTCGGTCTCACGCTTAGAAGAATCGAATTTTAACAGACAATAGTACAGTTTTAGCCACATCATTATGTTATAAAACTGTGCAAACGTATTGCGAAAGTAAGTTTGGATGACGTATGAAAGAATTGAAAACTTTATTTAGTGCTAGGTTTGTGGCAAGTATGATGAATTTGCCTTCTTTAGCTTGTACATTCAAGCCTATTTAAATCTCTTAGTCAACCATTAATTTTCTACACGTAGTTCCATTGCTCTTATCATTTTTTGCTTTAATAACTCATTACTGATGTTCTTTGCATTCCTCCTATGTACGAGTAGGTACCTCGTACCTATCTATTATATAACACAATGAGCTGAATACAACAAGCATTTGTTGGTGGTGAATCACGATAATGGTCTTATTTTCTTCTAGTTCCACTCTTCTTTGTGAATATTCTTCGCTACATTTTGTCTAATAAGATACTCCATTGCCTTCCTCCATATGAGTCATTTCGATTATCGACTAAGTCCTCCAATAGCACAACGCTATAAATATAACAACGAAAAGAAGAAGGAAATTATTGAAAAATCCTGACAGTATATTTTATGAATACTTCAAGAGAATAGTAAATAAGAGTGATTATAATATAAATTGCTTCTGTATTATTCGGATCACTGAATATCTGCAAACTGTATAGGATTCAATTTGTATGAAAATGATGAATAGACGTGACTGATATGGTACAATCGTATCTTCAGAATAAAGAAACTGTTACAATGTTCGATGGTTGTGAATCAGAAGCAGATTCAATTATGTTTGGAGATGATACCACGGCCATGTTGAGGGATCCCGAGTACCTAAAGCTTGGATGATGTCGCATTATCTGAGGTCAAATTGGTTCGCAGCGAATAGACCTAATTTTAACATAGATAAAACCAATCAAATGGTCATCTGGGTCGTGTAAATTTATAGGTTTGGTTACAAATATGGCAAGAGCACGTAAACTACATCTCTGATACTCCTTCTGTCATATTATCCTCTCTTAGAATCTATTTATACATACACCTCCCTTCTCTGGGGCTGGGGCAATAGTTTTCACGAAAATTTGATGCTTGCATTTCAGAGGACGCTCGTAAGAATCTTGTCCAATGCAACGACCTTGACAGTCATAGTAGAAACGCTATCAATTATTATCATGATGTATGCGTTTCAAACAAAGTGACATCTAAATAAAATATATCATCAAAGTGAATCCAGTTTGCTATAAGAAGCTATCTAAGAAAAAGAGCTTAAATGTTATCATATCCTCTTAAGGAGGTTTGTATTGTATTGTATTGTATTATGTTGAAGATATTTGCACACTGCGACCTAATCCGAATGAACTTATTGTGTCTTCTTCTGCTACAGGGCCATTCTGTATGTCCCAACTGTTACAGTTCCTCCAACCATGTAGTAGCCTGCCTCAGACCTTGAAGTTCTATCCAGTGATGAGATCTTTCATTGTCCACATTTCTTTCCTGAGTTCCTCCAGTATTGTGCTGGCCCCTATTCCTAGAAATGGTGTTTCGATCACGTTTTTTATGAGTTTGTTAAAAGGCTTTCTCATGAGAGTTTTTCAGTCTGTCTTGTACCATTTGCAATAGAATGTATGCTGTAACATAGAAAGTTTTTGACGTGTATAAGTACAATTTGTACCGTAATATAAATAAAATATATTTCTACCCAAATGTATCGTGATATCCAGGTTCTAGGGGTTCGCTGGAGATGGCTGTATATTGCATGGTGATCCTGGCAGGATCACCATGCAACAACATCTTGTAGCATCATGAAAACACATTTATTGTACATTACTCATCAATACTTATCAATCAGTTCATAGTATTAATTTACTATTGATGCATTCATATCGATAAGTATTGATAATTAATGTATAATAAGTGTGATTTCATGATGCTACATGATATTGTTGCTACCTGTGTAAGTATTACAATAAACGAATTAAACCAATCATGGTATACTTCCTCCTGACGACCCTGCCATCTCTAGAGAACCCGTAGAACCTGGATACCACAGTATGTTGGTTCCCGTTAATCTCTTTCAAAGTCTCTGTCAGGATGGTTAACAAACAACGGCATCTTTCAAGCAGACGGCAATGTTTCATCCAAAGAAACATAGCTCATCGACAAACAATCCTGTTTTTCTGTTTCCGTTTACGTATTCTTCCAAGCGGCAGTTCATATTATTTGCTTCGAGTTAATAATACAATGAAACAATTCTTACAAAGAGGATTCAAACTCAATCCTGTTTCAAGTTGTTTACAGGGTAATCACTTTTGTTCATCCCCATTTCTCACTCCTCGCTCGCTCTTCATCTTGTGCCAGGGAAAGACGGTTTTATTGTAAAACGTACAAATCAAGCAGGAATTCATAATGTCTGAACTGATGGTAATTCAAAACTAACAACTGCAAAGTTTAATAATGGAGAAAAAGAACCTTTTACCATCGTCGGTGAAACAGATTGCTCGAATAGGTAGAAAAAGTGGGACCGAGCATTGTTTCGTACTGAAGCGATATTTTTTTATCCAAAAGGATATCTTAGAAGCTGTGGATAGTGCAATCATATTTTATACCGCCTTTATCGTTGCTATTTTCCCAAGAAAGTGGTGTATGAGTTCCTTTCATTCCAATAAGACCCAATTTGTACTATAACAGTTTTGAATTCTTAAATTATCTTTTCCAACTTTTATTCTCATATGTTAATCACTCTCTATGAGTGACAATATTCATTTGGAAAATATTTTTCCGCCTCATATCCTGATGAAAGTCCTAAGAGCTAAGCTAGTTCCCATAGTTAATGATAATGAAGCGTGCGTATATCGCAATACCTAGGAATCATCCGAACACAAACACCTTTGAAGAGTGTAGGAAACAATCAAGTAGGAATTTCCGTCGAGAATAATTGAAACGCAGCGCCAGATGATTTGTAGTCGGTTCCCATTATATTAGCATCGAAATAAATCAAAATCAAGCCGGCGGGGCTGGTAAACAAGCGACAGAAAAACAATTTGTGCGAACTCAGACGACTGTGATTAAAATATATCGCGGATTAAATCGGATTATGAGGGTATATAGAAAACGCAAATATGGAAAAGAAACTTTGCCCGAGCGAAATTTCTTTGTGTAACTCGAAGAATTGAAATGTCCAAGAAGTTCAACGAACAGAAGTTTGGAGTTATGAATTTTCAGGCGTTTCATCCTCTGTTGGGGAGCGCCCGGTCGTAATGAAATAACTTCCTCACAAATCTGTTCGTCTTTGGTTATACTTCTCGTATTTGTTTAATTTCGTTTTATGGGAATGCCTCACATTTTCTCTCGAACTATTTCTAGATACGTTACATGTTTGGAATGTTACAAGATTTGATGAGTGTTATTGTGGATAGAGCGGCTTCTGGGAATTGAATTACAATTTCCCAGCTTCCAGTCTACAACACAACCATATTCAGGCTGGAAAATTGTTATTGTACATGTAGATTAACATTCAACGTAGGTGTAAGATCTTCAGATAATTGTGGACTCAAGCCTCGAGTGGGAAATTATGCTTACAATAACTTTCGGAAGTTGGAGAATTAAAATTAAATTTACACAAAACTTGTAACATTTCATTTAGAACATAATGCTAACAAATCGTTTCACGACACTATACCATCCTCAAAGCTAGGAGCTGTTAACTAAAACTGAGTCTGCAATTATATTCTCAAATCTCAGAAATCAATCTGAATGTGATAGAAATTGAGGAATGAGGGTAGACAATGGGTTGAATGATAGTTTATTTGCAAAATTGTTGACAAGGAGTGGATTATAAGTTTCGGTTTGGTCATTTAATATTATTTCGTTGAAAAACTACGCAGGTGATTTTCTCGTCAGGTTCGACGTCGAATCACTCGTAATCAATATTCCTATTCCGGATACATTCAGATGGACTTACTTTGTGAGGTTTTGAAGAAACCTTTTGGGTCTAATGATCCCAACTAGCTCAGCTATTTAACACTCAGGGCTGTCCTTGATTGATCGAATTACCCAGAGTGCCAACTGCTTTAGCAAAAAAAAGATAGAATCCTCAATCAAGAACTTCCGGCACTACGTCGATAAATGTTGATGATTATATCAGAGAAATTAAGACACATAAGGTTTCTTCAAAACCTTGCACTGTCGCCCCACGTTGGGCGTACTGTGAGGTATTGAAGAGGTCTTTTGTGTCTGATTGTCTCAACTAGCTCACTAGAATATTTCACACTCCGGGCTCGTAGTGATACATGTCCTCAGATTCTTGATTGATCGGATTACCCAGGGCGCCAACTGCTTTAGCGAAAAAAAATAAGATGGAATCATCAATCAAGAATTTCCGTTATTATGAATAAATATTGATGATTATATCAAAGAAATAAAGACACAAAAGGTTTCTTCAAAACTTTACACTGTCGCCGTACGTTGAGCATCCCTGTAAATTTTTTGTAAGGAATGTCAAATAATATGTGACCACGTAGGTTAAACAAGCCTTAAAGAACGATATAAATCATTCTGACAATCAACTTGACAATTTAGATACGGATTGAATACAAGAGGAAGGAAATAAGTGAATGACTATCTAATTTAGATCCAAGCAAGAGAAAGCGATCTTGTGTGGTCACGCGGAAGAGTCGATGTTCCCATAATTATTGGAAAATAACATCGATCAGAGAAATATACACGTCTACTACAAGATTTAGATATAATTGGGCATCAAATTATAAGGTTCACTGTCGATGATGATCATTCAATATATTCAATTCTTAAGAGATAAATGAATGAAAATAATTTCACTCATTGCATGTTCGGTCCAACACAGATGAACCATGTCAATTTCTGCTCTCTAGTCTCCCTTATTATCGCGTGTCGCGAGACCTCTTTTGAGTTTCGTGCATTAGTAAGATAATCGATTTGCGCCATTGAATCATAGATGTCAGTTATAGCTGTCTGATACTATAGGACGTACTGTAACTGTTCAATCTGGTGAACTGTAATTTTATCTTCCATATATTGAAGATATAACATCGAATTTCCACAATCCTCAAAGCTGTATAGCAATCAATTACGTCGTTAATATAGTGATATCAATATACAAACCCAAGCTGAAATTTTGATAAGTATTTCTGCCCGTCAAGCAGATAAAGGCGAACCCATGTGAAGGAAAGTGCTTCTTTTGTGATATTTGTTGTTACCCGTGAAGTCATTTTGGTTCGTGCAAAGTGAGTTTAAACTTAATAGCCCTTGAGCTGTTATCGGTGAAGTATTATTGCGGATTAAGAGTTCTTCGATTAGACTAATGGTCCGCTGTGTGAAAATCCTTCGAACCAGGTTCTTATCTTATTTTATCTTATGAGTTTACTATACTTTAGTTAGGGCCATAGTTTGTATATTTTGATATCATGTTGACTAGTTTCCTCGCCATCTTTTGAATGGGGGCATTGATAGGAGTATTGTCGTTGTGAAGTTTCAGTAGGTCATATAGAGAGGACGATTGAAGACTCATGTTCGATAAATGAGATTTCTCATATTCAGTGGAAATATACTTGATGTTTTTGAGAGAGTGTTTCTCAAAAACAAGAAAATAATTGTCACCATTAAAACAACAAATAATCTATACTCATATATTGATTATTCAGGATCGAAAAAATATTAATCGAGTAAGTTTGGCGTTCACAGACTGAGATGTGATGAATGTAGTTACTTGTAGATAAGATAAACTGGACGCTGTTTCAGTGTGAGGTTCAGTAAACGTCACTTGAGAAAATACAGGGTCTAAAAAGGGGACTCTAATTATGCGAATCACCTATTACAACATGATCACAATCTTACCCTTAACCCGGATATTCTTAAATCAAAGAAAAAGGGAATAAACTCAATATTTTAGAATTCACAGAAACTATAAAACATTCA
Source organism: Endomychus coccineus (assembly GCA_958510875.1). Taxonomy (NCBI): domain Eukaryota; kingdom Metazoa; phylum Arthropoda; class Insecta; order Coleoptera; family Endomychidae; genus Endomychus; species Endomychus coccineus. Next base: position 3,940,276 of record OY294069.1, on the reverse strand, counting down.
AGTAACATAATATCAAATGAGCTAATGGATACACATAATTCACCATTCGTCCACAGTTTTGTAAATAAACTCCCACCCAAGCAATTCCTCAATTTTTTTATTCAAGGACATAATTTTAGATTTAGCCTTAGTTGATAATTCCTAGCTTTGAGAGAGCCACAGTGTGATGACACAATTTGTAAACTATATTTTCTAAATTAACTGTTACAAGTTTTGTCTAAATTTGAGTTTAATTCTCAAACTTCCGGAAGTTAGAATGTACACTACGTAGACGCCATTACCGCTATATGATGCTTACAATGTCACGCGTGATAAATGAAGTTTTCGTTGTGGAAGATGATTCATATGTTTTTCTACTGTTACCTTGACACTGCATCTGAATCTATGCTTATTATTTTCCAGAGGAAGATTACCGATTCAAGACGTATCCCGTGATGGTGTTCATCCATGGTGAATCGTTTGAGTGGAATTCTGGTAATCCTTACGATGGGAGTGTTCTTGCAGGGTACGGAAATGTGATCGTGGTGACGTTGAATTTCCGGCTAGGCATTTTAGGTGAGTTGACGAAAAATTATATTGATGTAGAGGAAAACTAAGGATACAAAAAACGTATTTGAATATTTTGGAACTCCGCAATCAATTGATGGTTCAATAATGCTACTCCAGATGAGTCACATTCAAAGGGTTCATTTATTGTATTCGATAGATCTTAGGGTAATCAGTTCCTTGGATTTCATGATTCCAAACCAACCAGGAGTTCCTACAATGGCGATTAGGTTCCGAACAATGAGAACGGTACAATAGTCGTATTCACAGTGTGGTATAAAAGAATCCACTCACGCACATAGAGACATCATATTGAAAAATGAAACGTGTGGTACTCGGGGACTGCCGCGGTAAAGCTATTGCATAGCACTACGCCACTGGAAAAAGTTGGCCAGAAAAACATCCACTACCCCTCGAAAATCTTCACAAATTATCAGTGAAAAAGAGTATCATCTTGATCTCTATGGAGATTATTCTGTGACAAGTGCATAGATAACTCTACTACCGGTAGTAGAGTTATCTATGGTGACAAGTGTCAGTTGACTTGTAAACACAATTTTATACGAAAGTTTTAACGTTCAGATCTCGATAGCGCTTCCTGCTCCAGGATTTTCACGTGGCCTATCGAAATTGGAAGGTTCGAATTGTATAAAAACACAATTGCATGAACTCCAGACGACTTATGTAATTAGCTACGAACGTAATCATTTTGACATATCCTCGAGGAGCTCGCTGCGCGTAAGTTAGAGTTTATACATTTTACCTCTATTTTGTTAATTTGGGGCCGTTTCGAACCCCGTGTGGCCGGCGCCAGTTGTAATAAAGTATTTTGGGCTATGGGCCGCTAACTTTTACCCGTTTTCGGTATATTTAAGTAGCTAGAAAATTTCCTTTCGTACGTCGCACGTCAGATACTAGTAGGTGACAGCTGAGAATACCTCGAACTGTTTTAATTAAATTTTCCTATTTAATCGACATTTTGGGGCCCGAGACTATGCTATTTAGTTGTCCCCGTTCATAAACTAACGACATGGAGAGAAAACCGCATGCGAAAAGTCCTCGTTAAGACGTTCTATGTACCGTAAATTTGCACTTTTCTAACTCGCGACCTACGCGCTTCTCACGTGAACGTTATTTGATTTATCGAAAATTAACCATCTCAAAACAGTTTTCGACCCTGTTTGGGGCTATCACGACCTTGTAAAAGGTTCAAAGTTAACATTTCGACAATTTTAAGCTCGGCCGAGCTACATGGTAGGCGGAGTGGTGGGTGTCAGGATATTTCGTTACGGTATTTGTCTTTCGTTTTTTTTTCTTGATTCGGTCGCCGCGCTCAAACCCCTTGATAAAAGCTATATGCAATAGCCTAAAATAATCTAGATGAATTCAGGAAGGCTCAAAACAGATATATCCACGAAAAATAGTAATTTACATTACAAGCACGGAAGATCACATATCAAACTGCAAGCTTAGACATTTGCAGACGGGGCGAGGTACGATAGTCTGGGATTATTAAACTAGTACTTTATTGGTATTTTACGGTGATGTGTCATGAAATGTCTTATTTCATACTATTTTTCTAAGAAAACGAGCTGACTGTTCATTTTCGGTTTTCCAATTTGTCATTTTTGTTGATCATTATTTACTCATTACTAGAATCGGTCAAAAAATCCTAAAGTAGAAAGTCATCCACCATTGTATTTTTCATTGACAGCTAATTCGTCTGTCTATCCCTCTCGATATGCTTGTCTATCGGACATGATGACTATTTCCTGTCTACAAAGGTGTTTTTCTATATTGAACTGTACTCATTTTCCTATAGCGTGAATCTCCGCTTGGAAAATGCTCGGAGATTTACCTAAGCTTTCAAAGTGGTTCCAGGCACATATACTCCTTCACCTTCTGTTATTTTTGAGCAGTGTACCATTTGATGGCCTTTCTGCTGAGTCTAGGTATGGTGTTTTGGTCCCATTCACTTTTGTGAATTAAGTTAGTTTCCAATTCTCTTATAAAGCTATACCTTTCCCATCTTATCTTGTGGCATATCCCAAGTTTGCAGATGTACAGGGAGGGTTCCATATCTACGTTTGGTGGTTCCCCATCCAGTCATTCTATACATCGTCTTACCGTCATATTCTCAACTATCATATGGAAGGGGTATGTGGTTTGGGATTACTTGTATAGCAGCCATTGGGCATGTTATCATAGCCCCTGTTATGTATACACAGGCTAGTCTTTGAATTTACGATAGATTTATCCTTGAACCAGCCCGGCCAGTTCTTCTACCCCTGGACTACTGATCCAGTTTTTCCCGCGAAGCTTCTGCACACCATCACGGATTTTGGTAGTAATCTAACTTTCGTGCTTACTTCAGAGGAGTTTTTTATCTTATACAGATATTTTACCCATCGATGGATTTGAGGCTAAGATTTCTCTTCTTAGTATGGGCAACTGAAGTGGTTTTGGAGGGGTTGACGTGAAGTCCGTTGGCACCATTCTTTCGTGCATTCAAGGCCTCCTTGAGCTATGTCGCAGAGGACGTTCTCGAACTTCGGCATACTTTGTCTGAGTTATGCCGACGTTCATTAGATCGCAGAGAAGTCGGTCTACAATTAGGCTCCACTTATGTGGAGGCCACTCTTCCTTGTGGACATCCTCTAATTGCTCAGTTTTATTTATCTTATACGTTTGTTTATATGATGATTACCAACTATCATTGTAATTACAATGAAATAGTTGTTGTTACAACTTTTTGTGAAATGATGAAGGTGTGGCTTTGCACCAGGGCCCTGTTTTGACTTGCTACTTTTCTGATTTTCTTCAAGACGAGTTCACCGACAAACAGATCGTTCGTCAATGAACTTGAGAATGAATGAGTGATGATTCCCACTGGTCATTTAAAACTGGCTTTTCTTTCCGTTATCCTCCAGCACTCCGCTAGTAGGATATTTTTATTTGTTCGAATAATTGACAATACTTCTTCGTGGCCTGAATTTCATATTGAAAAAAGCATTGTATAAATTATTATTTATCTCCGCAAGGAAACCTATATTACATTTATTCAGACACAGCGATTCAAATAAACATCAACCGGCGAACAGTTCAAATTAATGGTGTCTCGTCAAAACTCAACTGGCTGACTGTCCCAGGAGAGAGAGAAAGAGAATAATATGGATTGTTTGTGTGTGTATGTGTGTTCGCGAGATTCCATCTTTTTCGGTCGCTACAGAATTTTCTTTGTCGTTGTAAATGTGTTTTCCCGGTCTCCGTCTTGATTTCCGCTGAGGGAAATTTATATTTGGCAACCTTTGCGACTAAATATGCACTTAAAGATCTTCATTTGCGGTTACCACTCTCTCGACGAAGGAAATAAACATTGGGAACGGAACGAACTCTAGGTGGACTCCGTTAGTGGATACTTAAAGCGAATTCTCGCGCATATTTTAAACGTTATTACGTGAAAACGTCATCAGACGTGCTTCACATTCTTGATGTTAGGAAAACGACACTGACACCATCAAGAATATTGTTCCTTATTGATATCAGAAGCAATATTCAACAACATTAGTTTCATTTCCAGTAAATTTTTGAGGGAACCATGAGTAAAAAAAATCAATGGTGGAAGCCATTACTTTGTGATAATTTATCATATTGATATAATAAAATAAAACACTTTTTCTTTGTTTCTTATCACTAAAGGGCGGAATATATGCACGTCAATTTGGTTAAAATACGCGCATATATATGCATAGTTTTTCTTTGAAATATGCAACAATATGCATTTATTTGTCAAAATATGCAATTATATGCCTTGAATATAACATGGAAGAATGGAAATATAGAAACGCCGACTCTTACGAAAATTATTTATTTTAAGTAAAATTAAAAGAAAAATATAATAGGTAAAATTTTTAACCTGAAATAATATAAAATGCATTTATAACGATATATTTTTCAAAATTTTCCAACAAAAGTGTTTGCCTTCTGTCTGTAAAAATATGTTTGTACAAAGAAAAAGATCTTTCAACATCTACCGATGTGATCTGGCAATATTTTAATTTGGGTAGTTAGTTATAAGGCCAAGGTATTACTTCGTTGGATGGTTTAGTATCAAAAATATTTTTGACTTCCATCAAATACTTAAAGCCTTCATTCTTTCCCACAATAACTTCGAGTTTACTTCATACTTGATTTCCTACATCACCGGGAACTTTTTTGCATTAGTCGGAAAAAGTTTCAACAATATTAATTGATTCTCTTAAGCACATATTCCTACTTTCTAACGAAGATATTATATCTGGTATAAAACTAAAATTAACCTTAATAAAAACAAGTTCCTTAGCTAAATTTACATTTTTGAATACTGCTCGACTTTGCACTACACACTGTGAATTGTCTTCTAAATCTAAAACTATGTCTTTAATGGCTTCAAAATGGTCTGCGTAGAATATCGCGGCCTTAATCCATATTCCCCATCGAGTAATTACGGGTTCTGGATGTAAACTAACTTTCTCTCTATACATCTGCACTCTTGGAGGTGCTTTCAAAAACACTTTCTTTACATTTGAAATTAATTTGTTCACCAAGGGATATGCTGTTCTAATAGTTTCTGCAACTCTGTTCATCCCATGTAAAAGGCAAGTGACATGTACCATATTGTGATAAAATATTTTTAAGTTTTGGCCTACTTTAACCATATACGGCGCTGCGTCAGACAAAAACACTAAAAACTTTTCTACTGGAACTGGATTTGGTGAAAAAAAATTTGATAGAGACTGCTGGATAAATCGAGTTACGGTCACATTATTTGTTTTGTCTAACTGTTTAGAAGATATTAAATATGGCTTCCCTGGGTCATTTTCTTGAAGCCCTCCAATAATAAGTTGTGCGATATATCGACCACATGAGTCTGTGCTTTCATCAACAATAATATAAAAATGTTCATCGCCCAGTGAAACTTTAATTTCTTCCATTACGGTTTCGTATACTGTTTGCACATACTTCTTTCTAAGTGTGGATTCGTCAGGGATGTTTTGATTACAATATTTTTGCAAAAAATCTCCGAATTGTGTATTTTGCAGTTTCTTCAAAGGTATATTTGCTGCGACTAAAGCTTTGCATAAGTCTTGATGAAACACCTCCTTTTCACTCTTTGGTTTGACATTTTGAAATGCGGGTTGCACACACTGCTGAACAGGCACAGATTTATTTTTCTGCAACTTAGCTTTATGCATAGCAGTTTCCAAGTGTTGATCAATTTGGAACTTCTTTTCACAAACAATGATTTTGGCAAAAACTTTGCAAAACACTTTATCCCCACTAAACTCCAACTCGTGAAAATTTTTAATCCACGAAGCGGCTTTCGGCATTTCAGGCGTTTGAAATCACTCTTTTCACACTGGAATCTATCGACAAACTAAACTATACAATATAAATACAAAAGAAGAGACCACATTTCCTCTCCAATTAGGCACCGAAAAGAAACAAAAATGGGTCCATAAACCATATAATAATAAAACCTACCCACCTTTTAAATTATTTCAATTATCTGCAAGGGTCGCACTTAATCTTTTGATAAAACGAAAAACATGAAAATATGCACACAAATTTAATTTTTGCCGAAATATGCAATTTTTTATGAAATTTGTAATTTGGATTATGAGGTAGAGTTATTATGGTGATAAGAACATTTCAATGCGGAGGTTTACTAGGAAGTCACAAGACGATTTTGGCATATTTTACGTTATGGAGACATCAAACAGAATGCTGTAGTGCAGATCTAATTGATCGTTTGAAACTTCATCGTCATTATTTTTAATACTTTCGAAGATTCCTATTGATTCTAGTGTATTTAATTTGAAAGCTCTACTCTGGTTATGTGAAAAAAAATTTGATTCCATCTAAAGTGGCACACACTGTTTCTAAAATATGGTTAGAGAAAGATGAATCTCTTTTATTAAGTCCAACAGATCGAAAATATTCCTTATATCTAATTTCTATATTACGACTAGATCTACCGCCTTCAATTATATGTGTACTACAGCTATCTGTTTCATCTGTTGATAACGTAAAATTCCCATAATCCTGTTGTGCTGTCCTGGTATACCTCCGGATTGAAATTTCCTTATCACAATATCAACTCTACCCCATAATCCAACTTTAATTTTGCTATTCTAAAAATGTATTTCGACAACCGGAACTCCACTTGTTACCTGTGTTTTATATTGCACCTTAAATAGCCAAGGTTATTCATACTTTGTATCGAAACTAGTCACGATTTGTTTCTATAATATATGTGATAAAAAATAGAGTAAAAGTGTTTTTGTTTTATTTATTCATGAGTAATAACCTCATGATGGGATTTGGTTTTGCGGTAGCTTCTACAATCCAAACTGAAACTGTTCCAAATTGATATTGAATTTTGAGGTTAGGTATACATGAAACTAATTAAGTTATTGAAATAACTTCCAAATACAACATGTAAAAAGGGGTGCTGACAACTTCAGGTAACGGAGGAATGTGAAAATAAAACCATAGTTATTCCTCTGGCTATAGAACGCACCAAATTCACCACCTTTTCGTGCAGTGCCGGAGTAAAAACTCAATTTACCTGCAACCCTAATTATACCGTTTTAAGTAGGTCGAAATATACCGTTCGGTTAGGGGGTAATTATATAAATATGGAATAGAAATTCTTATTTTAAGTTTTGTATCGAGTGATTTTTGTTATACTGGTGCTAGAATGTGACGCCCTTGGCTTTGATAATGAGCCGATTCGAAACAAATGACTAGAAAGGTGACCAACAGTGGCGGCTCGTGAACTTTTTGAGAGAGGAGGCTGGACATAAAACGTTTTTGTAAAAATATACTCTATTCAGCCAATTAATTTAACCTTCAGTGACAAAATTGATTGTTACCCAGCAAGAACCAACGTGGAGGTACAGAGTTTCTCTTGCCCACAAATTTTTTTTTCGTTCGTTTTTTGTTTTTTATTTTTTCTCGGATTTTTAATTTTTTTCCTTTTTTTTTGGAATTTTTCATATTTTGTTTTTTGTTATTAATTTTATCAAATTTTCTATATATTTACGAAATTCTACGGTCTTTAATTTACGAAAAATGATCAATAATATTATCATAAAATGTATCATTATGTTTTAAGTGTTTTACTAAATCTTTTTCAATAGATATAAAACATTGTATAAACGATTTTGGCCCATTGTATTTCGCATGTATGTTTTAATTCGTTTGAGAGTAGAAAATGATCTCTCCACCGATGCCGACGTGACAGAAATGGTGACTGTCAAACAAAGTAGTTTATAAAACTGAGGTAAGACTTGTTGCAAATCATTATCTATCATATGTTTTATCATATCGGCGTGACTGTCGTACTGGCCTAAAATATCTTTATCCCAGTATAAAACGCATAATTCATTGTGCAGCGCTATTTTATCAAAAAAATTATATTTTAGAACTAAGTTATCTGAAAGTGTATTGAGAAACTCTTTTGAAAAAGATTCGAAAAATCTTCTATTCGTCAAATCGAAAAACTTCAATTCATGTAAATCGGAAAATCGAATCTCAATATTTGACCTTTAATAGTATCTAAAATTTCATGAAAAAGTTGTTTATAATGTAGTTTCTTGTCTACCAAATTATATGTTTTCCTCCTTTTCACGGGAGAAGCCTCATCAGTTGAATAATTTCCAAATGAAATATTAAAATGAAATTCTGTATAACGGAAACTTGAATTTTATCAATGAGATGTGTTAAACGATCTCTTGAATGAATTATATTAGTGAATTTATGTTGTAAAATTTGAAAAATAAGATCAGTTTGTTCAAATATTAATTTAAAAGTATCTAGAAATAACAAAAATTCTTCATTTTCTAAATAAGATTTTAAACCAACAGCAGCATTCAATGAAACCTGATCTGTTGAAAAGTCATCACTGTTTAATATAAAATCAAATATTTCAATTAATTTGTCTTTATTTTTATGGATGGTAAACTAAACATTGCATGTGATGTAAAATTCCATCGAGTTCGAGCATTACAGGGAATTCTGTTTCCTACTATGTTATTTAAAACTTACGTTTGTTTGAAGACCGTTTAAATGTCCCGCCATTACAGATGCCGTCGTAAGTCTGATTTATTCGCAAAGTCGAATCGTTGAAATGTTTCCATCAAAAAATTGAATAAATTGACCGCTGTTCTTCCCGAACTAACATCGTAGAACCCTAAAAATCTTTCCACTAGTTGTCCATTTTTACAATTAATAATTTACCGAACAGACGAATTCTAATCTAACCTTATTTCGCGTGGTGTCACTCAACCATTATACCCGCATAAAACAAAACAAATGCCTGCAAATACTGACGCGTTAGTCATAAAATCGCGAAGCTTACTGTCGTATTTACAAAACAAATCTAACAATTCCCTAAAATTACCTTTATTAATTGAATTTTCAGTTTCATCATGCCCTCTAAAAGCCAAATCTTGAAAAGATAAATACAATAAGAAATCAATGATTTTTTTTAAAACTTCGCCGTTTTCTTCAACTGTATTATTATGATTTTCGATTTCGCGTGTTCGTGTAGAATCAATCGCATTAACAATATTCTGTTTATCGGTTAATTTAAACTTAATACACGATGTAATATGTTCCTGCGATTTTTCATGTATTTCTAGGCCACGAGCTAAATTTTTCAAATCATTATAACCCAAGTGCCCCCAACATGAAGTTGTATCTGATGTGAATAGCGAGCAATACCAGCAATATAATTTATTGTGTACATCAGATCCCGTTAACCATACATATTTTTTATAATTATCAGTATTAAACGATCGATTTTGATACTTTCCTGCCATCACTAATCCTTTCAAATCCGGTAAAGGCCGTTTGTTTTAGAAGAACACTTTTCTATCATATGTTAATCCACTAAATGGATTTTCTAAGAACTCTGCAACTAAGTCACTCATAATTTTAACGTTCACCGATTCCGATTAGATAAATTATAACTTAAACATTAACTACTTAACCTTACTACGCCTCGTGGAATAAAAACAACAACTAACCGCATTCTTCTAGCAGCGGGAGGCGGGAGCGCAAGTAATCGTATTTCATTCGACTGACGAATGGGTACGAAAAGCTAGCCTCCCTACCCTGTTGCCGTTTTCTCCGTTTCACGCTATTTGGCGATTGACTGGTCGGAAAAACGGCAACTGTGTTGAACAACACATGCTCAGCGTTTGAGATATATAGAGAATCTAGCCTCACGGCACTGTTGCCAGATTAAAAATAACTACTGAGAACGGGGAATTAATTGTAAAATTTAAAGAATTATCAGAGAAACAGGAAATAAAATGGAGAATGATCATTAAGATAAATTGGTGAGGAGGCTGAGCCTCCTTAGCCTCCTTCGAGGAGCCGCCACTGGTGACCAATTATTCTGAAAAAGAGATCTTCAGTCAAGTGATCATTCAGCCGGAACCTCTGTTTCATGAAGTACTTCTCTATTTTTAGCAAAGTATATAGTACTGAAGTCAATTATTCCTAGAAAAAAAGGTTCATCACTGACACATTTAGAAGAACTGACGAGAATGATATAAATTTATTAAGGAGGACAATTTGTGAAATGTATGAAGAACCATCTGTACTTACACTGATTCAGCTGAAAGTAGCCTGACCAACGACTTTAGCATTTCACGTCTAAGGAGAATTTTGACCAAAACAGGTTTTAAATATCACACGATTGATAAATGACAAACCCTAATGGAATAACAACGTGTACGGGGATGGCGTCAAGAATATTTCATGGCTATTGAGCAATATAGAGCAGAAGATCGATCAATTATCTATCTTGTGGAAACATGGTTTGATACACATGATACTGGGAAAAAAATTGCAATGATTTGATGGAAAAGCCAAACCAAAACTCCTTCAAATAAAGGCAAAAGAATGACAATCATATGGCATGTTTAGAAAATATATTTGTTCCGACATGTCTGTTGCTTTTAGCTAAAAACGTAACAGTTTTCTTCAAAATATAGCCGGAAGTAGCGTTATCAAAATGGACAATGATAGTCCTTAACTAGAGAAGATGGAGCACTGGCTGTTACATCACAAATAAATACAAACTTTTCTGCAGAAATTTTTGCAGGTAATTCAGCTTCGGATAGCCAAATGCCATGTGGTCAGAAGGAATTCCATCCATCGTTCTCGAGAAATGTGCGCCTGAATTAACACCAGTTTCCTGCAGGTTGTTTACCCTTCAAACAAACTTGGTGTGTTCCATTTCAGCTGCAAAACTGCTAGAATCAAACCAATTCCAAAGATAGGAGATGAGACCTTTCCTAATAAGTATAGATCCATTGCACCTGTATTCTCTGAGTATCTAGCTTATCCAATATCTTGGGAACTCCAAATAATGAATGGGTGAATACCCGGCAACTGAAGCTTCCGTCAGCAGCGATCAACAGGAGACCTGCTCACCTACGTAACTCATCTATGGCAGAAATCTAATGTTGGAACTAGTCACTCCTTTATTGCCCTAGCAGACTTAATTTTGTTTATCGAAGAGCGAAGCTGTGGAAGTCGTTGTCAAGTGAAGTCTTTCCTTATTCCAATAACCTCCAAGCGGAGACATTCAAAATTTTATGAGGATAATAATATATAATTTGAAGGAACTTACAGATAACGGGATATTCAAGAAGGGATGAAGGTTTTCAAAATCAATAAAGAATACGTTTGTGATAAATTAGCACCAGATAATGGACTTATATTGTTGGGTCTTCCTCCTTCTATTGTATATTGATTCCAATCGCACTAATATGATACAAAGTCAAATCAAGTATTTAAGGGAATAATATTTCCCCCACATTGAATATATTTGTAGTTGAATTGATAAAAAACATAGCAAGTAAAATTTCTATAAACAGTTGGAAAAACTGAATTCAACATGTAATTGAAAGGAAAAACTCTTAGATATGTATGATTACTAATGTTCAACCTCTAATGATGAGTTTAGGTTCAGAAGAAGATAATTAATTAATGTTGATTGTACAGGGTGTCCCATTTTGGGTACTTTTGCGGGGTATCTCCTTTATTTTTAAAGATAGAGAGTTGCGGTTTTCGCGACACTGTGCTACTTTTTCGTAAAACTCAAGATGCCGTCAACAGAATTTTCATAGCCCTTTTAGTTTTTAAGATACAGGTCATTTCTGAAAATGTTGCATTTTGTGACCCTCGTATCTCCGTTATCCTTCAACTTATCGAAAAGGTAAAATAACATTCTAATAGATTTTTTTCCGTAGAATGCAGTGGTGTAGATAACTTTTGTTACATATCTACTGTTTTTGAGTTATAAAGTAAACTTATGTTTTTTTAAATGGAACACCCTGTATATTTATAGACTATAAAATTTGTCTTTTTTTTACCTTTTCAAAAATATATGATAGTATAAACTTTTTTTCAGAAACACGCAACACGCAAATAATTGACAATTTTCAGAAAATTAAATACATATTTTAATAGTAGGCTATGGATAACAATAATAAACAAGTGCAACTTACATATTACTAACAAATAATTGGATACCTTGTATATAGGTATCTATTAAAAAAAATTCCCATAGATCTTTTTCTAACAGTAAGTTTGTAACAACAGTTTTGTGGCACATCTTTGAGATTCTTTGAATAGCGTTCAAAAGAACCATTGTTCTCATTCGCAGATTTCGAAAAGCTAAATGAATTGCCTCTCGAAGTTTTGCAATGCCGTCATATCGAGTTTTATATACTTCATTTTGTATATAACCCCATAAAAAAAAATCTAAAATTGAGAGATCTGGTGATCGTGGAGGCCATCTAACAGGTCCGTTGGTACCTATCCATCTTTGAGGAAAGTTATTATTTAGAAAGGCCCTTAAGAGCCTAGAGTTATGGCTTGGGGCACCATCTTGCTGTAGGTAAACAGCATTATACTGGGCTAATGGAATGTTTTCGAGCAGTTCTGGAATAACTTCCTCAAGAATTTCTAGGTATCTACGTGCTGTAAGACCTCCTTCAAAAATCCTATAAACTATATGTCTACCCAAAATAAAACATGAAACCTCAACTCCAAAGCGTCCTTGTTGTGCCCTTTCAAACATTAAATGCAGATTTTCACTACGCCAGTTCCTGGTATTGTGACGATTGAAAATGCCAGCACTTGAAATAAAGCATTCGTCTGACCAAAAAACAAGTCTGCCAAATAAATCGTTAGCATCGATTTGTTGCAAATACCACTGGCAAAACAGTGCCCGGCGCTTGGCATCGCCAGGATGCAAATGTTGTAGTATACTAAATTTGTATGGATGATACTTATATTTCTTCAAGATCCTCTGAGCGTTAGTTTTTGGCACACCAATTTCCTTCTAAATTTTTCTACATGAGGACGAAGATGTTGCTTCTATATATCCTAAAGTATCTATCTCTTTTCTTTCCCTGTTCTCTTTGTTGTATGTTTTAGGGCGCGGGTGAACAAATGATCCGTGCTCAACTAAATTTGCTTTTAAACGGGCAAATATCCCAAAAAACGGTTGCTTTCTTTCTGGATATCTAACAAGCAAAAATTAAAATGATAATAGAGATTTTCATAGCCATAATAGCTTACTCACCTTTGGAAATATAATTCCGAAGCTTCTTCAGAATTTTCATTACTCTGTATAAAACATACCATCATATCATATTTCTCATAATTTTCGTAAACTGCCATTATTCGAAAAAATTGAAAAATATCTATTGAATAATGATACCAAAAAAACGAAAATAAACAGCTTAAATGCGATAGAGATTTGATGTTTATTTCTGTTTCTTGTCATAAATAATATCAATGGCCTACAATTAAAATATGTATTTAATTTCTAAAAATTGTCAATTATTTGCGTGTTTCTGAAAAAAAGTTCAAACTATCATATATTTTTGAAAAGGTAAAAAAAAGACAAATTTTATATTCTATAAATATACAGGGTGTTCCATTTAAAAAAACATAAGTTTGCTTTATAACTCAAAAACAGTAAATATGTAACAAAATTTATCTACACCGCTGCATTCTACGGAAAAAAATCTATTAGAATGTTATTTTACCTTTTTGATAAGTTGAAGGATAACGGAGATACGAGGGGGGTCACAAAATGCAACATTTTCAGAAATGACCTGTATCTTAAAAACTAAAAGGGCTATGAAAATTCTGTTGACGGCATCTTGAGTTTTACGAAAAAGTAGCACAGTGTCGCGAAAACCGCAACTCTCTATCTTTAAAAATAAAGGAGATACCCCGCAAAAGTACCCAAAATGGGACACCCTGTACTTATCATATCTTTAGTAATGGAATAAAATCTTATTTTCAATTGATCATTATTTTCCTAGTGTAAAATGCCTTCCTAATTCAAAATGAAGATAAATCAATACGTAGATACATTTTCAAGCCCTAGTACGTTGAGTTATAAAACTTTAAACCACCGCTGCAGCTCCAGGACATCTCAGAATGAACGAGACAATATTGTTTCTTATAGAATATGATCTATAATAGATGGCTAGGGAGTTAATAATGATGGAAGCTAGTAATTAATTGTCAATATCAGTATCATAGATGTAATAATATACTTTGCAATATGATATTGCGCACATTGTCCAAAGTTTACTCATCAAAGTTCTCTTTAATTAGTATCTATACTGAATACATGTATTATGTGGAGCATCTCAATAATAGAAGCAACGTTACAGGTTTTCTAAAGGCGGGAACAGAAGAGGATTCCAACAGTAATTTTGGATTGGTGGATCAGATTGCTGCATTGCTATGGGTGAAAGAAAACATCGCGGCATTCGGAGGCGATCCAGATTCAGTTACATTATTTGGACATGGAACTGGAGCGGTTTGTGCCAGTCTCCTAACGTTGAGTCCCATGGTTTTACCAGGAAATCAGAGTGAGTTATGTGTGATATTGATCCAAAGCCTTCCACGTTCACAGGTTCTTTGTATATACTTAGTTATTCCTTCATGATGAGACTCTTTCTTGTATATATCCCATCAAGTCCTCCTCAATAAATGAGCTGCGATAGTGTTTGCCAACAATATTTATGTGCATGCTGGTCAGATTCGGTTTTGCTGCATCTGGCGATAATCATCTTCAATAAAACTCAAAACTGATTTGAATTTAGATGACCCAGAATTTCCATCTGATGAAAACGGAATGTGTAGGATGCACAAACGATTCCAACATCATCAATTCTTCCGGAAATTGTGTCAACCTGATTATGCCCAAATTGTGGGTAATACAATAATCTTACTATGAATGTGGTGATTGAATATATTTGTTTTGATTATGTTGATCATAGGTACCTCGAATGAATATTGTAAGATAGACTGGTGGTTGACTGAGTATCCTTCGATACAATAACTGGTGATGCCGGTGTTCCACAAGGATCTGTCTTGGCACGAACTTTGTTTCTGCATCATGTCAATGATCTGCTGGAAGTGATCACTTGTCCCGTACACAGCTTTGCAGGTGATGGTACCCTTCATACCGTTTTCTGATCTAGAGTCTCTATACCATCCACAGAAGGCAGAGACAGGTTGACGCAATCAATGGAGATCTTCATGGATATTTTTAAAATGGGGATCTGATAATGTACTCGACCTGTCCTGGTGTACTGTTCAAATGTTTGGAATTCAGGTCCAAAATATACGTAGAACCTCTTGGATTCCATCCAGAAGAGAGCTCATTGATAATGTCACAATTACTAATTCTTCGACCTCTCTAGAACATTGTAGAATCGACCTTTTGATAATTTTACCTGCCGTTGAGGCTATCGCTGGCCGTATACCTACTAGTTTCCTATTTTCCGCCTGAAACCTAGAACCAGTAGAAGGTTCAGGGTTCGAATGCAGAGTGTAGAATTGGAAATTTAAATTGTATCGTGTAGATTTTCCCAATATTTCATTCCACTGTTCGATCTAATATGTTGGAAAACGAAATATTCTCCAGCATTCAATTTTTGAGGTGAATGCCTTAATAAAATATCTCAATATTTACAATAGCCGCAGAGGGCTGGTAGCATGTCGCAGAAACCATTACTTGTGGAATAGTTCAGTAACTAATAAAACTAATTATCATTCCGTAGTGCTATTTCAACGGGCAATCTTAATGGGAGGCACGGCTTTGTCCGACTGGGCATTAGCCGGCAATCCCAGAGAAGTCACATATCAAGTGGCACAAGCTCTCAACTGCCAAATACAGGACGATTTTGAAGCTTGTCTCAGAAGGAAACGACTTGATGAGATAATGGGTGCGGCCGTCGAGACCTCCACTTACCGAACGCGATTTGGTCCTGTTGTTGACTCTAGAATTGTACCCAACGATCCCATTAAATCTATGACCAATTACACAAGCATTTTCAGAAGGTAAGTGTACGGTGTAATCTGTTATCGTATCGTTTATTTTTTATATGGAGTTGAAATAAAATCAAACATATCATGAAACACTATATTAGTAAGTTGAGAACGTATTTTCGTTACTTTAGATGCTATATTCACTACATCTGAAACTATCAAAACATTATACTCTTCGGTATCCTTTGAATATTGTCTAGATATAACCAGAGTATAGAAACCGGAAACTATCCAGGGAAATTTCAAGAAACAACCGATTAATACCCGCAAAAGCTGGTCAAGCTCGATATGCACAGCTTGGGTCAAAGTCGACGAGGACGAATTTTCCGCCTACCTCTATCCAAATTATACATTTCCTGGCCTCATTGGAGGGAGCAAAGTCGTACTTTTCCTCCCTAGGGACTAAAAGTAAAAGTGACGTCATGGTACGTCATCAATAAAATAACTTATACGGCATTGACGTCCTAAACTATATTCTATTATATAAGTACAAATTTTGCCGTTTATTTATAGAACACAGTGTATTTTGCAAAATGATAGAAATCAGTAAATTGTTATACTAATTTAACGATTTTTACATTAATAATTTGACTTCAATTCATAGATTCATCCGATTTTCGAATTTAGGACAGAAATATTATAGCATGCTATGGTCGATTGAAAGATTAACAGTTTCAAAGTGTGTTACCCTATAACATATCTACAAAATTTGGAATATTATTTAAAAAATGAGTTATTCAAGCGCATTTGATAATATAAATAATACACCACCGGATATTTTAGAACAAGTTATTATAACAGTACAATCTCTATTACCCCAAAAATCTTAAGAAAAATACAGAAACAGTATTTACATTTGAAGCAATGGGCCGAAGAAAAGCAAAATCGTACTCACTTAGAAAATGTTAATTTGGGGTATTTTCCGCTATTAGCAAATATATGAAAAGCCTCTACATTGTGGTTAAATTATACTTTTGTTGGTAGTTTCCAGTTCAAATAAAACATGAGGTATTCATTCCATTACGGCGTTTCCTGTAAGTAGATACGAATAGATTCACTGACTGACTAGCCGATTCTATACGGCACTCGAACTGATTGAAATATGTTCAACGTATGCGGCGTGCCGGTTCGATAGGCTCGAGTTGAACTTATGTTATGGGTGTCACGAAGTTAACGTACCGGCCCTCCTTTCTAATAGGATAGATATTTGTCTGGAGAAAGGATTTGGCGCTTTCATCAAACTTACAAACACTACAGGATAATCACAATGACGGGTGTATTTGATAAATTGCTACAGTGTTATCAAATTTCCCAATATTAAAGGCGATTATGTATAATAACTGAATTGATCGAAATTACCGTAACGTATTATAATATTATATTTGTATTCAGGTTCGAATTGATCTATGGTTTGACAGAATTGGAAAGCGTTCATCTGTTGGGTCCCATTGCCACAACTCAAGGCATGCTAGAAAAGGAACGTGACCAGGAATTGAGAAGATATCTGAGACAACGTTGCGAAATGAAGCCGGAACTATGCGTGGCCAGCACTTTGGCCGAATACACCGACGTGGAATTTTCTATGAACGAAGCCAAATATGGCGGTTTCACCGGCCATGAACCAGACAGAGCTTCTATGGCGCGAGACTCTCTCCTTGATATCCTCTCGGACGCCAAGACTGCTGCTCCAGTTGCCCAAATGGCTAAATATCACGCCGCTTTGAATCCGCAGTCTTATTTCTACATTTTCAGCCACAAGACAGAGTCCAAGGAATACCTCGTGAGTATTTCATGAAATTATTAAACGGATGAATTTTGTTGTACCTAGATTATCTTCCCGCTGTCCTTTAACTTTTTACATTGTTAGGTTTAATACAAATGTATTATCTAGATGTCTGATATTTGTCATGACTACAAACTTCAATGTTATTTGTTCATAATGTGACTCATTTTTCAATAGTATTAGTGTGATAAGGTAAGGTTATTTGTCATTATGTAATCTAAAATTGAGCCAGTTTATTTTCATTATTTCTATTAGATATTACTTTTGTTATATATTTCTTGTTATTGTTTATAAAAGTTGCTCTGTATTGATTGTTAATGAATCCGCACACAAAAAAGTCGAGTGGCGTTAAATCTGGGGATCTGGGAGGCCACGCTACCGGACCTCCACGACCTATTCACCTCCCCGGATAATTATTAATTAGCAAATTTCTTACATTTCCGCCATAATGTGCCGGACACCCATCAATCTGAATCCAAGGCTGTCCTCTCAAATTCAAAGGAATGTCTTCCCCACATATTAACATGCTCTTATTCTAAAAATAGTGGGAAATTTTCTGAATTTACACGTTGTAGCAAGAACTAAGGTCCAAACACGTGGTTGGCGTAAAGTCCAATCCAGACATTTGTACTAAATTCAAGTTGAAAACTTTTTGGTCGAATGGCATGTGGGTTTTCATGTGTCCATAGATGCAGATTGTGGAAATCTACTATACCACGACGAGTAAAAAAGGATTCATCAGTCCACAGTATGTTGGATAAGAAATCTATATTATTCTGAGTTTGAGTTAAGAACCCATCTACAATAATTAAGTCTTCGTTCGGCGTCACCCGAACATAAACCTTGAACAGGTTGAAAATGATATGGGTCTGTGATCCCGTTTTAAAACACGGAAAATTTCACTTTGGGAAATACCAAGAGCAACAGCAGTACATCGAGTACTTCTCGTTGGGTTTCTATTAAATTTACGCAATATACCCTCTCCAATTCTATCTCGTCTACGATTGTTCTGTCGGCCCCCATATACATTTTTCAAACCCTGGTTAACAAATCGACGGTGGATACTAACAAAAACGGAATGATGGGGTTGTCGTCTATTTGAAAATCTTCTTCGGTACGCTCTACCTTGAATTCCCATTTGCGAACCCATAAATAGAATGAATGTCGGCTTGTTCGCTATTTGTAAATGTAAACGGCATGTTACAGTAATTAAAAGCTGGCAAATCAGATAAAATAACTTCTTAAACTTAAAAACAATAAAAAATAATAGTGAAAATATTCAAAATGAACAAAAGTGTTTGTCGATAAACTTGTGATGAGTCAAACTGTCGTTTCATAATATGACATCTAATACTTACTTGTTTTCCAAGGAGTATAATATTTTAATGCAATACTAGTACAGTTGTATTTGGTTGTTTCAAATGGAAATTAGTTAGCAAAAAACAACGGAGATTGAAATAGAAATTGGTACATAAAACTTGAAGAAACTTCTTAAAACTTTATGGCAACTGCACAATTATGTATTGTATGTATGTAATGTAACAGATTTCAACTCGTAAAAGTCTTGCATTTGAGTATGGCTTGATATAACAAATAGTTTGACTACATTGGAAAGAGATAAAGAAGAGATTTCGATTTTTAAGAATCCTTAACAAACCATATTCAGGTAGGTCTCGTTGAAAGAATGAATATTCAGCCGATATTTTTGCTTAACTGTATGTAGATAATGAAAATAACACTCTTTGTTGTAAAATATTCATTGGCGTAGAAGCTCTGTTTAAGAAAGGGGTTCTGCACCCCCTTCACTCCGCCACTGTGCAAGTTTCTTAACATTCTTAACGCTTGTTTTATGCCCCTTAATCAACAGGCATTATATCACAAACATGATAAAAATCTAAGCAATCTTTTATAAGTTATAATGAAAATTTGAGAAAAAAAACATCCTGTATCTCGGAAACGAAGCCATCTACGACATATGTTTATAGGAATTTTTCTTCTTGGAAACATCTGTTCTATCTCCTGTTGGAGTTTGTCTACAAAAAACTGACTCACCCTGTATATACTAAATAAAATATGCATAGAAATAAAAACCTCATAAATTTATAATGGCTAAAATCATGAGCAAGGAATTTTTGGTGCCCTTCAAACGTTTTACTACACGTATGGAATAAAAACAAAATGAATGTTCAGTTTCGTTTCTAATAAAAACTGGATTAAACGAAATTAAACTGCAATGTGCGTGGAATTTTACAGTATTTGCTACGTTACTCGGCAAATTACACCGAGATCTGTATTATTCGGTACGCCGCAAGACCACCAGAGGCGCCATAATCTTTATTCGAATTGCCTATAGGGGCAGTCGGTTCTTTTGTTACTGTTCTAAGTATAATTCGTTTATACAGGAATGAAGAGAGGGTGTCCGGGCTGAACAAAGAGCCGGCAAGGAATAATAATTTGCTGTTATGTGAACTGCTCAATTTAAAACACCGAAGACAATTTCGAAGAGGCGCGTAACATGAAAGTTACGTGAAAGCAAGTGGCCTTAAAATAATAACTTTGTCAAGATTATTTGCATGGGAGCCATGGGATCCTGTTGGGCTAAGAATGAACACCTGAATAGAAAATGAGGCACTTGGGGTAGATAATGTTCTTAGTGTGTACTCACTGGTCGCCAGGGACATGCTGATATTGAATCAGGTGATTCAGGTTCTCTTCCTGACATGGCAAGATGGGGCTTATCACATATTGATTAACTGATTGCCGGATTCGACAACTTTTACTTACTATAGTATACTCAGGCTGATTTTCTGAGGAGAATGTCATTTGCGAAGTCCGATGAGGGGATATGGAATGAACTTCAGTCACTGAAGAACGCTGGAAAACTGGACAGCAAATCAGATTTTACATGCTTCAAGAACAATGAGAAGTTGGAGACCCTTCTTGAAAAAACTATAACAGAAGCACAAGGTGCTTCTGAATGTGCAGGATTTGATTTAGCAAAACTCTAGGTCTCGATTTCCACAATGAGTCACTAGTACATTGACCGAGAGTCAAACTCTGAACATTTCGATACATTGTACCTATCATTACATTGTATATGAGCTGGTGTTCATTCCGCAGAAGGTTTCAGGTACCAGAAATGAGGCTTCAGCCTCTTCTCTGTGAGATAAAAAAGCTATAACAGAAGCACAATGTATTTTCTGAATGTGCAGAAGTGGATTTAGCAAAATTCCAGGTCTCAATTTCCACAATAAGTCACTAGTATATTGACCAAGAGTCGAACCCAAATCTCTCCGATACATTATATATGTGCCGATGTTTATTCCGCAGAAGGTTTCAGGTATCATAAATGAGGTTTCGGATCCTTTTTTGTAAGATGAAAAGTTATAACAATAGCACAATATATCTTCTGAATGTGCATGAGTTCATTAAGCAAAACTTCAGGTCTCGATTCCACAATGAGTCACATATACAATATTATATTGTATATGTGGTGATGTTTATTTCGCAGATGGTTTCAGGTACCAGAAATGAAGTTTCAGCCCCTTCTCTGTCAGATAAAAAAGCTATAACAGAACACAATGTATCTTCTGGATGTGCAGGAGTTCATTTAGCAAAACTTCAGGTCTGGATTTCCACAATGAGTCACTAGTATGTTGACCGAGGGTAAAACTCCATTTAATTTCCATCTAAGATTACATACAAGAACTCCTTCGAAGTCTTGGGCTCGAGGAGCTGGAGTAGGAACGGATAGGGGGGCACTCAGGACGACCACCAATGATCTATTCCCAGGCTCCTCATCCTCCACGCTAGCGTTACGCCCATTGATTGACCCAATCACAGGAGCTCTCCCGCAGACCTGATGACCTGTTGAAAAGCTGATCAGACCTGATTTGAAGCTAATTATAAGTAGATCAGGGGGAAACTCCTCTGGGAGTTGGGTCAATCAATGGGCGTGAAGTAAGGCGAGCGTGAAGTTATGAGATTCTGAGAGTGAAGTGGTTGTGGTTGTCTGTAGTGGCTCCATACCTTCTGACAGTATCAAAATTGACTTTGTCAGTCATTTAACTAAGTTACAATCTTGAAACCCCCTTTCCACAAATATTCGTACTTTGAATGTAATTTAGTTGATAACACTATATTTATTTACCTCATCATTTAGTTATTAATAAAATATATATTATGATGATGCAATTATGCCAGTTTCTGAATTGTGGTTCTATGAATTAAACAATTGATAATTCACTTCATATTCACCAAAAATGCTATTAAAATACTGAGGACTTTTCGTCCATGAAGTAGCATCTTCAGAGTTAACTGAATTAGAAATCCAAATTTGTGTGTTTAAATACTATTTGGGGATGATAATGTAATTATGAGATTACCATCAGCTAGAGGTAAATCGGAATTTGATAAATGGCTTTTACGCTTGTACATTTCCATCCCTTAAATTACCTAGATATTTGTCTGTATTATGGTTTAAAAGAGATACAATTTCTTGAGAAATGATGTGACCTATAATCTGAACGTGTTGGACATTGATTTTTCACCAACATTTTTCTTTATTTGAGGAAAACGTTCCTTTTAGTTTGACCCACATTGCATTCGAACACGACTCAATCGATTTTGTAGATCACGGATTTGCCGAAGTCGGAAACTTCATCAAAGGTGTTACCTAAACGTTTTTTTAAATTGTTCTCATATCTATAACCTGGTTGTATCGCAAATTTGGGAATCATATTGAAGAATGTATTGATTACTAAAGAATTAATTGGTAAAACTTTTGAATTTTATTGGAGTATTTGGAGGTATTGGTTCTTATTTGGTTCGTTCGTTGCGTTCCGAATTCCTTTTTGTTTAGAAATTAAATTATTGATCAATGATTTGTCGAAACTATTATCCAATGCTATTTGATGGACTTTCTCAACTTTGTTATTTGAAATTTTCTGGCTCAAGGGGGCATTTGTTTGAATGGATTTTCTGTATATGAAAAAATTCAAGTGATTATCATCTTTTATAACGTTAATATCGAGAGAATGAAGCTGATTATCTGTTTCTATTCCGAAAGTGAATTTCAGCGAATCAAATTGGCTGTTAACTGTGTTCATAAAAATTTGATAATATTATGTTCTGGATGCGTGAAATTTGAAATATAGATTAAAAGGGAAAAACTGTGAAAGAAACATTCCAATCCAATATGCAAACAATTCTAATCCTCCTTTGTTAAAATTCTATTCAAGAATCGATTGCGGGATCAATGGAAGCAACCCACAGAAAAGAAACGAATAAAATGATGAGAAGTAATTGTACCGCCGTATTTATATTAACACCGCATCCGTTAAATAAGAAACCACGGAGGAAATATCAACGCCAAAGATTATTATTTATCACCTGGAATTGAATTCGATATTGATAGTATTTGAAGAATCGTTTTACGGGGAGGAAAATTAATACCCTGCCGAAACATAACGCCCTAAGCTTGCAACCATTAATAATAGATCTTCGCTTTATCTGACGATGGAACATCTACAAGCTGTTTACAGCTCTTTTTATGGCTCCAATAACACGACAACACGGAGCAGAACAAATTGTGATCGATATTACTCTTCAGGGGAAGGGGGACTTGGAGTTGTAATCATAGCTTCAGTAATGCAGCATTAGACATTTGGATAATATAATCATTCATATCCTGAGAATAATATCAAATTTCAATTTACCATTCTATGGATAACTATGGATATTATGCTAATATCCATTCTTCCTTATTTACACATCATATCTCTTCAATTTGATGATACTCCTTACAATTAAATTTATAAGGAAAGATTTTGATCCGACTACGTGACTGTTTGAGCACGCCTAATAACCAATTTGATTCAATTAAATTCACTGTAGAATCAGAAAGCAATAACCAGCTTACCTTCTTTTGACATTTATATTACCAAAGATGGTCACCATTTGAAATTCGACATCGTTGTGCTAGAACAATACTGAGATACTGAGTTCAAGAAGAAACTAGTGTTGTATTTTTCCAACATCATTTATTTTTTGTGCAATAAAGATACAACCTTGAAAATTTTATCGTATTATAGAGATGCATTCCTCACCAACAATTTGTAGTGAAATAGTAAGTAAGACATTATGAACTATCCTCATACTACGGAAAAATGTAAAGAAAAATGTTCAAGTTGTGTTTTTCTTACGAGTTCTCCTATACTATTGAACTTGCAGTTTCTGTAATTTCTCAATATCTCAGATTCAGTTCAACTTGTCACTCATGTCGGCCGGATGGAAACTTCCATCTAAGATTAAAATAACTCCTCGGAAGTTTTGGGCTCAAAGAACTGGAATAAGTACGGATACGTGAGAACTCAGGACGACCCCATCACTCCATTTTCAAGCTCCTCGTCCTCTACGTCCTTTTGAATATGGTTAGTGGTAGGAGAGACATTTATTTAACCTTTCTATCCAATTTTTCCATGTACTCCATTAACCTCAGTCATTGCTGATCCCTTCAAAATGTATGTGAAATGGTGAATGCAATCTACTTGGAATTTTGGCATAAACTAGATATGTTGCTTGATATTTACTGGTATAAAAATTCAATGTCCTACCTTGAGCCGTTTTCGTGTTATTGAGCAAAGTGATTCATCGAAATACTCGACGCTATTTACTCGACTTCACGCAAAGAGTTCTATAACTAGAGTGGACAATTAAGGCATTTATTCATACGAATCGAGTGCGTCTGTCCTTCTCTTTCCACGCGCTCGTACTATAGAGCGCGTAAGCGTTTGTTAGCGTCACGTCGTATAATACACGAGACGCGCCCGCGCGGTAAGAAATAGTGCACAGAGAACGCATGATGAAAAACAAGGACAGAATACCTACTCGCGTATGAATGTAATACATTGGTAGGATCCTACTACTTGTCCACTCTAGTTATAGAACTCGTTGATTTCATATGTCGTTGGGTGCGCTGACTATCCGGCCGATTGTAGAGAGAAATCAAACAATATGTTCGCTGTCGGTTACATCTGCTGGGGCAGCACCCGACAAAAGACTAGCGCGTTCCGTCGACGGCACCCGACAAAGGGCTAGCGCAGGCACGCAGATTACTTTCAATTCTGATGATCGCCAATTCGTATAATTGAGGTCCAGAGTTGATTGAAAGAGCTGCACTTTCAATTTTCAATCAACAGATCCGATTAATCCGTTTAATTTGTAATTTATATCCTATTTTCCTGATAAAATGAATATAAGAGTTTGATTTTCACTAATTTGATCAAGACATGATCATGCGAAAGACAGAGTGAGCGTAGCGAACGGAGTATTCCACTTGAGACGGTTTCACATAAATCGACGACGTGCATTTTTATGAGGACGCTATAAGGACGCTATGTGCTGATATAATTAGTTTTAAGAAACCCCGTTTTAGACATAATGCGTCTTCTTATGACGTTCGTGAGACCGAAACGTATGTAAAGACGAAAACAAGAATCATATGTGTTAGTGTGACCTAAACACCTAACATGTGTCAAATTAATTAATTAATTTGAAGTTTCTAAAAGTGAGAAATTTCGCTATTTTATACGAATGTTATAACACTCTAGCGCTTTAGACTCCGGGATTTTCACGTGACCTATCGAAATTAGAAGGTTCGAATTATCTAAAAACATAATTGCATCAACTCCAGACGTCCTATGTAATTAGCTACGAACGAAATCATTTTGACATATGCCTGCAGGAGCTCGCTACGCGTCAGTTAGAGTTTATACTTTAGACGCGCGTAGCACAGACCTAAGAGTACCTGTTTCTATTAAGCTATTGCATATATTGCATGTAGCTTTTATCGCGGGCTTTGAGCGCGGCGACCGAATCAAGAAATTCCGTAACGAAAAATAACAGGAACTCGTTTATGTTGCGCTCTCTCGGGTGACTAATATTGAAAAATTGAATATCACGACAAAAAACGATAATTCTACATTCAAGTTATATAATAATCGAAGGCAAGCTGCATCGACTGCATCTTTGTTGCAAGAATTCAAAAGACTGCCTTTAAATAGTGTTCAGACGGCAGCTCAAAGTGTCTTAGAGTTCCTTAGTAATACAAATGGCATTCCAATAATGACTTTCAATTGTCAAAGTCTGAATAGTCACAAATACGATTTACAAGATTCAGTTACGAGACAAACAAATGTGTTACTTCCTACCGAATCTTGCATGGCGCATGATAATCCGATTGAAATACCTAATTTCAATTGTATTGTTTAATTCAAACGAGATACTGTTCCAAAAAGGGGTAGCTATTTACCAAAATAATAATAATGTAACTAATATTATGACTCCGAATATTGAAATAAATATTGCACACATTAGAGATGTTAATGTTAGGCGCTCATTTTTTGGAGATATTTGTGCGTGCTTATGCAAACTTAGAAATGGCCTACACATAGTCATGGTAGCAATTTACATTTCTCCGAATCCAAAATTGGACGAGGTAGAGCATTTTATTCATCGCACTTTACTGTAGTACACTGAAGAAGGGTCGAAAATACTTGGTACAAATGGTAATAAATTTCCACTTATCTTGGCTGGCGATTTCAACATCAACTTCGCTGATAAAAAATCAGAGCGGTTGACAACTTTTCTTTCGGAAAAATTGAATTTGAAAATGAATAATAATCCACAAGAATCCACAACAAAATATGGGGCCACCATTGACGCGATATTTTCCAGATATTTAGAGGATATCAAGTCTCAAACTTATGTCTCTTATTTCAGTTACCATAAACCTATAGTTTCAATGATAACAAATTCCTGAATAACCTACATGTATTGTAAGATAATAAATATATTTTAAACGATATTAACTTCTCATTTATTCAATAAAAGAAAAAAAATTGTTTTCTTATCGGTCACCACGCTCAAAAAGTGTAACTTGAATTAATATCAAAGAAAAAAGAATACTGCATAAATTAAAAATAAATAAATAATTATAATTGCATAAGTTGAGAAAAAATGCTATGCAATAGCTCCACCGCGGCAGTCCCCGAGTGCCACACGTTTATATATAATTCATACCCGGGTCAAGAATCATCACTAATTTGGTTAAGACGAATGGGCATGGCAAATGAAAACTTTTCTCAGTTTGGTCCACTAACTCACTTCGTCTAAGCCCTTTGGGCGTAGGCGCAGCGTCTTCACTGACCTCCTAGGTAATTTGTTAATCGATGAGGTATATATTACCATACGGTTAGATCTTAAAGGCAACCATTTTTTCGTCGCAGCTTGTAATGACAGTTCTTTGGTTAGAACTGTATTAATATAAACGAAATGTTGAAATGTTCATCTTATGGTAACTTTCTGAGGACGTATAGCTGCTGCCAGTTATTTGAAATGGACGGGAATAGTTCTTCTTAATAAGAATGCCATCTCTCCGCTGCTGCGAGTTAAAGAAAGATGACACTTTTGTTATTCAGTAACATGGTTGGTAAAATGCGAATTTCCTCTTCAATCAGTTGTATTACAACCATGTAAGTTGAATCGAAAGGTTCAATTCCGGATCATGTTGATGAGAACTTCAATTCGGAATGACTATAGGAGCATATCATAATATGATAATTTTGAATTGTATCGATAAATGATTATTTTTTGTGATGAAACCATAATACGATTCCCCTTCTATTTCATTTATAGTTGTCCGCCTACCAATTACTGATTCGGTAACCTTCTGAATGAAATCGCCCGCGCAGGACAAAGTATCTCACAGGCTGATGAATTGAATCTGGAAAATGTTTAATATCATTTTAATTTGCAGCGCTTCATCAAGACTGTAAAACATAAAATTAAAATTTATTTCTTTCCATCCAGAGGAATAAGAGTTTCAGCGGCGAAGAGCTGCCCTATGTGTTCGGGATTCCATTGGACGGGAGCAGTTTCCATTTTATGGATCAGTATACAGACAGGGAGCGGCTGTTTTCAGAGATAATTATGACGTACTTCTGCAATTTCGCTTACTCCCGGTAAGTGCGATTGAATGCAACTCTACCGCCGGCACTATTTAGATAACAAATTGAACCCGGCTAGAATCAAGTAACCCATTGTAACAACATTACAGCCATTGTGGACGCGTTATCAGCATACCTCTATAGCTTCAACCGTCCAATAATTCTAATGGCAGTTCGTCCGGTTCTGTTTGGAATAGTTGTTAAAAGTTGACTCAATGTAGGTTCAATCGTTTCAGTTTACTGATTAGCGATTACTAATATACATTACAATCAAGTCAGCACATTGATGAATTCTACGACGGAGTCAACAAATCATAAATTCATTCATTCCATG
Source organism: Endomychus coccineus (assembly GCA_958510875.1). Taxonomy (NCBI): domain Eukaryota; kingdom Metazoa; phylum Arthropoda; class Insecta; order Coleoptera; family Endomychidae; genus Endomychus; species Endomychus coccineus. The sequence continues at coordinate 3,912,180 of OY294069.1, read as the reverse complement.
ACTTTACGATAAACTTAGGAAGATCAAAATCAAAACGTCCTTCATTGGTCAAACGCAAAACGTATAGAACCAGGAATGTTATAATGATTGTTTTGAAATATTTAAGAACTAAGCGTTGATAAATTTGCGGAATTTCACCTTTTCAAGTCAAGTTGTAGATTAGCGTTACTTCAATAAATCCTGAATTGAGTGAATTCCAAACATTACTCTATTTATTCGATTGTTTTCTAATGAGGTTAATTTAACTAGTGAGTGGAGCATGTGTGTAATAATGCACCGTAAGCAAGGTTAGCTTATTGTTGATATATCACTCATGTCAACATATGAATGAATGTTATGGAATGACATATCAACATCAAGGTATAGGGAAGGAGAAGTATTTATAGATTAGGATAGAGTTATCATAGGTAGAATAGACCAGAATTTAGAATCGTACCTAATGATAAGAGAAGTTGAGATTAAACAGTTCTGAATTATTCCCGGAGATTCGCCAAATAACAATCTGTCGTGTTTTGATGCTAGGTTCTATAGGAGGTTTGATTGCTGGTGGTGTGGTATGTGAATCGTATCATTCTAGGGTTTATTGGTTCATTGGAATAACACTCACACAAATGTAACAACGGTTCATAACGTGGAACTGATTCAGAGCTGCCTAATCTTAACATCTCTCATCATCAATCATGATTTTTAATTCTGTTCTATTCTACCTATGATAACTGTATTTTAAACTAAAAATACTTATTCTTCCTCATCCTTATTTATTGATGTTGATACGTCATCCCATAATATTCATTCATATCGATGTTGACATGGATATTGTATCAACAATAAGCTAACCTTGCTCACGGTGCATTATTACACTTAAAGTCCACTTTGTATGTTATATCAACTTCATTATAGAACATGTAAACAATCAAACACATACAGTAATGTTCGGAATTCACCTAATTGTGTGTTTAACAGATTTGAATCTATCCCCAAATTGATTATGCCGTCAAAAGTTGGCAAATTTATCACGGGAAACTTTACACCATTCATTTGATTAGGTATGTTTGGAATTTCGGATAACATATCACTATTACTTGGACAACAAATTATCATTCGTAGAGATTTGGCAGCAAAAAGCTGTGACGTTGTTGTTTTTCGAAATTTTCAATCCTCGACTCTCAATTCATAATATCGAACGAGTCTTTTTGCTTAAAATTTTCATTGTGTCTGAAGGTGAATCAATATCAAACTTGAACGTATTTTATTAAACATTTCTTTATATACTAGGTGATGATGTTATATTGTCTATGTCGGAGCGTGTCTATGTTAGAGTTTTTCTTTCACCCTCTGAGACATTAAAAAAAAAGAGTATTCAGGTAACTAAATCAAATGATAATCCATACAATACAAAGAGGGTAATGAGTTCGAGATGTACAATATGAGTATTGAAGGAAAAAGGAATAGCTCACTTCTATATTGCTATTCGTTCTACTCTTTCAATTTGCACGTAAGACCTTGAAGTTGAGCTGAGCTTGGGGCTGCAAATGGTTCACTACGTCTTTGGATTTATTGAATGAATTCAAGGGAGGACTGCTATAACCAGCTTTATATATCCGGCTCGAAGGACCAAAACATTGATAACAATGGACTGTATTTAATTTTTGTTGAAATTGACACCCTTCTTTCATTCACCTCGGCAACTATAGATTCCTGAACATCCTGTATATCGACAACCAAGCATTTTGAGACACACATCAAATGAGCTTTTTGACTTAAAATTAGCCCAAGCGTCACTCATTAAAATAAGTATATAACATTAAGTCACAATCTGTATATCAGAGTTGGTTTCGAATTTGTGAAAGTATTTTCGTGACTCAAAAATGAAATGGTTGCAATTTATTTGAATAAAGTGTTCCGAGCTTGATCATGATTTAGATTAGGAGCGAGTATGTAACAGCTGGCAAATGATGAAGTGGAGTTCGTATTATCAGGTAATCCGAATACGGTCTTTCTACCAACAACGAAATTCGTTAATAAATCGATGCGAGGATGAGCGAGAACCAAATAGTAAATTAAAATTTCCAACCAAATTGTGTCGAATAAGTCTTTTATCCGCTTGTTTCAGTAATCCAAATGTACGCCGTAAGAACGAGTATTACACACTAAAACCTATCGATTGGATGGAGTTTGACATAGATTGGCCCGAATTCGACGTTAAACAACAGCGCTACCTTCAACTTGGTAAGTACAATGTTGTTGTTCAACTTTAAATCTTGAATATTATTGCATCATTCGTACAAGCATCAAATCCCCAAGCTCCTAATTTCGCATCGTGGAACGAAACATAGTTCCAAATCTCGATCTCGTATTATCTAATATCTTTCAACGATCCCACGAAGTTTCTTAAATATGGTGAGTGAGTATAGAAGAGAGTGAATGAAGATACCAAGTCTGCAATATAATTCAGTTGATGGAGCAGTTTGAGCACTCTGAGAAAATAGTGCAATGTCACTGACCGAAAAAAAATGTTTTGGAATATACTAATTCTAGGTATAGGGAACCACTTACAAAATGATCTCAAAATCTTACGAAAAAAATAAAAATCGCGCCTCCTATTCAAAATTAGAAAATTAGAGAAAGTTCAATATATCGCATTTCTTCAGGTATTTGAACAAAGGGTAATAATTGCATATTTTGGTTTCAGATACCCCTCCGAGAGTCTACAACAATTATAGAAGGAAGCAGATAACGTACTGGAACGAAATTTTCCCAAAACTGATCAACAGCAGTAATCCTTACAACAACGTCGGAACCATCAAACCTCTCACGATCAAGAGGCCCAAAGGCACGCCCCCTTGGATTCTAGCTCACCCAAACAAAATTTACGAAAACAAATTCGAAAATTTCCACAAACCGTTCAACGAGCCAGACGTATACGGAACGATTGTTTCCACGGGTACCACCCAACCGGACCACGTGTTGAGTAGCGTGGAATACGGAACCGTTCTCAACTCGCCAGCTGATTTGAATAAAGGATCATCTACCAACGTTTTAATAATAGTGGGTGCTGTTTTTCTCTTCCTCAATGTGTTCTTATTCGCCGGCTTGTATTACAAATGCTACAGGCTGAAGAAAATCAGAAACTTGGACGTGAAACATGAAGACCCAGAACCGATGAATGAGAACAACGAGAAACGTATAAAATTCGAGGAAGAAACACTGGTGAACGGTTGTAATCTGATCAAGATCATAAGCAAATCGTCCAAGAGCGATGACACTTACGAAGCTCTAAGGGCGTCTGGTGGATCCAACAAATTGACTAGACAATTGTCCAACAGTACAATCGACGCTCACACCAAAGTGAGAGACTGGATAGCTCATGAAATTGTCCATAAGTATAGTCCAAAATTCCTGAGGCGTCCGCGACAAACGCCTTTAGATATAAAAACTAGTACTCAAACAAATAACGATGAAATTTTGTCCCTGAATACAGATATCTTAGTCAAAGAAAACGACTCAACTCTTGGACGATGCCCTACGAGACCAGTTACACCCAGTGGCGACTTCAAACCCAAGCCATTGTTCTTCAAAACATCCACTTTACAATCTCAGAAAGGTAAGAAGCCCGACAAGGTTTCTGTGGCGATAGATGCGACACCAACTGGAAGAGGTCCCAGCGTCTTAGCTCAGCAACCGCTAGAATTTACCAAATCTTTAGATTATCCTCATTATATGACCAACGAAATACCACTCAGAAGATCAATGACTCTAGAAGATTTCTCTCCTAAAACAGTTGACAAGACTAGAGAGCTACGAAAGAGCATCACAAACGTCAACTTGAATATGGGTGAGATATCAAAGCCCACTTTGATCAAGATTGAGCACGCTCATTCTAAATCGGAGCCAGTGCAGGATTTGTATTCATACATCAAATCGAATAGAATGCGTACTTTCGATCCTGATGGTGATATCAATGTAACGTCTCGAGATGAAATAGATCGTCCCATACCACTCACCGCAGAAGAATCTCTGATGACTATTAAACGGAGAAACTTTCCAAAGGTGCTGCCGGATTATCCGAGCAAGGAAGCTCTAGCACAGAAAAGGCGATCGATGCCCACGCACAGTTTGTTCTCGCCTATTCCAGAAGCGATGGCAACGTCGAGAGTTCTATTAGATCGTCTCCCAAATCGACCCAAGCCTCCACCACCCGTACGAACCACTTCGACATTAGGAAGGAAACCCGTTGCACCGATACCCATTATGCATCCAGTGTGTGTATCGGCCCCCATGTTGGTCGAGGAAACAACTCCTTCGCCCGAACCGGAGATATCCTACAATAATTTATACGTTGGACCTCTTATACCTAGGAAAAAAATTACCGATAGTAACAATGTGTTGAATACGACACCAGTTTATAGTTCTTTGAGTAGTTTGAAGGAAACTATCGAGAGAAAGAACGACGTGTCACCGAGAGTTATAGTTACAACCGATTCGGAGCACCCGGTCAAAAAAACCGAACCCAAAATTGTAATAAAGCCCAAGATGGTGAGGAATATGAGTGATCCCAAATCAAGGATTATAACTCGAGTCACCGCCGCGGACAACAATCCGAATCAGACTTGTAACATGAAGTCTGATGAAGCGAAAACAGGTATTTTGAAACGTAGTGATAGCGTAGAGCAACCCGATAATCCACCGGGAGGTTTAACGAAAAGTGCAGAGAATCTAATGGCGATCAAGTGTTGTAAACATTCATTGATTCCGTCCCCTGTTAAAAATACAAATACCAAAGAATCTTCCGGTTCTGAGTCGAGTCCGTCTGAAGAATCCGATACTGGCACTGTTGTGAAACGGGCCTAGCATGTATTTGGAAGATGAAGAGTTTGATAGGCCGAATTTGCTCCATCCATGGAGGTAATCCGTTCGAGAATTTTGATACCGCAAATGAGTTAGGCTGTTTATAATGAAGTGGTGAATAGAATAAACCTTTGTGACAAGTACAGTTGATCTTGCGGGGAACATTCCCGACATTTGTCACTTTTAGTGCTCCCAGTTTGTTACGAGAAATTTTATGGGCAGAACGAAATATGGGTTGAAAATAGTTGTTGTTCAAAAATGGCGCCACTGATATTCGACATTCTTAGTGTGTATTTGGAAGATCAAGACATTGATAGGCCAAATTCAATATTTGACACTTTTAGTGCTTCTAGTTTGTTACTTGAAATTGTATGAGTAGAGCGGAATATGGGTTCGAAATCTTCGTTGAAAGAAGGTCGCAAATAAAATCGGATGGACCAATTCCGATAATTTCCTACTAAATCGTTCAGGAAGTCATTTAGAAAAAATTTTACCATTTTTTGTTTTTGCAATGTGTATTTTAGCATTTCTACAGAGAAAAACGAATCTTTTTGAATACATTTTCGAGAGATAATATTGAAAATGGCTGAATATAGCCAGAATAGGCCACAATTTGAAGTTGCTGATCATGATTTCGGTTCCAGATTTGAACTTCGACGCACCTGGGCTGAGGACATCTTGGTACTATCGTCGTCTCCAGGGTATTCGCAGAAATACCTTCTACAGAGGAATGAAACCTGTTGGGGAGTTTCTCTTGAGCATACGGGTCATGACCATGACACTCAAAAGTCACCTGGTGGTCAGGATACCCTGATGACCTAGGTCATCTGCATGGATTGTTTTTTAATATGCTCTGAAAAGCAATCAAATTCGTATCTCGGATGTTTTTGGAGCAGCTGAACACGATTTCGTTGCCTGATTTGAACTACGACGTACCTAGGCTCAGAACATCCTGGTACTATTGTCGTCTCCAGCGAATTCGTAAATGTATCTTTTGGAATGGGATAAAACTTGTGAGGAAGGTTCTTTCGATGTTGCCAGTTGTGATCTAACCTATATAGTCACCTGGTGGTCAAGATACCCTGATGACTTAGGTCATTTCCATAGATTGTTTTTCAATACATTCTGAAATGCAACCAAATCCGTCTTTCGGAGGTTTTTGGGGCCACTGAAGACGATTCCGGTGGAAATCAATTTGAAATTTCTTTTCCGTCTCGAATTCCTTTAATTGACCAATATAATCAAAAAGGTTCGAGTTTTACTATATGGTTATTGTTTTTTTTTCTTTGAAACTTTTGCATAGCTAGTAATACAAACATTGGTTATTGAAAATTTCAAAATTTTTGCCATTAAAATAGAAAATATTTCACTATTAGTTCTTTTCGGATTAGAAAAATTTATTGTAGTGCAAACTGTAGTTTTTGAATTCTATGTTGTCGATATCACATATATGTTCACTAGATGCTTTGGTGATTGGCCCGAACTCCAGAAAACCGAAAGGATCATCAGCAATTCGAAAAACCCCGAAGAGACGAATTTGGTTTTATTTCAGAGCATATTAAAAAAAACTATCAGGAGAAGATCTAGATAATCAGGATATCTTGACCACCAGGTATTGAGTATGGTCGTGACCCGTATGCCCTAGAGGACCTACCTAACAGGTACCATTCGTTCTGCGAATTTTCAGGAGACGACGATGTTACCAGGATGTCTTGAGCCCCAGGTTCTTCGTGTTCAGCGTTCCCAAAAACCCCCGAGATAGGAATTTTATTGCATTTCAGAGCGTATTGAGAATTAATCCATGAAGATGACCTAGATCATCAGGGTATCCTGACCACCAGGTTACTATCGAGTGTCATGGTCATGACCGGCAACCTCAAGAGAACCTCACCAATAAGTTTCACTTCATTGCAAAAGATATTTTTACGAATTCCCTGAAGTCCACGATAGTACCAGGATGTCTTAAGCCTCAGGTGCATCGTAGTTCAAATTTGGCCCCGGAATCGTGATCAGCGACCCCAAAAACTCCCAATTGAGAAATTTTGGCTATATTTGAGAATTTTTTCTTAATTTAATTATGTTTTTTATTATAGCTCCTTAGAATATATTCAAAACGGATCATTTTCCTCTGTAGAAAAGCTGAAATGCACATTAGAAAAATTAAAATGGTAACATTTCTCCTAAATGACTTCCTGAATCGAATAAAGCTTTTTTATCAAAATTGGTTTATCCGATTTTTTTTTTACTTTGGCCTTTTTTCTTCTTTAGTTCCTCGACTAATTGAGTGGTATAAGTAACAGACTTTCGTCACAAGCGGAACAATTATTCTTATTTCTATGTACTAAAATTGTAGTAGGTATATCAACCAAACTCATGCAGAATAAAGATCATTATTGTTTTCCCTGAAAATTTAGAAACTTGTATATAAAACTAGATTATTCTTAACTTTATTGTTAGGTAGACTCATTGTATTGAAATAAAAATGACTATAATAAACCTAGACTGATAATATAAATAATGATAATATGGTGATACTAGAAAAATTACAGGAAAATTTTGGATTTCTTATATTGTGGAATATCAGACAAGAAAAACTATTTATAGGCAATGTAGTCAGACATAACCAGTATTTATTTGTTCAGTATTTGCTTTGTTTTCACCGAATATTGAATGATATTTTTTACCAAATAAAGTTTGTTTCCAAGAATTGATTATTATTCGAAATGCTACTTGCAGTATCTCTGAAGTTACTTTATTGAAAAAAACATTAATCATATCATAAATTTCTTATAAATATTGTGCTTTTGAATTCATTTATTTTCCTAACATGCTAAATACAATTGACTTCTATCTGTTCATCGCTCAAGTAGCTTTTTACACTATTTTAATCCTAATTACAGTATCAGAGGAATCAGAAGAAGCTATTTTATAAAAAAAAAACTATTACCCGTTGAGGAAACTTAAACATTTTGTCTGTCCGAAGCAGAATGACATTCTCTTTTGAGCAACCTTAAGGATACACCTTCTTAGTATGCCATTCGGAAACATTTCTCAAATATATCGGTACCAGATCCATTGTAAAGCCCAATTATTGCAATACTATTATGCTTGTTCATTATGATTGAAAGATGGTGAGGTATCCGATTTTATCAAAAATCACGGCATAATTTGATAAAAACAGCAGAAGGAACAAAGTAGGCTTATTTTGTTTATGTAGGTTATGTCATATTTGACATTCGGTTAGTATCTGCTCATCACTAAATGACTATTATTAATTTCTATAACGGAAGAGCTAAAGATAATGCAGATGGAGCAAGAAGGTTGTATCAAGCGAGCTTTCAATTTCGTCACATACCATGCGAAAAACTTCCACGCCCTTGCATCAGAGATTGAATGGAACTGGAACTTTGTGAAAGAGGAACAAAGAATGTGCACGATTCCGTTCCACTGGTACTCTGAGAATGAAAGAGGGATTTCTTGAAAGAGTTAAAGAGTTACTCCTAATTACCCGTTTTCATCAAATCTTGAGCAAATCTTTCAGACGTCTCTTAACCGAGTACGCGCGGTGAACTCACCAGCACCTTACTTATGTGAATTCAGTTAGGGACTCATATAACAAAATCAAATTATTGAAACATTCGGGTCATTGCACATGACGTATTGAAGAATTCCCCCTCTCTGTTAGGCACGCCTATGATGAAAATTCAATTTCAATAACTATAAATGTAATTGATAAAACTCATCAATTTGTGGCCGAAATGTGGCTCACAAATTGCTGATTGCAGTCAACTATAATCAGCTCACAAACAACAATCACAGTTCATGTTGAATTAAGACCACGAAACAATTTTAACGCAGGATTTAATCCGAGAACCTTATAGAAAAACAAAATAGTGCACCCGAATTGTTACATCTAATAAAGAATTTTCGCGCTTCGCTTACTTCGTTCTTACATAGGGCGCAAATTGGTTGAAGCAAACAAGAAGGACGTTTATTTTATTCGCAGTTTTTGACTCGCAGTTCCTACATACACACGCGAAACCAATATGTATGGAAATCTCGTGATCGAATCAATGAGGAAACCTACGTATATAACGTTTATGTAACCACTCCTTACGTTCTTTAAAACATGTCAACCCATATACTTTTCACACGTCATTTATTTTATCATGAGCACATCCTGACATTCATTCTTAACGAGAGTTCGCTGCAAGACAAGATGTTACTTTTTCAATCAGTATGTTATATCCTCATGCTACGTCGTAGAATGAGAACCTGATAAAAGTTCTATGAATAAGATTTGAATCAACCTGGAAGCGAACTTATATTGTTACTTGAAAAATGGTTACAGAGACATTTTCTGTAGTTTGCAGCTCATTTTCTGAGGTTATCATAACTTATTATGCATATTATCCTCATTGATTCATCTTTAGCTGAAACATGAATAATCGTATCCATATTGTGAAATTAAACACTATTAAGCTATTGCATATATTAAGCTATTGCATATAGCATTTATCGCAGGCTTTGAGCGCGGCTACCGAATCAAGAAATTCCGTAACGAAACACACCTAACATGTGTCAAATTAATTAATTAATTTGAAGTTTCTAAAAGTGAGAAATTTCGCTATTTTATACGAATGTTATAACACTCTAGCGCTTTAGACTCCGGGATTTTCACGTGGCCTATCGAATTATCTAAAAACATAATTGCATGAACTCCAGACGTCCTCTGTAATTAGCTACGAACGAAATCATTTTGACATATGGCTCTAGGAGCTCGCTACGCGTCAGTTAGAGTTTATACGTTAGACGCGCGTAGCAGAGACCTGAGAGTACCTGTTTCTATTAAGCTATTGCATATATTGCATATAGCTTTTATCGCGGGCTTTGAGCGCGGCGACCGAATCAAGAAATGCCGTAACGAAAAATAACAGGAACTCGTTTATGTTGCGCTCTCTCGGGCGACTAATATTGAAAAATTGTATATCACGACAAAAAACGATAATTCTACATTCAAGTTTTATAATAATCGAAGGCAAGCTGCATCGACTGCATCTTTGTTGCAAAAATTCAAAAGACTGCCTCTAAATAGTGTTCAGACGACAGCTCAAAGTGTCTTAGATTTCATTAGTAATAGAAATGGCATTTCAACAATGACTTTCAATTGCCACAGTCTAAATAGTCACAAATACGATTTACAAGATTAAGTTACGAGACAAACAAATGTGTTACTTCTTACCGAAGCTTGCATGGCGCATGATAATCCGATTGAAATACCTAATTTCAATTGAATTGTTCAATTCAAACGAGATACTGTTCCAAAAGGTGGGGTAGCTATTTACCAAAATAATAATAATGTAACTAATATTATGACTCCGAATATTGAAATACATATTGCACACATTAGCGATGTTAATGTTAGGCGCTCATTTGTTGGAGATATTTGTGCGTGCTTATGCAAACTTAGAAATTGCCTACACATAGTCAAGGCAATTTACATTTTTCCGAATCCAAAATTGGACGAGGTAGAGCATTTTATTCATCGCACTTCACTGGAGTACACTGAAGAAGGGTCGAAAATACTTGGTACAAATGGTAATAAATTTCCACTTATCTTGGCTGGATTTCAACATCAACTTCGCTGATAAAAAATCAGAGCGGTTGACAACTTTTCTTTCGGAAAAATTGAATTTGAAAATGAATAATGATCTACAAGAATCCACAACAAAATATGGGACCACCATTGACGCGGTATTTTCCAGATATTTAGAGGATATCCAAGTCTCAAACTTATGTCTCTTATTTCAGTTACCATAAACCTATAGTTTCAATGATAACAATTTCCTGAATAACCTACATGTATTGTAAGATAATACAAATATTTTAAACCATATTTACTTCTCATTTATTCAATAAAAGAAAAAAAATTGTTTTCTTATCGGTCACCACGCTCAAAAGTAACTTGAATCAATATCAAAGAAGAAACTTGAATTAAAATATCAAAGAAAAAAAAATACTGCATAAATTTAAAAAAATGAATAATTATAATTGCATAAGTTGAGAACGAGTGCCACACGTATCTTTTTTATGTTGATATCACTTTTATTATCTTTCGGTGCATTCTGCTTGATCTCGATACCAAAAAAGCTATGGGGTCAGGAGGAATTTCACCTCCAGGTTGTTCACCCTTCCATACAAACTTGGTGTATTTCCTCCCTGCTGAAAGACAGCTAAAGTCCAACCAATTCCAGATACAGGAAAGAAGACCCATCCTAATAATTATAGACTCATTGCACTATCATTTGTGATGTCTGGGGTGATGAAGACAGCAATCAACATTCAGATCATCGAATGCCTGAGAGGCTCCAAAATTGTGAATGACCAGCATAATGGTTTTCGTTAGCAGATACCAACAGGAGACCTGCTTGCCTATGTAACATTGTATGGCAGAAATCCACTAAGAGACATGGAAAAACTTTAGCTGTAGCAACAGATATCTTCAAAGGATTCCATCGATACTGGCACGGAAGCCTTCTTAGGAATCTTCAGTCATATGGTAAGCCCCCGCTTCCCCAACTTTATCGCTTACTATCGAGTTTGCTCTCAGATAGATCCCTCCATGTGATGGTTGACCAAGTATCCACCGATGCAATTGCTACCAACGCTGGTGTTCCATAGGGATCTATCTGGGTACCAACTTTGTTCTTCCTCCTCATCAACTATCTGTTGAGAGTGATTACCTGTACCGTTCACAGCTTCGCAGATGGGATGCATTGATTTTGGAATGGGATCTAATAATCTAGTAGAGTTTGAAGCAACCAAAAAGCGTAATTGGTGGTAAGACAGTTAACGTTACCGTGACGACAATATATTTTGGAGTCATCCTGAATAAGGAACTACTCTGGCAAAAGCAACCAGATACAATACCAAAATAACATGATAATCTTTTGGCAGTGTGAGAGAACAATTGGCATGAAGGGGGGCTTGGAGCCTGAGCAGCTGATGTGTTTCTACTCAGCTATTATTACATTCATCTAAACTAAGGCCATCCGTCATCCTGAACTCTTTAAGATCTACAGGGTTGGAGGGACTGCTGCAGCTGTTGAGACATCATGAACGGCCTAGCAGCAGAAAGGGACACAATAGTCCTATTAAGGTCGCTATGTGCAACTACTCCAAAACAAAATAATACAAGGGATTATCTCAAAATATATAGTTCAAAGACTATGGTCACCTTATAATAAGGTTAATTAATTACACTGTGATATCATTAAAGTTAAGTTGGCAATACGAGGTCCCTCGTGTCAATGATTTTGATACTTCTCCTTATTGCAAAATATTATAACAATTCATAGAGTATGAAATATTAAGTTGCAATATGCACAATGTTGTGAATTCAAAAATAAACTTCCAATGTCATTAATAGGGTATATATTTTTTTTTCTAAAATGTAATTTGATTCAAGGTGAAGAATCATACGTATACTATAAATAACAAGGCAGGGCATGATTATGTCGTCAAAGTTCAATCAAGTCATTCTCAGTCGAGCGACCTTCGCATCAAGTTTAGAACATCGTGTGAAGAAAAGGCTTTCCGCTGAGAAGAAGGTATTGATAGACCTCTAGAATGCTCATTAAGTTATTCCGTAGATATTTATCAAAGTTGAAAGTAAGTTTTCAAGTATATGTCTTGATGAGTAACTACTCTGTATGAAGTGCTATCAGTTACATGTGTGAGTGTTACCCAATAAACCACTAAACCTTAGATGGGATGATACCATCCTTCCTGATCACAACAATTATCGAACCCAAGAACGATGAACCTCGATATGGCGATCCTTCACCAGTTCTGTATATCGCATATCTTCACATGGCTATTTATATCAGCATTTGCTCATCAGGAACCTTTACAACCTTTTCATATCATTATTTCATAATAATCGATATATTGCAAATCTTCTCCGCCAAACACTGATAATATAGTACATGTTATCAAAGCATAAATATTAGAGGAAGAGCAGGTCCTAATAATGCCTCAAACGAGAGCCTCAGAGCTTCCCACACGTTCATAATGAATACACGCTTTCAGTGTACGTAATAGTGAGCAAATTGTTAAGTAGTTCTCAACTTGTAGTAACATTATAAGTTCATCGGCTTAGTCATGAGAGATTTCATGGTGTTATATCTCACTTATACTAAAAGCCTCTATAATGTTATTTTAAGCTGATCCGTGTACTGTACAAAGAAAAATATTGATCCTCGTCTTGTTAACATAATTGTATTACCAAATAAATACATTCCGATCAGACATAAGCATACATAAAGCATGGGTCTACAAATTCAGTTCACAATGTGTCAGACGATGAAGCTTCTTCATAGACATATTCTCTGGATAAAGTGTAACATGAAAAATATCATTTTCCCCTATTCTTTATTTTCAAATAATAGTTGTATCGGCAGTATGAAAAATTTTTGGAAATCTCATTCAGATTTGCTCTAAAAATCAATTTCACATTTCCAGTCCATTTCTATAATATGAAGAACTATCAATAAGTAAGATAATAATCAAGGTCGCAAAAGATGGGGTGACATATCGCGAGATTTAACTAAGAAATACCGAACAAATTGGATCCGGTGAAAGGAACTACCGGGAAGAGAAATAGAGGTACTCCGAGATCAAAGTGTATGAATACAAATGAAAGAAAGTTACTTAGATGACAGATTGGAGGAGACAACAACAGAGATTGACAAAACTGTGAGAGGAAATGCAGCCTCAATTCAAGAAATGAGCCTTCTAGGCTCGCAGTGCTGATACTATTATGATGATGATCAATCATACCTGATATATTCTTCTATACTTTGAGCTCTTCCATCTGAGTATCCTGTTTCATGTAATCATTTAGTACAAATTTGTAATGGTAATGATCCGTCGTTCCAAGAAGAGACTTGCAGGATCGCCATGTGGTATCAGACGATCATGTTGTAACCAGGTTCTTAACTCAATATGTTTAAGGTTAATGATGAATTGAGTAAGGTATTGATCATGAGTAGATGATGTGATAGCACATAGCGATCCTGCCACTCCTTGCATGAAAAGAAGGCATACCATCATCAATTATCACATGGTGATCCTGGTAGGATCGCATGAAATACATCGGTCTTATCGATATGATATATACGATAGTTTGATGTTCTCAGATTCCGTTAATAAGAAGATAGTTCCGTTTATCATTTTACTAAAAATCACTTATTCACTAAATAATGAAATTATTTGAATCGTTGAACGATTCAGCCTCAGTTATAATTCAATGATATCAAATAGATCTATCGATCATAATATCCATCAATTATCTCCAATATTTATAGCAAATTATTATAAATATGATTACATGAGCACGATATTTGGAATCTCCTTGTAACTTTGTCTAACAACTTTTGACGCTTCTAAGCGTAACCTTGTATATTCAGCATGGAACATACTCCATAATCTGTTACGTCATATTACAATAATACCTGGTGAGCCATCATCTGGAGCCACCTCTGTCTTCTCAAATCCAGTTTTACTCAGGTTGTGATCATATTATTCGTAGTTTAGCTTTCAATATATCTCTACATGCAGATACATTTTACAGGTACCTGTGCAACGGTTTGTAGAGCTCTACAGTCTTCAATCATCGTGATCATCTATTGATATGACATTTTTAGTTTTTGTGTATTACTTGGATGAATAAAATGATTTGATTTGATTCGATTTTGTTATATGACTAGGTCGATGTTTATTTGACCCAGTTATTAGGAATAACAGAAATGTGGTAAATAATGAATTTATGTTATTTAAGATGTGATGACGGCATCCTAGATTACAAATCCATCAATTTCAGTAGTCTCCTCCTATCCATTTCTCCACCGTCAAGTATTTATATACCAAACGGTGTATTCTCGATTGAGTTCGTCTTTGCGAATATCGTCTGAAGTGGACGTATTTTGCAGTATTTCAGTTCATCATTATAAGGACTATCAACGATGTAGAAACACCGCTGGGAGAAGTGATGTCAAAGGAGAGGTCGTAGTAGGTACTTATTTTTTGAAAAATTATTCAAACGCCATTTGAGGTGTTGTGTTACTTTGTGGTTCCTTATCATCTACGAGTATGTTCATGTTACAGATCTATAATGCTCGTTGTGCGCCACTGAAGCACTACATGAGAGGGAAACACATAATGATTGGCATTCGAATTGTTCTTGAAAGTTTGGAGGTTATATAGGCATAGGGAAACACCTCACTGGGTGAAGAGTTTCACAACTTCGATGTTCGATTGAAAAATGAAGTATGGGAAGAAGAATGTCGTCAGGTCTCGAGCTTGACAATGAAGGGGCTCGTCTAGTCCGCCTATCTGGAGTCTTCCGCGGTGGAATTACAGACGAGATTTTGAATGAGGACAGACCATGAAAATATCCATAGAAATTGAATCTCTCACATTTCTGTCAATCAGACGAATAGCTCTCTTGTGAATAGAATGCAAGAACTTCAACGTACGTTTGGTTTGAATGTCTGCATCCAATTGACACGAAAGGCGTACTTTTGAACCATCGACGGATAACCCTATATTCCTGTGGCTATTATATAGTGCAAATTTCATGCATGTGTCAATAAATATTCTCTTAGAAGTAGGATGAAAATAGCACATAATAAAAACACATCACCATTAATAATGTAATTTTATTAATAATTCATATGTCACATAATTTAAAACATTATTAACAGACCTGTGGATTTGGAAATGACGTTTCTAACGTTGTCATGTGCATACCGACTGTGATATCGTATGCCGAATCATTGAGCAATCGAATTCTGCAAATTATTTGAGGAATTGCCACGGAACATATACATCAGCTCGAGGCCAAAATGAGGTAGGCATTGACCACAAACATTCCAGTCACAATATTTTGAAGAGACGTTCCACATTCAACATATCAAGTCGTAAATGACCTACGTGACATTGAAATAACACCAATCAAGGTTTTGCTTTCATTCCTTCCAGATGGAATATGTCTGTACAGACAAGAACTAATAATCAATTACGAATCAAATTGTATACATTTGCAGCATTGGGAAACGTTCAGAATCTAATTAGTCTAGGCTATAAGCTTTGAAAATGGAAAAATTTTGTTCAGAAGGTGAAATCTGGGAAAAAAATGCATGATGTTTTATGGACCCCAGAGGTAATTCGTTATACAATAACGATATCCCCTCGCCCCTCTTCACTACCAGAACGTGAAAATTGGCCAATTTCTACCTCTAATATTAGACGTTGTTATATGATTCATCCAAAAAATAAAATTATTGTCCGAAAATGGTATCTATGAAGTTTTTTGGGTCACTGGTCACGAATCCGAGGTCGGTTACCGGCGAAACTCGACAGGGAACCAGAAAATCATGAAAACTCAGCTATTTTTTACTTATTTGTCAAACTTTTAATTTTAGACTTCAAAAATGGTTTCTAGGTGGTTTTATGAATTGCTGAATACCAATCCGAGATCAGTTACCCGGAAAACTTAGCCGGAGATCAAAAAGACCTAAAAGTTTGGCTATTTTCCAGTTATTTTTCCAAGCTTCCTACTTTTTGCCTTCCAGAATGTTTTCTAGACGGTTTTTCGGGTCGCTGATCACGAATCCGAGGAAAGTTGTGCGGAAAATTCATCAGGAGGCCAAAAAAATGGGAAACTTCTTGATTTTTCTGTATTCCGCACAACTGACCTCGTATTTGTGATCAGCGACACATAAGACACCCTAGAAGCCATTTTTGGGGTCGAAAATGAAAAGTTTAAGAGATAAGTGGAGTATAGCCGAATTTTCCGGACTTTCCAGTGTCTGGTCAAGTTTTCCGCATAACTCACTTCGAATTTGTGATCAGCGACCCATAAAACCCCCTAGAAGCCATTTTTGAAGTAGCAAATAAGAAGTTTGGCAAATAAGTGGAAAATAGCGAAATTCTCCCCATTTTCCGGTCTCCGGTCGAGTTTTCGCATAACTGATCTCAGATTTAGATCAGCGATCCATAAAACTTCCTAGAACCCATTTTTGGATTCGAAAATAGAAAGTTTGAAAAATAACTGGAGAATAGCCAAATTCTCCCGATTTTATTGTTTCCGGTTGAGTTTTCCGGGTAACCGACATCATATTTGTGATCAGGGACCCAAAAAACTTTCTTGATGCCATTTTTTAGGCTTTTTTGAATAAATCATATAACGTCTAATATTGGAGGGGTAGAAACGACCCGACTTACCTTTGTGGTATCATGCATTTTTTTTCAGATTACACCTCCTAAACAAAAGTTATTTATTCGGATTGTTTCCTCAGCTTACAGCCGGGACTGAATGACCCTGAAAACTTCAGTTTGATTCGCTCACTGAAGATTTTTGATGAGGTTGTTGCACTTGCTTCATTACAAAAAGTAGAATATGTTCCGATTTCAACTCTATAGGGAACATAGTAGTATTTGAGATTTCGAATGAATTAAAAACTTCACATTTTTTGATCCTCCAAATCGAATACTCTTTGAAGGAATTAAATTTCTGATGTACTCGTACATACACGAAATGGAAGAATCAGCAGCATCCGTGATAGTCTCACGTGGCAATGACGTTCAAAACGTTACAAACGTCGCTTCTTTATTTCCAAGAAAAATGTTCCAAAATTCACCGAAATACTTACTTATAGAGATATATACATTTGCCTAAATAGTCGCGCTGATAATCATTTTGCTAAATCGGAATGGTCATTTCGTTGAACTTTGAAACGGTTCTACACTTTTTGTATATACAATATTTCTGGATAGATTGTCCCTTTGTTAAACACTTATATTTAGAGAGATGTTACATTGGATTCATAACTTCGACGCTTCTGAGTCTTTTGGCACAAGATATAAAATTTCAAGTGAAGTACAAAATTTTATGCGACTTCGCATCGTGGCAGTTATTCACGAAACTGAACGTGAAGAAGATGGAAAATTGATTTACTTTGAAATGAAATAAATTGAATGATTAAATAATAGTTATTTTCCTATCTACTCATTTAATTCAAAGCATCGTGCAAATTTCTATTGACAAAACTCAAAATAATTCATGGAGATCCTGAATATATAACAAGATCAATGATAACGACAGATCTGTGAGAATGTAGAGTTAAGAAGATGATAAGCAGCCTTATTGATTGAAATTATGGATGTTCATTCGATATCACATCCTGAGGACCTTGCTCTTCCCATTATGGAACAGTTTATGAACATTAATTGAAGACTATTGGATAACTTCAAATTCAAGTCTTGGTTGAAGTGAAGTTAACCTATGATAGCTGAGGTAGGTTGGGAAATTTTAGAATTTGACTACCTAGCGGAAAATGTTTGCAATGATGCGAATAACGAAACACTCAGTTTCCTCCCTCTGAAACTTGGTGCCACCCTCTTTTTTTTGCGAAAAAGAGGAACTGCTTTTGCCGGACATGCCGAAAGCATGTGGAAAAGAGTCGCAGGTGCCTTTCGACATGCCCTGCAGCTGACATCTAGAACCTGCACATCCATCACGTTATGGCGATAGACCAAGGTGTGTGTGCCATCTTGGTAAGCTGTCGTAAGTTCCGTGGTCTAGGATGTAAACCCGGCTGACCTTAGGTAGCCGAAGATCAGCCTGGTTGACAAGCCGAGCATTTTGATGTTTCGGTAGAAGATCGGTTGCCAACATGCCGCTTGAGCCTAAGATCTTGCTCCGCGGTATTCATCTGGGCTTCCAGGCAAGAAGGTTGAAGCTCGAAGTTGCCATCTAGTCGGCCTTTTCGACTGATGTGAAACTCGAAACCAAGTTCTTCCGCAGCTTTCTGTGCTGCCTGAACGATGAATACCCCCACTTCGGCCAAATCGTGACTTTTGACAAGGCATAGGGGGGGGGGGGGAACTCCTGAGTATTTCACAAGCTATATATACTCAGAACCACACTTCGATGCAGGCCCTCCAGACTAAGGAGTGCCACACCCTCCCGGTGACGTGGGAGATAAATGGAGGAACAGACGACCTAGAATGCAAATTGTGATGGATATGTATCATTTCTTTGTCGAGTATATGCAGCTCATCGACTATCCATTCCACCACTCCAAAGGAGTGGAGATAGACTGGAACGGCAAGGATATTTGTTTGCAGGCACCTTGTTCTCACTCGAATATTCCGAACACCAAATCTTTCGAATAAGGCTTCTTATTTGCCGCGGAGGGCCACCAAACCAGGGAAGTGTCATACTTACACACTGCTCAATTCTCAGGTATCGATAGGTCTCTCCAGCTTCAAGGTTTTTAAAGATGCTCCCTTCGACAAGTTGCATATTCTAGTACACTTCTGGAGATCGTCTCCTCGTCAAATGAAACACTACGCACTTGTCCAATACAAACTCCATGCCTACGACTCGTATATATTCTTTAAAATTCCAAACTGACCAAACTATTCCATATGTTGAGCTGAACTCCAAACAGTAGTTCCTACGGAAGAGAAGCTACCTTCACTGGGAATTTCATCAAAATCGGTTGAGATTTGATTAAGCTAGCTGAATTTGAATTTTTGTTAAAAAACACGTATATACAGGATGTCCTCGAACTGCGTGGCCAAAATAAAAGCGAAGATTCTTTGATTCGAAAAAAATTTGATGAGCCTTTTTCTTTTTCCTCAAGTGTCTTGTTTAGCCGGTAGAGGGCTTCAAAGTTGCAAAAATAATTTTGTTTTTTCGGTATAACTTGAGAACGTGATAGAAGACTTTCACAATATTCGGCAGGTGAGTTACTGTTAATAATAGCCGTTTTTGACAGTGGAGCACAGAGCCTTAAAGACCATAGAAATGGCTCAAACTTGAGGATGTAATGGGAAAAGTTTCCAGAACTTTTTTGTGGTCAATGTATTTCACTCTATATTTTTTACGTATATAGCTTATTGTGTTTGAAAACTTTTTTATTCTTAGGAAATTTTGATAAAATCAACGGATTAGCTTGAAAAAATTAATTTTTGAGTCTCTGCAATTTTGGCTTACTAATTTTACTTGATTAAAATACCTTAGTTGCCTTTGCTTTTCTAATGTCATTTTGGCATTTGGAGAATTTATTCTGAAAACTGTCAGTTTTTACTTTCCTTTCCGTAAAAATTTTATAAAATTATGGCTCAAAATTTCACTAACACTGAAATGGTTGATATGTTATTGATTTATGGACTTTGTCGTTGCAATGGCCGGAGAAGTGTACAAGTTCATGGGGAAAGATATCCGCACCGCAGAATTCCAAATCGGCAAACCTTTGCTAATATCGAGAGGCGAAAGTGCGAAACTAGCAGATTTGAAGCAAATCGCAGAGAAACTAAACGCAGACGGACAAGAAGGACGTTAGAACTCGAAGAAGAGATACTGGAAGCGGTTGAAACTGAACCTAGGATAAGCACACGACGTTCGGGACTTCGTATTGGAGCGTCAACATTATTAGTTCATAATGTACTGAAAGAGGAACTGTTGTATCCCTATCATATTAAAACAGTTCAAGACTTATTGCCCATGGATCCAGGTCATCGGCTAGACTTCTGTCGGTTTATTGTCCAAAGACAAAACGCAAACCCCAATTTTTGTAGAAGAATTCTGTTCACGGACGAAGCTACTTTCACGAGATGTGGTCTTTTTAACCTCCATAATGAACATTTCTATGCTGATGAAAATCCTCATGAAACGGAAGTTACATATTTTCAGAATCAAACTAAAATCAATGTTTGGGTTGGAATTGTGGATAACTTTATTATTGGTCCTACCGTTAGACCCGATCGATTGAACGGGGAGAGCTACTTGAACTTTTTGGAACAAAGGCTACCTGAACTGTTGAAGACTTGCCCTTACACATTCGTCGTGACCTTTGGCTTATGCATGATGGTGCACCTCCTCAATTCACATTAGCTGTGAGGCGACATTTGAATGCGGAATACCCAGATCGCTGGATAGGTAGAGGACACGATGCACCAGTGAACTGGCCGGCCCGCTTCTCTGATTTGACGCCCTGCGACTTCTTTCTATGGGGCGAAAGTTTATGCAGCTCCAGTAAACACACGGGAGAAATTGTTGCAACGAATTAATCATGAAGCGGATTTATTGAAGAATGATCCTGAAGTACTAGCCAGAGTTCAATTCAATTTCTTGAAACGAATTAATTTGTATATTCAGGAAAATGGACAACATTTCTAACAATTGATGCCTTAGCGATTTCCCAAAAAGTTTTGTTGTTTCTTTCAATTTAGCATTTGTTTTTCCTAAATAATCACATCGTTTCCCCATTTCTATTGTTTTTATTATTCGTGTTTTACCGAGATATTAACCATTTCAGTGTTAGTGAAATTTTGAGCCATAATTTCATAAAATTTGTACGGAAAGCAAAGTGAAAACTGACAGTTTTGAGAATAAATTCTCCAAATGCCAAAATGACATTAGAAAATCAGAGGCAACTAAGGTAAAATTAGTAAGCCAAAATTGCAGAAACTCGAAAATTAATTTTTTCAAAAGTTTTCAAATTAGATAAGCTATCTACGTAAAAAATATCGGGTGAATTACATTGACCACAAAAAAGTTCTGGACACTTTTCCCGTTACATCCTCAAGTTTGAGCCATTTCTATGGTCTCCAAGGCTCTGTGCTCCACTTTCGAAAACGACTATCATTGACAGTAACTCACCTGCCAAATATTGTGAAAGTCCTCCATCACGTTCTCATGTTATACCGAAAAAACAAAATTATTTTTGCAACTTCGAAGCCCTCTACCTGCTAAACAAGACACTTAAGGCAAAAGTAAAAACGCTCATCGAATTTTTTTCGAGTCAAAGAATCTTCGGTTCCATTTTGGCCACGCAGTTCTAGGACATCCTGTATATATATACATATTGCTACATATTGCGGGAGGGGGAATAGACATAACCTCACACAAAGGTAACTATAGGTTCTTTAGACATTGATAATGAAATGGTTATATTTTTGTATTCTAGCTAGTAGTATAAGGGGTGAAAAATAGTCAAAATGTAAAACCTTTTCATCGCAAATAAAAGAGGGTTGCACCAATTCTCAGAGGGAGGAATCTGTGGGTTTTGTTACGCATCATCAGAACATTTTTTGTTAGGTCGCTAGTAACATTCAAACATTTTTCCAACCAATCAGTACATTGACTCCACTATTAGAGAAAGTGGAGTGAACGGAAATCTTGGAAACGCTGAACTGTGACGTATCTGCAATTTCTTTGGAGCGGATCATCACTATCTTCCATCGTTGTCTTACGAAATTTCTCCTTGTAGTTATTTTCAGCAAACTATCGATTTCAGAATCTTCAGGAGTTAATTTTATGGATGGAAACATTTGCTAGTTTGTTCAAGTCAGGATAAATAACTTTCAATTCTTTGTTCAGATTCACAAGTAGATTCGTTTATAGATTCATTCAGTTTAATTTCATTTGAGTATTGAGTAATTTAGAGCTAGTTTTCCATGCAATACGTATAATAAGTTTTGTAAGATAAATTGAATAGAATGTACTGTTAGGTGATGAAAATTAATTCTCAACTTCACTTCACACCGTAGCTAGTACTAACCTACTATCAAAAAGCTAACCTGGTATATAACTTTATTAATAATCTTAAAATAGATGGTTATTGGAATTTTGCCTAATTGAGTTTAATCCATCGAGGGATCGAATGATAAGCTGGTAGAAAGTCTAATCATAGATTTAACAATACAGAATTATTGAATATTTGTTGGTTTTTGAAAAGCATATCTGACTTCTCTTATTTGTTAATCTATAGGGATTCTAGCATATTTGATTAACTTCTCTCATATTGAATGTGTGAAATCTTGAGATTATCATTAAATAATATATAAAAATTCTCGGGAAATAGGTCACAATAACACTTTGTTTTAACTATTCGTCTTTACGTACGTTTCGGTCTCACGACCATCATCAGAAGACTCACTATGTCTAAAAAGGGGGTTTATTAAAACTAATTATAAAACAAGCGTCCAAATCGCACAATTTAACTTCAATTAAAAGAGCCCACGCCGTCGAAACGAACAGAACCACGAATAATCGAAATTGTATCGTCAGAATTGATGTATAAAAATTATTTTTTGTAGTAAGAATCCGCTATTCAGTAATATTATTACTTACTACTTACTATTATATAATTTTTATACATCAATTCTGACGATACAATTTCGATTATTCGTGGTTCTGTTCGTTTCGACGGCGTGGGCTCTTTTAATTGAAGTTAAATTGTGCGATTTGGACGCTTGTTTTATAATTAGTTTTAATAAACCCCCTTTTTAGACATAGTGAGTCTTCTGATGATGGTCGTGAGACCGAAACGTACGTAAAGACGAATAGTTAAAACAAAGTGTTATTGTGACCTATTTCCCGAGAATTTTTATATATAATTCATACTGGGTCAAGAATCTTATTATTATCATTAAAGTTAAATGACGAGCAAACGCGTAAACCGCAAAGCTGCCACTTTTTTATATAATATTGGATCATCTATACTAATTGGCAGTGGAAATATGTCCCAATATTGTTCAACTTGTTTAAACGAATCAAAGAACCGAAAAAAAAATTCTTGATGCTCTCTACATTCCCATAGAATTTGAAATGAACGATGCTGTCAAAGAAACATTCATACATATAACATTTACAACTTTCATGATAACTATGTACAATGTAGGAATTTAGCCTCAATGGGCCGACTGACTTAACTAAATTTGAGTGTTGAAAAAATAGTTACACTGTGTTTTATTAGTCGGACGAAATTTTGAGCACTAATCGCATTATCACACTCTCATTTCACTCATGGCCGCCTGCGGTACCCTCATGTTCCCTTTGTTACCACCAGCGATATTGTTCGGCAGTAACGGTTGATTTTCGGGAGGACTCAACGCTCTTGGTGGCGGCGGCGGCCTTGGCACGTTCATGGGGATGATGGGATTGCCGTTGGGCGGCTGACACATGCCTTGTTGCAATTCCGCTATCACGCAAGCCGTGTTGTTCATGATCGAGACGTTTTTGGGAAGCGTCATACAGCCCTGGTTGTAACTCTGCACGTTGCCCGAAGCGTTTTTCGGCAATGTCCGGCAGTTTTGTTGCATCATCACGTTGGGACTCGGCGGTGGAGCTTTCAGCGTGTTAGGTAGTTGCAACGTTGGACGTAGATGTTGTTGGACTTTGTTCATGGCGTGCATGTCTTGTTGAGTGCTAGCAGCTAGAATCATGGCGGAGGTATCCTGTTCCACGTCCACTATGATATTGGAACTTTGCGACGGTCCCAAGTGATAATGACTATGCTTCGAA
Organism: Endomychus coccineus; assembly: GCA_958510875.1. Lineage (NCBI taxonomy): Eukaryota > Metazoa > Arthropoda > Insecta > Coleoptera > Endomychidae > Endomychus > Endomychus coccineus. The sequence continues at coordinate 3,887,951 of OY294069.1, read as the reverse complement.
ATTGTTTCGAAATTTGCCTGGTTTCTGTTTTGTTGTTGCTGCAAGGATTTCACTTCGAGTCTCGTTTTGTCACGTTGGTAATATACTCCGGCGAATATCAAAACGTTGAGTATCAACAAAGAACAACCTATGGCGATTGTGACACTCAAAGCAGTGCTGTAAGCCGCGTAACCTGCAGCTTCTAAACTGGCTAGTGGGTCTGTCGCGTTATTTTGGTTTTGGAACGACTGATGATTGAAATTGTTCGTGGAAACTACGTTGACACAAGTGGTTACGATGGTGTCTATAGTTGTTGGTGCGTCTAGAGTTGCTAACGTGGAGTTGGGTCTTCTGCCTATCAGTTGTATCGTGGGATCGTAATAACTGACCCTGGAGAGAGGATCAGGTCGTACGGGACCGTCGTATAGTTCTGCATTGTTGTGGTTCCTGAAGAGGTTGTGTCGGGCCACCACGTCCTCCATTCCGGCTCGATGAAGTTCGGGAATGAGTCTCAACCATACGCTGAGTTGATGGGCTCGGAAGTGATTCTTCATCCTCGGTTTCATACCTGAAACAATAATATTTTCTGGATTACTAACCAATTTTAATGGAAATTCTTTATTGTTCAATCAATTCCGGTACATCAGTTCAGAACTAGCTCCGAAGATGTCGTAGTGTTGAACAAAACATTTGCTAGCATAATTTCAGACCTTCTAGTATATATTTGTTCACTATAATGACTTTAACGAACTGTTAAGGACTGATAAAAGGTCACCATTGTTAAGTAAACGATTCAGTGATATCTACAACTGGCGAGGGATCGCCATGTAAAGGACCAGATCTTGAGAATTGTACTTGTTGATAAATAAATCTATTCTTATGTATCGGCCGAAATCTAGTCAACGACAACTTTATAATCCTTTAAATATTATCATAATTACGTTTGGTATGATATAGAGTTGCCGATTGACTAGATATTTTGGAAATCTTTTGTTAATAGACGACATGCCTGCGGGTAGTCCCATCACAATCATTCATCTCATTTTCATCATGCATCATCTTGCTTTAAATCGGCATAATATCCAATTCAACATCAATAAAGACCATCTGATGTCTTTTCTTTCGAAAACCGGTTTTAATCAACGTATGCGTTTCATTGATTCAATGAGCTATTACAAGTTTAATATGGTTGCAGTATACGTGGCAGCTAGTTCACGGATTAATATACATGTGAGTATGTGAGATGCCTGAACTACCCAACATAGCAGATTTCCTGGTAGAATAACGACATCGATGTAATTATTATCTGAACCGGTGGGTAATATTCTGATACCCGTTCTACATGTAAACACTTCCTATATCTATTATTACCTTGTGTCGCATTGAGAGATTCATGTAATCTTATGCTCATCTATCATAGTTCCGCCAGCCGTACTAGAGTATGTACATTGTTGTCGATTTAGTTCTAATTATGCATTATGATATAATATTAATAATAATAATGAGTTTATTTGCAGAAAAGTATGAAGTTTATCATATAAATTGAGATAATTTGCATTAAAACTTAATACAGATTTAAGTTACAAGTTAAAGAACAATAATTTTAAAAGATATTGGGTGCTTCATATTTAGCCGGAATATTTTTTTAAATTTAAGTGTCGCGTGTTACCCTTTTTTCTATCCTAACGTATAAGAAACTATTATATTATTGTTTTGAATTATTGAATTCATTTTTAGGAGTCGCTACCATCGAATGAGAAAAAAAACACATTCGAATAAACTTTTTATTCAATAAGAAAATGTATGTTGAACAAAAGAAACAACTATTACTGAAAAAATATGTACTTCATGTTAACAATGTAGTTTTCTTCGTAACAAGGTTAATCCCCTCTCATTCACAACACCTCGAATATATCAAATTGCATTTTTTGACCTCCTTTTTTTTTGTTGAGAGATAGTTGAAACTCTTTATGAGAACCTTATGGACCTGTAACATCCCATAAGGTAGTGTGGGAGTTCCTGAGTCCGAATGTATACAAATATAGCCAAGAAACCAGGGGAGTCTCGATGACACTTAGGCCTGAAGGCTAATTATATTTTGCCTCATAACTTTCTCGGGCCATCGAAAAAATTCCATCGTCGTTGAAATTCGAACCCGCAACTTGAAGCCACAGTGATTAGAAGATTTTAGGCAAAATTGTCAAGATACAAAAAGAGCTTAGAACCAAACTTCACATAATATGAGTATATATATATGGTCACTCTTCAACCCCTTAACACTCTAGGAGTGTCAACATCCCTACTTTATAGGTTGGTGAGCAGGACTTCTGCACGAAAATAGTAAAATATTATATAAAAACATATGTAAAATATTCTTAAAGAATATGCCTTCTCTTTGCGCCTCCTCAGATAGGGTTGCAAAATGTGGAGAGTGTAGCAACTTGCAAAATCGATAGTTATAAGATGAAATTGAAGAACTAATTTATGATATTTCATTACTAAAGATATGTGCCAAATTATTATCATGATACATAATATAAATTATCGTGTATTAAGTTATTTCAATAATATGAATGATTTTGCGTGGTCACTTCCTAACCCCCTCCATCCTTAGAGGGTGAACATCCCTATACTTAAGATGGATTAATGAGCAGAATTCCTGCATTAAAATAGCGAAATGCTATATAGAAACATATGAATTATTTTTGAAGACTATGCCTTCTTTTTGCACCCCGTCAGTTAGGGCTGGAAGGGGAGGGTATTGTGGTGAATTGCAAAATCGAGATATGAGATGAATTGGAGATCAGTTCTTCAAATTCATTTGATATATCGATTTTACAAGTCACTACACTCCTCATCCCTTACAGTTTCATCTGAAGACATATACTTCAAAAATATTTTTCATCTGTTGTTATATAACATTTCCCTGTTTTGTATGTAGAAATCCTGCTTACTAACCTACGAAGATGGCATGTTCGCCCTCGTAGGGTGCAAAAGAGGTTGAAAAGTGACCATATACTTATATTATGTTAAATTTGATACTGGACAATTTTGTCTAAAGCCAATATCTTGGCCACAAGATGCAGTTTAATATATTCGAGGTGAGTTTAAGTGGAGGGGGGTCTTCAGTGATATTGAAAATAAATAGTCAATTTCAACTTGAATCTGGAACACTTTTTGTATTGTGAAATTTTTATCCAAAACAAAAAGCCTGGCTGCAAATTGCAATTTTAGATATGCAGCTGGAGGTAGCTAATAGGTAGGCTAGGGGAAACTTGATGAGTAGTATTATAATATGAGTATTCTCTACAAAATTGAATTCAAAACACTTTTTGACCTCTCTAAACTCAACAGTTACGCTGCAAAATACATGTTTATATCTTAATCCGTCATTTTGTAGCCACCATTTTCAAATTTTGATTGATCAGCGACCCCCCAAACCTCCTGTACGTAAATTTGAAGCTATTCTGTCGAGAACTCAGCGAGAAAAAAAATGTGGCTGCTACCAACCCTTGTAGCAAATAGAGGGGTGCGACGAATAAAATCTGGAGCGAAAGATTCTTTATTGGTTAAAAAATAAAGCGAACGCCAAAGGTTTCATGAAAATCCATATACATAGAAAAAAAGTAGAGGTCTGAATCATTTTATGCATTAATTTTCTCTACTGCTATTAGAGAATCCATCGGAAAATGAAGAAAATACATCTTCCCAGTTGACATAAAATCGATGCACCCTCAGAGACTGACTCAGTTTTATCAACAAATAAATCAGCGGATGTTGAATATAACAAATGAAATAATTAATCCGCAAGTCTCTCAATAGATGGCAGCCAAATTGCGGTGTTGGGGAACAAGCGCGTTTTAAATAGGACCGATAACGCCGTGTTTTCAGTGCTCTGAAAAGAAGCGGAGAGAAGCGAGATCGCGACATTGACAAAGAGAGATGGCGCGTGGCTGATCCTAGGAGACTGCAGATTTATAACCAGAGTGCGATCATTTCATTCGCATACATCTCGGATATCCTTAGACATTTGCGCCAGGCACGTCACGAAGAACAGTAATTACCGGCGCGCAAGATGGCGCTACTGCTTGTCATCATAGATCATAAGTGGTGTAAGTTCGGAATCGAGTTACTTTCAGATACCGTCCTAAAATTGGTTTGCTTTAATTTGGTATCGATTCCCGCGTCTGAGTCTCGCCACGGAAAGTATAGTTGCTTTTCGTGTCTCTTCTGTAAATTGAACAATAATTCACCGGTAGACAGTTGATATCCGGCTAAAGCTTCGATTTTTACAGATACCTATGTTTCAAATATTCAGTTGGAAACTGGGATTCCTCCACATGAGTTATGCTTCAACTCGTCATCTTCGATCTATCAGAACCGCAATCGATATAAAATAGAATATTCATCAGTTCATTCAGTTTGTCAATAACAACAACTAGTTATATTCGACGAAAATACTCGAAATCTCGAGTAAATACAACATTCAAAATTGTTCTGAATGAGGAAAATATTCAAACACAAGAATAAATTAGCCTCAGAAATAAGAGCATACAAAATTTCTTATTATGTCATAGTTATACCTTGACGATAGTGATCTGGTATTATCATGTTTTTTCTTCTCCAGAACAATGCGCATCTACACCTTTCTGTTATATGCGGCATTAATGTGATGATACTCAGTTGAAATATTCATCATTTTGTATCAATTAGTATTTTTTTAAATCTTTAATACATGTGTATTATAGTTAACGTGTATATAATGATGATGATGATAAAAAGTGATACAGTTTGATATAATAATCCAGAAATATTAGAGAAAGTACAACACGAATAAGCATACAATTCAACAATAACGTAATACTTTTTCAGTCATAATCATGTGATTGAAACGTATATCTTCAATAAGTCCTAAATTATGTATATTCCGAAAATTACTCTATTTGTTCAATCGCTCAGATGTTATATCAGCAAGATATTCATTGAGGTTGATACAAAGTGCACCATATGTGTAATAATGCACCGTGAGCAAGGTTGGCTTATTATTGATACATCATCCATGCCATCATCGATACGATTGAATGTTATAGAATGACGTATCAATATCAATGAATAATGATAAGGAAGGGGGAGTATCTATAGTTCAGGATAGAGCTATCATAGGCAGAATAGAAGAGATTATCAGAGTTCATTATTTGAAGTTAGGATATCATGAATCATGATTAACCGGTGACGAATTAGTTCTTAGTTATGAACCATTATCCATATGTGTGAGTGTTCCCAATGAACCATCGACCAAAAGCTCCAAAGAACCTGACACCTGACAATCATGGGATATTATAGGTTATTATTTGGCGATCCCGGCACGATCGCCATATAATATCTCGCTTTTGCCGAATTTCAGCTTTAGTGAATTATTACCATAAGAATATTAATTTATTATGTAAGATTTTCCTTCTTTGAGAAATTCGAAGAGCAGATAAAGCCACGATTATAAATCATCTAACCCGCGGCACTGCCTCGAAGAATGGAAGAACAACCACTCAAATAAGGAGTAACTGTTCGAAGTTGAAGTTATCATCAACAACATATAAAAATTGGAACACTAACTCGTCAACAGTTCAACAAACTAACCTGCAATGATCTTTCCGCATGGAGTTTCGTATATCAAAATTAAATTCCGAATATTACTCTATTTGTTCAATTATTCACATGTTATATCAACAAGTTACATAATCAGGTTGATATAACATAAAAAGAGAACCACATGTGTAATAATGCATCGTAAGCAAGGTTAGCTTATTTTTGCTACATCATCCATGTCAAATTCGATATGAATGAATGTTATGGGATGACGTATCAACATCAATCTATAAGGATAAGGAAAGAGAAGTATACATATATCAGGATAGAGTTATCATGAGCAATTAGAATTAGAATCAAAGTTAATTATCACAAGTTGAGATATCATAAATCATCATCAACCAGTGATGAATAAGTTTTTAGTGTCCAATAAACCGATGAAACCGATGGTATAATTTTGCATCTTATTATACCATCATCAATCACAACCTCTATAGAACCTGGACCTACCATAACTTCACAGAATATTTTAATTTGACTATAGCCATGATTAAATAAAAAAAAATATCTCACGAAGAAAACTTGTTGTGAGCTGTGGGGGTATCCTTTCAATTCATTTTCAATTACATAATACATAACATTGAAAGAAGATCACATAGATAAAGTGACAAGTGACAATAGATAATGTAAGAAACAGTGAAGTGAAATGAAATGAGAATTAAAAGAAATGATAAATAAATATATGACACACATGTTCATATATACTGGTACAGATAATAATATCTATACATACGTATACTCTCATATATACAAGTACATTCATCAAGTATAATATTGAATAAATTAACCTACTGCATGTTACAGTAGTTACCCAGTAATATTAATCGTATTTGTTGTATTCCCTATAGACAATTATTTATAGTGGTTGAGGGTGTTTGTTTTTTGTTTGAGGTGTTATAGTGTATCAACAGTGTTAACTCTTTCGAAGCTCATATCTCAAATTGAGATGAGTTGAATTTCTGACAATTTTCTGATAACGTTGTGTGACGAAATTGGTTCACAAGTTGATTAAAATCTTACCTAAGCATGTATAAACTGAAAACTAAGATCGGAGAATATTAACCAACAACGGAATCAGATGAATTTGGTGTTATCGTATTCTGGAAATGATGGAAGTTCGAATGGAAAAGGTACGGTCAGTGCGTTCGTAAATAATGAGTCTGTCAATTCGAATCATTTAACCATTGAAAAAACCATATAATTGAACATGAATACAACACAGTTGGTCGAATAAGTCTCAATTTCTGCGTCGCAGCGCATCGCAGCAAGAACTCTAATTATCGTGATAGTTTAATTTGATTGTGGTTAGACGATTACCATTTTAACGATGATGTAGCAAAAACCTTCCACTATTTCTCATACCCCATTGACTTAATGACGTCTATTAGATAGACGATCTCTCTTTTTGTAGGAGAGCGTTGAATCCTCTCAGACTGCTTGAAATGCAGAATGCATATCGCCAGTTCATATAAACCATGAAAACGTTCGTAGTTGAGTCGTATTTTTAGATAGACCATTATTGGAAAGCATCAATCACAAGTACGAGTTAACGATTTAGTATGTCTCTATGTATTTTACAAAAGATGCAATCCCTCAATTGCTTCAGGCGGAATGGAACTATCTCAATCATGATATCGTTTAATGGCAATGTTGTTCCTGCTTCTCACTCAAAAATAGAGCTAATGAAAAAACTGTCGGACAAAGTCAGTCAACCTTGACGGCAATCTATATAAAATTATCGAAAACTGTTGTGAAGTAGAAAAGGGTCTTAACGTTGGGCGGTTTGCCCTAACCTGACCCGTGGTCCTGGTGAACGTGTAGGGGATGGGGAACATATCACTTATAAAAGAGTCACTTTACTTAATTGTAGTGCTCGACGCCATTACGACATAATGCCTCGCTCTACATAATAATAGTACAGTCTTACATCAATATCTTATATGAATAATTATGATATAACTATATGTAACTGAATATGAATGTCCTACATAACTATATATATTATAATCTAACTGTGATGTTTATGTTATTGTTCTACATACTTTAGTCTTTAGCATATACATCGATTCCTCAATAACTACCTCGAGATACCCTGTTCTGTGTGTCAAGGTTATCTTGGGCTAAACAATGTGTAATAGTCAACATGTTGTTAGTGGGTCAGTTATGAGTTATCAATATATGCTTAATAACATTACTTAATAAGAATAAGGTCGAATTCTATAACTTGAGGTTTTTAGGTAATCTCGTATAGGAATGGATGATTCCTATACTACACTGTGTAAGATATGCCTGTATTTGTGAATCATCATACCGTGGAGAAGTTTCGGCGAGGATATCTGAGACCAATTCAAAGTTGTTACACGTGATCCAATTTCGGAATCAGTTCTGCCAACAACTGTCGATCAAGTTTGCAGTTCCTGCGTGTGAGTAATTTCAATTTAAGGCAATGGCCACTTGATGCTGTCAACTGGTAAGATATCGCGACAATATGGAATCTGCTTCGTCACGTAGTTCATTGTTCCAGTTTCCGGTTTATGCTCACGGAATTTAGCTTGTCACCAATTCATTCTAACAAATTTTCGAGGGATGTTCTGTAAATTCCTCGATTTCGATTAGATTCGGAGCGATTGGATGTACATTATCGGTTCAAAGTAGACTGATATCTCCAGAAAACATACAAGATGTTATTCCAATAGATTACAGATACGCGTCCTTGAAGTGGTAGAAATTGGATTCCTTATTAGGTCCGTTAATTAGCCTTTAATGCGCCTTCAATTGTACAAGCGCCTGTTCATAATTCTGCTGACTATGCTTTACCTATTTCATAGACACAGAAACAGGGATTGGTCAATGAGCCCTCACGAAGCAATAGATAATACATTACTCTGTGAGCTATCAATAGTACGAATGAACACTACACTGCATCATCTTAGATCAGAGATACAGGTTCAAGGTGTCATTTTTCATTTTCAAATGTGAAATTTACCGGCAATCATGGTTCACGAACTATGGTCGCCAGGTGTGTGATGACTCCACTCTTTTCCTACTCGAGAGAAATTAATCATCTCAGGATTGATGTGTTAGAGATACAGGTTTGAGGTATATCTATTATTTTTCAAATGCCGAATTTACCGGCTATCGTAGTTCACGAGCTATGGTCACCGGGTGTGTGATGACCTCACTATATTCCTATTTGTCATCTTGGAGTTGATGTGTTAAATATACAGGTTTGGGGTATTATTGTTTTTCAAACGTTCCACATTAGAAGGGGCGTATTTATGTATGTCTCAGTAGGGATCTCGGAAACGAATGTAAGCGAACAGAATGGCAACCGATAAACCTTCAAATGATCAACGGAAATCAACTGAAGGCAATCACACGTTCAACTAACTGGTCATAAGAATTAAGGGGAACACAAGTTCCTCCACATATTGGCTTCTTCAGGTAGCCAATGGTACCATTTTTAACCTGAAGAAGTCACTGTGTGCCGAAAGATGTTGAGTTTTATTATATTTTCATTTTGGAATTTTTGTACAATGTGTGATCCGGCGTAGTAATCATTTGTAATATAATATATTTCCAATAAGTGAAGGGACAAGGCTATTTATTCATCGATGATACTGTGATACGATTTGCGACGAGGATCCTAACAGAAATCCTCGACGAGGAGTGAAGCTAACAAAAGTTTGGCACCCGAGAAATAAAACGTATCTTGTAGTAAGTAAACAACAACAAAAGGCACGTAACGAATGACGCCCATGAACAGGGACAATTGAAAATTGATCCAGGGAAATATTCTTTCTACTAGGTTCTTTTGCGTAACCGCGCGTCAGATGACAAGGCAAGCTTTACGAAATCAACGTCTGGGACACTGAGTAATCCTCAGGAATTTCCGTTGAGCATTGAAGATTTTCAACTGGAACATATTCACCCACTATGTTAGAGAAACTATAGTCACATTTATTTATCAAACTACTGAAAATCGAACTTTTAATAACTATTTTCATCACGTGATGGGTGATCCTATTCAACAATCGAAGTATCTGTAAAATACATTGCGACTATCTGAAGCTGATAATGATTGCGATTGAACTTCATACAACTCGCCTTTGATTTCTTCCTTTATTTTGCCTTTATAACTCGGTTTTATTCAATGTGCGAAAATGACGAAAGTAATTTGCTTGAATTGATGGTTATAATGGATCTGCATATTGAATAAAACTGAATATCCAACAGTAGCCTGTGTAAAGATGGATTTAGTTTGTAGATTTTCGCGGACAACGATTATTGTTATATTTTGGTTCCCTGTTGTATTCCGTGTCATTATGACACTAATATAAAAGTATTGTTTACACATATTGACAGATGGCACTGATCTTTCAGAATGAAAGGAGCACATTTGAGTCAATTATCAATTGTATTTCATGTATCACATGCAATTTTGTTTCGTAGCATTGAGTTGGACAAACTCTACACTATGATCGTTCGATGTTAGTCCCTAAGCTCATTGTTCTAGTATGAGTAAAGAGAAGAAATGAAACTCTGAATTCCTGTAAGCTTCTATTCGTATATTGAACTTTGAAATTGGATAACGAGATACTCTTACATAACATTCTCGAGAGAAATGAATGGAAGGATCTTCCAGATCATGAATAGGCTCACAAGAACGAAATAAATCAATGTGATTGTCACCTGAGACCAAAAGTCCATCAAATGTTCTCAATCAAGGTGTGCTTAGAGAGGAATACAGCTTTGGAGCTTTGGGAACGTACTGCTACTCGTTTCTCGAGCTTTACTTTCCGATTTAACCATTTCTTCATGACCCGACCCGTAAGTAAACCTTATGAAAATTTTATATTCCTTGTTATTAGTGGATTTTATTCAGAAAAAGATATCAAACCACAGTGAACTAACGGTGTGCCACTTATTCCACTCGAAAATTTGTTGTTTGATATTACAAGTCACCTTTATCCTTTGATGATCGTAAATGAATATAAGGTGGTACATAGTGCATTGAAGTAAATAGTACTGTTTCAGAGACTCTGAATAAATATGTATCATCAACAGATAAGTACTTATTTGAACGTAAATTGTCATGAAACTCCGTTTCACGAGAACATGTTATTCACATTATTTACAGAGAGGTTGATTCGAATAAGTTCGAATGTCTCATTGAAGTGAGAGGGGGTGATTCAATTTTCAATTTCCACCGATAGGTGTTCTAAATGAACAATCAACGACTGAAATATCTTGTCAAAGGGATGAAATAATTAGGATAAAGTTAAATTAAAAACATGAATATCCATTCATAAGCCAATCTGTCACCATTCACTCCATTCCGTCGTTAATGAACCAATCCGAAGTAACTATTATTTATTTAAACCATTACGTTCTATTTCTATGAATGGAATCGAGATCATATCGTCAAACCACTTGACGTACGATATTTAAATTATATCGTATTCTATTTCGAAACATTCCAAATTAAACTTGAAAACAAGCTAACCTGACCTAACCAACAAATTCCTGTTCTTACAGACAGGGAGATTTATTGGAGTTAAATCCGTGAATTGTGTTCGCTTTTTTATTTCTTCATGAAGGGAATGGGGTCCGGATGTCCCAATGAACTGGCCATCAGAATCATCACACATGATACCAATTTTTGCGAGAAACATCCATAGCTACTGTTTGTGTCTGTATATTAGAATGGACCTGTGGATTTTCTATTCATTCATTGATGCATCATATATTGGGTAAACATGAAGAAAAATATCAATATATCATATGAAATATCAAAATATAAAACATCATCTCTTAGAACCAAATATATTATTACAAGGAGAACTGTTCTTATTTAGAACAAGGATTATTAGATAGTAGTAAAGTTCCACTACAATTGGTGACCTCAATGTGATTTGAACACCCGATAGAACTCGCACTCGATAGAAGCCCACATTCGACAAAAAATCCACATCAAGAAGTAGTATTTGACCATACCAACTTCAAAGAAAGATTTTATATTTACAATATCAAGGTTTCTTTTAACGTGAGTATTTCACCATAGTTTTCTCCAGATACTCAATTATGTATCTCCAAACTTGGACTTTCTTTCATCATGAGTGTTCAAGATATAGTGGAACAGGCTGCAATATCTTTGAAAGTACCTCTAAGTGGCCAACAACACCATACGCTTGATTAATTCAAGCTAAAATTCAATTTGCTCTTGAGACAATCACTTCATAAACATACGAAATATCTGTATGTCATTATGTCAATACCGCAAGAGAAAATCATATCCGTCTTAGATATTTAACAAAATTCTCCGGCTTATGAACCATATTTCATTCTTTGAAAAACAGCGAAGCGAAGACGGAAAACTTGTTACCATCTTCGGATGAAAATGATGAGTAAGCCCAAATAAAGGCTGACCTTTGGGAAACACTCGGAGGAAACTACTAATAAAGCGATGAGGGCCCCGTGGACCTGTCGTCGTACAGTCGGAAGAGCCTGGGGACTCACACCATGGATGATGCACTGGGTGTACATCACCTTAGTGAGACCCATTGCAACATACGCTGCAATCGTGTGGTGGCCAAAAACAAGAATGGAAGTATACCAGCATTCCCTGAACAGAGTTCAGAGGCTGGCGTGCTTTGGAATAACAGATGCAATGTCAACCACCCCAACGGCTGCGATGGAAAAGCCGTTGGGTTTGGGAAGGAGCGTACCGCTTTGATTTTATCGAACAAGGAAAGAACGACCAAAAAGCCGAAGCATTGTCGGGTTGCTTGGATCGCCTGGGCCATTGTGGATGAGATCCGAATGGATCAAGGTTCACAGCACTTCCATGCTGTTCACGATTCAAATCTTGAAGGGGTGAGAGAACACTGGGAAATCCTCATATGATACCAGGGGATTCCGTATGACTTACCGAACGCACCAAGACCGAAAAAAGTACAGGGGTGCTGGAATAGTCGAGACAACGGACCAAGGAAAAATATTTTTTTTGAACCTAGGAACACTTGCGACAGAATTCCAAGTGAAAATATAAGCAATTACAACATGTCCCCGAATTATGAGAAAGAGAGCCTATGAGAATAGACAAATTACAATCATAACGATCAACCTAAGAGTGCTCATGCTGCAGCGAAATCAGTGCTCCAAAAATGGCTTGAGACAGAGCACCGTCTCTATTGGAGGGAACTGCCCCGTATGTCGTACTCCAATGAACTGATAGGCGATCTTCAGCGCAGCAACGAGTGGAAAATCTACTGACGTTCAGACCTTCCAAGATTATGTCACGTTTTCACTAACCACGGAGTAGATCATCAAGTCGTCATAGACAAACAAATCCAAATCAAAATTTCCCGAATAATACATACTGTTGGTATCACTCCAAATTCGGACTTCAAGCATGAAACATTGTCAAACTTTGTTCTTATAACAATCAATTCATTCAATAGAGTTAATGAACCACTATATAGACCTAACCTGCTGGGAATAACTAAAATGGCGGGATATCGAATATGGGATTGTGCAGGAATATTAAGAGGGGCTAACAAGCTTCTTTCCACAGAACCTTTACAACATTCATTGAAGATTCAACTTATCTGGTTGATATGAAGCCATCCCTCCGTTGGAACTGTTATCGATCAATCAAACAAGTTTGAAATATGAGAGAGAATACCGCAGGGGTTAGTATTGGGGCCCCTTTTGTATGTAGTATATACGAATGACTTCCCTGATTATCTGCTGGAAAGTTCTGAATAGTTTGCTGATGACACGTCGATTACACTTTCAGTTTCTCCATCTGATGCACTCAACGTGAGGGTTTTTGAAACTCTATGAAGGGCAAATAGTTGGTTCTCTGACAATAATTCGAAAATAAACTGTGATAAAACACAGTTAGTGCAATTCAGTTATCAATCGAACAAGGAAATTATATTTAACAACTCTGTAGACCCTCAAATCTGTGCGGTATTGTCCTTTTCGGGCTATTATCCCTAATTCAAGACTTGACTGGTCCATGCAGATTGACAATTGAGCGAAATCTCTATCGAAGCATCGTTTTTCCCTATTAACTATTCCAGTACTAGTAAATATTCAAGCCTGTATGACTGCCTATCATGCTTATGTCCAGTCTACTCTAAAGTATGAAATAGTTTTTTGGGGCAACTCGGGTGACGTTCAGAGGGTGTTCGCTCTTCGAAAAAGATGTGTTAGATGTATATTCAAATTGCCTCAGAGAGAAAGCTGTAAACAGTATTTTGTTGGGCATGCAATACTTACCTTACATAATTTATATATTCCTGAGGCAGTTTGCAAAAATCGAGAAATATCCAGAGACTACTCACAGAAGCACGATCATGGCACAAGATATGAAAATAACTATAAGTGCAACAAATTGAACTATACGTATCTACAAAAAAAATTTTGGGTCCACTTTCCTGAAATTATTCAATAAATTGCCTTCATCACTGCAAGAACTGCCTACTCTAATCTTGAAAAACAAGTTGAAGGAAATACTCATTCAGGAAGCATACTATACGCCTAATGATTATTCTACTGATCGCCATTTAGATATTCTTTGAAATGTTTCTCATGTTCCATAAAGTATGCTATTGCATATCTGTGAAATAATTCTACTAATTTCCATTATTGAATGTTTCATTTCATTGCAGTATTATGTTTTAACTATATTTTGACTATTTAACTGTTATCTGACGTGTTCTACGCCACTTGAAAGCATATCATGGAAGCTTGAACGAATAAATGATCTATCTATCTATTAATACAGGCATCATATGTTGAGCATATTTTGATAATAATTGTAGCTGCAAAGCTGAATGTAAACGTATCGTCTTGAATACAGATTACGAATAGTTCAAGCCCCTAACCTTTGAAATCATCAAGAGTTTAATAAGGCGATTATCTCCGCAGATAAGTAAGCGAACCACCGATAGATGGGGTGTTAGGAATCCACCGCCGTGTAGAAACTAGAGAGAGGCTAATGGCTAACAAATCAAGCATGAAATGACGTCGGCTTCTTCTTCTATCCTCTGCACTTACTAAATCCTCTTGGGCGTTTAACGAATCCGTCTTAGACATCCACTTCAATCATGAATATTTTAAATCCAATCATTCCTCAGTTCACGACCTTGCGTTAACTTCGAGCCCTAACGACCACAGGTAGTGCCAAGGCCAGTATTGAATAATTCATGCGAATTGTGCTTCCTTGCTGTTGTAACTACCAATCAGTTCAACTCTATAAGCTAGTAATAGATTTGGAGAATAATGATCTATCTCCATAATATTATTTCATAAGAATTCAAAATTCTGTTTAACTTCAAGTGAAACTGAACCAATATTTAAGTAATTGGAAAATGTGTTTTAATAAGAATTAGATATTAATAAATAATTGTTCTCAAGTACCAGGTTCTAGTTACATTAAGTAGTTGATTGACTCATTTTAGGTACCGAATAGTCCACCGGAATTAGACATGAAAATCGTCTGAAACCTGGTTTCTTGGGAACGCTAATCATACAACCCGCAGACGAACGGAGGGGTGATTTTTAAGACATATATAAATATGTGTCGCCCGAATTCTGGCCCACCAGAATATAAATTCGAAGGTACTTTTTTAGAAATAATGATAGGATATCGGCGACGGTGAATGATGACTCTAGTCAAAATAAATCATCTACAACTAAAAGCAATCAAGGAAATGACAAAAATTTCCCAGTAGTGGCAAAGACGCAGTTAGAGGAAGTACATTTTCGATCTCAAACAATCTCCATATCCTACCAGAATGTTGGAAGCCTAAATAATAAAATCTTTGATGTTAATTTCAACACTGACCAGTGACTATGGTATTATCGCGAAGACGGAAACTTGACTGACAGACTATATATCCTCAAGTGAGCTATTTAACAACACTTATAATGTGTTTCGTATGGATGGCAATAAAGAAGCAACTGGTAAGACGAAAGGAGGGAGAGTTCTGCTAGCATTTGAAGAAAACTTGAATGTCCCTGAAATACAGTTTTTTCATAATATAATTCAAGTTGAAATTGTTTGTTGTACATTGAAATTGCTTCGAAAAATAATTTGAATGTGTGTTTTCTATAAGGTCAACCCGGGTAAGTGTGATTTTGGGGCAAGTGTGATCCCTTATGTTAAATAGGTTTTACAGATGACCGATTTGAGCGACATCTCATACCAAGTAGCTAGAGTTACTTGCCAACACATGGCTATAAGTAGGAACTCTACCAACCTAAATCTCATAAAGTTATTTGACAGTGAATGAAGCTAGCTGTTATCAACCTGTTGAATGAGTAGACACGTGTTTTATGAATTATTAATAACCTGGGTAAAATCTGTGGTAAGTCTGAGTTTTTATTTAGTAGTGTATAGTTCTAAAGTTGCATTTTATTGTCCAATATCAACAATATACGCTTTCATTGTTAAGATTGTTTTCAAATATGGGTCACACTTGCCTCAAGAAAAATATACTTTGGGGTTAGAGTGACATAAATTCAAGGGGCAAGTGTGAACTTGTTATTTTAGAGATCTCACACTGAGAACAAATTTTGGCTTCAGGTTCAAAATGGTTAGGAATTATACACGTATAACACAACGGGCTTCAAAGTATTCCAAGGCTGACCTGGAAACCGCCGTTCAAGAAATCAAAAGGGGTGTCATGACTATATATCGAGCACACAAACTATACCGCATCCCCAAAACTACGATATTGTATCATGTCACTGGTGTTCGTGGTAACAAGAGTAAAACTCAAGGAAGAGCGCCAGCTATTCCATATGCAGAAGAAGAACGATTAGCTCGGAGCCTTAAAACAATGGAGCAATGGGGTTTCGGGATTTCTCGGAAAGAACTTTTGAATATTGTCGCTGAATATGTTAGTAAGAATGGAATAAAGACACCTTTTAGGAATAATATTCCTGGAGATGAGTGGTTTTTTAACTTCAAAAAAAGGCACAACATGAGCCTTAAAAAACCTCAGGCTGTCGAATTTGCAAGAAAAAAAATGACAGATCCTTTCATAATTAATGAATATTTTAATTTACTGGATACAACCCTGAATGATTTAAATCTCCATGACAAGCCAGAACTTATTTGGAACCTAGACGAAACATCTTTATCACATGATCCTCACAAAACAAAAATTGTTGGAGCAAGAGGAAGACCAAGCTCGCGAACTACCTCCGGACCAGGTAGGGAGAACACCACTGTCCTATCAGCTGTTTCTGCATCCGGTGTTAAAGCTCCGCCACTTATAATATTTAAGGGAAACAACGTTTGGGATTCCTGGTTACCAGATGAAGCTAATTCCTTCAAAGATACTGCCTATGCAGCAAGCCCTAATGGGTGGATGCAAACAGATATTTTTTTCAATTTTTTCCAGAAAACTCTACTTCCTGCATTGGGACCGAACAGGCCAGCCCTAGTCATATATGATGGACACAGTACGCATGTCAATATTCCTCTTATTGAACTAGCACGTGCAAATGATGTCACTATACTAAAATTGCCACCGCACACAAGTCATCTTTTACAGCCTTTAGACTTATCCGTTTTTAAATCTCTAAAGGATAATTGGGATCTGAAATTGGTGTCCTGGCAAAGGAAAAATGTTGGTTTGAAGATTCCTAAAAAAGTGTTTTCTGAGCTCATTGGAAAAACTTGGCAAGAATTAGATCCAGAAATACTTAGAAACGGATTTCGTAAAGCGGGAATACATCCATTCAACCGTGATGTTATTCCAGATGACAAGTACGATCCAGAAGCATTAAGAAGATGGAAAGACTACCAACGACAGATACCAACAAGTCAGACGGAGCCAGCTCATATTGCCGAGGAAAATAACATCAGAAATGAACAAGACATGAATACTCCTGGACCCTCAACTGTACCTCTTTTTGATACAAACCCAAGTTTTGAGAAACTGTTATTGGATACGGTGAAGCAAACTCAAAGGGATGTTCTGACTAAAAAGAAGAAAAAAGTAGCGTGCGGTGCGGAGGTAATTACTTCACGACAGGTAATGGAGAAGCTTAAGAAAGAAAAAGAGGAAAAGGGAAAAGGAGGGAAGACGGTCTCAATGAGAAAGAAGACTAATAGAAGAAAGCCGAAAACAGCAAGAAAAAAAGAAAATTTTATTAGCTCGAGCTCAGAGGATGAATTGGACGATCCAGTTTTTATAGAGTCAGAAGATGACAATGACCCTGAAGTATTTGAAGAGGAAGAAATTGATGATCCAGTTTTTATAGAGTCAGAAGATGATAATGACCTTGAACTATTTGAAGAAGAAGAAATGGAACATCCAGCCTTATCAGAGGATGAACATAGTCGTAACGTATTCCAAGAAGAGGAAGAAATCACTTCACAAATTGTTGTAGGAAGATGGGTAATAGTGAAATACGCTACCAAAAAGACTGTTAAACATTTTGTCGGGCAGGTTAAAAATAGAGAAGATGAAGGGTGGTTAGTCATGTTCCTTAAATGTAAGAAAAATACCTTCCGTTGGCCAGAAATAGAAGACACAGATACCGTAGCTGATGAAGACATAATAAGAGTTTTGTCTGAACCAACTGAAGACAGAAGACATAATTTTCATTTTCAAGTAGAGTTTGATAATTTCAATTTATAATTTTTAAAAGTTTGTAACTTTTTTTCTAATAAATATATTTAAAAAAAAACATTAAATCCTAATAGAGTTTTCAAAGAAGTTTCACACTTACCCCTGGGTGCTGAATATTAGCACATATATCGACACTATGAGCAATGGTCACACTTGCCCCAGATTGATGGGGAAGTGTGATCCACAGACATGGTTTTAAAAAAATTAGTTTATCTTTCTGATAGCTTATTGGATAACTATTAATTATTCACAGTTAGTAACTAGACGTTGTGGCATCATAGTAAAAAAATGTTGACATTCTAAAGTTACAACAAGCATAAGAAGGACAGGGGTAAATACCAACTAATTAAAAATGCGGTCACACTTACCCGGGTTGACCTTACTCCAAAGTGCTTCTTCTGTTGTGTACGAAAAGCTTTTGGACTTAATACAACAAAGAATTTTACCATTAGGTGAAAATACAATAATAATAGGTGACTTAAATTTAAATTTAATTAGAGCAACAACAAGTCCTTAAACTTTTTAGATCTGACAATTTCACACACAAATAATTACTTTTCTTTCGCTATTTATCACAAGCCCACCCACACAGATACCACAATACACAACACTTCTTTACATCCACAATCACACAAGCTAGCAGCATATAATTGTATGATACATAGATAAATCAATGTCCCATTAAGAGAAGATAATTTCCATTTAGAATTAAACAGAATCATAGATATTGCCAAAAATAACGGTTATAATGTCAAGATAATTGATAAAATACTCCAAAATAAACTCAATAAAAAAGCCTTAAGCATAATTTATCCGCAAAATAATAATAATACAAAATCAAATTTCACATGTCTAACATATTTAGGTAAACATTCACTAAAAATATCTCAATTCCTTGAAAAACAGAATAAAAACGTCGCCTTTAAAACAAAAAATAACCTATGCTCGTATATTAATAACTCGAAATCTAAAAAAGATAACTTAAAGAAATCTGGAGTTAACAGACTGAGATGTGATGACTGTAGTGCTTTGTACATAGGACAAACTGGACGCAGTTTCAGCGTAAAGTTTAATGAACATTTGAGAAGTTACAGGCTCAAAAAAGAAGACTCTAATTACGCAAATCACCTGTTAGAACATAACCACAATTTCACCCTTAATCCTGATATTCTACATATTCAGGAAAAAGGACATAAACTTAATATATTAGAATCCATAGAAATATTGAAACACTCAAAAAACAATAATAATGTAATATTAAATGATCAAATCGACACATATAATTCACCCTTGTTAACAATTTTGTAAACACACTCCCACCATTATCCACCCCCATCCCTCAATTTGTACCACATTCTGATCCCTGATATTTAAGGACATACTTTTAGATTTAGCTTTAGTTGATAACTCCTCGCTTTGATAATGCCACAGTGTGGTGAAACAATTTGTCAGCATTTTTAAATTAAATGTTAAAAATTTTGTGTAAAATTTGAGTTTTATTCTCCAACTTCCGAAGTAGAGCAACTCAGGTCAACCGAATACAAGATACAACTACAATACAATTATATCACAACTTTATAGCATTTTCGGGATTAAATCAGTTGGATACTGTTTAAAATGTATTTGGTAATTTGCTCGATGTTATCTTTTCCGATATAAAGTAAGGTTATCACTGCGGTGGATGTTTTGGCTAAAATTGATACTAATCATTCGCATTTGTGTATTGAGTGTGATTTAAATATTCATCAACTTGAAGGTAATAAAAATACATCTTTTGAGTACAATTTTAGGCTTGGAAACTATGATAAACTATGAATTAATGTATGACACGGACTGGAATGTGTTCTGTACTAATAATGATGTCAATGAATATGTAGTCTTATGTCCAGGAATTAATCAATGTCGTGTAGACTATATGAATCTTAGATATAAACTCAAAAAATATATACGGGAAAGTCACAGGAAATATATAAGAAAAGTAGAATACGATTTAATTCAAAATCTCACTAAATTTTGGTCTTATGTGTCCACACAAAAAGGTTGCTTACGTATACCCTCACAGATGAAATATAATAACAGAGATCTATCGGATAGTGAGTCCATAGTCGGAGCATTGGCTGATCATTTTGCTAATTCGCTTAGGAGTGTCGGAAACTCTGAAGACGCTGAAAATAATTATGGAAATTTTCACACTAATCTTTGTACTAATATAACGGAAAATGATATTATTATGTCAATAAATAGAATGAAAAATTCAAATTCGGTCGGTTTTGATAAAATATCCTTGTTTTTTTATTAAAGATTTTGAACAATTATCAATTAAACCTTCACGAGCACATTTCCAGATCTTTGGAAAGGGTGTAAAATTTGTCATGTACACAAAAAGGGTGAACGGTCAGATGCCATCAACTACAGACCTAATAAGTATATTATCTGATATATCTCACAGGAAAGTGGAAATTGATAGAAGGTAGTTCATTAGTATATACATGATTTAACATAACTCGATGCCCATAGCTTGAGAGCTTATTTTCGGGACAATTTCACCGTCTTGAAGTGTATCAGTGCCTGATACACTTTTGTCCAAATCTCAATAGTTGAGGAGTTATGGCAATATTAAATTCAACAGTGTAGAATAAAGAAAACAGCATCTTGAATGAAGGAAAAGGATGTTCTATTTAAAAAAAAAAATTATCATCACTATCAAAAATTCTATTTAAGTTTTGGTTCAAAATTAACTCCAGCCGCCACACAACACATTGTTGTTCTTCCTTTAATTAAAAACGTAACTTTGAATACACTGGATTTCTATGGGGCAGTGGCGGCTCGTGAACTTTTTAAGAGAGGAGGCTGGACATAAAACGTTTTTGTGAAAATATAATCTATTCAGCCAATTAATTTAACCTTTGCACAGCGACCGTACCAGCTACTTCAGTGACAAAATTGATTGTTGCCAAGCAAGAACCAACGTGGAGGTGTAGAGTTTCTCTTGGCAAAAACTTCTTTGTTCGTTTTTTTTTTCTTTGGATTTTTGATATTTTTTCTTTTTTCTTGAAATTTTTCATATTTTGTTTTTTTTTAATTTTTATTAACTTTTTATATATTAACGGAATTCTGCGGTCTTTAGTTTGCGAAAAATGATCAATAATATCATCATAAAATGTATCATTTTGTTTTAAGTGTTTTACTAAATCTTTTTCAATAGATATCAAACTATCATTGCATAAACGATTTTGGCCCATTGTATTTCGCATGTAAGTTTTAATTAGTTTGAGAGTAGAAAATGATCTCTCCACCGATGCCGACGTGCCGGGAATGGTGACTGTCAAACAAAGTAGTTTATAAAACTGAGGTAAAACTTGTTGCAAATCATATATTTTATCATATCGGAGTGAATGTCGTACTGGCCTAAAATATCTTTATCCGAGTATACAACGCATAATTCATTGTGTAGTGCTATTTTATCAAGAAATTTATACTTTAGAACTATAGAAGTAAGTTATCTAAAAGTGTATTGGGAAACTCTTTTGAAAAAGATTCGAAAAATCTTCTATTCGTCAAGTCGAAAAACTTCAATTCATGTAAATCGGAAAATCGAATCTCAATTTGACCTTTAATAGTATCTAAAATTTCATAAAAAAAGTTGTTTATAATGTAGTTTCTTGTCTACCAAATTATATGTTTTCCTCCTTTAACAATATTCTGTTTACCGGTTAATTTGAACATAATACTCGATGTAATATGTTCCTGCGATTTTTCATGTCTGTCTATACCACTAGCTAAATTTTTCAAATCATCATAACCCGAGTGCCCCCAACATGAAGTTGTATCAGATGTAAATAGCAAGCAATATAATTTATTGTTTATTTCGATTTTGAACCATACCTGTCATCACTAATCCTTTCAAATCCGGTAAAGGCCGTTTATTTCTAAAAACACTTTTCTGTCATATGTTAATCCACTAAATGGATTTTCTAAGATCTCAGCAACTAAATTACTACTCATTTTATTGCTTAATAACCAAAGAACTCTTTGTTAATAACTCACCGAACAGATAAATTATAACTTAACCTTACATCGCCTGGCGAAACAAAAACAATAACTGACGGAGCACGTGTCGCTGTCGGAGCAAGTATCGTATTTCATACGACCGACCGAGTTCGTACTAGAAGCTAGCCTACATAGAGTGTTGCCATATTCGCTGTTTTACCCTATTTGGCAATTGAACTGGTTGCAAACACGGCAACTGTGTTGACCACACGTATTTAACGTTTGAGATATATAGAGAATCTAGCCTCTGGCTACTGTTGCCAGATTGAAAATAACTACTGTGAACGGGGAATTAATTGTTAAATTTAAAGAATTATCAGAGAAACAGGAAATAAAATGGAGAATGATCATTAAGATAAATTGGTGAGGAGGCTGAGCCTCCTTAGCCTCCTTCGAGGAGCCGCCACTGCTATGGGGTAGATATTAGTCGATAGGCGCAGGTCTTGTGATTTTGAAGGTTAGAGAACTGCACCTACTCTTTCAATCCATCGGTAAGCTGAGTAGTTATCTAGATATGCTCTCACATGTCAAAATAAAGTGGTACGCCATCTTGCTGAAGCTACATGCGAACTCTATTCTGAAGTAGAACGTCCTTTATTAATCCTGGCAAATCGTTTTGTAAGAAAATTAGCAATAGGAAAATTACCTATTTCTGTCAAATGACGATGCACGTTGCAGTACACTTTGGTGCTCTTTTATTAGGAAGCCTCCGCTGATATTGCCGCACTGACGCTCTTGCATTTCCGTCACAGTATACGTAAATAATGTGGAAATTGGCAGTTTCTCATTTGAGAAGCTAGCCATAGCAACCCAATGTCAACTTAACAACGTCAGAGAATAAAAAATTTCACCATAACAATATGACAAAACAAGTACATGGCCTACCAGATTTAGTTTAATATTGTTCCTTAACTATTGAGTCTTAAACAAAAGCGTATTTGTTATTTGTATCGCATTTGTACATAATGATTCAAGAAACGCAACTATCCCTTTACCATGACGTCCATCTACTCGTAATTGAGCTTCTCGTAATATCTTTCTCGTAATATCCTTCTGGGTCGAGTATTTGTTGTTTTAAATACCGTTCAATTTCATTTCATATCTATCCGCATTGTACAAATTTTAATAAATTTAATATTTGAAATTCTTTGTCTTACATATTTATTTCTGCTCCATCTTTTAATGAGTTTAATTATAGCCAAGTTCCTATTGTAATTAAAACCTACAAAATTGATACTGTTCTTCTGCTCAATGGGCCCTGATTATAATTCCCTGTAGCTAACCCAGGGACAAGACTACCTCACCGGGACATGTTTTGTAGTGAGAATCCTAGCAGAAATTCGCTCTGGGGGGTGAACCTCAACAAAAGGCGGGCGCCCGAGAAATAAACGTGAATTCCGCATAGAGTAGTTCAGTCATAAAAAAAAACAGTTTCGATTCAAAATGGTCCAAGGAATCCGCTCTCAAACTATGGGCGACGATTCAAGTGATACCCTGTAAGATAATATGTTCAATAAAGGTCCTTAAATGCTTGTGAAATGAGTAATGCTATGAATTCGACTGAACTTTCGATACAATGACATAAATTGTAATTTGGCGTATACCAACTATCTGTTCAGAACCGTTTATAATGAATTTTTCGTTCCTACGATTTAAAGAATTCAGTGACCTACGGATCGCAGTCAATTGCCTTCGTACTGCCGAAATTCATCACAAAGCTGACCTCACCATGTTAATATGTTGGATAGTCGGCTATTTACGTATGTAGTTGGAACGACTGACGTCATCGACTTGATTTTGGTTTGGCATAGCCGTAATCTCATTTCAAATATGGGAATAGTTCAAGCGCTCAGAACATGTCGAAATTCAGGGCAGAATAATAATTGATTTAAACTGCTTCCGAAGATTTTTAACGATGTTGAAAGAACGTTTCATCTATTCCCGGTGAAAAAAAAAACCAGATTAGAATTGACTTCCATTTGAGGCAAAGAGCGGTTTGTATAAATTGCTATTTATGAAATGAACGTATTCGTTTGCTTGCCAACTCGATTCCGGGTGGAAACGCTACATAAAATGTGAATAAAAAGTATTAGCTTCGTGTAACATCGAATGAGGTATGTACTTACTTTATAAGGAGCTCCCATGACATTTTTCGATATTGGCTCAGTACTTTTGGAACTATATAGTTTCCAAAGTAAACTGAAATTCGATATGGCTGCTCCAATAAAGTCTGCTCCAACCTATCGAGTGCATTGATGCGGATATTCTCCTACGCACATTTCCTTGTCGGTACCGAACTAAATGAAGAGGATCGATACCAGAAAGTAAAGCATCGCAGCTGGCTACTAAATACGAATGATCTGAATACTATTTTAGAGATGTATGATATATTAGTAAGAGATTATCTGACATAAATTCTTAAATCATGTAAACTAGTAGTTTTCCTATTTTTTTTGATAAAAAAACATCTAACGTAACCTAATCTGGGTCTCACATATTCCACAGCAAAACTGACTTAATTCCTTTGTCTTCAGTAGAGCAGACATTATCAAATAAAACTAAACAATTCTCCTCAATGAGTGCACTGCTTGGTATCATCAATTAAATTTATATACTACAGATGTAAGATCTTTGGATAGTCTCAGAACAATATGGAGATATATAAAAATCAGCAATGAAAATGCAGGATACTATCCAGTGTAATTCAATGATGAAAATCGATAGAAAGTTTCATTAGATAAAAGTGTTAACAAACATTATTCTCCAAGAAGCCACGAGGTTGAGTGATCATACCTCGTAAACCATATATTACGCTATTAAGGGCTTAAAAAAATACATCTTATTGTGAAGCATCTTACTTACAGTATTTGTATTTCATTTGTGTCCATAAATACCGAGTAACAAATTATCTATCACGAAATCCCTCCTTAAACATACTCCAGCGGGAAACGGGAACATATTTCTTTAACGGTAATTCAAAAGTCTATTTCCTCCAGCCTTACTTCATATGGATAGGGTGGAAGTGTTTGGAACGGTCGGTCATCAATATTCAAAGTTTGTAGTGGAGGAAGATCATTTATTATAAGTCTACCGTCAACTCCTTTTTCAAGCTGAGCCGGAACGTTTAATCCTTCAATCAATATCGAGATTACAAACGGTTCAAATTACGTAACAACATCTTCGAATTGTTACCAACTCACCGAGAGGCTAAGAATGAGATCAGGACCCTTCATGTATTATTAATAGATTGCGGAAATATGAATTTTCGCGGTTATCTTCATATTCTCGACTGAGCTTGTTCATGAATGATGGAATTAATGTTTGAGAAGCAGGTTAATTGTTCGAAAATTATTTCTCTGAATCAATTATTCGAAAGCAAATATCCTAAAAGATATTAAAACTACGAATTTAAATTACGTTTCAGTACTTTAAAAGGCATCCAACATAAGTTCTCAAGATTTACTGCCTATAAAAGGACTACGAATTCAATTACGATTCAATTGAATTCATATTAAATATAAAAAAAAAATATCAGTTGGTAGAAATTCCAACTATATACAACTCTTATTTGAGCTCGCAATTCGCCTGATTTACTATAACAAATTAATTTCCATATTCCCCAGAGGATGTTACTATATTTTGCATTTTAATGGGGAGGTAATAAGGGTATATCTTCAATGAGCCCTAAATTCCGAACATTAGTCTATGTGTAATTGTTTCCATTTTATATCAACTAGTTTTATAATGATATAACATACAAAGTGGACCACATGTGTAATAATGCAACCTAAGCAAGGTTAGCTTATTGTTGATACAACATCCATGTCAACATCGGTTAAGATGAATGTTATGGAATGGTATCAACAAAAAAAGTACGATGTCTTACTAGAACTTGAGCCATATTCCTTGAGTGTAGAGTAAAATTATATTTTGAACGCCATATCTATTTCTTCTCCCAACATTCGAACTTGAAAATACGCGTACAGCACAATAGTTGTGAACGTTTATGGAACACTCTCCTACAAGTAGAGAAATGCGCTTCTATTTAGCATCAATTATGACTGTTTTCAAAGGACTTCAATAGGTTGAATAACCATTCAACATGTAGATTACTTTATTACTATAATAAGTGTAAAAAGACGAGATGGAACGATTGGAAAATATATTTAGTGCATCATATGGAACAATTCAAAAACAGATAAAATTAAACAAATTATTACACGTAATATAGTAAATAATCACTACTTATTGACATTATTGTTACCAAATATGCCATACACACTGAACTGCAGTTTTATCGGTAAGCTCACCATAGAACGCTGTGATTCGGCCCTGGAAGCATACCTTCGTATCTTCTGGAATCTAATGCAAATATTTATATTGGTGTACTCTTGACAATTTGAATGCATCATAAGACTAGAATTCTACCGGGTTATCAAGAATTACCTTGGTCAAGGGTGGTTGTGGAATCTCAAACGTGTGTCTTACTTTACTTTTGAAATAGTTATGTCATAATTGATTTGAAGTTTCTAAAAGTGCGGAATTTCGCAATTTTATACGAATATTGTAACACTCAGAAGTCTTTAGCGCTTTGGACTCCCGATATTTCACGTGGCTTATCGAAATTAGAAGGTTCGAATTATCTAAAAACATAATTGCATGAACGCCAGACGTCTATGTAATCTATGTAATTACGAACGAAATCATTTTGACATATGCCTCGAGGAGCTCGCTGCGCGTATGTTAGAGTTTATACATTTTACCTCGGTCTTGTTAATTTGGGGCCGTTTCTTGATCCGTGCGACTGGCGCCAGCTGTAATAAAGTGTTTTTGGCTATGGGCGGCTAGCTTTTACCCGCTTCGTATATATTTTAGTCGCGAGAAAATTCCCTTTGGTACGTCGCACGTTAGACGTGCGTAGCTGAGATCTGAGAATAGCTCAAAGCTCAAACTGTTTTAATTAAATTTTCCTATTTAATGCACATTTATCGGAAAAAGAAGGGCCGTCGGGCACGGTTCGATACTAAATCTAACTACATGGAGCGAAAACGGCACGCGAAAAGTCGTCGTAAAGCCGTATTAGGTACAAACAGTTTGCACTTTTCTAACTCGCGTGCTACGGGCTCCTCACGTGAACGTCATTCGATTTACGGAAAATTAACTATTTCAAAACAGTTTTTGACCAGAATTGTGGCTATTACGACCTCTGAAAAGGTTCAAAGTTCACATAATTATTTCATAATTTGTAGTTCATTATTGTTTTACAACTGAAATAAATAGGTATGAAATTTGTAGGTTATTGATGATGTCAGTGTGACAGTAACATAATTATTTCAAACGTAAAGTAAGACACACGTTTTAGATTCCACAACCACCCTTGACCAACATAATTTTTGATATCCCGGTATAATGAGTACCTTCATGACGTAAATACACAAGAAATGAACATAAAAGCTCCAATGGATCAAAGCAATTGTTAATAGCTGCAATTGAAGTAGAAACTAGCAATCATTACATACATTTAGATCCTGAGGTATGATCAATTTATTATTGTAATGAAACTTATCAGTCACCAGTAGAGACGAGAAGTCACAAAATAACTATCATAAACGATAGATCAATACTATCAAAATGAATCATAATATGATTTGTGAAACAGAACAACTTCACTATTTGTGCGGAAATTGTTGTGTTGTCGATCACAGTCACGCAGAACGGTGACGCCACTTGTACGATCACGTGATACAATCGTAGAAGGATATTGGTAGAACGCGATTTGAATCGGAAGACGGCGATGATTATTCTATGGCGTACACGTTAATTCACAGGGTAAAGATTTCTCCTCATTTGGGTATATAACATTTTTTTTTTTTGGGTGCGAGGTGGTTGAAAACCCTTTATGGGCACCTTATGGCTCTGTAACATCCCATAAAGTAATGTGAGAGTCCCTGAGTCCCGAACTTAATCACCTCAGATATACCCACCAAACACTCCACCTCGTGTGGTAGACTCGATCCTGCAACCAGGGCAGTCACGATGACACTTGGGCCTGACAGGCCATTGTATCTTGCCGCACATATTATAATTATTTCTTCTGAATCGTAAAAATTTACAGAATGTCCGTAACGAAATAGTAAACCAAATACGTGTGTAACACGCTGCAAAACGTATTCCCTAGTAATATTCGTATAATAAATATACCATAAACAAAAAATTACCAAAATATCGTTGAATACGCGTATATTAAACTCCAAAACTCCTCAAATTTGGATGAATTCTTATTTTATCTCTCAGCGCTATGATTCCCGAACAGCTAACGATCATCAATGTCCAGTTGCGGTAATTTAGTATTAATGCAACAAGCTGATTATTCGCACAGACAATCGAATATGGTAGAATTGTTAGTTTATGAAACAGTTGACGATCTCAACTCTCAGCAACTCGCCAAGTCTTACAACGTACAATCTGCTTGTGTCTCGCGGTTACACATACGATTATACTGTCCATCTTACTTTCAAGCTTCCATTCAACCTTCATTAACAACTGCAATAACTTTGAAATGTCATCGGGATGGCCGTTTTGACATAGTATCATCAAGTTTTATAGCAAATGGTGTAACGTAATGTTATAATCAACATGAAAAGAGTGAAATATAATATTGTGGATGTCTGGAAAATAAGCAAAAGCTCGAAGAAGGATATATACTGCTCTAAGAGTATCCTTATTTGAGAAATTCGAAGAACAGAGAAAGCTACGATCATAAAGCATATAAACCCGCGGCACTGCCGCGAAGGGAGAAAGAACAACCACTTAAAGAAGGAATAACTGGTCGCAGTTGGTCCTTCTTCAACAAAATGAGCAGTATTACCAAAATTTGAACAGTTGACTTGTCAAAACTTCAACAAATTAACCTGCGATGATCTTGCAGCATGGAGTTCTGTATATAGTAACCATAAATTCACTCTCCCGCTGTTGGACGTTCAGTGAGCTGAAGACATATACAGAAATACCGGGCTCTAATTGAG
The DNA here is from genome assembly GCA_958510875.1 of Endomychus coccineus. Taxonomy (NCBI): domain Eukaryota; kingdom Metazoa; phylum Arthropoda; class Insecta; order Coleoptera; family Endomychidae; genus Endomychus; species Endomychus coccineus. The sequence continues at coordinate 3,858,595 of OY294069.1, read as the reverse complement.
TTAACATACATTAATGATGCAAGCGTGAATGTATGTATATATCTGTGTCTATTTACGACGGAAACTCTTTAATTTTCTCTATAATTTATACGATACATTATATCTTGTCAATGTACACCGGGATAAGTGGAAATATGGGACAAGTGGAACTCATGGGAATAAAAGACTACTTAAAAATTACGCAAACAAAACAAAACTCATGCGGTTAGAGTACTTCAGATTCCTATCGCCATATAAATTGCTTGATGAGCTCAGTCATCTACAAAGCATGGATTCGACCTACCGGGAGTACTGTTCAAATGTTTGGAGTTCGGCTTCCAACATACGCTGAAGCTCTTGGATTCTACGCAGAAAAGAGTTATTCATTTGATTGATGATGTCACACTTACGAGTTCATTGATATATGTACAGGGTGTCCCATTTTGGGTACTTTTGCGGGGTATCTCCTTTATTTTTAAAGATAGAGAGTTGCGGTTTTCGCGACACTGTGCTACTTTTTCGTAAAACTCAAGATGCCGTCAACAGAATTTTCATAGCCCTTTTAGTTTTCTAGTTTTCAAGATACAGGGCATTTCTGAAAATGTTGCATTTTGTGACCCCCCTCGTATCTCCGTTATCCTTCAACTTATCGAAAAGGTAAAATAACATTCTAATAGATTTTTTTCCGTAGAATGCAGTGGTGTAGATAGCTTTTGTTACATATTCACTGTTTTTGAGTTATAAAGTAAACTTATGTTTTTTTAAATGGAACACCCTGTATATTTATAGACTATAAAATTTGTCTTTTTTTACATTTTCAAAAATATATGATAGTATAAACTGTTTTCCAGAAACACGCAAATAATTGACAATTTTCAGAAATTAAATACATATTTTAATAGGCTATGGATAACAATAATAAACAAGTGCAAGTTACATATTACTAACAAATAATTGGATACCTTGTATATAGGTATCTATTAAAAAAAATTCCCATAGATCTTTTTTCTAACAGTAAGTTTGTAACAACAGTTTAGTGGCGTAAAGTGACAATATAACAAAAACACAAAAAAATAACATTATTAAAAAAAATTAAATGTGATGTTCAAATTGACCACCATTTTCTCTAATGCAAAATTGGCACATCTTTGAGATTCTTTGAATAGCGTTCAAAAGAACCATTGTTCTCATTCGCAGATTTCGAAAAGCTAAATGAATTGCCTCTCGAAGTTCTGCAATGCCGTCATATCAAGTTTTATATACCTCATTTTGTATATAGCCCCATAAAAAAAAATCTAAAATTGAGAGATCTGGTCATCGTGGAGGCCATCTGACAGGTCCGTTGGTACCTATCCATCTTTGAGGAAAGTTATTATCAAGAAAGGCCCTTAAGAGCCTAGAGTTATGACTTGGGGCACCATGGAATGTTTTCGAGCAGTTCTGGAATAACTTCCTCAAACATTTCTAGGTATCTACGTGCTGTAAGACCTTCTTCAAAAATCCTATAAACTATATGTCTACCCAAAATAAAACATGAAACCCCAACTCCAAAGCGTCCTTGTTGTGCCCTTTCAAACATTAAATGCTGATTTTCACTATGCCAGTTCCTAGTATTGTGACGATTGAAAATGCCAGCACTTGAAATAAAGCATTCGTCTGACCAGATAACAAGTCTGCCAAATGAATCGTTAGCATCGATTTGTTGTAAATACCACTGGCAAAACAGTGCCCGGCGCTCGGCATCGCCAGGATGCAAATGTTGTAGTATATTAAATTTGTATGGATGAAACTTATATTTCTTCAAGATCCTCTGAGCGTTAGTTTTTGGCACACTAATTTCCTTCTCAATTTTTCTACATAAGGACGAAGGTGTTGCTTCTATATATTCTGAAGTATCTATCTCTTTTCTTTCCCTGTTCTCTTTGTTGTATGTTTTAGGGCGCGGGTGAACAAATGATCCGTGCTCAACTAAATTTGCTTTTAAACGGGCAAATATCCCAAAAAACGGTTGCCTTCTTTCTGGATATCTAACAAGCAAAAATTAAAATGATAATAGAGATTTTCATAGCCATAATAGCTTACTCACCTTTGGAAATATAATTCCAAAGCTTCTTCAGAATTTTCATTACTCTGTATAAAACATACCATCATATCATATTTCTCATAATTTTCGTAAACTGCCATTATTCGAAAAAATTGATAAATATCTATTGAATAATGATACCAAAAGAACGAAAATAGACAGCTTAAATGCGATAGAGATTTGACGTTTATTTCTGTTTCTTGTCATAAACAATATCAATGGCCTACTATTAAAATATGTATTTAATTTTTGAAAATTGTCAATTATTTGCGTGTTTCTGAAAACAAGTTTATGCTATCATATATTTTTGAAAAGGTGAAAAAAAGACAAATTTTATAGTCTATAAATATACAGGATGTTCTATTTAAAAAAACATAAGTTTGCTTTATAACTCAAAAACAGTAAATACATAACAAAAGTTATCTACACCACTGCATTCTACGGAAAAAAAAACTATCATAATGTTATTTTACCTTTCCGATAAGTTGAAGGATAACGGAGATACGAGAGGGGTCACAAAATGAAACTTTTTCAGAAATGCCCTGTATCTTAAAAACTAAAAGGGCTATGAAAATTCTGTTGGCGGCATTTTGAGTTTTACGAAAAAGTAGCACAGTGTCGCGAAAACCGCAACTCTCTATCTTTAAAAATAAAGGATATAACCCGCAAAAGTACCTAAAATGGGACACCCTGTACAACATCGTAGAAAGATGGGACATCTCTCCCTTTTATATTGATATTTCCATGGTCGGTGTTAATCTCCGTTGTTTCACCATGAGAAATTCCAGATGGGTGGTCTAGACGAGCTCATACTAGTCATCCCTTCACTGTAAAGCTCGAGACCTACAGAACTTCTTTCTACCAGACTTCATTTTTTTATCGAACAGCGAAATTGTGCAACTCTTCACCTAGTGAGGACTCTCCCTATGCCTATAATCTCCAAACCTTCAAGGGAAATACGAATGCCTATCATATAGGTTAGGTTTCCCTCTCGTGTAGTCAAGGTGAACAAAAAAAAAATTCCGTTCCACATCATAGTAGCACATGATGGTAGTGAATTCGCTGTTTGGATTAGTATAAAAAGAATCAGATTACCTTAGCTGGTGGTAAGTACTTAACTTATATGCAATATTATTGTTTCTAAATAGAAAATAACTCTTTACTATTTTTTTCGCGATAAATCGACAGGTTTCACTTGCCTTACCTTGTGGGATGCAGGAGTCAGATGGAAACCACTACAAAGGAGTTATTGGAGCAGAGATGATAACATCTTAAATGCCGTTGAGGAAAGCAAGAGCAAGATAAAATGATACTAGTTAGAACAAAGGAAATGAAACTCAAAGGCAGATAACGAGTTGCCTCGAGAGTATTCGAAACGAAGAGGAGCGAAATGTTTTCTCAGGGGAGCAGTCCAAATTTGAAGATGATGTTGAATGGAGGGTCCGCATCCCAACCCGTATCAAAGAGCGAATTCATCGGGAGTTAGGACCAGACGACTTCATCTTGATCAAATTCCCAATTGAAGCGAAAGCCACATGTCTTGAAGTGCTTCGAGAAGAACGTTGAAGTCAGCTGTTTCCGGAAAAACGTGAGAACAGAAAACAAATCGTACTCATCTCAAGTGCCAGACATTTTAATGACTTCAAAAGTCAAATTGAATTTGTTTTGGAGGACCCAACACACGAAAATTTACAGACGAAGAGACGTACGGCCCTCATTATATTCTCTATCTCACTAAATATTCATAATGCTCGCTAAATAAATAATATAATAATCAATTTTGCATTTTGAAAGTTCCCCTTTTTTACACTAGCTCCGCTGTCTTTTCCGAACAGTTTTATGGGTAATTTATACCTGAGTTCCACATGCCCCACATTGGAATTATTGGAATTTTGTCCAGGAATTTGTTTCTTGGAACATCAGAATTTATCTGCTTATGTTCGCTTATACAGCAAGGGTCTACCCAAAATATGCTGTAGACTTAATCAGCAATGTTGGAAAAAGACATTCCAACTCATCCCGGTGTACCTGTAAAAGCGTTTGTTCCGTTAATGAAATAAAATGAAATAGAATGATTGCTATGAAAAATAAAACATAAAGTGTTCAGAGGTTATTCATTTCAGACACAATAGCTTTCTGTCATTATTAAATATAAATACGAGGGCTACGCAAACAATTTCTGTGCTCACTATTAAAGCAACAGTGTGAGTTTACAATATTGAAAACACATCTATTACATTGTTGCAGCAACAATCCGATATCCCTGAAAAAATATCCCTTCAGTTGGTTTTCAAAACTGCCCAAGCTGCAAGCTTGACGTCTGTGTTGTCACTGAAATGACCTACTCAAATGTTTTTTGATTCTGAGGATAATAGATTTTCGAATCATCGTTTTCAAACAATTGTCTTTCGAACAGTTTACCTGAAGTATTTGAAGGGAGAATTGTTCTCAAACTGCTCACGTAGCTAATAACGGGACCCATATTGCATATAAGAGATATTTACCAAATACAATAATTTGAATCATCATTGAATGCCAGGAATATCGACAATTATGGAATCATTCAAACACTTACCTATGTTGTCACAGTTTCTATGTTCAAAGGTTACCTATACCTCGCTACTGTCGTTTTACATCAAATATTGATTGAACCATATCAATTATATTCTAATTAGGCTCCTTTGAATAGTATGTAGTAGTAGAAGTCTTAACTGTTGTAATTCAGCATAGTGTTGATGTTTGGAAAGCCACGAAGCCTAAATGAACTCGAAATGAAAATTCGTGATGAAATCGAAGCTATTCCTGTAGCTGTGCTTCAACGTGTAATGCCCTATTTAGTACACCGCTTGTACGAGTGCCTCGACAAAAACGGAAGCTATTTATTACATTCAATATTCCACTAAATAATGTCTCATCCTTGCTAATCAAAACGTCTATCTCATTTTTGATTTGTGTTCTCACAATAGTGTATTATTGCCGTTCAAAAATAGTCCACTCAGTTTGCTGCTCTCTGTATATTCCTTTTGAGTACAAATTGGTGAGAACAGGGGCATACCAGTATGTAATATCACTTCTTCTACGGCCATGACACAATACTGCTCTTTCCTAACTGTTTTTGATTAAACAATGAGGTACATTGTATGCCTTCAATTTCATTTCCTCACCTGATAACACAATGAAGTCATTGTGTTTCATTGAGTTTTTATTTTACAATTTATCACGTCTCCCATGGAATGTCAAAATTCAAACAACGAATACTGACAGCTCTGTTTAGTTAGATTTTTGAACTTGAATCAAACGATGAGCAGCGAAAGTGACGTAGAACTGACTCCCCCAGAAATTATTGAAGCCGCAAAACAGGCATGTGTCAATTTAATTCCAGAAATATCAAAAGAAAAATATGTGAAAGCATACAAATCCTTCACAGACTGGCAAAGAGAAAAGGGTACCGCGTCAAATACAGAAACTGTATTTCTTGCATACTTCAATGAACTATCTCAAAAATTGAAATCCTCAACTTTATGGGCGCAATATTCCATGTTAAGGACCATGCTGAATATCAACACAACTGTAGACATTGGAAAATATTCGAAACTCAAAGCATTTCTTAAAAGAAAATCAGATGGCTACAGGCCGAAGAAATCTAAAATTTTCTCCACAGATGAAGTCGACAAGTTCATAAAAAACGCTCCGGATGACATTTATTTACTTGATAAGGTAAATTATTATCTTTTCCGATAAAATTGTTTAGTATTTTTTTTTAATAATTATTTGAGAAAAATATGTTACTACAGACGTTATTACTAATACCATTTGTACAAGAATAATAGTGTGAAGATGAGTTAGCTCAGTGGTTAGGTGCTCGCTTCATAATACGAAGGTCGATGGTTCGATTCGCACATCAAGCATTATTTTTTTCTTATATTTTTATTTTCATTTTTTAGGTTCTATTAATCATGGGGATTATGGGTGCTTCTAGAAGAGACGAACTTTATAGAATGAAAACAACAGATTGTAGAGACTTGGGTTCAGCAGCAGTTCTTATACAAATACCCACTACAAAAACAAAAGTGCCTAGAAAATTCACAATAACCGGTGTATTTTATGATATTTATAAAAAATACAAAGACCTTCGTCCTGAACACGTTGCACAAAATTATTTTTTCGTAAATTATCAAAAAGGAAAATGCACAGTACAAAGGGTTGGTCTTAATAAAATTGGTTATACAGGAACAAGAATAGCTAAATTCTTGAAACTTCCAAATCCTGAGCTTTATACTGGTCATTGCTTCAGACGATCTTCAGCAACAATCCTTATAGATGCTGGCGAAGACATCACCTCACTGAAACGACATGGAGGTTGGAAATCAACCACGGTTGCAGAAAGTTATATTGACGAGTCTATGAAAAATAAATTTGATGTCGCCAATAAGATAATGAATTCTATTAATGATTCTGAAAACCTACCATCTACTTCAAGATCCTATATTTTGGAGCACAAGGAAAATACAAACATGTCATTGCCGTGCCCAGATGCTTCAAATATAACATTTAATCACTGTAACAATATAACTGTGAATATTGTTAATAATTAAATTGTATTTTGACATTTTTAATATACCTAATTAAATTCAAAGTTCAAAATTCTGTTGTAAAATCATTTCGCTAATATATTATGTTATAGCCGTAGAAAAAGTATAGTGTATAACTTGCACGGAATGCTCATTTCCCACTCGTATGATTTGCAGCATTCGCCTACGGCTGCAAACTTCATACTCGTGGGAAATGACTATCATTCCGTGCTAGTTATACAATATACTATTGTGAGTCACATTGGTGGCGGTAATTTTTCGTGAAATTGTGACCTGGATGGATTTTTTTTCGATCAGAACAGATGAAATTTCTGACGAGCAGAGACCATCCGGATGTTATTGATTAGCGATTCTCCTCCATCCAATTGTTAGCTGTTCTAATTGGAACTGATGAACGTATAGCATTTTCGAGATCAATGAAATGTTTTATAACGAGATGTTACATAGGCCGTGAGGATAAGGGTATGCGAATGGTCAGATCATTACCATTTCGCTTCATCCAACATCCTATGAAGGAATACTTCAAAAACTTTAGTTTTTATACATAACTCGACACTGATCATAAATAATTGAGATCCATATAACGCAGCTTACTTATTTCCATCTATCTTCGGAAAAATCATTCAGTGAACATTTTGAGGTCCATATAAATGAGGTGTTCGGTTCAACGGATAAGCTTGATCCAGTTCTATCTAGCAATCTTTTTATTGATAGCTACAGCCATTACATGAGTAGGGTTTTGGCGAAATAGCCAGTCATGACGCTACCATTAAATATCCATTAACATCCTCTCAAAGAAACCAGTACATCAAATGAACACATTAATGTGTAAATATTTGATATAACAAAAACGCCCGTAGAAGACGTTATTCTCTCGTTTTCAAGATAAACAACTTCAGGTGCAATCGTAAATTCCATAAAGCATTCAAACGAAACGCGCGGGCCAGTTTGAGGAGGACCCGAGACTGAGTGCATGTTAAAAATACATTAAACACACTCACTGCGGCTAAAAGCTTTCGGACGCTGGGGGAATTTCATACCATTGACTCTGGAACACGACGCTCCACTAGAGGAGGCTACAATCATTTAGAACAATGATTCATCTGAGTCGTAATTTAATATCGTTACCGTTTGGAGTCTGGCGAAATTATTTGCTGCGAAATTATGTGGGCTCAGTTAATTAAATTACAATATGTTGCGCTCCAGTAAATAAACCTCGATCAGTGTAATTGAGTGATAAATATTGAGCAATTTATAACGAGTGGACATTGTAACGAGCTGCGCAATAACAGTCGGGAAAACTCACTAATCATAACAGTGAATACGGAATAATACAAGCGGAGCTTATAAGCTGGAAGCGAAATAAATCAACCTATAACTATATATGAATTATTTTGTATACCTGATATTCAAAGCATCACCTACTTTCGTGATGATAATTTCACTCCACACAGTCTGTCTTAATCGGAAACGATGGAATTATTGTGAAATTCGTGATTTTCAATTTTGTAGATATTTATTATTGATAAGCTACTCCTCAAGCTGAAAAGCAGATCCAATTCAATGTGATGGAACTGGTATTCAGACTGTCTATGAGTTGGATGTTCCATTTCGATAGGAAGATTTTTATCATCGCCCTTAAAGAGTATTATGTCGATGGTAGCCGTTACTTTATGGTAATTTATCGTTATGATTAAATGAAGAAACGATTACTTTATTCCTATACTACTTCCAATAATAATATGAAACCGTTACTACAACACTATAAATAACAAATATCCACCATTATCCACTGAAAATACAGCTATTGTTGGAGATTTTTCTTATTTACCGCTGCCATATTGATTTTTTCCGAAAAACTGAAAATTTATTTGTCAGACATTTGTTCGATACTTATCAGGCACGTCTCAAAAACTTGTAAGAAACTAGTCTGACACTTTATTTTCAAACAGGTGCGGGCGTCATGATCATCATAGTTCGTGAACTATGGTCGCCGGTTCTTAGCAACGAAATAGTTTGGAAAGTGAGTAACGTTATTATCTGGCGATCATCGTTCGTGAATCATGGTCGCCGGCTGCTGGAACGAAATTCTTTGAAATAGTAAGTTATGTCATCATCCTGTCATCATCTTTCGTGGACAAAGATCGACGGCTGCTACCGACGAATAACGACAGTTGACAGTTCATAAATTTTGTTCTCTAGGAGCCATTTGATACCGCGTAAGGCTAGATATGTTTTTGGGAAGTTAGAGATTTATATTCCACGCATCAAACACTAGCATCTAATACTCATGAAGCTATATTCTGAAAAATGAAATTTCGAGGCGTTATCGCAGAAGGTCGGTAGTACCCTTCACTATATAATTAAAATATTAGTATTCAGTATATCACGTAGATTCCAAACATGCAGTAAAATACCCATTTCAGGTTTGCCAAAGTGTTTACTATATAACCCACTTCCTGTTTCACCGGATATGACGACCGTTGTGACAAATATATTTTTGGACTTCACCACTACCAGTGTACACTTGACAAATGAATGTCTGAATGTCAGACCCTTTCCAAGCTCCAGTCAGACACTTGTCAAACAATAGTCAAAATGTCAGGAGGTTTTTTCTCATTTATCATCGCCATATTGTTTTTTCTTCGAAGTTAGTACTGATGACCTTACGGTTATCAAGAAGTCATCATCAGAGTAAACTCAGTTATTAATCATTGTTTGCATGTCTAATTACTATTTGGGGATGATGCTTCCAGCTGCCCAATCCCATACTTTGCCATGACCGAGAGTCACGGACGCAACGACTCACTGGTCCAAACTGGCAATCCGATACGCCGTTCCCGCAGACACTGATATCTATTAGTATTGGATATTTTATGGACATATTTCAACATTCTGTCACACATTATTAATGCAAATTTTGGGAAAATATTGCAACTATTCATTAGTTTATAGGCCCTCACTTTTTACTCACAATAACACACCCGGAATACCAGTGTGTTACAATATTTCCAATAATAATGGATGACAGTTATTGGCTAAGCTTGACATCACTATTAATTGATCACAACCGGTGGATTAAATTATATCTAAGCCTTCTACAATTTTCACGAACTCCACTTAAAATGGTTGTTTGTCATCCATATGCACAACACAAATGATGAGTTTAGTATCGTTAGATTTGTTTGCCAGAAGTATGCCAAAAAACAACATAATATACAAGTTGTTCCATCTGAAATATTGTAACATGACCAAAAATGCGGAGCAAATTAGAGGTGTAAATGTAAACATCAATTTTGACTGTCTATAACTGCCAAGTTTGATGTTTGTCATTTGTAAAGTTTTCAAGATAATGGATTCACAAAAACTCGTGGAATATCCGGTATATAATATATACGAGCAGATAGCTTAAACTTCATTCGCAGTCAGCAATTAATTTGAATCAACTATGCTTACGATTCTTCATGTTCCTATAAAGGTCCCGAAATTCCAAAGGAAGCTATCCGAGAAAGGGAACCCCACAATCTCTTTTCAATTAACGGAATTGGTACAGCCGATGCTGTTAAAATTTTTATCGAACATAATTCAATTGTTCGGAAATTTGATATTGCCATATCGTCGGAGTCGTGAGAATTTATTTGTCCTAAAATTATATGGGATCGGTTGATTAAATTACAACATGCAGCGCTCTCCGGCAAATAAACTTCGATCAGCGCAATTAAGTGATGAATATTGTGTAATTCGTATAATCGATTACGCTATACTTAATTAGATAGACAACATACAATTAACCTCCAAATACATACACCAATAATAAGTATAATGCGATTAATGAATTATTCCGTTTCATGGACGCATAATACATGCTATTGCGCCTAAAATGTTAATTATGTTGGTTTGGAATTATCAAATGTAACCATTGCTAATAAATTACAATTCAGGAGGTGAATCCATAAGTGGGAATGATTTCTAGCATCAATTTGGTAATAATTTTTATATATAATTGAATGAAAGAACAATTACTTTGAATAATAATATGAGAACATAACTATAGTTTCAACGCCGAAGTGCCATTATCAGACAGACAAAAAATTATGAAGTAAACAGTAACTTGTTGGAGTGTAAATAAGAACTAATGTATAATAGGGTTAATGAAATTGGAATCCTGAATTCTGAAAGAGGCAGATCCCGAGGAACAGAGTGAATTGTGCATCGGGATTATTATTATTTAATATGCTTTACATGACAAAGGAAAAGATCACTTTGGTGCTGGTGTAACTGATTATTCAGGTTAATTGTTACAGGAGTTTCTCACACCTTCATCAATCTCTATCTAATTTATTTAATTTGAAACCTTTGATTCGATTATGTAAAATGCTGAGGCTATCTAAATTAGGAGAGGTATAATCTGTGTGTAAGAAATGGTTAACAAAGGTTGAGATGTTATTGATATTCGAGCTTAAAATTACGATAAGTTCTACCTATATAAAAGTTATTACAGTCTTGGCAAATCAGCTTATAAACTCTAGGTTTTAGTTTGGTAACTATTAATTTGCCATAAATTGTTGAATAAAAGGAGAAAAACAAGAGATCACACTTTCCACTTGTCAGCTTCTGGTTCAGGAGACTCTTCCTATACCAAAATGAGCCCAATTATGCTCTACAGTAAAATTCGCTAATTTTCATATATTTTAAGCTATTTTTAATAATAAATCACATCCCATATGTGATATACAATTATCACATAATATAAAAAATTACAATTCCATCAACCTCTTGAAAAGTAAAATCAACAAGTGGTTACAATCGTTGAATAGATTATAAATACATGAACTTATAGATTTAAAATATTCGTATCATACAATACTCGCTTTTGTTAATTTTATTTTCACTTAGCTTATCTATATCTATGTATATATGCATGTGCCTATGTGTGTCTATGTATGTATGTGTATATGTATGTATGAAAGTATGTATATATGTATATTTATTATCAATTTAAATACACTTTTATATTAATCAATGGAATAAAATCTTATTTTCTTTTAAATAAATTATGAAGAATATACATCTCACACACAAAACTTTTATGCTCCTTTGTGATATTCATTATATTATATTCCACATTCATTAAAATTTCATTATTGGCTATTATGTGAATCTTTATGAATATGTAAACGTGAATCCAAAATTAAAAAATACTGAATTTTTTGAAATAAGCTTCTTATTAATATATTATTATACTCCTAATAAATTTTTTGGATTAACTCATTTCCTATTTTCTATTTTTCTTTTCTATTTCTCATTCATAACTTATGAAAATAAACCTAGAGCAAATGAAGAGAAACATAATAATAATAATGAGAACATTAGTTTCAGACCTGTCATACAGAAGTTCGCCACGTGACAAGAAGAGCCTATGGCTTATAATGCGGGCATTTACGACACCCAGTTTTCAGGTCATGAACAGTATTTTCTGACTATTCTTGAATGTAAGTATTTGCTTGTTTTATTGTTCGAGTCAATACAGTTTTATGAGATGATTAAAATGATTGAACATATTTTGCCTCACCCTGTATACTGATCTCTATCGAGTAACAAGCTTTCCACGAAAGACCTTCCACAATGATTTGCCTCGTTTTGTATTTCATCCACTTAATTTGCTCCATTGGCTAGCCACTCAGTTATTCCGAATGCAATTTTATGTTTAGATGATCTTACATACTTACAGAACCTCCATTCCCTACTAAAGATTTTATAGTGAGTTGCTATACGTCCAGTCCGAATGTAATAGCTACAGCAGTCTAAGGAAACTAATTTAGTTTATAATGAAAGTTTCCTACCTATCTCGAGATACTTTTGATGAATTGAATCGTACTCATCCCATACAATGGACCGGAATCTGTTCCTCTCCCTGGAGGCCGCCAGCACTGGTTCCTGTTTATGATGTTCATTAGGATTCCTGCAAGAAGAAATACGAAGAATCATACAATGTTGAAGATACAGCACACAATTCGCTACGAGGCGCGTGAAGCAATAAAACTCTCGGCAGATATAATCGCATCTCGTATTTATATCAGCCGCGTATAACGCGTCCTCACCAGCGCCATCTATATCCGTGTGATAGTGCGAGGCGGCGGAAATAAGAAAAGGACGATATTAACAAGCGCCATTTAACATGGAAGCTTATGCGAGAAGGCATTCCGAATGTCTGCTAACTGGGTGTGAAGCGATCCCGAGCTATTGGTAGAATTCACAATTTACCTTTGACGTAAATCAACTCAGTACCTACGTACGTCCTGCTTTTGACGGCATTACGCGATCGAGCCCCGCCATGGAAATTCCGTAATTTTCCGTCATGAATTTCTGTCTAGGCCGTATTTGCTCCACTGCGTTCGGAGAATTCGACAATCGGAAGGACTAGATATTTAATGACAAATTAGGTCACGTTGATAACAATACAACGATTGGTTTGTCTTTGTTATTTCATTTCAAATGGATGAAAATACACTGAATTGTGATTGTGTTACTGTTTTTCTACGTATCACGGACCATATTGTTGATTAGATCAATCTAGTTAGAATAACACGAATAAGCGGATTATAAAAAAAAAAATTATATCACATTAACGATAATTATATATTAATTCTCAGGAAATAGTTCACACTAGCACATATGCTTATTATTATTTTGATTTTCAACCCGTATTTTTCTAATGGTATGTAGATGACTAATGTGTGTTCCCAAAGATAAAATTCAGTACGTGATTAATAAATTTAACAATTTCCACTGTAAAATTCAATTTACTTGGGAAATAGAAGTGAGCAATATATGATATGAATTTGAGGCATGATTCAGAAGGAAAACTGAATACTTCGTAGCTTACTGAAGAAGTTTGGTTTCAACGATATCTTCACTCCGATTCAATTGCACCAATAAAAAAAGTGTTATAAACAGCCTCACAGATCGCGATAATAAATTGTCTCATCCAGAGGACCGTCCCAAAAATTTTTGAAGTGTTCGTAATACACTAGAGATGAATGGCTATCCAAAAACATTATTCAACCCCATCATTGAAGAAAGAATATACAAAATATATTATGGGACGTCATATATAAATAACATAGACGGTAATACAGATAACTTTACAGCATTAACATACATTCCGGAGACCTTAGAGAAAAATGTTTAGAAAGTATGATATAAATGTGGCGCACTGTGTACGTGGATATTTTTCAAATCTAAAACCATCAATACCTCAAAATAAAGTATACAGCATACAAACTAAATTGTTTAGATTGCGATGAAACTTATACAGGAATCTCTAAACAATATTTGCAGAATGCCCTTGCTATAGATTGTTTTGATTATAACCATCAATTTGATTACAACAAAATTTATTTTAACTATAGAAACTAATCATAATGAAAGATTTATTCTGGAAATGATTCACATCAAACGTGACTATGAATCATAGAGCAGACATGTGATCATAAAGTTCGATTGATACTGATATAATTATTTAAAATTCTTCCAAATTCCTACATAAATAGCAATATTCCTAATAAGGTCTGACACTCTCTTCTATTACCTCATAAATATTCAACATATGATTCGAAAGTGTATACTTGATCGTTATATTATTTGGTTTCAATCGTTTTAAAACATTTTGGTTGGAACGACTTCGAATTTTATGCGAAAATTGCAGTGCATTCTTGAAAAATATTCATGTACTTGAAACACTAATGTGTTAAAATTTCGATTACTCGTGTTCCTGTTCGTTTCAGCGACGTGAGCATTTTTAATTGAAATGGGTGCGATAAGGACGATTTGTGGGGATACAATTAATTCTAAGAAATCCTGTTTCAGACCTTGATACGCATTCTGATGATGATCGTGAGACGTACGTAAAGACAAAAATAATAAGCATACGTGTTAGTATGACCTATTTCCCGAGAATTTATATATAATTCATACCTGGGTGGAGAATCTTCATTGATAAACGATAATAATATTGAATTAACCTAGTGATATATAACTTTTGAGTAGTACAAATTAAATTTATGACTAAATAAGTTCGAGTTATCAACAAAAATAGTAAAGACGTGGTGAATGTTAGACCAAGAATATTGTGGCTAACATATGGTTATTGGAAGATGAAAACCAGTAACATTATGAAGTGTATAAAGCATTGAGTATACAAAAAGTTTCGTATAAGATGTCATTAACAAGATAACAATAAAACTTTATACATATTATTATTAAGACTTTGGGTATCTGAATAGGTTCAGATAATTCATAATTAAATATAATTATTATATTATGTATAATATAATGAGAAACGATTTTGAATTTAATTGATATAGAATTACTATGATAGTTACATATTATTTAGAATTGTGAGATCGATACAAACACCATACTCCACACTCTGATTCGTCGGACGAAGAAAGAGTTTCAAAATTCGGATCCCAAAGCCATAAAGGCAGTCCGAAACTAGATTTTGCGAACTATGAATAGTTGCTATGGATCATCCGTTTCCGAGTTCCCAATAGCGTCTAAAGGCAGTCCAAATGCGAAATGTGGTTTGCCAGGGTTATCCCGTTTAGGAACTGGGTAGAAACACACAATTGCAATTGTGATCTCAACCAATGAAAGAAATATTTGAAAAGTGAGAACTTAACTTTTATAGTACGCTACTTTGTGATTAGAAATAAAAGAAATTCAATCGAAAGTTTGAAGAACATAGTTATATTCAACAGTAAAGCAGATCAGAATAACTCAGATCAAATGTACAGAATATCTCAAATGCTATTGTCGCCTAATAGTATTGACACCAGAAATCTGACAGATTACAAACACATTTACTTTGTAAATGCTTCGAAATTGTTGATGAGTTGACAGAACATTTGAGCGTGACGTAATACATGAATGTGGTCATAATATTTGGTAATTAGGGGAACAGAGATCTGCGTAGAAACGTGAGGCAGGGCTCATTATCAACATCAAACTTGCATGAAAAGTGCATTATATAATGGCAGTCTGCTTTGAGCATTGAGGGATGCGATTGGGTCAAAGACATAGTCATACATTATTTGTCTGTATAGACCGTAGAGTGACGTCAACGTCGCCGTCAGTGAAAACATAAAACGAAGGACGTATAATTCACGCACCTGTACACATGAATCCGCGTCGAACAAAATTGCCATGAATATCCAGCCAAGTATATTTAGCTCTTTATCTAATGTTTGCCTGTGTTTCTGAATATTTACCGGTGCATGTAGATTCAAACATTTTTATTACGATCTACTAAATTCAGTAATGGACCTGATTTCTTCTTAACAAATTTTTGGAGTATTCAACTCGTTGTCTTTACAGTGGCCATACAACGATGTGTTGCAGACACCTCGATAGATATTAAACTACGAATAATATGTTCATGGGTATAGGAATACATTCAAGTTACAATTAGAGCTCAACAGGATGTTCCTTCGATTTTCAATTTTTAATATCAATGTTTCTAATAAAATACTGACCATGTTACTGTGCAACGGAACATTCAAAATGAATATATTATAATTGTAAGCTTGTTCTTGATTTTTCGAATCTAAGTGATCGATAAAAGTGAAAAGAGTGTGTTAAGTTCCAGGGAATTGGCCGGAAATTTTGAATTAGGCACTCGAGTAACCAGATTGTTATAATGAAGAAAAGGTTACAAATCTAATCGAGAAGTTGTTTTCGAATCGTTTAACTCTTGAATTCAACATTGAGAATATACAGCGTAGATTTTTTAAATATCTAGCCTATCGTGTAGATCGTCAGTAAGAGGTTTTCCGCAATAAACGTTATTAAACAGATTCATTCTGAATTACCTCATGACTCACAGGAAGACATTTTTAGTAGTTTCTTTTCTTAAGGGAATACACAATGTTATCGATTGTCCTGTCTTATTGGAGCATCAAAAAATATTCGTACCACTTTTTATCCAGCTAGACCTCATAGTAATTTGTTAAAGGTCTCACCGCTCTCCATGATGTTTCAACTGGTTGATGATATGAAAGATCCCCTTGACATATTTGTGTGCATTATTAATTCAATAAGGAATTACCTTGCAATTGAATAACAGCTCGGAACATTTATCAGGTATTAAATTAATTTTGATTTCACCCTCACATGCCATTTCCTTACCCTGTAACTGAGATTCCTCCTGTTGGGCAATGTATCCAAATGAATGAATGAATAGATAAATAAATGAATGTGAAGAGAATGTGTTGAGTTCCATGGAATTGGCCGGAAAACTAGCACTCGAGCAACAAGATTGTTATAATGAAGAAAAAATTTGTATCGACAAATTATTTTCGATTGCTTTTGTAAGACTCGAAACAAGGGCATACCGAAGCCCAGGGCTAAGTGACTTTATAGCTTCAAAAGGGTGGTTAGAAAGGTGTTGTCTTCGACAACATATTAGCTTCAATAAATATGTACCGAATGATGCTGCCGAAAATTTTAAAACATGAAAAGAGAAGTTTTTGGTTATTTTGAAAGAAAACGTTCGAATTATGTATTTATTTTGGAAGAGATGGGTCTCTAGTATCGTACATTGTCAACAAAACTACCATGAATTGAAAAGTTACAAGTTTGCTGGAAGGAACAGTTCATTCCAATGAATAAAAATTTGATTCTGAGTAAATGTGGAAGAGATGTAGCTCTCATCATATGTAAAAGCAAAAATCCTCGTTGTATTGGTATGACCCTCATCGATGAGATAACTCTTTAACGGGTCTCCATAGAAGAACCATTGATGATAGCTATTATGATGACGAAGCCCCACGAATTTGATGGTAGGATGAAGAAGCGAAATAGGAGAGTAGTATCACTACACAATGATGCAATATCTTACTTGGATATTGCATTGAATAATAACGAGTGTAAGTTTCTCCCACCAACCACTACCTCACGTTGCCAACAATTGTACCAAGTGATTTTAAGATGCTATACAGGAGCTATCTCATCAGAAGGATAGTGGATGTCCTCTTCAAGAAATAGAGATAATCTTACTTTAATCAATGCCTTGATACGGATTTCGTTATCCTTGCGAACGTTGTCCGCCATGACAATGAAGAATTGTCTAAGGCCTGAGTTATATGTAATAATTAGATAAGGAATATTTCTTCAGAAAAAAATACGATAGCACAACTTTTGAACCTTAACACTTCCTTAAACGACACATTCGTCAATTTGAATATGAAATTTCCCTAGAAACTATTCGACAGATTTGGTTGTCGGAAGTTTCGAGTGAAATCAAGCCGTTTACAACAAATATGCTTGCAAGTTTCACTCTGCACTTTTGGAGTGGTTAAATGTACGGTCGATGCGATGCATAGACTTGACAAAATTACCCGAAAAATGATGCATATTCATCACAATTTGCATCCTAGGTCGGTCGTTTTCCATATTAACTCCCACGTCACCGGGGAGGTAGGTGACTCCTCAGTCTGGAGGGTCTATATCGAAGTGTTGCTCTGAGTATAGCGTGTTATAGCGTGTAAAGTTCTCAGGAGCTTGGACTTCCTCCTGTGCCTTGTCAAAAGTCACAAATTGGTCAGAGTGGGAGCTTTTGTCGTTAAGGCAGCACAAAAGCTTCTGGGGAGCTTGGTCTCGATTCTCACATAAGTCGAGAAGGTCAACCAGAGGGCAACCTTGAGTTACAACTTTCATGCCCGAAGCTCAGATAAATATCATAGAGCAAGATCTTATGCTCAGGCGGCATGTTGACAAGCCGATATACAGAAAGCAAACATTCTGGGTTCAATAAGGCTACTTATTGCACCCGATTTGGGAACCTAGAGCTACTCATCGACCATGGAGGGGAGGAAAAGCTCGAGTTAGCGGATTTGGTTTTTCTGGCTCGATTGCTGTCGTCGGAAAGCGCACCAGCCTCAACCAGGTATTCATGTAGAAAAAAAGTATGAGCATATATACTTATATAAATCATTGATTCCCTATTATTTTGAGAGGTAACACATGTACCATTTGGAAATCTATTTGTTATTGGGTTAGTTCTTCAATAATATTATACCACAATAATGTAATTTAATATATTAATGAATGAACAATTTATAATATATAACATTTGTTTTAATTTTCTTATGTTCTCTTCCAACCTCTACTCTACTCTCTACTCTGGGGAGGAGAAACTTCACCAACGTCACTAGTGACTGTCAAACAAAAACAAGAGCTGATGCGGGTAGTTAATAGAGAGGTTATAACCTACTTCTTACAAAACGCAGAGGGATCCGCCAAAGTTAAAATCATCAATCGTACGATTACGCAAAATCCCTAATGCTATTATCATCAAAGAAAATGGACAACTAGAATGCGGGTGTACAATGGTCTCAATGAGGATCAAATTTTCTGACCGATAGGTTATCATCCTAAATCAATATAGAAATCAGAATACAGAACTGACTTTATAATGATATAATGGCTGAAAGCCGGAATTAAATCGCCAGTCTGTACTGAAAATTTGAACTGATCAACTCCCTCTCACTGTTCTCTTGCAAGTTAATTAATCAGAAAGGAATGGAAATATATTCCAGCCGTGTCAAGAATAATGATATTAATAAAATTTATGAAAGTTCTCGCGAATTTACAAATGTTTTCGTACAGTCGGAAAGATATAAAAATGTGACTTAACCAAATTACCTCACGTAACACAGAAAAATGAGTAAATAATGTTACTATCTCGGATCAAAAATGTGGATATGACGTACGGCATGACATATAACTTTTATGATAAAAGTATGCTTCATTTTATTACGAGCGTAATATATAAGTAATGTATCTGCTGATGTATAATAACTTGATGCTCTCCTTTTAGCTATGCACATTTTTCAAACGATGTTACTGCTGGCAGAGCAAAGAAACAAAATGCAGCATTATTCGATTTCAGTTTTGCCGGCACACATATTTGAACCAATATATAGCTGGTAGTGCCTTGTTTCTACCCTAATTCGTATTGAATATCGTATCAGCTAGCTATGTCACGTTGACATTGATATACGGGGTTGGAGCATTCATAATTTGTATCTTTTCCGAAAAATACGTTCCTAGAATAAATTGAATGGAATCAGCCATTACGTGATGGGAATCAATTCCAAACTTGAATAAAATGAGTATTGAGCATTCTACCTAAGATATAATTTTAACATTATGAAGACGCATGTAGGAATTTGCAAGGGTTTCAATTGATTGAATTAATATACATTTGACTCAATGATTGAACGTCTGTTCTTTGATTTACAGACTCATAATCACGTTTCTTGTGAATTTTCTCTAGCACAGATTTTTTATAATAATTGGCTTCTTTAGTTAAAATATTAACAATTTTGTATTCGAATTGATGGTTATAAATAAAACAATGCTTGGCTAGGGCAGTGGAATTTTCTAAGTTTTTGTTCCTGGTGCTATACTTATGATCACATATTCTTTTTTGTGAATATTGCTTAGAGATTCCTGTCCCATCGCAATCTAACGAATTCAATGTATACACTGCAGATATATTATAACATTGAAAAATCTTAGCTTCCGGATGGATTCCGCGCCACAATAGCTCGACTTGATGACGACGTATCGCCAACCATTACAGCTGGCATCTTCAGGAGAAGGGCAGGCTTGAGGCTTGAACTAAAACTGGTTCTACTGGTTTCTGTAACCGTATTTATTGTAGGAAAAATCCTTCACGCTACACAGCTTATTCCAGTAATTAACTCTGTTTCGGCACCTGACCCAGCCGTTGTGTGACCATGTGCGAAGTGGAATTTTCGAGGATGGGTTTCCAAATGTTGGGAAGGTAATATCCTGGGTCACGGTTCAGATTATTCCACAGAAAATTTCACAAAAATGCCAAAAAATTCCAAAAAAATACCAAAAATTCCACAAAAATGGCAATGATTTCAACAACTTACAAAAAATGACTGAAGTTCCAAAAAATCGAACAGAAATGCTAAAAATTCCAAAAAAATTATACAAAAATTCCGAAAATTCAAATGATTGCATTTTGCTTGTACAAAAAATTGCTGAGGCGATTGGCCCCTACATATCTGACGTAGATTATTCCGGATGAATTTCACATTTAGTTGAAATAGCACACTGGTAGTGATTATTAAATAACAATTAAAATCACTACTTCAGAGAAGTTGTACAGAACTTTCAAAACATTCACTAATGCCTGTAACTTCTTGTTTGTTAATTTGTACAGCAGGATGCGCTAATATTTGATTTTGTTCCGTTTATTAGAAATCCTGCTTGCAAGTTAACAGACCAAAATGGCGAAACATGAAACAAATAATCTAATTCGAACAAAAGCAAACAAGCCCGCTTTATTTAATTACTAATTTCACAAATTTGATGCTCTGCTATGTACTTACCCAGTTCTTGCAAAATTAGCGATGTAAATTATGAAGGCTTCGGCGAGTGCCAACTCGGATCTCGTGTAGTTTTTAGGAAAGTGGTTGAAACCGTCGACGAGCGGCGCGCCGAATATGTAGGGCAACTCTTCGCCATGGACCGTCCCCATTCGCTGCAAAAAAACAACGACAAATTCAATTGGTAAACGAACGCAACAATCCTATACGATAATTGGATTAAGGACTTGCGTTCAGCTTTTACACAAACATCGAGTATTAGGAAATAATGCCTTCGGTTGTCGACTGTTCAACGTTTATTCGCATTCTGCGATTCACGAGCAATAAGTACTGAACTTGCAAGCTCGGGTTATTCCATTTGGATATTCAATTCAAGATGATTATCAAGAAAATAGAATCCATGCTGAACTTGTTTCATTACAATCATGATAGACATGATAGACAACATATTGCGGATAATAAAGATTATTCCACGAGATTCCATGAATTTACCTAATTCTATGAATTGCTATACTTTCTCAAAGATTCGATACTTGACCTAGGTAAGCTATCGATATAGTGAATACGAATCTCATGCCAATAAATATGCAATATGAACTATAGGTCGACAAGGTGAGGAGTAACTGTCTACCTTCGTAAGAGGACAGGGACCCACCTTGATGATTTGTATAAGGAGAACAAAAGGAGTTAATATAAAGGAGTATGATTGAAGATCAACACGAAATAATGTAGTAATGTATGTAATTATTATTTTACGTTAATCTACGATCGTGAATAGAGATGTTATGTACATGTATAAGTGTTACAATAAACCATAACCAATCTAGTTATTTCTATACTACCCATAGCTACGAACCATATGGCCCAAAACCACATGGTGATGTCTGCCAAACCATTCTAAGAACCTGAACACTACACGAGTTTGTAGTTGATATGCAGCCGTGTTTCTTGGGCTTACATTTATAATAATGATATAATGATTATAACAATTTATTTTCACCAAGTGACTTCACATACTTTTGTACATTTAGATTACAGAGTTGAAGTACAGTAGAACTCCTCATTATTTTTATGGCAACTTGTATAGTAATTAAATTCATAATAGCCAAAAACCCTTTGAAAACGGTCACGGTCCTTTCAATAACCACCTTTTGACGGAATCTTATGAAATTTCTACCCTTAATATCGGTCAGCCCTAAACCTTCTCGACGTCGACGGTCAAACGACCTGACTCACGTTTCTGGTAATAATAGCAATCAAATTCATAATGCTTCAGTAAGACCTACATTTTATGAGCAAAAAATTATTTAGTTCAATTTTGTTCCCCTGAGAATATCAGTTATGTCCCTGAGACGCAAACGTTTGTTACTTATAGAGAAAAGTGGAATCGTCGAAGAAAGCAAACATACGGTTATCAGTGCGCGAAAGTTGGCGGACAAGCTTAGTGTTGGAAGAACATAAGTGAATGCTGTTCTCAAGAATAAATCGAAATAGGAATTTTTTTTTCAAGAAGAAGGCACTAATGCAGTTCAAAAAGGAAAATCTTCAAAAAGAGTTACCAGCTAGCTTATGATTTCTTTTGCAAAGCTGGAAATACAAACATTCCTATATCGGGACCCTTGATAAAGGAAAAAGGTCTAGAAGTATCCGAAAATTCAAAAATTGACGAATCTGAAGCTTCAAAAGACTGGCTGAATTGGTTCTGCGAGAGACACAACATCAATTTTAAAACAGTTTGTGGTGAGCAGCCCACTGACGTCGATGAAGTAAGTATTGAAGATTGGAAAATTAAATTATCAAGGACTATGAAGGAAACGGTATTTTAAATGCTGACGAAACCGGACTTCACTATTTGGCAATGTCACACGAAAGTTCTGCATTCAAGAGTGATGAATATGCTGAAAAAAATCGGCTGAGCAGCGATTGACGCTTCTTTTTGCTGTAACATGAATGGTGGTGAGGAGGAAAATCCACGATGTTTCGGAGGAGCACCTGTAGATAAATTGCCAATAGATGACAATAGAGATAATGAGTTTTTCGATTGAAAACTGTGACAAAAAAATTGGAAACCAAAATAGAATAGGTCTTCTATTCTTAGATAACGATACTTCCCACCCAAAAATAGAATTGTAGCAACGTGAATGATGTTTTCGTGTGACATGTATCTTCTCGTGAGAAGACGTTTGAATCGCTTGGTGCTTCAGCATTCCCAAATGGAGGTTACTTTACATCTGGTGAAGATGGTCACGAGAGTGTAAAAAAGCTGTATGGATCTGATAGACATGTTGTTACTGTTCAAAATTATTAGGTTTGTTATCAATCCAATGCATTACCTGTAGGATATTTGTTTCTGTTCTCAAAGATAGTCCTGAGTTTTTTATACATTATCCAATATGCCACTCAAATATGATGAAAAGTGTAATAAGTGATTCCAACTGGAATTCAGCTTTTACTGATGTAAAACAGACCTTACGATATGAATTCGAACGATCCAAATTGACATCCCAAAGTACCTGCCATTTGTTCAGTCCATTACGCTGATTACAATGAAATATATCGTGCAATGCTCGAATATTTATTGTGTCCATGGAACATATTCATTTGGAAAAATAATTTATAGTTATTTTAATAGTTTACCCAGTTGAATTATTGACGTGTTATATTTTAATGGAACATAGAACACGGGCGAACTTAATTGCGGACTATTTATTTAGTTGGTAATAATTCATCATCAGATCAAACAGACCGCTACGAATAATTACGTTATTTTATGGTAATTTCGATAAAACTCATTTTGATAAATTTCATTTCTGATGAGCTTTCACCACGAACTAATAAATCAAAACCGAATCATTCAATTGAATAACATATTTCCATGAAGACCTGTGGTGAAAATGAGAGACATCAGTTTCAGATCAGTTACTTGTAGGCAAGTAAAGTTCAATGTTCCTTCCTCAAGTAGTTATAAGTCAGGCCAATCTCCTTCATCACGATAATTTATTTATTCTCTGACAATGGTATCCGTATTTTGAGAAACGTTTCTTTTGTGTGACGAATACAACTATCCGCCTTTTCCTGTGTTGGATGTTCCAAGAGCCTGTGTCACTGTGTCATTTTCCCGATATCAGTTGCTTTGGCGAAAGGGTAGCCAGATATTCATAGTAGACAGACCTACCGAAGATTGTTTTCAAGAATGTTCTGCAGATTCAGGGAAAATGACAGTTGTCGCCTTGAAGAAGCTCATGGGTGACCTGTATCTGAAGCTGTTGAGCAGGAAAAAGGGTTATTGAATATTTTCGAGGATGATCCAATAACAAGTAGCCGCCGCATGTCTGCCAATGTTGAACTAAGTCAGGGTGTCACTGTGTTGAACAGTTCATACTAGGATGTCGGTCAACACATTGTGCGGATATATGCCCGAAGGGTTAAAACGTAGTGATAAGTGATGCTTAAAATCTACAAATCGAACAGCTGATGGATTTTTTCGCTAAAAAATCACTCCTCAATAATCTAGCATAGACTCAAGACTACCTTCAACATTTAAAATCCTCAATATACACTCAAAGCTCATCTGAATTAGTGAATTCAGTTGGTAGAAAGTCTTCTTTTATGCAAGATAGGCGACCGCTGGAAACGCCGACGTCATCTTTCCCAAGAATCGAGCATAACATACGGGCGAGCCTTAAAATTTGAGTTTCCCGATTTAGAATTAATACTCCCCTGTATTAGTAAATTCATTACGCAGGAAGTTTCCTTTTGCATAAAAGGAGGGGGTAGCTTTTTTTCATACTTCACTACACGAGACGAAACCTACAATATTCAAACAACATCGTGTGAGCCAGTAGTCGAATGTTGGGAGAGGATATGTATCCGAATTTTTGTTGAAGGTTAGGAAAATACCTCACTAGGCAAAGAGTTTCAAAACTTCACCTTCCGATAGGAAAATGATGAAGAAGCTCGACAGGTCTCGAGCTTGACAATGAAGAATCCGCCTTCCTGGATAATATGCAAGCTTGACTGTTGTTTGCAAAAACTCTACTAGATTATCAGATCCCCATTTTGAAGTCATTGCGAAATCTCCATTGATTTCGTTCACCTATCTTCGTCTCGCTCCTCTGACTTCACTGGTTGGTACAGAGTATCCAGATGTCAAAGCGGTATGAAGTGTACCATCATCGCCAAAGCTGTGGATGGGGCAGGTGATCACTTCAAACATATGTTTCATATGGAGCAAAAGCAAAATTGGTACCGATGCAGATCTCCACCAGAGTTGATAGCCATTGTATCGGAGGATATCCATCAACCACCATATGGAGAGATCTGTTTGAGAGGAAATTTCATAGTAAGCGACAAAGTTGAGGCGCCAAACCACATGACGAAAGTTCCCTTAAGGAGGGTTTGACGATAGACTCGGTCAAATGCTTCGGAGATATTCAAAGCTACAACTATTGATTCTCCATGATTTTCGATGGTTTTCTGCCATACATGCGTTACATATGCAAGCAGGTCTTCTATTGATATCTGCTGCCGAAAGTTATATTGCCGGTCATCCATGATTTTGGAGCTCTACAGGCAATGGACCTGCATCACAGATTATAGATGATGGTGCAATGGGTCTATATTTATTAGCAAGGCTCACCTTTTCTTCTTTTGAAATTGTTTGGAACTCTAGCTATCTTCCAGCTGGAAGTGAGCACACCAAATTTGTCTGAAATGGTTAACAACCTGCAGAAAGCTAGTGTTAATTTGGTTAATAGTTGCATAAGAGAAATTCCTACCTTACTTCACCAGTACGAGTCGGTGTACTGCTTTTACGGCACGTGCCCTGCAATATATTTCTCTCTATGATCGGCCAGTCAGTTAACGCACCGAACAGTGCGTGGAACAGAGCGAATAGCGTCAAGTATTTCGGAAAACCGCTCTGCTCAATGATTCGGAAACGGCTAGTGTGTATGGAAATTTCAAGTGAGTTAACCATTTTGCCTCTATACAGGAACATACCATGTGCCATATAAACCAATTCTGGAGACGACAATGTTCTTCTACGTCTTAATCATTAACATTTACACCTCTATCAGTTCAAAACTTACCGTCAGATGATTTTTTAGAATAAAAATATATGAGGTTAACTTTTTGTATGTAAAATTATATATTCACTGATGACACAAAATTCTCGACAAGAAGAAGTTTCAGCAACAAAAATTATCACACTTGGAACGTTTGGTTCGGTATAGTCGCAGCCCACTTTCTGAATTTCCAGAAGAACTGAATGAACAAGAACACTTGAGCTTGCTCTAGCACCTGTTGGATGATGTTTCTGTGACCATTGTGGTTCAAATGTGATACTCACAAAATAATGCCTTTTTTCACTATCCCGCAGTCGTCTGAAAACATTTTAATAACATATTCCCCCATATGTGGATCAGACGAGGAATTGAACATTCATGGCCTCCATAGAATCCTGACTTGAATTCTCCTGATTTCAATTTCCAGAGGCTTATTGAATCTATAGTCTATTGCGGGCCTATTGCTAATTTTCCTGAAATTAATTGTAGCAGGAAATTGTGGCAGCTGCAAATGATATAAGTCACAATCATTCAGAATCTTTGCCTGTTTGAAAAAAATTTCTTTGAAACAAAATAGGGAACATCCAGAAAATAAATATTAAATCAGTCAAAGAAATCCTAAGCATCAGTTGTATATGAACTGATACAGTAGGACAACCGACGCGTTCGTTGAAGCTCCTTGGAAAGAAATCTTTGAAAGAGATTAACGAGAATTGGCCAATTGTTAAACACTCTTCGTAAACCACGTAAACGTGAAAATATTCACTCAGAATTACTGAAGCCTTTGAGATTACTTTTTACGCAAAGGTAAACCAATTAACCGACGGAACTGCTTCATTCAATTCATTATGTCAGGTTTCAGTGCATCCTGGCGAATTAAAATTTAAAAGCATCTCTTTCCAGCGCAGCTCTTTAGAATAATTACATTCAAAGATTCATGGCACAACTAAATTGCCTTGTAAGAAAAATGTTTAAGCAGTTTTGTAAATATGCCCTCGAGCAGAGAACGACGATACGGTCCGAGATCATCATGCAGACGGAACTTTTTAATTGAGATTTGGCACAAGATGTCGCCCGTCGTATTGTGCATCAAAATCCCATAAAACGCCGCAGCTGGCGTTGCCGCGCAACTCGCAAACAACGGAAGATGTTGGCAGGCCGGGCACGAGTTTATAGAGGATACAATTTTTTCGATCGACAGATTTCACTCGGCTGTCATATGAGATCATTTCTTTGTAGTTTAAACGCGGTCGACGAGCTGAATATCAAACATGTTTGGGATATGTTATATTCAGTGGAACTTATTACTTAGAACAATATTGAGATGTGTCCTGCGCCAATTGTAATGTGGCTTTCTTTATATGAAATTTTACTTGACGAACTTATATTAATCCTATTCCTCGATTCATTCACAGTATGGCCAATTAGCTTAATTAGTTACCTTGGGGTTTGATCCAATCAGAACGGAAGTGGAAAATATCATTGACACTTAACCTTTTATTTCACAACACACTGGATAGTAAGTGTGAAGGTATACGCCTATGTCACTCAGATAAGCTCATACTCAACAACAACATAAAATTCAATAATAAAAGTAACAATTAAATTGATAACAGTAAGACAATGATCATGACAATAGATAATGGAAGAATACTTCAATTAACTTTATTACTAATAAGATTGAAAATAAGACCAAAACTTAAACTCAAATAAAACAAACCTAGATAATCTAAATTAACTAAAAGACAGAAATAAAACTGAGATTATTAAATTGTTTCCCAAATTAGGAGATCGAAACTAAATGAAATGATTCAAATGTATCATCCACCTTTCTCACAAAAACATTCTAAAGAAACTATCAAGTTAAATTAATCCAAATTGACTAAGTACCACGTGATTTCTCAAGAGAATAATTCAGTTAGAAAATATATCTGCTCTTGCTCCTATTATTTATAATGCGTTCTTTTCCTCAAAAGTTGATCCACAATTAAGGGGAGGATCCTCGAATTGTTTAAACAATGAGCAGCAAGATAGTTAATAGTTCTTTCCCTCTCTTGAGGCCTCTAATTCAACTACAATCAAGACTATATTCAGTTACAATTTTGATGATAACATACTAAGTGAGATACACTTTGGAAAATCATGTAACATATGGACGAAGAACGATTGATTTTCCATATTATAATCAACAACAGTTCTGGAACAGCCCGCCAACTAAGCATCTCCAATTGGTTAACATTAACATTTTTCATAACTTAGCATTCGTTTTTCTTCCAAAATTGGTTATTGATCTTTGCAGATTTATGATTCCCGCTAGAACAAGAAATGTGTGTGAAATTATTGGAACCCTCTTGCCAGCTGTGGTATCGAGTCACCCTTCCTGAAGCTGTAACAAACTTCAGCTAGTATGGGTACGTGTTCACTCCGGCGAAAAAGGAAACGAAGTGGCCGATCTATTGGCCAAATAGGGTTTTCTAGGTACCCCTGGCCGTGATTCAGCGATGTGAATCTCCTCGACCACCGGACTCCACACCCGGAAGCTACTGGCTAGACAGTGGGTCTCGATTGGCTGCATTGCCCTCGGTGTGGCAAATCTCCAAAACGCTCGAAAACCTTTCCCTCTATGAGCAGAAGACGTTTAAAACTGGAGACCGGACTCCTCAAAAGAGACTGCCTCTCATATCTTTGTAGAATGTCCAGTACTGGCATCTCTTAGGCTACAACACATCGCCAGCGCATTTATGCCGCCTGAGACCATGAAAGACATCAGTCCTTGCAGACTCCTAGCTTTCGGTCTTGCATCAAGGGGCGTACAATGGTCCTACATAAGCGGTTTAAGTGCTCTGGACTCATCTGCTCCCGTTTTGATTGATTGATTGATTGAATCCCAGGGCACCGGAATATGGTCCGTCCGCGGTTAACCTGTTCCTTTTCACGCAGGAAACATAAATAATCGTTTTGACCCACAGTTAACTATACCCCTTTCCATGTCTTCATTTGTTTCTAATAACTTACAATACATTTTTTGATTCCGAGGGGTTGGATGATGATCTATAAATCACAGTTAATTAAGACATTCGATTGGTTAGAGCCTTCTCAAACTACCCTGTCTACCATATTCAGCTTAGTTACCTACCAGGTAACCATTTGTTGTTGAATATTGTTGATAGATGTTTGAATGCTTGCTATCAGAACCATATTGTTCCTCAATCGTTGCTTGACTCGAATATTACTAACGATTCAGTTATACTCACACGCAATGATGGTGACGGACGGTATAAATAATATGAATCTAATGAAATTCTGTGATTGAGAGAAGTGACATAATATCTCAGGAAGACGTGAGAAGAAAGATTTAAACTGAATATTCTCCTTTCATTCGCTGTTGTAATAGATCTTGAAGGGCGGTGTTTCATTGGGTTCAGCGTGAGGTATATATCAGATTTTCAATCACGTTATTATCCGGGTAAGTGTCACATTCAGGACTTGAAAATGATGATACAATGGCACATGTACTCCAGACATATGGCTCCGTTGGTGGTCTGGTCACGTTCTTCGCCATATGTGCGAGCCTTGCGACGTTGCCTCGAACTAATATACCAGACGCGGAGGTTTAAGGTTATTGTGAACTTTCTAATGTGTCTAATTCTTAAGAAAGCTCGCCCGTTTTTTCAGCTGGACTTAATCTACTTATGCTGTCAATTAAACTTCGGGTAAACTCTGACAGATATCGCATTTCCGGTTCGAATGAGAGGATTCGTTGCTTTATTAAGGCCGACAGGACCGTAGCAAGGATTTTGTTGATACGAAGCATTCGAGGAAACCGTAATGAACCGCAGTTATACTAGGATCTTGGAACAGTAAAATAACTATCTGGTAAGGTTTTTCTATTTCATCTATTGTGAATATAATGTCTTGGGGGATCAGTTACGCATCTGCAAGAATGTGCATTGATGTTCTTCCGTTTGCACCACCTGCACAAAGGCGAATCACCAAGGTTCGTTCTGTGTAGGTGACAGTTTAATGGTCCGTTTCACGTCAGCTTTTGTGTCAGCAGCTTGGCATCGGTTACTCATGTTCCTCAGTTGCTGAGACCAGTCTTCCCTAATGTGTTGTCCAATCGGTGCTTTCGACTGCAACCGTTTACTAGTCTCCACTCTTCAGAGTGTTGTGTTCTGAGTCAGCAGTGACTCATGTCTGTGAAGTTACTCTTCCAGATGCCCACCGTTGGCCAGGGGCCTATTAGGGGTTCTATAGCTCCTTATTTAGCAAGGTCATCGGCCATTTCATTCAACCTTATTCCAGAGTGACCGGAGAATAGGGTGAGCTTGCCTCCATCTCTGACAGGTTGTTTAGCATGTTGAGGCACTATCACACCAGACTCGATGTTATTCTCGTGCTACACAGAGCAGCAAGGGCTGCCTTGCTGTCTGTGCATATACTGATGTGAGTTTGCATTCCTTCTCCCAGCGCTATTTGAGCACAGCGCGTTATTGCCAGTATCTCCGCTTGAAGAGTGGTAGCGTGTTTGTCCAAATGTATAGAAATAGTTCTATCTAGGCACTTGCGAAATCGGATAATACATTGAAATAAAATATCTAAAAGATTATAATAGGAATAAAAATGATGTACATATATAGATCGATTATAGTTGCATTTGGTGAAAATGGAAATGTGACAATATCTATGGCAAAAAATTATGTTCACTCGTATGTTTTAATTCAAATATTTTGCCTGTAAAAACAGAAATGAACATACAACAGTTATTCTCGTTGAATTGGAGGAATGTGATATAATTTTGATCCACTACGTACCTGTGGATAATCTCCTTCTTTGGTTTGATAATCAAAAACATAGAAATACGTCTTCGAACCAGCAGCTTCGTCATCGTTCTGTGGTTTTGCACTTAGTAAGTCCCCGGTCTGAACGAGCGGCGCCACGAACTGCGCGTCACTTAGCGCCGCCACAGTCGAATCTCTTGTGTTAATAGGATGTTGTACTGTCCGTTCCCAGTCGGTGTATTCGTTAACTACTGTGAAAAAAATTTCGCTCAAATGATAAGTATAAGCGTTACGTACGTAAGTCCTTATGATGCGATCTCTTCGATCACCCTCGAATCCCGAAAGAATATCGTTAGACGAGAACTTCCACATAGCCTCACTGGTGACCACTCCGAACAAAAGATCGTACGGGTTCGTTCCTCGTGGATTCAACGTCGTCTCGCTTCGTTTCATGTTCGCGTTGGCCGGTCCGACGAAACTTTGCAAGTCCGACGGTTTGAAATACGTTACCAGTTCTTTGGCGAAGTCCGTTTTTATCACTACACCGTCTACACTAGGTCCGAAGGAACTCAGATACGCGGGTGGAGAGACTTCCGCGTTAAGCAGATGTTCTAAAGACGTGTCGCGTAAGCAATCTACTATGACTTCGTGATCTTTACCGACATCTTCCGGTATCGAACAGTTCACTTCCCGCGCTAGTTTGACTGCGTAGTTTACCGGATCCTCTACTAAAGCCCACGACGACAACGCCGATCCTGATAGGAGGATCGCACGATGGAAAAGTCCGGGCATCACTGTTGGTGATATCATCAGGAAATTGATGCATGCAGCTCCAGAACCGTGGCCTACCAACGTCACGTTACTTGGATCTCCACCAAATAAGGCAATGTTCTTTTGGATCCAATGGAGAGCTGCTATTTGATCCATTAGGCCGTAGTTCGCTACACGTGCTTTGAGATGTGGAGCTGGATTGGCGTTTAGAAAACCTGCAAAACAAGTCTCAGCCTTTAATATTTATACCAATGAAAATAACAGTTTATTTCCGAAAAATACAATATTGGAGTGGTACATCCTTTCATAAAGAAATTGTTCAGAATAACTATGTAAAATGTAAATAACTATGCAAACAGACTGAAATTCACCAAATCATTCATGAAACAGAACTCAGATAGTAGATCTTAACATTCCTCGTCGGAAAATTTCGGATGTTCCCAAGGTTCTATACTTGGCCCAATACTTCATATTGCGTACACTGCTCAGTAGACAGCTAATTTGAATCACATATAATAACATAGGTACGCTGTATGTTTCTTCCAAACTTAATAACTTGACTAGCATCGTTACAACAAACAGGTAAATTGAACTTGTGAAAAAAGCATGCTATCAGCAAATGCGTTCTGTCGAAATATTCGAAAGGCCGAATACAAAATACAAAGTTGGAGCAATAAATGTCATTATCGATGAAAATCTTCTATCTATCATAGGCAATACAAAAAAGTTGGAGGTGATCATCGATGAGGAATTAAAATTCAGAAGACACGTATCGAGTCTCATTCAAAAACCATTTGGGAAACTGGAAATACTTTATCAGCCTAGACATACTGTATACAATAAAACCAAACTTTTATTATGCGACTCCTTAATTCTATGATATTTGAATCATTGCGACACTGTTTATCATAATTTTCTGAACTGTGCTGAACTATAAAGAGTCCAGAGGGTGCAGAACGCATGTATGAGGTTTTAATTTGGAATCAAGAGAAGAGATAATATTTGGCATAAATTAAAGATTGCTAATTGATTGAATATGTACAATAGACGAATGCTTCATGATTCAGTTTTATTTCACTAAATAATAATTAGTCGACAGCTCAATAATAGCTTCGTCCAAGCTCATCACAGTTCATCGATTGTTCAGCAGACACCTCATATATTGCTTGCGACTATGGCATAAGATGGATCATGACAATTCATAGAACAACAGTAGTTTACTCGTTAGTAGTTAACGATTTTCGAGTCGAGCCCTTTTATTTGATACCCATAGAGATATAGTTGGTTGTTTTTTCTTATTTGCAAGTGCCATATCATATTTTCTCCAGAAAAAACTATAAATTCACATTGTACACATCGAGTCCTTCCATTTGGTAATCGTAAAATTTGATAGCGTCATTGAGAAAATTCGTAATCTATTTCCCTATTTGACTGAGTTAAATGTATAATAGAGCAAGAGCATGTATTAGATCATTCCTCTCAGTTGTTGTTGTAGTTGAAGTTCAATTTATTTTCCGAAAACGAAATCTTTTATTCTACCTTTTGTAATTTTAAATTAACCTCTTGTTGGCGTGGTGCTCCTGACTCAACCTTATCTCAGCTGACCTAACCATCATACTCACCCAAAATACCCAACCGGTAGTTGAGTGTAACTACAACTATATCTGCGTACGAGGCCAATATGCTTCCATCGTATGGATTGCCAGAGTTCCATTCGAATGATTCACCGTGAATGAAGACTATAACTGGATGTCTTGTTTCTGCCGACACTAGAAAAAAAAGGAAAAATCATCAATGCTATATTTCGGAGCACATACATTTTTTATTCATACACGAGAGGGAAAGCTATCATATTCGAAGAACATGGTGTGAACCAGTAGTGGAATGTGGGGATAGGAGATAGGAATTCGTAATTGTCTTGCAGGGTTGGAGGTTATAGGCATAGGGAAAAACCTCACCATGTAAGGAGTTCCACAACTTTGCTGTTCGATAAAAAAATGAAGTCTAGTAGTAAATCTGACTTAAATGATTGAATGTCTGTTCCATGACCGTTTTATGAGATTCATCTCCATAGTAGATTTTTTATAACATTTGGTTTCTTTAGCGATTATATTGTCGCAATGTATTATTATCAGGCTATGCAAGTTTCGTACCTAAGCTTGTAACGTGCCGCGTTACGTGATTATATAGAACTATGTAATAAACGGATTAGATTTCTTTTCGTTAATAATCATGCCAACTGATTAATTAAAGACATCTGCTAGTCAATGATATCGATTTCTGAAACTACCTTTCATGTTGGGAGATGTCACTAAATATCGCAGAGTGGGGATTATAGCTTGGCGGAAATCGAAAAGACGGCATTGTGGTTTGTACTCTGATCCCGGTAAGTCGAGAAATTTTGCTTCATTGAATTTTATATACCTTTTCTTAATTTTGCTCCCGAACTATTACTCACAACAGGCTATTTAATTTGATTTAGGTTTATAATTAGCGTCTGGATGTTTAGAGCCTGAGTGTGATAATAGTTCGGTAGATTTATCTCGACTTGCTTGGGTACGTGCAAACCCAATCATTTGCGGATAGTATATTTCAGAATATCTTTTCCATCGTAACATCGATTGTTGTTATCTCTTGTAGTAGGATAATCTAACGGAACGTAGGCAGGTTCCTTGATAATATTTCTGTACTCCTTGTAAATTTAATTCCGCATTGACACATGCTATTTTTTTTGGGATTCGTCCGAGTCACCATTTTGTAACTCTGGTACGTAGTATTCAGAGTCGTCTTCGACTGCATCGTGCTATAATTAGATTTGGAATTTTCACAAGGTATTATTCAATTATTGCTTATTGAATTAAGAATTATCAGGATTGCTGCGTTCGCGTGATTTCGAAATAGAGTGAAACATCAATCTGTTGCCAAATTAATTCAAGTTCTAGTTATGTGCTGACCGGCAAATTCAACTTATTACTTACTTCCTTTCATTCACAATTTGATTAAATTACTTTATATCTCATTTTTTTTGTAACATTAATTCAATCACATATTATTTATTGCTTAATTTTAAGTAATTATTGTAACTTTATAATTCCTTCAGAAATTATTGTATTCAATATAAATTGATATCTCTTCAAGATATCCTTTGTAATAGTGCTTTACATATTTAGGAAGATAACATTATCGGAGGTGGAATCATTTGGTTGTTCCGGCCGATGGTGTTACTTGTCCTTGTTCTCAAGTCAGGTGCTGTTCGTTTTTTTGACATTACAGGGATTTGAACGTTTGAGGGTCCTCACCCATTCACTCCTAGACGGTTTGGTGACTTTCCTGACAGGAACAGCTTCCAGTTCCTACGAGATCCAAGGAGGGTAACATTTTTTTGTTGATAGACCATTATTTCATGATCTGATTTTCTTGTTTACCAACATTGTATTCACTAATTTCACTGAGCCATTCGTGGACTCCTTATTACTTTCCTATTCATTCTATCAAGTAATTAATTGAGTTAATTTTATCAAGTAATACATATTATAAACTATAAATTCATTTTCTGGTTAAATACCAAATTGTAATTCTTTACTTCGAAATTCACCTTTATTTATAAATTTATACCTTATATAAACTGTAAACTTATTTTCTGGTTAAATACCAAATTCCAACAGGAATAAATCAATTTGTTAAGTTGAATTTATATTGTTTTTTTTTTAATTTCCATCAACTAATAAACCATCTCGTGGTGCTTGTATTCTAGGCTGTGAATTCATTTATTTTTATAGTTCCTTTAAGCAATTGGCGCCCAGGCAATTCACTAGTCTAGAATTACAAGGCCCGTTTCACTACGAGCCCTGAGAGTATTTCAAATTGAGCTAGTTGGGCCAATATAAACCGGCCTAAGCGGGTCCGTTTCAAGCTTAACGAGTGCTGTACCTCATCCGGAATTTTCGATTCGTTAGGTTTAACCATACTTTTTCGTTTTTGACTTGACAACGTCTTATAATTCGATGGAGCCGGCTGCACGCACGAGAAAACATGACTCATGCGGCGTTACCTCGCTCTGACCGGCTGTGCGTTACCTCGCTGTGAGGCGTTCCATTTAAGGCTTGAAGTGCAAGCGAGAGCGCGCTGCTATACAATGATACATTCACATGTTTTCGTCAAGTATGAAGTGCAGTGAAAAGTGAATGTGGTGTCAATTGTTTATAGCAACGATAATTGCGGCGATAAAGGTGATGATTTTTTCGATATTAAATATATGTTCAGTGATATATTGTCGAATATTCGTGCTTTCATCATTAAAATAAATAGCATCGGTCCCCTAGTGCAGCGATTGTAGGTTATGCTATAATTGACAAAACTAAAACAATAAGTTAACAGAACTATTTCACGATGAGTAAAAAATCAATTGCTCCACTATTCGATCGAAATAATTATCGAGCGTAGCTATGATTTCAAAAAATTAAAACATAACTGTTAAATCTTCCACATATCATAACAACGTGTCTGAAATGACAGGTTGGACCAGCCAGCCGTCAAAGGGAACAATTTTCTCAAACACATTGAGGCGGGCTTTTTAAAAGGTAAATTGACATAATTGTATTTATGCGTACAAATAAATGTAACTTGATCGATTCAATTGTGATTTCCATTTACCTCCTTCTTATCCATACAAAATATCTATCAAACAAATAAAATTAAAATTTTCTTTTGAAAAATGGAACCATTCCATCAGTATTTCCTTATGACGTTGTCACGTTCAACTATCGTCAGTAAATCGACTTTACAGACAACCGATTTTTTGTTCTTAAATTCTGCTACATTTATGAAAGCTCTTCAATGCACAAGCTTAAACAAATTTTGTGAATAGAATTTAATAATTTAGGGTAAGTTTTCATTTTGAATAAACTATAACACTATAGAAACAACATCAGAGTATTGAGGACTCAGTTTACTCTGATGATGGTAACTGGAAGGTCCTCAGTACGTTAATAGTATTTTTAGTGTACTCTTCATCATGAAACCAACATTGATTGAAGAAATAAACTAATAAATTGACCACAAGATCAAACAATAAATGGATTATACTTACATTTCTCTATTATACCGAGAGAGAGAGAGAGAGGGAGAGAAAGAGACCGAGTGATGTAATTTATATGATTGAAGAAACAGTGCGGAAACTTTTGTAATGTACCTACATTTATCCAAGGCTGAGATTCGAAAACTGTAGCAAACGTGAAACTCGTTAAATGCATCACCATCAACAAATGTACAACAGAGGAACGTTTCAGGCAAACAAGCAAACGAGTTCCCGTGTCCCGCTGCAACGGAGCGCGAGGCAATATCACTCTCCGGCTAAAATATTACTTCGATTTTTCGCCAAAGCCAGACGATGTTAAGCCACAATCAGACTGTGACATATTTCAAATAGCGGACAGTTTGGTCCAATAAATTACGGCCACTATGTATGCAAATATGGACGTGGACGTACACTTTTAAAAATGTCGCCAAACGAGGAACAGCCTTCTCTTCGAATTCCGCCAGGTGTCTCACACATACACGTCGTAAATTTAACAGGGGTACACTTTTTTTCGAATCCTATTAAGAGGCCGCGTGGTAAATTCGTTAAATCCTAACCAACTTCTTGGTGAATAATTAGATATACAGTCCTCTTTGTAGGAGTTACCTGTGTGTGTGTTTTATTAAACAAAACGTTACATGTTTCATCATATGGTGGGTTCAGCAAACAATATCTTCGCAAACTATGGCCTATGGTTTATTCCTTGAATATTAAAATTGAGATTAAGAAGGAGGGGATGAGTGAGGTACGTGTGAAGTAGAAGTCAACCAAACTATTAACTTTTGGGACTGAACCATAACTAAATTGAATAGTAAACATCCCTTTTCAATATATCATAAGCCTTCACATACGGATATTAATATTCACATAAATTCAACTTCATACAACACAAACTGGCTGCTCTTCAAAGCATAATAATCTTTATTTCAAATAGGCATAACCTAATTTACAGAAGGAAGACTAAGTATATGTTAAATCTATAAATTATCAATGAATAAATTTCGAAGAAACATTTTCAATTTTACTTTAAATAATCTTAGAGTAACACAGTTTTTTATTTCATCTGATAGACTATTATATTCTTCGAATCCTTTGAAGAACAGACAGTTCATTGCTCTTTTGCTATTCATTCGATTTATATGAAAATTATTACTACTTCTAGTATAATATTCATGTATTTCATGGTTGTAAGTAATATCTGTAAGTAGATATGCTGGTAGTAGTTTTTTCAATCTTTTATAAACGAATATCATTGCGAAATATACAAGCCTTGTTTCAACCGACTGCCATTCAAGGCACTTAAGCATCCAATTAATTGGGGTGTATCTATTGCACTGTAGTATGATTCTCATTCCTCTATTCTGTAATTTCTGAAGTGAGGCTTTGCTGTTTTTATCTAATAAATATATTAAGGAAGCACAGTAATCAAAATGAGGCTGTATTATTGATTGATAAACTATGAGTTTAGAGTTAATTGATAAATTAGCTGAAATTTTCGAAAAGAAGAAACGTTTTTTGATATTTTGTTTATGATATAGTTAGCATGCTCTTTGAATGTCAGTGTATTATCTATTATAACACCTAGATATTTAATTTTTGTAACAATTTCAAGTTTGGACCCATAAAGTATTATATCGATATTATTTGTAATAATTTGGGAATATTTATATCTGGATGTTAAAATAATGATCTTGATCTTATCAATATTAAGTTCAAGTTTCCCTATATCCATGTATTTTTCTACGTTTTTTAATTGAACATTCATTTTGTTGACTGCAGTTGTTAAGTTCTTATCATTTCTAGATGCAAGAGAATCATCAGCAAAGAGATTAAGAAAGTCAGAACTAATATAATAGTTTATATCATTAATATATATAATAAAAAGTAACGGACCTAGTACGGTTCCTTGTGGTACACCTAAGCAGTTTTCAATTTCTGTTGACCTATTATAATTTATTTTAGTTCGTTGATATCTGTCAGTTAAATAGCTAATGAACCAATTTAATATAGTACCCTTAATTCCATAGTATTTAAGCTTATTTATCAACACTGAGCGATCGATAGTTTCGAAGGCTCGTTTGAAGTCTAGGAATGCAGCTACTATATAATGATCTTCATCTATAAGTTTATTCCAAGTAGAGATAGTGAGTTGAATGGCTGATTCACATGAGTGGTATCTACTAAATCCAGATTGATTAATAAATAATAAATTATTGACATTGAAATAGTCATAAAGCTGGTTATAAACAACCAATTCCAGGATTTTCTCCATTGCTGGCAGTGTATTTATAGGTCGATATGAGTTTTAATAAAATATGTCCTATAGTTGGAAAAATATTTTTCAAAGTTTTAGCATTCAAAATATCTCCAATATTAAACTTATCATCGAGGGAATTAATAATTGAAGTAAGTTCTTTCAGGTTAACTAATTTGAATTTAAAGAATTTGCATGTTATTTTTGGTAAGTTTTCAGGTGACCAGGTTTCAACATCCGCAATTGATGATCTAATCTCTTTAATACTAGATATGAAGTAGTGATTAAAATTTTCTGCAACATCTATTTCATTTTTGAAAGAATGGGGTATACTATTAATTTGAAATTTTGTTTTACCATAGTCTAAATTAATATCTTCAGGGTTAGTTAATTTTTTTAGTGTTTTCCACATTATTTTGCTGTTACGTCTATTTTTATCTATTTTGTTATAAGAATAGATTTTCTTTTTGTATCTTAGAAGATTGACGTTAGAATTTCTAAGTTCCTTGTATTTTTCTCAAAGAGAAGCTTTAATTATTTCATCAGAACTATTTCTAAAATTACTATATACTTTGTCACGTTCTCTAGCATTTCTTTTAATATCCCGATCATACCAAGGCAAGTCACTTTCCCTAACAATATATTCATTTATAGGTGCAATTTCATTGATTATTTTGCTACATTTATCCAGTATATCCTTATATATATAATTTACATCATTAGATTGCAGGGCTGTGCTCCATGACATATTTATTAATTCTAAATTAAATCTTTGCAATATTATTTTTATTCATATTTCGATTTTGTTTTTTAATTAATGAATTATTCCTAACGTTAGTTTTTACTTTGAATGACAGTAATGAATGGTCTATAATTTTAGGTTCATCACAAATTTCATACTTAATATTAAAATTTGTTATGGCTAAATCAATTAAAGTACTACTTAGGTTAGTACATCTAGTAGGATTTGTTATAATTTGTTCAAGGCCTAATAAATATAAAATATATTTAGTTTTTTACAATAGTATTCTTCCGTCCTTAAAAAATTGATATTAAAATCTCCAACAATCAATACTTTGTTCCTATTACTAAGTATATCGTCACATATTGATCCAAGTTCATCTAGGAATACAGAG
The DNA here is from genome assembly GCA_958510875.1 of Endomychus coccineus. Lineage (NCBI taxonomy): Eukaryota > Metazoa > Arthropoda > Insecta > Coleoptera > Endomychidae > Endomychus > Endomychus coccineus. The sequence goes on along the minus strand of OY294069.1, from coordinate 3,818,430 downwards.
TGACTTGAGTTGGGTCAATGGTAAATTACTCCTAATACAAATGAAATTTTAGAGAAATTAATTTTAACAAAAATGCTCCAAAAATTACCTTCCAATTTAAAGGATCCGATTAAAGAAAAATCAATGCCATATCTTATGTATACCAATACTCCTCCAGTATGCCGATTTAGAGAATTGCATCTAAGTAGGTTATAATTATCTAATAAGATTTCAGAGTCAAGGATATCTGGAGTAATTCTAGTTTCACTTAATATTAGGATATTAGGCTTTTTACAAATAATAGTTGCTATTATTTCATCGTTATGAGGAATAAAGCTCTGTATATTCAGATATACTATATCCGCGAATATTTTTAGATAATATGGATTGTTGGGATTAACAGCTAATCTTTTGCAGTTATTAATTGTATGCACTCTTACATTGCCACTTTTTGAATTCACACTCGAATAATTTATATGTTTTTTGATTCATCTTCAGGTACGATATTTCTGACATTTTTTCTTGAAAAATAAAAACGACTTATGATGCACCCTGATGGCATCATAAATAAACTTGTTACTATCCTCATGTCAGAATCAGATTATCATAAGGAATTTCCACTTATAATATCACAAGAGCTTGAATTATTTCCGGAAATTTTCTTGAGGGCACGAATATTTTTAAATTAATAATTTTCTTAAAAATTCGTGCCCGAAAGAAAATTTCCAGGAATAATTTAAGCTTGCGTGGTATTCGGTAAGAAAATTTCTCACCATAATTTGGAAAAAAATATCAAATCCAATCTGACATTTTAAATTAATTTCACTGCTTGTCAAGTTGGCCAGGGTATTGTTGTTTTTGACATATGTTGATTTGTCATTTTTGTTCAACTGGTTCTGTAACAAAGCTTAATAATTACTAGTTTAAAACGTATGTACGTTGAGTTTAATAACTGTATAGCGAAATGTCACGATTTGGTGAAGAAAATCAACAAGTAATTAGACAAGAAATTCAAAATATAGCACCAGATAATACCCGAAAATCAAAATCAAGTGTATGGAAACAGTTTGTTGAATTTTGTGACGAAAATTTTGTATAATATTCATGAGTGTATGAGTGTAGTACAGCTGGCTAATATACTGGAGGACTACGCATTTAATATGGAAAAGAAAAATTTTTAAGATTATAAGGAAAGTCTGGTCAAAGTGTTGTGGAACTCTACTGCTGAGCAGTTACAGGAAATTTATTACGAAAAATATAAAATAAAATTTAATCCGTTTTCTGATGTGGAATTTGCGACCGCCAGAGCTGCACGCGATGCTAAGCGCAAAAAATTACAGAGAGACCCAATAAAAAGAAAAGTGAGTGCTGCAGCCTTAACCAGTGACGAATACAAAAAAATTATTGAAGTGTGGGATGAAAATACTCCAGATGGATTGCAGCGTAAATTTATTCACATAGTTTCCCATGAGCTGGCATGGAGAGGAGGGGAAGGATATTCTTCGTGTATCCAATACTTCAAAGAAGAAACTGATAATTTCGGAAACCCAAAAAAAGGTCGGATAAAATATAATCCAATATTCTCTAAAACCACACAAGGTGGTTCTAAAAAACTGTCGGATAGTAAATGGTTGATTTCAAATTTCGACAATCCACAAATGTGTCCGGTTCGTTTGTTTAAGAAGTTGATGGAAAGTTGGTAAGAAGATTGTATCTTCATGGTTTGAATCAGCAGCCTCTGATATAGGAATTGACACTAAAAAAGTAAAAATAACTAATCATTCTGCCAGAGCAAAAGCTGTTTCGAATTTGGCCAAGGAAGGAGTTGGTGAACAACAGCTCATTGAAGTTACTGGACACAGTAATAGTCAGTCAATCAAACCTTACTTACAATTGGACGTTGAACATCATCATCAGATGATTGAATCCATGAGGAGAACTTCATCAAGTACTAGCAAGTTTAATCATGATCAGAGCACAATGCAAAATAAAACAGAAAGTACCCAGATTCAAACCACCAATTCAAGCCCGCCCACAAACATTTATAATAATTGTGTTTTTAATATTAATAAAACCTATAATAATTAAATGTATTTCGTTATTATTTTGCTTATTAGTCGATATCATTAGAGATTTGCCAATGAAGATATTGGTTCAACATGAAATAAATTCTAAAAAAATCGTATTGGTAAGTATATCCGCCATATTTCGTTAAATAAAAAAAAATTACCAACTTTAGTTAAACCAAATGCTGAAACTCAAATGGGTACTAGCTCAGTCTATCGCCGTTTGGTAATTTTAGTTAACTAAAGGTCGTAGAAATATTTTTTTACAAGTAACATGATCATATCTTTCCAACTGTCGAAAAAATTTCCACTTAAATATCGTGGCGCCACGAAAAAATTTCCGGAAATTTTCTTAGTTACCATGGTAACCAGTCAAAATTAAGGCATCTTATTGGTTAAAAAGTAGAGGTGTGAAATTTTCAATTATAAAACAGATATCAACTAATAACGGCTATAAGGAAATAATTGTGATTGATTTACTTTAGAAAAAAGATTATAATGAAGGAATGAAGTTAGTTTATCCTAGTACAGTTACAACTCATAATCATAGATCAATAATGTAAGTGAACTTTATGATAATGTATAGGTACAATTTACTTAAAAAACACAATGTCACCAAACCTTTCAAAACAAATAAGGTTAGGTAAATATATTAAAAACAACAAGATTAAGAATCGGGAGTATTCAAGGTAGAGTGTGCAAATTTTGATAAACTCTATATAGGCCAGACAGCAAGATCTTTCAAAGGTGATTTTGAGATTCTCCATAATTCATTTGAAAGTAAAGTATGAAACAACTTAGAGAACATTGAATTTAATGAGTTAGAAAATACAGGAAACCTTTCAAATCATCAGAAAGACTTTACCAATTCTCCATTATTAAATTTATTTGTAAGTAACTCTCATCCTAATGTACACGACCTCACTCATCCTTTCCTTCCTGATCTCAATTTTTATATTTGAGAAATAAACCATAGTTTGAAAAACCATTGTTTGATAAAGCCACCGTGTAGTGAAGCTTGTCAACGTTTTGTTTAATAACAACAAAGTTTGGGAAAATTTATTACGAGTGCATTTTTCATTAAAACTGTAGTTTAAATTTTCAACAAGTAAGCACCAAAACCTTCCAAACCATTATTCCATATAACAAGTAGCTAGCCTCAAAATGTTTTCTCATGAATGTCAGACGTTTATTTGAAATACAGCTTCGGTCAGATGGAATCTCACAATGTTTTCACAAAAATCACATAACTCATTTGGTACTATTGGAATCATTTCATAATAATCCAAAAAAATTCTTGGCTTCTGAGAGAATTCCGCGTCACAATATCACGATTTGATGCCGACGTTTCGCCAACCATTACAGGTGTCATCTTCAGGTTCACTGTCTTCATCCTGGTGGTTAACATGACCCTGCCGTTGTGTGCTCATGTGCGAAGTGAAATTTTCGAGGATGGGTTTCCAAATGTTGGGAAGGTAATTATTTGAATCATAGCTTAGTTTGTAAGGGTGTGTTAGGATTTATATTGCTTCAAACATGTTCGCTGAAGTTTGGGGATCGGGCTAGGATTTCGGTATTTTCGAAAAGTGTATGATGATTATTGTCCAACTTATGTTTCGCAACTTCAGGGAAGACTTGAGGCATGCACTGGAACTGAATTCATCTCGTTTCTGTAGAGGTATTCATTGTGGGAAAAACCTTCATGCTACATAGTTCACGGTTTTTATCCCGGTGGTTAACTCCGTTCTGGCACTTGAGCGAAGTGGGAAGGTAATGTCCTGAGTAACGGCTTACGTTATTTGGATGTTTTGAGATTTCCATCAATCTTTCGCTGATATGAGTTTGGGGCTCGGGCTAGAATTTTAATATCTTGTTATTCCACCACAGGATACCAGGTAGTCGAACTAGTCGAACTCAAGCCGAACAGCACTTCACTGGCAAATTGTAGACCTGGCGGAATTTTCTACCGAACGGGAAATTTGTGGCAGTCTATACCCAGTGAGGTGTTTCCTGTTGCGAGAGAGAGAGAGAGAGAGAGAGAGAGAGAGAGAGAGAGAGAGAGAGAGAGAGAAGTTATACTTGATCAAGTTGTTGAATAGTGCAAGCAACTTCAACCGAATGTCTGTCGAATAGCCATATTTCTGAATTTATAAGTAACTAATGAAATTTTCGAACATCCATTTCTCAGGCATCTTCAGATATGGAATAGGCAAGGAATGGACTAATATTCCAGTACTGGCATTACCAGATAAGTGAGAACGTTATTAAGAGAAACAATTTCAGCGCGTTTCAATTTTCTCAAAGGTGCACGAAGTTTAATGCAAAAAATTTACATAAAAGTCCCGGAGAAGCAATATTTCTGCATTTGTTGTGGAAATCTTTTTATATCCTCAGACAAAATAAAAACAATAAAAAGGAACCCGTAACTTTTATTGCTTTTATTCTCCACTGTGATGTTGGATAAAACTTCAAATCTATCTAATAAATTTACGTGAACGGGGATCGTATATATCTCATCGCGCGTTATGGACAAACGACCCACAAGGGTAATGCCGGGGTGGAATGCCAGCCGGTCAGCCCTCAGTATTAAGGATAAATAGCCTGGACAATATCCCCTAGTTTCCTGGTCTACGTAGAAGTAAACTCGGATGGTATGGAGTATTCCCTCATCACAGAGCTAAACAAATGAATAAAGTTAATGACATAATTCTAGGTTATAATACGATTCTAGGATTCTAGGAATCATTCAAAACTCGTTAACGGCCAAAAAACTATATACGATGTCAGTCACAGTGGATAGACTATTGGACATTTACAGAAAACTACTGAATAAAGAGTAGATAAACTTTTGTTTACTTAGATGAATGTATATGACTTCTTCACCGAATGCTTTCATCACCCAATCATTCAAACCATCATATAAACTGTGAACCACTACTTTCCCGACTGTTACATGAACCTAGAGAACTTAAACTTTGTTCATGATTGTAACAAGGAATATGTTTGTATTTATCATTGTTTGGAGGTCGTCAGCTGACGTTTATATTCACAACTGTTTCCCCTACGATTCTGCAAATAGCGAGAATTGTATTATCAATACCTGACATTGTGAATTTCATTCTCAGTTGACCATCTGCTTTCTGGCAGATGGTGTTGGATATCAGGTTCTTCGAATATTTTCTGCAGTGGTAGCTGTTATTTTATCATTTACTTTAGTTTGTACTCTGTTATTGTTATCTACTTTGCTCAAAATTATACTATTCTGGTAATCTATGAGATCATCGTCTCTAATCTCTGCCCAACGTTTCGTACTGATAATGTGAGGTCAGATTTTAATTTTTTGTAACTTGTTTCATCATTTAATAGATTTCCTATCTTATTTTCGTAGTCATTTATATGCATCACGACGGTTTTATTTAATTTATCCGCGTTCAAAACTAATATTTGATGGTCAGCATCTTTTGTCTTTTTTATGTGATAGTTAAGACGATTTCCTTCTATGACTTTTTCCACTTTCTGTTTTGTCAAGATGTTACAAATTTCATTTCTAATTTAATTTTTTTCCTCTAAATTTTTATTTCTAATTCCGCATTCTAAATTAGCAATTATATTGTTGATAGGCAATTTTTTATCATCAGGCAATGCAAATTTTGAATATGAGCCTAACGTGTGCTGCACCTCAACCGGAATTTTTGTGTATGTCAAGTTTTCAAACCATTCTTTATTGATTTTGTGTTTCGGATATTACGTTATGCCTCTCTAGAAATATTAAGTCTGTAGGTCATTTATTTCCGAAGTTAAGCGAAAGCAAAGTTTCGCATTTATGAACTAGTACTTCCCATAAACTCAGAGAGCTGAAATTTGGTACAGAGTTAGGGTTTAATGGCCACATAGAGGGAAAACTATAAAAACTAGGATAATCGAAGATCTGGAGTACCTGGTGACCCTTATTTGAAAACAAAAGAGCCCATTTGTGTCCTTAATAATATCTATGATATGAAATGGTCTGCCACGGACATTTTATGTGACCACGGTCGTATATGTGTCTATCAATGTATCAGCTGTCTGTCATATAAACATAAACGTTACGTTTCTGATTTCGCAAGATAATATCGTAAAAAATGTCGATAATATTAAAAGACGACGATGAACTTATTGGCTACCAAGTAGTTCGTATGCCCAAAGACGGGTCTTGTCTCTTCCATTCAATATCTTTCTTGGTGTATGGTAGAACTGACTCAACTTGCAGTATCAGATCTGCTATAGTTGCATACGTTGCTGAACATTGGGACGAAATGCAAGTGTACACGTGTAATGCTGATGGTGAAAAAATCAATATGTCCACGTTTCTACAAAAACAAGTGAGATCCCACCAAAAACATTCTGTAAGAAACTAGCCAAGTCTCGATGGAGCTGCTTGTTTATCTCTAGAAAGTGATGAAATCTAGACAAACTCCTACCAAGTCTAAGGTTCCTTACTGTGATTTCTTTATTATTATAGTTAATGTTGTGTGACTTGGCCGTTGGAGGGTACACAAGGGTACAAAACCAGGTGCTCCATGACACCATTGCACCAATCTGTCGCCAGAACCGCTACCCATTGACGATGGAAAATTGCTACTTGGAAAACGTTGGTTCAATAACCATTCAAATGTAGGCTTGATAAAGCTGCGTATTTCAATAATATTTATGTGTGGGCGAGCCTGGAACAAACTGTATAAAATATTTTTTCCAGTACAGACGGACTTCTAATCATTGATAGAAGTCTGTCTGTACGTCTATTTTATGTTAGATCGGTGGTCGATTTGACGCTCCAAAAAGAAGAGATCAGAAGTCAGCATTGTCAATGCTGAATGCATGTGTTGCACAATCAACAACAGCCTAAAATGAGACACTAGCGTCCAATTACCAATACCAGTATGGGCTATTATCTCGCTTAACAAACATATGTAGTTATAACAGATAACATTACGTGTAAACAAAATTGACTTGTACCCACTAACGTATGAAGAATGTTCAACGGCCAAGTCACACAACATTAACTATAATAATAAAGAAATCGCAGTAAGGAACCCTAGACTTGGTACGACTTTGTCTAGATTTCATTACTTTTTAGAGATAAACAAGCAGCTCCATCGAGACTTGGCTTGTTTTTTACAGAATGTTTTTGGTGGAATATACATTACTCCATGATCTTGATAATCTACGTTGATTTAAATAAAGAAACTTCTCATATATATTATCATTATCACCACGGAACCTACACACAACTATTTATCCAATAGTTATATCTTTGAAGGTGATTGTTGTCAGTGACTTCATCGTCTGGCTCGTTGCACTGATGAGTTTTTGAGAGGAGCGGTACAGCTGCCTGGAACTGATAGACGTATCGCCACTGTTCAACTTGTATAACCAAAACTTTGTCTATTGATCCCAATGGAAAATGTGTATGTATGTATTTCGCTTTTATAATGTGTAAGTCTTCATTAATATTTGAACTTACATGATAGGATTCAGTATAATTATGATAAAGTTGAAGAAGGCTCATGTTCAATGTCCAACCCAATGCTAAAACATTGAAATAGTATATTATACGTATTTTCATATTTTCATATAACCAAAGTTCAGGGTGAAATACGAATAGCTTTTGTATGCGATCGGAATGGAAATCCGTGAGAGTTTCCAAATCGCGAACGTATCATCGCGAAAAGTTGTCGAAAAACAGTAAAACCGTTTTATGGAAGTTTAAGGCACCGGTCCACTTGTCAATTCAGTCAACGAAGAGGAAAGTGTTGAATAGTAGCCTTCAGCTGGAAACGTTGAATTTATATGGAAATTTAAAATCAATCGCGTGACCAGTCTCCGTCGTACTTCCGGTTTGACGTTGCCCCGAACTTTCCGAAGAGAGAGAATCCAATTCGGTGGCACATTTACGGAACCGGTTACAGTGCAGGCGATGTCAACTCCCTGGAATCTCATAAACTGGCGTGCCCGTTCCTCCGGGCAAACTTCGAACTGCCCTTTATTGTTTGGTTATCTAATCATTGTCAGCTTTTTACCAGCGCAATACTCTTATATTCCCTAATTTATTTTCGTAGACCGCTCTTCCAGAAACCCTAAATTATTTCTGTAGCCACGTTGTATTTCGAGTTTATGGCGGATCCACTCGGCTTTATTCGGTCGCTTTTCTCAAAATTACACAAGCATGTAGTTACATTATCTTTATTGTCAACGTCCTCCCACATCTATCTATTTATATAAAAGGCAAATACCACTACTTGTTCTATCTGATTTCAGGAGGTTGTGGTTAACAACTTCGGGTGTATCATTCTTGTCAAGTGTGATTTCATAGTGTAATTGTCTAAGGGATGGCCAAAATTCAGGGTTTTGGGGAGCTGCAACATGTTTCCTGAGAGTCTAAGGTGAAAACTAATGGTAGAATCGAATTACTCATCCATGAGAATGTGTTTTGACGCAGCTATATTGGAATCGATGAGATGAACTAAATTCACTATTTTTCCATACTTACCCCTTATGATAATTTGGAAAATACGAAAATTCCTGAAGGTGCATGTAACTGAGGGAACTTGTTCTACCTGAGGTCAGGAGGTTGTGGATACCAATTTTGGGTGTGATATTTATCTCAAATATGATTCTATAGGGATATTATCTAGAGGATGGCCAAAATTCTGAGTTTTGGAAAACTCCAACATGCTTCCTGAGAGTCTGAGGTGAAAACTTATTGTACAATTGAATTTCTCATCCATGAAAGTATATTTTGACGCAGTTATATCGGAATGCAAAAATTCCCGGAGGCTCATGTAACTGATGGAACTTGTTCTATCTAATCTCAAAATGTTGTGAATACCATATTTTGGTGTATTATTCATGTCAAATGTGATTTTTTGGTGTAACTATCTAGCGGGTGGCCATAATTCGGGGTTTCGGAAAGCGGCAACATGTTTCATTAGAGTCTGAGGTGAAAACTAATGATAGAATCGGATTCCACATCCATGAGAGTGTATTTTGACGCAGTTATATCGGAATCGATGAGACCAAACTTATTGTTTTCCATACACCCCTTTTGAAATTTCGGAAAATGCGTGAATTTCGAAGGTTCATGTAACTGATGGATTTTGTCCCATATGATCTCAGAAGGTTGTGGATACCAATTAAGGGTGTATTATTCATCTCAAATATGATTTTATAATGTAATTTTCTAGGGGATGGAGAGAATCAGGGTTTCGGAAAGTTGCAACATGTTTCCTCAGAGTCTGAGGTGAAAGCTAATGGAAGAGTCGAGTTTCTCATCCATGAGCTTGTATTTTGACGCAGTTATATCGAAATTGATGAGATCGGCCAAATTCATCAAAATTTGATGAATCAAACACTTCTGAATTATCAAAGAGAAGAAGGTGATACCTCTGAATTCAATGAATTATCTTTCCGCCAGTACATTCACATCTCCTTCTGATCTATATAGATTCCTGTCCATACTGTGTAATCAAAATATGTTTCCTACTAATGCTGATTTTACACTATCATTTTTTCTATATGGTAAAAATTATTCAGCCGAGTTAGAATATTCCTCCCAGTTTATCCACATAGTATTGAGAATGACAATCATGTAAATCTCAATTTGTCGAAGTCGGGAACTCTATCAAAGGTATTGCCTAAGCATATTTCTTTCACTAAACTTCCAGATATGACTAGGTTTTCATTTCTTGCTTTACAAAGTCAATTGTGAAAAACTTCGTCTATCGCCGATAGTTCGGTCTTGGGGAATTTTCTTTTCTGTTCTAAATTAGAACATTTTTCAAAGGGTTTCTCTAATTCGTGTTAATTTTTTGAGAAGTCGTTAACTGGAGCCCCTCCAACACAAAGTTTTCGAGCCAGTTTTCTTCCACTTCTACTGAACTGTTGCTTTTCAACAGAAATATCGGCTTTGGTGACCGTGGTCACTTTATAGGGGTGCCACTATCAGGAGGATCATTATAATGATCATTCCCATATAACTTTAATTAGGATTTCGAAATCTGATCGTTTTTAGAGGTGACCTCTTTTGAAAGGTGGGCGAAAGTAGAGGTGTTACTGTAACAATTGAAAGTTTGATTTTAAATAATTTATGAATGTTATTTTCTTCAAGTTTGAAATATGTACTAAATAATGAAGATACTTATACACTATAACCCTTATGAGTACGAAATGATAATCCTAATCCAATGAAAGCTACTTGAGAGCTGAAATGTGCTTAGTACTTTAATAACATTGATTATTTTGAACTCATTGAATGGGGATACTTACCTCAATTAGATTTCAGATCGTACATTTCGATTGTATATAACCAAGGTAATCCAATTTGAAATCAATTATTTGTAAATTGTGTTGCCTTTGTATTTCGTATTGAACTCTGAAAAGTTGACGTTCCGATGGAAATGAGGCCACGTACAGATGCCACGTCTATCGAGACACTTCAAGTTTCGAGTTAGAGGTTGTGAAAGGACGAAATCTGGATTTTTCTACTTGAGAGCGAGAGCATTATGGCACTTGCGGGACAAGACATCATAACGCCTGGGTGTTTATAGCACATCCGCATGTCCATATCAGAAAATGTCATCCACGAGCACACAATAAATATTTATCATGTTTGCAGAAAGCATTTTACCGAACAAGCTAATACGACCTTTTTGTAAAATGGGTCTTCGGCAATTCTTTATTATATTTCCATTTGTTTCGATGATTTACACATAAATGCAACAAGGAAATTTATTCGGAAAGGTGAACATTCCTGAAAACGCCACTTATAATTTTTACCTTTGAGGATGCATTCACTTGAATGAAAACAATTAGTCGAGGAAATAAAACATTCCACCTTCCAAAATTGGCGCAGCTGGTTGGATTGAAATGAGATTTTCTGCATTCTAATTGGAAAGTAATTTAGAAATTTTGTGCATCGTTTGCTTTTTGCGGAATAAATATATTGCATTTCTACAGCCAAAAAATGCATTTTTATGAGGGCACTTTTTGAGGTGAATAAAACAGACTCGAATTGGTTTCTCGGGGATTTTTGGGGTCGCTGAACACGAATACGCTATCAAAAAAATTCCCTGAGGTCCCTTTGAACCTTCCCCGGGGTATCCGGGGGTCCTGACGCCCTGAATCTGCGCGAATTACTTGATGAATTTCATTAAAAAATATTTGTTATTGCTTGTCAACTATTCGAGAGAGGATATAACGGTTGCTAATGATGATTACGACATGCAAAAGCTTTCCTGCAATACCTGGTGATACCCGGATTTATTAATATGTAACAAATTCTGGCTCTCGGGGGTTTTCAAAGTCGCCGATCACGATTATGACACTCACAAAGTTCATGCATAATCGTGATCCTGAGAACAGACACTACGGCTTTTTTTGTTATTGGTATTTTCTTAATATCTAGAAAAAAATTGTCGCTATTCGAATTGAATTGAATGTAAATCAGCAATTATCGATTATATTAATATTCCAAATCATAAAATAACAATAGATAATCTTGAAATCCTTCATACTTGCAATGAAAGGAAGTTGATGAATCAGTTGGGAAGTTTGAAAATTAATATAGATATCTTGAATTCAATACACTCAATAGCCAATTGGACCTTCATTCCTCCCCATTATTGAACCTGTCAACTTTATGTATTTAAAAATCTACCTGTTGTTCCTTTATTCACTCGATTATGATGTTAAAATAAAAACAGGTCCTGTTTATTGGAAAATAAAATCTATTGTAGAAACTAAACAGAAAACATTGTTTTATTTCATTTTATTACTATTAATAATAATAATAATAATAATAATAATAATAATGTTTATTTCTCATTAAAATTCCAAATTTACAGTGAAAAAAATGTACAATGGACAGAATAAACATAAATGATCACTTAAGTGTCGCACTTGACACTTGTGTGTGATTGTGAACAATGGTTTTAAAAATTACATAAATTTAACTTATTATAGATACATATACATTTAAAATATATTTGTGATTTATTGTAAATTTTGCTCTTAATTTTAAAATAAGGACAATCTATAAAAAACAATTAGCGATCAATATGATTCTAGGATGTAGGATATTCAGGTTAGTTTAATATTTACTTATTTTAATATAAAAACTTGTTTATTTATTATAATATAATTATTTTGCATTCTTAGAATCAATTATATTATGAACAACTAGTCTTGGCAATTTCAATACATACTTTCTACATTTCACTTTAAATGTTTTATTTGTCACAGATTTCTTCAATATTTCAGGTAACGAGTTGTATACTTTTGGGCCAAGATAGTCAGAGGTAGTATATGCTCTTTGTTTCTAATATTGTAGTTGTGATTAACATAAGGTTTTTTTTCAGAAAACTGAGCTATCGACATTGTTAGAAAGAATAATTGTCGAATATCAAGTATTTGAGAGTCTCTAAACACATCTTCACTTGGATAAGTTATTCGTTTACCAAGCATTGTTTTTAAAATTCGTTTTTGAATAGTTTTTAAACTGAATAAATGGCTATTTGTAACGCCACCCCAACCGATAATGCCGTAAGTTAGGTGCGACTCAATTAACGCGTAATATATTGTTTTTAGTTGTTTGAAGTCTAGAATCTGTCTCAAGTATTTAAACATATATATAAGGCGTCTTAACTTTTTGGTCACATAGTCCATATGAGCATCCCATTTTAGGTGAGAATCTATATATATTCCTAAATATTTGGTACTTTGTGCAGATTTTATGACATTGTTGTTGAAGGAGTCAATTTTAATTTCTAAAGTATTGTATTGCGGTAAAAATGGTTTGTAGCTTGTAAAAGGAACGAAATTAGTTTTATCGAAATTTATTGTTAGAAGCTTATGATCAAACCATTCTTTTATTCTCACTAAATCATCTTCAACATTTCTCTTCAATTCTTTCCACGTTTTTCCTTCATAAAATATGGCAGTATCGTCTGCAAAAGCCAGTATAAATCCATTGCTGTCGAGAGAAGAAATATTGTTCAGGTATATTATGAAAAACAATGGACCCAGAACTGTGCCTTGCGGCACGCCGTATTCTATGGTTGTTGTTTCACTATTCACATCTTCTATTTGGACAGATTGTTTCCTTTCAGTAAGATAACTTTTTACTAACTTCAGACTTAAACCTCTTATCCCTATATCTTCTAGGCTTTCTAATAGAAGAGAATGGCTCACTGTGTCAAATGCCTTCGTTAAGTCGATGAATACACATAATGAAGGCACTCCTCTATCTATAGCACTATATATTTTATTTGTAAGACATGTAATTGCGTTGTTAGTAGATTTGCCTTCTTGAAAACCAAATTGCCTATCTGAAAGAATCTTATACTTTTTTGTGAAATTTGTTATTCTGCTTTTTAACAACTTTTCGAAAACTTTCGCCAAATTAGTGATTATAGATATTGGTCTATAGTTCGAAATTTCAATTTTATCACCATTTTTAAAGATAGGCTTTACAATAGATGTTTTAAAAGCAGTTGGACATTCTCCTGTTTCAAAAGTTTTGTTTATTATATGAGATAATGGTTCTTTTATGTAATCTACTATATGTTTTAATGTTTCAGATTTTATTCCATCTTCACCAGGTGATTTTTTACTTTTTAATGTATTTATTACTTCACTCACTTCAGCTGGATCTGTGGGTTGAAGAAATAATGAATGTAAATTTCTTTTTCTAGTCATTATATAATTTCTTTTTAATTTTATTTGATTAGCTAGTTTTTTACCTATGTTTGTAAAGTATTCATTAAAGTGCTTAGTTATTTCTGTTTTATTTTGTACAATTTCATCGAAATCATTTTTAATTTTATTAATATTAGTATCTTTAATCTTGCTTCTATGTATTTCATTAATTGTGTTCCAGAGATTTTTTGCTGATGTTTCATTTTTGTCAATTTGATCTTTATAATAATTTATTTTAGTCTTTATTATTAGATTGGATAGTTTATTTCGGTATTTATAGTAATTTAATTTTAGTTGTGCATCTTCAGGTGTACTTTGAACTTTTGTGAACATTTTATCTCTTGTTTGGATGGATTTAATTATTCCTTTGGTGATCCAGATCTTCCGTTTTCTATTTTGTTTATTTATTTTAATGGATTTAGTTGCGATATTTATTTTATGTTTCAGTACATCAATAAATTTATTAGTTAAAAGTTCCACATTATCTTGTATGTAAAAGTCATTCCAAGATATATTATTCATTTCTTTTTTGAGTATATTGTAATCAATATGTTTGATATAATCTATATTATTATTTTGACTTTTTATATCATTTGGCATAACTATCTGCACTATAATAGGAAAGTGGTCAGAAATACATGTATGTACTATTAAAGGTATAATGTAATTGTCAACATCAGTTTTACTTTTGATAAACATGTGGTCAATACAAGTCTTAGAGTTTCCTTGTATTCTGGTTGGTTCATTTATAAGTGATCTGTAACCGTATTCAGACATTATATTCAAATATTCGTTAGAAATATCAGAACATTTCAATACATCAATATTTAAATCCCCCACAATTATTTCATAGTCGAAATTAGAAACATTTCTTCGCAAAAAGTTTTCAAGTTGCAAATTAAATTCATGGGGATCAAACCATCATTTTTCATATTCATTAGATTGTTATTTGTTAACAACGTATTGTTACATTCCAAATAACCGATATATCGGGTCATAAACCAAATTATGAAATCAACAACATCTGGCGTTACAAATTCTACTAAAAATCTGAAAACTATATACGATTGGGAAACGGAAAATCAAAACCATTTGCCAGTGAAATGTTCTGATACATGGACTCGGTGACATAATCGATTATTTTCTATATCCCAGTGATATTGTAACTGAAAATAATTATTTTCGACAAAAGCTTTCAAACGAAGTGTCGACTGAGGAATTTCATATTGCTTTCAATAAAATAATGAATGATAAGTCTTGTGGCAAAAGGCCCATGGATAAACTACACGAAGAGCAATTTTAAGTTAGCTCAAGGATTACGGTAATCTTCAGGAGTATCGTCTGTAAATATTTTAATATCTACGAAATCCGCATTACCAAAAATAATTGCCCACAATTTAAAAGCTCCGTTGTAATTAACTCGCTTTAGTGATAGTAACATAAAAAGTAGCTTATCTGTGGAGGGTGGCTTATAGATTTTTCTCCGGTTTTCTTTCTCCGTTCTTCCAAGCCGGGCATTTTCTATCATCCATTCAGAATGCTCGCTCTGATTCTGGTATTTTTCTTGATGTTACGAATAACTCACCGTTACTCTTAGGAGAAGTGTATTCGAGTTTGAGGGTTGTTCTCACATCACCATTTGGACAGATACGTTATTTGTTCTATCCCCAGTTTGCTTCCATCTCCACTTACAGGGGAGATTTTCATAAACAACATCTCAGAATGTGTTTTAGAAGCTTTTCATGAAATTTCTGCAGTAGTGCAATGAGGGTTTCGGTATTCAACAAATGTAAATTCATTTAAATTGGCTAAAAAATTCAAATGAAATATTTATTTGAACTTTAATAACGATGTAATGAAAATAATTGCTATACGATACAGTTATATATAAAAATTCTCGGGAAATAGGTCACAATAACACTTTGTTTTAAATATTCGTCTTTACGTACGTTTCGGTCTGACGACCATCATCAGAAGACTCACTATGTCTAAAAAGGGGGTTTATTAAAACTAATTATAGCACAAGCGTCCAAATCGCACAATTTAACTTCAATCATATTTCGGCTGGGATATAAGCCTTAATATGGAAGGAATAACCACCTATCCTAAAGTTTTGAAGGAATACGGAAAGTTAATGAAGATGCTAGCAAGAGAGAAGAATCGTAGAATATTTCTGGTAAGATGTAGGAATTTGCAAGTTTATCCAAATTTCATTATGTCTAAATCAAAGGAGAATATGTTTAGCAAGGTGCAAAATAAGAAGGCGTACGCAAAATTATTAAATTCTTTTCATAAAAATTGTTTGAACCTATGCATTAAAGAAGCATGTGCAATTGTAGCTGAGGTTGAAAACAAAATCAAACTGGTTAAACAAACCTGTCATCAAAATTTTGATAGCAACTTTATATCGCAATTTTTTCAAATTCAGCATAACTATTTCGAAAAAAATTTCAACAAAATCAAAGCCATTCAATCTAAAAAGATAAATAATTTAATGAAAGGCGTAACTTATGGAAAAAAGAATATCAATGAACAATGGTTGAAAAATCTAACGGACATAAAAATTCCGGATGAGGTGCAGCACACGTTAAGTTTAGGTCCGAAATTTGCATTTCCTAATAACAATAATAAACTGCCTATCGATAATATTATTGCAAATTTAGAATGCGGAATTAGGAATAAAAATGTAGAAGAGAAAAACGAAATTAGAAACAAAGTTTGTAACATCTTGACAAACAAAAAGAACAAACAGAAGGCAGAAGTAGGGATTGCAAAGAATCGTTTTAACTATCATACAAAAATAACAAAAGATTTCTTAGATGCTAACCCTCAAATATTAGTTTTGAACGCGGATAAATGTAATAAAACTGTCATAATGCATAGAAATGACTATGAAAACGAAATAGGAAACCTTCTAAATGATGAAACAACTTATAAAAAATCAAAATCTGATCCTACTTTATCAGTACAAAACAACATGAATAAATTGATAAATAAATGGCGTAAGAATAAGATAATCCCTATTGAATTAAAAAATAAATTAATTTGCCATAATGGGCTAGCACCTTATATCTATGGGCTTCCCAAACTACATAAAAATGTTATACCTCTAAGACCCATTGTTAGTAATATTGGAGCGCCTACTTACAATTTATCAAAATTTCTATCAAAATCTATCAATAATATAATAGGAAAAAATGAATTCTATGTAAAAGATTCATGGCACTTTAATGAATTTATAAAAAATCAATCCGTACCCGTAAACCATCAACTGATTTCCTTGGACGTTGTTTCTTTATTTACAAATATACCTGTTGTTTTGGCATTAAATTGCATCAAAAAACGTTGACCAGAGATTGAAAACCACACACCTCTTGATCAATCGGATTTTATAAATGCGGTAAAGTTTTGTTAGAATGCACTTATTTTCAGTACGGTGAGCAATATTTTGGACAAATTTTCGGCACAGCAATGGGATCTCCTATTTCAGCTACCATTGCTAACCTCGTTATGGAATACCTGGAGGAATCTGTTATAAATTCATTAGATTTTCAGCCTGTATTCTTTAAACGGTATGTAGATGATTGCCTTATGTGTGTTCCCAACGATAAAATTCAATATGTGATTAATAAATTTAACAATTTCCATTGTAAACTTCAATTCACTTGTGAAATAGAAATAAACAATAACATAAATTTCCTAGATATGAACATTAGGCATGATGCAGATGGAAAAATAAAAACCTCTTGGTTTACTAAAGAAGTAGGGTCTCAACGTTATCTTCACTTCAATTCCGTTGCACCAGCTTGTTATAAAAAAAGTGTCATAAACAGCCTTACAGATCGCGCGATAAAATTGTCTCACGCAGATGACCGCCCCAAAAATTTAAAAATTGTTCGTAATACACTAGAATTGAATGGCTACCCAAAAACTTTTTTCAATCCTATCATTAAAGAAAGAATAAACAAAATCTATAATGGTTCGTCTAATAAAAATAACATAAAAGGTAATACAGACAATTTTATAACTCTACCTTACATTCCGGAGACCTCAGAGAAAATCAAAAAATGTTTGAAAAAGTATGATATAAATGTTGCGCATAAACCTACTAACTGTGTTGGAAAATATTTCTCAAATCTAAAACCTTTAATACCCAAAGATAAACAAACCCACACAGTGTATAAATTGAATTGTTTAGATTGTGATGGAACCTATACTGGAATCTCTAAACAATATTTACAAAAAAGAATGTACGGCCATAAATATAGCACAAGAAATAACAACTTAGAAAATTCCACCGCCCTTGCTAAGCATTGCTTTGATTATAACCATCAATTTGATTACAAAAATGTTAATATCTTAACTAAGGAAACCAATTATTATAAAAGATCTATCCTGGAGATGATTCACATAAAACGGGACCCCAAATCTGTAAATCATAGGGTAGACACACAAAATCTAAGTCATATTTATACTAATTTGATTAAATAATCTCTTGCAAATTCTTACATACGTCTTTATAAGTGTTGAAAATGTTTTTGGGAAGAATTCGTAATAGTAATTTCCCAGTACAGGTCTGTAACATTTCTTAAGTACCTAGTCATAAATCCTACACATCTGGTTTCGAAAGTAGATACTTGACAAATAACTTCGTTCTTCTCATTTGTTGTGAGAAAACCAATCAATATGCACTCATATATTTTAATAATATTACTGAATAGCGGATTCTTACTACAAAAAAATTTTTCATACTTTAATTCTGACGATACAATTTCGATTATTCGTGGTTCTGTTCGTTTCGACGGCGTGGGCTCTTATGATTGAAGTTAAATTGTGCGATTTGGACGCTTGTGCTATAATTAGTTTTAATAAACCCCCTTTTTAGACATAGTGAGTCTTCTGATGATAGTCGTGAGACCGAAACGTACGTAAAGACGAATATTTAAAACAAAGTGTTATTGTGACCTATTTCCCGAGAATTTTTATATATAATTCATACTGGGTCAAGAATCTTATTATACGATACAGAGATATACTCAGGATCAGTTATAAACTAAATATAACAAAGATTTGGATGATATTCTAGAAAAAATATGCACGAAGTTATGAATTATTGTGAATTATACCGGGCAACTATTTCAAATAATCTAAAGGAATATCTCAAGAAATGTGCTTCACACAAAATATTGCCAACACGCAGGAAAGCGAAAAATGTTATATACAATAAAGGTTAAGTAGGAATAATATATCTACATCAAGATAACACCTTCAAACCACTAATGTTGATCTTGGATGAGCCACAGCTTATACGTAACAAACAATTATGTCACCTGGAATATATGGCCAAAGAAGTGGTTTGTCTACCCCCATAACATCACGTTTCTAACCCCATTCAACACATTTTGGGTATAACTTGTTACTACAGGGGTCAAATTGGCACATACGTTAGTTCGACGGAGAAATCGGTGGCCATGAAGAAAGAGGTTAGGAGGTCCAACACCAGAAATATGGGTGAAGACTATTTGACATACTGATAAAGTGAATAATTCTGTGTTATTGCAAATGTGCATTGTTCAAGGCAGTGGAGTAATGTTAATTATTATGATGTGCTAGTGCAATAGGCTCAAGTTACAACAGAAATTTCAATACTTGCACTGTTTCTAGAGGCTATCCTCACTCACTTTGGGGTGAGGGAAAGCAACATTCTTGAAAAATTGAATGTAAGCCCCTACTTTTTATTGCATGTTTTGATAGATCGTCACTGAAGTATAGTTTGCAAAAAAAATGTTTTGAATTCCTGATATGAGGGCAAGGTAGAAAATCCCTGAAAAATTAAACAGATGGCGCCAGAATCAAAAATCCCATGTGACATTGGTGATGTACCATCTTTAACTAGAACGCATTGAAATTTTCAGACTGATATGTCGTTTAGTTCTGTTTTGACACTCATCGAAAGCATGCAACCCTGAAGATTTCTGTGAACATGGAAAAGAGGGAATTTCACGACTTGATTAAACATTATTTCTTGCGTAAAAAAACAATACGCAACCCAAAGCCTCGCTTGTTAAACATCGATTGGGACGATTCATGAGTGGCTTACTGATTTTCGTTGTGGAAGTATGACCACAAAGATCGCCGAATGTTCTGGTCGTCCAATTGAGATTACAACGTCAGAAATCGTCGATAAAATCCTTGGTATGATATTGGACGATCGGCGAGTTAAAGTGCACCAGATTGCTGGCCTATGGGCATCTCAACCGAACGAGTACGGAACATTCTGCATGAATGGATTCATCACAATACACCAGAGACCTAGGAACAGTCGAAACAGAGGACTTGTCCTGGCGAATTGAAGCCGAAAAAGGCCAACGTGCGTTTATCGGCCAACAAAGTCACGAAGACAGTTTTTTGGGATGCTTACGGTATTGTTCAGATCGATTACCTTGAAAACGGCAATGATCATCGGCGTATATTATGCAGAGCAGTTTGATTGATTCGATGCCCATTTGGAGCGGAAGTAGCCACGTAAGGTTCTCACCCATCAGAACAAGGCATAGACACAAAGGTGTACAGCCACAATGCCAAAATTGCGCTACGAATTGATTCGTCTTCCACCATATTCTCCAGATTTGGCCCCCTGAGATTTTTATCTGTTTCCAAACTTGAAGAAGTGCCTCGTTGGAGGGAGGTTTGGCTCCAACGATGAGGTCATCGCTGAAACGAACGCGTATCTTGAAGGATCATATTAGTTGGAAGGGATCGAAAAATTAGGAAAAAGTGGGTCTAAGTGTATAGGGCTACAAGGAGATTACGTTGTGAAATAAAATAAGTTTTGATCAAATAAATCATTTCTTGTTTCATTTTTCAGGAACTTTCCACCTTGTCCTCGTAGATGACGCGAGAATCCACCAGTGCCGGATCTAGGAAATTTCTTAGGTGGCCACTATCGTCTCTATACTTGTATTTTAACTTTGACGAGCAATAATAGTGAACTATCGATACACTATGACACTTTTCGCTTGATAAAAGTGTTTTCAGTGGAAAATAGTGTTTGTTTCCTATCTATAGAGCAATAATGGGTAGGCATATGCAGGAAATCAAAAAATTAATCAATATGCATTAGCAATGGTCTTGTGTGCAGATACTCACAAAAATCCTCTCCTCGATTTTCGTTCAACATTCTTCATAATTTATTGGATCAACTTCTTGGCTCTCTATAGGGAGTATTGCAAAATTTCCAATTTGACCTGAATCACTGTTGATCTGAGATATTTTCCAATTATTTTCAGTTTGCTGGAGAGCGTTATGTTTGTTAACTGGGAGGTCGGTCAGTAGTTTGAGAATAGGAATCTGTCTTGGCACTAATTTTTTTTCTGTTCCATTCCAACGATCTATTGGAAGTGACCACATGTCACATTCATAGCTTTGTAGATGATGCTACACATCGTACCTCTCTCTCATCTAGAACCCCCACACCATTCAATGAAGTCGGGAGAGCGAGACAGAGAGATCTGCTAATCTAGTACAGTTCAATACAACCAGAACTCAAGATTTCATTCGTTCAAGGAAGGCGGATCACACAATCCCTAATCAGATTATGTCAGGTGCAAATATTCCGATGGAGTCTGCCGTATCCATGCTCTGTATCATCACCATCGGCACTATCTCATGGGATGATCAAGTGAGGTCCATCGCGAAAGCCGCTTCACAAAAGCTTGGTACTCTATTCCGTGCCTAGAGCTTATTTACATCCCAGCAGTTCCTCATAATTTACAAAGCGAAGATTCCACCAGTCCTGGAGTTCAGCTCCCAAACACACATAAAGCAAATTTTTTGTTGATTGAACATATAGTGGAAAATAGCGTCCTGTTTGTCTTGTGTACAAAGAATCGCATTTTTCATAAGATTGCTTATAAGCTCCAGATCTATCGATTGTTTCTGTTTTGTTCTTATCATTGTATGAAATACATAGGAATTGCTTCTTAATCCGGCACTGAACTCGGCACAGTGTTTTTGCTCATTTGAGTGAATTTAACTCAGGAAATTCTAAATATAAGTTGTAATTGCAAGTGCTACTAAGAGTTAACCTGTCAAACATTGTTAAACTCGTTGAGCACTTCCGTTTTTGTATTAAATGACAATTTGCTGGCGTAATCGTATCGATTTGACAGACATCATTTACAGATTACATCGTGAAATGTCGAAACGCAATTAATCCTAGGCGGATACGAAATAGGAAATTCAATTCAATCCGATTAGAATCATTGCGAATAATTAACGAATATGGTGGTGTTGAATATTTAGAAACTTCTGTGATTGAGTGAAACCAACAAATCCTACAATATGTTGGATAAATACACAATGTACACTCTAAAGTCTTAACTACTGTATTTCCAGTTAGAATTTCAACAACTGTTTCAGCAGAACCGGTCTCGTTATAAATAGTAAACTTCAAACTTTACGTTTCCATTCAAACTCATAGAATTTCATTATTTTGCTTGGCAGGTGACGGATATATATTGTGACTTGACGCATTTTAATCGGAGAGGCCATTGTTTCATCCCAGAAGAAAATCAATGAGTGATACAATAAGCTATCTCCATTCTTTTAATAAGGATTCTTGACCCAGGTATGAACTATATAAATTCATACCTTATCATTTCTGTCTTCGCATACGTTTCATTCACACGACCATCATCAGAAGACTAATTGTATCAAGCACAAAGCGCCCTTATCGCATTAATTTCAAAGCCAAAAAATTCTCACGTCGCCGGTACAACAGAAGCACGAGTAATCAAAATTGTAACACAATAATGTTTCAAGTATATGAATATGCATCAAGAAGTCACTGCACAGCAATCTACTTCTGATATTCGGAGGCATTTCATACAACGTTCGAACCAAATGTTAGAGATTCATGAGGTTATAGGAAAAGATTGTCAGAAATTACTATAAATATTGATGTATTTACTTTACATTTCGATATAACCCCTTTTGATTGTGTTAATCATAAGTTATCACTAAATAAGCACTCCTATGGAATAAGAGTTGGTCCGAATATTTGAATTGAATCCTACTTAATAGATAGTCAACAAATTGTAGTATATGAGTCATATAAATCTAATCCATCAGAGATGAATAATGCTGTGCCACAAGGTTCAATATTGGGCACAATATTGTTTATATTATATAACGAACTTTTTGCCACCCAGGCCGTCAAAATCGGTCTCCACCAGTTTTTTATATACATTTGGACATTTTCAGCAACACTGACTAACTCTGGCGATGTCCCGCACACCTGGACTTCATCATCACTGACCATTCTGAATATTTTTGAATATTTGTTAGCGATAAGTAGGTATTAAACCGAAATAAGTAGCGAAACTCTGACTTTTGTCTCAACAATAAACAAACAGTGATTGCCAAGGAAACGATTTCATAGGCAATAAGATGGTAATCAGAAATTGTTGTGCATTTATAAAAACTCCTCAATTTATGATAATGTTGATTGGGATTCCAGAAAAAATAGTATGTGTACCTCATACTAAAAGCTCACTCGCAAAATTCAATGGTTGCTGGCTTCGGCCTAACGCCTCGGCCAACAATTTACATTGTCGTCCGGGAATGTATTGCTTTTACTACTAGATACACAATGTACTATTCATTTCATTCATTAATATGACAAATTATCACAAAGTAATGGCTCCCACTATTGATTAAAATAAATAGTTGCTTGATTGCCCTCAAGAATTAATAGAAATCATCAATATTATCATTACATGTTGATGATGAATCTTCCAATTCAACAAATTCCATGTGTATCGAATGTTGGTTTGAGCCGATAAAAAAAGAAATTAGCCTCGATTTACTATCTATCGGATGGGGTGACATCCAAACAAGCGGCATCTGTAAATTTTTAATTGCCGCGCGAAATTGTTTCTCGTATTTTGATTGCTGCGACGCGATATTGCTCCGGATAAATCATTTAAATGAATTCGTGAGCGTCGACACAAAGCATCGCGACCATAAAAATTTACAGGCACCGTTATTAAACTTCACTTAGTGTTGCGGGAGGAAACGGGTCGTCCGGCTTCCGCCGGGAATACAAAACCGCGAACTAGCACCATCTATAGGGACCTTATGGAAACAAGTCATTCGTAATTTGTGCCTTTTAATATCACTTTCGTGGCGGCGACATAAATAAGCCGGTTTGTTGTATACACTGCCAAACTGTGCGACCAATTCGATATCCACCCCCTCACAATTTTAATGGGGTTGGACGCTATAATTATTGAGGGAATTCTGATTGCCCTGTGTTGATTCAAGTACTAACTACTTTTTCACGAGCTCTTCCAATTACATCGATGTAAACATTGTGGATTTCCAACCAATCCAAGTGTCATCTCTCAGTTACAATTGGTTGTATTTTAGATAAATGAAAAACTATTCTCCGTAATAAAAGTTCTCACAATTCTTCCATAAGGGTTAAAAAATAATTTGTAGGTTGATTTTTGGATACATTAACATTCAATGAACTCGTGAGAGAGCATGCGTCAATTCTAGGTTTCAAGGTTATTTTCTAATTAACGGTTCAGAGAAATTTTACGTATTATACAGATGAACGTTTAGAGTGTTTTGCTAAAGATGAGATACATTCAACTTCGTCACTGGGCAGTACTAACAAATTGATTTTAACGAAAGATCTTGATTTGCCTCCTTACAATATTCAACAGACCCAGCAACTCAACCCTTTGAATTATTTACAAAACCTCACATTCATCAATTAGGTTCTGCAAAGAGGAAATGAGTTGGGTTCAGCAACCAGGCATGTTCCCACATCGGTGGACAGGTATGAAACGAGTAAAATTGTAGAACGTGATATTTGATCAAGCAATGAGATTGAGCATTGATTGAGTTGAGTTGCTGGGTTGATTGGATATTGTAAGGATGCAAATCAAGATCTTTCGTTGAAATTCGTTTATTAGTACTGTAGATCATCAGCATTGGATGAGAAATTCTATCCTATCATTATTTGTCCCCTCAAACACTGAGAAAAAAAGTTGCAGCCTTCCTAGACCATGGATTCAGGCAATCCCTTTGATAAATATACTATAAAAACACATTTAACAGGAATAATACACTTGGAATAGATAAACGTAACCTTCTGAGATTAGATAGAACAAGTTCCATCAATTTCATGTCTTTGCCATTTTCCCAAATTTCATAAGGGGTAAGTATGGAAAAACAGTCAATTTGGTCGATCTCATCGTTTTCGATATACCTGCATCAAAATACACTCTAATGGATGAAAAATTCGATTCTACCATTAGTTTTATCCTCAGACGCTAAGGAAACATGTTGCATCTTTCCTAAACCATGAATTTAGGCCAACCCTTGGATGAATACACTATAAAATCACATTTGACAGGAATAATACACTCGAAATATGTATCCACAACCTTCTGAGCTCAGATAGAACAAGTTCCAACAGTTACATGAACCTTCGAGAATTCTGGCATTTTCCTAAATTTTATGGTTTTAGTTTTCACCTCAGACGCTGAGGAAAGATGTTGCAGCTTTCCTGAACCCTGAATTTCATTCATCCTCCAGATAAATACGTTATAAAATCACATTTAGTATGAATAATACACCCGGAATGGGTATCCTCCTGTGATCAGATCAGATATAACACTCCCATGGATGAGAAACAATCAGTTTTCACATCAGATGCTAATGCAACATGTCGCATCGTTCTGAAACAATGAATATCTGGAATTTCTGCCTTTTCCCGTATGAGCGTTCCGAATTCCGGGATTTTGTCGATCCTCCAGATAAATAGACTATAAAATCAGTTGTTACAAGATAAATGCACTCGAAATTCATAACCTTATGATATCACGTAGAAGTTCCATCGGGTAAATAAACCTTCATAAATTTTTGCACACCCCTAAATTTTATAAAAAATATGGAAAAATTGATGAATTTTGTGGATATCATCGATTTCTCGCTTAAGGCACTTTTACTGTATGAGAAATTTGATTCTACTATTAGTTTTTACTTTGAGACAGCATGTTGCAGCGTTCCGTTTTCCCTCAATATCTGAATAAATGAACCCTTGTCATGATACAGTATATTTAACGGTACATTTCTCCCTCCTATGGTGGAAACTAAAATGTTAAGTATATTTACCACAGCAACCAATTAGTTTCCTATGAAACGATTAAAGGAAGGATACATCGCAAATACCAAAATGCCAGGAAAAGTATGATGAGAATATTGTGTCTATAGGAAGCTCATCAAATTTTCCAGCATTTTTGAGTAAATAAAGATCTCAAATCAGAATATAGCAGTCTAAGGTATAATCAAAACTATAACACAGCCCGTCGGAGGAAAGGTATAATAGATGTATATTCAGCTAGTATATCACAACACTACAAACTTTCTGGTTCGTCTATGAGCTCAATAGGGAGCGATTTATGTTGGAGGAATCTTACCATCAAAATTACAAGAATATGGAAAATAATGCATCATCTTCACGATTATATGAGATGCTAAATTGCTATTCACTGCTTAAACTATCCGCTTTTCCCAATCCAATGCGATATTCTTGTTGATTCAGGAAGTATCTTAACGCAATAACATCATTCAGCCTGTATCGCTATATGGAACGAACTTATTCCAAAACAAAACAATACTGTTAGGTTGATAAACGACAAAAGACTTTTTCTGAAACATCAAAACAACTCATCTCGATTCAGAAGTCTCAGCTAAAATCTCTTCAGAGATCTGCGGTTCCATAATTTCAAGAAATGAGGGTAATCGCAGGAATATTGACTTGTGGTTTATACCGATCTTGATATGAATTCATCCCTTGTTTCCCTCCGCTATCTCGGAAAAATGAAACCAAATAATGGTTTATATCCTTGTTCCCATATCTGTTTCCAGTTTATCACATGAAATGATACATGCTAATAATTCAAGACAGTTACGTGGATGAAACTGCATCGTTCTACCCTCTACTACGTGAAAGGATATTTTATGCATATTGTAGAATAAAACACTACTAATAATAGGATCTCTAGTCTACATCGATCAGCTTCATCACAATCTAATAGTTCCGGTCATCTGCTTCGGCCCTCAGCTGGAGGAAAAAAAAAGTTCGCAATGTAACTGAATGATCATTATGTTGAATATACAAATAACTCGACTAATATAGTGGTAGAGAAAACCGTAATACCTAACGCCATCTAGGAGTAATGTCCCACTACCATTGATTGGTTGCTATCAAAAGTGTTCAATCCGGACCACTCTGTACATGCCGCCTGAGATCGTAAGAAATATCAGTCCAAAGAATATTCTTGTCTTTGCCCTTGCCTCATCCCTGCTGAACTGAGTTTCCTTCTAAGGAGTGCGCAATAGATCCAATAGAGAAGTCCAAGTGCACCGGATTTTTAAGTCCACTAGATTGATTGAGAAATCAAGATTTTTATTAGCTTGTCCAGCTCAGCACTAGTGCCACCATTGGCGGAAAATTCTAATTAGGTCTCGTGATAGATTATAAATTTGAAACGTTCGTTCGTCGGGTAATAAATCGAATCGCTATTTCAGTATTTTCCGAAGTTACATAGTTTCGGAAGTTTTAATAAGAAATACCGAATTTCCGTATCTCCGAAGGCTTTCTCCATTATTTACGTTCCAATTTTGATTCACTTTCAATCACAAATCATCCGTGCCATCATTGAAAATGGTTCCCGAGCCAATTTCTCTAATAGATGTTTTCTATACGGGGACAAAACAAAAGAATCAGATTTAATAAATGGCGTGAGGGATTACATTGAATCGAACAATCGTTTTTGACAGGCTCTGGAAATAGAAAAGATCAACGACTCTAGACAGTGAACGTTAATAGTTATATAATGGCAAATATTCGCCTCATCAATAGAGACGAGCTTTGATATCGTTCTTAAAATGGATATTCGAAATTCGGTTCTGACATAAATCTGGAACGTCACAATCGTTTCCATGCATGGATCGATCCATATTTCAGCCGGAGACACGCAATTGGCATGATGAAATCTTAAAACTTATTCATAGTTCCATGTTCGATTTTTATTGCGAGCGCGAGGCAAGGGAATGGCTCGTCCTTCTCCATGAAGATGACCCGAATTTCCAAGTTATCTCTGACATCGGAATCAAATAAATTGTTTGGTCTTATATCGCGAATAGTTGGTAAGAGGATTGTATCATAAATGGGATTGACATCAAAATCTACAATTTAGGCGATTATTCGGTACTAATTGGATGGTGATTGGATCTTACATTAGAAGAATGATGAGCTAAAAAAGCTAATTTCGCCTAACCACGATAAGTGTGTCTAATATTACTTCATATCCACTGAAAAAATTGCAGGTGGGTAACTCAATACAACAAACACTTGGTCCACGCTCCCCAGAAGGCCCAAATTTTCTGAATTCTCGTTTTCGTAGTCCCACAGGTAAAATGTTTAATATACCATCTTGGGTATACCCACAAAGACCACCATATTAAAAATTTCACTGGGCCCCACACGTAAAGCTACAACTATTTATCAGATAGAGTGATCGTATTTAAAGTAAAGTAAAGTAAAAGTAAATTTATTTTCTCAGTAATAATTGTTGTAAAATAATAACAAGATTATAAGAAAACAAGTCAAACAATACAAAAGAACTTCAAAATAAAATACAAGGACAAAAACTTACTTATTCAAGTATTCATTAACAGTGTATGGTTCACATTGCCCAATAATATTGAATATTCTATTCCTAAATTCACAACAATTCTTTATGCATTGAATATCAATTGGCAAATTGTTGAAAAATTTGATACACATATAGGGACAATATTTCTCGGTTAGTGTAAGCGTATGTGCTGGATATACAGGGTGTCCTCGAACTGCGTGGCTAAAATAAAACCGAAGATTCTTTGATTCGAAAAAAATTTGATGAGCCTTTTTACTTTTGCCTCAAGTGTCTTGTTTAGCCGGTAGAGGGCTTCGAAGTTGCAAAAATAATTTCGTTTTTTCGGTATAACTTGAGAACGTGATGTAGGATATTTGGCAGGTGAGTTACTGTCAATGGAGCATAGAGCCTTAGAGACCATAGAAATGGCTCAAACTTGAGGATGTAACGGGAAAAGTGTCCAGACCTTTTTTGTGGTCAATGTAATTCACTCTATATTTTTTATGTAGATAGCTTATCTAATTTGAAAACTTTTCTTACTCTTAGAAAATTTTGATAAAATCAACGGATTAGCTTGAAAAAATTAATTTTCGAGTCTCTGCAATTTTGGCTTACTAATTTTACTTGATTAAAATACCTTAGTTGCCTTTGCTTTTCTAATGTCATTTTGGCATTTGGAGAATTTATTCTCAAAACTGTCAGTTTTTACTTTGCTTTCCGTAAAAATTTTATAAAATTATGACTCAAAATTTCAATAACACTGAAATGGTTAATATCTCGGTAAAACACGAATAATAAAAATAATAGAAATGGGGAAACGATGTGATTATTTAGGAAAAACAAATGCTCAATTAAAAGAAACAACAAAACTTTTTGGGACATCGCTAAGGCATCAATTGTTCGAAATGTTGCCCATTTTCCTGAATACACAAATTAATTCGTTTCAAGAAATTGGATTGAACTCTGGCTAGTACTTCAGGATCATTCTTCAATGAATCCGCTTCATGATTAATTCGTTGTAACAATTCCTCTCGTGTGTTCACTGTAGCTGCATAAACTTTCGACTTCAAAGCGCCCCATAGAAAGAAGTCGCAGGGCGTCAAATCAGGGGAGCGGGCCGGCCAGTTCACTGGTGCATCGTGTCCTCTACCTATCCAGCGATCTGGATATTCCGCATTCAAATGTCGCCTCACAGCTAATGTGAAATGAGGAGGTGCATCATCATGGATAAACCAGGCCACGACGAATGTGTAAGGGCAAGTCTTCCAACAGTTCAAGTAGCCTTTGTTCCAAAAAGTTCAAGTAGTTCTCCCCGTTCAATCGATCGGGTATAACGGTAGGGCCAATAATGAAGTTATCCACAATTCCAACCCAAACATTGATTTTAGTTTGATTCTGAAAATATGTAACTTCCGTTTCATGAGGATTTTCATCAGCATAGAAATGTTCATTATGGAGGTTAAAAAGACCACATCTCGTGAAAGTATCTTCGTCCGTGAACAGAATTCTTCTACAAAAATTGGGGTTTGCGTTTTGTCTTTGGACAATAAGCCGACAGAAATCTAGCCGATGACCTGGATTCATGGGCAATAAGTCTTGGACTGTTTTAATATGATAGGGATACAACAGTTCTTCTTTCAGTACATTATGAACTAATGATTTTGAGGCTCCAATACGAAGTCCCAAACGTAGTGTGCTTATCCCAGGTTCAGTTTCAACCGCTTCCAGTATCGCTTCTTCGAGCTCTAACGTCCTTCTTGTCCGTCTGCGTCCAGTTTCTCTGCGATTTGCTCCAAATTTGCCAGTTTCGCGAAGGTTTGCCGATTTGGAATTCTGCGATGCGGATATCTTTCCCTTCTCCGGCCATTGCAACGAGAAAGTCCATAAATCAATAACATATCAACCATTTCACTGTTAGTGAAATTTTGAGCCATAATTTTATAAAATTTTTACGGAAAGCAAAGTAAAAACTGACAGTTTGGAGAATAAATTCTTCAAATGCCAAAATGACATTAGAAAAGCAAAGGCAACTAAGGTATTTTAATCAAGTAAAATTAGTAAGCCAAAATTGCAGAGACTCGAAAATTATTTTTTTCAAGCTAATCCGTTGATTTTATCAAAATTTTTTAGGAGTAAGAAAAGTTTTCAAATTAGATAAGCTATCTACATAAAAAATATCGAGTGAATTACATTGACCACTAAAAAGTTCTTGACACTTTTCCCGTTACATCCTCAAGTTTGAGCCATTTCTATGGTCTCTAAGGCTCTGTGCTCCACTCTCAAAAATGGCCATTATTGACAGTAACTCACCTGTTAAATATTGTAAAAGTTCTTCATCTCGTTCTCAAGTTATACCGAAAAAACAAAATTATTTTTGCAATTTTGAAGCCCTCTACCGGGTAAACAAGACACTTGAGGCAAAAGTAAAAAGGCTAATCAACTTTTTTTCGAATCAGAGAATCTTCGGTTTTATTTTGGCCACGCAGTTCGAGGACACCCTGTATATATGAAATATTACGTGTGTTGTGATTGAAAGATTTTTTGAAATCTGTAAAGAATCTTCTATATTTGAAAATAAAAAGAAGGGATTGATAGTATATTCCAATGACAGTTAGCAAGTTGTTTTTCTTGAAAAAACCTCTGCAACTTTGCTTATACCCTAATCCAAATATTATTCGTATTGCTCTTTTTTGCTGCCTGAATATCATATCAACCTGATAGCTGTTACCCCAAAACTCAACAGAGATTGAAAGTTGGCATAATAAAAAACTTTTAATGTCTTTTCCTCAAGTTGTGGTTTCATGACACGTAAACTATAAATGATAGAACTCAGACTTTTACATCGTTGTTCGATTTCTTTACACCAGTTGAGGTTTCTATATATATTTATTCAAAGACTTTCCGAATAATCCTTCATCTCCAAAATGCAATCATTTAAATTTAACGTTTCTGGAATTTGCAGCCTACTATGGCTTGACGTAGAGATGATGCAGTTTGTCTTACTTTTGTTCAATGTGAGTTTATTATTCTTACACCAATTTTCAATCTTTGAGAGTGTAGAGGCAATTTCAGTTTCGAGAAGGCAAAGGTGATTTGCAGATACTTTAATGTTACTTTAATCTGCATAATTGATAAGTATCTTTCTAGAATCAGCAATAACTTGTGGTAGATCATTAATATAGATTAAGAACAAAAGTGGGCCAATTATGCTACCTTGAGGAACTCCCATTTGTATTGACAATTCTCCAGATATGAAATTCTGTCCACCCTCCGAAATTTTCACTCTCTGCGTTCTACATTCTAAATAACTTTCCATCAAAGCTAATTGTTTATCTCTAACTCCGTATCCCTCCAGCTTTGCGAGAAGGCTCTTATGATCGACCGTGTCAAAAGCCTTGGAGAAATCAAGAAAAAGTCCGCATAGGATTTCTTTATTTTCCAAGGATGTTATAACTGATTCGATGAGTTTAAAAACTGCTGTTTCCGAATTATGGTCCTTAAGAAAACCATGTTGACTGTCATTGAAAATCCTGTATTTTGTGAAAAAGTCCATCAATCTATTGCATAGTAGCTTCTCATACAATTTGGAGAATGAAGAAAGCAGACTGATTGGTCGGTAGTTCCCTAGATCTTCTGGATCATTTTTTTTGTAGAGTGCTATTATCAACGCGGTTTTCAGAGAGTGAGGAAAAACTCCACATCTGAAAGAACTGTTCAAAATGTAGCATAATGGACTCACTATATTCATAATTGTCTTCTTTGAAATAGATAGAGGTATGTCATCATAGCCAGAGCTGGTTTTATTTTTTAGAAGATTAGAAGTCTTAATTATCTCTTCCTCTGTTACTTCGAATAAGTAGAAAGAATTTTTTTAACGCTGGTATTAGTAAGTTGTCCTCAGAATTTGAAGAAAAATTCTTCCATAGTTCAGAGGCAATGTTGACAAAATATGAATTGAAATTTTCTGCCAGTGCAAGCCTCAGCAAGAGCATATATCGATAGTTATATATAAAATTCTCGGAAAAAAGATCACACAAACACATATCCTTATTATTATTGTCTCTACGTACGTTTCGGTCTCACGACCATCATCAAAAGACATATAACTGTATAAAAAGTGATTTCTTGAAACTAATTGTATCACCATACCGCAACAATTTCAATTAAAACTACCGATGTCGCCAAAACGAACAGAAACACAAACAATCGAAATTATAACACAATTAATGTCTTAAATATATAAATTAAGAAACCGCTACTAAGCAATATTCTTATAAACTCTATTTACATATCGAATCACAGTATGTAATACGACTAAAGAACTAAACTATAACTATAACGTTCGAGGATCCTCTTTCGAACCAGATGTTGAAGATTTATGAAGTTATAGAAAAGGTTGTCAACCTTATCAGAAATATTGCTTTTGAGGATTCCACCTGAAATATACTTTCAACATTGGAAAGACGCATGTAGAAATTTTCAAGAGTTCTGATTAATTAAATTAGTATCAATCTGACTCAATGATTGAATATCTGTTCCATGATTTACAGACTTGGAGTCACGTTTTATGTGAATCATCTCCAGGATAGATCTTTTATAATAATTGGTTTCTTTAGTTTAAATATAAACATTTTTGTAATCGAATTCATGGTTATAATCAAAGCAGTGCTTAGAAAGGGCGGTAAGTTTTTGTTTCTTGTGCTATACTTATGGACATACATTTTGTTTTGTAATAATTGCTTAGAGATTTCAGTATGAGTCCCATCGCAATCTAAACAATTAAATTCATATACTGTGTGGCTTTGTTTATCTTTAGGTATTGAAGGTTTTAGATTTGAAAAATATTTCCCAACACAGGTAGTAGGTTTATGCTCAACATTTATATCATACTTGTTTAGACATTCTCTCTGAGGTCTCCGGAATGTATCGTACTGTTATGTTATTTATATATGACGTTCCATTATAGATTTTGCTTATTCTATCTGGTTTTATTTTTAGCTACTTTCATCTTGTGGAACCATCTGAAAGATCAACATGCCACAGCATGAGGAAGCATTGACGGCTGCAGAACTGCCTAACGGCAATCGAGATACTCTGGGTGAGTAGGCAAAGCATCAGGATAATATAGGAGAACTTTACAGTACACGGAAATTGTAGGACATGAAAACGTTACTATTGCCATTATCAAACAAAAAACGAAATATATTATCATAATTTTGTATATATTGTTATGATTTCATTTCCTAAACAACAAAAATGATAAGAATTAGAACTTACCGAACATTGAAAATCAGAAAAGATTAATAATAAAATATTATATGGAATTAAAAACAATGTTAAAAGTTAAATAATAGTTAGTATAATATAATAAACAATGTAAAACATAATGAACAACAATGTAATTAGAATTAGAAGTGTAAAACAAGAACTTCAGTGAACGTGAATAAACGTACAGTGTTACGAAGGCAGAAATCATAATTAAAATGATTACAAAAACTATCATGAGATAGCACAAACTATTGAAAAATGTTATAGATATAAGTTAGGATTAGTAAATTTGAGTTATATAATGTTAAAGAAATGTTATTGATATTTTATATTATGTATGTAGTTTTTAAGAATGACAACTGTCAAATTCATAATAATTATTGGAATAATCATATTAATAATAACCTTATCATAGGTTATCTTATACCAAAGTGTGTGGAAAAATGTAGGCAATATTAATTTAAAAATAAGGAATCATCATCATTTAAAATAAGTTGAAAATCTCCAATAATTCAAAATTTATAGAATACCAAATTCTGATTGATCGAGACGGATTATAAACATCAGACTGGTAACAATGTAAAACTTATGTCAGTTTGCAACAATCATCAAAGCATTTTTGATAGGTAAAGAAAGCACCTCATAGGTGGATTATGACATCAAGTAGCGTCGGTTTTGAAGGCCTATGAAAGGCATCTGAAGACAGGTCATGTCAGTTAGCCATTACATCTGAAGAGTCAAGGTACTCCTGCAACTCACAAATTTTTAACATAACCAAAAAGTTTGCAAATACATCTGAAGAGTCAAGGTACTCAAGCAACTCATAAAGTTTCCATTAACCTTAGTTTATTGGATAAACATCGGTGAACCCAAGTGTTCCAATCTTCGAAAAGTTCAAAGTAACCGAAGTTAGTAAATAATTTCAACAAGTCAAGTAGTGTTCCAAGTTTACGAACAAAGTTTAAAGGTTACAATAACCTACAATTCATAAGTATCATCGAACGATAGCCAGCCTTCGATAAAGTTTCAATCAATCATTGAAGAGTCTTATATCTTTAATAAAAGAATAAAACTAAGTGAACAATTTTCAACAGTTCCTGATTTCAAAAGAAGTAACCATAGTTTACCTGTGTTTATTGTGTATAGCAGAGAAATTGTGTACGGTTGAAGTGAATTATCAAATTAATAAGAAGATCAAGCCAATTGAACATTGTCTACATTTTAAAACATATTCTTGGATATAAACTAAACGTAAGTTTATTTATTATTTCTCCATTGTATTATTATCTGTCTGTAAATCTGAAAGAAAGATTGTAGATTATAACTTTCTAAACAAAGATTGATAGTAAATAATTTTGAGGTTAGATCATAGATCTATTTGAACATAACATTGTAAAATTGATACCCGAGATAAATTAGAGTCATAGAAATTCAAATATGAAAAGTTTTAACATTCAAAAAACATTGTGTTTAATTCCATATAGAATAAAAAGGTAAAAGTTCATTATTCAATTCAAAACAAACATAAGATTCAAAATAAACAAAATACAATAAGAAAGCTAGCCGATAGAATTTAAAACATTGAAATATTCAATTATGAAACTTCGGTGTTGAAACGTTTCCATGTATTATCAAAAGTGGCATGGAGGAAAGTAATTTTTCTTTAGTTTAATCTTAATGATGAATAATCATAGAGTAACGGCTTCTAATATCGATTTTTATTCATGTAAGTTGTATTGCCTGCATGCTTTTGATTTATAATCAACATAGTGAGTTTAATAATTGAGGATGTTCCGGATAAAATTACACAATTATGTGATAAATAAATTCTCGCAGTTTGTAAAATAGTAATTTCAGATAAGACTTTCAGTAGGTAATGGAAAGATATATCCTGATTATCCTTTCAACCTCGCAGCGCACTATAATTCTCTACGAAGAATCGAGAACGTTAGTTTTGAAACCACGTTTTAATGGCGTTAGAAATAGAATTTTCATCAGAGCAAAATAATTCTCCCGAACGTTAACCCGCTCAAACTATAAAGTTTCAGAGATTCCATAAACGGCGGGCGAGCGGATACGGCGGACAGTGGGAGACAGAATGGAAGCGGCGAGAATTTGTAGTTACATGATGTATGGACCAATATCTCATGTTTTTACGACATTGCAAGTAGAGTGGCGCAATGACAAGGGTAACGGCGGGGTTGTCCGACGCCTTACCGGGGTAGGAACATTAGCACTTTCCGCGGCCTGCAGATAAAAGCATTACAAATTAGTGGTGCTTCTTGGTGTTGGCATGTCTGAAAAGGACGAGAACAATGTGTGCCAAACGTCTTTCCGTTGCGAAAGCAGTGTCTGGCTCGACCGTTTATTCTTACTTGGATTTGGCAAATGAATAAGATAGGTGCCCAACGTGGGGTTCAACTAGCTACTCCAACCATTAGACGACACCGCAATATGATTTCTTGTACGTAAGAGATTTGAATTGAACTCATTTCTTTATATCTAGGAGTATGGTCGGAATCAATTACAGATTCTCATCTAGAATAAACAAATTGAACAGTTCAGCTGGTACAAGTCACAGTTTTCCTAATTTATTATGTACTATAAGTGTTATTCCAAAAAGGCATCAAAAGTAGTTTCAATAAAACAAAATAAATGACACATGTACAGGAAGATAAAGCAGAAGGAAACAGAGCAATCACACAGAGAACAACCAAAAAGGAATTATCCCATTCATGTATATCTCGATCAAAAATTAAAAATTTGAAAAAACAATTGAAAGCTAGAAATATATAAGAGACTATGACAGGGATGGGTATCTCAAAGCAGTAATGATTATGGAAGTACCTCAAATTCGGCATCATACAAACGATGTATATTGGAGATTATGTAAGGAGGAAAAATCAAATTCGGATGAACCAAGGTGATGGTGTTCAGTTTCTTAGCATGGTTTGGCAGAAATCGCCATGTGATGTTCAAATTCTTAGGGTCTGTAGCTATGGTTACTGAAGTAATAACTCCGTGATTGGTTATGGTTCATTCATACTTCTTTATATTAACTTATTCGATTCCTTTTGTTCTCTATATAAAAAACATCAAGGTGGAGCATTGTCCTCTTACGAAGGTTGCCATTAACTTATCACCTTGCTGACCTGATGTTTATGTTGCATATTTATTAGCATAACATTGGTATTCACTATATCAGTAACGTACCTAGGTCAAGGTACCAAATCCTTTTGTGAAAGTAGAGCAATTTATTGAAATGAGTAAATTTATGAAACCTAGTGAAATAATCTTTTTCTACGGATGCTATACAATGTGCCACTTCTCTCATCGCTTTCATACGTTCAAAACGAAAGATTTCTCACGCAGTGAGAAATATCCGCCAAATACAGTGAGATATAATTTCTCACAGTGAGGAATAATTTCTCACTGTTATCACGATAACTCAAGTCAGTCATGAATTGTTACATGTCAGATTGATATGACACGTTCTCCACGTTGACAACGCTACGCCGACGATTCGCGTGCAATATCCAAGTAGCCCATTGTTGGCGTTTCTATAACAACAAAACCGAAGCACTGCATAATTATTGCTGTCAATTTACCCAACGAAAATAGTTTTATTGTTATTTGTTGTAATATAAACAGTTCAGATTCATTAAATATTGAATATAATGGAATACGAAGATTTAGAGTCGGAAAATACACCTCCAGAAATTATTCAGAAAGCAATAGATGTTTGCAATAATTTGCTACCAAGCACATCAAGAGAAAAATATGAAATCGCTTACAGAAACTTTATGGACTGGAAAATGAAAGCCAAGATAAATTCTTGTTCCGAAAATACCTTGTTAGTTTATTTTGAAGAGTTGTCAAGAAGATTGAAATCATCAACGTTAGGGTCTCAGTACTCGATGCTAAGGAGTACCTTAATGACTAAAAACTGTGTTGATATATCAAAATACGTAAAACTACGTGCATTTTTAAAACGCAAATCTGAAAAATATGTTCCAAAACAGTCAAAAACATTAACTTCTGAAGAAATTCAACAATTTTTAAAAGATGCACCTGATGAAAAATATTTGCTGATAAAGGTATGAATTGAAAATTTTTAAATTGTTATCGGAAAATGAATGTTTGGTTTTGATTTCAGGCTACTTTAGCTATTGGCCTTACAGGGGCATGCCGTTGTGATGAACTTCGAAAATTTAAAATTGATGACATGGAAGATCTTAATTCGGCCCTTTTAATAAAATTACCCGATACTAAAACCAAGGTTTCTAGAAATTTCACAGTCACAGGAGAATTCTACCAAATTTACAAAAAATATGTAAAGCTTCGACCATGCACAAATGAAACACGTTTTTTTTAAATTACAAGAATAGCAAATGTACGAAACAGCCTGTGGGGATAAATAAATTTGGCACCATGGCGAAAGGAATAGCGAAATTTTTGCATTTACCGAACCCTGAATTATATACTGGCCACTGTTTTCGAAGGTCATCTGCGACTATTTTAGTTAATGCAAGGGCAGATCTTTTAACTTTAAAACGCCATGGGGGTTGGAAATCCAGCAATGTTGCTGAATCTTATATCGACAACTCCATAGCTAACAAAATGAAAATTTCAAAAAGTATAGTAGAATCTATTCAGCCTCCAGTGCCATTAGAACCTGAACACAACATTGCTGTGGAAGCTCAGTACGTTTCCCCATCAACTTCAACTTCGACCGCAGCTAATATTTCAATTACCGAAAACATGTTGAAACAAAACAATCTACCAGGAATTACTTTACAAAATAGTTCAAACATAACTGTTAAAAATGAGTTAATGTCATACGAGTATTATTTCATATGTATTTTGATTTTCAATACTTGAAAACAACGCATCCGTAGAAAAAGTACAATGTACAATTCGTGAGAAAACGACATATTTCTCACTTGTTGTACAATATACTATTATCATCCCATTGCAAGGTGAGAAAGGTGCAAAAACATGAGCGAGGCTTATGTATTCAATGGATGAGAAACAGCTGAATAAAAAGAAGGAGCAGATATGTAACTGAAGCAATAACCTCTCGTTTGTTCATCAAGTCTTAAGAACCATTGTCTTACTGATATGAATAATAGAGCATCCTCGAAGAATTTCAAAGAACATCCTATAAATAAAATGTGGTACGCGTATGAAGGAGCTTTCATGATTTCAGGCGCTATTATCCCAATATTAAATCTGTTTTGAAGCCTACAGTAAATATTGTGGATGTTGGATGATTCTTGGATATCAGTGCTTTATTTTACATTCACTATAACATGGAGATATCGAACAAACTGATAATAATATCGGATTTTTGGGGGTAGACTATCAATTCAAAAAAGTATTAATCAAAACACATTCATGATAGGAATACATATCTGACTGCAGGAGCTCCCGATCCATGAGAATTTGGGCTCTCCAGTATAGACCATGGACATTCAAGAATAATTGAATAAATACCTATTATTTAACACTAGGAACATTGGTCAAAATTCTTCACTTGTGTAGCTACATGAGCCTCATTTTCTACGTTACTGGATACTTTTCAGAGAAGGATTCCTCATTCCATCTAGAGGAGGGCATAGTCCCTGTAAAGTTTTGATCAGAGCAGTCGTTTTCGGAATAATTGGATATTAATGTAGTTCTATACATTCAACTATTTAATTTCCGGACAGGCGAATACTTTTGCAGCTACGGGAAGAATTTTTTTCCATCATATGTGAGAAACAAACATACAACCAAATGTAGACATCTCAAATTGTAACAACGTTTGTGCTAGCCTCAGAAATGAAATCTGGTATTCCGCAGAGCTTGTTCTTGAGCCCTCTGATGATTGATTACCTGAACATTCAGGTAGAAATGTCTATTTTACTAGTTGAAAATTGAAAAATATCCATGAATGTAGAATATGAGGAGAGCATAATTTCTGATGTCAAATAATATGTGTCCGTTTTGGAAGAATTTCTACAAAATTTGGTTCAAATCTCTGTAACGATTAGTGAGATAAGACAACTATCTTTTCAATCGAACGTTCAAGGGCAGACATTATTTCTCAATGGACTATATGAAACACTTTTTCAAATACTGGTCTGATCTGAAAAATTTGTACAAGGTTGTAGCAGTTTGGACGTTATCAAGTTATTTAATGATCATTTATTATTCCGATAACTGTTGTGAGATATTTAATTTTAGAAAAAGACAACCTCGGACCCCTGTATTTCAATAGCACAAGCTAAGAATGTCAACGCGGTAGCGGGTCACTGGAGAAACGAAAGATTGACGCAAGAGGTCACACGTTCCGCGACAATCGGGGAGTGATCGGATGTGGATGTGTAGATGGACATCTTGAGTGTTACTGTTGACAATGTAAGATCGATAAAAATCAATTTTGTTATTTCATAGTAATTCTCTAGCTTGAAAGTTTGAATAGCGAGTATCACATCAATATTATGTAATAAGAATGATCAAGATATCATATTAATATCTATACACAACTATGTATATTCTCAATTCAGGAAATTACTATGAAATAACAGAATTGATCTTACATCAACAATTACATTCAAGATGTCCATCCTTACATCCGCATTCAACCTCTCCACGAACGTCGCGAAACGTTGACGTCTTGCATCAATCTTATGTTTATCCAGTGACCCGCTACTATATTCAAATATTTAGTTTGAGCTATCAAACTACAGAGATCAAGGTTGTTTCTTTCCAAGATTGAATATCGAACAACAGTTATCGGAATAATAAATGACCATTAAATTAAAACAGATCACTGACTTCCCTCACTTCTGTTGAAAGAACAATTTTCGGACACTCCTGCGGATAAAATGTATGATGATTGTAGGATTAATGACATCACTCGAACCTTAAAATAACAATGAGAGAGACAGAGAGACATCACACCATTTTCTCATATCTTTTAACATTATAGTCAAGTGTTTATTAATCAATAGATTGAAGTGAATGCCGAACTTTGTCTATGACACTTATGGTCCTTTCTCCTTTCTCGTTCAGTATCACGTACACTGTATAAATCGGATTGCCTGAAACGGAATAGATGGACGAATATCATCAGGGAATGAAACAAGTAATGGATTACCTACACGAAAAGCGATCCACGTAATCCAGTAACAGCTAACAAAAGGTAGTAAATGTAATAAAATGTCTGCCACCGGATAAGGAACGTGGTAACCCCTCAGTTACCACAAAATGGAACTGTAAACTCAACAATCACTTGTTCATTCCGTATGACCCAAATGGCTGAGAAACAACCGGTATATAGTATCAAATGAGCTTAATCGAATTGCTCAGTAGACGTATATGTCATGACTGAAACGTTCATTCGCCACATGTATCATTTTACATGCTAGTGGGTCTGTGTAAAGTATGAATAATTTATGGAATCACACGTTTGGAAGCAACTTCCTACTCTCTTAAACGTTATCTTCCATGAGTTCGTACATGGAAATATCCAGATTTGATATTTCAACATCTTGTTCCCCGAAATCCCTCCCACATTTTAATTCACGACCTTCGAAAGACAAACCAGTGGATATATTATAATGACGAGAAATGTATAAGCTGAATGATATCAAAAAAGGTATTTATTCACTTATAATTACACGAGAGGTTTTTTTTGTCGAAGTAAACTTGACATGTATTAATGAGAATTTTGTTGCCTGGCAATTTAACGAAAAAAACTGCCCCTGAAAAAATTACGAGTCCGTAGGACGAGTAATTTTTTCTGGCAGTTTTTTGAATTGAATTGCCTGATGGCAACAAAATTCAAATTATGAATGTCACGTTTACTTCGACAAAAAAAAAGCTATAGTGTAATTCGGTGAAGCAATTTAATGAATATGTGAATCAATAAATTAAAAAATAAGATGTAAATTAGTTTATTTAATTCAATGGAAAAGTACAATTGTTAAAAACGCAATTATTGAAAAAAGCTTGATTTTCAGGACTTTCTTGTCTTTTGTTAATAGTTTGCTGCATGCTAGTATTTTGAGCGGTGCCGGTGGTAGTAACTGTTTCCTGGACGGTAGTACGAATGGAACCAATGATTTTTTTATGATGTTCTCCATCTAACTGAAGGTACGGTTTTAATGACGATGGGTTGCTATGTCCCGTGATTTTCACAAGTTTTTGTCCACCTATACCACTCCTGGACAATTCAGTTACGGCGGCAGCTCGATTAGAATGGTTCGTAATTTTAAAACGCTTCATTTATCCCAATAGGAGAATTCTTATACCATCCTTTCGAATTCGTTTTCTGCCAGAAAGGATTTGGAGTTAAAAAAAAATTTTCACATGTGATATGGTTTCCCCGTCTTCCCATAATTTTTTTAAACAATTGTACTGGACATACACAATCTTCTTCAGTGTTTGCTACCAACCATTTACTGTCGGCCAACTTCTGATTTCCACCTTGTGCTGTCTTCGAAAACAATGGGTTATATTCAACTCTTCCGGTCTCTCTTCCACGGTTGTCTGTCTCGATTTTAAAATAGAATACCTAACAATTTGCTGCTTCTCCACCTCTCCAAGCCAATTCATAGGCAGCAATATGATAAAATTTTCTTTGAAGGCCTACAGGTTCTTCACTACAGAATAGTGCCATTTCGAAAATTTCTTGTTTTGTTAGAGCCTTAGAACTCACCTTCCTTTTTTCTGGGATTGCTTGCAAAATTTTGCGTTTTGTGTCGCGCGCATTTCTCGCTTTCTTAAACTGTATGTCCGTGAACGGATTGAAAATTCTTTTATATTCTTTGAAGTACTTCTCTTGTAACATTTTTGCTAAAGTGTTCCAAATCGTTTCGACTGCACTCTCTTTATAGTCTTCTCCATCCATCTTCTTCATGTTGAATGCCCAGTCACATGGAATAGAAGCTAACTCTTCAGTGGAAGTTTCTGCAATGAGTTCATGTTTTTTTTCCAAAAAAAACATTGCAAATTGTCGCCAAATTGACGTAGTTGAATTCACAGTATTGCGAGGCACATTATTATTGATGGCTTCTTCAATTTCTCCACTCGAAGACTGTCCAAATCGCGACATTTCCACAAATAAGATACTTTTCTGACAACGCAAGTTTGAGAAAAACTGACATAACGTCATCAAAAATATGTTTACAATGCTGGTTGTCTTGCTTTCAAAAGTTAGGTTCCGTTTTGTCGCTGGAAAAGTTAGGGCAAACTTTTTTCGCTGTCATAATGACAAAACACCGCGACATATGACATTGTTTCTGGTACTATACTTATGGCCATACATTCTTTTTTGTAAATATTGTTTAGAGATTCCAGTATAAGTCCCTCCGCAATGTTAACAATTTAATTTGTTTACTGTATGGGTTTATCTTTAGGTATTAAAGGTTTTAGATTTGAAAAATATTTCCCAACTCAGTTAGTAAGTTTATGCGCAACTTTCATATTACAGCTTTTTAAAGATTTCTCAATTTTCTCTGAGGTCTCCAGAATGTATGGTAGTATAAATTTATCTGTATTACCGATT
This sequence comes from Endomychus coccineus, assembly GCA_958510875.1. Lineage (NCBI taxonomy): Eukaryota > Metazoa > Arthropoda > Insecta > Coleoptera > Endomychidae > Endomychus > Endomychus coccineus. The sequence continues at coordinate 3,775,111 of OY294069.1, read as the reverse complement.
CTGTTATTTATAGATGACGTTACATTACAGATTTTGTTTATTCTTTCTTTTTAGGAAGCCATTCATTTCCAGTGCATTAAGAAACAATTATTAAATTTTTGGAACGGTCCTCTGGGTGGGACAATAACTTAACTGCGCGAATCTGTAAGGCAGAAATGTCAATATTTTAACTAAGGAAACCAATTATTATAGAAGATCTATTCTGAAGATAAAACGTGACTCCAAGTCTGTAAATCATAGAGCAAACTTTCAATCATTAAGTCAGATTTAAACTAATTTAATTGATTAAAACCCTTGCAAATTCATACATGCGTCTTCATAATTTTAAAAGTATGTTTTAGGTAGAATGCTAAATGGCGATATTTCTAATAAGGTCTGACAAATTTTCTATTACCTCATGAATCTTTAACATCTGGTTCGAAAGTGAATACTTACTTGAGCGTTCTATTTTTTGGTTTCAGTCGTATACAGACAGTTCACATGAACGAAATTTTAAATTCTTAATTGCAATGTCTACATAAAATTTGAGATTGGTGTAGTTGTAGGTGGCGCATACAAATCTATTTGAGTCAATTTGTAACTTCGAATCTCGGAAATTTCTTTACGATACGACGGGCAAATACCGTGGCCACTGTGACTCTAATGCTTGTTGTGTTTTTGAGTCTAATGATAATCGTTCAAATTCAACTGGAAGTGACTTTCTTGCCCGGTACAAACGTGAGGAGAGGGAAAATGAATTTAGGCAGTAAAAAGAATAATACCTACTATAAAATTAAACACTACTACCTCTATGTTACTTATCACTTTAGTTTGTAACTTCCGTTACCAGAGTTTCAACGATTTTTACATCATCTTCAGACGATATGATATTTCAATATCAGGTTCTCTGGTTGCGATTACGTTTTCAAAATCGAGGTAACCTACTAATTTGGGTCAACTCCTTCTTAACGAATCACAAATGTTCTGTAGGAATCGCACAGCGACACTGAAACTGATTTTGGTGGAGTAACACAGGGCTTCGAAATAGTGACCCTTGGCCTTTTCAGATTCACTCCCGCTCCAGCTTAACCTACCTCGAACCTGTCTGTGAACCATAACGAGCTCAGGGATGAGGATTTTGGAAGAAGTGAAACGTATAGTTGGAATCATGCTATCTTGCCTCATCTCTAGTATGGGGCATTAAGATGTTGCCTCACTCAGAACCGTCACTTGTCTACGAGGGTGGTGTAATTTGGTTCAGTAACCTAGGCTCTTCAACCTATATGTCATTTTCATGGCTTCAGCTCCAATGAATAATTGTTAAGGTGGTAATCCGGCGAGAGCTTCAAGAGCCCTCGTTGGAGCCGACCTCATACCACTCAATAAACCTACGCATCCAAGTTGCTACAGTCGGTACAACAGATGATGGTACCAACATATTTCTCCTGGAAAAATCTTTGCGTCATTGCACACAGACAACGCATCCCATACGAGGAGAACCTTGGACCTTCCTACGATTTCCTTTTCACGGAAGAGCAGGGACCTCATCAGGGTCTACATTGCACTACTGTACTAATCTGGAGGGCTGGTATTTGGGAGCAATTGAATAAACTTATTTATAATGTTATTGCACACAAGCCAGGTATACCAAGTCCAGCTCAAGATATTACTAGGTTATGTTTGTTTACTGTTCCCTCAGGTCAAAGCCTTATGGGATCATATGCTGCTACGGAGAATGGAAACCTTGTTGTAACTATGCTAGAATAGCTACCCTTACTATGCAACTCGAGGGTTGCGGAGGGTGATAATTGCAGGGTTGCACTACAAGGAGTGCCCTGTCGTTGGTAGAATGGATTATATTTAGCTGCCACCAGTTCCCTTTTGAGATGTTTTAGAGAATAGTTCAGGGAACGAAACTAAACTCGAAGGAGTTCCTCTCCAGTAGCACTTGGTATAAAATAGTTTAGTAGCGGGGCCTTTCCTGGCCGATTTATATACTAGGCTAGTATGACAGCTTCACGTTGTTGAAGATGTTCGGAATGACAATCACGACAGGACTGTTCTCTTCCACTATAACGTTATCTAAGGGATGGTGTATCAATGAAGAACAATGCGAACAGTATAAGTTGTATATTGGGAAAAAGTATTCGTTTACAAAAACAATAATAATAATTAACAAATATAGACACTAAGTCCCATTCATATATACATAATGAGGAAAATATGACGAATGGTCAACAAGAAACAAAAATAGAAATTTAAATTAATCGAAATTAGTTTGATGCAAGTTTCTGAATGGTTTAAATAAAATATATATAATAAATTGATAAAACTTTATCAAGTATGATCAATCAGTGAATTATTGATTCGCCTGATATAACGTAGCCAGAGAGTTGTTTCTTTGCAGGCTAACCTTACTTTTGAATTGAATATACCACTCTGATGGAGTAACTAAGGTTAGGAAATGGACCAGAGAGGCCACTGATAGTAAGGTTGAGATTCCAGAAGGGTGATTCTCTAACAAACAGCTATGTTGCCTTTTTTTTGACAACTACCTGGTTCGCTTTGTATATATTGATCTATTAAATTGATTCAACAAATTTGACAATATAATGAAAATCCTAGTTTTCAAGATGAACTCTTAACACTTTCTCTTAAATTCGCCGCTGATGGCTGTCTCAGTAGGGGTTTTTAAGAAACCTTCAAATTCTAAATAAAATACCCTTATTACAACTTTTAAATGATGATCCTTCCCAATAGTCCCACAAATAATTAGGTAATTGACTTTACACCTACGATAACCCTAATTTCAACTATACCTATCTTAAGTAGGTCTCATATATGTACTACCAAATATGAGAAATTCGGCAGATGGATCAATACACTTCTATTACCTCAAAATACTCTATTAATGGTTACAGTCCTCTATATACCAATACAAAAACAAGAAGGGGGGGTGATGACCTCAGAATTTTTGGCTTGAACACAGACTAAACAGCTTTCTCTAAAGACTTACCCTGACTCAGTATTTAATCCTTAATCCACAGGGTAAACTTTGGACACTTGAGCTTACACTTCACACACGGCCTCCACAGAATGTATTACGCGGCGTCTTTTTGTTAAGTTATAAATTACACCCCGGAGCTAGTTCTCTCTCGCACCCAGATCAATTTATCTAATCGTTAAAGGAAACAAATTTTCCAAAATATCAAATTACTTTAGATTTCTATCATCAAGTTACCAATGACGTTCTTCACAATTTCTTTTACAGGTTATTTTAGATTCTAATTACCAAACAATTTTCACTAAATAGAAAATGATATTAAAGTAAAAAGTAAGTTCTCTTGAAACTGATACTTGGAATTATCTAAGGTGAATGAAAGTACTTTAAGAATGATAAAAATTGTTTCGAATGAATTAATTGACTTTGAGTAATGAACAAAAGGAAAATATAGTTGAAAAAATAGAAATCTTGTAATTCGCAATACACCAAAAAAAACAATCAAATGACTAAGTTAAAAATATCAATTAAAAGAATTAATGGATCTGGTTTTGAGAGAGACTCAGCAAGGAACTAGGCTTACCCAACAAGGCACGACAAAGGAACTGCCCTTTTTCATAAGAGTTTTCATTTTTATACTTCGGCTCCCCCCCGAAATTGGCTTCCCAATTCGCTAACATAAAATTCAAACGGACCAATGAAGTTGGTTGTATCCCGTTGCACTTTGCACTAATACACAAATCTGTATTTAGAGTTGCCTGTTTTCCCACATCGAGGGGCAGTGAGTGACCACAAAAAATGATTTCTCCAAACCCTGCTGACTAAGTGATTAACTCTGTCTGCGTAGAAAGTGCAAGGTCCGCGGAATAGCACCTCGAAGGCTCTAATTCTTAAAAATCACGTATAACTTGCAAAAGGTATCGGGTGGCGACTTCATGTCGCCGGCAAGGAATTTCATTATTTAAATCCGAATAAACTTCTAATTGTTGAATCTAGGATGTCTATGTATAGTCTGTTCCTGTCAGGGATTTAGAATTTTAGATTTTGGAATGCCCGTAAGGACGGAACTACATGCTACGGAACGATTTGAGTTGTACTCTCATGTGTCTAGTATTCCTGGTTTACTTAGAGTAACTTAATATTTGGGAGTTTTTTCCTGCTTACGCTACTTTGATTCAATCGTGAAAAATAAATAATCCCCCGGATTATTACACTACACAACGTCTCTTCACGATTGATAACGAAGAGGACTACTGAGTTACTATTGAATAATAGCTGTCATCACTATTACTAACTGAAACTACGATTTATGAATACCTCTCCTTCTTTTATGTCAATATATTTATATGGCGTTTATTACAGGACTCAAAATTGGGCCCTGTGGCACCACCAATATAATTGAGCTGTGTCAGATTGACACTCATTGAACATTGTAGCCTATTTTCTATTCTGAAGATAAGATTGTACAAGAGAGGATGCCATAACATACATTCGCTTACAATAACTCAAACATCTCAATGAGGTCATATAATACACCCCACCCCTGATGTGTGTTTCACAAGCCTTGTTGTAACCGGTCCAAACAAACGTAACCGGCGTTACGTGTAAATATCCATTTTAATCCTTTCTGAATCGATTTGGGCTATTCTGTGTGTATGAATGCGAATAAAGGTTAATTTTGAATTTATCGTTGGTAGAAGTTAATCCAAAACAAGTAGCGGGACGTATTGTTTGGTTATTCGCGTAATCCTAGACTATGGAATGTTTCCTGAAAGGTGTGGCAAGTGGAACATAATTATTTACATTGTAAAGAAACAACTTTTAATGGTGCTTGTATCTTTATCGAGCTTGAATGCAGTTTCCGGGGGTTTCCATTCAGGAAATCCGCAGCTTTACAGTCGTGTGCAGCTGCTGGCATATTAATTAAACGGTGACCGCTGCCTTTTTCATTTATAATATCACGTGAAAAAGAATACATGCCTTTCATGCTGTTGCATTGTGGTATTCCTATGACATTCTCGAATGAATCAAATTCATCACTATGCTCCCAATTAACTGAAAGCCAATCGGAATTTAATATTGTGACATTCCTGTAACCTCATTATTATTGATAATGTTACATAGTAGGTGTATGTTGTCAATATCGAATGTTTGTTTAGACCTACCCCTGGACGTATCACCAGACTTTATTGGTTTGAATTTTTTTTGCATTGCCCTTCAAAAACTAGCGAAGATTCCCCGATATTTTCAATGTTCCTCCACTTATGGTTAAGTATACCGGAGGATTATATGACCTTAGTTATCTTAAACAGAACATCTAACTTTTTTGCATTTAGGGTTCCTCCATCGAAATTGAGAGTGTCTGATGATAATCTTACCTTGATTCTCAACTATTTTCGAGTAATTAATCTATTTATCAAATATTTACATCAATAATCTCTATGATTCCATTTTTTAAATAGCACGCCGAATTATTCTTATTAAAAAAGAGGAATTGGAAGAATCATACCGTACAGAACACATTCGGGCTGCCTTGGATATGCGAAACTTTTCGGAGTCAAAATACGTATTTTACCATTGAACATTGAACATAGGCAACATGTTTGAGGTGGCTGCGTTAGTACTCAATCATCTGCGGCCTATTATGCTATCAATTGGATGGTGCTTTATTCGGTCAATGCACCCAGGTGGTAACAATGTTACTAAGCCATTAATTTGAAGAACTTTGATTTTGGCGTTTGGGTACATGCTCATCGTAGATGACCCTATATGTAAGAAATGACGTGAGGTGGAAGAAACTGCATCTCATTCTGTTTGGCTTTGATAACTCTCGGGCACTGTTACTTCAACGTGGCAGATGTGCTTCCTGGAGAACTTCTTGAAGCCAGCGTAATCAATATTCTGGGAGGTTTCTGGCGGGCCACAAACCTGCTATAATATAATAGGCAACTGATCATGGAGAGCACAATGGACCCAATCCGAAAGTTCCTATATGGGGTTAGGCCAGTACCCTCCATAGCTCAAAACCTGAACGTCTAGTTCAGAAATCAGTGTTGCACCATCAACAAGAAGCATTGAGAAGATAGTACATGACGGTATCGTTCAATCTTAATATATTGTGTGTATGTTTATCATTCATAATCTCTCCATATCTGCCTTATTTTTTCAAATTAGCACTTCAGATTAGTAGTAGTAGTAGTAGTAGTAGTATTTTATTCAAGAAGCATTACATTGCATATAACACGTCGAAATCTAATGTATTACATTTAAAAAAAAACACTTAACGAGTTAAAAGAAACATAAACTAATATATCACATATTAAATCCATTATTTAAAATATCAGGTACCGAGTAAAAACAATTTTCAATAAAATAATTTTTTAAAACTGTTTAAAATGGTTTTATGGGCAATTGTCTTACTTTAACAGGAAGTTTATTAAATATTTTTGGTCCATAGTAATTAGAACCTGTTTTGGTTCTGCGCAATCTATGATAATCTACACGTAAGTCATCTTTATTTCTGGTGTTATGTGAGTGAACAGATTCTTGTGTGGTAAACTTATCCACATTATGTCCCGTATGTAATAGACAGACTAAAATGTAAGCAGACGGAACTGTTAAAATTTTGAGTTTCCTGAAGCTACTGAGACAGTCATCTTTGTAATTTAAATAATCCAGTATTCTGATAGTTTTACGTTGCATTTTATAGTAGTTTACGTAACAAGTCCCGAAAGTGGTCTTTTACTGGACGAGTGGGCAAATTGCAGGGCGAGCCGCAGGCGAGTTCTGCAAGCCTGCGAGTCCAGTAAAAGCACTTTTGGGACGTATTACGTACAATATTTTTTTTAAAACAGACATTGTTGTACCATAAACTTCATATTATTCAGTTTATATTTTTATAACAAGAACTCTTTATTAATTAACTTTTCAAAAATTTGGTATGTTTGTTCATATCGTATCCGGGACTTCGACGGTAATAAATCAAACGTTGCTTGGGTGGCCGTCTTTACAATTCATCTGGTATAATTTCATCTTCCATTAATTCACAATCATTTTGAATATCCATTTTATAATAAATGTCACGTTTTCAACTAAACGTCAAAATATGTCAAGTTATTTTATAGTTTTAAATAATACAAAACTCGGTTACTATAAAAACCAATTGACCGCTATCTTAGACTAACTATTTTATTATTTCTTTCATTAGATAGGCCGGAAAGTAAATAAAAATGAGTCCGGTAAAAGCTTTTACAGGACTATCACAATAATTTTCTGGCTCGGTCCGACAAAATGAGATTTTCTGACCTAAAAATAAACCGGAAAGTACTAATTTCTGGCCGGTTTTAAAAAAAATATTTTATTTGCAAATGGTGCAAGACCCCAATTTAATAACCCATAACTTATATGAGAGTGTATCAATGAATGGTACGCTGTGATTAGGATATTCTTTGAAACAATAGAAGAAAGATTTCTTAACAGGTAAATTTTTTTTGCTAATTTGCTAGATACTATATTTATAGGTGGTTCCCATAACAACTTGGAATCCATGTATACTCCTAAAAACCTTACCGGATTTGGGTTATCTGAATATCTATAGTTCTAAGGCTGAAAATAAGTTTCTTTGTTTTCCCCTCATTTAGCATTAACTGATTAGATGTGAACCAATCAGATATTTCCGATTCATTATCAGCGATCTCCAAAATCCCCGTATACCAATTTTCAACTCATCATATGTTAAAAGAAATTTTATATTAAAAAAGTGGAATAATGCACCTTGAATGCATTTTATTATGCAATCATTTTTCTAATAGCTTTGACTGCAAATTCGTAATCAACGACTTCGTAAGTCCCCATATACCGATTTTCAACTGATGTCATGTAATATTAAAAAAGTGCAGCCGAAAGTGCAACATCAATTGCATTTGATCATGCAATCTATTAATTTTCAAATAGGTTTGACTTCGGATTCGAAATCAGTGACCTCGAAAACCTCCTATTACCAATTTTAAATTTCAGAAAATATTGAAGATATTCAGAAGAAAGTGCAAAATAAAATAAATTCTTAAATGTAGCCTAGAAAATTTGTAATCATTTCAATGTCAGATTCACAATCAGGGACCTTGGAACCCCCTGAGTAAAAGTTTCCAAGCAATTACTAGCAACATTCAGAGTGTTGAAAAGTGCAGTGAAATGCATTTATGAAAATTGTACATATAACACTCCACTCAAATGCTTATAACAAAGTTCCTAAGTACCTTCCTTGAGAGACTGCAAAAAACCGCTTCATCGATCCTCGGAACGTTTTTCCTAAATTTTGCGAAAATAGCCCTGAATACAACGTACTGTATTGTAGAAAAATGAATAAAAAATTAAATAGGAGTGAGGAGGAGAGACTGAATAACGAATTGATAATAAATCATCATATATTTGGGATTACAGCCAAGCTGCAATCAGTTTATCATCATCGCTATTCAAAGGAAGTTCTGTTGTCGTACAGTTGTAGTTGAACCATCAGACTTGGTCTTGATACAGTTCCGGACCAGATAACTAACCCGAGGTTGTTACATGGCTGTGACTGTCCAAATATTTCAGTAAGTTAAATTTCGTGAGAGTCTGCCGTTCTCAAGTTAGAGACAACGATGTAACAAAGGCGGTCGGTCAGCCAGCGTTGTTTCTTGTTCCACACGTCAACTGAGCGAGTGTGTGTGTTGTGTAATTCGGAAGGTGGTCGACAGAGCGCGACTCGGAACTACAGTTAACTATATTACTTTCGCTATATAACCATTAGCCCAACTCATTTGTTTAGCGAACCGAACAAGTTTTCTCATTGCAACAGTGTACCCTTGTTCTTTTTATAATGTATAGTTTTTGTCCGTCACTGATTCTCAAATCTGAATGTTTGCCTTTCGTTTCACTTGCATGAATTGCAATTCCAGCTGAATACAGGGATCTGTAAAAGTCTTACTACTGAACGTCAAAGTGATATGATACGTTAAACAGTCATAATAAATGATATGAACAATCTTGATTATTACTCGACAAATCTATCATTTTATTAAGAGATGATTGAATGCAACCAAATATACGAAAATAGATGATCTTGGTGTGTGACAAGGTTGTGTTCGATATACTAAACATTGTTCAATAAGTGATATGAGGTACTTAGAATAATAGAATACCAATAAGATATACCACAAACTGAATAAACTTCAAAGTTAGGAAATTACCATAAAAATGGAGGCTCATCGTTTACATCTGCATTCAACCTCTCTTCAAAATTCGCGAAATGTGTGACCTCTTGCGTCAATCTTCTTTTTCTCCAGAGACTTGCTACCAGTGGCGGCTCGTGAACTTTTTAAGAGAGGAGGCTGGACATAAAACGTTTTTGTAAAAATATACTCTATTCAGCCAATTAATTTAACCTTTGCACAGCGACCGTACCAGCTACTTCAGTGACAAAATTAATTGTTGCCAAGCAAGAACCAACGTGGAGGTGTAGAGTTTCTCTTGGCAAAAAATTTTTGTTCGTTTTTTTTTTCTTTGGATTTTTGATATTTTTTCTTTTTTTTTTGAAATTTTTCATATTTGTTTTTTTTTTACTATTTTTATCAACTTTTTTTATATATTAACGGAATTCTACGGTCTTTAGTTTGCGAAAAATGATCAATAATAGTATCATAAAATGTATCATTTTGTTTTAAGTGTTTTACTAAATCTTTTTCAATAGATATCAAACTAACATTGTATAAACGATTTTGGCCCATTGTATTTCGCATGTAAGTCTTAATTCGTTTGAGAGTAGAAAATGATCTCCACCGATGCCGACGTGACAGGAATGGTGACTGTCAAACAAAGTAGTTTATAAAACTGAGGTAAAACTTATTGCAAATCAATGTCTATCATATATTTTATCATATCGGCGTGAATGTCGTACTGGCCTAAAATATCTTTATCCGAGTATACAACGCATAATTCATTGTACAGTGCTATTTTATCAAAAAATTTATATTTTAGAACTGAGTTATCTAAAAGTGTATTGAGAAACTGTAACATGTAAATCGGAAAATCGAATCTCAATTTGACCTTCAATAGTATCTAAAATTTCAATAAAAAAGTTGTTTTTAATGTAGTTTCTTATCTACCAAATTATATGTTTTCCTCTTTCAACAATATTCTGTTTACCGGTTAATTTGAACTTAATACTCGATGTAATATGTTCCTGCGATTTTTCATGTCTGTCTATACCACGAGCTAAATTTTCCAAATCGTCATGACCCGAGTGCCCCCAACATGAAGTTGTATCAGATGTAAATAGCAAGCAATACCAGCAATATAATTTATTGTGTACCTCAGATCCCGTTAACCATAAATATTTCTTATAATTATCAGTATCAAATGATCGATTTTGGAACATACCTGTCATCACTAATCCTTTCAAATCCGGTAAAGGCCGTTTATTTCTAAAAACACTTTTCGGTAATATGTTAATCCACTAAATGGATTTTCCAAGATCTCAGCAACTAAATCACTATTCATTTTAATTCTTTGTTAATAACTCACCGAACAGATAAATTAAAACTTAACCTTACATCGCGTGGCGAAACAAAAACAAAAACTCACGGAGCACGTGTCGCTGTCGTTGCAAGTATCGTATTTCATACGACCGACCGAGTTCGTACGAGAAGCTAGCCTACATAGAGTGTTGACATATTCGCTGTTCTACCCTATTTGGCAATTGAACTGGTTGGAAAAACGGCGACTGTGTTTACCAAACGTATTTAGCGTTTGAGATATATAGAGAATCTAGCCTCTGGCACCTGTTGCCAGATTAAAAATAACTACTGAGAACGGGGAATCAATTGTAAAATTTAAAGAATTATCAGAGAAACAGGAAATAAAATGGAGAATGATCATTAAGATAAATTGGTTAGGAGGCTGAGCCTCCTTAGCCTCCTCCGAGGAGCCGCCACTGCTTGCTACCAGATTGGCATACTCCGCTTGAGCTATCAAACTACATAGGTCGAGGTTGTCTCTTTCTAAGATTGAATATCTCACAACAGTTAGCGAAATAGCAAATGACCATGAAATAAATATATTATCGTCAAAACGTTACACAGTTCCATAGATTAATAGATCATTATCACAGTTCAGACTGTCCCATAAGTATATAATTTCAAAAGGAAAGGATGTAATTCCCTGTTTCTACGAATATTGGCTAGTATTATCTGAACATAAGTGCTAACCTGAAACATTCAAGATCCTTATAATACTAAACTCATATTTTGTGAAAAAAAAATTAAATTCGAAATCAGGGAGACATGTCTTGGACCAAATATCCATGGTCAAACCGTTTCATTTTAAACATCCATTCTGGAGATTGTAACTAATTTCGGTCATCTACAAGTCCTGATAGAATGGTAGAAAGTATAAAATGGGAGAAATATGGAAAACGCTGCATTTTTTTTATAAATGAACACTGAGTTAGAGTCGCAAGAAGCCTGTATTAAAATTTTTTCCCACAACTCGTGTACTTCTAATTTCAAGACCAAAATTTTAATCTAGATTTTCATTTCCAACAGTTCCTACATCGACCAATCCCTCCCATGTTGGATTCAATAGCATAGTGCCTTCCATCAGTTTTGTATCAAGGGGCGCACAATGGACTCGACCAAACGGTCTGAGTGCTTTTGACTCGTCCGACCTCATTTTGATTGATTGATTGATTGAACTGTTGTTTCAACTGTAAAAAGCTTAAGCATGTGGGAGAGTATCAAAATAGTAGACCTACATCTGATTGGACTAAAGCTATATTTGCAAACAAATATGTATCTCCTAATAAAAGTACATTTAGAAGATACGAGAAACGTGTGATTTCTCTATTCAAATAATAGCAATATTGGAAACCACAAAGCTAGAGACACATCAATGCTCATCTCGAAAAGCATTTTCTATTTCAAATTGATACAACTTATGGTTTTGCTACATTATTATGATTTTTGTTTGTTGGAATGACTTGAAAATCAATTTCCTTCAAATCCTATTTTAAGCATGAAAATTCGAATAATCTATTGAGGTTGGAAGGAATGACGGAATTGAGGACGGATCTCTATTGGAGATAAACTGAACTCTTCCTTGAATGTAACGAAAAAAACGACAAATAGTGAAGAAACCATAATCCAACAACAAATTACTTGAAAAATATAGTTTATTATATTATAAATGGGTAGTTGTATTCAAAAACCATTAAGACCTGCTCAACCTGACAACAATGAATGATCTTTATTCATGACGTCATTGTTTCGATGAACAAGCCATAGATTGTATTGAATGCAGTACTGCCAACTGCATTTCTCTAAGACGCTACGTTACCGCGCAATTCAAAAAATGTGTTAACTTGTATTCAATATTATGGTCCATTATCATAATCTCGCTTGGTTCCAAAGTTTCAGGAAACATTCTTCTGATTGACGCAAATTACCAGAAACCTTTTCTTCAAGATTCATTTATCATGAAAGTCGTCCAGGAATCTATGTTGTTTCGAAACTAAAAGAAGCTATCGAACTCTCATTGACTGTATTCAGTGTTGAGTTTACTTCAAGTTTCGCCACTAATTATCGATTGAAGTGACTATAATTAATCATCAGGTGGCTCCTTTGAGTCAGTTCTTTTCTAACTAATATTTTGACAAGGCGAGAACGTCTCTCATGGAATAAAACAAAATAAGTTACTAGTGGCCGGGATATATTTAATGGAAGCGTAAGTTTTGTGGTTATGGACGGAAGAAACTTTTTACTTTGGGAAAGTTCCATAATGTGTACATATCTCATTAGATGTTATTTATAAAAGTGTTCTCTATGGCAGCCAAGCGATTCAGAACTTTATCCTGCATTTACCAGCGCGTTCATATTTTATTCGCCACATCTAGGAATTTTCCTGCTGTTACAAACTTAATATCCTTGTAGAATTATACAGTGAAGATTTGATGTTTCCTACGCTGTTCAAATAAAACCAATTTCAAAAATGCACAAATACCGGCAGCTTATCTATGCTCATGTTGAATGAAATGTGAATTGACTGATCTAAAGATCACTAACTTCATTCACCCTACCTCAGTTAGCATAATGTTCCGCTTTCGAACACTTCTGTGAGTCAATTGTATGATTGTTATTTAATTCAGTGGTTTTTATGCGCGAACTTCCACCGCAAAAATAGCTGACATCCGTGGTTACAATATTGCGAATGATTAGAAACAGCTGAAGACGTGGAAGGAAATATCATCATAATGTATATTATGACATGGAAAATGTAGTTGAAATGGTAACATATCTAGTTAGATTTCTCTAGAGAATTTAACCGTGTTCTTGAAACTAAGCTATTATTTTTAGTGCTCATTTATCTTCCAACACGAGTCTCTCACATGTTGCTCCTCAACTTCTATAGACTCCATTCGAAAATCTGAAGATGGACGGCAAAAGTGACAATTGCGGAGGGGCTACCGTGCGCAAAATAATACAGACCTTATTCTTTCTTCATTCTCAAAATTGTATGAGAAGCTACCATGCAATAGATTGATGGATTTTCTCACAAAATGCAAGATTTTCAATGATAATCAACATGGTTTTCTTAAGGACCATAATTCGGAAACAGCAGTTTTTGAATTCATAAATCAAATATAATATCCTTGGAAAATGAATAAATCCCTAGCGGACTCTTTCTTGATCTCTCCAAGGCTTCTGACACCGTCAATCATGAAATCCTTCTTGCTGAACTGCAGAAATACGGAGTCAAAGACAAACAATCAACCTTAATGGAAAGCTATTCAGAATGTAGAATGCAGAGAGTGAAAATTTCGGAGGATGGGAAAAATTTCATATCTGGGGAATTGCCACTACAAATATGAGTTCCGCAAGGAACTTTTGATTCATGATTTAGTTCACTCTGATGATGGCATCTTGGTAGCCAAAAGGTTCTCAGTACTTTAATAGTATTTTCAAGTGAATAAGGGTGATTATTTCTTTTCGATGATGGAATAATCGTATTAGCTTTATTGTGTTCATATACCTTATTTGTGTGACCTTTTATGTCCTAGTGTACTCAATTTATAGAATGTTTTATGCGCCATAAGCTGAATAAATAGAACCGTTCCAATGATTAACGTTAACAGCTTCCTGTAAGATATGCAAATCTTTCACGAGTGAATTCTTGAATCTAGATTACTGTAAAGTATACTCGTAGCTTAGAGCGTCAGGATATGAACAATCAATTAGGGATTTACTCTTCACGAATACCAAAGATCAAAATAAATATCTCCTCCGACGGTTAATTCGCGACAAAAGAGACAGAAACGAGATGTATATTCACTTCAGCGTCATTGTTATCCGAACTCCAGTGTACTAGAAGGACGCTCGTCACGGCCTTCTGTTATTTAAGGATTCATATTACTCGAGCAGAACCAGTTTCGCCACTTAGACTTGGGATGGGAGAGATGATACAAGCGTCGTCCTCATTCTCTGAAAAAGAATCTTTATTTCCTTATCCGTGTCATAGAGGTTGGAGTGCACTGGAATACTTGAGAAATGTAACAGACATTCTCGCTATCGCCTCCGTACTTGTAGATACAGTCGACGCTCAAGTTCCCCAATATAAGGTTGCTTGGTTTACGACCCATCAAGGAAAAGTATTTTTTATTTGCTCCTCCGGATGTCATGTTACTCGATATCCTCTATCAAAGTACGAGAACTTAGCTTGATCACAATACTTCATCTCTTCTCAGGATCATATTATTTATTCATCTATTTATTCACATAATTGTAAAATATCAACAGCTCAAAATTCTTATGGTAGGATTAATTATATATACAGTTTCACTGTAAATGGAATGAAAAACATTTTTCAATCCCATCAATGAAGAAAGAATAAACAAAATCTATAATGGAACGTCATATATGAATAACATAAACGGTAATACAGATAGTTTTATAACATTACAATACATTCTGGAAACCTCAGAGAAAATTAAGAAATGTTTAAATGAGTATAATATAAATGTTGCGCATAAACCTACTTACTATGTTGAGAAATTTTTCTCAAATCTGAAATCATCAATATCTAAATATGAACAAACCCACACAGTATACAAATCAAATTGTTCAGGTTGCAATGAGACTTATACAGGAATCTCTAAACAATATCTACAAAGAAGAACCATCAATTCGATTCATTATAAAAGATCTATTCTGGAGATGATTCACATAAAACGTGACTCCAAGTCTGTGAGTCATAGAACAGACGTACAATCATCAAGTTAGATTCATACTTATTTAATCAATTAAGACCCTTGCAAATTTATACATGAGTCTTTATAATGTTAAATGTACAAAATCTATAAAACCGTTTGTATGGTTATTCATCAAGAATCCTAGACAGCGGGTTTACACTACTGTTTATGTTGCTGTGAATCCCAAATGTGAGAAGCTGAACGGAAAATATTCCAGTGACAGTGAAGAAACACAAGTGGGATCATCAGCAAATGATTCAGAGACAGCTGCTGGGTTATGAACTGTTAGTGAAAAGTGGGCAAGGTTAATCCAAGTACCCAGTTTGATGAAAGTCTCATAATAATAATAAAAAATATCTTACGTAGAATACTCAAATAGCAATATTTCTAATAAGGTCTGACAACTTTTTCCTATCACCTCCATGAATCTTCAACATCTGGTTCGAAAGTGGATTATTGAGCGTTATATCTTTTGATTTGAGTAGTAGCCTTTGTTGGACATAAGTTTGTATATTATGATAATATTTCTGTTTCGTTTCTGTTCGTTTCGGCGACGTGGTAATTTTTACTTAAAATTTTTGCGATAGGGACGCTTTGTTGTGGTGATACAATAAGCTTTAATAAATCCAATCTTAGACATAATACGTCTTCTGATGACGGTCGTGAGACCAAAACCTACGTAAATATGAAAATGATAAGCATATGTGTTAGTGTGACCTATTTTCACGTAAAAGATTGAACCATAGGCGGGATTCGAACCCACATTTCTGGATTTCTAGTCCAGGGTGTTTACCAATCACACCACTTCGGTCCTGTTAGATTTATATATTTTTGTAAATATAAACCTCTGAAAGGATAGTAGATCATTGATGAACACAATGCGATTCGATGCCCTACCATAGATCAACTATTCACGCACATTCATCTGAAGTTCAGTCGTTTTTTGAAGTGAGGATTGTAGGTTAGGATGTGCGTGAATAGTTGATCTATGGTAGGGCATCGAATCGCATTGTGTTCATCAATGATCTACTATCCTTTCAGAGGTTTATATTTACAAAAATATAAAAATCTAACAGGACCGAAGTGGTGTAATTGGTAAACACCCTGGACTAGAAATCCAGAAATGTGGGTTCGAATCCCGCCTATGGTTCAATCTTTTACGTTTATTCATCTTTATAATCCTATGTTAAATTATCTAAGTTATCTTCATAATTCAGAAAATTTAATTCTATATCTCTTAAGTTACATACACGATAGTGGCCAATTAGGCAAAGAAACTTTAAAACTTGTTTATAATTAACCAGAACAATTCTCAGTCAGTTCTATTGAAATATATAAGAACCGGGATGCTGTCATTTGAATAAGAACTGTCAAGTAACTGCCAACCATAGCAGTACTAACCTACAATCCTTACTTCAAAAAACGACTGAACTTCAGATGAATGTGCGTGAATAGTTGATCTATGGTAGGGCATCGAATCGCATTGTGTTCATCAATGATCTACTATCCTTTCAGAGGTTTATATTTACAAAAATATAAAAATCTAACAGGACCGAAGTGGTGTAATTGGTAAACACCCTGGACTAGAAACCCAGAAATGTGGGTTCGAATCTCGCCTATGGTTCAATCTTTTACGTTTATTCATCTTTATAATCCTATGTTAAATTATCTAAGTTATCTTCATAATTCAGAAAATTTAATTCTATATCTCTTAAGTTACATACACGATAGTGGCCAATTAGGCAAAGAAACTTTAAAACTTGTTTATAATTAACCAGAACAATTCTCAGTCAGTTCTATTGAAATATATAAGAACCGGGATGCTGTCATTTGAATAAGAACTGTCAAGTAACTGCCAACCATAGCAGTACTAACCTACAATCCTTACTTCAAAAAACGACTGAACTTCAGATGAATGTGCGTGAATAGTTGATCTATGGTAGGGCATCGAATCGCATTGTGTTCATCAATGATCTACTATCCTTTCAGAGGTTTATATTTACAAAAATATAAAAATCTAACAGGACCGAAGTGGTGTAATTGGTAAACACCCTGGACTAGAAATCCAGAAATGTGGGTTCGAATCCCGCCTATGGTTCAATCTTTCACGTTTATTCATCTTTATAATCCTATGTTAAATTATCTAAGTTATCTTCATAATTCAGAAAATTTAATTCTATATCTCTTAAGTTACGTACACGATAGTGGCCAATTAGGCAAAGAAACTTTAAAACTTGTTTATAATTAACCAGAACAATTCTCAGTCAGTTCTATTGAAATATATAAGAACCGGGATGCTGTCATTTGAATAAGAACTGTCAAGTAACTGCCAACCATAGCAGTACTAACCTACAATCCTTACTTCAAAAAACGACTGAACTTCAGATGAATGTGCGTGAATAGTTGATCTATGGTAGGGCATCGAATCGCATTGTGTTCATCAATGATCTACTATCCTTTCAGAGGTTTATATTTACAAAAATATAAAAATCTAACAGGACCGAAGTGGTGTAATTGGTAAACACCCTGGACTAGAAATCCAGAAATGTGGGTTCGAATCCCGCCTATGGTTCAATCTTTTACGTTTATTCATCTTTATAATCCTATGTTAAATTATCTAAGTTATCTTCATAATTCAGAAAATTTGATTCTATATCTCTTAAGTTACATACACGATAGTGGCCAATTAGGCAAAGAAACTTTAAAACTTGTTCATAATTAACCAGAACAATTCTCAGTCAGTTCTATTGAAATATATAAGAACCGGGATGCTGTCATTTGAATAAGAACTGTCAAGTAACTGCCAACCATAGCAGTACTAACCTACAATCCTCACTTCAAAAAACGACTGAACTTCAGATGAATGTGCGTGAATAGTTGATCTATGGTAGGGCATCGAATCGCATTGTGTTCATCAATGATCTACTATCCTTTCAGAGGTTTATATTTACAAAAATATAAAAATCTAACACTACCGAAGTGGTGTAATTGGTAAACACCCTGGACTAGAAATCCAGAAATGTGGGTTCGAATCCCGCCTATGGTTCAATCTTTTACGTTTATTCATCTTTATAATCCTATGTTAAATTATCTAAGTTATCTTCATAATTCAGAAAATTTAATTCTATATCTCTTAAGTTACATACACGATAGTGGCCAATTAGGCAAAGAAACTTTAAACTTGTTTATAATTAACCAGAACAATTCTCAGTCAGTTTTATTGAAATATATAAGAACCGGGATGCTGTCATTTGAATAAGAACTGTCAACTAACTGCCAACCTAAACAGTACTAACCTACAATCCTTACTTCAAAAAACGACTGAACTTCAGATGAATGTGCGTGAATAGTTGATCTATGGTAGGGCATCGAATCGCATTGTGTTCATCAATGATCTACTATCCTTTCAGAGGTTTATATTTACAAAAATATAAAAATCTAACAGGACCGAAGTGGTGTAATTGGTAAACACCCTGGACTAGAAATCCAGAAATGTGGGTTCGAATCCCGCCTATGGTTCAATCTTTTACGTTTATTCATCTTTATAATCCTATGTTAAATTATCTAAGTTATCTTCATAATTCAGAAAATTTGATTCTATATCTCTTAAGTTACATACACGATAGTGGCCAATTAGGCAAAGAAACTTTAAAACTTGTTCATAATTAACCAGAACAATTCTCAGTCAGTTCTATTGAAATATATAAGAACCGGGATGCTGTCATTTGAATAAGAACTGTCAAGTAACTGCCAACCATAGCAGTACTAACCTACAATCCTCACTTCAAAAAACGACTGAACTTCAGATGAATGTGCGTGAATAGTTGATCTATGGTAGGGCATCGAATCGCATTGTGTTCATCAATGATCTACTATCCTTTCAGAGGTTTATATTTACAAAAATATAAAAATCTAACACTACCGAAGTGGTGTAATTGGTAAACACCCTGGACTAGAAATCCAGAAATGTGGGTTCGAATCCCGCCTATGGTTCAATCTTTTACGTTTATTCATCTTTATAATCCTATGTTAAATTATCTAAGTTATCTTCATAATTCAGAAAATTTAATTCTATATCTCTTAAGTTACATACACGATAGTGGCCAATTAGGCAAAGAAACTTTAAACTTGTTTATATATATATATATATATATATATATATATATATATATATATATATATATATATATATATATATGTAGAACTGGATTCTCGGGTATTGATCCGCGTTGTGTGGTTTCGGTCCTCAAAAGGACCAATTTCACGACGTTTCGGCAAAGTCGCATTTGCCATCTTCAGGTGATTCGACCGTAGAGTCTGGAAAATCTAGGCGAACTGGTTCGCCTAGATTTTCCAGACTCTACGGTCGAATCACCTGAAGATGGCAAATGCGACTTTGCCGAAACGTCGTGAAATTGGTCCTTTTGAGGACCGAAACCACACAACGCGGATCAATACCCGAGAATCCAGTTCTACACATTACGTCCGCGAGAACCTAAGAAGAAACATATATATATATATATATATATATATATATATATATATATATATATATATATATATATATATATATATATATATATTTGTATGTTTTCTTGGTATATTGGTTCGTATATATACTGATAATGAAATAAAAATTCTGTTTTGACGTTTCGACAACGTTTATTGCCTTTATCAAAAATTGTTAATTGAATTAGTGTTTCCATGTAATTTAGAAAAGAATAGATGATTTCGATTAATGAAATGCGTCTGCAGCCGACTTGTGTTTTAAGATCCAATTAAAACTGCAGAAAACATTGGATCGGTTGTGAGTGAAAGAGTAATGTATGGCTAACTACAATTTGAAATAGATTGAATTTGATTAAATACAAGACATTCCAATATTGTATTTAATCAAATTCAATCTATTTCAAATTGTAGTTAGCCATACATTACTCTTTCACTCACAACCGATCCAATGTTTTCTGCAGTTTTAATTGGATCTTAAAACACAAGTCGGCTGCAGACGCATTTCATTAATCGAAATCATCTATTCTTTTCTAAATTACATGGAAACACTAATTCAATTAACAATTTTTGATAAAGGCAATAAACGTTGTCGAAACGTCAAAACAGAATTTTTATTTCATTATCAGTATATATACGAACCAATATACCAAGAAAACATACAAATATTACAAATGGTTCAAGAATATCAACAAAAGAATATATATATATATATATATATATATATATATATATATATATATATATATATATATAGAAGGAGAAGGAGAAATGCAATATTATCTGATAGGAAAAGAGCGTCACGTTTGACCTATATTGGAGGAATTGCATTCCTGACAAAATAGCTTATGAACTCCAGATTAATCAATTGATTTTGTTTTGTATTTATTATCGGATAAGGCATGTCCCAATTTGGAATTGTGCTTAAATCCAATTAATCGAATCATTATGTTTCAAAATGTTTCTTATTTTCTCAGTGATTCTTCCAAAATGAGGTAGACAGTGAAATAACAAAAGATTTCGAAACAACATGACTTGAATTTTGAACCCAATTTCAAATATCTTATTCAACAATTAAGACAAAACTAAGACAAAATGATAAATCTAGAGTTCATAAGCTATTTTATCATGTATGCGATTCTTTTTATATAAGCCAAACAAGACGCTCATTTTCTATTAGGTTTAATGAACATAGAACATGTTCAAGACTTTCAAAAACAGGTTTCAAATGTGTAGATAATTTTTCGATGATAATCATTCTGTCCATGAAATGAACAGTTCACATATTCCACATATGGCTGATGAAGGCTCGAAATTAAACTTGCTATAATCTGTGAAAATTACAAATTCAAAGACAATACGTAACTTTTCAGTCATCATTATTTAAAACTATGTAATGTATTTACTTCAAGAATTATTGTCGTTATTATCTTCTATAATCTGCTGTTATCTACAATTTGTCATTATTAGAAAGTAATAACCTACCATGTAATCCTATAGGAATAATCCTGTAAGCCCATGAATGACCGACGACAATAATCCCTTGCTACCTGCCGCTGAGTATATGTATAGTTGAAGTTATGTATTTCAATTGTATTTGAATACCCTCTGAAGATGGAGTAATAACGTCGAAACTCGATTAACGGGAATTACAAATAAAAGTAATTTCAACATAATAGTGTTTAATCTTTTACAATATGGATAAAATCACATATCACATATCAAATGGTGAAACGATAGAATGGCAATAATTATCGTCATGTCCAATTTATTAGATAAAATTGAAATCTTCATTTCTTATTAGCTGTTACCCGCAGGCTGAATCCTCAGCTTGAATAGGGGATTCTGGAGAGAATAGATTCTTTTACTCATAAATTGAAATTAAATACCGAAAGACTTTTGAATTACTCTCCAAAATCTGTAACGCTCCCTCATTCATGTTAAAAACACTTGTGTGCAATTTCTTCAGAAACACAAACACGTTAGTGGAAGAGAGCACTAACCCCACCACCAATTTCAATATGAACATAATGCGGGAAGATCAACCGAAACTGAAATATTGAAGATTTTTTTTCGAAATCGAGGGAGCCATTGACAACTAGTCACACGTCACCATAATGGCGTTCATTCGAGTGGAGGAGTGTATATCAAACCTCTTCCACATGCTTGAGGAAAATGCTACGAACTGAACGAGCAAGGAGTACTATCAACGCTATGAAGCCTGATAGTGGATCATCTACTGGAGATATCAACCCTCAAAGGAATCCTCTCCCAAGGATGATAGAATGTCAAATACTTCAGGAAAATATGAGAGCAATTCAGGTGAAATCGTCCAGGAAACTCTTAGGATCAATGAGGAATTTTGTGAATAGGTCGGACTGGTATTGAAACCTAGTGAAACAGCAACAGGGGCCTTTACTTCTATGAAAAGGTAGGTGAACACAAGGAGCAAATTGAGCTGAATGGAATCACCATCGTGATAATGGATGATGTCGAATATCTAGGATTAATACTAGACAAGACTCGCACTTATGACCAATATTTGAAGAATGTGAACAATACGGCGAGACGTGCCGTGATGGATGCATGTAAAATACAGGTAGTTCACACAAGATACTGCACCGATGTACATCATGGCGGTGTTGCATTTAGTCACTTTTGAAACGATAGAATCAATTAAATCACAATACAAAGAGAAAGTAAGATCCATAGGTTCCATGCATGTGCATAAGTGAGGCATAAAGATCTTGTCCATTGGATAGCAAGGAGAAAAAACTGAGAGTGCTCTCACCCATATGGCAATGCAAAGAGCGGTGGGAATGATTATACTCAAAACAAGAAAAAAAAATCTTAGTGAAGCATGAGCTTCACTGGCAGAATAACGACTCTTTGGGGATGGAGGACTCAATACTCATGGCACCAAGAGACGACATAGGCTTGATGGTCATGTTCACCCCCAAAACTCCCAAACTCAACTAGAAGAGTGGAGACAGTGTAATGTCCGCCAAGCTAGGGAAGAAGCGATCTGTTGGTAGAGATGGGAATGCAGACCAGCAGAAGCTGCGGGGCCAAAAAGGTCAATTATAT
Organism: Endomychus coccineus; assembly: GCA_958510875.1. NCBI lineage: Eukaryota > Metazoa > Arthropoda > Insecta > Coleoptera > Endomychidae > Endomychus > Endomychus coccineus. The sequence continues at coordinate 3,752,261 of OY294069.1, read as the reverse complement.
CTGCTCAAGGATGTTCTCAAGGATGTTTCTCGGATGCAAAACCAGTCTAAACATCTTAGGAATTCAGGACAGAATAATCTTTCATAGGATAGGAGGACACCATTGCTCTGTAGATATTTGAAACGTCTCTGATGACCAGACTCATTTGGCAGTTCAGGAACAAACATTATAGAGAACATTCTCAGAGCAGAAAAGAATAAAACTTAGCAGAAAACACTTGACCACATAAATTCAGGAAAAAAGCTTTCTTGGCCTCAATGGAATTTTAAGGGCAGCTTAGGAGCAGCACTCCTTATCTAATCTTATCATGAAAAGAATTCATTTGCTTCATAACAATAAGCTGTCAACAATTTGTAAAATTATCTTCCTTATTTTCATAATGTATTACCAATAATGATTGACGGGCAGGAAGAAGAGCACTCATCCATTCAAAGTCAGACTGAATTCGATGTTGAATGTAACGAAATTAATCGTTAAAGGGAGATCAAACAAACAACATCGTGGAAATTCCCTATATAAGTATCTCTTCCATTGAATAAATATTTTGTCTGCAGGAATACAACTGAGAGTCTTCCATAATTATGTTCTCTTGGTTTGTGATGGAAACTCAAAGTTGAAGATATATTGCAATGTTTCCTCAAAGGATGCTTTAATATGACATCTCAACAGGCAGTCTGGTAAATGTATACATAGTGCAACGGTTTAAAATAATTAGGCTGCTAAGTATATAACTATAAGTTAATTACAAACTTTGCGACTATAGCGAGTGAATTTATATTATGAACGTGAGTGCAACGAAAATGAATTATGAAACAGATAACGTGTTCTTCGATCTAGTTAAATGAGATGATTACGAAGGCGTTCGACTACCACGAAATTGGTGTTTCTTGTCAATAATTGAATTCATACTACAAGGTACTATCATACAATGTCGACTGGATTAAAGGTAACTGACATCAACGTAGTTTGATATGGTTATTCGGGATTTCATCTCGCATATGATTGCCGTCTGTTACGTCAGGTCCTTTTACCCAATGCAGTGTAATGTTGTTAGGTTTGCTGCTCGGCTTGAGGTATTTTGGCTTTCAGATTCTAATTTGGAGGTGTTGTGCTTACTGCTAATTTTCTGGTTCAGAATTTCTTTCTCTCCGTAACTTATAACACAGATTTCTGAGTGATGCTGTATTGCATACTTCACCAAACGGTATTGTTGAGCATAGGTTCAGATCTTCCGATGAAAGAACCGCCCCACCTCCTTTTTTGGTTCACAGCCATAAGTGAAGATATGCAGAGTTTTCCCTTCCCTCCATGTTTCCCTCATCAGCTTATACTCCATTGAATCTTCCGAGAGTCTCTTCTTGACCACATCCAGGAGGTGACAATGTAAGGCTTCCTTACTACCCTTATACTTGGTTCCGATTGCATTCAACTGTAGTGCAGATACTATAGTCACTTCCTCCATGTAAATGTTGATAGATGGAAGGCCGCAGCTTCTATAGCTGCTATGGGTGCTGTTGGCATGACTCCCGCTATTCTTAGGTGCTTGGTTTTTTCTAACTTATTTAGTTGTTTTATTCATATGTTCATTTTAGTTCTGGGCCATCCGATTAGTTCATTGTATAAAATCACGGATCTTATAACTTCCGAATAGGTACATAATAGTGCTATCTTTGATGATGGAGCTTTTTGTTTTTTTTCACCTCTCTGTGAGATGAGATCTTCATGTGAGCTTGCTGTCGAAGACTACACCTAGGTATTTAACCCCCGACGATAGCTTTAGGGTGGTGTTGAGTAGTGATTTAGCTCGCACATCCCGATTTGCAAGACTTTGTAAGAGGTAGTCAACTACTATGTTTCATCGCAGTGGGGACAGAATACAACCCTGTGGGCATCTTCCAGTGACGGTCATTCATCGTATAATCACCACATTATAACAACTCTTTGTCCCAGCATGATATCGCTTGCAATGGCGATTGTTTTCTAACACCAACGTACCAAATCAACTATCCCAATCCCGAAATTGCATAGATGTAAGGAAAAATAAACAATTGGAAGAAAAGGAACGATGTTAAAAATTGAAGTTCTTGTTAACATACTCTTTGAAGCATATAGCTTTTCTGGAATTCAAACTGAAACATTGCTCCTCACTCCTCTGAATATTGTAAAAGCATAATCCTTCATCAGAATTGAATAATGTAACGCCATTGCAGCCATTCAATTAAATTGCGCTTCACGATATTATTGCGATGAATATTTCAAGTTCCTTTCAGCCTATTAACATTCCAGAAGCTCCTCCAGGATCCAAGCCTCATTACGGAAATATGTACGTTCGTTCCGACACTCCTTCACATCTAAATAATCAGTTTGAGCAGCAAGTTTCTTCCTTTATAAACAGATTAATTGTGAGTGTTTCCAAAAGTCAGGATAGATGATGCCGAAGGGCTCTCAAAGACGAATTACAAGTTTCCACGTCTCGTTTCTATAAATATCGGAGCAGTATCTCTATTCACAAATAAATCAATCATCAAATGCACAAAAAGAGATGGAAAGAGACTTTTGCCGTAGCAATTTGTTCACTCGCTGAAATATCTCCGAGTTGTCTGTAATTATTTGCGTCTATCTCGGCCTTTCGCTTCTTCCTCCAAATGCGAGATTATTAATTCTTGTCATTAGAGAGAATGTTTGCGATGACGTCTGTGTACCTTGTTAAGGACCCGAGAAATAATTAGAGTATTTCCTGACACAGTGAGAGATGACCGCACGTAGCGCTACGGCATACTGATTACGCGACGTTTTGAGATACATTAGGTTTCGTGCTGTTCATTCTTTAGTGAAATATTAGTAGAAATGAGTCGTGAATGGGAAAGATTAACGTAGTCTCAAATGGCTTAGAGCTTTATAATTATACCGAGATGGCGTTCATTTTTTTATATTTCTCAAGTGTGCAAATTGAGGAACTCTGCCTACCTTCATAGGCACTATTAGATAATCTCTAAGAACAGTTCAGAATGATGGTGAAAATATCAAGTGTGAGAGAATGGAGCTCCCTTTTTGCTTAACTTGAGACGGTATTATAATATTTTTGTTAGGACTATATTCACTCATTTGTGGTTCATGCATCCATCTTCCAGCAAGTTTAGTTCATCATTTTAATGAAGGAGAGAACTAATGCAGTTCCTTATGTCAAACCATATGACATAAAATTCTCAAATGGTCTTGGTGCTAGACTTGGTCAAATGATTTGGTGATATCCAATGACATCGCTAGAGATTCCCCATGTTTCTCAATAGATTCCCTACATATGTGCTCAAACACTGGAGGGACTAATAGACATAAATTCATAAAAGAAGAGGTTCAACCAACAAACATCCTCAACGAACGCCAACACGCATACTAGCCAGGTAAATCAACATATTTGGTACTGGATAATCTTAACAGTCTACTAACAAAATCCCTTGTCAACATCGATGATGCCTCCAACAAAGCATCAACAAAGTCAGTTATCAAGGCTGTAGAATAAGAAGGAATTGCATCTCTCCTGTTCCAGTGAATAGACTTTAGTATGGAAAAAAGAGTAATCATTTTATCAATCGGCGAAACCACAGTCACAGCTAGAGCTGGAAGGGGATGCCCGCAAGGAGGAGTCTCATCACCTCTTCTGTGGGTTATCCTGTTGGATGAATTATTGATGAGACTGGCATCCAGAGGCATTTACGACCTTGCGAGTATTGCAATAAGCAAATTCGCAGATACAGTATTGGAGCTCACACAAATGGCTCTAAACATAATAAACAAGTGGTGCCAAGATGAGTAGCTTACCGTACATCCTCTTAAAACCACCATAGTAGTCTTTACCAGCAAAAAACGTATTGAGAGGTCTAAAGTCACCAGTTCTAAAAGGGGTAGGAATTTCAATTGCACAAGGGGTGAAATACTTGGGAGTTATTCTCGATCAGAAGCTGACATGGAATCAACACCTACAGAAAACAATTCAAAGAGCACGAACTCGTGTAGACGAATGTTTGGAAGAAATTGGGGGCTACAACCAACCCTACAAGAGTTGTGCAGTCAAAACAGACTGTCTTCAGCCTGGGTACCAGGGCACACAGGCTACAAAGATAACGAAGAGGCAGATTCATCGACCCGAAAAGAAACACGTAGGGCTCTAATTGGTCCAGAATCTTTCTGTAGTATAGCGGAAGCGCTGGGCAAATTATATAAAAGTACTTGGTTGAAAAATCAATTAAGAATGAGACGGCCGGAGAGTTCAATAAAGAGCCATCGTTAAAATGCATAGAGTACCTATCAAGCCAGAATAGAAGATCAACCAGAATCATGGTTAGGCTCTTGACATGGCATTGTATACTCAACAAAAACATGAACAACATCGGACTGACAGAAACAACCTCATGTTCTGCTGAGAAAACGAGGAGACCTCAGTGTACAAACTGTGCTACTGCGAAGGCCTAACAAGGCTGAGGTTCTCAACGACAGGAGAGGAGAAACCACAACCCTCTCATTATATGGAGAACCTGAGATCTGGCCTATGGAGTAAAAAAGACAGGGAACTCTAACATAACAAGAGGGCATACACAATAGATCTGCAAAGGTCACGATGATGAGGCTCCTAGCCCATAAGTGCCATACAAATCTATTCTAATCTACTGACAGACAACAAACCTGCTGGAATAGAATAGGCTTCTGATGATGGGCGTGCAAAGGATCCAATTCAGCGGACTGAGCATCAAGTGATTGAACGCCAGCCTTTTTTTGATGAAGAATATTCAAATAACATATTTTGATTCATTCCATAGCTTCCAAACTAACGATGAATAGTCGATGTATAAAGAATATAGCACCTACTTTGTTCATTTAATCTGATTGCGGCAAAATGAACTGAACTCTGGCATATATCGTAGTATGTTCGTGACCGAAACAAACGAATGGACACGAGACAGTTTAACTTATTTAAGACGATTGTGAGTCGGCACACTCACGATATCCGCGAGGTTGCTCGTGATTCTGTAAATGTTCCGTGAACGCTTCATCGTGTAACAACAGCAATTCACTATATAAATCCTTGCCTTTAACTGGCACACAAGCGTTAGTCTGTGTCCGTCAGTCACAACGCGGTAGACTATCAGTCTACCCTATCTCACTCTACGCTTCGCTTATTCTTCTATGTTTAATGGACGGCCGTTCTTCGTTTTCTTAATTCACCCTCGCAGGAATAAATAAATATTTTACAATGTAGGAACCGGGGAATACAATCAATCAGCAAACTGGAAAACAAACACTCACAGAAACGGGCCCATCGATCTATAAAAAGTTATACACTCACTGGCATACTATAATATGCTTTTTTATTGTTGAAAGGACTTTAATTATCTCAGAAGATGTCTCATCTAGACACGAGACCTCTAAGCCATTTCAATCATCATCGATACGAGTTATGCATGTTTTAAACATAATCTTAAATCTTGGTGTCTTCAAGCAGATTTGGCCATTGAATCTGGTATTGAAAGGAGTATTTCTCCTGAAGTTACACTTCTTGGAACCAACAATGATTGTTATCAAGATTCAAATGTTCATGTTCGGGGGATACTTTATACTCTAGATTATCCTACCGACCACGCCAATTTTCATTTGGAAAGAAGACAATCGCTTTGTCACATCGGAATTACGAGTTTTGCTTGGATCAACTACAAAATGAATTATATTAATGGAAGCAAAGTTGACTGTGAATACGAAGAAAGTTAGGACACTGATGAAGCATCAGCAGTTACAGATGACGTCCAATTTTAATATCAATAGATAATTTATCTTTCCAAAAATTCAATTACGTAGTACAACGAGGCAGCTCGATGGCTTCAGATTTTGTTTTTCGGGCTTTCTGTGAAACAAACAAACTTGATCTCTATTATTAATGAGATATGAATGATTACTGTCACAGGGATATGTGATTTTATTATTAGATTATTCTGCCGACTCCTCCAGTCATGTTCTGAACATCTGGGCAAGCGTTAATATGAAGAGAAGACACGTATTAGCTTTCGCAGATAGCTGCGGAAATAAACTATATGTATTTTGAATTGTGAAAATCATGCATGGAATAATATGAACGTATTGCAACCTCTATGACGTCTTTATACCTTCCCAGATTGTGGGAGGTGATTTCTTAATTCGATGTGATTATATTGAACCTACCGAAATTTGTCAGGACGGCCTGTAAATAACGATATATCATTCTATATCAAGGTATATCTGATTATCCGTCCAGATGGTAAACAGCAATAATGTATAATCAAATAAGGGTCGAACAGATTCAGTGGTTAACCACACGAATTGCGGTTTGTAGACGAATTTCCGATATTTGCTGTAGACAAGCGTAACTAATCACATCGATTGAAGGACTAATATTCACTATTGACATTCGAAGAATCTTGTATTGATATTTTTACTACCCTCACTAGTGTATAATGTTAAGGAAGTATTAATCGGGCTTCAACTTTTTGCAGTTAGAACAACATTGTATAGATTGATTATATCCCGACTGACTTCTACACCACAAGAAAAAACCAAACTTTTTGCTGGAATTTTTGCAGCAAACTCCACTTTAGATCCTCAAGGGAAGGACCCTCTCAGTATTGCAGCCATCCATAGTAGGAAGCAGCTGGAGTTCAACCAATTCCAGATGGAGAAAAGAATACCCTTCCTCCTAATCATAGACCAATTGCAGTATTATCGGTGATCTCTAAGGTGATGTAGAAAGCAATCAACATCGATCTCAACCAATACCAAGAGAGCTTCAAAATCGTGAATGACCGTTTTCTCATCTAGAGCGCTCAAATCATCCAATGAAGCCAGAGGAGCGAAACAGAGACAGGTTGACGCAGTTAATGGAGATTTTGAAATGTTGACCTGATATTCTAGTAGAGTTTAATGCAACCAGAACTCAAGCTTGTATCTTCGAAACGGCGGATACCACAGTCCCTAATATGATGATGTCAGTTAGAGCTATTCCTACGAAGTTTTCCAAATCCATGCTCGGGATCATCACCAACAGTACTCTCTCATGGGATGATCATGTGAGGTCCATTGCGAAAACTGCTTCACATAAACTTGGTTTTCTATTCCGTACCAACAGCTAGCTCACATCCCAGCAGCTTTTAACTATCTACGGAGTACAGATTCAACTTGCCCTGGAGTTCGAAGGTCGGCTCCCAATCATACGCTAAAGCTCTTGGATTATCTCCAGAAGAGAGTTATTCGTCTGATTTATCAAGGTTACGAAATTCATCGACCTCTCTAGAACATCGTAGGAATGTGGACGACGTCTGCCTTCTCTATAGACATTTCCATGGTCGGTGTCCATCAGAAATTTCGTTCTTTGAACATTATAGGTTTTCCTCTCGTCTAGTCAAAGTATAGAGAAAAAATTTTAGTTTGCATTTATTGTGAGTGATTGATAGAAATAAAATAGAAAATGAATTTCCTCCTTCATTATTTTATTCTTAATGTATTGTATTCGACTCATAGGGAAAACTATGTCCTATGTCAATCCATTCGGTTATTAATTGGATAAATTATTTATCGATTGAATTCAACTGTAATCCCAATCACCAACTTTGCAGCCTTCGTGAAATGTTTGTACGTTCAACCCTCCTCATAGCCCCATATACAACGAGTAGAGTAGTTTTGTGTTCTTCACAATAAAACATCATGTGTATGTCATGCCATCAATCTTGTGATAGCGTTCTCCGAATGTTGATTCACAGTTGCACAGAGAGACGACCAAGTAGAACCAGCTCGATCCCGTAGTAGACGTAACTTAATCAGACGTTTTATTTCAAAGCTACCAAGTCAAATTCCGACAAGGCGATTTGTATGGAAATTCTCGAGAGAAAGAATTTGCTTGGCATCTTCTTTATACATTGTTTTTAACGAGAATTCGTGCGGAATGCCTTTGTCTTATAACACACAAGTTTTACTTTTACATTGTTATGTCTGTCGTTGGTCGAGGGTATGAAATTCAGTTGAACAATTGCCTTTGCTTTGGTATGGTAATTCAGTAATTAAGCATATAGAGCGTTCCATTATGTCGTATCATACATATCAATTTTCTCAATTGCCCTTTCGAAATTCTTATGTCTAACTACTCAATTCATTAGGAAGGAATCTCTCTCATGTCAACTGGTCACTTCATGTTCTCTCGTGAGGAATATCTCAGTTAATACGTGATGAAGTGTTACCCCATAATTGGCCAAAAAGTATGTACAGGCTATTTTCAAGAGACTAGAATGAGGATTGAAGGTATATGAGTGGTACAGCCGAGAAATGTCGTAACTAAGAGTCAAAGTGTCGATCACATCTGTGGAACTCATACAAATTTTTGTCAATATTTCTAGTTTCATTTGTTGCTATGTCCGGTCAACTAGTAATTCGAAAAAATAGCGGGAGAGAATTGTTGCGTTGCCTGGCGCAATTCACGAAAGGCTAAAACTCCTCACTTGAGTCTTTATGGCTTACAAACAAGTCATAGTAAAAAGGAAACAATATAATAATGTCAAACCGTTATGCTGTGTTAAGTTAGTATCAAATCTAAAATTCCATAGTTGATATAATACATCATCTAACAAAACGGTATATCTCAACTATTCATATTGCACCCATTCTCAAAGAAGTCGTGATCACTCTTTGGAATTAGATACTGACATAAGGTACGTTCCTACTTACATTATTCCCATGATCATATGCGCTGGTACAGTTCAATACAGGAATTAGATATTTTCATTTCCAAAGACGATCAATGGGGCTCCCGGTTCGTATCTAGCATCAACGTTGGAACCTTTTATTTCAATTTTGAGTTATTGAAAACGCACGAGCTACATTTGCTATCATGGAAAACGAGCTCTAGTACATTCGCATTTATAAGAACTAAAGTTAACGTGAGGGTGAAAAATTGTTTCAAGCAGGACCATCTATCACTTGACAGCATAGGCCAGTATCGTGTAATAAGGGTTTGGTGCAAGTCATTTCCAATATTCAAAACAAAATCATTTTTTGAAAATTAAAATTTCATGTAAAATAAAAACATCTGGAAGCAAAGAACATCTAGGGGTTGCTATAGTCTGCCAGATGTTTTCTGTTTAGTATCAATTACAAATGTAGCTTGAAAAGTAAAGGATTTTATGAAATAAATAAAAGACAGTTGACAACCGTTTCAAGGACGGTGATATGACACCATAGCTCGCATGAACAAGATGGTTTCAATAATTTCACAAGAGATCAATAATAAAAATAGGACGGAAAACGAATGCAAGCTATGATCAATGTTAATGTTAACCATCTGGAGATCCTCAGGTAGTTGACATTTTTCCAGTCCCGCTATAGATCTTGACATGGTAGTTTTGAACGTCTTCCATCTATGAGTTACATAATTATTCAATATGTATCACACGTAACTCAGGCCGTAACCTAGTATCTAATCATCGCAATTTGTAATTGAATATGGTCTCGATTATAGTTGTACTAGCAAATCAGTTAGTAATAACCAGGACAGAAAAGATAGGCTTAGAAATCCCGACCGAAATCATTCTGAACTAGAGACCTCAAGAGAGGATTCTTACTGCTTACTAGTTGAACAATTCGGGGTTCTTTTTTTTTATTGTAGATTGGTTCTTGAGGAGGAGGACGTATTGCAAATACCAGGACAACGAATAAAACCTTCAGTTTCAATTTCACACTCAGTCAATTCCAATTGATTCAGCTTAATAGTACACATATTGTGCTACTGCGAAGGCCTGACAAGGCTCTCAACGATAGGAGAGGGGAAAGCACAATCCTCCCATTGCATGTAGGACCTGAAGTCCGGCCTATGGAGTCTAGTATTGAAGACGGGTCCAGACAAGGAACTCTAACATAACAAGGGGCATACACAATAGATTAGCAAAGGTCGCGGTGGTGAGGCTCCTGGTCCCTAAGCCCCATACAAATCTAATCTAGATTTTGCCAGATAACAATGATAAGGTCTCCCTAATCCAGATCAATCAGTAACGCCACAAACTAATAGTTCTAGACAGCTGTTTTACTTTTCTCATGGAGTTCATCAGTATATGAAAAATGTGGCAACGAGTATTTTGCTACGCTGTTTCAAATCTGTTAGTTGCAATGTTGAATTCAAAAGGAATCACTAAATACCCGGAAAAGTTAATTACGACTGGTAATTACTATCTTAACGTTTAATATAACGGGAAACGAGTTATCTTCTCTTAACTTTAACAAGAAGACTGCGTCCGCAACAACTTGCCTTTTAATTTCTTTCCAGGCACTCTTAAAGAACACAGATTAATCAAAGGTTGTCGTAATAAAACTGGGAGATACAAGATTTTTTGCATTCCTTTCTTATGCCATTCGTAAAGCTTCGCATCTAAAGTGACTTAGGTGCAAAAAAGATTGATCTGCAATGTGTACTAAAATAAAAGTTTCTCGCACGACTTTGTTCTAAGCACACGTTAGCAAGAATTGATCGAAGTATTATCAGAAATGTTTTCTATGTTAGCGGATTTCGTTGAAATGATAAATTAACATAGGGTGAAAACTGAAACTTCATAGGATGATGCAGTTGAGTGGAGATGAATAAGAATATGAATGAAAACATTCTAATTCGGTGAATCCATACTACATAGTGATTCATATGTTTACTGTAAGTAGTGATAGAACGTTATTGCTACATTTCAAAATACCTTGATTCATCAATCACTACAACAAACCCTTTATTCCTCTTATGTCCTAATGATAAGAGGGTCAAGTAAACATAATTACTTAGTGGGTCAGGTAGCTCAGTGGTAGAAGCGTCGATCATCTAATCACTGTGGTTCCTGCTCGGGGGTTCGAATCCAGCGACTGCGGAAGTTTTCCGAAGGCTCGATAAAGTGGTGGGCCAAGAAACAATGGTCCGTCAAGCCCAAGTGTTATTGAGACTGCCCTGGTTGCAGGAACGGGCCTACTACACGACGTGGAGTACTTGGTGGGTATATCTGAGGTGATTAAAATTCGGACTCAGGAAATCCCACACTACCTTATAGGATGTTACAGGACCATATGGTGCTAATGAAGGGTTTCAACCACCTCCGAAAATTCAGTTTTTCCATGTTTTCGAAAATCTTTAAGGTTGCTTGCTTCCGATGGGTGTCAAAACAGAGCTAAATGACATATCAATGAGGAAATTCTAATGTGTTCTAGTTAGGGATGATACGTCACAATTGTGGTGCCATCTGTCAGGGACTTTTTACTCTGCCCCCTCGCCCTTGTAGCTCTTGGCACGGAATAGAGAACCATTTTTCTGTGGAGCGGTTTTCGCAATGAATCTCACAGGATCCAGTCATGAGAGAAAGCTATTGATGGTGATCCCGAGCATGAATAGCAAGACTTCAGAGGGATCGTTGTACCTGCTGTCATCACATTGGGTATTGTGGGACTTTGCTAGAGAAAATGGATCATTGAGTTTTGAATACATTAAAATCTGCTAGATTATCAGATTCCCATTTCAAAATCATTGCCAGATCTCCATTAATTGCGGAAACCTGTCTCTCTCTAGCTCCTCTGACTTTATTATATGTTATAAAGGCTCTAGATGAGAAAGCGGTATGAAGGGTACCATCATCTGCAAAGCTGTAGACGTGACATATGGTCACTCACAACAGATCGTTGATATGGAGCCGAAACAAAGTCGGTGACAATACAGGTTCCTGTGGAACTCCTGCGGTAATAGCCATGGTTTTGGAACGTATTACATTAACCACCACATGGAGTGATCCATTGCTGATTGACTTGGTCAAATGATTTGGAGATATCCAATGCTGCAGCTATAGATTCCCCATATTCTTCAATATTCTCCCATACACGTGTTACGGAAGCAAGCAGGTCTACTGTTGATTTCTGCTAACGAAAGTCATATTGCCGAACCTTCACGATTTTAGAGTTCGCTCGGGATTGGATGAGCTCGAAGGGTCTTATACTTTCTCCTTTTTTGGAAGTGTAATTCATAACATAACTGATTATGATGTATGCGTCTTTAATGACTCTGTAAGGTTACTGCATAATACTTTTAAAAGTTATATAACAATGTAATGACACGATTCCCCAAAATAGTGATTATGTTTGCACCTGTTTATTTATCAATCACCAACTGGTAGTGGTTTCTCGAACCAAGGATACCTTCTTTCATGATATAACTGTACCAGAAATATACGAATTAAGAAAATACACATTAGGGAAATTCAATATCATACCCTGAATAGTAGTCGATGTCCACTTATCAATTGTGTATGAGGAATCTGTATCAAACTCACACCCGGCTCGTGACAGAGTGGCTCTCGAAGATCATGATACTCTATTCCTAAGTGGAGTGATAAATTTGTGGTATCACGAAGAGATTCATCCTAAGTCAGATAAGTCAGAATATTCTATTTCCTCATGTCATAATAATGTTTATTGAATATGAACATACAAAATATTTGTTATCTGTATTATATAGCATAACAAATGATGAGTCGACAAGGTTCCGACCGTGTGTGCATGACATGAGTGTCAATGCCCCTCTTGAGGATAGATATTCGAGTAATTTCGATAGAGTTAAGTCAGTTCTCAGTCAGTTAGTATTAAGAAGTATCATGTAGTAAACATTACAACCATACATCACATTTCGTATCCAGTGTTGTGATTCCAACCATCTGCCCCTATGTCTACATTCCATACGGAACTTTTACCATAACCTAGCACCGAACCTGTTAAATGATAAGACATGGCGTTTCTTGCAAACTGAACTCTTGTTCACTCCATCAGTTATCATAATTTTCTACACTCTATCCAAAAAGCAGTGATGTAACATGAGTATTATTACTTACCAGATGTAATTCGTTAAGTAACTGTCATTCCTCATTTCTTAGGAGGAGAAGAACAAGGCCAGTTTTCGAGTCAGTCTAGCTTTCACAAATTCTAAAAAGTTCAGTTTCAAAACCCAAACATTAAATTGTTATAGATTCTATATCAAATACAGGTTAAAGAAGCCATCAAACTTCTGGACACATTTTCCGAACATGCATGCAATAAATATTGTCTCCTATGCATACATACATTTTACAAATTCAGAATAACAATGATTCAAAGGAGGGAGGAAGCAAGTGGCAGTTGAGAAGTGTATGATAAAGTAATTCATGTTCACATCTGGAGATGGTGGTTAACTTGTTGCAATTCGAAGAATAGTGTTGCTCGATTTTCCTCCTTTTTATTAGTAACATAATGTACATGAAAAGAAAGGTAGTTACATGTAGATCGGGACAAAACGCTATAGCCATTATTAAATCTGTTATATGTATTGATCGAATACTGTGATTAGAACGATCAATGAATATTGTTGATCATTTGGTCAGTTAGTAGAAAAGGATGGGTACAGTATCGATAGGCCTCCCCACTCCGACACAAGTTTTCTTGCGTAAAGTAGATAAGAAAATGTATGCTTGTTAGTTTGGATTCACTCTTCCAAACTTACATGAATTGATTTGGTGTAAGATTACAACAGCAACCCCATACATCAAGTTTTCATTGTTACTTCGTTACACCCACCCTCCGAATTTCAGGTTAATTTCTAATTCAAGACTTGCTGTTCAGTCCAGCTGGTGTATTGAACCAACTCCCCAAAATATCAGTTATATTCTAACTCCTAGTTTTGATTATTCTTCTGTAGCTTGAGTGATTGTTGTCAAGTGTTATTTTCGTGTTGCTTATCCAAAATGATGTTACAGTTATGAGTGACCAGTGAGATTAAAGAGTTATTCTCGATCATATCTTCCCCGTTTGTTATCTGGCTGATCACAAATCAAAAGATCCTTACTGACCACATACGCATATCAGGATTGAGTCAAAGAAAATCATTAGAATTCTTAAAATTGAATAGCGCACTGTCAGAATAATTGATGCGCGATCACCACGTACCTCCCAAAAGCTTAAAATCAATTGTGAATCAGTTCTTAACAAGTCGAGAAAGTTTTAGATCCATCGATTCGCAAAGTTCGCCCACTTCTATTGTCACATTCAATGCTAATATGAACAGAATTGAAATAGCTAATGAGTAATGATTGAAAGCACTTGAATCACTTGCCACGGTGGCTTTTTCAGATGACTATCATGCTCCAACGCTGCTCTACGCTCAGCTGGTCTTTAAATAGCTGATAACATTATTAATACAGAATGCCTGACACATTGTTAGCGAGATTGTTCGGAGCGGTTCATCGACTGTAAACGCATGTAACATTACATGCAAATACCAATTCCAAGCTCTTGGCAATATTGATTCAACTACAAGAGTGTAATACACTAAAAGAGTTGACAACGGTGTATATTCTACAACACTAATGTAATAGAGGTTTAGTAAAAAATATTTTTAATATTGAAAAAGCAAAATCATATTTAGAGAATTGGAATTTCATGTATGATTGAAATATCTTAAAGCAAAGTAACAAGAATACGTAGGGATTGCCTGATGTTTTCTGTTTAGTATCAATAACAAAACTAGTAAGAGCGTTTCAAATGATTTCACAAAAGTTTTGTTCTGAAGGAAATCCTAAGCCTGTCAAAATCAATAATCAATGTAGGACAGGAAACGAATGCTAAGCTATGGTGCTGTTTAGGTCTGTTACTTAATTTTAGTTTTGTTTGACCTATACAGGGTGTTCCATCTCAGACGAGCCACCCCGTATATTTCTTATCCCATAGTGAGTGGAAAAATCTCCCGAAACACATCGAATGATTTTGTTTGGGGGACATCTTTTGACGTATATTTGAGGATTGAACGAGCACCCCCTAATAGGGGGCGCTTCAACCTCTCAAAATTGAATAGGGGAGAGGGGTTGAGTGATACGTCATTTAAAAGGTCTTGGAAGTCTCCGTACAACGGTGTATGAAAAACGTAAATTTGATGAACCGTTTTCGACAAAAATTAATTTCGTTGCTCGAAAGCGCCACCTCGAATATTTTGGTTATTTGTACAATGTACAAGCTCATTTTTATTAAGCCTTTTTTACAAACTTAAACAATCTTCAAAAAATCACATTCGTAAAAAAATTGAATTGTGTTGTCATGCTCACAATGAAAAAAATTAAATCTGCGTGTTGAAATCAAATGTTCAAATTGTCCTCCATTGACTCCCATACAATAATACAATCTTGATTGAAAACCGTCTCTAACATGGTTCAGCATAATTGGAGTTATTTGACGACACTCATTTACAATTCGTTGGCGTAGTTCGTCCAAATTTTCAGGCTGAGTCACAAAAATCTTGGACTTAAGATGTCCCCACAAGAAGAAGTTCAGAGGGTTCAGGTCAGGAGATCGGGCAGAACACTCCATAGGACCTCTTCTTCCAATCCAACGACCGGGGTATTGCAAATTGAGGTATTGGCGAACTGGTGCGGCGTAGTGAGGAGGAGCTCCGTCTTGTTGGAAATGCAATTGTTGCTCAAGTAGTAGTAGTAATAGTTTCTAATTGTTCAGTTATTAACGGATCAATCGCATTTTCCAACATTTAAAGATAAATTTCGCCATTTAAATTACCAGGAATAAACAGAGGTCCAATTAGGTGCTCTCCCAAAATTCCTACCCAAACGTTTAGCTTTTCACGATGTTGAGTGTGAGCTTCTCGAAATACATGAGGATTTGTATCGCTCCAAATTCTACAGTTATGCCGGTTAAACTCTCCATTAAGTAAAAAAGTGCATTCGTCATAAAAGCGAACGTTGTACAAGAAATTTGGGTTATTGTTGATACGCTCGACCATAATTTCGCAAAACTCTTGCCTTCGATCCCAATCATTTAATTCCTGAATTAATTCAATTTTGAACGGATGGAACTTGTGTTTATGTAAAATTCTGAAAACAATAGATTGGCTAATACCGGAAGCTGCAGAAAGTGGTCGTACAGATTGCGTGTTTGGCATAAGTTGGACATGTCCCAATACCGCCACAGCTGCTCCTTCATCATCAACAATTCCAATGAGTGCCCTTTTTTTATCCATTACTGAACCCGTCTCCACAAATTTTGAAATCAATTCCATTACGTACTTATGGCGAACGCTACGTTCAGGATGGTTTTTGTTAAATATCCTTGCAGCCGCTCGGGCATAATTTTGATTTTGGTAATAAAGGCTAACCTGCTCAACACGTTCTTGCAATGTGTACACCATATTTTTTGAAATTTTAAACAAATCAGCAAAGTAGTAACTCAACAGATTGATTAAAATCATGAAATGATCAAAGAAACGTTGAAACCAGATAAACACCTTCTAAGAACAAAAAATGAAGGCAACATAAGGAAATGTTTTGCTGTTTTCTTATTTATTAGTTTGAGATAATGTATTATTGTATGGAAGTCAATGGAGGACAATTTGAACATTTGATGTAAACACGCAGATTTAATTTTTTTCATTGTAAGCATGACAACACAATTCAATTTTTAACGAATGCAATTTTTTGAAGATTGTTTAAGCTTGTAAAAAAGGCTTGATGAAAATGAGCTTGTACATTGTACAAATAACCAAAATATTCAAGGTGGCGCATTCGAGCAACAACATTAATTTTTGGCGGAAACGGTTGATCAAATTTACGTTTTTCATACACCGTTGTAAAGAGGCTTCCAAGACCTTTCAAATGACGTATCACTCAACCGCTCTCTTCTATTCAATTTTGAGGGGTTGAAGCCCCCCCTATTAGTGGGTTGCTCGTTCAAGCCTCAAATATACGTCAAAAGATGTCATCCAAACAAAATCATTCGACGTGTTTCGGGAGATTTTTCCACTCACTATGAGATAAGAAATATACGAGGTGGCTTGTCTGAGATGGAACACCCTATGTAGATACAGTTCTTATATTATAAAACGCCAATGAAAATTCATCACTTTAAAAATGTTTTTAAGTTTGTTTGATAAATCAGGAATAAAAGGCATTTTTAAGAACTTTTTCCCCAGGTTTGGTAATATTATGTTCCGATGTGAGTCGAAACGTCGCTCAACAGATGACAATGTCTTCCCTAAGCTGTTCTATTCCCGCTAATTTTTTACGGGACGATACCATGTAATGGAATTATGATATATGTCATTGATGATTCTCTTGCATAGTGAACTATAATGGTATTTCAGATTGATGAAGGCTCTACAATTTCTCAATAACCATACTTTGGCCGCACTAAGTAAACGTACTCTGGGAAAACGTTGAAAAATATCCGAAGTTGCTTGGAACGGAGACGGTAAAATGGAGGGAATATTCAGTTTGTATTCTTCATATAATTGATGACGTGAACGAGAAACAAACTGCTCAAAATGCAGGGAATTGCAGACAGAATAATAAATAATAAGAACGGATAAAACGTTCTTGACAAGTGAAATTTTACTTCACTTACGACAGCGTAATCATTTCTACATGGTAAATAATTGATACCGCAGAAGTTTTGAAATTTATTCAGTTGAAGTCAAAGTAGTTTTTAATTTCGCTTGAATTTCTGTATCGTGCTAACTTGAAAGTTTCAGACTTCACAAGGTTCGTATTTCGATCATATAAATTGTCAGTAAGGTTCTAAGACTCATACTTTTCTTATTCGACTGGAAAAGTTAAGTAAATAGAACTACAAAGTTTAATTCAGTTTTTATTCTGGCAATGAAACTGAGTAGCAGAAAAATATACATATCCTACGTGAATTGATCGAGTAGATGGGAAAAATTATGAATAAATTGTGAAAGTGAGCTCGGGAAAAAATATTTTCTTTGCGTAACATGAAAACATCAGTATCCGTTTATCGTCTTCCAGAATAGTTGATCAGAATTGGATTCGAAGCAGTTGAGAGATGAGACCTTTTGGCCAAATTGTTGCCCAACCTTTGAGTTGAAGTATATCACTACTTACTTCAAATTTCTTGTATTATTTTTCATCGTTATTTGATATATTACAATAGGAAATACGTTAAAATACCATACACATTCGAAAATAGCGAATAAATAGTAATAATGAATAGATCGAATAGCGCAATGTTTTTTTAGAGTACTTCCGACATTACTAGAAGTTTGGAGATACGCGCAATCTTAATTTTATTGAATGGTAGTACGGATTATAAAGAAAACATCGATTTTCGAGCAGGGGCCCCCGAGATATTGTTGTTTTTCACGAGCCTCTCGCGGCGGCTCTCCCTTCCACGCGCGCCGCACAGCCAAGCGCAAGAAATACCATTATTCAAAATAGTTGTTTCAGCAACTTTTAAGGAAGAAAGGAGGCTAGAAATTGTGTAAATTGTTCATTGACTATTGAAGAATCCCGTCAAAAAAATAGCGCGTTACTTCACCACAACTTTTTCAGGGTCATTTTACAAAAGTTTTTTTTTTGCATTAAGCTGCGGTTTGCAAAAAGCATACATCCGATCTTGCTGAAATTTTGTGTAGTACTTGGTGAGCACAAAAGCTAAAACGTTTCGAAAGCTCCCAATCTTCAAAAGAACGGGAGTTATGAATTTTTGAAATTTCGAGTAAAATTGATGTTTTTATGCAATTTGCGGAGTCACCGCTGGACCAATCGGGTACATCCGCGGCTCATTTTTTCCGTCCTCTAACGGCGCATGAGATTATCAAAAATGTGTTTCGTTTCACTCTATTCCGACGATGCCCGACGCTAGAAACCGGTTCTGGCGATTTTTACAATTTTTTTGGACCATTTGCGATGATCAAATAGTGTTCTATTTTAGTTCCTTCAATTTGTACTATAATTCTCTACTCAAGGCAATTTTTTTCTACGAACTCAGAATTATGCTAAGAATACCTAAATTTTTTGTTAATTCTATCACACTATCTGGGAACATTTCTGAGAAAAATAATGAAATCAAGATCTTCAAGAACCAGATATAGATATTTTTTTTCACACGTTTGCTACAAAATGACAGATGTGAGAGTCAGGATGAAATACAAAGACAGCAATAAGTTGTCAAAATAAATAAATATTATAGAAAATGCTCTAGCCTAATTTGCCGAGAAACCAAGAAAGTAGATTGCGTGGAGTGATATAGCTAGTAAGGGTACCTGCTCATTCTGGCGTGAAGGGAAACGAAGTGGCCGATAAATTGGCCAAATGGGGTTCCTTGAGCGCCCCTGACCCCGATTCTACCATCGGAATTTCATCGACCACCAGGCTCCACGCCCTCAAGGAGCTACTGGATAGACAGTCGCTCTCAGTCTAGCGTGGTTTCACCGATATGAGGCAGGCGAAGCTCCCCATTAGGCAGTTCTCGCCTAAACTCTATAAAACCCTACTCTCCATGAGCAGGAAAGGCCTAAAGCTGGTGACAGGTTTCCTGACAGGACACTGTCATCTGAATAAACATATACACACAATGGGCATTAATGAAGACCCAGTTTGTGGTAGATGTGGAGAGGCGGATGGAACTGCTACTCACATCCTAGCAAAATGTCCAGCACTGGCTTCTCTTAGACTACAACACCTCGACAGCACACATATGCCGCTTGAAGCCATAAGAGACATCAGTCCATGCGAAATCTTCGCCTTCGGCACTGCCTTAGGTCTGCCGATTCTCGTATCAAGGGGCGCACAATGGACCCAATCAAGCGGTCTGAGTGCTCCGGACTTGTCCACGCCCGCTTTGATTGATTATTATAATAATTGTAATTAAATAAATGTTGTGGTATTTGTTGTTGATACGTTGTCCTCTCATTTGTTAATTGTGATCATTCTTAACATAGAAACGTCTATAATGAAGTTCATAAAGGTAGGTGAGTAAAAGTATAATTCTATATAAGGGTAAACTTCTTCAGCTGTTGTCATAAGAGATAAGACAGTATTTCAATTTACAATGAAAGTGGTATCATATCATCCAGCCGGAATTCAAATTTACAAACGAACAAAGTAGAGTATCAATATGATAATCAAATCAATATCGAACCAATCTTTCCATAAAAATAAAAACACGTAGCGTGCTATTCAATTCTATAATGAAGACATTATCTAATATAAATAAAAATTTTGTAATAAATTGGTTTCATCATTGTAAGGCTAATCAATCCCTTGAATTCTTAATAATATATCCACTTCGATTAACGTCTATTGTTTAATTTCAAATTGATAAATTTTCATTGAAAGGAAAAAATTAATTGAATGTAACCTAGAACACCTGAAGTTATAATTACTCATAAATTTCAACAGAACGATAGGTTCGCTCGGTAAGACAGCTGACGTACGAACGTTTATCGTCAGACCGAAATGGGGAGATATTTTGCTGTCATCGTAAATCAGAAGTGGGATTGATCCTGTTAGTATAGGGAATCCTTTAAGACAAGGGGAGGATTGAGGACAATTTCAGGAGAACGTAGAGGATATATATTGCCTCATGAGATAAGAATTCTAAAATCAGTATTCACGTGCTTGTCCTATATATTAAAACCCTGAATGCCATTTATTTCACTTGATATTTGTATGAGAATATATGAAGTGTATGCACCAACATACTCGAGAAATATTCTCTGTCATTCGTTATGTGCCTTTTATTAACGTTAGAAGAATTACAAATAGAAGGTGTATATATTAGGTTTATTCTCATTTGTCTTCCTTCTAATAGGTACATTTGAGTAAATAAGAAATTTCCAGTAAACGGTTTTGTTGTATTTTGTTCGTAGTTCCTAACTGTAACATCAATGTTCATCATCCACTTACAAACTCTCAGAGTAGGATTTGATTCGATTGATAACATCCAATTATGGTATTTGTTCTCGACTTAACCGTTTGTGTTCTGATTTAATTCAGAGAATAAAGAATCTCTATAAAACGCGTTCAAATTCGGTATATTATATTAAATACATATATTATCAATCAATATGTTTTCCGTATTATTATTGTTATTATTAATTGAGGGAGGTAGCATTGCTGTTCCTCAATACCTTTCAATAGCTTTTTCAGATTCTTTAGGATTGATTTGGTCATCATCAGCTCTGTTCTTTTCCATCACACCACCGAGGTGTACGTCGACCTCGGTTCAAGGATGGTTTCGAAGATCCACATTATGATATTCAAAATCATGCATAATCAAAAGGCTGCAGTGAATTTGCGGCATTGTTGTTCTTTTTGTGGTTACCATAGAAGTTTCTTGTCTGAGATAAGTATTTAGCTTGCTATCGTCAGTTCTCTGGTGGGAACTGTTTTGTACTTGCCAGTGAAAACTACAATTTCTGTATTCAGTAAAAAATACGAAGAATGTAAATCATATCTTATAGTCCCGTATCGAATAGTAGGCACGATAAATTGAACATAGACACATGAGTTTCTATGTATTTTCATCATAATGTATTGTAGTTAAAACGTAATATTGCATTTTAAATGGAAGTGAACGATACGAGCTCATTCCGCAAACCATTCCGAATGAATCGTTTCAATAATCATATAATACAAATAATAGACGAAGAGAAATAAAAATTGCTCCGCATTGGAATAGTTCTAGATCAGCAAGGCGCCAATTTTTGAATACAATCAATATCTACCCGAATGAACCTTGTTCTATTTGTACTGCCTATCCTTGCCAAATTGTTTCTCGTTAATGCTTGAACAAGTGAAAGCCCTGCAGCGTTCAGCATATAAGTTTTGAATCTAACCGTTAATGCTATAAGTTGGTATGAATTGGAGGGATATTAGTGGGATACCCATAATTGTAATAGTCAGTCGTCTGTTTGTATATTTTAACTTGGAATAATCCAATTCAATAGGGTCATTCGATGATTATTTGAGGCAATTAGAAGAGAACGTCTTCCATGAAAATTGTATATGTTTAGACATCTGCAAGACGGGAATGAAATTATCAAGAAACATATTTTCAACAAGAAGAATGAATAAAGAATACATATTCCTTCGAATCGTGTGAGATCTTTAAGTCATGCATAGCTTTGTCAATAACCCTCTCAGTGAGACATCCAATTATCGGTAGATGGCGTTTGGTATTACTTTGTTCTCTAACATTTCCAAATAGGGTTTTTATACCTCTGGGAGAGATTGTCGAATAATGACATTTCAGTCTCACTCGTTCCACTGATGAGCTTATGAGCTACACAGCTATAATAAAAGTTATGCATTGAAGTTGCGGGAATCTCTAGAAAAAGTATAATGAGTCCGACATCCTTCTGATAAATCAACTAATACTTGGAGTGAAGTGAATTAAAGTGGAGTAAATTTATTGGTGCCGAAATAATAGTGTTTATAATGAGTGAAAAACACTATTTTATAACGATACTTCAAATATCGTAGAAAGGTGAGAGATCTCTCCCTTTTCTATAGATATTTACATGGTCGGTCTTCTCAGGAATTTCGTCAGTTATTCAAGAAAACTGATGTCACAGTCTATTTTATGCGTCCACTCTGTGGCCAATGTTGATGGTTCATGTGACAGCAGGTGTCAGTATAAAACAAGGTTATATTATGGCATGAATAATTTGCTGCCACTAACTCATTGAAGTAAAAGTATAGGCCCAAGTACAGGTCCTTGAGGTAATCCACTCCACTGAACAACGATCGTGATATCCTCGAAAGTACGTTAACAACCTGCTTGGTGTGTTTCGAAATTCCCATCGAGTCTATTGTATTTCATTATTCAGTTGTAATTAAAATTTGGTGGTCACATTGAAGGTAAAGTTTTGTACTTGTAGTCACTTATAGCACATGAAGCGGATAATAGCAATTATTGTGAACATGAAAAAATATTGCAACAGGTGGCATCGAGAAATACCGACTGAATCATATTCGATACAATCTGGTGTACTATATTGTGATAAAAGTGTCGAGCGCTGTTTTATTTCGGAATATAATCAATTTGCGTCTGGAAAGGATGTCTAAGTGAAGACATAAATATTTCTTATCACTTTAACTTCTCTCCGTAAATGATGTTAGTTACAAGGGAATCGTATACGGCCAGAAGAAGAACGTTCGTTCTTCTGTTTTTAGCAGGTCGCTTTTTGTGAATTCAATAAAGCTGACTGAAAATGAAATATAGATTGTTTTTGCGGAGGATGTTCGTGCCTCAAGCTCCAATTCGAGTGAATGGAATTCTCTAAGTTGGCAATCTGAGAATGGATTTTGAAAGTTATTTCGTTTTGTCGTGAGCCAGTCTGATAAGTTAAATGGCTTATATTCAGGTAGTTTTTATTCACTTTCCCTCACAGTAGTATTTAGAATGTGCCGAATTTAAATCCAACCATTATCCGATGCACTCAACGATATTATAGTGCTTTCATAAATTATATGAGATGAGTTAACTTTGCCATATTCTTTTTACGCTAGAAACTTCTTTACAATTAAGTGATGTAATTTTTTTCCGAAAATCTATATTAGTCGAGCAAAAACAAGTTGCGCGAACAATATTACCGCGATGTTCATATATGTTTGATGCTTCCAAATGCATCACCAACAACCTTTTCGAAGATTCTCCAAGCTATCATCATGCCTTCTCGTATATCATCCAATGAAATCAGATGAGCAAGACAAAGAAAGGCCAATGCAATGCATGAATATCTAGTGAAAAATGTCAAATGAAGTCTCTCATATCTATGTTTGGTATCATCACCAAAAGCACTGTGGAGGACTGGCTATATAAAGGGCTGACAACGGATCCGGAACTGGCAAAGTATCACTTTTCGATGGCTCCTGATATGCACAAACGTGATTACTGGCATTTACTGCCATGTGAAAGTCCAAGTTTCTTGGGGTTGGTGATTGTTGTAACTTGAAAAGGTGGAATTATGCCATCGTGAGTCTCAGTGGTTTATTGGCAACACAAATATATGTTTATCTGATTAAGTTTTACGAAAGCTAAGTCTCCTATTGGAATATTACAGCACACTCTCATGGGACGATCATGTGAGGTCCATTGACGAAATTGTATCACGAAACGTTTCATATTCCGTGCCAAGAGCTATTTTACATCACAGTAGCTCTTCGTAATCGAAAAAGTACATATCCGAACTATCTTGAAGTACAATTCACATTTTTGGAGTTCAGCTTCCAGCTCATAGATACTATTCGGAAGATAGAGCTATTCGTAGGATTGGTGATATCAGATTTACTAGTTCGTTCACCTCTCTACAACATTCCACTTCGCACTAGATCACATAACAGCAGAGTCTGGTGACACAAGGGAGTTAACCAACGGAATAACGGCAGTGAACTATGTAGCGTAAAGGTTTCTTCCCCACATTGAATACCGCTACAGAATCCAGGAGAATCAGTTCCAAATTAAGCTTTAAGCCTGCCCAGGATATGTCACCTATCAAGGTTGGCACAACGTCGGCATCAAGTCGTGCTATTGTGACGCGGAATTCATCCGGAAGCCAAGAATTTCCCAAGATTAGCTATTCGCGGAAGTCTACTATTCAAGATATCTCTAGAACATCGTGGAAAGTGGTGCTATCTCTCCATATAATATAGATATTTGGAACAAACTCTTCAGTGTCAAGCTCGAGACCTGCCGAACTTCTTAGATTCCTATCAGACTTCATATTTCTATGAAACGAAGTTGTGGAGTTCTTTACAAAAATCCAAATCCATGAATATGTGATTTAAATATGAGTTCATTGTTCATACCAAGGCTTACGCATTCAATGATTCATGATCATTCACGGAGATTTATGGAAATTTGAGGGGTTAAGTTTGCCAGAAAAAATGCATGGTGTTCAAAATTTTAGGCAGATAATCACCCCTCGAGGTGTTCAATCTTCAGAGAGTAGCTTTCCTCGCCTCTAAGTTTTATAACTCCCTCAGATCCCTTTTTCTCACATCGACACAAACTTTTTCGCAGCTCTTTGATCAGTATTTGGGGATGATTAATCACAGTATTTCCTCCATGCCCGTCCTAGGACAAAACATCAACAGCTCAGTTCTACATATATATGCTAGTCTTGAAGTCTTACCGAATAATCTTTGCAACTTTAAGAGCCAGTATTTTGCCAACGAAGTAGGTAGCTCCAAATCGATTGTAAAAGTTTGTGTACATTTTATAAAGATTGTATGGAAGGCATGAAATTCATAACTGTCGAAATAGACGTTGAATAAAACTGACAAAAAACAATTCACTGTTAAACATATACTGAATCAATTTACTCGAACTGTTTGTTCACTTCAAAAACTGTATAATATGCAAAAACTCCTGGTTTCTTTCATGGTGAGTTTACGTAAACATCTCCGATATACATTTATATTGGCTGTTTATAATTTAAAATGAACTCCGGTAAATGGACCATATAACCAGATATTCTTGAACTACATAAGGAGAGTTTTGAACTTGAGAGGAATAACGGAAAGATATTCCAGAAGAAGCAATACGTCTATCGTTCCTGGTAGGCACGTCAAAAATACCTCAGAAAATGTCATTCACTATTTTCAGTTGCATATCGATCCTCCACAGCTCATAATTATATATGTTAGGGTGGAGAAAAGAAGCAAACCTTCAAACACATCAAACACGAGCTTCAGGGTTCGATTCTACACTGCCATTGATGTTAAATCATTACAGATAAGAAATAATCAACATTCATTGAAAATACTATTAAAGTAATGAGAACCTTTCGGCTACCAAGTAGTCATCATCAGAGTAAGCAGACTTTTCGGCTACCAAGTAAACTACCGTTTACT
Source organism: Endomychus coccineus (assembly GCA_958510875.1). Taxonomy (NCBI): domain Eukaryota; kingdom Metazoa; phylum Arthropoda; class Insecta; order Coleoptera; family Endomychidae; genus Endomychus; species Endomychus coccineus. Next base: position 3,726,552 of record OY294069.1, on the reverse strand, counting down.
CTGATGATGACTACTTGGTAGCGGTAAGGTCCTCAGTACTTCATTAGTATTTTTAGTAGATACGGGTGACTATTTCGTCTCTATAGGGTTATAGTATATCCACAGTGTGAACTGTTCTATAGTTTATTAAGTATACATAAACCCTCGGGAAATAGGTCACCCTAACTAGATCTAATTTAATAATTTGGTGTGACCTATTGCTCTAGAAAATTATTGGTGGACTTTCAACGAGGGCAATGATTTTATCCAAATTGTTTGAAATCTGTTGTGGAATTTGAAAAATGATACGAATAAACGACGAAGTGTTCTCCTAGTATCATGCAGTTTATCTTTAATGATTCATAGCATGGTTTTCAACTAGCAATTTTTCCACGCTGGAAAATCGCAAAATATATTATTCATATGAGAGACTCCTCTTTTTTACTTCATTACAATTATGGTTGAAGTTGCTGTGTACACTCTGATGAGATTGCGTGTGTTTTTGTTGTATCACACGTTGTGTAGATCATGGCGACAGAATCCGGATTGAGAAAATTCTAACAACATCCATGTCGCTGGCGTGTCATGTTATGGTTAAATATTTGCAAGTTTTAACAGGCACTTACTTTGATAAATATAATATGGGACCGGAAATTCGCCCGCTATTATTCGACATGAAAAATTTGAAATTGTAATTTTAAATGACGCAGCTTCACTCCAGGATGATGTTACATTTTTTGCAAACTAGAGGTTATTTATATGAAAATTTCACACCCCAGCATCTGTTATTTATTAACCGAACAACCTGCTAAGCTGAGTTTTGATACATTGGCGTTTACCTCTGCGTTAAATTATCACGTTGACAAAATCGCATCATCACATAATTTGCTTCATCCATTGCGGTTGTTCAGTATGCTGAGAGGATGTAATGCTGTTGAACAATTGACTTGAAATCTTCATCAGGACTTCGCAAGGAATTGCTCCGATCCCGATAGCTGCGAATTCTTCTCTCCAGAAAAATAGAAAAATGTACTTTCAGAATAAAACGAAATGTAGAAATGTTAAGTTTTGGGAGAGAATAAAAAAAATTATACTATTGAAATGATGAAGTATCTCAGAATGGAGCGGAAGCATTTTTTCCGATACTTGACCCCTTCTGCGGGATAAACAACAGCACAATACTAGAACAACAAGGAAGAAATACCCAAGGAGAGTTCATGTTACTGCATAGAAAAACGAGGATTAACGCAGGCAAATATAGAGTTGAGAAACTATAACCAGAAGAGATAGAGCGACTGCACTAACCAGAGGAAAAATACCTGCCGATACTAGGATGGTGAAGACAAAACGTCTATACACATCCTCTCAGAATACATTGCCCTGAAGAACAGGAGCGCACGTCACCTTAAAGATGAAGATTCACCGAATCTATTCTATTTTAGTTACTTTGAAAAGAATTTTCTGCTTTGTGATAACAGCTGTTCGAGTAATATTTGCAATATGTATTTATGAATTTACAGTGTCCTGACTTTGAATAGACAGATGACAGATGTATCCAGAAACTCTCTCTTTCATTCTAATTCTATAACATCCACTTAAATCTTATTCCATTAATTACCAAGGATCGCTTCAGGATATTTCAATTAGGGAACAATTTCATTAAGATTCATTTGAAGTTGAAGTTACTATTGAATACGAAACTTTAGAATTGAGTCAAGTCATCGAATACGCATGAATGACATGACAAACAATAGAAAGCACTGTAACTTGATTAAACTAGTGAGTTATTTTGCAAGTTCTCAAAATTGGTAGAAAACTGACGAAAACAGATACCAAACAACAGCGATTGTTCAGGTTAATCATCCAAATGCAGTGAATAAAATAATGCTATGGGAATGAGATAATTCTATGAGATGGATGGAGTTTAATCCTTTTTTCCAAGTTGCGTATGATTATGACGAGTATCATAGAAAGTAGACTTTATGAAAACATTAGTTTTTTCACAACATCTACTACATCTCTTCCATTTATGAGACCGATCATATAGTTCCATAGTTTCCTTTGTTTTATGAAATAATGGTCTTCCACTATTTCTTAACCTTATCTTTATTTTTTTGACATAATTACATATATTCCATTACATGTCGCAGCCTATATATCATACAATTATAAGGTCTTTCGGTGTTTCTAGTCCAGATCGATGAGTAATGTCACAGACTTATAGTTCCAGACAGCTGTTTCACTCATCAGTGGAATAAGCAAGCTTGCAAAGTTACCAAACGATTTCTGTGGAAGGTAGTACAAGTTACTAAGAAGGCTAAGAGTATATCACTCCATGTATGAATAAGAGAGAACTAAATCACATGTGTAACTGCAAAATCACTTGAACATATTATTTCCTCTTCCAGAATATCGAAACATATATGGCCGGACGTTTGGCGCATTAAAATCAGAGTGCATGAATTTGCAAACGAAAGCAAAGAACAAACAAACAGGTCAACTTGCTAGTTCTCGCTTATGCGCAGCTATTTCAAAATTCCACTTTCATCATCAAACTGTAAATTGCACGTAATTATTTTAGAAGTCACAAACGTAATATACCAGTATTTGTCTCCAAACATCACACTACGGCAGCATGACCATGATCACAGTGGTATAGATCCAATGAAGACTCTTTGGCTGTGATTCCCATATGCTGTGGAAAGCTCTTCTGCACGCCCAAAAGAACGCATAGGCCTTCCTCATTTGATATTTGAGGTGTTCGCTCCAAGTCAGTTTGAAGTCTCGGATTACTCCCAGGAACATCATCGATCCATTGAGTTGTTGGAACTGTTGGCATCCTCATGTTCAAAATATGAACAAAAAGTTTTCTCATAACAGGTGTTCAATGTGACCTCCACCTTCATCAATGCAAAGATCAATTCTGCGTAAGAAATTGAAATGCACCCTCCTTAACACAACGTGGTTTTTTCGTATTGCGCTTACAGCATTTTGAATTATGTTCCTCCATAATTTGAACCTTGTATACTTGTGTTTTCAACGCTCATCAGATGAAGAAGTCGCAAGGGTTCAAGTCTGGAGACCGAGGAGGCCACTGAATAGCTGCTTCTTGTCCTCCTCTACCAATCCATCTAGCATCAAATTGTTCATCAAGATATTCTTTCACGTCACGTGCCAAATGAGGTGGTACACTGTCGTGCATGAAGAACATGTTTTGACGCAAGTTAAGGGGCAAGTCTTCTTATATTTTTGGCAAAATTTCTTCGAGTAAACTAAGGTAACTAGCGCCATCCAAACGATCAGGCAATCGGAACGGTCCAACCATAAAATTTCCAATAATTCCGACCCACACATTAATTTTAAATTCTCGTTGATAATGTCTACCTTCAATAGCATGTGGATTCTCATCAGCATAAACAATATCATTGTGTAGGTTCGTCATGCCACCAAGTGTAAGACAAGACTTATCAGTAAACAAGATATTAGTATGAAATCTGTTGTCGATTACTCTGCGCTCCCGAATAATTTCTGCAAAATTTAATCATGATTCGTGGTCAAGTGGCAATAATTCTTGCACTGCCTGAAAAATGTAAATCTATTCGCTTATATATTAATGGTGAATAGATGATACTACTACTACTGATGAGCTCTATGAGAACACCGAAACAGCTGTCTAGAACCACAAGTTTGTGTCGTTACTGATCGATCTGGACTGGAAAGACCTTAAAGTTTGATTAATCTATCATTCAATGTGGTACACTGTATGATTTCTTAGTGGGATATCTATTCGTAGATGGCACGAGATACTTTTGGTCATGTTGTTGGCCGGTAATGACTACTTTCGGAGATCGTTCGGTAACGTTGCAAACTTGAGATAAATGAGTATAGTATATTCATACATGTATCTATTTATTATTATCCTACATCGTCTATCAATTATTATGAATTTTGTTGCTCCAGTGAGGGCAGCTAACGTACATTTTGTACGAATATGAATAAAAATATGATTATAATACAAATGATATCTATTATCGCATAAGGTAAAACTCGAACGTGAACTCCCAATCATGTTTTATCGTACAAGGGATGAACGCAGATTATGTAGAACTCGCAATGGCGTATTCACAATCAAGAATGCAAGATCTATTCTGCTTTGAAAAAATCACCTAGGCCCAGCGTTCGAAAATAATTGAAGCGTGCGCGTCCCCTGAATTTCAATACGTTTTCACATTAACATTTAGAGTCGACACGTATTTAGTATTCCATTCGCGAGTTGCGAGCAGATACAACCCCGGCTCATCAAAATTCGGCAAAGAAACGTTTCGCGAAACTAATTTGTATAAAAATAAATAATACGAACGGATGAAGCATCCGGTAACTTTCGGAAACTTCCAACTTATGTCCGAAGTGGCGAAGAATTATAAAGTTTCGAACATTTTCGTAAAGATGTGACCATATTGACGCTTCCGCAAGAAATACCCGCCTGCCTGTTTCCGCAAAATTTGAATATATCTGCAATACGTACGTTTTAATATCCCTTTACCATCTAGAAGATACACGATAAGTTTCGAAAGTTATATCTATACGGAGAAATATCTCAGGAATATTCTATTTTCCAACTTAAATACAGATTGCAAGTTATATCATTCTCCAGGTACTAAATATAAATATAGAAACAGTGGCATTCCAATTGGAAGACAGCTTGGATCCAACCAATTTCCAAAAAAGGAAATGAAACTCTTCCCAATAATTATAGGCACATTGCACTATTATCTGATGCTCAGAGAATATCAAAATTGTGACATTGACATGAGATCTATTGTCTATGTGATACATATATGGCGGACATTCTTTATTGAATATGGGGAATCTCAGGTTGTAGCATTGGATATATCCAGAGCATTTGACCAAGTCTGGCTTCAAGGTCTTCTTTGAAACCTTATGAGATATGGTTTGCCGTGTGGTGGTTGACGAAGTTTCCTCCAATAAAGTGTCAGTTTTGGTACTTCACAGTGATTACTCTTGACCCCAACTTTTATTCTATTCCATATCAACAATCCGTTGGGAGTTACCTCCTGCTTCGTCCACTGCTTCTGGATCAATGATACCCTTCATACCGCTTTCTCTTCTAGAGCTTCTATGTCATCAAATGAAGCCAGATATGCAAGAATGAGATAGGGCGTTGCAATGAATGAAGGTCTGGCAAGCAGTTTGAAATCAAGATCAATATACTAGAACAGTTTGATGCAACCAAAGTTCAAGCTTATATTCTCTCCAGGAAAATGGATTTCATGCAATAATCCGAAAAATTGTTACTTTTAGGTTCTTTGAAACAATTTAATTTAGTGTAGTGAAGATGGTCCTGTCGTGTGCTAGCTCATCTTGTGAGATAAAAGTAATAAGTCGTTATGACGATTATTTAACATGTTCAGTCAACAAAGAACATTTATACCACAATGATTGTGTAAAAATAAATATACAACAACTTGAAGAAATGAAGAAAAACAATGAATCAAAAAATTGGGTCTGCATAAAATGCATAACCTCCAAAAACTGTACTGATAAAGGAAGAACATTATCCACTAGTTCGTCACCTACTGATGCTGCTATTTTAGATATGGTTTTGCAGCAATCTATCAAAGGGAATGTGATACTAAAAGACATAAGCGAATTGATCTCGAAAGCAATACAGGAGTCTATTTTTCAAAAATGGTAGTACCTCTAATTAATGATTTAAAAACTGAAATTACTCTCCTTAGAAATGAGAATGCTAGTCTAAAAAAATGCTGTAGCTATATCAAGAACCCAATTGAAACTGATAGAAGAAACTACGCCAAAGCTACTAAAGAAGCACCTAAAACCAGTTCGTTAACTCAATCGCCAAGGGGGCCTTCTAACCCTAATACAAAGGTAACTGAAAAACGTACTGCGGCGAATAAAAATAATGTAACTGAGAACATGGGTAATAATCCTGAAGACGCGGCTGATGATTTCATTCCTGTCGTGTATAAAAGAAAATACAAAAAGAAGGCCTGAATCTATCAAAGGTATCGGTAGTAATGAGAAAATTAACATCAGAGCGGTTAAGCCTCGTTTTTACTTACATGTGTGTAAATTAGATCCAGATCTCACTGAACAAGAACTCTCTGAACACTTGGAAAATTTTAACATCACTGATATTAAATGCGAAAAATTAATCTCTAACAGGCCTGACGAATACTCTTCGTTTAAAATTTCTGTCTCTCAAAGTGAAGCAGATGCAATTAAGAATCCGGAAATATGGCCAGTGGGAACTCGTTTGAATCCTTTTTTGTTCCATCTTTTCAGAAAACAAAACCAAAACTAACACAAGATAATTTTACATTTATGCATCAAAATGTGCAATCAATTGGAAACTCGTTAACTAGGTTAGAACATTTTGTAAACAATCAAAACTGTCAAATAATTGCAATCTCCGAGCATTGGCAAACAAGTGATAAACTGGTTGCATACACTATGCCTGGTTATAAACTAGCATCGAATTTCTGCAGAGGCGTAGGTAGTCAAGGTGGAGGCAGTGCGGTTTACGTATCTTCTGATATTACCTGTAAAGAACGAGTAGATCTAACATCACTCAGTATTGAAAGTCATTTTGAATGCGCCGCTGTAGAAGTTATCTTGCAGTCAACCTCTGTATTAGCTATTTCGATTTATCGACCGCCTAAAGGCAATCTGGATGTGTTTTTCGGAAAACTTGAATCATTATTAAATGTTATCTCAAATTCAAACTTCAAATTTATAATAGGGGGTGACTTCAATATTAATTTGTTTAATGTTAATAAAGACACAAAAATGTTCCTATCGCTATTAGAAAGCTTTAACGCAACAGTTACTATCAAAGAAGCGACACGCATTACTGCAAATACTGAGTCATGCATAGATAACATTTTTACAAATATTACAAAGTATGAGTCATTTATTATTGAGCCACATATCTCAGATCATACATCTCAGGTATTAAAATTCACACTGGAAAGGGAAAATAGACAGAAGAGCACATTCAGAAGGTCAAGAAACTTTACCGAGAATAACAAAAAAAAGTTTTTGGAGAATTTACAGATTTGTACTTGGGAAAATATTTTATCACTTCCTCAAACCGAGGTTAATAAAAAATGGGATCTTTTTATAGAGCAATATAAAAAATTATTTGAACAAAATTTTCCATTAAAAATATACAAAATTTGCAGTAAGAGCAAAAAAATTAAAGTAAAAAATCAGGAGTTAGACTCTCTAAAAAATTCCCTAGATCTATTGAATATAATCTCAAAATTTGATCCAAACTATAATATACTATATAAAAAGCTAAAACAAAAGTATGACTCATTAATAATAACTCAAAGACAAAAACTCTTAAAAAAGCAAATACTAAACTCAAGTAATAAATCAAAAACCACCTGGAATATTGTAAATAATGTATGTAATAAAAATAATAAAAATAATGATATAAAAATTACGGGCGATCTAAATAAAGTTGTAAACGATTTTAATGATTTCTTTATAAATTCTGGAAAAAGGTTATACAATGATAAAAATAATCAAGAACCCCTTATGTTTGTCCCATTGAACCTCTGTCGAATAGTCTTTATCTTTATCCAGTGACAGAAGATGAGATAATAAAGAGTTGTAATCAGCTGCAAAATAAGTTTAGTTTTGGTGTTGACGGCATTCCCCTAACTATTCTTAAATTCTCATTAACAAAAATACAAAAAATATTATGTCATATTATAAATTGTATATTTGAAAATGGTATATTTCCCGACGCTTTAAAGGTAGCAATAGTAAAGCCTTTGTATAAAAAAGGAGACTGCGAGGACTTGGGTAGCTATCGGCCTATTAGCCTACTTTCTTCGTTTGCCAAAATGGTAGAAAAAATTTTGAGTCACAGATTAGTAGGTTTTTTACAAAATTCAAAATCTTTAACAAAAGTCAACATGGCTTCCTTAGGGGCCGAAGTACAATGACAGCTGTTTTCGAATTTACTAGATTTGTGTTAAAGGCTTTGGATAATCAAGAGATACCTTGTGGAATTTTCTTAGACTTATCCAAAGCCTTTGACTGTATAGATCACACAATTTTAATCAAAAAACTGAAAAATTACGGTATACGAGGGAAACAGTTGTCAATTATAGTCAGCTACTTAAAAGATAGAAACCAAGTTGTAGAAATGAACTCAGACCAGAACCAATACATATCAAAAACAAAATATATTGAAATGGGAGTGCCACAGGGCTCTATATTAGGGCCTCTTCTCTTTCTAATATTTATCAATGATTTGCCTATAATAATATCGGAAAGTGGTCATACCTCGATAAACTATGCGGACGACGAGAATGTTGCCATTAAAAGTAACAATATTGAGAATTTGAATCAGGAGTTGATCCTAGTGCTGACGGAGATTGAAAATTGGTGTCAAGTCAATAAACTTGTAATTAACAAGTCAGCAACAAAGTGTGTGATTTTTCAAACTAATAAGTCGAATATTGAATTTCCAAAAACTCTAACTTTGAATAACCAAATTATTGACGTAGATAATAGTACTAAATTTTTGGGACTTATTATAGACAAAAATTTGAATTGGTATGAACAAATAACATCTCTTTCAAACAGACTTAAATCTAAACTATACGTATTAAGAACTTTAAAAAAATCGGTGGACAAGGAAACTCTAATGGTTGTCTATTACGCCTTTTTTCAGTCTCTGATAACTTATGGGATTACTTTCTGGGGCAACAGCTCTCAATCTAAACAGATTTTGATTCTACAAAAAATGGCAATACGCATAATTTATGGCCTGAGGCATCGACACTCCTGTAGAGGTACTTTTCGCGAATACAATATTTTAACTGTTCCGGCACTTTATATCTCGGAAAGTCTTATGTTCAACTTCAGGAACAAACACTATTCGGCAGAATATGAAAACGGACAAGTATATGAAACTCGTAAGATTTTATATCTTTACCCAGAGGTTGACTTGACATTATATCAAAAAAATATGGAATACATGAGCCTTAAGCTTTTCAACAAACTTCCAAAAGAGATTAAAGAGATTAAGGAATTAAAAAAATTCAAAGCAGCTGTTACTAAATTGCTTATAACTTTAGAACCTTATGCAATTGCAGATTTTTTAGAACAATAAGTCTGTATAGTATGTGCTAACATTTTACGGTGATAGTGTTTCTATATTATTTATTATTTGTTTATATATGTATATATATGTAGTGAAGTGTATATACATATAGTTACTACGACGTTTTTTAATATTGTATTGTTCATGTTTATTTTTTAAATGTAGACAAACCATGTTGAAATAAAGATTATTATTATTATTATTATTATTATTAATTTAATTGGAAATAAAGGTTTATAAATTATCAAATCTTGATGGAACAAACGAGATGCTGCGTAACCCGATATCTCGTATCCGGGCACCGACTTTTGGGCCAGCCAGTATGCTTAGCTAAGTCAGTCAACGAAACTTCTCCCCCGAGTCAGGAGAAATTCAAGTGCTGGGACCAGACTTTGAGTTTTCCAGCCTTCCCTATGTGCGGTTCAACTAGTTCTTTTGCCCGTTCACTGGTTGCCACTCTTTCTAATGTTGTGATTTGACTCAGCAGTGAATTGTTTTTCCATCTTACTCTCCGAAACCTCCATCGCTTTCTTAGTCTTCCAGCTCAGCTGTGGTGATAGTAGGAATAACCCAGTATGATCAATAGTAATCGATCAGTAGTAGTACTTGACGGCATATCAAGATGTCAACCACTGTCTGATTATGAATGGCTTCTATTCAATATACGTGCCTTAACGGAATATTGTTGAAAGTGCCGTTAATGTGGGAAACAGTGTGAAAAATTTGGAGAATCTCTAGTTGTAACATTATGAGCCAAGAAATAAAACGGAACGAGCTGTGAAAATCACGAGTCAATGACAATTCAAGGTAGTATCATTTTCAGAAAGAACAATCGTCATATGGAACAAATCAAGCAGCCACAGCTGAAAATAAGTGATCGACATCGACTAGGTGCTATGGTTGCACAATTTTGTTTTTTGCTTGTCGGCAAATTCTTTTGTTTCAAACTACTAAATGAAGAGATTTCATACAATTTCAAATAACGTTAGTGACTTATTTTGCAACTTAGCTTATCCCAGAGTAATGTATATGTTACTATGAATGTCCGATATTAGTGAATGTTAAGATGCACCAGTGTATGTCGACAATCACCAATATTAATGGTGTAAGTCCAAAATTATTCCAATATTTTTTTTTTTGACATACACCGGTGAATGTTAACATACTCCAAGGCAATTTTGTGTCTTAGATACTGCAATTTACTAATTACGTAAATGTCAACACACGCCAGTGTTTGTTCGAAATTAAGTGAGAAAGTTAGAATGCTATTGTTCTCTATTTTTTCCACGCCGACCACCTGTCGCCGCACCGCTAATAGGACAGAATATCAGAATCCGAAATATGTTTACTGTGCGACAGAAAAGAGGCATCTAAAAGAAATATAGAATTAGCGAAACTTGGACTTCAAGATCAAGGGGAAAAAATGCTTTAAGTATGGCAGGCAAATTTTCCTCCTGCAAAATGTGGAGAGACTGTAAGGTTGCGTGTTCCTGATGTCGACAGAGGTAGTACAGATTCCAGAAATATCCTTACATGTTTTACAAATGTGGATGGTGACTATTATCAATTGGCTACAAAACATGGGACGTTATCACAGATGTATACCAGAAATCAGTTTTCCATCTGTAAGGAAAATTTTATCAATATATCCGAAACTTCTTCTACAAAAATATTAATGCGTGAAATTGTTGCTTTTGAATCAAGATTTGGAGGACAAGGATATAAGCGTTGCAATTGTGCACAAAAATGCAACACCAAAAAGTGTAACTGTAAAGTTCGTGGAGTTATTTGTAATACTTAATGCCATAACAGTTTGTCATGTACTAATAAATATTCTTTTCTCTATTCTTATAGCGAAAAATGCTGTAATACCTTATTACCTATAAGTAGGTACGTTGTAACGAATGAATATTTTTTGAATTCTATAACCAATAAGGCAATAAATAGCATTAATAATAAGTGTACGTTATTGTTCACCTTACTTGGCAGGTAATGCTATTTGTATTTCTGATTTAAGATTTTGATTAATAAACAAATTCTATTTGTTTTATTCATTATAGTTCTATGATTCTATTTATTGTAACAATTTGTGAGTTCATTCTAAATCAGACCCGAACTTCTGTTTTGCCGATATCTTTGCTAAATTTTCATAATTTAACTCATCATGAAGATAATGAAGATTAACCAAGTCGTCGTGGTGTATGATAACATTCACTGGTGAACGACCGAAAACATAAAGAACAGAATAAATAACAAACAATCACCAGCTTGGTGGTTGTTAACATACACCAGTGTATCTTAAGATACACTCCGCTTCGGACATTCACAGTAACATATATATTCTCTCCCAACATTTCGATGGCTCACAACTTACTCCACGAAAATTGGATTCCCTCCCGTGTAGTGAAAATATAAATATGAAAGAAAATACTGTGGCCTATAAAATGGAGTATCTAAAGATTTCTATTCATGCAAAAATGACTTACCATCCAGAAAGAACTTCCCAAATACACCAATTCACGCTAGTCAGCTTACCTAGAACAAAATAAATATCAATGTCTTAGTTGATTGGTCGCAATTTTAGTTACTATTCTGCTTATTATGAAATTTCCAGCATCTGGAAGAAGTTGAGATATTTCATTGGAATTTTCACCAAAGACACGTATGTATTTTTGGAATAAATTTAATCGAATATATCAATATCCTTTCTCGATGTTCGAAATATCATGTAAAGTAGTCTATTTAAGAATGAAATTAGTAATAATGAATAATCTAGTGTGAGATTTTATTCAGAATTTGAATCAGTTGACATTTTTTATCTGCTCCTGAACTTAGCTTCAAGCTAGAAAATGCTATTGGATTAAAACGGAAATGACGATTCTGATCAGAAACGTTGATACAGAAATAAGCCTTTTGTCAAAGGTAATTAGTGAGGAAGAATAGATAGATAGAAAGAGTGAAATTATTAATGCGCTTGATCATGAAAGGCCGAAAAACCAATTTTTAACATTTATCATTATCAATATCAATAACTTTGGGGATATGCAATCTCATAATTTCTGATTCTCGAAACCTATTCACAAACGTAGAAAATCATTCTGCAGAAGCTTAGAACTTATTGTAACGAGAGAAAAATTCGAGGACCTGATACACTCCATATTCTTTATCTCATTTCCAACATAGTATCGCTACTCGTTTAGATAAGTGATGAACGATTCCACATCAACGCGAAGGCCTGATATCATCAAGAATCTTCGAGGATAGAATGTATCAGCTTATGAAAGTATTCCTACTTTAATTCCAGCAATCCAGCAGCCCTTTGAATATTACAGATACATGAACTACGTCACTATAAATAAGAAATATTCACCATCAATCAAAATGTTCCTGTTTGAATACTATTTGGCGATAATAATGCAAACAAGTGGCTACCCTCAGCTGAACATAAATTGGAATTTAATAAATTGCTTTTTAGCTTACACATTTCAATTCCTTCTGAAATCCCTAGATATTTTTCCGTACCTACTGTGTCTTAAAAGTGACAATTTTATTGAGAAATTGTGTGACATGTATTCACGTTCGGCTAATGCTGATTATCTACCATTATTTTCTTATATGATATGGGCAAAATGTTCTTCATACCGAGTTAGGATGTTCCTCTTGGTTTGACCTACATAGTAGTTTGAACACGACTCACGATCGATTTTTTAACTCACGAACTTCCCGAAGTCCTAAACTTCATCAAAGCTTGTTGTTGTTGTGTTTAGAAAATAAATTTTGGAATTTATTGTTTACTAAAGATGATACGTGATACTTTCAAATTTTGTTGAAGTATTCAAAGGTAATGTCTCTAATTATACTAGTTGGTTGCGTTCCAATTTCCTTTTTTGTTCAGAACTTGAATTATTGATCAAAGATTTGTCGAAATCATTGTTCATCGCTATTTGCTGAAGTGTCCCAACTCCGTTGTTGTAATTTTGCTAGCTCAATGCTACGCTTAATAATCGATGAACAAGACTATTGAATGGAGCTATTCCAAATTTCAATGGTGTAGCTGAATCCGTCGTGTACCTATTTATTTGAGTGTGTTTTCTGTATATATACACAGAAAAATATTCAGGTAATTCAGAACGAATGGAAATGTATAAGCAATTCATTATATTCCGATTTATCTGCAGCTGAGATTTGTTTACACTATTATCCCCGATTAGTATTTACTATTTATTTTGTCATATTAAATCCTTGTATGATTGTATTCAAAGATTAATAAGCACCAAGCTGATTATGAAAATAAACCTAGCCCGTATATTTTCCTCTATCTGTAGTGACTTTGTTATAACTCTAGTTTTGTATGATTCATATTAGAAGCTTAGGTATATACATACACACATTTCTAGACGCGCGTCAACTGTCGAGGCCTACTCCCCTCATAAATCAGCTGAGAATAAACAAGATGGTGCACAATATAACTGGAAACACAAAGGAGGAACGTCGTAACTTCTGATTTAAGATTTCTGCTGAACGGATTAAACTAAGCCGCCTTCGCAGTTTCATTCTTAGCACATACAGCCGCCCAGACGTACAATCCAGTATCGGGCGTGATGGTCCATTGTAACGCCATGGAGTTCACTTAAAAGGGACGCAACTAAAAAAATGGGACACTTAGATTGTTTGCGGATTCGAAACGGAATAATCTATCTGCGGAAGGGCAAACCATCGCGATACATAGTTTCGTTCCAAAAGGCATAATCATATTTTTCTGATTGATGCAAAGTGACAGAACGAAACGAATGGAATGATATCTCCTTCATTGCTATCAAGAAATAGAATCGTTGCATCATCCAGTGAGATCAGAGTTATTGAGTAAAACTAAAGTGTTATCACTATTCACCTATAAACAATAACGTTTTCTGCTAATCATCACAGTTGTTGAATATAATTAGTTATTACGTGATGAAAAGCTATTGTCAACTTGAATAAGATAACTCATCTCTGGATACAGTCTTCATAGTCATTTGCGGACAATCAGAATATTCCCCATGTTATGTCGTCTTGCGGGTCATCCTTGTTCACGAAAACGTGAAATATTATTGTCATGATCTCTCAAATTTCTATGAATGTCGAGAAATACTTGTCGTCCAGGTATTCTTCTATTTGGAAATCTTCTTCGATATTTTCGCTCAGCCGCAAGTGCATTTCCATTACAATACTCATTCAAAAATGCATGTTTGCAAGTGCTTTGTTAATTGTGGCATTTTGTAGAAAAAAAAATACATTTACAGAATAGTTGTTGAGTGAGCCGTGCGGAACGTGTATCGCCAAATGTCAAAGAATCTAACGCGCAATAAATTTTTTTCAATAGCTACTATGATTTTAAATTGCAAAGTACTTCTAAGGAACATGATTCGTGTATGTAATCAATTTATAATGAAGAAAATTCGTGGCGGGCAGACAATTTCTTAAATTATTCAATTACCATAAAAAGTTTATCCTCGACAGGAATCGAACCTGCCACCTCTTGATCGGTGGTCAGTGCTCTACCAACTGTTCTCGATAGCTCACTGACCGGCAATCTAGAGGTCGCAGGTTCGAATCACATCGTGTATGAACTTTTTCAAGAATTTGAATAACTTACGAACTTGTCTGCAAATTATTATTTGTGGGATGTAACAATGTTTTTTATTCGATTTTACTCAAAAATTGTACATTTCATCGATACGGAACAGTATCTTTATTTTGTAAAAAGGTCTAAATACTTATGATTCTAGAATAAATTGCCGAAAAATTCAATGTACCTACCCCCAATGTTTTTCATACACTACTGAATTGTTCACTACAATGAGTATAGAATCTATAGTTCTTGTAACAAATTGCATGATTTTAACACAAAGCGTTTCGGAAATATACAGAAAATACCATCTTCGGGAGCCCATTTTAAGAATGCCCTAGATCCCTCATGAGCCATTTGTTGACCCATGGTCATGGAGCTATTTTTCCTATTATTGCCGAAGAATTCAATGTACCTACCCTCAATGTTTTTCATAAACTACTGAATCGTTCACTACAATGAGTATAGAATCTTTAGTTCTTGTAACAAATTGCATGATTTTAACACAAAGCGTTTCGGAAATATACAGAAAATACCATCTTCGGGAGCCCATTTTAAGAATGCCCTAGATCCCTCATGAGCCATTTGTTGACCCACGTTCATGGAGCGATTTTTCCTATTTTAAGTCGTGGAAGCCGCTGGTGGCTAATTATGAGACACCTGTATACGTGTGAAATATACTTATGACCAGAAAAATACGGTTGTCCTTGCAGTTCAATGGGATAATATGATCACATCTGGAAAAATGAAGATGTATGTGAGAAATATCACTCGAAACGGCACCACCGCACCCAAAAAAAGCGTTCTCCAAAATTTCAAATAGATACGACCAATTGGAACGGAGTAATCGCCTAATGGATTACGCACTCACGCACACATACTCACATACGCACACAGAGGCATGTCAAAAATATTCTAGATCGATTTAGGTGTACTCAAAACGGATATATTCCATAAAATATGGAAAACATTTTTGGCCTGAATACGATACTTTCCTTTCACTATATAATATGTGTAGTGAGGGAGGAAAATGAAATGTTCCTCAAGTTTCACTAAAGCCATAGCTTCTTACAATGTACATTGCAAAATCTATTTAAAGAAGTTACGGTGTTGACGAAAGTTAGTCACATTCATTTATCAAATTAGTGGAAATCGAAGTTTTAATTGTATTGTATTCAAGTTTTCAATCACAGTATTTGCGATGCCCACCCCTTTCCCAATCGAATACGTATTTCAGAGTATTCAACCCTAATGCATTTACATAATTCGAAGCATACTTTATATTTGGAGGGCTCAGAATTTCACATGAAACATTCACAATTTTATTTACATGTTGGAGAAGACTTTCTTCAATAATACTGAAATATACAAGCCAGGTTTCTCTTTATATTATTAATATTTCAAAATCCTCGAACATTTCTCTCACCTTCGCTTAAATCTTCCTATGAAATAGTGATCAGATTTAGAGTTTATTATGTACGAAAATGTTCAAATATTAAACTCAAAACATGCATCACCTAAAATAGAAACTCGTGTAAATTATTCAATTGGTGATTATTTGAGTTGCTTCATTTTCAATTCTATTTCAATGTACCGGGATATCAAAAATTATCTTGTTCAAGGGTGGTTATGGGATCTAAAACGTGTGTTGTTATCTTTACGTTTGAAATAATCATGTCACTGTCACACTGACATCATCAATAACCTACAAATTTCATACCGATTTATTTCAGTTGTAAAACAATAATGAACTACAAATTAAAAATTATCTTGGTCAAGGGTAGTTGTGGAATGTAAAACGAAATGTTAACTTTGAACCTTTCACAAGGTCGCAATAGCCACAAACGGGGTCGAAAACTGTTTCAAATAGGTTAATTTTCGATAAGTCGAATGACGTTCACGTGAGGAGCGCGTAGCTCGCGAGTTAGAAAGGTGCAAATCTTCGGAACATAGAACGTCTCTACGAGGACTTTTCGCATGCGGTTTTCGCTCCATGTCGTCAGTTTATGAACGGGGCCAACTAAATAGCATAGTTTCGGGCCCCAAAATGTCGATTAAATAGGAAAATTTAATTAAAATAGAAACAGGTACTCTCAAGTTTCCACTACTCGCGTCTAACGTACGGCGTACCTAAGGGAATTTTCTAGGTACTAAAATATACCCAAAAGCGGTTAAAAGCTAGCGACCTATAGCCGAAAACACTTTATCACAACTGGCGCCGGCCGCACGGGGCATAAAATGGCCCCCAATTAACAAGATCGAGGTGAAAAGTATGAACTCCAACTGACGCGTAGCGAGCTCCTCGAAGCATATGTCAAAATGATTACGTTCGAACCTTCTTATTTCGATAGGCCACATGAAAATCCCGGAGTCCAAAGCGCTAGAGACTTCTGAGTGTTTTGACATTCGTATAAAATTACAAAATTTCTCACTTTTAGAAACTTCAAATTAATTAATTTGACACAAGTTTTGATAACCTAAAGTAAGACATACGTTTTAGATCCCACAACCACCCTTGACCAAGATAATTTTTGATATCTCGGCATATCAGACCCACTGAGGATATCACATAACGCGCATAGTAGTCTACCACTGAGCTTGAAAGCTGGGAAAATTACATACACATACTCCCCTCACTCATTAATGTTGGTTAAGCTGCATTCGAATGGATACTTCCAATTACTCAACCAATTTCATAATGAACTTTTGAATTGAAGCGTTAACTTATAATATTCACATTCAATTTTCGGAGAATTTGTTCGAATAAGTTCTTCCGTTTCTGAAGACAGATGATGTTCACGTGAAATGCACTTAAATGTTTGAGGAGACTTTTCTTGGGGAAATAATGTCGATTTGCCCAATCCTCTACCGCTCCGAATAAATGACCAAGTTGTATCTCAATTGGAGGGCTCCTCTGTTCAAAGTCACCAAAACTACCTGCTAATACACAAATGCATTCCTAGGTGAAGTCATATCGAATCTGTGCTTTAGTGTAGGTTTTCATACGTAGTCGTTCAAATTTTAGTATCGAGTTTATATCGTCAACTTGCGCCTCTGATGCCGTCATAACATCTACATAAACCATCGTCCTGCATGGAAAATTGCACTTCCAGTATCGACATACAGGGATTCCAGGTCTTAGCTTCAAATGCAAAAAATTTCAATCGATTGGAATGAAAAGCTGTTGAATTTTTTTCACTTCAAAGTATTTCCTCTGTAACATCACAAGAGGTGCTGAGCCAATGTGCGTCCTAGCCTCTAAGTGAATTGCTTTTCTTTTATCTAAATAGAAAATGTCCGCAACAAAATTGACTGGCTTTATTCAAGGTAATTGGCCGTAGACAATTCCATTCATATGTGAAATTGTATACTCAAATGACGAAATTCAATCAGAGCAAGAAATAAGTTCAATTGACTCGATACAGCGGTCGAATAGAATCATTGCGTACAGGAAACGACGAGTGTAAGGACTAGATAAGTGGCCTGGCGCATTCTACGGAATGCAGTGTATAGCGCATCCACGTCGAACATTATTCGCCATTGTATTGCTAACATCGCACACGCTCCATTCTATTTCGAAGCAATCAGACTCAGTGGCATAACAGCTTCAGAAATGTACCATTCACATTTGATAGATATTTTTTGTAGCTTATAGGAAGAAGGCGCCTTCTAGTCTTCCATTGTTGCATGCGAATTTTCAATAAATGTTACTTGCAATGCAGAATTTTGTCATCATATATCACTAATCACAGAAAAAAAGTCAATATAAAATAAGTATATCCAAGCAATTACAAAATAATCAGGACATTCACATATAACGGTGTGCAGGGTTCAATTT
Organism: Endomychus coccineus; assembly: GCA_958510875.1. Taxonomy (NCBI): domain Eukaryota; kingdom Metazoa; phylum Arthropoda; class Insecta; order Coleoptera; family Endomychidae; genus Endomychus; species Endomychus coccineus. Next base: position 3,707,961 of record OY294069.1, on the reverse strand, counting down.
CAGTTTTGTTTGAATTGGTGATTAATCCCAATATAAATTGGGATTGGTTATCATCCTATACGGTTGGGATTGATGATTTTCAGACAGGGAGGTCGATTCGGCATCGGGTGTGGGAACGTTGAAGCAGGTATGTCGTATTTATTAATTCCCTGCCATTATGGGCATTTTAATGTATGTTATATGATGCATAAAAAAGGTTCACACCAAAAGTTCTAAAACTTTTTCTTCTCATTCGATTATTATTTGTTCAATTGGACTTAATAATTTATCATGCTAAAACTACATTGCTATGTGAAGCAAGAGAAATTAACAATGATCCAGATACTTTCATGCAACATAGAAGAATATATCACATTCTTTTGAAACAATAGAACATGTCAGTACCTCACAAATGGTGAACCGTAAGGTGTAGGTATAGTGTTAGTTAGTAATATAGCTGACACTAATGAGCATCACAAGTTTGTTTCTAGTATATCATCAACGAGTGTGTAACGGTGAGTATGGGCAATTTCCAAGCATCCCAGATTAACAGATGAACGCTCAGAACGTCATCTTCACTCTATCTTCATGTTTGCTTATTTATCGTAGCTTCATTTGGTTAGAACATATATGTCGTCGAGTTTGAGGAATGAAATTCCACATTCTTGAGAAATATCAAATATGCATCTTACTTAATTTCGTAAGAATGCAATGATAATTATCATATAATCCTCTCTGTATGGAATTCTATAATACTTTACTCATGGAATTTATATTTTTCCTATTCACCAATATTTATTTATCTATAGTGTGGCCATTTATCATGTCACGTTGGTGTTTGATTCAATCATTGATTAGCCAGAACAAATTTGAAAAATAACCTTGATACTGACCCTCTTCATTTCACTAGATACTTATGGTTTTAAACACTGGAAGGGATAAACGCTAGTATTAATCGGAGAAACTTGTACTCAACAACAATCAAATGATAATGATAATAATGAAAGAATGTCTATGATAATTAAAGATTACAAAAAATAATATCATGATTACCTTTATTGCTAATATCATGAAATTACGAATGAGCATAATTCAAGAAAACACCTGGAGGAAACTAAAATTACCTGGAGAATCTAAATTAACTAAGCTAAAGAAATGAAACTAAGATTTTCAGAATTATTTCCCAACCAGGATGAACCTAGGAAATTGAGAAGCTATGAACTGATGAATGTATTATTGACTCAAACTTGGATAAACACCGATTTGAATCAAAATGAAACTCTTATTCAAGCGAAAACACCCTCTTATACCCAAAACACTCTGAACAATCTATTAAAATTAAATGTCAGAGGGCAACGTGATTTTCCAAGAGACTAATTCAAGTTAGAAAATATAGCTGAAAGTTTTTCGCATTTCGATTGATATTTATGATGCGGCCTTTCCTTACAATTAGGGAAGGATCCCTGAATTGTTCAACCATTCATTTTACTTGTAGTGATCCTGCTTTTAATTTTGTACCAACGATTTTACTAGTGAATTTGGAAGAATGGTTAAACCAATAAGCAGTAAGATAGTTTATAATTATTTTCCTCTCTCATGAGTCCTCTCATTCAGAATGTTAACGATGGGGATTTCCAAGCTTATGTCCTTCTCTAAATATCACCAACTGATTCACTTCTTTATCAATCATTCCAACTATAATTAGGACTATTTTTGCAATTTTGATGATTAAATACTACGTTACTTCCCGATGCACGTGTTATATTTCGAATTAATTATGTAACTTAAAAGTGTAAAACTACTATATGAAAATCACAGCGTGTCTGAAAAACACCCTGTACATAAACATCTTCAGATGGTTAACATCAAAATTCGCTATGGCTCAACATTGGGTTTCTGTCCTGTATTGCTTATTGACCTTGACAGGCTTATCATTTCCTTCAGAACAAGAAACTTTTGTGAAGTTATTGAAACCCTGCCAGCTATGGTATTATATTAGCTTCCTTGAAGAGGGTGTGAACTAATTTCTGTTTATCTTCACACGCTAACATTTGTTATTGATACTAAACAGAAAATATCTGGCTACCCCTATATCGTGGGGTGAGTACTACAACTAGGTATCTACCAAATGGTCGAAATTCGGGTAATGCACAAAAAGATAATATTCTATTGTACATACTACAACTAGATAACTACAGGAGGTAATTTAGAAGTTGTGTTGAACAGTGTCAAAAGTAGATAACTCGATTATAAACAGAAAGTGTCTTACTACAAATAGGTAAGTTTACTTATCCACTTGTTGCATATTTTACGGTCGGGAGAAATTACCACAAAAACTAGGTAAGTGCATTATTATTAACCTGATGTACAAGTTGTATCGCCAGTTTTGTGATCAAAGGGGCAAACCTAAACCCAAATTACCATGTTATCGAAAGATTTTTAATGAAAATTTTAATTCAGCATTTCACAAGCCTAAAAAGGACCAATGCCGTGTTTGTGTTCATTATAGTGATGCTTCATTACAGGAGAAAAATACCTTGAAGGATAAATATAAAGAACATTTGAATTTGAAAGATCAAGCACGGTCGGAGAAAATGAAGGAAAAGGAGGAGGCAGAAACATCACAGGGTAAATTTGTGTGTGCTAATTTTGATCTTCAACAAGTTCTTTCAGTACCATCAGACCCCACAAACAATGCACTGTTTTACAAACGCCGCCTCGCAACTTACAATTTCACAATTTATGTTCTTAATCAAAAAGAAGGTTAATGTTATATGTGGAACCAAACTGAAGGTGGAAGAGGAAGTTGCTAGATTACAAGTTCAATTCACTTATTTCTGAAATCTCTTCTCCCTATGGTGAAAAGAATCACATTTTACAGTGACAGATGTGGGGGTCAAAACTTGAATCAGTTTATTGCCACTATGTTCATGATTGCCGTGCAGGAACTGGAAAATATTTCCATGGTTGATATGAAGTTTCTTATTCCAGGTTGCACTCAAATGGAGTGTGACTCTATGCACTCGGCTATCTCCAATGAGCTACGGCGGGTAGGCAAAGCGTCGTGTCCAGAAGACTTGAAACAGATAGCGCGAAGTGTGAAGAAAATGAGACAAGCCATACTAGGTGAGGAATCTTTCAAGAGAAGATATACAAGATTACAATCTCTTCATGGAACAAAACCTCACGAACCGAAAGAAGCATGAAAATTCAGCAGATGTATACTGGCAAAAAATGTGTTGGATGAGGTTTGAACGATCTAAACCTTTTAAAATGCAATTTAAGCAAAATTTTGGCGTGTCCTTGAGAATTTTCAATTTCAAGAAAAGAAATCTTCGTCAGTCATTAGCGCAGCTAAAACTTCGATACACATCCCCAATACCAATCACAATCATGAATCCTGCAGCACTGGGAAAACAGTATGAACAATTTTACTTGAGCTTACCTCACACTGAACATGCTCCCGAAGAGATAGATGATGATGATGGTGAATGACTCCAGAAACACCCTTCTATAATTAATTTACGTTTAATATTTTATTATTATGGGCTTCTACTATGAATGCTTCCTTTTCTTCTCACGAAATATAAGGTTTCAATAATCAGATGTGCTTAAAATTAATAAACAGTAATGAGAACCATAAATCTTTACTTTTAGCTATCTAACTTCACCAAACCTTATTCGCTGTGCTACAACTAGGTAACTGAGTTTTTTTCAAAAATTTTCATTTTTCCATAAATACTGTTTTATTCACTAACTTGATTCTAGTCGGAATTGAAAACAAATTCGTTCAAATATTTAATAGTGTGTAAATTTTCTCAAACAGAAATCATAATAATTCATCACAAGAAAATAAAATGTTGGGAAAATATTAATTTGCGTTTTTCTCGAAATCACTTATTTGCAGTTACCTACTTTTAGTTCTCAACCCACGATATGTTCTTGTTTGTCACTTTGCTTTGAGATATAATATTCTAATTATGATTTTGATATTTCAATATTGGGAATAACCTGGACTAAACCCTTATTACAATTATACATTCGTGAATATAAAATGGAGGGTCATATTTTTGTTCATCGGAACGGAAATGCGCATGTTTTGTAGTACATTCAACTCAGTTAGAGTGAAATATCTCCCATAATGGTGAAAATGAATGATACTATTATTTCTCTCAACTTAGAATTATACAATTCATGTAAACTATTTTCGGAACTACAGATAAACATTGAGGTTAATGAATTACCGAGTTAAGGTTACGATTTCACCCAAATATACGTTCAACTTGTGGTCCCGTTGTATTGGTATGCTTTTTGGATTCGTGTAGGATATCCGAGATAATAAAAATATACTGAAAAGTGTAATAAATATCAAGAGCTGAATGCAACGGAAGATACGGTTATACATTTCGCCATTGTTATTCCAGACATACCTGGGCTACGAAACCCACGCTACGTGGACGCAGCTATTATATACCATGTTATGATGCGATTTTTTCCGTCAAATTTTCCAGCGATAAATTTGCCGGAATGGAAAGTAAAAAGCCTGTTAGAATGTCGTATTCACGTTGAATAAATATTAAAATTATTGCGTGCATCACAAGAAAAATTCAAGTGGTTGATACGTTAAAAAGAAGTCAGTTAGTTTCAATTTAAAAAGCAGAAAGTATGCCTGAAAATTGTTGAAATTGCCATGGAACATTACAAGGTACATTTCTGCATTATTTTGAAACATGAGAGAGATATTGGTGACTCGCTTGGTAAATATATTCATCTATGTTAAATATTTCTTATTCCGAATTTCGTTGGTAGTTCTCTTATTTTCCGCCCATCAATATTTCGTTTTCTGGATTCGCCTAATTATAATCTTGCTACGATTTTGTACCCTCGATGAATCTCTATATTCTAAATCATAGGAGAATAGTCAGAAAAAAAGGAGCACAAGAACGTTTATGAACTTACAGAATACATAGGAGAGATTCATACAGAGCTCAACAGTATTTAGAAAATCAATATTTGGAAAATCGAAAACTACTGTGGTATAAAATCTTTTCTCCAATATTTGTAGTTTTTGGGTTACTTGTGATTATATCATTGAGGAGGTAATGGAAGGAGATATTTAATCTGGGGCCCATGAGAAAAATAAAGGGATGATTATTTGAGAGAAACGAAAAGGATGTTCGAGTTCGTCAAAAGATGGAACTCAAAAATTCCCAATGAGAACTTAAGTATATATTTTTTATAACCTTCGAAATAAACTCATGAAAGAGTAAAAACCAAATCTGTGAGTTTCAGTTTTGCTGCCATATTTCCTGATATACCAAAGACAACTCATATTGTTAGCAGACAAATATCGTGAATTCAGACTCTTGTGAAAAATTGCGCTTGAACTATACCATATGAAAGTTTAGTTTATCGAGATCCCCATCTTCGTCAGGGTAATTACGTACTAATAGACAGAATCCATCATGTTTGCCGAGGAGATGCAACTTCTTGCAAGTCTAAGATAAGTCTGAATTGCGGGGCAAAGTTGAAGTGTTAACAACCTGACCGATATATTGCCGATTTAGTAGACAAGTGAGGGTCTGGAATAGGATGCCATTGCACACGCTCAACGAAACCACGATTCGTTCCACGTACGAATATATAAAGTTCCTTAGTTTATTTGGTTTGTTTGCATGGCGTAACATATTGCATGCTTAGTCGCTGGTGTGCAACGAGAAATTTCACAATAAATAAGAGATGTGGTAGTTTCCTGCATCCTGGAGAAATCTACGATTTTCCAGGCGAGATGCAATACCCCAGATATCGTACACGTTCGTATATGAGACGTCGTGTAGTTCTGCATCTGAGTTGTTACTTGATATCGTTCGAATATGCGATTTGACATTATCCAATCTGTTGAAAGTGAGATACTATTACCGTGATAACGATTGAAGCTTTTATGATGCAATACAGTTATTTAATATTTCCACGATCATGCAAAAAACAAAACTTTATTGAACCATATTTATTGCAAAAAACTGCTTCTTTATGGCACTAGTGCATCAACATTTTCATTACACTAGCACAATAAAAGTTTTATTGCACTTATAAATATTTTTGTGTTACTTTTAGCAGCTAGAGTTAGACAAATAATGTCTTCCTGGGATGACTTCATGATCAAGACTTATCTGCTTTATTCTAATTCATCTACCCGCATGAGGCAAACTGTTTGTATTATGACCACACCTCGCGTCCACGTTACCTGAACTAGTAAGCGCCAGTTTTTCGCAAGCGAGAAGCCGACTCGCGAAATCGTTTCCTCGCGTGCACTCTGTACGTAGTCTAATTTTGATAAAGCAACTGCAGTTGCAATTACAGAATATAAAGTTTCAAAATGAGTAATATTATTGGAAAAATAGATGATAGTGATGATGAAGAATGCTGCCACTTCTTTTGGGGGCGGGGAAAAAGCAGCCACCCCCTAAATTTAGGGTTTTCGAGGTTTATTTCATATCATGATGAGGCTTTTCTCATTAAACCGATCAACATTTTTCGTTTATGAGCTTCTATAATAAAAAGCAGCCACGGATCGAGAGGGAAAACTCGAAGCGGGACACTCTCAAGTGTATTATTAAAGAAGGATCTTATTCTTCAGAAGATTAAAAGAAAAAAGTGAACATAAATCATAGTTCTAAGCTGCTTTCTGAGAAAGATACAGTTCTCAGAAAAGTGAACCCTGAATACGTATTTTTGTAAATGTCTTCGAAACGGTTCAAGACTGAATGATAAAATTCCAAATGATAGATAGGTATACGATTCCTCAACTATGTCTGCAAATACATTTGATTCATACCAAGAACCTCTAGAACTAGGGTGAGAAAAATATCCAAAATTTTTCGTACGTAATTTTTTCATAAATTTGCAGTAGAAAGCTCAAAATCTGAACTTTCCTTGGCAAAAAAGGTAGCCTATATTTAATTCTATTCACATTTGACATAATTTGCTAATTATCTGACTTTAAACTTAAGATGACGTTAAAACATTGATTCAATTTTGTTAGGATCACGATATTTCTGATATAATTTGATTCTTTATGACTCTCCGACTGAATTTACGGAAGAAAAGTACTTCTCGTGATTTGCTGTAGAGCTTGACGTGCTGCAAAATTTGATGAAATTTTCAGACCTCTTTTTAACGCGTACAGAGAGATCTACAGCAAATCACACGGAGTACCATTTTTCTTGGGTACATTTGGTCAGAAAGTCATATTACATAATCAATTTATTGAAAGATTGGAATCATCGATGACGAAAACGTATGCCCCCTCTCTGTATGACATACCTATGATGAAAATTCAATTTTATTAATGCTTCACAAAAACAGCATGCGTCAAAATTTGGCAGTACTTTGGATTTTATATAGAAAAATTATCGAGTTCCTGAAAAAAAATTGATTCAGTATTTTGGCGTCATCCTCAGTATCCTCAGTTTGAAGTCAGATAATTTTCAAGGCGATTTCACTCAAAAATGGTACGTCCAATAGGAACAAAACTGGTTTTTAATGCAAAATTATGAAAATCACGTATAATTTTTTTTTTTACATTCAAGATACAACTTCATATTTGGTTCAGGAATTGTATTCCAGAATTTGAATTGAATAATTTTATCTTCAACCATTTCGAAGATATTTACAAAAAACGATCTCCAGGGTTCACCTTCAAATGGTTGTAGCTCCCTTAGCCAACATTTTTCTACCCTTGTTTATATCATGAACTCTTTTCTCTAAATCAAATCAAAAATCAAAAACCTGTGAACCACATGAGCTGCGCAAACGGAAGTGGTCTGGAGTTCTCTCAGTCTGTCATCTGGATTATCAGTGTGTCCGTGGCTTGGGACCTAATAGTAGGTGCTATCGTGTCCTGCTTCAGTTGCACCATGGGGCAGCTTGAAACAACCCAATTCCAGACTAGAAGATCAGCCTCACCGACCTACTGGTTCCCGCAGCCACAGTTGTGATGTGGAATGGAGGCTCTCCTATTGACTCTCGTTATGCTCACGTGAGCCGGTCATTGAGTCTGAAAGGGACAACTTGATGCGTAGTATATCATCAGAGATATCACTAGGCATATCATTAGACCCATGTGCTTGCCAAGTCTCCGCCTATTCCTTCCAGATTCCCAGGTGCAAAGTGCAGTTCAGTATAGGAGATAACTTCAAGATACCTGAATGAACATTCGGGATATCAATTCTTCTCTAACATGTACCTCTGGTAGGGATCCTAGTTCCCATTTTCTCGAGATTAATAACTAAAGAAAAGTTTTGGAAATATTCATAACGTGAAAGTTCAAGCACAGAGTTCCTCCTGTGAGCACATAGCTGGAACTCAATAGAACTCTTGTTCTCACCCTTCTCAGCCAATTATAGTTATTTGTTAATCTGTACCGCTATTTTGAGTGTAGTTGGAAGTCCATTCAAGTGATGTAATACCAGATAAGTAGAATATAAGGGAATCATATACTATGCGGATTCTATGTAACAAAATGGATATGATAATACTTATTATCAATGATTCCAACAATATGTATTCAAAAATGTCTGTTCACGTGACTAACGACGATAATTCAAAAGAATAATAAGCAGGAAAGCAGTTCGTGGCACGCTCAAAGTACGTTTTAATGCGATGTGAATATCCTAAGTAGAAAGACAGGAAATATAAATGCGAAAATAATTTCCGCCGAGTATTAAAAGGTCTTAAGCTATAGATGACTATCTTTATTAAAACTTTATTTCGCAGTTGACATGGGCTTCCGAAGAAATTGTTTCTGAGATCGTACGCTCATGGCAAGACAAATTATGAAATAATGCCATTGTCTACGGGAATTAAAATGACAAAACGTGCTCGCGCTTCAGTTTGAAAGGTTACAAGCTTCCAAGATTGATTTCTTTCTGCAGTCCTTCACTGATTTATTGTTTTGAATATCATTCGACTGGTGATTAATGTCAATTCCATCGAAAGAGTATCGGTTAATTGGAAATGCTGAAAGGATGAAAGGTAGTATTTGAAGGAAATCCTGAGGAAATTTTCTCTCACGATTATGAATAATCCTTTACTTCGATTTTATCGCTCCGTATTTCATATTACAAGCTCGACAGTTGGAGTAAAAATTAATTATTGAAACATGATAACAAGAAACACCTTAAGGTTCAATGAATCATATCAAAGGGAGCTCCGAAGTTGCATTTTCGATTGCTTCATATTGAAAAGAAAAATGTCAGATATCATTATAGCGTTTAACAAAGCATCAACCGGTCCATCAGATTGAGCATCTAGTCATCTGAATGAAACGTCAAACTCTTTCTGGTTGTATATGCATCTGATAATAACAATAAATATGAATCATCAACCAAATTATTTAACAATTTATCATATTTTCAATATGAATATATTGAAGCAGCTATTGCACTCCGATATTCAAGTTTCTGCAGATGACAGCAGTCTTTGGTATATTTGTGTCGTACAGATTTAATTCTCTCGAACATATACATCATCACTTCGTTCCGTATTTTCTTGATAGTATCTTCATTTCATATTGACTGGAAAATTCAATTTCACGTCATAAATTTGCCGGAAGGTGAAACATTACATCACTAGACCGGAAAGTGTTACCCAGCAACACTTTCCAGACTCCTGTCATCTATTATAAGGAATGTTACGAATTTTCATAATTTTAAAACAATATTTCTTTAGCGCTTTTATATAAAATTTCTCCCTCGTTTATGTAGCTCGAACATTGAGCAGTGTCAATTTCATTGACAGAGAGAATGTGTAGTATGTGAATGTGCAGTATTCTATTCAAAAGCGATTTGATGAAAGTTTGACGCATTGCTTATCACCCTTTGTTCAAGATGACCCTCGTTCTCAACTTTAACCTAGTAAACTGTTGATTTGGAATGTCCCCAAAGAAAAAATGCGAGGGAGTTCTTTCCTTTTTTTGGAATTGGTTGGACACTACTAGCTGTCTTCAAGCCGGAAGGAAATGCAGCTAGTTTGTATGGAAAATTGAACAGCTTGCAGTAACCTGGTGTTAATTCTGTTCCGGCCTCCAGACATTATTTTCCGTTTTGAAACGACAGCCTAGAACAGATTTTACTGAACGATGGTTCATCAGATGACGGAGATTTGTTGGTATAGGGTATGTAGGTTTCCATTACTAGCCTGATAATATCCGAGATCCTTTTCTCGCATTGGGTTAGGCCATCAGATTCAAAACATAAGCTTCTCCAAGGAAAATCCGTGAAACAATACGAAGATCATCCCAGTTGGTAGAGTTGAATTGTGCGTGAGGTATTGGATTGGTTCGTCATATGATATAGGGTCAGATAGTAATGATGTCTGAATGGTCAGAGTTTTCTCAATGGTGTACCAACTTTCAGTTCATAGGGATCTGGATTGTTAGTGTTGGTTCACTAATTGGTTGAGACCATAGGTAATGGCGAAATCCTCAGCTTGTCGTTCTGGGTCGTCCGTCTTGTTTGAATACTTGAGCCGAACGGAGTGTGGTTCATTTGGTGATAAATAAAGACAACATAGGAACTTTATCTGCTTGTGATTATCATCAAGCTCAAACCACATTACATCGAATTCTTATGACATTTCTGAAATAGATACAAATAATTCCTTTGAATCTGAAATGAGTGTAGAGTTCGTCGTCAAGGCAGAGCATATAGGTTTGGTTGGTGAATGGAATGACCTGCGTCTCGGTTAAGGCTGTTTTTTACTAAGACCTCGATATTGAACTCGCTTGACCACCCGTCGCCCGGATATCCGAATGGCCAGTATTTTCTTGAAAAACCTGCAATGATCAAAATGCTAGTTGGGGTAACGAAACATGTAAATGGGTAGGATGGTGAGACCGAAAGTATTGACCAAACACTGAAATATGGGGCTGCCCACTCTAGAGCATCCTCATCGATGTGGTGATGTTCCACCAAGCGCTGAGGAGAACATCTACCAACAGTGGTTATCGTTTGAGTCGCCTTTTACGACAGGCAGTATCTACCATGGAGAAATCCTCAGTCCGCCACCATAGGGATTATGTTTCATTCTCCAATGCGTCAGCTTTTCCACTCCTACACACATATTCAGGGCTCTCTTGATATATTCCGCACCTCTGTCTCTCGGATTGAACGCCTCAATCATTGAATGTAATTGTATTTTCATGTATATTGTAATGTTATGTAATATTCCGTTTTTGAATCTTGCTGTGTTTTTCTTGAAGTCTGAATTGTCAATGTTTGAGTATATAATTAATTACTTTGGATGGTTTTGGTACTTACTTGTTGAAAATTCATATCTATAGTTTTGATAAGAAATACATGTGTAATAAATTTTATCAAACTTTGTTTTTATTAAACAAAACGTGACATGTTTCACTCCACATAAAGATGATAAAGCCACCGTGTGGTTAAACATGTCACGTTTTGTTTAATAAAAATGAAGTTTGGGAAAATTTATTACAAGCGTATTTTTATTAAAACTATATATTCAATTACACAATTAGTGGATATATCAAAATTGAGAGAGACTCCAGTATGAAACCATAACAGAGTATGGTAAATATTAGAGTTATGCTATGATGATTCCGAAACATCCGTAGTTAATTCCGACACATGTGAAATATTCATATCTTGATATGAATACATATCTTGAATCTTCCAGAGTAAATATAGCCGTATTTCATTCCTTTGGAATATTATTCACCAAATGTGACGCGAAGAGAAGCGGCGTTACTACGGCTTCGTATTTTGATGATGTCGGTTCGTTTGACTTTGAACAACGTTACTTATCGCCAAACTAGCGTGACCAGAGCTCATTTACCAGGAAATCTTTATCCGAACTTGAGCACATACGTACTGGGTCACGTTCATTTTGTGGTTTAATTTTGTATAAACGCGGATCGAAGATGAAATGCATCTTTTATGTTGGAGCTTACAGACTTCAAATATGCGATAGGGTTTGCAAAGGCGGACCTGAAAGATTCATAATAAAGAACCGACAAAGGCAACTGTTAATCTTTGTTGTTGTCCTCTTTATAGTGGTGGTTATCCTGAGTAAACGGGTTGACACGCCGGTTAACATATTTTCAAGCGAGAATTTCCAGTACCGTTCATTATACCCTTGATCAAACGTCATACTGTTTTATAAAGATTTACAAAGTCTACCACTGTTGTGGAACATACAAATTCTCCTGCTCACTCTATTAAGACTGTTAATAACTATTATAACAGTTATTTCTCCTTTTTATACTTTGACTTTCATGAAATATTATCTAGCTATTTTTCGCGAACTACTCAGATAGTATCCGTAGGAGAAGGCGTCAACTTTCGGATCTTGATGCATAATTTCTCGAAATCATAATCTATGTCATTTGAAATTTTATTTGAATTGGCAGGGATATCTATACTAGGTAAAGTCGGTTACGGGCACTATGTGACTTTCAATATATCGACTGTCTGTCATGTGAATTATACGTGATTATATATAGTTAATAGGCAGTAGCGGTATCTCCCACTCCACACTTTGATAATACATGTGTGCAAGGAAGAGGGAACATCAGTCAACTACAGCAATTTTTCAAATAACCTATTAACCTAGTGTTCTCAGAAATATAGAAAAATTCATAAACTAACTCCTCAAAAGCTAAACAAATCAACCTGCGATGATCTTGTCGCCTGGAGTTTCAAACCTACACCGCTATGGAGGGGCAAAATATATACCCGAGTTCATAAAACCTCGCCCAATGCAGGTTGAAGATTGAATTCGATATACCAAGAGCGCGTAAACATACTAGCTGTGTTGAGAAATATTTTTGATATCTTAAACCTTTAATACCTAAACCTAATACCTACACAGTATACAAATACAATTGTTTTGATTACGTTATGACTTCTACAGGAATCTCCAAACAATATTTACAAGAAAGAATGTATGTCCATAAGTATAGTAGAATGAACAAATGAATTCCAATGCCCTTGCTAAACACTGCTTTGACTATAACCATCAATCCGATTACAAAAATTTAAAAATATTTAGAGCTAGAAACCAATTATTATAAAAGATCTATTCGAGAGATGGTTTACATAAAACTCCAAGTTTGTCAATCATAGAACAGATATTCAGTTAAAAAGTCAGATTTATACTAATTTAATCAATTAAAACCCTTGCAAATTCCTAGATGCGTCTTCATAATGTCAAAAGTATATTTTAGGTGAAATGCTCGCATAGTAATATTTGTAATAAAGTCTGACAACCTTTTTCTACTACCTCATACATCTTCAACATCCGGTTCGGGAGTAGATACTTGAGCGTCATATTATTTGGTTTCAGTTCGATACAGACTGTGTTGACATGAGTTCGTATATTATAAGAAAATTGCTGAGCACCGGATTCTTGATACATATTCATATAATTTCGATTATTCGTGTTTCTGTTCGTTTCGGCGATGTGGACATTATTAATTGAAGTTGGTGCGATAAGGATGCTTTGTGTTGCTACCATTGGTTGTGATAAATCCCGTTTCAGACATAATACGTCTTCTGATGATGGTCGTGAGACCGAAACGTACGTGAAGACCAAAAAAAATGATAAGCGTATGTGTAAATGTGACCTATTTTCCGAAAATTTATATTTAAAATATTAGCTGTTAGTTTCTGTTTGCTGAAATATCATGTATTTTGAAGGTGTGAACATTGAATGAACCTAATTGGACGAAAATAGGTACCTATTGTACGCAAAACTCTCACATTTGTGTGAGTTTCTCAAAGTAAACACTTTCCGAGGGAAATATAGATGGATTTATTTGAGAAAACTAGACTTTCACCAAATGCAGTATATATCCAATACAACGGAAATACTGATGAAGAAATATTGTCTCAGTAATTATCTCTCAAAATAACCTGGAAAAATCTTTGTGTATCGATCACCTCTTACAATTTTCGATAAGACTAAAATAAATAAGTTTCAAATTTACTTCTCGTGCAGAATTACGAGTCGCGTTCTTAATATTGATGCCTTTGTTCTTACTTGTCTCTACGTATCATAAAATACAATGAAATGTCGTGAACAACTTTCCTAACTCTTATATGACTCTCAAGGAAGTATTAAACTGACTGTCAATTCAGGAAAATTGGAAACTGTTCAACTGTAATAGAGCATCATCCACATTCATCGGAGGATATATTTATTTCATAAGCAATGACTGAGTTTCACATGTTGCAGCATTTCGTTGCCGGCAAAGTTCATTTTCTGATTATATTGAAAAGTGAAAAGGAGGTATTCGCGAATAGACAACTGCCAGCTGAAATCTTAATATGGTTTTCATTTCATAAATAAATTGTTGTAGCGATACTTGCATCAACAAATGTAAACCAAACTTATCAGACAGTTACCAATAACTAATTTCATTGTCTCAAGTCAATCACTTCAACTTGAAAGTCCAAAGAAAACTTCTTCACTCCGTAACTTTTTTTGGGTACGTTTTTACCTATAGGTAAGTAAGCTCACATCAGCTTATTTTAAATGTATGACCAATCTTCCAGGGACATCATATATAGGAACCAAAAATTCACTAAAGAAATCCAAAAATAAAATAAGAAATGATATTAAAAAAGGAAAAATTAATCACTTCTCAAATACTATAAATAATTCTACTAATAAAATGAAAAGCATGTGGGGAATAGTAAACAGATTCAAATCGGACAGAAAATTAAAGCATCATGTTTCACAAATACAACATCAAGGTAATTTAATAACTGACACAAAAAAGATAGCCAATTTGTTTGGAACATACTTTACTGAGTCGGTGAGTACTACAATCACGCACACAAACAGAATAAAAACTATAAAAACTACAAGTAAAGTAGGTAATTCATTGTTTTTCTTTTCATTTGAACAAAAGGAGATTAACTACATAATAATGTCTTTAAAATATAAGGCATCGTGCGGTCTGGATGATGTTCCCATAGGTATAATTAAACAAGTGGCAGATGAACTCACACCATGCCTAACAGATCTGCTCAATATTTCCGTCACAGAAAGAACATTTCCTTCCACACTTAAAGTAGCAAAAGTTACCCCCATTCATAAGAAAGGAAACAGAGAAGACATATGTAATTATAGACAAATATCTATATTAAGCACTTTTTCAAAAATTTTTGAAAAAGCCGTTCATAACTGAATTATGCAATATCTAGAAAAATATGACTTACTAACGCCATGTCAGTTTGGATTTAGACCGGGATTATCTGATGCCGAGGTCATTGAGCTTACTCAGTATGTATGCTCCGAACTTGAACAAAATAAATATGTTGTGATTGTTCAGTTTGATCTAACACATGCTTTTGACATGTTGAATAGAGAAATTTTGGATGGGAAATTGGATGCTGTCGGTATGAGGGGCTCAATAAAAAAATGGCTAATGTCATTCCTTAGCAGTAGGACATTAGTGGTAAAAGTAGACATAGTTTTTTCCCATACGTTCGACGTAACACTAGGCACTCCACAAGGTAGTATACTTGAACCACTTTTGTTCATATTGTACGTGAATGATCTGCCCTACTTTGTTACGGAAGGGAAATTATTCAGGTATGCCGATGATGTGGGTGCGGTTATCTCGGAATTTACTCCTCAGGAGATGCACGATAAAGCTTTAAAGCTTATGAATGATTCCCAGATTTGGTACGTAGAGAATGGACTTTCATTGAACTGTAAAAAAACTGTATGTATGGAATGCAAGCCACCTTTGCGACCATCTTGCAATTTCGTTTTTGACTTCCAGGGCGAAAACCTGATCTCTGAACAGGAATGTAAATTTTTAGGTACCTTTATTGGCGAGCATATGTCATGGGTTAGGAATATAGATTATATAGTATCCAGACTAAACTCACATTTTTATATGTTATCAAATCTAAAGAACGTTCTCTGTACAGACTGCCTAATGTCTGTTTATTATGGACACATATATTCGATACTGTCTTATCATATCATAGTGTGGGGAAAGTCTAGCGATTCCGAAAGAGCCTTTAAATTACAGAAACGAATTATAAGATTAATTTCCAATCTTGAGTTTCGCAAAACATGCAGACCCACATTGAAAAAACACAATATCTTACCTCTCCCTTCCATATATCTGCTAAAGATCCTTATATTCATTCATGCAAGACATGACCATTTATCGAAGGTGGGTGACAATCATAATTATTCTACACGATACAGAAATAATTCAGCATTACCATGCATTACAAGAATGTCTATTAAAAAAACGCCTTATTATGCGGGTTCACATCTGTATAATATGTTACCAAAATGTCTAACAGCACAAAACACAATTAATTTCAAAAAGCAATTAAAAGACATCATACACAAAAATATTTTTTATTCCATTCAAGAATATGAAACTTATTGTCAGTTAAATAAATAATATCTATTCAATCATTCGACATGTTTATTTATTTACTTATTTATTTATTTATCTATTTATTTGTTCACATTTATTCATTTATGTGTAATGTTCATATTTTATCAATTTGTAAATACAATATTTTCATATTTTAACTCTTTATTATCATTGTGTTAATTAATTAATGAATTTTAATCCTACTTACATGTTTGACTTACCATTAATGTACTTTAATATGTATTTAACAAATGGTCAATAAACTCTATCTATCTCTATCTCTATGTGTATATTGTAGCATACCTGAATATTTTCAACTGCTTATGCAGCTACAATACAATTCTCAAATTGCTCCATTCGCATAATAATTTTGCTTTAGTACAAGAAAAATTTAGATAGAAATCAGGTCAAACAGCTTAATTTGGTTTTAACATCGTGGCCGATTATAATCAAATCTGTGTGCAAACAATGTTTCCCAGCAATGACAACCGGCCGTGACGTGGGTCGCTTAGGGTGAGAGGTCGTTTCGTTCGCCAGGTGAGGTCCTAACTAAGATATAGCGATATCAGATAAGATGATTTATCATGTGCCTGGTAAGTGAAAGAGGTACACGTCAAACATAATCGTAACAAACAACCTGCTTAATGAGGCATTACTATCGACTAGCAACACTTGGAATGGATTCGCGTGTCTGGATGATTATATAGAGTTCTTCTCTCGTTTCTTTCCATGGTCATTGAGCGTTGTCACAATTTTGTTTTATGGTTGATGGATGAAAATCATAAAGAACCGGAAACAATATAATAATGCTTCATGTATCCTAAAATTAGAACCTGAGAACAATCATGAAATTGAATAATAAGGATAAAGCAAGCAGTATTACTTTTTGTGCAGACTAGTTCATGAATAATAACATACAGAGTATAAGAATGGAAGGTGTAACCATTTTCATCATCCCGATGATCAAATGTGTAGAGAAACTTAACCCTTTGCAATCAAATTTGTTGGGTTCTAGAATAATTTCGTTCTGAAATATTGAGTGTATTTCGATCTTGACAGCTTCAACTCTCTTGTCGCATTGAGTCCTTCGTTACTTATTCTAAACTCCTCGACCAAATATCCTATCACAAAGTGAAGGCTGAAAGTTTATTTTGTTTCAGGGTGACAACCTGAGATAATTGTAAATTTGTATTTGGATATTATTTTCCAGAATTTAAGGTCACATAAGAATTTCACAATATATTATCAGTTACATTGGATAACTTTTAATGTATGTGACATTTTGGCGGAAGTGTCAAGCCAATATAACAACATTCTGGAGTATAGCATTATGGTGAAGGTGCCAGGTCCACACAGAAAAATGTATCCTTCATCATAGTTATGATTTTTTTGTCCCCAGCCAGGTTTACAGATCACGAGGCCATCAATACGTACATTGCAGGATTGCATACCTCTCGGCTTGGAATAAGGAAGTGTCTATTTACTCAGTTTAGAATTTTTCCCCGGGTTTCCAAGTTTACCCCTGATATTGTCATCTGTCCACTCCCTTCAACCTTGTTCTATTGCCTCAAAGTTAGTGTTGGAAGAGTGCTTGAAAGTAATGTGGTTCGTTGGTACAGTTTAATAATGTTACCTTAGGCGTTTCCTTGATCCTAGTATGGTCTCGGTCTATGATAATTTATATCACTTTGAGCACTCGAGAAAATTTTTCCGTCAATCTCAATAGAACGTTATGATGTCACGTGGTTAGGAAGACATATTTTGATGATGAATTATGATCTCTTAATATGTCTAAAACACATTTTGTTTCTATAAGTGAAAAAATCGCAGACATTTTGTTGAAACATCATCTAAAAGTTTGAAACCACGAATTAAATTATCTCATATCCTGATCGATGCTAAAGATAACACAAATGGAATTAATAAACCTAGAGTTGATGTGAGAAAATCAGATATAAGTGAATACATTAATATATCCATGTATCTCCATGTTGAGCTCTGTCAGATAATGATGAAATCAGTAACGTCATAAACTTATAATTCCAGGCAGCTGTTTTGCTCTTCTTATAGATCATTTGGACTTGATACAACAGATTCTTCTTTTCCTAAGCATATTTTAGAAACAGCACATACCTTCCCAAAATTAGAAGGAGTCAGTACTGTAACTAGGATTACAAGGATCAACAACGGAGTTCACAGGAACAAATGGCGGAATGGAACCTTGGTTGGATCCCAGGACTTATCCAGAGACTAGCTCCAGGACCATCTAGGTACTTCAGAAGAGATCCACGTCGGATTCAACGATCACGTGTCAAGTCGTCGTCGAGTCAACCCATTTCATCAGAGAAGAATGGAGGAATCAATCAATCGGAAAACGCGAGTCTATTGGACGCAAATTTCAAGAGCAGAAAAATCAGTTTTACGAAAAAGTACATGGAATCATTCCAACGCGCGTTTCCTGCATGGAAAAGAAAAGGAGTATCGAGAATTTAGTTAGTGTGAATTCAAAACGTATCAAATCAGGAACAGAAATTTGGGATTACCTTAGCAGAACTGGAAACAATTTTGTGTATTCATGGATGCAATTATACAGTATGGTGCACCAGAAGCTTTATATCTGGGGCAGCCACGAACTTTTTTTTTTTTTTCACAATGAGGAAGAGGCTCAGGACCATCCAAAACGAACAAATATTTGAGGAACAATCAATGATAAGCAGTAGCATATACTTACACTATCTTTATTAAAAATCCAATTGAAATATCAGAAGAGAACAAAATGGAAGAAGAAGGAGAAGAGGACCAGGTACCACAGCTTCATCTACAAGCAATATATGAACAGATCCACATTCCAGGGAGGAGATGATGAAGACAACGAAATTTGTAATTTGTGTTTTGTTATTGTTGTTGTTTATTTGTTTTTTTTTATTCAGGTATATGTGTTTTTTTGTATAGGTATATGTGTATGTTTTTTTTTTCTTTTTGCGAATCATTTGTTTCCGTCCTGACCCATATGATTCTTTTTAACAAGGGGGTAATGTAACAAGGGTTTATTACAGGTTATTTCCAATATTTGAAAAAACAAAGTCATTCTTAGTAAATTGAAATTTCATGTAAAATTAAAATATCTAACAGTAAAGAACATCCAGGGGTTGCAGATGTTCAATATTGAATGTAGCTTGAGGAAGTTAAGGAATTTCTAAAATAAATACAAGACAATTCACACTCGTTTCAACGAGGGTGGTATGATACCATAGCTAGGTCAAGAAGGTTGTAAAAGTCCACACAAGTTAGTAATAAAGGATATAATAAACCTGTCGAACCAATACCCGATATACGACGAGAAACTAATGGTTTGCTACAAGATAGATATTGATGTTTTCCATCTGGAGATGTTTTATGTACATTCAAATCAGTTAGGGATATTTAGTAAAGGACAGATAGATTCAGAAATCCCCACATTCTGTACCAAAGACCTCAAGAGAGAAATCTTATTGCTTATTGGTTAAACAATTCAGGGATCCGTTTCCGAATTGTAGATTGGTTCTTGAGGAAAAGGACTCATTATAAATACTAGGGATAATGCCTAAAACCTTCAGTTATATTTTCTAGCTTGAATTAGTCTCTTGAGAAATCACGTGACACTTAATTTCAATTAATTTAACTTGATAGTTTCTCCAGAGTGTTTTTGGTAAGAAGGGTGGATTTCGCTAAATCAGAGTTGTTTTAGATTTTTGATTAAAGTTGTTCTCCTCAGTATTTCTTCAAGTTCGAGTTAATAATATATTTAATCATTTCATTCATTTTTGATCCCCTAGGTTCATCCTGGTTGGATATCAATTTATTAATCTTAGTTTAATTTCTCTTTTAGTTGATTTAGATTATCTAGGTATTTTATTTGAGTATAGTTTTTGATCTTAGTTTTTATTCTTATTAGTAATAAAGTTAACCATAATATTCATTTTTATTATCTTTAATTTTCATACATTCTTTTATTATTATCATTATCATTTAATTGTTATATTTTTTTATTATTAAATGTTATTGTTGTTGTTGAGTACGAGTTTATCTGATTGATATTAGCGTTTATCCTTCCTCTCCCCTCCCAGTGTTTTAAAATCTTAAGTGTCTTGTGAAAGAAAAGGGTAAGTATCAAAGATATTTTTCACGTTTGTTCTGGCTAATCAATGATTGGAATCAAACTCCAACGTGTCATGGTTCTCTCAAT
Organism: Endomychus coccineus; assembly: GCA_958510875.1. Taxonomy (NCBI): domain Eukaryota; kingdom Metazoa; phylum Arthropoda; class Insecta; order Coleoptera; family Endomychidae; genus Endomychus; species Endomychus coccineus. The sequence continues at coordinate 3,687,322 of OY294069.1, read as the reverse complement.
TTAATGGCCACACTGTTAATAAATAAATAGATTGAGGAATAAGGAATAATATGAATTCCTTAAGTAAAGTTTTATAGAGATTAATCAAGAGAGTACCATGTTACAGTACTTTGCATTTTCAGTGTAATATAGGTTCAAAATTAAGCAGCCCATAATTAATAGAAATATTTGAAGTTGAATGAAATAACTATGAGCTACTTCAATACATAAATTCAACTATAGTTTCGCTGACACAGTAGCTTCTTCAAACAAATATTACAATATTCCTGTGCAACCAACGTATATCAAAGGGCAAGACCTACATATTAGCTTGTGAACCCCACATTCGCCTACATCGAATATGAACTCGTGTTTTGTGGTCTCACAAGTTCTAATTTTGCCTTCCCCATGACCGTAATATCAATTGAAAGTTCGTGGCTGCTGTTGGTGTTGATTTTATAGCTTCCACTAAGGTGCGGGAAATCTTTGGATCTCCTCCAACTCACCCACAGCTATTTTCGAAGTCATATTTGTCCACCATAGCAAAGATGCGTAGGTATTCAATACTGCATTTTCAGACTGGCTGGTTCCCAAGATTCGTTTAGAATCTAGGATTACTCCGAGATATTCAACTTTCCCCGCCAGCAGGGTGAGAAGACATATTCCCTTTAGTCTCCTCTTTTGGGTAAAAGCTACAATGTTGATTTTGTTGTTCTGAAGTTCAGACTTTATTCTTCTGTACATGTGCTTATCAGGTTGAAACCCTTTGTATTATTCTTCTAGTTGCTGTGTTGGAATTTTTCGTAGACTGTAATGACTAGGTTTCAGCTTACCCAGTTATTTTAAAACCGTTTATTTCCATGTTAAATACCAGGCCTCCTATTCAAACAAAGCTCGTTGGACCTGGACTTTCCACCATGAAAGTTTGAAGTGGCAGATCAACCGTTACATATTTTAATTTCAGTGTTTTGGAGACAACGGAATTATGCCTTCATTACCAATATTATATAGCAGAAGTGGAGAAAAATCGAAGCCGAAATCAGGAGTAAATATTGATGTCAATATAACTGACACATTGGACATATTGATATCATGGTTAGTATAACAGGAGGATTCAAAAGTGAACTGACTGTTCCTCACCAATATTATATTCATCACAATATAGCATGATTTGGGTTTGAACATTTCATTAAGCATTATTCGAGAGAATCGAGTAATTTCTTGCATCATATGATTGTCCAATTTACATTTGTAGTTCATGATAGTAGTTCGAACTAGCTCAACTTGTACATTTGCATCATATCTAACGTAAGCGGTTTTCCTGTATAAGCAGATCTAACTGATAATCCTCGTCCCTTTAGCAAATTTACGTAGGGATTTTCTAGGACTTAACACGACATAATCAGATACATCTGTTCACTCTGGATAACATACTAATATATACATAATATAGAGCTGGGTGTTGGAATGATTGTTGTAAGAAGGAATCATTATCTGTATTTTTTCATACTTCACCTACACTTACCTATACTTTACCTACCTATAATGTTCTTAGAAATATAGGTATTTCTATAGGGTGATCCTTGAATTATATGCCAAATATTGAAAAACTACAACTCAGGACAAATAACGACTAATAATGAGAAACAGTTTAAAAGTTCTTTATTGTAGAAATAATTGTGGAATTCATAATAACAATTGAATGTGCATTGAAAACTATATCATAGCAAGTTCACATCATTCGCCAAAACTGTGTAGAGAGTGGCTGATGATTATATCTGGAGAGAAATCGTGAAACGGGTGCTTTTGCACCAATGCTTACCATGGGGTCGAAACTATGGAGACCGCATTAGTACAACTGATAGATGAAGGATGCCCTAGAAAGCAAAAAATTGGAAGATAAGGAGTGATGAAGAGATACCTACTAATAGTCTGGAATGTGTATAAAATCATCGTCTTGACCTACTCTAAATTGATCGGAGTAATTCTTTCTAGTAGTGAGCTTCCTCATAGCTTGAGTCGATGAAATCCTTCCCACTTGTTACATGAATACAGTAATAACGGTTTCAATACGAATATTGATTGGCTTACTTTTCAATGGCACTTCCACATAACAATTCGAAAGTGAGCATTAGAAATAAATGGCGAATTGAGTTGGAATACTAAGGAGAGTTCGTTTCCGTCCTGGAATTGTAACGATCTTAGAACATCTTATGCAGTTTCCTCGCTGTAGAATGTAGTATTGTGAAAACCTAATTTGAATAAGAACAGTTATTCAAATGTTCAGAATCAATCACTACTTGAATCATAGTAGTCTAAGATCCAGAACAAGATCGACATTCACCTCTGTTTTTGGAATGAATTGTATGTTTTATCAAACACAATGTTATGTGAGAAGGAAAATGGCGAATACGTTGTGCAATGTGCGATTATATCGAGTCAAGGCTACGCTTAATGAAAAATATTGTAACTTTTTTTTTCTACACTTATTTGTTATCTCAAAAAATGCAGTACCAATCGAGAGTCCAAACATATGGAACAAGAAAAAGATGCTATCTATTACCGGGTTGCCAGGTATAAACATGTGAGTTGGTATCATCAAATTGGTCCAAGTCCCATTCGAAATCGAATATTTGGGCAAGTGAGTGGTGGGCAATAGAGAATAGAAGAGCATGCTATGATGTGCTATAGAGGAGTATGCAGACTAATAGCAGCACGAGAGGCAGCTACCAGGAGGAATTAAGTTCAACTCATCTGGCTCCCTGGACACAGTGGAGTTGGAAGGAATGCAGTGGCCGACTCCCTGGCCAGACAAGGGTCCAATTGTCGCTTTATCAAATAACGGGGCGGGGGGGGGGGGTTTGTCTTGCCTTTCTGGGCAAACTGAACAAAGAGCGGTCTGAACTGTAGGTCCTTTCTCTGAACAGAAGGGAAATCATAATCTGCTTCCTGATTTGAACGAATTTTGGCACAGTATTCTTTGATCCTTCATGTAATAAGAGCAATAACTTCAAGCTGTTATTCCTTCTTTGGGAAAAAATATGGTGAAGAAAGACGAAGTCAATATTTCAGTTTTTATATTATCCATAATATGAGACTTCAGATAAATTTACTATCAGTTTTCCTTTTATGAAAATATGAACCAGACCTTTCCAGAGCCATATAACGTTACCCACAACACACATCACTTTGTCATAATTCAGCAGTAATAGTTATATTTGACAAAGGATATACCTAAGATCTTCCATATTCATTTTATAGTCCTATGTACATGGGAGCTGTATAATCTAATTCCATATCAATTTGCTGTATGTAGTTTGAATTGTAGTACCGTCTTACGGAATTATTATGAACATTTTTTCCTGTATTTTTGATTAAGTAACTTAGGTAGTCAAATATTATTTTATTATTCAGCGTGGTATCGCATGTATCAATAAACTTTCATACGATGCATTGAATAGCTTCAATTCGAGTCAATTACCGTTATCGATACAATTGCGGAACCTCATCAACAATAGTCTGGGTCGAAAAAACGGCTTGTGAAATTTTAGAGAGCGCAATAACAACTTTTGGTCAAAGCACTGTCAACAATGGCCATAATCAAACAGCGCCTACTCATTTCTACATTTACTAATAGGTAATTGTTCACCTACATAGACTAGATTCAGTTGAAATAGCCAGTGAAAAACTGTGAAAGCTCTTGTTGAATTGAATCATTGATTATTTCATGTCATTGGTTGTAATTTGATAATAAATTTGTTTTCGATATTTGTAAAAATGTGTCATATACATTGAATATTTTCGCATTTAGGATTTGAGAAGCAGTACTGGACAATAAAAGTTGCAAAATGGATGTTTGTATACAGTGGCATTTCATTTACAACTAAATTTCATACTAATAAAAGTATATACAAATTGGGAACATTCCAATTTCGTTGTCATTGATAATTGAGAATTCACTATAGAAGGTGAGTATCCAGAAATTACATTATTTTTCTCTACACCTTCCGCATGTCAGTATTTGTCCTTTAACTATATACAGTCCATGTATTCACAATGTTATCATCAGTTCTTCATATGACTCCACTGAGATCATATGCACGTTTTTCAAAATAAAGTGTGCTTTGATAAGGAATATATGTTCTAATGAAATGTATCTCCATAATTTGATCAAGTTTTCAGTATATTTTCAATTCTAACTTGCAGTATTGCCTGCACTGTATGTGAGGTGACCAATTGCTCAAATATACCAACAAAAACAACGACAGAAGATGAAGAGTTATACTCAGAAGATGAAGATGATAATATTAGTTATAATTTAGTAGATTCATTTGAAAATAATGATAATCATTGTATATAATTGTTTTTATCATCTGTGAATAAGAAATCATCACTGTGGGTTAAAATTAACATATTAATAGTATAAATTCATTTGCATCTCCTTTACTTTTTACTAACTTCTTTCTCTAAATTATTCCTTCATACTTTTCATATTTTAACCCGAAGAAGGAAATTTTATACGTAGTTAAAGTCATAGAGAAATAGTTTGTTACATGTAAAATTGGTTACATAAAATTAAATAAAGTCAACAAATATTCGAATTTGAATAAGGTTTTTAATTCCATATCATAATAATTAAATAGCATATCAACATAAATACATATCAATTATCAATCATTACTGATTCATTCCTAAGTGAAATAAAGTCAAAATACAATATAATTAAGAGCTAGCCGACAATTAATTTATAAATCATAATAGAATAATAATTAATTGAAATCTTAGGAATAAAAATAAGAAATTGCCACCCAATCGTGGGACTGTGTTATAACAATTTGGTTTCTAAAACGTGGGACGTGTTTTCAATAGTATATTTCTATTATATATCTATTGTTAATCAGTTACTAACATAAGTTCCCTGCGCCCGTTGGTTAGTACTTTGTTGTTGACATGCTTAGTTGTTGAGCCATTCTGATTGTGAAGTGTAGAAATAAGTGTATTTGTATAATTATAGAGAATACATCTTAACTTATCTTACCTTAACTTCATCCCCCGTAGAGTTTTTTGGGTACACTTTTGCATTTGGGTAAGTCATATTAAATGGACTAACTTCCATTCCCAGATATTGTGATCCAATTCATGACCAATCATCTCTTCGAGACACCCTGTATATCCTAATTAGATTGGCAGTGCTGACATAAAATATGAACGGTTCCTGTGACGTGAATTTATTTAATGACGTGCCTAATATGTCAACGCCTTAATTCGATTCATGCATTAGCTGAGTAAATAATTTCCTAATCATGTACGACACGTATGGGACTTTGGTACAACGAAAAGCAATTTCAATGGGGCACAAATGGGCGTCGAGTTCATAGTGTCCCAATTATTTACGTTCTAATTCGTAGATCGAATACGTCGGTAGGCAGAGAGACAAATGTAAATTACGGTACAGATTCGCGCCTATCTGAATGGTTGTCAGAGGCTATTTTGCAGACGTGCTGATTGTACCTTCACGCCTGGACATCATACTTCATTAGTCCATTGTCTGCAGACATGTCGTAGCTCTTGTCGAGGATTTCATTTAATTTTCAATCACAAGAATCAGATGACCGTAATACGTGCTGATTAATCGATGTAACGGACTATAAAATTATATACCGACCGCTCTCTCGTGTACGATTGTCAACAAAATTCGAGAAGAACATCACATCGCCTGTATTCTGAATACGTATTTGCGAATGTTGAAAGTCTTGAAATATCAACTCATTTTCCTTTTTCCCAATCCTGAATTATATTATGATAGTATCCAATCATCTATTTGATATAAAAGAATAAGGAAGGAATGAATATACGAATATACTCATTCATCTCATGTCATGAGAATGATTCTGTCTAATCCAGATCGGCCAACAATATTCATTGGAAATGAAGTTGGGAAGGGAAACAAAGACAAGTAAGTCAAATATAGATGCAATATGGGAAACACAAGCGACCCAAGGGAAAAACCAACCCCATACAGCCCCCCTTTCGCACATCAACACTGTATTAGTGGACACTTTTGTGTTTTATTATGTATAATGTATTTTATTATAGAAAATGTAGAACAATGCAGTGCAGAGAAGTGCGCAAATATGCGCAGTTGTATATATAATATATTTATAAGGATATGAATTTTTTAGTGGAAACTATTCGGTATTGGTAGGTTTACTATAAAATGAATATAATTTGGTGATTTATTTTGATTATTATCAAAATGAGATTATTATTAATGCTTCATTATTAGTTTAAGTGAACTGAGAATACAATTTGATATTGGATAATATTATTATGTAATACTATATCAATCCAGAATTGACAAAATTTGTCATAGAATTGAATTTGAAGATACAATTTTTTCTAGGGGAAAAATGCTCCCAGCAAGCATTAGTAATGATGATTATATCGACAAAAGGTTTGAATAACACAGGATATCCCAGAGTAAATACTCTTAAGAGTGTAGAGCACAGGAAGTGTCAAGAGCAATTCTCTCTCTTCAAAATATGGGATTGGTATAATTACTAGATAGAACGTATTTCTTGTTTGTAGTTATACATATGATCCTTCATAATTTTCCATAAGCTAGAATAAAAGGCTATTTTCATTCTTTGTCTGTTTTTTGTCTTACATAGATTCACTATTGTAATAACGAGCCCTCCTCAGGTTTATTTGGTTTTCTAGAGGTTATCAATTTACCTATTTTATGAAATTCATTCATACGTTTCATTTGACTTGATAAATTAATATGAATATAGTTTGCAGTACGCATACCGATAACCAGGAAGTTACCCAATATCACAAGTTTCTCATAAGCAATATATGTTATACTCTCTCTTCTTTGGCTGAGACAATTACACATTACTTAAGCACTGTGTGACCGTGGGTAATTGCTAAGTAGAAAAACTATCAATCAAAACACTTATAAAATATTCGATAATAATGAAGAATGAAACAATTATAAAAATTAATTGAGTGTTGAGAGATCAACTACAACTAGAGTATTAATTAAGAAATTATGTTAAACTTGGAAAACAATTAAGTAATCTTAATTTCAAATTAACCTTATTACAACCTAAATACGCTTGAAAAACTAATCCTACTCAGCCCGGATGTACCAAGGTAATCAATAAGACTATTATGATTCATTTATTCGAGGAATTCTGAATTTTATGTATTCTGCAATATGACTTGATTCTAAATGAACTTCTACGATAAATAGCACAACGCAAGCTCAACTAGAAAACTTAGTGAGTTTTCTAAAATATGATTCAAGTGATTCGTGGAATAGTCTAAGCAAGATTTGACTCAAGAAGTTATAATATAACTGACTTTAGTGAGTTGGGTTTGATTTTCAATAATATTGGATAACCCCTCCTCATTGACCAATATGTCTGGGGGTAGTAGCATTTACTCATTAAGAGTCTCAGTTTAGTGAGCTGGATATAAGAGAACTATTCTATTTCTGTTGACAGGAACCTTCATTTTTTGACCTCATTTAGACTTACTTGAATAAAGGTATCGATGAAAATGATATGGAAAAAAACGTCTTATGTTATGGTCACGTGAATAAATTGTGGATTCAAAGGGAAAGACCTTTGTATAAGCTATAGCAAGCGATCCACTTGCCGTTTCGGATTAGATCATAAAAATATGTCTTAACTACCAATATACTGTGAAGCACTTCTTTTCACTAGAACTGTTTCTGTAGAATACGTGATTTATGATTTCCTATTGAGGAACCTCTTCGACTTTGTCGATGTTATACAAATCATAATGACCCTTCCTTGACAAGGATTCGGACTCCACACATCTACATCACTGTATCAATTTATGATGAGATAATAAAAGGCAGCAAAGAATATGTTATTTATATTTGCGTTCATGGGTATTCTTAAAAACGAGCTTGGATTTGAGGATTTTGTTTGATACCGCAATGAATTCGAATTGATGGTTAATAAGGCAGCTTTGCTACACTATTGAAGTGTTTTCATGGAGAATGTTCTTATGTCTTTTGTAGTCAATCTAATTTAAAATATATATTAAAATCCTCAGACAGCGCAATTTCTCCTACACCTATACGTCATGTGTATAATATTATTGTACCATTTACAATTAATTTTCTAAATAAACAAATAGAGCGATTACACAATTACGGTTTGGAATACCACGATGCAGGAAACAAAATCACGGTTCGCGTTGTCCATAAATTATTATCTGAAAATGTGCTATGCCCTCAATCGGTAAATAAATGACGTTGTTAAAAATTTATAGAGCAGCGTTATTGAAACGAATTGCTCAGTTCGTACTGTAAATTAAAACGTTTGGGCTTGGCGGATGTAGCCGCAGAATAATCGAAGACATTCGTCATTATTGCGAACACCATTGCACCTTATTGCATCGAAGCTAAATGAAGAAATATTGCTTTATGTCTGCGGACGATATAGAACCCTTTATAAAATATCGGTATCGTTGTTTAATCCTTTTGTTTTCTGACAGTTGTAGCTCTGCACACGAACACGGGCTTTATTGAGCCTGGAACACGTGTTCGATGTTTGTGGTTTCATTTCCACGGACATCATTATTGATTTACTGCCTTTCGATTAGAATTCCAAGTCCGAAATGGTTTATTGGTCGTACATTGAATTAATTTTGTCTAGAACGACATCGGCAGGCTGAACAGTTTCAGCTGAATATCACGGAAAGACTATTCATTGAGCTGGAGGAATCTGATGTTCTTGATATTCCATATGGGTTCACTTCCATCTAATTTTTTCATCACTCGTCATGTACATAAGTTCAAATAGCATGAAAAACGGGGGTTTGTGAATAAGTCTTCGGCAGAATAATGTTTATTCAAATGTATGATACATAGATTCACATTGACATTAGTACGAACAGTATATAAAAACATAAATGCGCTAACGGGAGTTTTGGAATTATATTTGAGGCTGTTACATATTCCGCTAGTTATTTTTGTTATCCAACCCACAAAAATAACACGAGTAACTTAATAATAGCATCAAATTCCATGTGTGTACTTTAATCAATGAAATGCGAAACTCTCAAACACTATAAAAATAAAATTGTAACCGATATCCTAATCATATGTTTTGACTTGTATATTCGAGGTGTCAATATTAATTTTGTATGGGTGGAAGGACGCTCTGAAATCAAAGGAAATTCCTTAGTGAACATTACGGCGAAAAAGCTATGAATTCAGGGACCACCATAGATGTAGTTACAATAAACGACTGTCTCAATCAAACGCTATAGTGGCGACAAATGTAAGGCTGGGTAAACTTTGTACAAACTTCAAGAAACCCATAACGATAGTTGAAAAGTAGAAGGACATAAGCGACAATTTGGTTAAATCACTTTTTTATTGTCAGATTTCTAAGCTATTACATAGCTTTTATCGCGAGCTTTGAGCGCGGCGACCGAATCAAGAAATTCCGTAACGAAAATAATACCTAACACCCCCCACTCCGCCTACCATGTAGCTCGGCCGAGCGTATATGGTACGACTGTACGAAGCTCGCACGGATCGAGACGGGCTGCTCCGAAATCGGACGAATACGTAAGCAGCTGTTTGTGAGAAAGTATATAGGTGTATTATAGGTATCTATCATATCTTTATAATGCCACACTCATCGCATGTGCGCCTCGTGAGTATACATGTAGGTATATATACTGTTGTAGATACTGTTCCAGAAGATGGGGTAGCTATTTACCAAAATAATAATAATGTTACTAATAAAATGACTCCGAATATTGAAATAAATATTGCACAACTTAGCGATGTTAATGTTAGGCGCTCATTTGTTGGAGCTATTTGTGCGTGCTCATGCAAACTTAGAAATGGCCTACACACAGTCATGGTAGCAATTTACATTTCTCCGAATCCAAAATTGGACGAGGTAGAGCATTTTATTCATCGCACTTTACTGGAGTACACTGAAGAAGGGTCGAAAATACTTGCTACAAATGGTAATAAATTTCCACTTATCTTGGCTGGCGATTTCAACATCAACTTCGCTGATAAAAAATCAGAGCGGTTGACATCTTCTCTTTCGGAAAAATTGAATTTGAAAATGAATAATGATCCACAAGGACCCACAACAAAATATGGGATCACCATTGACGCGGTATTTTCCAGATATTTAGAGGATATCAAGTCTCAAACTTATGTTTCTATTCCAGTTACCATAAACCTATAGTTTCAATGATTAAAAGTCCTGAATAACCTTCATGTATTGTAAGATAATAAAAATATTTTAAACGATATTAACTTTTCATTTATTCAATAAAAAAAAAAATTGTTTTCTTATTGGTCACCACGCTCAAAAAGTGTAACTTGAACTAATATGAAAGAAAAAACTTGAATTAAAATATCAAAGAAAAAAAAATGCTGCATAAATTTAAAGAAATAAATAATTATAATTGCATAAGTTGATAAAACATGCTATGCAATAGCTTTACCGCGGCAGTCCCCGAGTGCCACACTTATTTTTATTTCTACATCGGATAAGCCAGTTATCAGGTCTGTATCATAACTTTTGTGGCGCTCGAGTCAACTGCAAATAGAAGAAATACGTGGCTTATTTTTGTCCAATCCGACCAGTTTTCAGGCCATACAAAAATATTGCAGCTTAGACAATTTAGAGGAAATAATAATGATCTGTTGTGCCTTCCTGCTTTTCTTCCCTTTTTACCAATCGGAAAATTAGCCTATTTTACCCTAAGCCAATTTTGCATCATTTGACTATTTAAACTGTCTTACCGCACAGAGGTATACAGCAAAATTGCCACTTATTCTGTTTTGCCTTGCAAAACTCTTCTGTCGATCAAGATAGAGGTGGACATGTCCAGAGTACTCGGAACGCCATTGTGTGTCCATTGATACAGACTCAGTCCTTCAGGACCAAGGTAGTGCCGAAGGCTAGGATTCAGCATGGACCGTTGACTCTTATGATCTCAGGTGGTATGCATGCGTTGCCGAGGTCTTTCAGCCGGAAAAAAGCCAGTGCTAAACATTCTTCAAGGATACGAGAGGCAGTTTCGTGAGACTATTCGCTATAAGCAATCTTGGTCACCAACAATGCCCATCAGGTGTATATGTTCATTAAAATAACAATGTCTTGCAAGGAGTCTCATCACCAGTCTTAAGACTCTTCTGTTCAAAGATTCTTCAAGAATACGAGAGGCAGTTCCGTGAGACTATTTGCTATAAGCAATCTTGGTCGCCAACAATGCCCATCAGGTGTAGATGTTCATTAAAATAACAATGTCTTGCAAGGAGTCTCACCACCAGTCTTAAGACTCTTCTGTTCAAAGAGAAAAGGGTTTTTGAGCGGTTGGGGAAGAACTCCGCGATACGAAAATCCGAAAAAAAATGTTTGGGGTCAATTACAATATTTCCCTCACACCTCATACTTCGTAAAGTGAGGAAAGTGAAACTTATGATAGCTAAGGAACTTTTTTCAGCGAAACTTATATAAAAGTGGTACAACGGGAAGAGATATTTCAGCTCAGTCGGGAAGTTGTTTCAACCTACAAAGGCATATTTGAAACATTGCTGCGAACCCGAGTAATTAGTCTTAGAAATTGCACGTTTCATAATTTCCAGTAATCTGCCAAGAAACGGAAAGAAAATTCGCAGCAAGGCTGGCGGTTATTTAACTCTAAACGGAATCGGGATAATAGGTAAGGGGATACGATTAAAAGATTACAGCTACTAAAATAACGATTTTAATCAACATTTAGTCTACGAGAGAACGCCTAAAATCAAGAACGTACATCTCTTGTCGCGAGTTTATCATGGAGAATGAAATCGCCGACACCGGGTTCGTGTCCCGAAAAGTTACATTATTTGTAGACGGAGCGAGATGGAGAGAGAACGTCGAGCGGCGAAATTTAATTCGAAGCAAGTCATTTTGAGTTTAAACTTTTAGTCTGAAGTAAAATACGGCCCAGTTCAAAACCGTATAAGACTATAGCTAATTGGTCATAGCGTAAACTCAATTAGACTGATTATTCAAGCCAAGTTGCCTTTCTTGAATCTCCCGCCTCTTCCTCACTCACTCGCTCTCAAAGTAATTACACTCGAACGCAACTATCTTGATGGCTACCACCGTCTTTGTTGCGAGAAGTTAATTTTTGATTTTCGAAATTGCGTTGATTTGCTTAACTACCGAAACGATAATAAACTTTGAATCTGTTCCAATTTAGAAATAAATTGGCCGCATAAATCAACGTACATATTTATTACCAGAAACCAGTGACGCAACGACCGAATCAAGACGTTATTATAGCTACACGGAATACAATTCAATAGAATTGCGTTCAGTTCATCATTGGTTGATACATTTTGATCTACAGGATGTTTTCGAGATTCAGGCAATCGACAGGTTGTCGAACTCTTAAAAATAAATAATTCCACCAAAATTATCCTACATGAAAGTTGCACAATAACGAAATTGTCACAACTTGTTTGATGAACACACAACTTCACAATAGTTTTCTACTCGTCACTCATCTCTTTGATAATAACGAAGGAAAAAATATTACAAAGAGTTAGATCCGGAGAGGTTGCAGGCCAAGGGAGCGGTCTTCACCTTCTGGGAATACACCGTATTCAAATGGTCAGGTACCTCTCGTCTAAAATGGAAGAGCTCCATGATGAATACACCACAATATCTGTCTAGCTGCTGTTTCATAATTGCGAACGAATTACACATGCTAATCGCGGTGGACATCGTGTGAGCCAGCGGTAAAATGTTGGGGAGGAGGAGATATTCGAATTTTCTCGAAGGTTTGGAAGGAAAGACCTCATTAGGGAAGGAGTTACACAAATTCGCCGTTCGACAGAAAAATTTCTGGTAGAAAGAAGTGCGCGGTAGGTCTCGCGCTCGACCAAGGAGGGGTGACTATCATGACTAGCATATCTGAAATCTTCCGTGATGGAATAACAGACGAGATTCCTGATGAACACCGACCATGGAGATATCTATAGGAAAGGGATAGATCGCCGACCTTTTTACAATGTTCTAGAGACTTCAATGAATTCATAATGGTGCTGTTAGTTATGATCCCTATCATGGATATTGAAGAATTCATGAAATAGTTGTATCTGACATGATGCAACCTTGAGTTTTGGTTGCATTACGGAACTATTCCAGAATAGTTCATTATTTGCTTCAACATGTCTGTGACTCGCTGCAAAGGCTTCATTGGATGATATAGGGCTCGAGATCAGGAAGTGGTTTGAAATGTACCATCATCCGCGAGGCTGGGGACGGGATAAGTGGTCACTTCCAACAGATCGTTGACATGGAGCAGCAACAAAGTTGGTGCCAAGACAGATCCCTGTGTTAGACCAGCGTTAATAGTCACCACATAGAGTGATGCATCTGAGAGAAGACTTGATAATTAGCGACAGAGTTGAGGCGGCTAACTACATGACGGAAGTTTCCAAAGAAAGCTTTGGTGGGTGCCAGACCCACTTGTCAATTGTGTTGAAGATATCCAATGCTACAGCTAGAGATTCCCCATATTTTCCTATAGATTCCTGCCATACATGTGCACCATAGGCAAGCAGATCTTCTGTTGTTCACTGCTGACGAAAACCATAGAGCAGTCATTCACGATTTTGGAGCTCTCTAGATATTGGATGAGTTCGATATTGGTTGCTTCCTTCATTACTCCAAAGATCACAGGTAATAGTGCGGAGTCTATTACTATTAGAAAAGTATCTTCTTCTTCCATTTTGGGATTGGTTGGTGTTAAGATGCGACAGCAGTGATCGCACCTTAAAGTGATTGGATGCGAAATGTTTAGATGCGACAGCATTGATCGCACCTTGAAATGATTGAATATTCTTCCCAACACTTGTAATAAAACACGACTTGATTATATTTGCTTGTATTTAGTAATAGTAATGGTGAAATATAAAAGCGAGTGACAAATTCAATAGTTGGAAATATACTACCAATTACAGCCTGATAGAAATTCTAAACTAAACAGTTATCCCTACTACACTCCTCATGGGGTTGTTTGTCATTCGGTATAATATTTAGAGGTAGAAGTTCATTCTATGTCTTATTGGAAAATTCCGCTTAATCGTTTATTGCTATGCAACCTTTCTGCGAATTCTTACTTTGTGTTTACGACAGGAAAGTCCAGTATCACTTTGTTCCAAAATACCTATTATAAACGGATTAAGCTCATTTCGGTTCACTTAAATAATTACGATACCTAATATAATACAGGAATATTTACAATTGAGTTTTATGGATCTTTCAAAGGATGTCTTTGGTTTGGAACAAACATACTCCCCCCCTTGAAAGATCTGTGGGTTTACTACCCATGAGCTGGTAGTGCAATGGAGTTCCACGAAGGTCAATAGGTCATGGATATACATTCATATGGACATTATATCATAATACAAATATATACATTTACATAGAATAATATGTTACAAATACAATATATACAGATCAATAATACGAGTATGTTCCAGATACATTGTAGATCATTTGTTGCAGTCGACCGGGTTCACTTAAACATTATCATCGATGGGTAATAAACACACACGGGACACTGCACGTTTAATAATGCCGTTGGATGTTTTTATTGAAATCACTCTAGTGTTGTTGTCCTTTCCTGGATGTAATTCCGTTACTCTACCCGTCAGCCATCGTAATGGTGGTAGATGATCTTCTTTAAGTATGACCATGTTTCCCACTTGAAGTTCCATGGCATTTTCCGGTTGAGTCTTCCATTTACTTCGTTGCTGCAAGGAAGAAATATATTCCTTGCTCCACCGCTTCCAAAAGTGTTGACGCAGTTGCTCAATGTACTGCCATCGGGATAACCTATTTTGCTGTATGTGGGTGATGTCAGGATGTGGGGAAGATAATAGCGAGTCACCAATTAAAAAATGTCCAGGAGTGAGATAAAGGAAGTCATGTGGGTCATTAGACAAGGGTGTGATGGGTCGAGAATTTAATATAGCTTCAATTTGTGTTAATATCGTAGTAAATGCTTCAAACGTTAAATTGGCGTTTCCTATTATTCGTTTTAAATGATGTTTTATGGATTTTACTGATGCTTCCCAGAGTCCTCCAAAGTGAGGTGCTCTAGGTGGTATGAAATGCCACTTTATGCTGTCTTCGGTCAAGATGTTGATTATGTGGGTACCATTGATCTCGTTATCAAATAATTCTTTCAACGATTTCAATTCATTATTTGCGCCTACGAAATTTGTCCCATTGTCTGAAAATATATCGGTGACCTTGCCGCGGCGGGCCATAAAACGATATAACGCAGCGAGAAATGCGTCGGTTGTCAGATCACTGACTAATTCTATGTGAAGTGCTTTAGTAGCCATACATACAAACACTGCAATGTAGGCCTTGACTAAACGCTTACGTGATTTTGAACCTTCTTTTATTAGAAAAGGACCTGCATAGTCTATTCCCGTTTTGATGAAGGGGCGGCATGATTCTAAACGATATGATGGTAAATCTCCCATGACGGGATTAATGATTCTTGGCTTAACTCGAAAACAAGGAATACATTTTCTTAAAACATTTCGAACACTGCTTTTACCTGCAATCAGCCAATATTTGCACCTTAACGATGCTAACGTAGCGCCACACCCGGCGTGCATTAAACGCTTGTGTTCATTGCTGATTAACAAATTTGTAAAATGGTCACTGCTAGGTAAAACAATGGGGTGTTTCTGTTGAAACTCCAGATTAGATTGACTTAATCTGCCACCTACCCGAATTACTTCATTTTCATCTAAAAATGGTTTCAATGATAACAATTTGCTATGATTATTTACTCGCAAATTTTTTTTGAGGGCTTGAATTTCGCCATTGAAATGAATGTTTTGAATAATTTTTATAATGGCGGTCTCTGCGCCTTTTAACTCGTCAATCGAAAGTAACCCAGTACGTGTGCCGACGCTGTTAATCTTAGCCTTGATGTTATTACTGAACCGTAACACATATGCGGTAATTCTTTTCAGCTTTTTATAACAGGAAAATTTAGTTATTAAATTGAAATTATTATGATTCGTTTGTGCTATAAGACATGTCTCGTCTGATAGTTTCTGTTCTGGAATGATGTCTTTGGTAGCTGGTGTCACTGGCCAGTACTTCTCAATCCTTTGTAGAAAATCTGGACCTTCCCACCACAATTTGGACTCTTTTAGTTGCCCCGGAGTAAGACCCCGTGATATTATGTCCGCGGGATTATCAGCACTGGGTACATGCCGCCAGTATGAGTTATGAGACTGTGTAAGTTCTTGTATTTCCGACACTCGGTTGGCTACAAATTGTTTAAAACGATTGGGTGCTCCTGCTATCCAAGACAATGTTATAGTGGAATCGCACCAATAATATTCGCGGATGGCGGTAATAGTTAATGAGTTTTTTACCTTTTTTGCTAATTGAGCAAGTAATAGGGCTCCACTCAATTCTAAACGTGGTAAAGAAATAATTTTTAGTGGAGCGACCCGTGATTTCGCGCAGATCAATTTAACCGATATATTTTCGAATTGATTTGTTGTTTTTAAGTATAAACATGCACCGTATGCGCGCTCAGATGCATCACAAAATCCATGGAGTTCTATGGTGTGTGGTTTTTTGCAACTAATGTGTCGCGGTATGAGAATATCGTTTAGAACTGGTAATGTTTGTTTAAATTGACACCATTGAGTGTTTAGAGCTAAAGGAATAGGTTCGTCCCATCCGAGCTCTAGTTGCCATAGGGTTTGTAATATCAGCTTTGCTAGTATAGTAGTTTGCTAGTATAGTAGTTGGACCTAGTATGCGCGCTCAGATGCATCACAAAATCCATGGAGTTCTATGGTGTGTGGTTTTTTGCAACTAATGTGTCGCGGTATGAGAATATCGTTTAGAACTGGTAATGTTTGTTTAAATTGACACCATTGAGTGTTTAGAGCTAAAGGAATAGGTTCGTCCCATCCGAGCTCTAGTTGCCATAGGGTTTGTAATATCAGCTTTGCTAGTATAGTAGTTGGACCTATTAAACCTAGGGGATCGAAGAGTTGAGAAATTTCGGATAATATCGAACGTTTTGTGATGCGATTTGTTTTTTCCAATTGTACTTTATATTGCAGTGAGTCAGACAAATTATTCCAAAGAACGCCTAATGTTTTTGATTCTGTTATGTTTTCCGTAAGTAATGATTGCACAATGTGAACTGGTTGTGCTTCGATCGGCTCGTAATTTGTATTTGATACCCATTTTCTTAAGTCAAATCCTGCCGTTGCTAGTAAATCAGTCACATTAGTTTTGATTTGAGTAAGCTCTTCTACTGTTTCAGCCCCAGTTAAAAGATCGTCAACATAAAAATCATTAGTGATAATATTATTCGTAATCTTTGAATTAGTGTGATGATTTTCTGCAGCTAGGTGCTTTAAAGATTTTATAGCTAGATATGGTGCACTTCCGGTGCCATATGTCACTGTATTGAGACTGTAAACTTTTACAGGTTGAGTAGCGTCCGAGCGCCAAAATATTTTCTGGTACTCGCGTTGATCGGGCTCAATTAATATCTGCCTATACATTTTTGCGATGTCCGCTTTAATCACGAATGAATGCTGTCTAAAGCGTACTAAAATGCTGAATAAATCATTTTGAAGCGCGGGTCCTATCATTTGAACATCGTTTAATGATAGACCGGATGTTGTTTTGGCGGAACCGTCAAAAACCACCCTTAACTTGGTAGTTGAACTGTCCTGTTTAAAAACTGCATGATGAGGCAGGTAAAATCCGCGATCATGACTGTCTTGGTCAGTTACATTCGTCATGTGGCCTAATGCTTCATATTCGGACATGAAATCACCATATTGTTGTTTTAATGCCAAATTTTTATCGAGCTTCCGTTCCAGAGCATAAAACCGTTTCAATGCATTTGTATATGAGTTTCCTAAGGCTTGCACATTTGATTTGAAGGGAATGCTTACAATAAACTGACCATTATTGTGACGCCTTGTGGTTTGTGAAAAATGATTTTCGCACATTTTCTCTTCACGTGATAAGTTCGATCTGCCTTCTTGATAATTTTCAAGTTCCCAAAATTTGGATATTTGATTGTGAATTTTGTCATTTATACTCAAATTGCATTGAATATGATATCTAGGAAACACATGACTACCTGAGACTATCCAGCCCAATTTTGTTTTATGTAATATTAAATTTGAATCAGAAATCTTAATTTGACCTATGCATAACAAATCCCAAAATAGATTTGCACCTATCAATAAATCTATATTAGCGGGCTTATAAAATGTCGGATCTGCTAGCTGTATGTTTGTGGGAATATGTATATGTGAAATATCAATTGGTTCACTTGGTAGATGTGCTGTAATTTTAGGCAAGACCAAACATTGCAATTCAACTTGAAAATCGTTTGTATTTGATTTCAAGTTTATAGAAGTGCTAGAAGTAATATTTGATTTAGATTGGTTAATTCCTATCACCGGAATGAAAGTTTTGTTTTGTTCTAACTTTAAGCGACTACATGTTTCAGCAGATATAAAGTTTGATTGCGAGCCTGAATCAAGTAGAACCCGACATTGATGTTTCTGACCTGTGATATCAAAAATTGTGACCATTGCGGTTGATAACAATGTTTGTGCTTGCATTGCATGTGCACAATGGGTCACGGTAGGGGAGCTACCTTGCTGTGACGTCGATGGTTGATTGATTTGTATTGGTGTGATTAAGTTTCCATTGTGCAACAATGTATGATGTTTTTTATGACATATCTTGCATGAATACCTTGATTTGCAACTTTGCACATCATGACCCAGGTATAAACAATTCTGACATAACTTACGAATTTTTGATTGTGTTATCCGCGACTCTAAGGTCAACGATAGAAATTGTTGGCATGTAAAAATGGAATGCGGTTTTTCTGCATCTTTGCAGAATGAACAAACCCTTGGTTGTGCAACGAGATAATTGAAATTGGGTTTCGAATTACCGGGCAACTTGGTCTTGTCACGACCAGTATTTGATAGGTTATGATTTAGAGACTTATTATTGAACAATTTATCTAATAGTTTTGCTCTATTTGCTAAAAATGTTGTAAGACATTCAATGGTGGGAGCTTTTTGTTCAACGATGTGGCGTTCCCATTCGCGCTTTGTGCTATAGTCTAGCTTTTGACAAACTAAATGAATTAGCAGCCTGTTTGCTAAATTGTTTGGGTCATCTATAGTTTTAATCGCCTCTAATTGATTTGAAATATCGTCCGATAGTTGACGTAACAACCCTGATGATTCTTTGGCTACAGGTGGTAATTCAAATAGGCATTGTATATGTTTTATGATAATGCTTTCCCTGTCTTCAAATCTTTCTATTAATTTATTCCAAGCAATTGAATAATTAGAATCTGAGATAGATATTGCTTGAATAACTCGAGCAGCATCTCCACTCAAAGCTGCTATCAGGTATTGAAATTTATCGATATTAGAAATATTAGTATTTGAATGTATTAACGAAAAGAATGAATCATGAAAATTTAACCATTCATTAAAACGTCCATCAAAGCCGGGAATTTTAATTTCAGGTAACTTCACACGTTGTTGATATGGTGGAGATCCAGGAACAATATTGCTTTGAATGTTTGTAAGTAAACGCTTTCCGATACCAAGATTCTGATAATAATGAGTTTCAAAAGCTTCGCGTTGACTTAATGCCTCATCTTCGTCATCGTTTAATTCTTCAATATCATTTTGAATTTCATTGAATTGACTATAAATTATTTCGATATCATTGTAGCGTATTTGTAACTCCTCAGACATGTGATCGGGTTCAAACTTATTTAGAAAATTTCTGAAAGAAGTTAATTTTGCTTTCAAAGTACCCCGTTTCTTTATTAATGATTTTAATCTGTTAGCATTTTCATTTGAATCAGGCATGTTGATATTGACTTTATTAACACAAACGAAACAATACCAAATGGGAATATTAGGGATACTTATACAGGAAGGACTCACCCACGCTATTTCTTCCTTTGATGATGTGTATGTGATGCTAAGTCCCGTCTTCGTACTAGCGGCTTATCTGGGATTGTTGAAGTACCTATATATGCATTATAGGCAAATGATGTGATGTTGTTCCATTGGCACTTACACTGAACTAGGTTGATGCTTCCGACAGTTTAAGTGAATGGATGTGTTGAATTGTAAAAAACCGAAAGGCACTGGAATTTTTACAATCCGGCTCGAAGGACCAAAATGTTAAGATGCGACAGCAGTGATCGCACCTTAAAGTGATTGGATGCGAAATGTTTAGATGCGACAGCATTGATCGCACCTTGAAATGATTGAATATTCTTCCCAACACTTGTAATAAAACACGACTTGATTATATTTGCTTGTATTTAGTAATAGTAATGGTGAAATATAAAAGCGAGTGACAAATTCAATAGTTGGAAATATACTACCAATTACAGCCTGATAGAAATTCTAAACTAAACAGTTATCCCTACTACACTCCTCATGGGGTTGTTTGTCATTCGGTATAATATTTAGAGGTAGAAGTTCATTCTATGTCTTATTGGAAAATTCCGCTTAATCGTTTATTGCTATGCAACCTTTCTGCGAATTCTTACTTTGTGTTTACGACAGGAAAGTCCAGTATCACTTTGTTCCAAAATACCTATTATAAACGGATTAAGCTCATTTCGGTTCACTTAAATAATTACGATACCTAATATAATACAGGAATATTTACAATTGAGTTTTATGGATCTTTCAAAGGATGTCTTTGGTTTGGAACAAACAGTTGGACTGTAGCTGTCTTCCAGCTGGAAGGAAACACACCACACTAATATCGTATAAAAAACAACCTGCAAAAAACTTTGAGAATGACAGATAGGATTCCATCTATCCCCATAACCTTCTTGGTGATGTGATCAAGCATATGGTCATCGATGGCAGCAATATTGGTAGTGTCCGTCATTTGTGGATCCAAAGTGAAGTTTGCTGCAAACATTCTAGCAAAAGCGTTGTCATTTCATTTTGGTGTAGTAGTCAGTGTGCCATCATCTTTGGTTGAGAGGGGGAGTGTACTGGAGGTGAAATTTCTACCAATTTCTTTGGCGAGAGTCCAAAACGAACGGGTCGATAAGATTTGATCTTGATCTGTTGTTAACAACCTCTTTTGAAGTTTATAGCAGATATTTCTGGCCTCAACATAATACTGTCCTGTTCTCCAGACATGGGTCAATGCACCAATGCTGTTTGTTTGGAAGCGACGGCCCAAGAACCATCTTTCACCAGATGACGGCGATTTGTTGATATGGGATGTATACTTTTTCATTCGTTGCCTGATAATATCCGAAATCTCTCTGATACATTACGTTGCGTTATTGGATTCAAGAAGTACGTGAATTCCGCAGGAATATGAATTTATCGATAATTCGAAATGTGTCGTACAATTTGGTTCATTAGATTATCCTCATCCTGATTCATATACTGGTCGTAGCCATTTTGTTATATGTCTAATTTGCGGGAGTAAATCAATCGATCTGTCAATAGGTAATTACTTGCTTATACATTAGAATTGTAATAAATCTTCACAAACTTCGTTTTTATTAAGCAAAACGTGACATGTTTCACCACACGGTGGCTTTATCAAACAATGGTTTTACAAACTATGGTTTATTCCTTAAATACTAAAATTAAAATTAAGAAGAAGGGGATGAGTGAGTTACGTATACAGTAGGATGAGAGTTACTTGCAAATAAATTTAATAATGGAGAATTGGTGAAGTCTTTCTGATCATTTAAAAGGTTTTCTGTATTTTTAAACTTATTAATTTCAATTTCCTCCAAGTTGTTCAATACTTATCTTTCAACTGACTTATGGAGATTCTCGAAATCATCTTCGAAATGATGACTAGTTTCTTCAATATGGTTCACAACTTTTGAATCTCTTTGTTCAAATTAAAATGTTCTTTAATTCTAGTTTTGAAATATCTTCATGTCTGTCTTATATAGAATGTATCACAATATTCACACTCTACCTTGTTCACTCCTGATTCTTGATCATTTTTATTCTTACTTTGTTATTTTCAATATATTTGCCTACCATATTATTCATTGTAAAAGACGTGATAACATTGTGTTCTTTAAATAACTTGCATATATTGTCAAAAATTTTACCTACATACATTAAAGTAGCAAGTACATGTATCATGCATTAAAGAGCAGTCAGTTCATGTTTGTGGATGATGATGTCCGTATGTGAAGGCTTCTGAGATATTGAGAAGGGATGTTTACCATTTAATTTAGTTATGGTTGAGTCCAAAAAGTTAATAGTTTGATTCACTTATACTTCAACCGTGAATTTAATATTGTGGTGTAGACTATTCAAATGTTGAATGAAAGAATCTGATTCTCTAATGTCTTATGTCCTTGTATGGGCCCAAACTTCGAAATGTGCAGCGCGAGTAGGAGAGATATTATTTGCTATAATCGATGACTTTCAACGATTACAGAAATCGAATGAATATAAAATTTTTAGTGGTGAATTTCAATACAATGATTACCAGTCTGTATTATTAATTATATAATTCACAAGAACACCGCGATGTTTAGGTGAAACTGAATCATTATTCCAAAGAACAAGGGGACAAAGTTTTTATATACCACTACGATTATACTTAATTTTGAAAACGGAATTGAGGCTTAAAATCGGTTTGGAAACGTTAGTATCATCTGGAGAACAGATACTTCTGTTCAAGGTATAAATGTGTAGCCTAAGTACCTCATTACTTCATTCTATATGGTTTTATTAACTGGAGTTTCGTTCGCTCGTAGCCTCACAAACAACCCAAAATTTAATAATAGGGATAGTTGGAACATATTAATAATTTCGCAAGCTTATTTTCATAAGATGCCAATTATATTTCTTAAGCCCGATTCAACTGGCAGGATCAAATCACATTTCATTTCCGTTATAAACTCTCATTTCCTAGACCGTGTACGGTGCATCAGAATTTTAATATCATGCAATCATACTGCATGCACTAACGGGGAACATTCGTGATTTTCGTCGTAACAAGTTGACGCATGACGTTTTGTTTTTCACCGATGAAAAAAGGAACACGGATTTATAGGTAATCATTTGAATTTCCTACGGAAATGGAATATTTGAGTAGATATTTTGTAGTACAGCGTTTATTATCAGCTGATTAGTTCCATTGTTATTTCGTTGTTGCTCTTTACCACCATAGCCGAATGATACAGTTAAATCGGAGACAAGGGGTAATACACTCTCATGGATGAGAAATTCGATTCTACCATTAGTTTGTACCTCAGACGTAGAGTAAACATTTTGCACTTTTCCGAAACCCTGAATTTTTCACATTTTCCCAAATTTCACAAGGGGTGAGTATGGAAATATTGTGAATCTAGTCGATTCCATCTATTTCGATATAACGCTGTCATAATGAACTCTCGTGAATGAGAAATTCGATGCTACCATTAGTTTTTACCTCAGACGTAGAGGAAACATGTTGCAGCGTTCCGAAACCATGAATTTTGGCCATCTCTTAAATGAATACACTATAAAATCACATTGAACATGATCAATACACCCGAAATTGGTATCGTCAACGTTTCGACATCATATAGAAGGTTTAGGTAGAAAAGAGGTTCGAACAAGATATAATAAAGGTTATAGAGATGGATTGTGACATACGTTTGATTCGCATATGAAGCCTAGGCTAATTGTGGAGAAGTCTGACAGAAGTAATAAGGAAAACAAATAATGCGAGAGGCAGATCTGAAAGATATATAGCTGAATATCGAGCGGCGTTCACTTACCGAGATCGTTGCGATCAATTAGCAGCAACACGTATCAAATGAATTATTGAAGAATCAAGGGCAATCACAATTCAATGGTTCAATGTCAAATGGTAAGATAAAGCAATTGGAAAGAAATATGGAAGAAAAAGAATTTTAGATTGGATTACGAAGTGGCAGAATAATCAAATTTGTTCTCTTAGAGACCCAATGGCAATGATACTTAATGGAATTGTTCATCCAAGATGTGAAATTGCGCATTTATTTAAATACTTAGAATAGGTCAGATTGAATTTCTTCATGATGCATGAGAGGATTTGCGAATATTTTTCCATCATTAGCGTGAAATCATTCTGGCAACTCAAAGAACGTGATAGGTCTGAAGTTTATAAACAAAAAAAGATGGAACCCAAAAGGTATCCCTGTGGGACACCTGAGACAACATTATGCAATTGGGACATGGTACTACCGACTCGAACTAAGAATGATCTGTTGAATAGAAAAGATATATCCATCTAAGCAGCTTCCCGCCGATTCCAAAAAAGTCAAGTTAGACTTATTAGTTGAGCTATTGCTCAGTTTTAGAAACACGGTCGGAGGCTTTTGATTACAGATTCCTGTCCTGGTTAGACGTCCAGGTGTTAAGACAATATAAAACAAGCATTATGCATTACCCTTATTTGATAATACACACTTCATGAATTCATGAGCTTCAGTACAACTTAATAAGTAAATGTGAGACAGTTTCGACTTCCGATGAATGAGATTTTTCGCTTCATGTCTCATAATTTTTCCTGTCTTAAAGCAAAATACAATTCCCCCATCTCCAACTTGTATTTTGTTTAATATTGTGTGTATAGTTGAGAATCTAGTATGCGATGAAATTCAATTTGTTCGCTCGATTTAAATGAACAATAATATAACATTTCTTTCCTGAATGTTGCTATTTTGATAGTTGAATGGTAGGAAATTCTTGAACTGAACGTATTCCACTGGTCTTATCATAATTTCGTCTGTACGTTTCCTGTTGTTTTGTGGAGATGTTTGCGTCGGTCGAGATGCGAACAGCGGAAAAGAGAGTTTTAAGGAGCATTTTCAGTCGGTTATGAAGTGCAGAGTTTCAAGAGTTGTTCAAATATTAACAGGCTCCGTACTGAAAGCCACAAGTGGGGGATGGTATGTATTATTACCGTAACCACCTTCACTCAAGGCTTCATAGAGATCGTTCCACCCTCATCTTCATGACGAAAATTCGTTTTCAACGTATTATGCTTTGTTTGAGAGTTAAGACAACCGCATATTTTCCGACTGGGATTATAATTACCAGATTTGTTCCATTGTGAATAAGTAGCAGGAATATCGTACATGAGGCATCAGGAATTGGAAAACTTCCGAGAGCTTGAACCCGTAACTGCAGATTGAAGTAGTGGTACTAGAATGCTTGATGTGACTCTCTCGATGTTGTAACTCCAAACTTATACAAAAAGCAGTGCTTTACTAATGTTATTTTTTCTGTTCTTTCATCAACAACTGTAGCATATTCACTGCAACTTTGCAAAAGACGTCGGCTCTAATTCGTATTTATTTATGAGGCACTTATCGTTTGTGACGTTACAAATATTCGAGGCTTATTTTAATAAAACCCGTAGGAAAATTCTTATGGAAGGATTCTAGAGGCCAGATAAAGAAAAGATACGTGTGGCACTCGGGGACTGCCGCGGTAAAGCTATTGCATAGCATTTTTTCTCAACTTATGCAATTATAATTATTTATTTTTTTAAATTTATGCAGTATTTTTTTTTCTTTGATACTTTAATTCAAGTTTTTTCTTTGATATTAATTCAAGTTACTTTTGAGCGTGGTGACTGATAAGAAAACAAATTTTTTTCTTTTATTGAATAAATGAGAAGTTAATATCGTTTAAAATATTTTTATTATCTTACAATACATGTAGGTTATTCAGGAATTTGTTATCATTGAAACTATAGGTTTATGGTAACTGAAATAAGAGACATAAGTTTGAGACTTGATATCCTCTAAATATCTGGAAAATACCGCGTCAATGGTGGTCCCATACCATAGTTTTGGATTCTTGTGGATCATTTTATTCATTTTCAAATTCAATTTTTCCGAAAGAAAAGTTGTCAACCGCTCTGATTTTTTATTAGCGAAGTTGATGTTGAAATCGCCAGCCAAGATAAGTGGAAATTTATTACCATTTGTACCAAGTATTTTCGACCCTTCTTTAGTGTACTCCAGTAAAGTGCGATGAATAAAATGCTCTACCTTGTCCAATTTTGGATTCGGAGAAATGTAAATTGCTACCATGACTATGTGTAGGCCATTTCTAAGTTTGCAAAAGCACGCACAAATATCTCCAACAAATGAGCGCCTAACATTAACATCGCTAACGTGTGCGATATGTATTTCAATATTCGGAGTTATAATATTAGTAACATTATTATTATTTTGGTAAATAGCTACCCCACCTTTTGGAGCAGTATCTCGTTTGAATTGAACAATACAATTGAAATTAGGTATTTCAATCGAATTATAATGCGCCATGCAAGTTTCGGTAAGAAGTAACACATTTGTTTGTCTCGTAACGGAATCTTGTAAATCGTATTTGTGACTATTTAGACTTTGGCAATTGTAAGTCATTATTGAAATGCCATTTCTATTACTAATGAAATCTAAGACACTTTGAGCTGTCGTCTGAACACTATTTAAAGGCAGTCTTTTGAATTTTTGCAACAAAGATGCAGTCGATGCAGCTTGCCTTCGATTATTATGAACTTTGAATGTAGATTTATCGTTTTTTGTCGTGATATACAATTTTTCAATATTAGTCACCCGAGAGAGCGCAACATAAACGAGTTCCTGTTATTTTTCGTTACGGAATTTCTTGATTCGGTCGTCGAGCTCAAAGCCCGCGATAAAAGCTATATGCAATATATGCAATAGCTTAATAGAAACAGGTACTCTCAGGTCTCTGCTACGCGCGTCTAACGTATAAACTCTAACTGACGCGTAGCGAGCTCCTAGAGGCATATGTCAAAATGATTTCGTTCGTAGCTAATTACGTAGGACGTGTGGAGTTCATGCAATTATGTTTTTAGATAATTTGAACCTTCTAATTTCGATAGGCCACGTGACAATCCCGGAGTCTGAAGCGCTAGAGTGTTATAACATTCGTATAAAATAGCGTGCTTAGGTCTTACATTATTTTTCGTTACGGAACTTCTTGATTCGGTCGCCGCGCTCAAAGCCCGCGTAAAAGCTATATGCAATAGCTTAAAAAATGTTGAGAAACAACATACACAAAACATTGGGTTAAAAGAATTGAGTTAGAGTAGACGTAATCTTCATAGGAAGCAATACACAAGATCTCATGACGTTAGGTTGCTTTGAAACCTCACATTATTATCATCCTTCTTTGACATTCCTCAAGATAAATTTCTCATGGATATGTCTCTTCAGGCTAGTCTTGGTGAGATAACGGAATAATTATTGTTCTGGGTGAACTTAAGTAAAGCCGAAATTCTCATTTACTGCTTCATAGGAGTAAACCTACTGATATTGCTTGAACAGATTATCATTCAGGAACTACGATTACGATTTCAGTCTACTATATTCAGTAAACTATTATCTAATTGTTCTCTTACATATTTCTATATTACTTCACTCATTCTCTTCAGACTATATTTTTTATAATTCGAACTAGAAATTGTCATAACTTCAATAAGTGAACTATTATACAAATATTCAAAAACAACAATAACAAAACCAAATCTTGAATTATTATTTTCATTCCTCAAAACAAATTCTGGTGAATACAAACACCACAATAAACGTAAGATATCTCAATAACTATACACCCTGTATTGGCAATTTTTACCAGTGTACAGCTGTTCTAGAATGTGAGAAAATGTTTTAGAAAAGAGGTGAATGAATTCCAATCACTAGCAAATTGTGTAAATTCCGACGTTGTTCATATTTTCCAACATGAATTCAGTTATAGGAAGAAGGCTGGGAGAACATTAGTTCACGAATCGGACGTTTATCCTTTTAATATTGAGCATCGCAAACAGAGAGAGATAGATTCTTGCTTTATTGACTTTATAGCTTCGAGCATTGTTTGAAGAGACAAATGTGTCGTTTATTCTATTTAACGCATATTCCCTGCAAAGTAATTTATCTTTTGTATTGAGATTTATGTCGAATTATATTTACAGCTACTGGACATTTCGAAAATTAATCGTGCGTTCGATAAGTCATAGTTCCTGGGGTGTTTTGTAAGATTTAGTGTACCTGAAACTAACACGTCTTTGAACGCTCTTTGTGGTACAATTTCGATTATTCGTGGTTCTGTTCGTTTCGGCGACATGGGCATTTCTGATGATGGACGTGAGACCAAAACATACCTAAAGACGATAATATAGAGTTATTTTAACCTTTTTCCCGAGAAGTTATATAAAATATATTTAAAATCTTGTTTGATATCACAAAATGCAAAAAAAAATACCAACAAGTGTTTTCATTTCTTATTTTTGCAAAGCTTAATTATATTTATCATATATTCAATATCTTGTTTCATATACAGTGTCCTTCAGAATGTTAGAATGCTATGGGAAATATTCGATGACAAAAATTTTGATATTTTATCTAAAGAAATCAATTATCATAAAGGAACAACGTGACCTAAGTCTGTAAATGGTAGAATAGACGTTAAATCATTAAGTCAAATCCATACTAATTCAATCGATTGAAACCCATGCAAATTCCTTCATGCTTCTTTATAATGTAGAAAATGGATTGCTATGCAGTTGCTTCTTGATATATATTTATATACTTAAAATATTACAATTGCAGTTACTCGTGTTTCTGTACGTTTTGGCGACGTGAGCATTCTTAATTGGAATTAATGCGATAAAGACTCTCTGTTCTTGATACAATTAGATTTGAGAAATCCCGTCTTAGACATTGATAAGTCTTGTGATGGTGGTCGTGAGACCGAAACGTACGTGAAAACGAAAATAAAGAGTGTCTTAGTGTGAGCTATTTCTCGAGAATTCATATATTACCAGGAATAGTAGAAAAGGTTCAGCATTTAACTGTATACTTTGAGATGTTCTGTTCTGCGAGGTTTGAAGTTACGTAATACGTTTTCATTTAATTTTCTAACGATTTCGCTCTAGTGGTGTTTTAATTGGTAATGTGATATACAAAATGGAGGATAATTAAGGCAAGACACGATCGATATTAACATGATATAAAATACTAGAACGTAGGAACTGTGTTCCCATTTCCCATCAAATAACGTTTTCCGAATGAAGGAAAGTGAGGGTGTTGATTCATTCGATGCAATGAAGCATCAATAAGAGTAGTCTAATCTCAAGAAAATGAAATAGTGTATTATCATAAAGATTCTTGACCCAGTATGACTTATATATAGAATCCTCGGGAAATAGGTCACATTACCATTTTGTTTTATATTTTCGTCTTTACGTACGTTTTGGTCTCACGACCATCATCACAAGACTTATTATGTCCAAAACGGGATTTCTTAAAACTAATCATATTAGCACAAAGCGTCCATATCGCACCAATTCCAATTTAAAATGCCCACGTCGCCAAAACGAACAGAACCACGAAAATTGATGTGATGCAATTTCGATCTGCTCAGGTTGATTTGAAATTTTGGACTAGGTTTATTTCTTTATGGCTTTTAGAATAATGTAATGAAATTATTTGATAATAAAACATATGGAAGATGTTTTATTTCTGATTTTAAGGATTGGGGTTGGAATAAGTTGACAGCTCTGTGGGCCAGGTAGTTCAAGCCCACTCACACCGATAGATATCTCGATGGCCTTTCCCACCATCGCCCTAGCCAAAATCAATCTGTCATAAACCAGTAGAATCAGTTTCAGCTCAAGCCTCAAGCCTGCTCCAAAGATGTCACCCGTAATGATTGGCGAAAAGTCTGCATCAAGTCATGCTATTGTGATGCGAAATCCTCCGAAAGCAAAGAATTTTCAATTTGACTTATTCAGGGTATATAAGTAGACTCCTCAAAGAAGGCGAAATATTTTCCAAAGAAGGGTATAATATTAAAAATTTGTGTTTGTAATCCTCATCTTTAACCTAGCAGCCCATGAAATTTTATTTAATTGAAATGAAGATGTAAAGGGTAGAAATGTGTACGTTTCTGTGAAGCTGGAATGTCTGGCTTCTACAAACATATTATACCAGCTTTAATTCATATGAGCAGGTCAGTACCCTTCTATTTTTAATAATATATACACTATAACTTATATTGATATCACTATTGCCCACAAAAATTCAATGTTAAATAGTATTATATTCTGTTCTAATTCTTTATAAGATAGATAGATCATTTTATTCATGTTATGTACGTGATGTGTTTACACTAGTCTTCATAAAATCATCAGAAGATCACAATCACAAATTTTAAGACAGTAGTATTATAAACTGTGAAATTTATCTCAAAAAAATCCCCTGTGGAATAAAATATACTATTTTAAAGAATATTTCCAACAGATCTCTTGGATTCTCTCAATGGTAATTCTGTAACGGGTGCAGGCGATTTATTAAGCTATTGAAACGCTTAAAATGTTGGGCAATTTTGAGATTTTTCAAGTCTGAGAAAGTATGTACGAATATTTCTTTTACTGCTAGTATTGTGATCATTGAAATCCTCACTCAAGAAGTACTTATCACTGCAATTATGTGCATACTCAAGACTTACATATAAATACAGATTTTGGAATGTTGATATACATCATCCCCTGAATGTAATCTGAAAATCACATTTATGTTAGAACAATTGAATCAAACTAGAATAGCGTAGCGTAACTGGCTTTCAGTCAAGGAAAAACATGCAGTCTTCATGACTCAAAGAGATAGCAACTGAGATAATGTTCTCAAAACAAAAATACCTACAATCAATTTTGTCATAAATTTAACTGCACGAACATTCCAAGTACGTCTATTATCTATATGTACACCTGATTTTTTTGCATGTTCATCAAAAACTATTTGTTGCCTTTAAGGAAAAGAGTATATTCACCGTTTTGTTCTCATCCAAACTGAGACAAAAACGAAACCGTTCCACGGCGCTATTCATGCTTATTCCACTATGTTCCTCCGCGAAATCTAGATCCTTTCCAGAATTTTGACTCTGTTACATCATCAGCAAATAGTACAGTGTGCGTGAATGACAAGTATTTCGGCAAGTCATTAACAAAAATTTCAAATAATATAGGTCTCAAATATTGATCCTTGAAGTAGACCAATCTTTAGTAATTTCTTTTCAGATCATCTGCGATCCAGTCACAATGCTTGATGACTATCTGTCAAGAACGACTCAATAATATTGACACCAACAATATCAAATTTATATTTCCTAAGTATAGCATGGACAACAAAGTCAAATACCTTTGTCAGGTCTATAAATAGTGATAGTGAATGTAGACCTTGTTCAAAGCTATCAATGGTTTCAATAATGAATTCAATAATTGCTCCTGTTATATTACGTTCTTTTCTGTAACCAAATTGTTGTGTCGCAAATGAATTGTTACATTCGAAGTAATCAACAATTTGTATACTTAATGCCTCTTCCAACATTTTTTTGATTAACGGTACTAATGATATCGGCCTGTAGATTGAAATTTCAAGGAACGACAACGTGCCTGACAGTTGGACGAATCAGGCTTAGGAATGGGGAAAGTAGAAGGAACCTCTTGTAATGAGCACTGACAGATAATAGCTATTTGTATAAGAAATTCCTTTCCGCGGATGATTTGATGCCCGAAGCGGAGCATAAGGGAGGAAATAGCAGTCTACTCCAGAGTAATGCATATGCATATGATGTTTACTGAGTTTTATGACGGTTCTATTATTATTTACTTGTGTAAATATATCAAGATGCTATAATATAAATAGTGTTAACAAAGTAGATGTGGCATTAAAAAGGTTGATTTTTGTTCATAATGAACAAATCTTTAACTAGTCTCATGAAAGCTTGTAATCATGAACTTTGAAAGTGAAGTTCCTCAAGACAAGGGGAAAGCATACATGGTTTCCTCAAATCTGCTACCAGTAAAGTCTCGTAAAAAATGTGGAGAGGAGTACCAATTATTTGAATGATGAGTGGGAACAAAGCAAATAAAAGGCGACAATGTACTCGTAGCATTACTTTTTCTTCCTAAGGAGGATTATTTT
Source organism: Endomychus coccineus (assembly GCA_958510875.1). Lineage (NCBI taxonomy): Eukaryota > Metazoa > Arthropoda > Insecta > Coleoptera > Endomychidae > Endomychus > Endomychus coccineus. The sequence goes on along the minus strand of OY294069.1, from coordinate 3,655,204 downwards.
GCTCCCTCAATCGAGCGAACATAATTACTCTTTCTATACAGAGACAAGAAAAATATATTGTTCAAAAATATACCTAACTAAATTATGTCTATATGAATTCCCAGATTTGATACTAGATGCCACCGCGAAAAGAATATCAAGATACACGTTTGGGGAAGAGCAACATCATGTCTAGAGCATTCTTCCTCCGATGGAATGTATTTGTGAAGCATTCCAGTATGCGCATAATAAAATTTAATTGAACGTTAACGAAAGCCGGCAGAACTTGAATCCTACGAACCTTTATCTAGTAAATTAATTGTAAATGAACTTTTTAGAGTTAAGCAATATAAATTTCATGGCTAATCTAAAACTCCTCCGGCTCTCTAAAAATCAATTAAGCTATTTCGAAAGAGTCACCATTATATGTGATTAACACACGAATTGAAAATGATTACAGTTATAAATTAGGTATCCGGAATGGCCGTTATTGATCACTGAACCTTCCGCTGGGCGGTGCTGATTGCACAGAGAATTAATAAGGGTCATTTTTAATCATAACTGGGGCGGAATATGAAAAACAATTTCGTTCCAATTGATGACCGATCCGAACAAGAGTGTAGTCAATTACAATTCAGATGCTGCCTGTTCGAACTGCAATTTCCTGGCTCGCTTAATTTTTACTTCAGACAGATAACTTCCAATTAGATCCTGATTACTATTCACTGGGAGTAAACTATGATTGAATTTGGGACGTTCTTTTTCTATATGAGCAATATCACACCCTCTGGTGATAAATTCATTACGGCTAAGCTTAATAGAATATACTCCGTAACGATAAAGATGATGAAACTAACTTGATGAAACTTTATGCAATGATTGCTGCTCTCGTGAATACCTACTGTGATAAGAAGATATTTTATAGTATCGTAGTTTTGCAAAAGACAAGACGATGATGCATCCGAAACCAAACAAAATGTTCTAAGCATCGTGAAATATCAACACAAAATATTCAAATTAGCATTCTTCGTCTGGTTTCGTTTGCCATCTAATGATCACTCCCCACCATTCGGTTTTTTCTTATACTTTGACTAAACATTGCTTTGATTATAACCATCAATTCGATTAAAAAATGTTAATATTGTAACTAAGGAAACCGATTATTATAAATCTATTCTGGAGATGATTCACATAAAACGTGACTCCAAATCTGTAAATCATAGGACTGATGTTCAGACACTAAGTCATATTTATACTAACCTAATTAATCAATATTCTTGCAAATTCCTACATGCGTCCTTATGATGTTAGAAGTATATTTTAGGTAGAATGTCAAAAGTATATCCCAGAGGCCAGACCTTCCTTTATTACTTAATAAATCATGATATCTGGTTCGAAAGTAAAAACTTGAGCTCGTCTCGTTTGTTAGTCGTTCATAGACTTTTGTTAAATCTGTTCGTATTTTTCTAGAGTTCTACTAGACAGTGAATTCTTGATATATTATACTTATAACATTGTTGTGTTACAATTTCGATTTCGTGTTTTTGTTCGTTTCGGCGACGTTGGCATTTTAAATGATATTGTTGCGATAAGGACGCTTTGTGTTAATACAATTAGTTTTAAGTAATCAGGTTATTGAAATAATAAATCTTCTGATGATGGTCGTGAGACCGAAACGTACGTTTAGATGAAAATATAAAGCATAAGTGTCAATGTGACCTATTTTCTGAGAATTTATATATAATATCTTGAGAATATCATTCACTCCGTATTTTTCAGCTTCCTCGATAATTTCACATTTTTCTGGAAGAAACAAACGTTCACTGTACTGGTGTAGCTTAGTAGGATACAACTGGGACACCCTGTAGAATTGATTATATTTTCAAGTGATAATTCAATGTTCAGGAACCAACTTTCTATGTACGTCATCTGTATGAATATACATGAGGAAAATAGGATGTCTCTGAATAGGTTTGTTCGGCATAAAACTAATCTATCGAGAATTCACCTTGATTCAATTTCTGAGAAGTTTTCTCTGTTTTCCATGTAATAAAAGTTTGAATGAAATTAGATTCAACAGAAGAATTCCGAAGTGAGATGAGCAAGGATAACACCTCATAGGACAAGTCTATTTCTCCAACGTTCCGTTTTTCGTGTTCGACGCCTTCTGTTTACTCTGGAAATTCACAGTTAGATGCTGCGCAAATACATCTACTAAGATAATTCACTTGCCGAGATCGTCTGGGTTGACAGTTTAACACACTGTCTCTACAGCCCTTCTAGATATGTTACATTGGAGGATGACATATACCAATTTGTTACTTGAATGGAGGTGTATTAGATTTGGATGGTAAATGAGCTTAGTAATAAACCGATTAGTCGGATGCTCTTAGAATTGTGATTTGTACGCTAACGTTACACATAAGATCGATATTGCGGATGTACGCCTAATTCATCCCTGATGCATTACTTACTGAAAACGGATAATGGAAAATATGATGAGATTTAAGTTATCCGGAACAATGAATCGTCGTGGGCGGATGTTGTTTGATTCAATCATAAGTTTCAGCTTACCGCTTCCGGAATGCTATGTTATGCCGAAATTATCATTCCTTCAAACGAAATTCAGCTCTCATACACACAAGATTTCGATACAGTTTCCGAGATCATCCAAGGTGTTAAAATCGGTACGGTAACATTATCAAGTAATAATGATTCTTGACTCAGGTATGGCTTAAATATAAATTCTCGAGAAATAGGTCACACTAACACATATGCTTATTATTTTCGTTTTAACTTACGTTTCGGTTTCACGACCATTATCAGAAAACATATCAATATCTGAGACGGGATTGTATCAGTACGGATCGACATGAATGAACTAATAAATGAATAAATGGTACAAAAATGAGATAATTGAATTGAAAAATAAATTAATTAGCCATAATGAGCAAGTTCCTTATATCCATGGGGTTCGGAAAATACATGAAAGTGATATACGTATATGTGAGTCATATTGGATCGCCCACCTACAATTTACCAACATTTTTATAAAAATCTATCAACAATATAATAGGAGAAAAGAAGTTTGATCACAACGTTATCTTTACTTCAATTCCGTTACACCAATAAGTTATACAAAAAGTGCTATAAACAGACTTACAGATTGCGCTATTGAATTGTCCTACCCAGAGAAACGTCCCGAAAATTCAAAAATTGTTCGTAATACACTGGAAATCAATGGCTACCCAAAAACATTTTTCAATCCCATCATTGAAGAATGAATAAACACAATCTATAATGGAACGTCATATACAGGATGTTCCAAAGACCTCCCGTAAATGCAGGGGATGGTAGATTTCACAAAAATAATCAGATTTTTCAAATAAACAATGATCCCATCTTCTTTCGTTTCGGAGATACACTATGAAAATCAACGGATCCCAAAATTTTTTCACCGAGCAAAATCTCTTTTCAATGTTCTTCCCTCATTTTCTCAAAAACGGCAGCATCAAATTTGTAAAACTAAGATGCGTTGAACAGAGAATTCGATTACCTTTAAAATAAGGTACCACTCGACCCCTATTTTCATTTAAGATTTTGGGGTTAAAGCCCTGCGAGGAAGTGAAAGTTACAAAGTTGATGATATGACCAAAATCTTTCCCCCGGGAAATAAAAATCAACGGGTTCGAGTGATTTCCTTTTGAGTGAACGGTATATGAGATATCGGCCGTGTTTCGTTTTGATTGGCTCATCCTGTATAATAAATAATATACTGGTTTGAATCATTCCACACCAATGTTGATATTTTCTTACCTATTTCTCATTCTCCGTCATGGGATTGCCCCATATTTGATATAATAATATTCATGAATACAGAATGATATGCCGCATGAATTTGTACCAATTTGAAATCAAGTATCTAACAGCCAGTTTGACAGTAAACTAATTCTGAATTATTATTGTTGTCCAATCTGTTCCACATCCGGTTGCTAGTTCACAGAGGGATGAACGCTTTAAACTTATTATCTGCAATAGACCTCGTGTAGGAACCTAATTAATACTGGAAAGGCTGAACGCGTTGAATTAATCAAATAGCAGGTAATTCAAAATTGAATTAATCACCGTATAATTCGATGAGGTCACAGTTGTTTTATTCAAGGACAATTATGGCAAACAATATACGCGAAATTCATTATGAATGTATTGTTGGATTATTGGAAGAACGGTTCGAATCAATTTACTCTTCATCTGAATAATAGTTGTACCGTGTTGTAAACGACTCATACGCCGTTTCACAATTTTTGTTAGGAGAGATGTTAGAAGATTCATTGATTCTTCACAAACTTTGGCAACGAAGAGTAGATTCAATCTCATGGAGAAATTTTCAAATATCCTCCTTTGATAAAAAGTTGTAGCGCTTCCTAAATAATTATGTCTATGATGAACGCTAATAAGTAATCATATTTTGAGAAAATTGGAAACATTCATTGTAATAAGCAAGAAGCTGAATTCAGACTACGGTTGATGTTAAAAATATGAACAATTATTCATCTGAATACGAAACTGGAAGCAAAGGTGTAAGCTCTCTTGCGAGCGTAACAAATTCTTATTATCCACAAAGGTAATGACTAATGAGGTTCCTCTAGATCGACCGGTAACAATGCATCTAACCATCTAACTAACCGATGAGTGATTTTTATTGTTATTATCATCGAATTCAAAGTGATAAGAGCAGAGGCTATAGCTGAGTAAGAATAGAATAAGATAATAAATGCTCATGAAACTGTTAATAAAAGACAGAAATGTTGACGGTTATCAGTACAAGAAGGAATATACATTTTTGTAACACGACCTTCTCTTTGCAAAACGTCGCGGCGTTTTGTTTTCACAAATATTGCGTCTTCACCTCACTCTGCGATCACACCACCTCCCTGTGTCTCTCTTGACCCCAATAAAACCATGTTGTCAATTGTCAAACATTTTTTGAACTAATTTTCAAATTTGTAATAATGTGATACTTCAAACGGATTACAGACTTACTTGAATATGTGAAATAGCAAACTCAAGTTATAGCGGCCAACAAGATTTATTGCAATACTGTATTCATCTATAATTCAATTCGATTCAATATTTTCGGTCAATACAACGGATCCATTTTTTTACTCAAAAATGGCGCATCCAGCTAAGCGTGGCGGAACCTTGAATTCTGGTTATCTGCTAGTTTATGACTCCAGTAAAATCATATTTTGGAGCAATAATACACGTAAAATGCATATCGGTGGTGTTCTAAACACCTACAAAATACATTCCAGCAAAATTTTTAAAATTTTTGATATTTAATAATTTTCACAATTTTCGTGAGAGGTGTAAGTATTGAAAAAATGTGATTCCGGTCAACCTCATTGAATTGAATGAAAGTTTGTTATAATACGTCCTCAACGATGAGGAATTCGATTCCAACGTTAGTTTCGACCTTAGATAGACCCCAATAAAATCATGTTTTGGAGGAATAATACACGTCATGCATATCAGTAGTGTTCTATGTACCTACAGAATACATTTCAACAATTATTAACATTTATTGGTATTCACGAATTTTCACAATTTTTGCAAGGAGTATGGGAAAAATGAGATTCTGGTCAACCTCATTGAATTGGATCAAATTGTGTTATAATACGTCCTCAACGATGAGGAATTCGATTCCAACGTTAGTTTTGACTCTAGATAACGGCTAACCGTTTTACAGCGTGTCAAGACCCTGAATTCTACTAATCAACTGTTCTATGACCGCAAGAAAGTCATGTATTCCTGTAAAGAGAATTTTAGTGAAATTCCGAATGCAAACGATCATTGACTCTGAATCGGATAAATATAAGCTCGCTTAATAATTATTCTTGACTCAGAAAAATAGGTCACACTAACATATATGTTTACTATTGTGGTGTTTACGTACGTTTTGGTCTCACGACCATCATCAGAAGACGTATCAAAAAGAATCACTGTCTAAGACGGTTTTTCTTGAAACTAATTGTGTCAAGCACAAAGCGTCCTCATTGCATTAATTTCAATTGAATTAAGTGTTGCAATTTCGATTACTGCGATTGACTGTTCCGTGTATCAATACAAGCAGCAATTGTAGAACGCTACTTCAAAATGCTATTAGGACATTACGGCTTCACTTCGTTTCTTATATTTAATAAAAGGCGACCGCTTTTCTCATTCTCCGTTCACAAGGGCGCATTGTTATCGCTGGAAACAAATCGCATAGGACGTTTCAATTGCTTCGTGTCAGTGAGACGTTGCCTCAGCGGACGCAAATTAATAAAAAAAATTAACAGAATTTACGCTATCTGTATCGGATTGGATTGGATATTCCAATCCATTCAAACTCTTAACTTGTATATTATGTGATATTAAAGACTGGCAGCAGTTCGCCATGCGACATTTAGATGGCCTATGAGTCGTCATGTGATATGACAACTAACAGATGATTGCCGGTGGACGTCACGTGAAACCTGGGAAGAGTCCAGGTTCTGGAGGTTCGTAATTGATGGTGGTATGGTAGGGTAAAATGATATCATCTTACGTTTATGGGTTTATTGGTCACTTATACATGTAGATAACGATGATACGAAATACTCATCAGACTAACTGAGATTAACACTGATTGAATACTGAGTTATGATTAAGAAGAACTTATAAAGAACTGATTAAGAAGTGAGCTGTAACTAAAGTGATAACTGAGTAGTGATAAGTCATTACATATATCCTATTCCAACCTATGAATACTTCTCCTTCTTAGAGGTAACACCTTAATACAAAATTCTCGGGAAATAGGTCACATTAACACATATATTTTTATTTTTACCCTCGTCTTTACGTACGTTTCGGTCTCACGACCATCATCAGAAGACTTATTAATACAATAACCTGATTACTTAGAAATACTGTAATAACACAAAGCGTCCTTATCGCACAAATTTCGTTTAAATGCCAACGTCGCGAAACGAACGGAAACATGAAATCGGAACTATAACACAGCAATGTTGCAGCGTAAAAATTAAAAATCCACTATTAAGTAGAATCATCAATGAATACGAACACATTTCATAAATGTCTGCGAGAGACTAACAGACAAAGAGTTCTGTCCTCTTTGCTAACAGACGAGACCATCTCAAGTGTTCATTTAAGCGCCAGATGTCATAATTTATTAGGTGATAAAAGAAGGTCTCTGGCCTGTGAGAAATACTATAGACAATTCTACCTAAAGTAAACTTTCACATTATAAGGACGTAAGTAGGAATTTGCAAGAATATTAATTAATTAAATTAGTATAAATATGACTTAGTGTTTGAACGTCACTCCTATGATTAACAGACTTGGAGTCACGTTTTATATGAATCATCTCCAGAATAGATCTTTTATAATAATTGGTTTCCTTAGTTAAAATATTAACATTCTTGTAATCAAATTGATGGTTATAATCAAAGCAATGTTTGGCAAGCGCGGTGGAATTTTCTAAGTTTTTGTTTCTTGTGCTATACTTATGGCCATACATTCTTTTTTGTGAATATTGTTTAGAGATACCAGTATAGGTCCCATCACAATCTAAACAATTTAATTTGTATACTGTGTGGGTTTGTTTATCTTTAGGAATTACAGGTTTTAGATTTGAGAAATATTTCCCAACACAGTTAGTAGGTTTATGCGCTACGTTTATATCATACTTTTTCAAACATTTCTTAATTTTCTCTGAGGTCTCCGGAATGTATGGTAAAGTTATATAATTGTCTGAATTACCTTTTACGTTATTTTTATATGACGCTCCATTATAAATTTTGTTTATTCTCTCTTTAATAATAGGATTGAAAAAAGTTTTTGGGTAGCCATTCAATTCCAGTGTATTACGAACAATTTTTAGAGTTTTGGGACGGTCCTCTGGGTGGGACAATTTAACCGCGCGGTCTGTAAGAATGTTTATGACACTTTTTTTATAACAAGTTGGTGCAACGGAATTGAAGTGAAGATAGCGTTGAGACCAAACTTCTTTAGTAAACCACGAAGTTTTTATTTCTCCATCTGCATCATGCCTAATGTTCATATCTAAGAAATTTATGTTTTTGTTAACTTCTATTTCACAGGTAAATTGAAGTTTACAGTGGAAATTGTTAAATTTATTAATTTTGAATTTTGTCATTGGGAACACACATAAGGCAATCATGTACATACCGTTTAAAAAATACGGGCCGAAAATCTAATGAACTTATAACAGATTCCTCCAGGCATTCCATAACTAGGTTAGCAATGGTAGCAGAAATAGGAGATCCCATTGCTGTGCCGAATATTTGTCCAAAATATTGTTCACCGTACTGAAAATAAGTGCATTCTAAACAAAACTTCACAGCATTTGTAAATTCCGATTGATCTAGAGGTGTGTGGTTTTTAATCTCTGCCCAACGTTTTTTGATGCTATTCAATGCCAAATCGACTGGTATATTTGTAAATAAAGAAACAACGTCTAAGGAAATTAGTTGATGGTTTACGGGTACGGATTGATTTTTTATAAATCCATTAAAATGCCATGAGTCTTTCACATAAAATTCATTATTTCCTATTATATTATTGATCGATTTTGATAAAAATTTTGATAAATTGTAAGTAGGCGCTCCTATATTACTAATAATGGGTCTTAGAGGTATATCAATTTTATGTAGTTTTGGAAGCCCATAGATATAAGGTGCTAGCCCATTATGGCAAATTAATTTATTTTTCAATTCAATAGGGATTATCTTATTTTTGTGCCAATTATTCATCAATTTATTCATGTTATTTTGTATTGATAAAGTAGGATCAGATTTTAATTTTTTATAAGTTGTTTCATCATTTAAAAGGTTTTCTATTTTCTTTTCATAGTCATTTCTATGCATTATGACGGTTTTATTACATTTATCCGCGTTCAAAACTAAAATTTCAGGGTTAGCATTTAAGAACTCTTTTGTTATTTTTGTATGATAGTTAAGACGATTCTTTGCAGTACCTACTTCTGCTTTCTGTTTGTTCTTCTTGTTTGTCAAGATGTTACAAATTTTGTTTCTAATTTCATTCTTTTCTTCTAAATTTTTATTCCTGATTCCACATTCTAAATTTGCAATTATATTGTCGATAGGCAGTTTTTTGTTATCAGGCAATGCAAATTTCGGACCTAAGCTTAACGTATGCTGCACCTCATCCGGAATTTTGGTTTCGGTTAGATTTTTCAACCATTGTTCATTGATATTTTGTTTTTCATAAGCTACGCCTTTCATTAAATTATTTATCTTTTTAGATTGTATGGCTTTTATTTTGTTGAAATTTTTTTCGAAATTATTTTGTTGATTTTGAAAAAATTGCGAGATAAAGTTGCTATCAAAGTTTAAATAACAGAATTGTTTAATGCGTTTAATTTTGTTTTCAACCTCTGTTACATTCGCGCATGCTTCTTTAATGCATAAATTTAAACAGCTTTTATGAAGCGCATTTAATAATTTTGTGTAAGCCTTCTTATTTTGCAACCTGCTAAACATATTCTCCTTTGATTTAGATATAATAAAATTTGGGAAAACTTGCAAACTCCTACATCTTACCAGAAATATTCTGCGATTCTTCTCTTTTGCTAATATCTTCATTAATTTTCCGTATTCCTTCAAATCTCCAGGATAGGTGGTTGTTCCTTCCATATTAAGGCTTATATCCCAGCCAAAATTATAATAAAGATTCTTGACCCACGTATGAATTAATACAAATTTCTCGGGAAATAGGTCACATTAACACATATATTTTTATTTTTACCCTCGTCTTTACGTACGTTTCGGTCTCACGACCATCATCAGAAGACTTATTAATACAATAACCTGATTACTTAGAAATACTGTAATAACACAAAGCGTCCTTATCGCACAAATTTCGTTTAAATGCCAACGTCGCGAAACGAACGGAAACAAGAAATCGGAACTATAACACAGCAATGTTGCAGCGTAAAAATTAAAAATCCACTATTAAGTAGAATCATCAATGAATACGAACACATTTCATAAATGTCTGCGAGAGACTAACAGACAAAGAGTTCTGTCCTCTTTGCTAACAGACGAGACCATCTCAAGTGTTCATTTAAGCGTGTTAATGTGTTAATGTGACCTATTTCCCGAGAATTTTGTATTAATTCATACGTGGGTCAAGAATCTTTATTATGGTGACACCTTATTTATAATCCCTTCAATGGCATTCTATCTAGTTAATGTTGGATTAGAATAATGATATCATAAAATGTAACCTTGCCGGATCACTAGTATTGCACATGATTATCTACTTCGCATGTTTTGTCAACCATGGGGATCTGTCTTGGCACCAACTTTTTTTCTGCTTCATATCAACGAACAGCTGGAAATGACCACCTGTCCCGTCCACAATCATGCAGATGATGGTACACTTCATACTGTTTTCTCATATAGAGCCCCTTTACCACCAAATGAAGCGAGAGGCGCAATACAGGGACAGATTGGTGAAGTTGATGGAGATCTGGAAATAATTTTAAAATGAAATTGGATAATCTAGTAGATTTCACTGCAACCAAAACTCGAGCATGCGTCTTCTCCAGGATGGCCGACTCTACAATTCCTGATATGATAATGTCAAGTACAGCTGTTCATCATCATCGTTTGAGGGGAGGAGGCTCACCCGCCAAACGAACTCAGGGCACTTCGCTGGACCCATTGTACGTTCCGTGGTAAGAAGCATATTCTATTCTAGAAGGTTTGTGGCTCGCCAGAAATTCAGAATATTGCCACTGCTGACTTTCTCAAGTTCTTTTGGGAGTAGTTTTGTTTCTCCGAAGTATGGGGGCCGATGCTATTGATGGGCATTCCGACATGATGCGGAGGACAGTTTCTTCCGCTTCTCTGCATTTCCTATTTATTGGGTCATCTACAATGCCCATAGTGTGAAAGTGTTCGTTGAGACGACAGTGACCGGTTAGAATTCCAGTCATCTCTCTGCTGTCCCTTTTGTTCAGGTCTTCCATTGCACAAGTCAATATTGCGTAGATCTCCGCCTGAAAAACCGTGCATTAAGCGCCTAGAATCACTGAGATAGGAATTTCATCTCAGTAAACTGCGTTTGTAACACGTTTCCAAAAATTTGCAGCCAGTCCCGAGAACTCCGGGCAGAATTGATCAACTGACGTGAGATCCGGGCGACCATCAAGGCAGCTTGATTTGTCAACATACACTCGAAACTTGTGATATCACATAGGCTCTGGTCGAGGGACCGAGAGGATCAGTCAATATTGCCATATTTGGAGGGAACATGATTAATATAAGGGATGAAGCGACAGATTAAATTCAAAAACGAATAGGTCATAGTAATAGCGCCAATAATAATATCAAAATTATCTTATTCAAGCTTTTTAACACTCAGTTATAGCAGTTACCCTATTCTAACCTATCGTTACTTCTCCTTCTTGGCGATTACAATTATTCCTTCAATGGCATTCTATCTGGTAGATATAGGCATGAAACGATCATATACCAAAATGTAACCTTGCCGAATCAGCAGTATTGCACATAATAGTTTACTGCGTGCTATGACAACCTCATTATATAACATATAAAAAGTTAAACAAATGGAGTAATCTTCCAAAGTTACTTAATTCGGGAATTATTGAAAATTATTCGTCATTATCACATTACAATAAGAATTTCAGCTGTCTACGTTTGAAATAAATTTTTATATCCATGAAAAAACAGATTGTAAATGATTTTTTTCTTAGTTATAAAGATTATGTCATACAGATAATGATCATAGACGTTTACACATGATTGCAGCCAGTCCCGTGAACACTGAGCAGCTTCGATTAACTGATGCGGAGTCTGGGCAACCATCAAGGCAGCGTGACCTACACTTGGGACTTGTGATATCGTATAAGCTATGGTCGAGGACGCGAGGGCCAGTGAACATCACCATATTTGGAGGATTTGGACATGACTAATATAAGAGATAAAGTGACAGCTTGAATTAAAACACAAATAGTTCGTAGTAATACCGCTTATACCATATACCTAGATCCAATGATGATTTCAAAATTATCTTATTTCAAAGGGGCATTCGTGACTATATAAAACGTGAATTTCCTTAATCGAGAAGAACAGCGAACTCGAGGTTAATATAATCAAAGCTTTTTAACACTCAGCACATGATCATCTCCTTTATTAGGGCAATATCAGTGAATATAATTTTCGCAACGCTTATTTGTGGCAATTAATTTCCAACTAATTATAAATATGAACTAAGTAGGTAACGAACTCCTGCAGATGGCGAACATTTTCTTGTTAACGTTTTCCCAACAGCGAGCGTAACAGAAATTACCATTTCCGTACTTTTTTCATTACGCTATATTAGAACTTCATAATTATCATATATTATACATAATGCGATTAGAATCTCTCCTATTATATCGAAATAAAAGCTTTCGAAACTTTCTTAGTACTCTTTTATGAGAAGCTGGCATTGTAAATGAATGTAACGGTTCGTTCGATATCCACAATAAATACCATCTTTCGTTCATTAGATATAACTTATTTTTACAATTTTAGCCTGAATAAACTGTATCAGAGAGACTGAACAGTTAAACTATGCACTTTAAGAATAATGAGAATCTTCTTCCAAAGACTAGTTTCATGTAGAGCTCTTTGTTATTGAATCCAGGTCCTGTGAACTCTGAGTAGATGTATGAATGCAAATATAGTCAACAATGATATAAACGGTTCTAAGTAAGTTCTTTGAGAACTAATTCTCGAAAACAATGTTTTGAAATCAGTTCTTCGGAAAGTAATTCTTCGAAAAAACGTACAAAGGACTGTTCTTCGAAGAATACTTTATTCGAAGAACAGTCGTTCGAAATTCTATTCTTCGAAGAACAGTTCTCCGAAGATGAAATTCTGACATGGAACATTCAGGTAAAGCGCATCCTTGTAGGCAATTTCTTCTCAGATAAGTATTGATACTAATTCCTGGAAACAGTTGTGTCAATTATTTAATTTAATTGATTTGTATATTGAAGGTGATTAGAAATCATCACTTTATTTCGAATATTGGGAAGGACAGGTTGGAAATAATGGAAGATAAGCATCAATACCAATTCACGGAAATACCTGTGTCTCTCAATAACAAGTAGATTATCCACCCTGATGACAATCATCAATTAATTAATGCCAACTAGACATATAGAAGGGGCTTTCCAAGTATTGTTCCCCTCATATTTTCCCTGTGAGACACTGTTGACATCGATAAGCTGAAGATGGAGCTTGTATCAAGCGAAAAGGCAACTCAAACTTGGTCCTTGATGGATACCCATACAAGCTAGGTGATATAAAAACACCTTGAAGTGCAAGCAATTAGAAACCAGGAAGAAGAGTTGCAGAGGTCAAGCTATTACCAACGAAGAAGTTTTATCAGCTCAACATTTGTTCTTTCATAAAAAACCTTTGAATGATATTTTCCCAATAGTAATTCTATTTCTCTTATGATGCCTCTGATACTTCAGTATAGATGGAAAAATTCTGGCATAAACAAACGTTCATCAAAGACGGCATTCATGGTCTGATGATGAACGTAGAGTATCATTCATATTGTACCGTTAACCATTAATTAATATATGCGTTGACTTTTTGACTGCTACGAAACCCTAATTATTTCTCTGGCCATGGAAGGTACCAGATTTAACACATTCGGAGGTTCGGAGGTATTATATACCTTATAATATAAATAACAAATTGAAACTAATTTTTCTCATTATTTTTTTCCGGCGAGTGATTCTTTTTGTACTAGTGCTAGAATGTGATATCCTTGTGCTTGTGCTGATAGTATTCATCTTGTAGTGTCACGAATAAAACATTCATCTCCCGATGCTAATAAAATAATTATATCAATTTTGGTAAAACCAAATGTTAATTCGAGTAATGCTTCAGCAGAAACGTCGGCTTAACAAGCCTTCGGTAAAGGATATAGTACTGGAGCCTATTATCCCTAGAAAAAAACAAAATAATTCTGGCACGTTTAGAAGTACTGAAGAGAATGATGTGGATTCATCAAGAAGAACAATTTATAAAATGGATGAAGAACAATCTGTGTCTTCACTGGTTCCCTGAAGAAATAGGCTGACCAACAACGGAACGAATGTTTCCTATAACATTTCAAGTCTAAGAACAATTTTGCTTAATATTACACGATTGATAAAACAAAAGCCCTGATGTAATCTCAAGATTCACAGGAATCGCGTCATGAATATTTGAAGGCTTTTTGAAAATCTCTCCTGACAAAACATGGTTTATGACAGTGCGAAAAAGGGATGAAAAAATTTTTCGAAAAAAGTTCCAAGCAAAAGCTCCAGTTGAAAACATAACAGATTCCTTAGATTACCACCAGGACACCGACGCGAAACTTTGAAGATCATCTTCTTCAAAATATACCCAAGAATAACGTAATTTGAATTGACTACAAGAAAACTGGGTAGCATAATCACGCTGCAAACAATGCAAGTGTAGAGATATCCAAACTGATGTAGCAGATACCGGCTACAGCAGACACTTCAAGAAATACTCTGCACTATACTGTGTCTTCAAGGTCTGGCACAGTGAGTAGCAGTTGTGCAGGCTAAATTCCATTGGTTGCATGAAGAGGACAATAAGGAACGTATGAAGAAAGTACGATGCTGCGATGAAAGGCGAAAATTTTTTGATGCATGACTCAGGGTCTACTGAAGACCGAATATTGTTTTTGCATCTGCATAGTCGCTAAGGTTATTGAAAAGGTGTACCAATTGTTTAATGCGGCACTAAGGAAAAAATCCGAAAATTGGTTAAACAGTTTGACCCCACTAATATACTGGAATATGTTACAGCTATTGCATACAATATCACTCATTATGTTATAGTTGTTTCCAATGAAAGACTTTTGGATTCATTCCTCTTGTGTTATTCCACCCATTTATATTTTATAGTCATATTTTTTTGTGGTTAGGCATTACGTTCCGAAGAATTTTGTCTCCGAAGAACTGTCCACAAGAGTGGGCTTTACCTGAATGTTTCATGTCAGTATTTTATGTTCGAAGAACAGTCCTTCGAAAAATTGTTTTCAGAAGAAATGGTTTTCGCAGAACTGCTTTCGAAGGATTGTTCTAGTAGAATTGACCAGGCACCGATATAAACATAGCAAGAAGATATGAGAACGTTGGAGGCCAACTGATCAGAGAATATTATACAGAGTACTGTAATCATGGTGATAGGAAGAGAAAAATGAAAAAATATGGAACTGGATGTTATATTTATTTTTGTAATTTGCCTCCATTTTGATTTTCTAATAGACCCATTAACGAACGCAACGTCATCACTTGCCGTGTCTTAATATCCAAAAAAAGCACGGAACTTTTTACATTTTTAGGATGGCGAGCATGATGCGGAATTATCTTGTCATCATTATGTCAGTTTAAATGACAGTGTCGAGCATCAACAACTCAAGAAGAGAAAGTCATCGACGTGTTCAGTGGAAGAATTGATTTCAGCTAATACACAATATGGTTTAGATATTTGTACTAATAGTCGTTTTCTAGTGTTATTGCTCTTTCCAGTAGAGACGAAACTAAAATTACGGAAACAAAAGCGATCACAGAACCACTGAATCAAATTTTGACTTTCAAAATTAAGATGTTACCAACCACCATAAGAATCCCTAAATGGACTAAATTAAACATTTTTGTTTAAAAACGGCATAAAAAGGGCAAATTACAAAAAATAGTATAAACAACTCGTTTCCTAAGACCTTGAAGCACTCATTCTTTAAAAGAACTCGTGGCTTCGCCACTCGTTTTTTAAACTTGAATTCGTGCTTTAAGACGAGTCTTAGGAAACTCGTTCTTTAATATACTATTATGTATTAGGCGCGTAAAGAGGCTTTTATGACATAAGAACATAAGACGGCTGCCGAGGGTTAAGAATAAGTCGCAAGCAATGAAAGCATTTCACGTCCGTAGTGTAGATTCATATACGGATGGAGATTTATTGATTTTTTCACCTACATCTAGCACTGCATTGGTCAAATTAGAGATTTGAAGCGAAACTATGGCGACACGTGAACAACTGTAGCCATATTGTCTAAAATTCCAGGTTCATCTTGTGTCGACTAATTGACATGACGAAAGAAGAATAGGGAGATGACCAACTAGGAAACTCTGTAAGGACGTACAGTTGCATAAATGAGAAAATTGAAGGAGGTAGTAGGAGAAAGATGTGAATGAACGAGTACGGAGGAGATTAATCCAACATATCTTCATACCAGATTACCAGAAGGTGGGAAGTGAAAGATAGGGTTGATGAGTATAATTAAATGAGTGAACCCAAAGTTTCGTGGTTTTCAAATCATCAGATAATAGTATAACATCCGATCTACATGTTGATTTCCAAATGAATATTCTTTCCCAAATTGACCAGTCCAAATATCGTCTGGTTGAGATACAGACTTTTTGCCAGCAGCCACCAGAAAAATGGACCAGCGACATATTTATGTGATGTATGATATCGCATCAGATGCGTTATATTATCTACTTCACTGATTATGGAGTTACAGGAAGGAATATTGAGAACCAAAAACTTATTGTGGCAGCTTGAAGAGGATTAAATTATACGGAATAACAGTTTATCCTTTTAAAACAATGCCACTATCCGGAAAGTAAGTAGTAACTCAGCGAATACCCCTAACTAATCCGTTACAAACACGCATTAGCACATTAGCGTGTATGTGGGAGTTCTTAATGTTGCGCCAAGTTCTGCATAAATAGGAAACAGTTTATTACAGTTGAAATTGCATCAGGTACATAATTCCTGTCGGTCATAAAATACTAAAACGCATCTCTCTATGTTTTCTCTAATTACGTACATACTTTATGTCCATCACGCTGGTTAATGCAAACTGATGCTCGCCAACTCGATGTTCTGGAATACATAAGACATTTCCTTCGACGCTTCTGAATTAACAACGTATTTTGTTCTTGGAAATTTAATTCATTGATTTTCTGGGTATTTTGAAGTTCCAAGTTATTACTTCTCTCAATATAAGTAGTCAAAGGGGTGTATTGTAATCAGAATGAAATTTTTTTTCGGTTTTTCGAGAGAATATCAGCTTCCAGCTTTTCTGAATTTGTTTAGGCACTTGCATAACATTGTAATATAAGGAAACATATTGTATTTAAGTGTTTTTGAACTGTAAATAAAGATTTTCAATATTCACTTTCAGATGTCTCCAAGCTTTTCAAATTTTACTATTCCGTAACTTAGCAGTAACTGAATCGATGCACAGTAAATTGTTCTTTGTAGTTCGATATCAAAGAATGTTCTGATGAGGGAGATTGAATTTAGGTATTAACCGTATCAGTGTAGTCAGAAGACACTGTATTTGTATGTACCAGGTCAGGTGCTAGTCGATATAAAGGCCTAGATATTTTATGATTTTGTTTTCATAATTTTCAGATTTCTACTTTCTTCAGCTTCTATTTTAGTTCGGTTGATTTGGGGCATAGATATTGAAGCGAATTAACTACGCTTTTTTCACATTATGCTCAGAAGCTTCTCATTGAAGGATTGAAATAAGATTGTTAAATTTTTTTTAAATTCTTCCTGGGATAACATTATCAGAGTTTCTTCATTCCTTCTGTTTTGTATTGAATATTCAAATTACTAGTAATCCTGGCACATCCACCTTAAGTTAGCGGCTTAAAGTGTACCATCATCTGCAAAGTTGTGGATGAGACAGATGGTCAGCAGATCGTTTATACAAAGTTGGTGTCCAGACAGATTCCTGTGGATCACCAACGTTGATAGCCATTGTATCAGAGGATATTCTGTCAACCACCACATCGAGTGATCTATCTGAGAGGAAACTCCATAGTTCGCGATAAAATTCAGTTGGCAAACCATATGACGGAAGTTTCCCAAGAAGGGCTTGGTGCTAGATTGGGTCAAATGCTTTGGAGATATCCAATGCTACAGCTAGAGATTCCTCTCATTTTCAATAGATTTCATACATGTGTACGAAGGCAAGTAGGTCTCCTGTTGATCTTCGATGACGAAAGCCATATTTCCGGTCATTCACAACATATCGCCGGTCATTCTGATTTTGATGACGTTGTCAAATAGTTTGAGAACATCATGTAAGATACTGATTGTTTTGTAATTAGTAATCATTTCTGAATCAACAGATTCAAAAATAGGTACCACTAGAACCCGTTTGAAACAGTCAGAAGAAACACCTGTTCCTAAAGTTTTATTTACTAAATAGTTGATTGTTTTTAAGCTATTGCATATAGCTTTTATCGCCGGCTTTGAGCGCGTCGACCGAATCAAAAAATTCCGTAACGAAAAATAATGTAAGACCTAAACACCTAACATGTGTCAAATTAATTAATTAATTTGAAGTTTCTAAAAGTGAGAAATTTCGCTATTTTATACGAATGCTATAACACTCTAGCGCTTTAGACTCCGGGATTTTCACGGGGCCTATCGAAATAAGAAGGTTCGAATTATCTAAAAACATAATTGCATGAACTCCAGACGTCCTATGTAATTAGCTACAAACGAAATCATTTTGACATATGCCTCTAGGAGCTCGCTACGCGTCAGTTAGAGTTTATAGGCGTTAGACGCGCGTAGCAGAGACCTGAGAGTACCTGTTTCTATTAAGCTATTGCATGTATTGCATATAGCTTTTATCGCGGGCTTTGAGCGCGGCGACGGAATCAAGAAATTCTGTAACGAAAAATAACAGGAACTCGTTTATGTTGGGCTCTCTCGGGTGACTAATATTGAAAAATTGTATATCACGACAAAAAACGATAATTCTACATTCAAGTTTTATAATAATCGAAGGCAAGCTGCATCGACTGCATCTTTGTTGCAAGAATTCAAAAGACTGCCTTTAAATAGTGTTCAGACGACAGCTCAAAGTGTCTTAGATTCCCTTAGTAATAGAAATGGCATTTCAATAATGACTTTCAATTGCCAAAGTCTAAATAGTCACAAATACGATTTACATGATTCAGTTACGAGACAAACAAATGTGTTACTTCTTACCAAATCTTGCATGGCGCATGATAATCCGATTGAAATACCTAATTTCAATTGTATTGTTCAATTCAAACCAGATACTGTTTCAAAAGGTGGGGTAGCTATTTACCAGAATAATAATAATGTAACTAATATTATGACTCCGAATATTGAAATAAATATTGCACACGTTAGCGATGTTAATGTTAGGCGCTCATTTTTTGGAGATATTTGTGCGTGCTACATAGTCATGGTAGCAATTTACATTTCTCCGAATCCAAAATTGGACGAGGTAGAGCATTTTATTCATCGCACTTCACTGGAGTACACTGAAGAAGGCAGGGCATTTTTTAAGTAATACGAACGTGGACAAAAGGCCACGTAGTAGTCCGCCGTGGCCACGTAGTAATCATAATCTGGCCACAACCAATGTGTGAACAACACCTTACTGAAATAATGTCAGAAATTTCCTGAACATACATGATTTCCCCAAAATGTCAAAAAATATATAACTTGCTAATTCTAATGAAGTTTCTTGGTGCTAATCGAAGAAATCGAATCAATGACAGTTCATCAAATATACTGTCAATGAGGATTTATATGGAAAAAAACATACTGACGATATCCGTAAGACATATAAATTCTATAAATTCTGCACGTGCTCGAGGATTTTTGTCAGCATATAATTAAGAATTTGTGGGCAAGTATATAATAAGTTGGATATGAAAAATAACTATTTCTGAGATTACTTTTTTATTGCAAATGTTTTTGTATGAGTGAGTCACAACCCGTCGATACACAATTCGTCTATTGAATAGATATGATTATAGAATCACAAACCGCCATCTTTACGAAAAAACTTCCGAACGAAATCAGGTTCTCGGTAACGCATCTCTTTCTTGCGAAGGAACTCTGCTACAGCTGGCCTCGGATCATATAAAGTTGTACCTACTCCATTCAGTGCCACAAACATTCTCGAGTTCATGGTCTCAGTTCAGTTACCATAAACCTATAGTTTCAATGATAACAAATTCCTGAATAACCTACATGTATTGTAAGATAATTAAAATATTTTAAACCATATTAACTTCTCATTTATTCAATAAAAAAAAATTTGTTTTCTTATCGGTCACCACGCTCAAAAAGTGTAACTTGAATCAATATCAAAGAAAAAAAAATACTGCATAAATTAAAAATAAATAAATAATTATAATTGCATAAGTTGAGAAAAAATGCTATGCAATAGCTTCACCGCGGCAGTCCCCGAGTGCCACACGTTTTTTGGTTGTAGGACAGGAAGCTGCTAGGTATAAGCCAGTACCTATCTCATCTATGCCGAAGTCACTATTGGATTCATGATATCATTTTTCATTTGTAGCCTACATATCATGTTGAAGAAGGAAAAATATTTCATATTTTATTCAAAATTCAAATCCTTTATTCCTAAATGAATTGACATGAACACACGATGATATAAACCACGGGTAAGGAATCTTCTGGTTGGGTGATATTTAGTATTCAGATGACGAACTCCTTCTCCCAGACTCTCATCAGATTTTTGTGGGAAACTTTGTTTGGGAAGAGTTTCCATCAAATGTGCCACAAGTAAAACTCAAATCATAAAAAACTGCGAACAATGCAGCTTTGGAAACTTTTTACTATCCGGAGTACCTGATGATGAAAGACGAAACTATTCATGCATTATTTTATGTTCATTATTCATACTAACGTACGAGTGCAGTTGATATTGATGCTTTCGGAGTAGATACAAAGTTCTTCATTGAATTTTATGGACGTGCATTGGTGCTATCAAATTCATCTCATCCATTTTAGAGGTGCTATATTGATATATTACGAGAGTAGTTTGTTGCCCGCTTCTTTTCACTCGACAAATCCATCGAAAACGATTGTGTTTGGTAAGCTTTTTATTAGATTTTATTGACTCTATTTTCAATATTTCTAAAGTTCGGAGATCCTTCACAGTTGATTGATTACTTTTCAATATATTTTTCGAACTGGAAGCTGAGTTACGCGAGGATAAATGGCTCAGGCAAAAGTTTTATTAATGTTCATTCAATATTCATGCTTGCATTTTGGTGATGTGGGTTTCGGAATATTCCGAACTGTATACCTTCAAACCGTCACATGATGAATGTCTGAAGGACATTTGTCAACAAAGTATGTCAATTAAATGGTAAGTTTGAAATATTACCGGGGAATCTATTCCTGTTTGCGCCGAAAAGCAAACGTCTGAATTTTTATATTGATGACAATTGTCGAAATAGACATTCATTTCTCCTCGCATCAAGGATTGCAGAGATAATTGTGAAAAACGATCATACAATCTGATTTGAAATAAGGGTAATTGATTATTCTGCTAGTATGGTGATGTGCAAGCGGGAATGTCTATGAAATGAATTATCCATTGAAATATCAGTAAATGAGTAGATAATGATTGACGAAGAAATAGAGCATGAAGAAGGCCAAAAGGTTGGACAAATTTAATTAAATTCATGGTTGTAGTAGAAGTCCATCAAACTATCAACTTTTTGGACTTAACCAAAAATATATCAAATAGTAAGCATTCCTTTTCTATATATCATAATATACAGGGTAGGGTGTTCCATCTCATTTTTTGAAATTTTGAACAAATCAGCAACGTAGTCTCAACAATTTCATTAAAATCATGAAATGATCGAAGAAACGTTAAAACCAGATGAACACCTTCTAAGAAGTTCATTAGTTTGAGAGAATGTATTATTGTATGGAAGTCAATGGAGGACAATTTGAACATTTGATTCAAACACGCAGATTTAATTTTTTTCATTGTAAGCATGACAACACAATTCAATTTTTTTACGAATGTGATTTCTTGAAGATTGTTTAAGTTTGTAAAAAAGGCTTAATAAAAATGAGCTTGTACATTGTACAAATAACCAAAATATTCAAGGTGGCGCATTCGAGCAACAAAATTAATTTTTGGCGTAAACGGTTCATCAAATTTACATCTTTCATACACCGTTGTGAAGGGGCTTCCAGGACCTTTCAAATGACATATCACTCAACCCCTCTCCCCTATTCAATTTTGAGGGGTTGAAGCGCCCTATTAGGGGGTTGCTCGCTCAAGCCTCAAATATACGTCAAAAGATGTCCCCCAAACAAAATCATCCGACGTGTTTCGAGAGATTTTTCCACTCACTATGGAATAAGAAATATACGGGATGGCTCGTCTGAGATGGAACATCCTGTATATCATACGGACATTATTATCCACAAAAACTCAAACTACACATATAACATGAACTAGCTGCTCTTCAAAACATGAATACATTGCGTTTCTGAGCGTATTGAAAACCATACTCTGGAGATGACCTAGGTAATCAGGGTATTCTGACCACCAGGTGACTATTGAGGGTGATGGTCATGACCGGAAACCTCAAGGTAACCTCACTAATAAGTTTCACTCTATTGCAGAAGATATGTTGAATAATCCCTTAGAGACGACTTGGGTACCAGGATGCAATGGTTGAATTTATTACCGGAATCGTGATCAGAGACCCCAAAATTTTACGAGTGAGAAATTCTGGGCTATTTTGGATATTCGGCATTTTTTATATTGAATTTCAGCTTCTGAAAGCGTATTCAGAGAGTTGCATTTTCCTGTATAGAAATGCAAGAATGTACGTCATACAAAAAAAACTGGTAACATTTTTTTCTAAATGAATCAATAAAAAAACGTCAACATCGTTTCAGCTGATTTTTTTTTCGACCTTGAACATTTAACATAGTAAGTTCTAGCGAAAACAAAGTCTCCGTTTGTTATTGGGGGGAACAAATGAAAGAAGGAAACATTGTGGGTGTGCTAATGTTGATAATAGTTCCTAGCCTAGTTCAATAGGCTTCATGAATAGATAAATCAATTCCGTATTTGAAAAGTAGTCTTTTTACTTGGGGAATTACTATAATCGGGCTGAACTCTTGCACAAAAGTTCGCTTAGTGCCTTTCCGATTCGATCTAGACTATTTTTGACATATGTCTATATGCATATTTGCGTGAACTACTGTGGAGACGATTGGTTGTATGGATTTGAAATTTTTCAAATCGCTTTAAAGTTATTAAAATAGGAGCTCCTTTGTCTTCGACGCGTTAGCATATTGTCACATAGAGCTATTTATTTTATTGCGGCATACGCAACGAAACTAAACTCTTATATCGTAACCGTCTGTACAACTGATAATTGCTTATTATAAAAATACAAAATTCTCCTAAGAAACCATTGATATCCTATTTTTGACCCAAATTTTATTACAGAAAGGTTGAGTAATAGAAATTTGAATCATATCATGGGTAGGTAGCATGAAATTAAGAAAAAAAAACCTACAAAAAAGCGGAATTTACGAAAAATGGCAAAATGTGCAAAATAAGCGAAATAGGCAAAAAAAAAACAATTTGCCTATAATCCGAGCTTAGCTCATCAGAAACCACCAAAATCGAATCTGACTGTTTTATTCCAAGATTTTGCTCAGTGAAATTAATAAATGTTCTCAATCATGCTCTCTATCCATTGGCATAATCATTTGGATGTCAGCAGCTGGATCAAATAGATTCACAAATACTAGGAATCCACAGTATTTTTCCACGGAGGCTATATTATCATTTTCTGGAATCCAAGTGACATTTTTCATATTCCGCCCACTGTCTGTATATTAAGAGCATCATCTTTCAGAATAAACAAAATAACAAAGAACCCAAAATGGTCGTCATTTATCCAGAGTATATGAGGTGCAATAAGAGGGCATTTAAATAATTAAGGACGTCTCCATCTGTAAGGCCTAAGAGAAAAAAATACGGAGGATTAGTGAGTCCGAAGAAATATGAGGTCAATTTTTCACAGGTATATGAGAGTTGCCTTATGATGAACAGCCTGCAATGTGTACCGCACTATTTCTACGTGCCCTTTTCTCAAGAGAGCGATAGCATTGTCACGGACAGAATCCTAAACAACTCGGTTAATCACATTTGCGGCGAGCTTCGTAATTTTGTCGAAATGAAAACCGTTTGATGTAGATAAAAACGACCCATCAATTACCGTCATAGAACGTTGAATTACTGGACTGGGCGTGCTTCTGTTCCGTAGCCGTTTCGATATCTCTGTCTCTCTAATTCTCCCAAATGAATTTATTCAAACATTAACTCATTGCTTCACAGAACATCTCACGATTATCACTCAGTCGGAGTGAGTAGGGTGAGAGTTTCAATTAATATCTGAAGTTTTACGTTCCGGCTATTCAAACAGTCAGACATAATCTTAATGTACACAACTCATGCAAATGAAGGAATGGGAATATCAAAAGCGAGCAAATCAGTTCAAACAGCAGCTCATCCTAGATTTCGATGAAAATAATTTCATCAACGTAGATTAAATCTTTATAAAAAGTTGCTTCGGATTGACATTCGAGGTCTCCGCCAGCACATATACTCATACAGACATTTGGAATGGAAGTAGTCCTCCTGCTGATTATAAATTGGTAGATTCCTCTATTTCAAGATCCACTGCACCATGATTTCAATATGTAACAGTAACGATTGAGTTTTCTCCCAGATAGATTGCTACATTTGTTGGTTAACGGAGTATCCTTATTCAACGCTGGTGTTCCACAGGGACATGTCTGTGCACCAACTTTGTTTATGCTCCATATCAACGATCTGCTGGGAGTGACCACCTTTACCGTCCACAGCTTTGCAGATGATGGTACACTTCATACCGCTTTGTCATCTAGAGCCCCTATACCATCCAATAAGACCATAGGAGCGAGACAGAGACAGGTTGCCGCAATTATTGGACATCTGGCAAAGATTTTGAAATGGGGATATGATAATATAGTAGAGTTTGATTCAA
The DNA here is from genome assembly GCA_958510875.1 of Endomychus coccineus. Classification (NCBI taxonomy): domain Eukaryota; kingdom Metazoa; phylum Arthropoda; class Insecta; order Coleoptera; family Endomychidae; genus Endomychus; species Endomychus coccineus. The sequence goes on along the minus strand of OY294069.1, from coordinate 3,630,198 downwards.
CCAAACGTCAAACTTGCGTCTTCTCCAGGAAGTCGGATCTCACAATGCCAAATATGATGATGTCAGGTACAACTATTCCATAACAATGCTCGGGATTTTCATCGAACAGCGAAGTTGTGGAACTCTTTACCTAGTAGGGTCTTTCTCTATCCCAATAACCTCCAAACCTTGAAATAAATACGAATGCCTATCTCCTCTCCCTACATTCCACTGCTGGCCTACACGATGTTCTTCGAACATCGTGTGATAAAAGTGAAAAAAAAGGAAAAAAAAAACGTGTGTTTCAGTTGTAGAATATTTCTGTATTGAATTACTTTGCTAGTCAGCGCCTTCAGTTCTACCTCCATAAACGCTTTCAAGAACGAATATCCGATTTTTTAAGCTATTGCATATAGCTTTTATCGCGGGCTTTGAGCGCGGCGACCGAATCAAGAAATTCCGTAACGAAAAATAATGTAAGACCTAAACACCTAACATGTGTCAAATTAATTAATTAATTGTAGTTATTCGTAATTATACGAATGTTATAACACTCTAGCGCTTTAGACTCCGGGATTTTCACGTGGCCTATCGAAATTAGAAGGTTCGAATTATCTAAAAACATAATTGCATGAACTCCAGACGTCCTATGTAATTAGCTACGAACGAAATCATTTTGACATATGCCTCTAGGAGCTCGCTACGCGTCAGTTAGAGTTTATACGTTAGACGCGTGTAGCAGAGACCTGAGAGTACCTGTTTCTATTAAGCTATTGCATATATTGCATATAGCTTTTATCGCGGGCTTTGAGCGCGGCGACCGAATCAAGAAATTTCGTAACGAAAAATAACAGGAACTCGTTTATGTTGCGCTCTCTCGGGTGACTAATATTGAAAAATTGTATATCACGACTAAAAACGATAATTCTACATTCGAGTTTTATAATAATCGAAGGCAAGCTGCATCGACTGCATCTTTATTGCAAAAATTCAAAAGACTGCCTTTAAATAGTGTTCAGACGACAGCTCAAAGTGTCTTAGATTTCATTAGTAATAGAAATGGCATTTCAATAATGACTTTCAATTGCCAAAGTCTAAATAGTCACAAATACGATTTACAAGATTCAGTTACGAGACAAACAAATGTGTTACTTCTTACCGAATCTTGCATGGCGCATGATAATCCGATTGAAATACCTAATTTCAATTGTATTGTTCAATTCAAACGAGATACTGTTGCTAAAGGTGGGGTAACTATTTACCAAAATAATAATAATGTAACTAATATTATGACTCCAAATATTGAAATAAATATTGCACACGTTAGCGATGTTAATGTTAGGCGCTCACTTTTTGGAGATATTTGTGGGTACTCATGCAAACTTAGAAATGGCCTACACATAGTCATGGTAGCAATTTACATTTCTCCGAATCCAAAATTGGACGAGGTAGAGCATTTTATTCATCGCACTTTACTGGAGTACACTGGAGAAGGGTCGAAAATACTTGGTACAAATGGTTATAAATTTCCACTTATCTTGGCTGGCGATTTCAACATCAACTTTGCTGATAAAAAATCAGAGCGGTTGACAACTTTTCTTTCGGGAAAATTGAATTTGAAAATGAATAATGATCCACAAGAATCCACAACAAAATATGGGACCACCATTGACGCGGTATTCTCCAGATATTTAGAGGATATCAAGTCTCAAACTTATGTCTCTTATTTCAGTTACCATAAACCTATAGTTTCAATGATAACAAATTCCTGAATAACCTACATGTACTGTAAGATAATTAAAATATTTTAAACGATATTAACTTCTCATTTATTCAATAAAAGAAAAAAATGTGTTTTCTTATCGGTCACCACGCTCAAAAAGTGTAACTTGAATTAATATCAAAGAAAAAAGAAATACTGCATAAATTAAAAATAAATAAATAATTATGATTGCATAAGTTGAGAAAAAATGCTATGCAATAGCTTCACCGCGGCAGTCCTCGAGTGCCACACGTTTTTTTGATGGACATGAGGTACTTACTTGAATTCGCCCTTCATCCATTTGTGATTAGATATGACTATTCAAGCTGTTTCCCGATTGTGAAAAGTTTCTGCATGACACTGAATATGGCTGACCAAACTTTTGAAAATTAAAATAGCAGTTCTTCTTGAGCCACCCTCTACAATAATTTCTCGTCGTCGAGTACTGCGAATGAAGTTGAGAATTTAGCTATTTCGTTCAATAGCTTCCGGGAACCAGGATTGGTATTGTTGTTAAATAAGGATCTTTGCTTGTAGCTGGAGCTAATTATATTCTGATAAACAGCTTTTCCATGTTATTCTAAGGTCTGTATTTGAGAGATTCAATTTAAGAATTCCTTTCCGTTAAATTTAATATGCAAATTCCGGAATTTCTCTTTGATGAACAAATAATGGAAGTATTATTTATGAGATCACTGAGATGCAGGTGCTTCTGTTCTGGAATAACAGCGTAAATTGGGATTGTGTTGTATCTTCGACAACAATGAATCGCAGGAACGTAATAAATGAAGTGGATTATCAGTTATTCTCAACAATCAGGATCAATAGATCAGTAGCTTCCCTCAGTTTTGTTAGCACAATCTTTCGCTTTCATACAATTTGTAGGGTCAAATGTGATATTGAATAGAATCGGCCATTACGTGATGAAAATCCATTATCAACTTTAAATAAAACAACTATCACAAGTTCGATTCTCACAAGTTTATTAAGAATGTGACTATAGTTTCGCTACCACCGTAGCATCTTCGAACGTTTGAAGAAGCTACGGTGCTAGCGAAACTATAGTCACATTCTTAATAAACTTGTGAAAATCGAACTTGTAATAGTTGTTTAATTTAAAGTTCAAATGTGATATTCCACTAAACTCGAAATCGGTTATTAAAGTGGCACTTTACCACATAGGAATCTCACTTTACTACACGGTGACGTCAGTGTTAATAAAATACAGATTGACTTATTCAAAAATTGGAAACCTTAACTCACAGCGTGATCAGTTGAAGGCAGTTCTGGGCCATATCTCGGAAACTACTGGGAATACAAATATGAACTTTTTCATGTTTTTAGATCTAGAATCTGCTCTTAAGGGTCCCTCGGAATATTCTGTAACACCCTATATAAATAAAAGAATAAATACTGATTTAATTTATTGCTTCGAATCATTCAAAGCTAGGATCGATCTCATAGTCATGAGCAAGATTTTCAGTATTCTTCTTCCCAAATAGCAAGTGCAGATTTGTTCCAACAACAAAAAACATTTGGTTTCAATCAGATTCTCCCATTTTCCCTATAAACATTATCTTCATAGAGCAAGTTCAATACCAGATTGAAAGGTGAGCACCTATTTTCCATGAGTTTTCAATTAGAACATCCCAACGAAAACAATGAGTGAAATAAACGTGTCTGCCACATTGACGATTACATACGCTGTGTAAACGTGCAAAATGTGGTGGAATAATGCAATAATTATTCATACGTTTCAATGGAACACATGACAAGCAATGTAACATTATAAAGTTAATATTTAACCACAAATAATTCACACAATAATTTTTGCTAGTGCACGTTTGAAAATGACAATGCCTGAAACGTGCATGTGACACCCTATGATAAATAGAATGTTACTACCACTCTGGAGATTATCACTTGTATTTCGGATGGGGAGAGTTACATACATACCCTCTCAGTTCATTAAATATAACGTCAAATTCCTACAGCTTACAATTCGGAATATGTACGTACGTCATATAGCGATTATCTCCGCATCAAACAACTATTCACAATAATGAATAACAGTTTATCGTTCATGAATTTTTGTTCTAAACTACATTACGGTTATCGTGAATACATATCATGTGAGGCTTAATTTTGATAAGTAGTATCAATGTCTATAATATGAACATACGTGAGTTGAACATATTATTGCTAATTGAGACATACATGGTGATCCTCTACCAGTTCTGGATACCATACATATCCACAAGATTGATCGCTCTGTTATCAATAAGGAAATAAAACTATGCTTCTATATAACATCATCACCAATCCCAATGATCTTGGACCCTCACATCCTGCACCAGTCCTAAATACCATATTTATTTATATGTCATTCAATACCAGTTTTTAAGTGCCCATCAGGAACTTTTTACATGGCGAACCTTGCCAGAGCCCCGAAATTCCATTCTGGTTAGATTACCAGAAGTTCCACCAAGTTAGTGAGCAATGTGTACTCTCCTTTCCTGACAAGTCCTGATGACCTTTACCGATGATGTTCCTCCCAAGGAATGAACTATGCTTCCTGTCAGCATCTCATTGATGCCTTTTCTTCTATATGCTTTCGAGATAGGGTCCAGAGATGTGATTTCAATTGCTTCCTCAATATCCAGGAATGCACTTAGCAAAATCTTCGTTCTTTCCAGTGAATTTTCTACCTTGTCTACAAGTTGGTGTGAAGCTGTTTATGTGAATTAGCGTTGATGCTATAGCGAGAAGACACCCCGAGTTCTTGTAACATCTAGTTGATTATGCCATTGAAAACTTGCACAGGAAGAATAAGTTATATCACATCATATGTATAATACATATATACATATCAATTTCTTCGTCCTCAATGTTTAATAATGAGGAAACTGAATTCTTTTTGCAACACGAGATTTTTATGCGATGAAAATAAAATAAATCACATTAGCCTAGAATTCCAGATATGTAAAAGTGCCACCATTACTCTCATTGTGCATCGTAAGAATGTTCGAATGTTTCTTGCATGTTTTATGAGCGATACCATGGGTCTCATTAAATTTCGAACAGCAATTCCATAACGCGGCCATTTCTCTAGACACCTCGAATATCTCTCACACATGCACTTTCTCGTGGAAATGGAACAAAATGTACGCACAGAGCGCCATCGAGCGCGATTGTGAAATATGGAAAGGAGTACGAGATAAGATTTGACGCCGAAATTCAAGATGGAATTCAATCGATGAACGGGAAACGAGCTCTACCGTGATACGGTTCGACATTGGTTTTTTTAATGAAAGCCGTCGCCGCTAACCCTGAGAAGATCTCGTTGCTTGTGGATGATGTTTGTCGAATCAACACTTGTCCCGTATCAATTTTCATTTACCTAAATATCCCTATTCATGCGTCAATATTTATTCTTCATGCATGCAAACGTTCTTCTCGATATTGCTGTGATATCTAGTTTACTCTGATCTGGATCAAGATTCTTCTATCCCATAGCACTAGTGTAGGTGTACTTGACAGTACTCGAACTACCACAAATTTAGTGGAAAGAGGCTTAGATATTTTACATCCATTCCTGACTGTATTTAGCATTCAGTATCCATCCAGTCACGAAACGCGAGATGAGATAGTGGATCCTTCATAGATGATATTATACCAAAACGCTTATTTCAAACGAATCCAAGATTCGATTATTTGTATTCAGTTTTGAATTCAATCAACCATGTGGATCTACTCCGCTATAATTATCCCAAGACTCAGTCATGCTCTTCTTGTTTGGTAGAAGAGAAACGATCTGGTTGAAGCCCAGGAGCTTCTGGCCCCTGCTTCCTCAGAGGCATTACATCTACCCTTGCTCGGCGTGTTGCCCCTATCAATGACGATGAGGAATCTCGCAATAATGGCGGTCTACAGGCTCAGTTCCAATCGGTCCCTAAAGAGATGGAGTGCAGATCAATTCCGTATATCTAGGGGTCAGTTTTGAAGGCTGCGACTAGATTAGACAGAATCGAAGCCCTGTGGTTCGTGCAGCAGCATCTCAGGGTCGCCATCCTGACGGGGCAGATATGAGAAAATGGCCGCACACGGAGTCCCTCAAAACCTCGCTGCTGCTATCCCTTACAACGGTATTATGTTCCTGCGGAATCATCTGAGAGATGAACATTCCTCAACATGCAGAAAAATCGACCGCTGCCAAACTGTTGAAGCGCTGCTTGGAAATGAGGTACGCCTAAAGGCAAGCTAGATAGTCTTGCGGAGTAGGCAAAGCATGAGGATAATCTCCAAAATCTTCACAGGTCACGGTAACCTGATGAAATTCAAACATACGGTAGGGGGAAATGACACTCGCTTTTGTATGAAATGCGGAGGAACAAAGTGAAACCGTCAACCCACTTTCGTTATGAATGTCCTGCGCTCATCCGAGTCAGGTTAACCTGGCTAGCCCTGGGGATCATCACGGCTGATGACATAAAGGATGTGAAATAGATCTCAGGATTCTGTCGAGCATCAGTGTATCCAAATACCCTCTGAAAAACGAGTACATGAGTCTTTGACTGAGTGCACGAACTTTCTATCGAGCACACTACCATCTCAACCATGATGACCAGTTATTGACAATGGATGGTCTGCCGACACAAGGTCCTTCGTCAGGTGATATACGAGTCTTGTAGAATGAATCGAATGGTTTCCACAGAACCATGATTCAAATGGCAAAAGGCCAAGTGGAAGGTGTCAGCTTCAATGGTGCAATAACTGAACCAAAAATTGAATAAGAACTAGCATATATTGATACATTTTCCCATTTGAATCAGTTGAATTTGTAGGTGCATAGATCTGGTAATATAAGGCCGGGTGGTTAAGTTAAAGTTTATGCTTTTCTAGACAAAATTCTAGCCTTCTTTTGGATCATCAAGGTCACCAACTGGAGATCCTGGTAATCAATCATCGCTAAGAGAAAATAACCGTAGAACACCTGGAAAGCATATTGTGATGTTTTCCAGAATACAGAAATATTCGTAAAATAGTCTTACTCTTGCCCATGGAGATTTCCACAACTTGAACTTGAACAGAGATTTTCCACCATACTGTAAAAACGATGCATCGAAATCGGTTTTATCACTCCAAGAATTGTAGAGCTCTATCAAAGACGATCTATTCTCCGTCTTCCCCTCAAAATTCAATTACAATTATTTACTATCTGATCTAATGTATGGAATTAATTTTTTTGGAATGTTTCCATGATGTATCGTCAACCGCTGAGATGAGATTGAACTTAGAACGCTGCCGGTACCAGTTTTAGACGCATTATACCTCGAATGTATGATTTTATCAGAGTTAGAACTCATGATTTAACCAGAATTCGACATTTCGTGGAGCTACAATACGTTTTTTCCATTGCCTTAGGTTAAAAGTAGACCTGCAATCGTATTCCTCATTTTTGGAAACGTTTCGGAACGCAGTTTCATCGTTATCGATGAGATTCACCAAATTCACAAAATTTTTCCATACCTAGTGCTTATAAAATTGTCCACATATCGATTATTCCAGAAATTCGAAGTTATTCAGCTATAAGTCATGACACTTCAACGATAACTTATAACACTGCCGATATCAGCTTTAGACGCATTATACCTCGAACGTATTTTTGTATCAGAATTTGGGGTATCGTGAAGCTACAACATGGCTAATCAATGTCTCCGGTTAAAAGTAATCCTGCGGTTTTTAAATTGTAGGGATTGATGTTGTGAATTTTACGCGATGTATATTCGATAACTGTTTGGGCGATGCGCGCATTGATTATTTTAAAGGAACTGTATCTTTCCCGTTTTCTTTGGTAGGTTTATCCTTCATCGAATAAATCTTATTTCGACGCCTCGTGTGCGTCCTCTAGGAACATAGTATTTCACCTTGGACAATGCGGGCTCTTAAACTCTCCGTTGCTCCAATACTACACTAATCAATCTCTGCCAGGCAGCTGCTGTGCCGTCCCCGTCTCTGTCCCGCTGTCGATTAGATTTCGAACGGCAAAATCTCCCGCAAATGCATCTAACCAGTTCTGTACATTAGTTCCACAGTATTGAGGGCAATCGATGGAACAGCGATTAATTCGGCAACTGCGAAAGGTTAATTAATACGAGACTACCAGTAAAATATTTGATCAAGTTACTTGTCGTTGTACATCAATTGGAGCCGGTTTATGGGAGCCTTCACATCAAAGAACTTTTATTTACAGTTGCTTCAGAATTGGAAATAGATGAAAGACGATTACGCGCGGTTCGCAGTACAAATAAAATGTGTGATCGTCAGCCGTTGAAATCGCGAGTTCGGTCCCTCAATGCTTAGTGCGGTACACAGCGGAATGCGCTCTTCAATCCAGGAACATAATAGAACCAATTTGATTAATAAAATCACAATAAAGCTCAACTTGCAGCACTCCATGCAGTCTGAATGCTTTTTCGTCATTGATGAAAAGGAGCTCATGGATTCGAACGTCCAATTTGGCTACCCACATGATTACATATAACTTAAGGTTCTCGAAGGAATCGCTGGTTCCTCGGATTGATCGAAATCATCATAGCAATTTCCATGAAATTTTAAGCAACTGTTTAAAAATCAGTCTGTCTTGATATCCTTCACAAATTGCTTGTTTAGCACAAAAACTAAAGGTTGTATGTTGACGAAAATCGTTTGTTGTTCTGTGACTAAATCTATAGTGCAGTCAAATGGATATTGGACACGTGAATTTTTGGGGAATGGATTAATTTTGATAAGGCAAAGTGCATTCTCTTCGGATTGTTATCAGAAAAATAGTTGATCACAAATAAAGTTGCGCAAATCGCTCATATTGTTTATAAACAATAAATAAACAATTTAATCGGCTAATTCTCGAGATTATATGAAAATATCTAAAAGATGCAAAATTTGACCATTTTTGATCGAATAAAGACTGTTTTTTGTTATAAACAATTTATTTATCAACAAAATAGATGAATTCTGATGATGACTACTTGGTAGCCGAAAGGTTCTCAGTATTTTAATAGTAATTTTAGTGGATGGGGGTGATTATTTCCCATCAATAGTGTTATAGTATATTCACAGTGTGAACTCTTTTATAGTTTTCAATCAGTCGATTGTTAATCAGTCACTTGTTCTTATTTGAATTACGACTAACCTTGATATTATTGACCACCATTGGTGACCACTCATAATAATTACTAAGATTAATCCACTATGAGGTTTGTGATAATGATGAACTATGGAAATCTATTTTAATAAAATGAAATAAAACAAGAGATTCTATTTTTTTATTGGAAAATGAAATCTTTTGTGGAAATTAGACAAAAAATTGTTTTATTTCGTTTTATTATAAGGTTTGTAATAATAATTGAAGTTTCTCAATATAAAGTTGGGTTTTCGTTGTAATTAATTTTGAAGTTGTTTCATAACAATTGCAGAATATCATTGCTACATAAAGTGGGTCTCAGGAATAGTCCTTGAACGAAAACTAACAATATTGAATGAAATCAGACATCACGTAATTAAAATCAACATTGCAAACTATTATATTTTGTAATATCTGTTCGGAGAAGTTACGGTGTTAATCGAAACTATTCACATTCATAGATTTGAATTAGACGAAATCGAATTTTTAATAGCTATTTCATTCAAGTTCGACAAACTATCTATTATCAGGGAGGTTCAACTACATTTAGAGACAATGATTACTATTCATCATTCATAACAGTATTAGTAGTGTCATCTACCGGACAATACTAAAATCAAATCAGTAAGTTTGGAGCAATTGATGATTTAAAACAGTTTTCCCCTTCTGTAGAACATATTGTAGGTTCTTACAGCTAGATGTCACTCAACTACAAACAAGTTTCCGTACAAACAAAATAATGTTTCCAACAGTATAGATGATCAGCCGGCGTTATTATTACCACCTTCAATAATTCGTTTCATTTAAATATCTCCGTCTTCTGAAAGTGACGTGATACCATCGTACAGCTATCGTTATTTCCAATTTTAACAAACAAGCGAGTTTCCATCAATTCTATTAATAATCATCAGAAACGACCTGCCATCGAGAAATAAACTGTCGAGCTTCATTCATTATTTATTCATTAATTATCCTTTTTCCCAGAGAATTAGCGATTTCATAATTACAGTTTTCATCGAATTACTGCAACCCTGCAACACCAAATGTTACCTGAAATCGGCAGTTTTTGTTATTTCGTTTCATTGAAGACTTCAAAAGCTTTTTATCACATTGTTGCGGGGTAATTGCATCTTAACACGCTAATGTTTGTTCGCAGGATATTATGATATTTTATATTCACCAGGAACGACATCCATGAAAAATGTCTGTATAACGGGGTGTTTGTAGAGTTTAGAACAAAAATTACTCAAAATTTAATATGACAGTAGATAACTGATTGAATCCTAGCGGAAAATCGTTGAAGCGATCGAAATCTTGAAACATCCAAATAATCTGAGCCGTGACTCAGGATATTATCTTCTCAACATTTGGAAACCCATCTTCGAAAATTCCACTTCGCACATGATCACACAACGGCAGGGTCAGCTGCCAGAACGGAGTTAACCCATCGACATGAAGGATGTACTACGCGTGACAATGCTAAGCGTGGATACTGTAGGCGAGAGAAAGGAAAAACTAAGAGGCATACCCTCTCTCTTTATCTATCGCGTTTCTATTGGTCGCTGCGTTGCCATGGAAATGCACCATGACTGTAGCTAGTTTTGCCAACACGATGTGCCCATAACATAGCAAATAGCCCTGCGCGCAACAAAGCTAGAATTACACCTCTTCGTTTCCTCTCTTTCTCGCCTGCAGTATCCGTGCTTAGCATTGCCACGCGCAGTCCATTCTATATGTCGATGAGTTAACTCCCGGAATAGAGGCAGTGAACAGTGTAGCGTGAAGGATTTTTCCTACAATAAATACCGCTACAAAAACCAGTAGATCAGTTTCAGTTCGATCCTCAAGCCTGCCCTGAAGATGACACCTGTGATGGTTGGCGAAACGTAGGCATCAAATCGTGCTATTGTGACCCGGAATCTTTACCTAGGCCAAGAATTTTCATGATTCAATGAAGTCATCACGATCATCACCTAGAAATCTAAAAACGCCTTTTAACAACTATGTTCATGTCACAATTGAATGTAATGACTAATGATGCACGGAAGGTTTTTTCTCTGGTGTTATGGCACTTCTGATTTGGTTCTGTACATTACGTATCATCGAAAAACAACCTTCCAAATGAAATCGGAATATTTTCCTCAATTTGAACTTCGACGACAACGATGAAATTCATACTTATTATTGCAGTGACTGAGAGTTACTGACGCATTCATTCCTTTGATGTACATCGTACAAAGTTATTGAAATATCCTATTGGATTAACGGTATATTCTAGTTCGCAACAGAAACAAAATGAAATCTAACAACAAACTTATGTTAGAGAGTTGGGTTAGTTCGCTTTACAATTGAGACGGTCTTTGAAGATGTTGTCAAACTACTTCCGAGTTGCTCTTAAATAGATGCAAAGACAAGACGCTGATTGTATTTGAAATGCTAGTTCTAGATGATGAAAACCGGTAACAAATCAATACCCAGTTTCTATCTCATGCGAATACAAACGTTTAGTATCAAGTAATACAGTGAACGATAGATATAACGCTCGTTCCCAATTATTGCTTCGAATCAGTGGCGGCTCGTGAGTTATGAAAGAGGGTGGGTACAAGAAAAAAAATTAGCTATTTCTCGAACATAAGATCCATTCTCCTATTTTTCATGCAGTCGATCTTTTGGCATTGTGCTTTTCAAAAAAGTTTTAATACGTTTGAGGGTGGAGAAACATCGTTCTCATTCTGCTGTCGACATGGGCCTTGTACAAATAATATCCAACAGTTTGTATGTTTCCATCAAAATCTTTTTTAGTTTGTTGTCTGTTATTAACACTAAAAGTGGCAAAATACGACCTACGTCACACATGTCATCACGCTCATAAATTGGTGTTCACTTTTTAATTCCAAACTGTCTAATATAGGATAAGATTCCACAGTTTCATCAAAATGTTTTTGTGGAAATGCATGTCTATAAGTTTTAAAATTTCGAGAATTGAATAATTTTGCTGCACTCGAGTGATCCCCAAGATCAAATCAGTCGTTAAATTGAATTAAAATAGTGTTACATACTTCCTTTGCAATAACAGCTCTATTAGTTTCTGCTGTGGTTTTTTTTTCAAGCAGGTTCTCCATTATTGCGTTTCTGATTGTCATTGTGAGTAGAATTTCTGATTCGAATAATTTGCTGTTGGCATTGTTCAATTGCTTTTTGCAGATGAGTACTGTCAATCGCACGCATTCGAGTCTGATTGAATAATATTCCAACATGTGGCATGATGAAATGAAATATTTTCAAACAGTAGAGAAATTCCGAGCAATTCAAATGTTTCAATAAACCACTTGCTTCACTAATAGTAACTGAATCCATCATATATTCGTCAATGATTTTGTCCAAACATGTTATGAAAGAATCCTGTTGTTCAAATAATGGTTCGACTTTTGAAAATCCAGCGTGTAGGAACAGGGCGCGGTAATCTACGTTTGACTATTTCATCAAGAATTACCGTTCGTTTTGGCGATCGGGAACAAAGTTTGAAAATGACTGCAAATTTGCAAAGACGGTTCTACTTTCTCATTGCATTGTGCCGCTTGTTCAATAACCCCATCAAATTGATGCGTGTAATAGTGAATATAATGTGCATGTATAAATGTTCTTTTGATAATGACTTGGTCACCATTTGTCTTACCACTCATCACGGATGCCCAATCGTAACCTTGAGCGATTAGTTTATTGTTATCAGACCCAGAAGAAGAATTTCAAATAGTTAGCAATACATTCAGCAATGTTTTTGCTGATATGTCCACCCGGCTTAAAAAAAGAACAAAGGTGTTCAAAATTTGTCTATTAAATCGAATAATAACAACCATTTGCTGATGATAAGAGGTGTCTGTAGTTTCATCGGCCTCCAAAGCAATGAAATTTGCAGATTTAATTTCTTTTAAAAATTCCTGCTTGTAAATTTGCAACATTGCATCTATCAATTCGTTCTGAATAGTTTTTGAGACGCCTTCAATAAACACATGTAAACCCGAACTTTTCATATGTATTGCAAGCATACCGTCTAATTCAGCTGCAAAGTTGATTAGGCCTACATAGATAGCTAGATTTTCCGACGTCAATGTCTCATCATGGCCCCGCAACGTCACTTCAGACTTCACGTCTTCGAATTGAATTCACACTCTGTACACCATGAAAGCAAGACGTTTACGAAGATAACCGTAGTCAGCCGAATCATACTTGGAATAGGTACACTCCAGAACGTTCCTCGGAATATAGTTTTGAGCGTTAGCATCGAATGCGCTTGACTTGCGGAATAAAATAATGCACTGAATTGCATGCGAATTTCTTTGTTTGTTTATCTTGGTGGTTGGGTGAGCACGTGCCCTTGTGCCCTTTAGTACTAGCCGCCACTGCTTTCGATAGGAATTATTCACTCAAAATTGACTACTCTCAATTCAAACACGCTTGCAATAAGAATACGTATGTGAACCTTGTAATTTTAAACGATTTAGGTAGATATCATATTCAGAATTGATATTTCAATCAGTTTAATTATGTGTTGCATTCGCCTTTATTGACAAATATTAACTGATTCATCGTCGATTTATTTTAGATTCTTGAGATTATACAAGGTCGGACGTTCTTACTTGTTCTCATGAGCGTTGATTGATGTATAATCAATCTTGAGATGAATTGCAGGTTTGAGGAAAACCCAACAATTCGCTAACTGGTATGAAGACAAATTGGTTTCATTTAAATTGGCAAATGAATTTCCACTAAATTTACGCGTTAAATTCAATTCGAAGATAAACTACGCGATGAAGCTTCTCTTCACGCTTGATTCAATTCAGACCGACGTAAGTTTTTCGACATCTGCCTCAGTTCGTTTAATTCAGAATAATATTTTGTTTAATTTATATAATGAATACAAGGCACAAATTGAACTTCGTGAGATATTCCTTTACATTTGAACTTCAATCGAAATTTCATTGTACTAAAATGAAGAATTTCAAATAGATTAAGACTGGAAAGTTTTTATTTTTTATCAGAACTTTTATAACGAAACAGGCCCTATTGTTGAAAACATAACTTCAAAAAATAGCTCATTCCACTCGGAACATTCAAACAATTTCAATTCAAACACATCAGAAGACATAACATTTCTAAAAACTCAGGAAGATACAAGGGCAGCTTCAGAAATTTCAGGCCAGACTGAAAGAAACGAAACTGCCACAGAATTGAATTCTATTTTCCAATTCAATGACATCAATGAACATATTACATCGTTTCAGCATGTAATTATACAAGGTGTTCCATCTCAGACGAGCCACCCCGTATATTTCTTATCCCATAGTGAGTGGAAAAATCTTCCGAAACACGTCGAATGATTTGGTTTGGAGAACATCTTTTGACGTGTATTTGAGGCTTGAACGAGCAACCCCCTAATAGGGGGCGCCTCAACCCCTCAAAATTGAATTGGGGGAGAGGGGTAGAGTGATACGTCATTTGGAAGGTCTTGGAAGCCTCTTCACAACGGTGTATGAAAAACGTACATTTGATGAACCGTTTTCGCCAAAAATTAATTTTATTGCTCGAATGCGCCACCTTGAATATTTTGGTTATTTGTACAATGTACAAGCTCATTTTTATTAAGCCTTTTTTACAAACTCAAACAATCTTCAGAAAATCACATTCGTAAAAAAATTGAATTGTGTTGTCATGCTTACAATGAAAAAAATTGAATCTGCGTGTTTTAATCAAATGTTCAAATTGTCCTCCATTGACTTCCATACAATAATACATTCTCTCAAACTAATAAATAAGAAAACAGCAAAACATTTCCTTATGTTGACTTCATTTTTTGTTCTTAGAAGGTGTTTATCTGGTTTTAACGTTTATTCGATCATTTCATGATTTTAATCAATCTGTTGAGTTACTACTTTGCTGATTTGTTTAAAATTTCAAAAAATATGGTGTACACATTGCAAGAACGTGTTGAGCTGGTTAGCCTATATTACCAAAATTAAAATTATGCCCGAGCAGCTGCAAGGATATTTAACGAAAACCATCCTGAACGTAGCGTTCGCCATAAGTACGTAATGGAATTGATTTCAAAATTTTTGGAAACGGGTTCAGTAATGGATAAAAAAAGGGTACCCATTGGAATTGTTAATGAAGGAGCAGCTGTGGCGGTATTGGGACATGTTCAACTTATGCCAAACACGCAATCTGTACGATAACTTTCTGCAGCTTCCGGTATTAGCCAATCTAACGTTTTCAGAATTCTACATAAACACAAGTTCCATTCGTACAAAATTAAATTGATTCAGGAATTAAATAATGATGATTGTGATCGAAGGCAAGAGTTTTGCGGAATTATGGTCGAACGTATCAACAATAGCCCAAATTTCTTGTACAACGTTTGCTTTTCTGACGAATGCACTTTTTTACTTAATGGAATAGTTCGCATACCTCAATTTGCAATACCCCGGTCGTTGTTTCGGAAGAAGAGGTCCCATGGAGTGGCCTGCCCGATCTCCTGACCTGAACCCTCTGAACTTCTTCTTGTGGGGACATCTTAAGTCCAAGATTTTTGTGACTCAGCCTGAAAATTTGGACGAACTACGCCAACGAATTGTAAATGAGTGTCGTCAAATAACTCCAATTATGCTGAACCATGTTAGAGACGGTTTTCAGTCAAGATTGTATTATTGTATGGAAGTCAATGGAGGACAATTTGGATACTTGATTTGAACACGCAGATTTAATTTTTTTCATTGTATGCATGACAACACAATTCAATTTTTTTACGAATGTGATTTTTTGAAGATTGTTTAAGTTCGTAAAAAAGGCTTAATAAAAATGAGCTTGTACATTGTACAAATAACCAAAATATTCAAGGTGGCGCATTCGAGCAACAAAATTAATTTTTGGCGAAAACGGTTCATCAAATTTACGTTTTTCATACACCGTTGTAAAGAGGCTTCTAAGACCTTTCAAATGACGTATCACTCAACCCCTCTCCCCTATTCAATTTTGAAGGGTTGAAGCGCCCCCTATTAGGGGGTTGCTCGTTCAAGCCTCAAATATACGTCAAAAGATGTCACCCCAACAATATCATTCGACGTGTTTCGGGAGATTTTTCCACTAACTATGGGATAAGAAATATACGGGGTGACTCGTCTGAGATAGAACACCTTGTACCAATAAATTCACAAACAGGTTGTAGTCACTGAGGTCCAAATCTGGACTATACGGTGGGTGATTGCTTGGATCAAAATCTCAATCTCAACAGTTTCTATGGCCACATTGTTGTACAACAAACACACGCCTATGATTAGTTTTCCACGTTTCTTTTCATGAATATTTTGTAGTGATTTTAATAGGAGTACTACATTACATGTCGCTTGAATTGTGGTATTGCGAAAACAAAATTGAAAATGTCAACCAAAAACCTTATTCCGGAATTAAAATGATTGACGATAAATGTACAAACGGCATCAAGGATTTCAATACTTTGAAATAACTAATGAACATAAATGCAGTTTGCTCAAATAATTTTAGAAATGAATATGGGCACCCAAAAAAGATCAATGCAATATTTTTCCGGAAATAGAGGGAGAAACTATCCAATAAAACCATGTGTATCGTCGAAGAAAAGGACGGAACGTTTATTTACTAACGATTCCATTAAGGCCAAGTAGATGTTAAAATTGAACAAAACAAGTTGTGTGTGAGATATCAACGAACTTTTTGTTCAATTTGAAAGGTCTGTTAATGACATTATGTGTGAAATATCACATCGTTCAAATGGCCGCCGCGGCTTCGGTGGGTGGCGCGCATTCGAGAGGTCCAATTTTCGCCGACTCTGGCGCATAGATCAGGTTGAATTTGAGCAATGGCAAGAGTTATGTTGACTTTGAATGCATCAGTCATTTGCGGCTTATTTGCATAGACCTGCGACTTAAGGAAACCCCACAAAAAATAATCTAACGGGGTCAAATCGCACGATCTCGGTGGCCAGTTCACGTCGCCTCTGCGTGAGATAACTCTGCCCTCAAATAGCTGTGTGGCACGTGGCGCGGTCTTGCTGAAACCTTATATCGTCCACATCCATATCATCCAATTTGTGCCAAAAGAAATTGGTTAACATAGATCGGTAGCGCTATCCGTTGACGGTGATGGCAATGCCATCGTCGTTTTCGGAAAAGTACGGACCGATAATGCCACCGGACCACAATCCACACAAACAGTGACTCCCAGCGGATGCATTATCACTTTGTGGACCTCGTGCGGATTGGCATCGTCTCAAATCCGGAAATTTTGCTTGTTGACCTACCGATTCATCTAAAAATGGGCCTCGTCGCTGAAGATGATTTTTATGTTAAAATCGGGGTCTGCTTCCAACAGCTTCAGAGCCCAGTCAGCGAACTCACGGCGTTGTCTATGGTCGTTTACCTTCAGCTCCTGGGTCAGTTGGATCTTGTACGGGTGTAGACCTAAGTCCCGACGCAATATTCGTCAAGTTGATGTCTGCGGAAGGCCGAGTTCTTGTGCCCGGCGGAATTGACTGCCTCCGGTTCCCCTGCACACTCTCATGGACAGCGGCGATGTTTTCGGCAGATCTTGCGTTTCTTTCACGTACAGGTGTTGGCTGATTGTGCAGTGAACCAGTCAACTCAAATTCTGCCACCAGACGTTGAATAGTCGACTGGGATGGACGACCATGCAAACCGTAAAAAGGGCGCAACGCGCGCATCGTTGCCACAACATTTTGATTATGAAGTTTTATCATTTGAACGCGTTTCTCGATACTGTAACTTGTCATGGTGATTTGTCTTGAGTGACTGAATAACATAGAGATCATATTAGATAGAGGAGTAAAGCCTGTGTTTAAGGTATATAAGCGGTGCGTGACATGTTCAAATTTCTCAGCGGTACCTACTCCTTCGTATTTTTACCCTCCCCTCACACTCTCCTCCAACCGCTTACATTGATGACGGCGTACCGCGAGGACGTTACCTTGAGCGAGAAGAGTGGGGACCGCTAATAGAGAAAATTTCATTCGAACCCTGCGTGGCATTACGGCCCGCTTTACTCCTCTATCTACTATATGATCTCTATGCTGAATAATAAACAATATATTTGACAGATGCAGCCTAAATAACATGGCTGCTATGAATTGTCAAAATCTACCCGTCCCTATTGGAAAACCCCTTAGAATGCATCAGCAACGCAAAAATAGAAGGTACGTGAATCCATAATGCAGCCTTCAAACTACATCTCCATATTCAGTAAAAGTGCGCGATAATGTAGCAGTATTGATTTTGAAACATCGTTCCCAGTCCTTGAATCAAGTTATACTTATTATAACGCTGCAAAATAACTGTATCCGGCATATGGCGCAATATATGAACTTTTTACGCCTGGAAAACCGAAAATAATGTAATTCAACTTTGGGCCGGTAGGTTTTTGTTTCAGTTTGGTTGAAATCGCTTTGATGTCACCCGTTCAATTTAATTGTGACATGTTGAAACGAGTTCATTATATTCGACATTCATGAAAATGTTCACTTCCGTGATAAGGAGTGGTGAATTTTTAACTTCACGGAAAAACATTTTTCCAATCAAAACTCTCTAATTAACCATCATTTGCCTTCAGGTCTTATATTTTATCAGCATATTTTCGTACCAGGAGTAAATGTAACAGAGGATACACTCCGTAACTTCCTGCTGGTGCAGGTTCATGAACAATTAACATCGAAGCAGAAATACTGGAGAAGTATAATGATACAGACGCAATGCATCATGCGTTCAGTATGAGCCGCTACTGTTGTGAACTTTTTCTCTATGTACCAGAGATCGAAGCTATTCTTGCACTGACGCAATTAATTACCCTAACGTTGGCATATGCCAGTATTAGGTCATTATAAACCTTGATCATCAACTTCTGATGATTGATGATAAAAACGTGTTTCAAAAGAACAATGTAAATAGAAAAAGGACGACCAAGGATTAGAACCTGCGTTAAGTTTGGATAATGTGGCACCTCATGTTCACAGAACTAGATGACACTGGTTATATCAGGATTCTTATAGTGCTCCAGTTATATACATTCAATTTAAGGATAGATCTTGGGAGAATATTGTTGAAGTGACCTTGCTGAGATCAGAAGTGGCACTCTTCATCCGTCGAAATCAACACACTGGGCTACTGTAGGTAATGGGGAAAGCAATCAACATCAAGGGGACTACTTGAATAACTAGAGCCCAGTGGAGGAAAATCTTCATGGCGAAGAAATCTGCCTTAAGGACGTGAACTGCTGTAGATCCATAGGAAGAGCAAGCAGTAACAAGCAACCTGAAGGGATTGATAGAAGAACAGAGTGTAGGAACAAACCTGAGTAGAGTCAAATATGTCGAAGAAATTTACCAACAAGTCCATGAGTGCTAATAAACCTTACTCAAAGCGAAGACACCAAGAATCACCGGATGATCCTACTGAAATATTTTCGGATGGGGGCAGGTGTACCCACCCCAACTTGGACGCAGCCCCAAGGAAGAACTCTGAAGATGTTGAATCCCATGATCTAGGGGTCTAAATGAAGTTTTCAAATCGAGAAACTCCATGACCATCATTGTTTCTCAATTTGTGTGAAATGTACCATTGTCCTGTTACTGTACCACAGGTCTCATTTTGGTCAAAATGCAGTCCAAAGATTTCGGCAGTCCCACAACCATACCGAACTGTCACTCTTTCTGGATGAACAGGTTATTCTACTATCGCTATTGTATTCTAATCCATATGCGACAATTTCGCTCATTCAAGCAAAGGGATGAGTATTTATCTAGTCACTTGGATGATTTTCATGAAATAATCTGAATCTGCATCCTACTTTCAAACACACGGTCGAAAATATTCCACAGCTTCGGTGATCTCACTTCAACTTACAATTATTTTCTGAAATACTGTGCAGGCTGGCTCTTGATACCATCAAATGTTCCGAGATTGAAGAAAAATTGGAATACCTATCGCCTCTCTCAACAGTCCTTCGCTGGCCTAAGTATAGAAAAAATAATAACGTTTTGAAATCTGAACATCTGTTCCAACACAATATACAACTTCACCACACTTGGCGAGGAGGCGCTTCACGTTGACCAATCACCGCGTTGTACACGGGTATAAAAATTAATCCATTGTCGTCAACCGCGTTGCCTTGACTATAGAAATGTCATGGAGCAACATGTTCACCTTCAACAGAAGCAAAATAGCGAGCAATCCTAAATAAAAGGTCTGATTTCAACACCTTTATGAATGACATTCTCTCATTTCTAACGAAAAAGTATGATCCTTCTTGGATTCACTCCTTCTCTGACATTGGAACCTATAATAACTGAGAAAAGGGCTAGCAGTATCGCCCTATTATATCTTAACAAGGGTTCTTTCTCTGACTTGCAAGGACCGCCATGTTCTATCAGTTCAGTGCTGAGTTATGGTAGAAGTTTCGTATGGAACTTAGTCATAGGGGCAGATGGTTGGAATCACAACATTGGGTACGAAATGGGATGGTATTGTTTCAATGTTCACTACATATTATTTTCTAATACTAACTTAGACTGACTAAGAACTAACTGTTCTAGCTGAACTTACTGAACTCACTTGAGTATCATTTCTCTAGGGAGAAGCCTTTCTCCCCTAATGATAGTCCTATAGTTCGGCGAAGGTTGACCTACGTATCAGCATCAACACTCAAGTCATGCACTAACGGTCAGAACCTGGTCGACTGATCATTTGTTATGCCATTCAATACAAATAACAAATATGTTGTAATTATTATATTCAATAAGCATTATTATGACATAGGAAAGAATTGTAACATATCCAATTTAGGATGAATCACACGGGATATCACAACTAAATATAGCATCTCCAGTTTGAATTGTAAGTCACATGTTTAATTCCCCGTGAAATTTTTTATTCTAATCCTATTTGCTTATCTCGTAGCCTAGAATCTCAGCGTTTGTCAAGTTGAAAAAGATCAAAGACACGGGCGGTTGAACGTCCATACTTATTCTTTATCGTGTTGTATTCTGACCTAAAGATTAACTACATCAAGAAACGACATTTGTGAATACTAACATAAAGTTTATCGCTAGCCGTTAAACGGAAATAAAAAAGACATTTCACGAGCTGAACAAGTAATTGCTGGAAACCACCAGACTCGTATCAAATGATTAAAGCAGTAACCCGGAATGATGAATAAATATCTGTGGAAATAATAACAATTTTATCTGAATTGGTTGGAGTCACTGCATTTTCAAACCAGCAACAGATATATGAGAACGTGTTGTATAATAATTGTAACGATCACTGATGAATGTATTTCGGTTTCTGATGTTTCCATAACGGATATTTCATGTATTGTAGAGTTCAACAAACTATTCATCTCTACAGAAAATATGTCTGGAAGGCGGATTTATTCGAAAAGTGCTTTGTAATATTTGTTGGAAGAAGCTTTTAATAGTTATTTTATCTATGTTTAGGATGAATTTTCATAACTAATGACAGATTCTAGTGAAGTGTGAGTAGTTTCAATTTTTAAAACGTTCTTATCACATAATTCGTGTTTCATTATCTGCGTATTTGTCATCTGAGTTCTTTCAATTCTGAAGATCACAATTATAACGTATAAGAAAAGGAAGAATATGAGAATGCTGCATTTTTTCAGGAATAGCTAGCATTCATAGGTATTACCAGTAAACAGGTATAGTATAGTCAATCAATCAATCAATCAGAACTGGGCGGACAAGTTCAGATCGGTTGATTGGGTTCATTGTGCACACATTGCCGCAAGATTCAGTCCAGCAGCTCTTAGGCAGCGCAAAAGCCTTATGGCCTCAGGTGGCATGTATACGCTGCTGAAGAGTTGTAGCCTAGGAGTAGCTAGTGCTGAACATTCTACAAGGATTTGAGAGGCAGTTCCGTCCGACTTCCTGCATTTACTACAACCTGGGTCATCAACAATTCACATTAACTGTAGTTGTTAATTCAGATAGCAGTGTGCTGTGTTGAGTTCTGTCACCAGTTGCCTCTTCTACTTATAGAGAAAGAGGAAAAAACTTCCGAGCATTTGGGCGGAGGCCTCGCCTACCTCATATCGAGGGTAGTGCACCAAATCGAAAGAAACTGTCTATCCAGTAGCTCTCGATTGTCAATGAGATTCTGATCGCCGGATCGGGATCAGGGTTGTCTGGGGAACTCCGTTTGGTCAATTCATCGGCCACTTCGTATTCTTCTACGCCAGAGTGGGCAGCTGCCCATACTATTTTGAGTGTGTTCCATCTGACTGGTTCAGCCAGGGTTTCCCTGCACTCCAAAACGAAACTAGAAGTCATTATATGGCTGTCAGTGCAGATATATAGAGCCGCCTACCTCGGTAGCTTAGTCTCAGGTTTTCCAGAGCGCAGGTCCTGGTTGCACAAACCTCGGCCTAAAAAACTGTTTAATGAACACCCAGGGGAACTGAAAGCTCCTTTCTGGTTTTGCACAAGTAGACTGTGGATCCGCTAGTCCTCGCCACTCTTGGATCGGTTCATGAACCAGACAAATTCACCTATTGGAAGTGGTCTGGAGCAGGTGCTATCGCATCCTAGATCAGTCGGGCAGCTTCCAGCGGCACAATGCCATATTTTGTCAGTAACTCGAGGCAATCACGCACCGACCAACTGACTCAGACCGACACTGTTCTAATGTGGAGCATTAAGGAGACGATCCACACCAGTCACTTATCGAGCTACATGAGATATATTGAATATTTTATTTTCTTCAGAGGAGGTACCGCCTTTACTCCAACTGATTCAAACTCTCAAATTTAATGCTGGGTGATTGGAACATGCAAATTATTGTTTGTTGATTTCACGATCCTATACTTAAAAAATAATCATCAGTATATCGATGCTATTTGAGGCGTTGTTATAATAATACACAATTACAAACTAAATTGGATTCTTCAGTAAATAAATCAAATAATACAAATTACTTGTAACCTCGAATGTACTTCGCAAGCAATTATAGTGTACCAAATCTTTGGAGGAAAAAAGTAACTGGACCCAACACCTTCTTGTATTTCGAGATACAATGGGCCAGCAGGCCTGTGTGTCACCGGATGCAATAGCTAAGACAAGCTTACAAAGGTGGTGAAGTCTCAGTGAGTATGCCTGAAAAGGTGACTCTCACAGTAGACCATGAGATTCGAAGGCTCCTAACCTCCCCATGAGAGGTTTTCTTCACCTCCGAAAAAAAAGCCTTCTTGGGTAGGTTTGCAGCCTCAACTCTATCGCTTACTATCAAGTTTCCTCTCGGATACATCACTTCATTTGATAATTGACGAAGTCTCCTCTGATACAATGACTTTTAACGCTGGTGTTCCACAAGGACCTATCTTGACACCAAGTTTGCTTCTGCTCCATATCAACGATTTGTTGCGAATGACCACTTGTCCTGTCTACAGCTTTGCAGTTGATGGTACACTTCATACCACTTTCTCTTCTAGAGCGCCCCTTTACCAGCCAATGAAGCCAGAGGAGTGAGAAAAAGGAAGGTTGAGTGATGGTCATCTGCCAATTTTTGAATTAGGAATCTGTAGAGTTTAATGCAAACAAAATTCAGGCTTGCATCTTCTCCAGGAACGTAATCACACTAATATGATGATGTCAGGTACAACTAATCCCATGAAGTCTTCCATATCTATGCTCGGGATCACCACCAACAGCACCCTGTTATGGGATAATCAGGTGATCATTGCTAAAACTGCTCTGCAGAAACTCGGTGTTTTATTTCGTGCCAAGAGGTACTTCAGATCTTAGCAACTCCTCATAATCTACAAAGCCCAGATTCGACCGATCCTGGAGTACTGTTCAAAGTTTGAAGTTACCCTGCCAAATATACGCAGAAGCTTTTGGATTCTATCCAGAAGAGAGCTATTAGTCTTAATACGAATTACGACCGTTCTAGAACATTGTAGGAAGGTGTAGTTGTGAAAATCTTTGCCTAGAACCTCCAAACCTTCAAGAAAAATGATAATTCCTATCCCCTCTCCCAATATGTCACCGCTGGCTCACACGATGTTCTTCGAACATTATAGGTTTCCCTGTCTTATAGTCAAAGTGTAGAAAGAGAGCTGCATGTAGTTATTTGAAATAAGTGAAATGGAACAACGGATATCTAGCGTCTCCGAGGGACCTCTTCGAAGCTGAAACTGAAGGGCGGTATTATGTAAAGTGATTCACATTGTGACATGATTCTCCCAATTTCATAAAATAAGTAGCTCTCGATTTTCATTGTGATGTTCAATAGTATTATTTTTCAAAACACCATTGTGACATGTTTCAATATCTTACATATCATCCAAAGGATACAAATGATACAATGACCATTTGGAGCATTCGAAGATATAATCATCAGGTGAATGTGAAGCTCATGATTCTATAGCTTCCATTGAAGAACTGTACTTCATCATTACCACTGGGAACATAGTATTAGATTTTAGCTTATTACGATGTGTTTCAAGGCGATGATATAAATAATCATTATTTATATATTTTTTTTAACAAGCATATAGAGTGGAAGGGAGGTTATAAAGGAACATAAATGAATTTCGGTGTAGATAATGGTTTATAATTTGGAAATCACGAACTTATCAGAACATTTTGATACTCATAAAGCTCCTTCAACCTGGAAGCCATAATTCAATCAACTAAAACTTTACGAATATGACATAGAGTAGATAGAGGTAGGAAGGATCTACTGGAAAGACAACTCAATTTCAGAAACACTTATCTAGATTTCTGAATGTTGAACGTAGTGTTCGAGCACATTCGATTTCTGCCAATAGGTTGGAACAGTCGCATATATCTATCGCCTGTATTATTGGAATGTCGTATGATTATACTCGCAGGCGAGAATGTATTCGAATGCTATTGAATATATTTCTGATTAGCAGTTGAGGAGGGAAAGTTTTTCATTCCCCAAGGCCCAGATATTGAAATCCCATAAATAATTCAGAATTCCCACCAGAAAAAGTTTATATAATTCATGCACTCCTAAATATAAATCAACCGAATAATTTTCAGTCCACGAATAGGAGAACAGCGTTCTATTCAAGCGCTGAACCCGAAACGGAAACTGACGTAAATTACGTTTGCTTTCTTCAAAACTGTGCCCAGATAAATTTAATTTCTTAACCGGATTATACGGAGTGTATTATAATTTTAATTACATGCAGAAATTGCATTCGTGAAATGAAAATTTGCAATTATAATTCTTTCTCACGGCGAATCCCTGATAAAACTTAGTTTCGCGATATATTTCTGTAATTAAAAACTTTGCATTAGGACGAGTTTTATCTGGCACTTTGTAGTTGTAGTTATTCGTGTTTTTTTAAATCTCGTTATATACACTATTGGACAAAAGTAGAGCAACTCTTGTAGTAACATCACAAATTTGATCATCCAAACTGAAATTGGCAGTCAGAAATATTCAAAACCTTTCTGAATTGAGGCTTGTAGTAGGCTGTTGTCACACACTGAATGAGCTTGCTTTAAAACGTGGAATAAAGTAGTACGTGATAATTCATGTAAACAATACGGTTTATAAGCGCGACAAGAATAAAATGAATTTAAAAAAAAATTTAGAAAGTACTGTTTGGCAAATTTCAACTAAGAATATGGGAATGACTCGTGTGTGTGTGCAAAATTCATCCCAAAACTACTTTCAGAACAGCAAAAACGCCTTCGATTAGAAACCGCCTATGTCAATCTGGAAATGAACCATAGTGATTTTCTCAGAAAGGTTATTACTGATGATGAATCATGAAAATGCCGCTTAAAGGACACCGATTCCACATCGAAAAGACTGTTGAAACTAATACGACAAATGCACTAAAGGCGATTCCAAAAACTGACTTCCAAAGCTGCTTCAGGTAGTGGAAGCATCGATATCAGCGCATTGTTCAATCGAATGGGGACTACTTCGAAGGATGCCACCAACCGGATGACGAAGAATAAGTCAAGCGCCGAGAAATCGAGGTGGTCGTATACTTTCGGAACAGATCTCGTACTTTCAATATAACGATATTGAATATAATTTGACATTTCCACGTTTTCATATGCTATTTGTGTGAAGGAAGTTAGTGATATATGGATCTCAGTTAATTACATAAAAGCAAATATTCAATTCGAGTGCCGCATCAACAAACAGTGAGTGGGAACTACCGCATCCGTTGAACTATCAGGAACAGTCCACACGTGCCTGTTCCGGGGGCGAGCACTTACTTATTTAAATATGGTAATCCCGACTAAAAAGCTAAACGTTTGTACACGTTCACCGGCAAATCTGAGTCTAGACTATATTCGAAATAAATACATGCCTGTTACAAACAAAAGGTGCTTCGTAAACTGTTTAATATGTACCGCATCGGCTCTAACATTAATCTATTTGATCCTGAAATATAATGTATTCTTACTACGTTCGTTATTATATACACAGTTAAATGAGTTTCGAATTTTGGTTGGCTACCTGCCAACATGCATTACGACTCAATCGATAACGCAGAAATTTATTGCCACAGAACTCGGTCATTCTGAGCAAAAGATTCACTATATTCTCTTTGGAGAGCTTAAAAACATAATTTCATTTCATCCGTTACAATTTATTCGGGTATAGAGACCGATGGGTCAGGCTTTTTTAGATGTCTAAGGATCTGAGTAAATGCTTTGCATCATCAAATTCTTAGCTCTACGCGCACTGTTCAATACTACGAGAATTCTTCTTGATGAGTTCTAGAGTGTGAAATTTATCCTATCACCTCTCGACGTTATGAATTCTGATGAACTATAAAAGAGTATACTGTGAATACGCTGTAGAATTATGAATGAGAATCGATGGTTTCTATTCCTAGGTATTGACCGCAGCTGGGCTGGGCCGTCATTCTCCAAAAGTTTCAATATTTTGAACACATTTCTAATGAATTCAGAAATATATTATCAAGGCAATGTTCACCTTTAGCAGGTTCATATAATGTTGAACAAATTCAAATAAACCTGAAACATCTACCAAAAATTCTTTACGCTTTTAGCCACATTGACTTTTATATTTGAATCTCCTGCTATAACAATGTTGTACACAGTTGCATCCAAATTATATTGAACGCTTACCAATCCATTCAGAAATAGTATGAAATCTTCAATACGCGACGTATAAAATGATAATACGATTAAATTAATATCTTCAGTGAACAGTAGATATTTCAAACATTTTTCCACATACTAACTTGTAATATCTGAGAGATGGAGAAGGTTGAGGTATTTTTTACACATAAATACATAGTTGGGGCTGGTGCATGATCCAACGACATCGGAGCAATTTTGTCAGAAAAACCGGATTGATAAACTGAACCTTCTCCTCCCCAACGGTTGCTGAGTAGCTTTAGGTTTTGAATCGTACTTTGCTTTCACCAATTACATTTTCATCTAACAATCAATGTTATCGAAGACTCGCATGAATTTTGTCTCCATATACTCACTTCACTTGTTTATAAGCAACTATCATATCGATTCTATCAGATCGACTAAACAGTTGATAAAAGATTGGAGTGTTCCCTGAAAAATGGATGAATCTGACATTTTCTTGCATTATCTACTAACTTAACTGTGAAGTGCAATCGATTTTTCTTGTTGAGCAGCTATATTTTGGACTTACATATGCTGTACGTTAGTAGTTTGTAAGCAGTGAACCGATTCTCCTGCAAATTCGATTCTCGCTGTCACATATGTCTCGCGTCGAACTCTCGAGGAGTCTTGGATGCCGAGCCAGTCGGAATACAATCCGACTGAATAAATCTCGTTTCATTTTACTTATTTCTATTTTAAAATTTCTGCTCCGTTTCGCCTGATTCGACGTTACGTGTTTACAAGATTTCGACTATTTGTTTTACTTGTTTAAAGGATTGAACGGAGCATGTACATTTTAAAAAGCTTTCCAGTTCGATTCTGTCTGGTCCGTCAGATATGTTTGGAACATTCCGAATATACTTATGCCAACATGTGTTCTCGACCAGAAATAACTTCTGGTAATGACTCCTGACCCAGGTATGAATTATATATAGATTCTTTGGAAATGAGTCACATTAACAAATATGTCCATTACGTACGTTTCAGGACCATGAACGGAAGACGATCGAGAACTAATTCACATCAACTAACGTTGAGGAGTCCTTAAACTAATTGCACTAAGCCCTTAGCGTATTCATCGCTATGATTTCAATTGAAAATAACGAAAAAAACACGGATAATTGAAATTTTAACACATGTGTAAAAGATATAAACATATATCAGAAGACTACTACAAAATAATATTTCAACAGTTGACGTCAAACAATGTTAAACATGTGCTTAAAATTTTATGTCTAGCCTAGAAGAGGGCTTTGATATACCGGTATTACTTATTTATTGTATCAGCTCCTGCATAATCAAATTTGTATAAATTTGACTCAATTATTGTACATCGGTTCTGTGATTCACAGAATTACAATCACGTTTGATGGTTATACTAATTGCAAATTTATTTCTATCGTTATCAATAATTGAATCTAGTTCTTGAATCCTTTTCCCGGATTCCATTGTTGACAGACTAACCTACACGTAATTAGAGATTTTGCCATACTGTTCTTGTTTTATGATTGGCAGACTATGTCATCGGCAAATTTCGAGTGATTTTTTCATACACTTTGACTACACGAGAGGGGAACCTATACTGTTTGGAGAACATCGTGTGAGCCATCAGTCGAATGTAGGAAGAGGAGATAGGCATTGTTGTTTTTCTTGAAGGTTTGGTGGTTATGGGTACAAGGAAAGACCTCACAAGGTGAAGAGTTCCACAGTTACGCTGTTCGAAATGATGTCTGGTAGGGAGAAATTCGGCAGCTCTCGAGTTTGACACTGAAGGGTGACTAGTTTGAGCTCATCCAGACTGCCTATCTGGAATCTCTAGTGGTGGAACAACAGACAAGATTTCTGATTTACATCGACCACGGGAATATGTATAGAAAAGGGCGAGATCTCTCACCTTCCTACGACGTTCTAGAGAGGTTGAAGAAATCGTAAGTGTGACATTATTATTCAAACGAATATTTATCGCTTCAGCGTATGTTTGGGAGCCGAACTTCAAAGATGTGAACAGTACTCCAGGACAGGTCGCATCTGCGCATTGTAGATTATGAAGAGCTGCTGGGATGTGAAGTATTATTTGGCACTTGAGATAATCAAGTTTTTTCAAGTGGTTTTCGCAAAGAACCACAGATTATCATCCCATGAGAGGACACTGTAGGTGGTTATCCCGAGCATTCACTTCATAGGCCTGACATCATCATATTGTAATAAGGGTTTAGTACAGGTTATTTCCAATATTTAAAAACAAAATCATTCTAAGTAAATTAAAATTTCATCTAAAATTAAAATATTCAGAAGTAAAGAACATCCAGGGGTTGCCAGATGTTTTCAATATTAAATGTAGCTTAAGAAGGTCAACGAATTTCTAAAATAAATATAAGACAATTCTCATCGCTTCAAGCAGGATGGTATGATACCATAGCCGATATGGTCAAGGTTTGCAATAAATTCACAAAAGTTTGGTAATAAAGGATATAATAAACCTGTCAGATGGATAACCAATATAGGACGAGAAACTAATGATTAGCTACAAGATGAATCTTGATGTTTTCCATCTGGAGATGTTTTATGTACATTCAAATCAGTTAGTGATATTTAGAAAAGGACAGATAGACTTAGGAATCCCCACATTCTGTACTAAAGACCTCAAGAGAGGAATCTTATTGCTTATTGGTTAAACAATTCAGGGATCCGTTTCCGAATTGTAGATTGGTTCTTGAGGAAAAGGACGCATCCCAAATACTAGGGATAAGGCCTGAAATCTTCAGTTATATTTTCTAGCTTGAATTAGTCTCTTGAGAAATCACGTGGCACTTAATTTCAATTAATTAAACTTGATAGTTTCTACAGAGTGTTTTGGATCAAAGTTGTTGTTCTCAGTTCTTATTCAAGTTCGAGTTAATAATATATTCAATCATTTCATTCAGTTTCGATCCCATGGGTTCATCCTGGTAGGGTATCAATTTAATAATCTTAATTTTATTTCTCTTTTAGTTAATTTAGATTATCTAAGTATTTTATTTCAGTATAGATTTTGATCTTAGTTTTTATTCTTATCAGTAATAAAGTTAATCATCATATTATTTTATTGTCTTTAATTATCATACATTCTTTTATCATTATCATTATCATTTAATTGTTATTTTTATCAATAAATTTTATTGTTGTTGTTGAATACGAGCTTATCTGATCGATATTAGCGTTTACCCCTCCCACTTACCTTCCTATGTGTTAAAATCTAAAGTGTTTTGTGATAGAAAAGGGTAAGTGTCAATGATATTTTTCACATTTGTTCTGGCTAATCAATGATTGGGATCAAACTCCAACGTGTCATGATTCTCTAAATTAAATGGCCACACTGTTATTAAATAAATATATTGAGGATTGGGAATATTATAAATTCCTTAAGTAAAGTTTTATAGAGATTCATCAATAGAGTACCATGTTACAATATTACTAGATAATCAGATTCCCATCTTGAAATGCTAGATCATCATTGATTGCGCCAACCTGTCCTTGTCTCGTTTCTCTGGTTTCATTGGATGGTATAGGGGCTCTAGATGAGAAAGCGGTATGAAGTGTGACATCATCTGCAAAGCTGTGGATAGTTGGACACGTCAACCCGATCGCTGATATGGAGTAGAAACAAAGTTGGTGCCAAGACCCTGGGGAACACCAGCGTCGATAGCCATTGTATCGGAGGATACTCCGTCTACCAGCACATAGTGTGATCTATCCGAGAAAAAACTAGATAATAAGCGACAAAGTTGAGGCGGCAAACCATATGGTGGAAGTTTGACAACAAGGCTTTGGTGAAAGACTGATTTGAAGGTTCCCTTGTTATCGAAAAAAGTACCACAAATTCCCCGAAATGTGATTCAAATAACCGTCATACGCATCATATTTCTGCAATTAATTTAGAGGTAGCGATATTGATTCCATCTGTAATTACCAAGCAACACATGAACGTAGATTTCATCAAGAGACCGTCTTCAGCTAAAAAGAACCTGCAGAACAAATTAGGCCTAAGTTACAGGTTAACTCCTTCTTCAAAGGAACCTACAAGTTACAATGAGGGCTAGAATAATTGTATTAAAATCAAAGTCTACCAAAGCACTTTGACCCCTAGTGATCCACTGAAATTCTTCTTATACTGTTATGAGATATCCATAGTATGAAATCTTCCATAGTTCTTTAGTGAAGATGATTGGTTTGTGACACTTCTTAAGACAACATTACCTGACATCCACCGGATCTGAAACTATCATAAAGAACCGATCATAGAATATTTCGCTGAAAAGCATCTTATCGATTCTAAACTCAGCGTGCATGTAGCTCTGGAACTAACAATAATTTGTGGTGGAAATGTGACATAAGAAGGCGACGTAGATAGTTTTCAATGCGGTAACGGGGAAAAATGGCATCTCAATACATCCGGGTTTTCGCTGGCGCGGACTGCCTATTCCACTTTCGTTTTAAGCTATGACAATAAATTCACATATCAAATACAAACATCGATATTTTTGACCCAATGGTAAACAGATGTGTATTCATATATCTGTCTCGTGTATAAACTTCCAGTCGAGTAGAGACCGTATATCTGAATTTGCATCTCACTTTTACAAAACTTCAGCTGCAAAGTGCCGATCGTCTACACTGTGAAAACATTCCGTGAATTTATGTTTGCCCGGAGTTTTCATCTTATCGAGGTGCTTGTTTTTCTGAAAGGATGAAAATTCCGCGAATACGCAGACTGAATTTATTTTTTTGAGAAAGACGTAAATTACGCCTTTAATGATAAAACCCTTCGAAGATTTTCGTAATAAAGGACATGGTGAAGTTCTGTTTCGTAAACTTCAAGCAAATAGGGGAGCGGCGTCAAATTTAAGATAGTCTCCTAATTTGAGATAGCTGTACATCTCCATCGCTATGTGGTGCCACTTCATAACAATAGCTGAAGCTATTCAAGGATGAGTTATTGCTAGACTTCATGCTCATGCATTTGCAGTTCACGTCTGCATGATATTTAGTGAGGAAGGTCGATTTATTTTGTAATTTCAAAGAACGATTAAGAAAAATAATGCTATTTGACTTAAATAGTCTTCGTATCAATTCAATTTTTTCATATAATATTAGAAGAGCAGTTTACTCTGGTGAAGTCTGAAAGATCCTCATTACTTCAACAGTATTTCTAGTGGATTGGAGTGATCATCTCTTATTTATAGTGTTACAGTGTATTCACAGCGTGAACTGTTTCATAGTTCATTGATTTTCATACATTTCATCAATTGAATAGAGATGGCAGGTGTTTCTGCTTTCATTTTCCCAGTTCACCTGGACCAATAACCTATAAAAGTTGCAGCCAGTTTTTCAACCTAGGGTTCTTAATTCGAGATTGCAATTTGAAATTGTTTGCTTCTAAATGCCACATTCCACCAACAAACGAAAAGGTAAACGAGAGAGATGAAGGTTGTGAATGATCTAGATCTAAGCACATCGAATACGAACTATTCCAAAAAATTTGGGCACTCTCCTATCTCAAATTATGAACCTTTCTATTAATGACAAAAACGTGAGAAATCTTTCAATGAAAACATTTTTTTGTTCAAAAGTAAATTTGTCCAGTAGCTTACGGTGGCAATGTTGTATTAGATGGCTAATCTAAAGTTTTGATAAGGAATACAATACTTTCTACATGAACATATATTCTTCTTATTGTAATAGGATATTCTACATTATGAATATTCTATACCATTACATGTATGTCCCTATTAAACATACTGCATTGCAAGTTTTAAATTTAAATTGACTGACCTGCGAAAGGCGAACTATGTTGATTATTTGGAAATAAATACATAATACATAAAAGCATAATTACACCTGCTTTCATTGAGATAGAACTATGATGATTTGCTAGTAACATGTTTTCATTGTTGTATACAATCTAATATTACGCCATGTTCTGCGGTAAGTCACAAACCGAAGAATTCATCAAGATCTTCATATTGCAACCATTCAACAAAACAATAAATGAAGAGAGAAGTCAACGAATCAGCTTGAAGAATCTATTTTTAGATCTAAATATAGAAGAATTAAAAACGCATAATAATATGCTTATTATTCTCGTCTCACGACCATCGTTTCGATCTCACGACCATCAGAAGACTTATCACTGTATTAAACGTGATTTCTTAAAACTAATTGTGTCACCACAAGGCGTCTTTATCGCACTTATTCCAATTAAAAATTCTCAAGTCGCCGAAACAAACAAAAACACGAACAATTGAAATTATGACACATTGTGTTGGGGATTATTTTTCAAATCTAAAACGTTTAATACCTAAAGATAAGCAAACTCACACAGTATACATGATAAATTGTTTAGATTGCGATGGGACTTATACAGGAATCTCTGAATAATGTTTTCAAAGAAGAATGTATGGCCACAAGTATAGTACAAGAAACGAAAAAAAATTCAACTGCCCTTGCTAAGCACTGCTTCGATCATAACTATGAATTCGATTACTGAAATTTCAATATTGTAATCATGGAAACCTATTATCACAAAAGATCTATTCTGGAGATTATTCACATAAAACTTGACTCCAAGTCTGTAAGTCATAGAACAGATATTCAATCATTAAGTCAGACTTATACGAATTTAATTAATTAAAGCCCTCCCAAATTCCTACATGCGTCTTTATAATGTGAAAAGTATATTTTAGGTAGAGTGCTCAAGAGCAATAATTCTAATAAGATCTGACAACCCTCTTCTATTACCTCATAAATCTTCAACATCTGGTTGGAAAGTGAATACTCGAACGTTGAATTTTTAGTTCAGTCCTTCGGTCGTATTACATACTGTGATTCGTGACATGTCTATAGAGCTTATAAAAATATTGCTTTGCAGCGGATTGCTAATTTACATACTCAAAACATTAATGTGTTATAATTTCGATTGTTCGTGTTTCTGTTCTTTCCGGCGATGTGGATATTTTTAATTGAAAACAGTGCAATAAGGACGCCTTGTGGTGACACAATGAGTTTTAAGAAATCACGTTTTATATAGTAATACGTTTTCTGATGATGATCGTGAGCATAAGTGTTATAGTGTGACCTATTTCCCGAGAATTTTATATATTATTCGAATAGTGGATTCAAATCATACTATTGTGTATGACTCTCAATGTTAACTGGTATACGTGTAACGCGCTTCAGAAGAAATGGTATATGATTGCACCGTTCATCGCAATGGTGTTTATTGAGGTCGACCGTACGAAACAAAGTGTTATAATGCCTTAGAGAAATTTGTTAATAGAGGTATATTTTACAATTTTAAAACTGGAAGCTTGTAAAAGTACGGTCACGTATAATAAATTCTTAATCAAAAACCTAATAAGCTGCGTGAAGCACTTTAAGGGGACATAATCTAGCTTAATCCCATCATAAATTTCTGATTGCTCCACTCGAAATATGTAATAAACACAAACTACACGCTACGGCGTTTATTCCAGCGTTCCGTG
Source organism: Endomychus coccineus (assembly GCA_958510875.1). Taxonomy (NCBI): domain Eukaryota; kingdom Metazoa; phylum Arthropoda; class Insecta; order Coleoptera; family Endomychidae; genus Endomychus; species Endomychus coccineus. The sequence continues at coordinate 3,595,537 of OY294069.1, read as the reverse complement.
CCAGACAATAAAGTATTTCCCGGGGATGATGTTAAAATAGTTTTGCTCCACTGTTATGGACTTTCATATTCCTCCGGTATAATTGGAAACGTAGCATATGCACATTAAAATTATAATATAAACATTACTGCCAAATACAGCATTTGACTACGAGGCTTAGTAACTAAATCCCCACGAAACAAATCATTTAGGGTTTAATCATTTTTATTTTCCAATATAGTCCTTTTAGATCTATACACTTCACTCATTCTTTCACAAACTTGTAGAATGGTCCAAGTAGTGGAATTTTCCCCTATTGATTTAATAATATACTTATTACTTTGCTTTTTATCATTTACAGTAAAGAAACACTAACGTGAGTATAGTTTCGGAAACAAGCGTGTAGGGTTTCGGTTTGAAAATGACGATTAGCATTGCTGTGATTGAATTATTGAAATAGAATGATTTTACCTTCATGCACAATCATAATATAATGCCTATCAAATTTTATAGAAAACCTACATTCGCATCTTTGACAATTGCTAATTCCTCGTATTCACAAGGTTTGTAATGATTTGAAAATTCATCCTAGACAGTATTTCATCATTGATATTACTAATTTCCTCCTAAATATAGTTTTCTATCAAGGTTCCATGTTTGGATATTATTAGGAATATTGTATTGAATATAGTAATAGGAAACCAAATACTCCTCGTGATTTCCCTTCAGTCTTCTTTCAACCGACTAAGCTATAGCGAAGCAATATTTTAGTTGATGTTTATTCTAGGGTGGTCTACTTCAGAGAAATAATTGGTTTCTATATTCTCTGACCCTGGAACAGACCGCTCGTAACGTTGTAGTTAAAAATAAACAAAGGAGATCGTTAGAGAGGGTATGTTTCAAGTAAAACGAGCTATAATCGGTCGTATTGTATTCCCTTGATACTGCAATGAGTTTTTGCGAGAGCAAGATATTCTGGAAACGCAATGTTAGTAATGTTTGTGTTGTTAGTTCATGTAATGCATCTCGCATGACGATTAAGGATTACAAACCATAATTTTTATAATAGTGTTGTATCAAAACAGACTAAGACCAAGTACGAGGATATCATTCATCAAAAGCGGTCATTTGCTTGAGAGCTCCTTGAGAGCTCGATGTCCTTGATTTGTCAACATCGATCATTACGGACATTATACACTGTTGAGAAATTCCTCCTATTTCGAAGGATAATTTCGTTAATGAGCCCGCATCGAATGTCACACTATGTTGACACACGAGCGCGATTGGAATAAACTGAATTTCTAGAAAACTCCATAAAATGAAAAATAATCCCCAATTTAATCGGTATGGATGCATCTGATTCCTTGATAGATTTTCTCCATTTGCCCACTTTTTGAATCTTATACCAATGAGAAACTGCATTTCCGCATCGAACGAATGAATTTTTTCACGTGCAATTTTTGGAGCAAATGGAAAAAAAATCATTATTCGGTAATGCCTTGTGGAAATCGACCCAAATTCGCTACTCGTGGGTTTTTGGGGTCGGTGAACACGAGTATGATGTCGAAAAATTGATATGATGTACCTGGGGACCAGGAAGTCCTGCTTGTGAGGGTCATGTACGAGGTTTTTCCGAAATTAGCTCGGAAATTGAATGAACATGTTTACTCGGAGGTTTTCGAGGTTGTTGAACACGATTCTGACATTAAAAAATTTCCACGATATACCTGAAGGCCAGGGTGTAGTGGTTGTCTGGGTCATCTCTAGGACAAGAGAATGAGTTCTCATGAATAAAATTGTTTGTACGATGAATTTATATTCACGCGATATAATAAAATATGATAAGAATCGATGGACAGGTAATTGAATTTTCCCTTATAATCTCCCTAGTGCTTGAAAAATTTCAGGATATTAATTCAAGGACGCGGGGCATTCGGTAAGAAAATTTCTCACCTAAAATTTATTTGAAAAAAATAAAAAAATCTGACATGTTTCATTTTGAAACTTACTTTTGCAACAATGAAGTTGGCAGGTTCTCACATTTTGACATTTATGCGGTGACGCATGTTTTTGTTAAACGTGACATCATTTTATTTTATTTCATTTGTTGTGGAAAATGATGCCAATAGATGGTTTGAATGAAACTACAATATTCCAGTTTTGGATAGTATTATTTGTGAAAAAAAAATGTTCCTCTTACTTTAGTAACATAGAAGGCATACACTTTTTCAACTCAAACATTTATCTTTGGACTACAACTAACTTAATGCTACTAAAATATAAGGAAAGTACGTTTTGTAAAAAAACGATAAAGATATCCGGCGTCTATGGCGGTCTTTTAATGATTCATAATGAAACATAACCACAGTCAAGTAGACTTAGGCTTGTGATGTCAAAATCGTCACTATACGTCACGTCGACAGTTATCTCTTAAACGTGCTTCTTTAGTTCACAATAATTGAATCATGGCAGTAAACAATCAAGAAACTAATTTTAAACCCTATGGTGTTTGTAAATCTTGCTCTGAAATAGGGGACATTAATATGTCTCATAAAAATTTAAAGTATTTGCAATGTTTAATGGAAAAAACTGAATTAAATCCCCATCAAGGAAACCTTTTCTCAGCTATTCAGAAGATTTCGGAGGAAGATATCCCATCCTTTTTAAGAAAAACCAGAATTCAGGAGAACAAAATTGCTTCCAAATATTACATCTATTATATTAAACATAGACATCTGATAGAAGTGGAAACGGAAGATAACCATTATCCTTGTTAATCTCCATTACGACGAGAAGAGTTCCAATCAGAATTCCAAAAATATTCAGCCATAATGAAATAAATATTTGTATTTATTTAGTATTATAAAATGAATAAAAACGTTAAATACCAAAATTTGACCCTGCATACTGATTTTCGGATCATATGATAGCTGTCAAGAAAAAATGTGTACTTATTAATTTTGTTCGCCTAGCTTGGCAGGAGGAGAAAATTTCCGAAAAATTTGAAGGTTGTCATTGGTAAGGGTCGAAATGAAATTGTGTGATTGGCTTAGAATGACAGGTGTGAAATTTTCATTGAAATGCATGAAATTTTATCATTTAGGAGTGTGAGTTCATGAATACGGTGATGAAAGTATTCGTCAATTTTTTCGAAAATTCAAATTGAACGTTACGTCAAAGATATTTTATATTTGAAATATTGTGATATTGGAAAGATTTTATTTTCAAGCGAGTAATCAAAAATGTATACCTATGTATGATTGAGAAAAATGTTATTGTATAATACAGTGTGATATTCAGTAAAATAAGTAGTAAGATATAAATATAGACACATATATATGACAATAAAATAGAAGAAAATTCATTAAATTCAATGACTTAGATAATGGTTATGTAAAAAGTATATATATAAAAAAATCTTAATCTATTGAATGGAAAAAGTGTATTTTACAATTTTTTTTTCAGAAATCCATTCCCTCAACATGCAATGATTATACTATTCAATCATAGAAGTTTTAGTATATTGAATGAATTTAAATTCGACAACTTTATGATAAAATAAATTTTATTAATGAAAACTTACTTACTTGTTCATCAATTTTTATCACATTTCATCATATCGATAATATATAAATTCATTGACTTCATCGTACAACCCATTTCATTTATTTATTTCAAAACTTTTAAAATCATAATTTCATTTGAAACTAACCTGTCTAACAGATGACCCAGACAACCAGGACACTCTGACATCCAGGTATATTGTAGAATTTTTTCAATATCAGAATCGTGTTCATAGATTTCGAAAACTCCCGACTAAATATTTTCAATCAACTTCCGAGCAAATTTCGAGAAAACCTCGTAGATGATGCCCACAACCACAACTGACTTGTCACCAGGTACATCATATGGAATTTTCGACATCGAATCAGCTAAGATATAATCAAATCGACTGGCTTAGTCTATCCTCTATGTTGGTATGGGTTGGTTTTGGTACCTTAGGTACATCCCGAGAACTTCGTACTGTCCGATACAGCTAGAGTTAAATAAAATCGAAGATAACATTTTTTTTTGGGATAGGGATGGGTAACATATGAGGGTGCGATATTGAAACCCGATACACTCTTTCCGCAGTATGGCAGAAACAATGGTTGAATAAACAGTTGGATCAATCTGTCTAAAATTGTTACCAACGGCATTCTTGGGGTCGATTTAGTCAGAAAGCAACTATGACTCGACTAGTCAGATTCAAGGTTTACTGGAAAAATTGAACAAAAAGCTGAGATCCAGATATCAATTCTGCACCTGACGGAAAAGTCACGTTGTTATTCGGATATAGGTTAACAGACTTCATATTTCTCCGAAAATGACAGGCAGGTCCTGAATGAAGTCACATTGAATGGGTTGCCGTTAAAAATGTATCGAATCTCGAACAAAAAATAATTCCTAGAGATGATTCAATAATGTGATCGAAACGTCGTGTTCGCGAAGCTTGCTTCCTTCTCTTGTTATATACCAAATTTGCAATGAATAATCATAACTGAGTACTAGAATTGCATTTTTTATTGCAATTAATACTTGATTATATCTTAGCTGATTTTCGACCTCAAAAACCTATGAGTAACCAAATTTATTGCATTTAATAAAAGCTCACGTAAATGTCTAGAGGACGACTTAGACAACCAGGCCACCTTGTCCTCAAGGTCTATTGGGTATATTTTTTCAATATCAGAGTCGTGTTCAGCGACCTCGAAAACCACCTAGTAAACATTTTTGTTCAATTTCCAAGCAAATTTTGAGGAAATCTCGTGAATGACCCTCAATACCAGGACTTCCTGAACTCCAAGTATATTATGTGGTTTTTCTAACCTCATGTTCGTGTTCAGCGATCTCAAAAACCCACAAGGAACAAATTTGAGTCGGTTTCCACGATGTAATACCGAATACATTTGCTTCTAAAATTGCATTTGAAAAGATGCATTTCTTTGATGCCAAATTGCCGTTTCTCATCTGTATAAGATTTGAAAAGTGGCCAAATGAACTAAATGCATCAATGAATAAAATGTTATATTTCTTCAACTAGTAGTGGGGTGACAATAACCCCCCTACAATCCTTTGTTTTCCAAATATTTGTGTAAGACTATTGAATCACTTTCTTCGAATCTTTGCTATTCATGAATTTACTGAATAGGGTAAATAAATGCATTAAGTAAATGATGTTCCCAAGCATGCTACAACAAATGAAATATTTATTCTTCCCGATATTACTATAATATTTACTTATTAAATCTATTCACACAATGGACTGACCTACCAGATGTTGGGAAGTTCAACAGTGATCAACTGAATTGTTTTACTCAATGATGATTTTTACCATTTTCATGGGGTAACACCATCGTTATCAGAACCAGGTGCCACCCATGCTTAGCTACGCCACTGGTCACAACTAATTTCGGGACATTGGGAAACCAAAATGTCTTTATAATATCATTAGAACATAACACCTTGCCATTTCTTTCTATTATAGCTCCATGGGAAACTGAACTTGGATTTTTATATTTAAGTCCTCATTATTTTTAAGTAGACGTAATGCTCCATTCTGGATTCCGCAAAAGGTAATCGATTGGTGGCAAATCCACCCCTCCAACTGCTTTTGAAGCGGAAGTTTCATCATATTTTACATTTGCTCTAACTATCAATGACACAGAAATTGCTGGGGACAAATTTGAATATGCTAATTGATGAACATATGGATCATTTATATGTTAATGACATTCAGCAAAACCTCATATAACTCAAAATAATAACTTACCTTGAGTCGGTGAATAAATGTTTAAATAAAGGCAGTCTTCGCTTTGATTCTTCAAATAGGGCTGTAACCTTTTAAGATATTCCAGACGTCCTTTGGGCATTCGTTCCAGTGCAGCGGTTTCGTTGCTTATATCGGGAAGCTTTTGCGGGCACACCGGTCCTAGTTTATCCGATACTCGCACGCCGTCCCAAGGGCTGGGGGCCTTTGTGGGGCTGAAACGGTTCGACTGAACCGGCGGCGTAGCGTACGGAACGCCGAGGAAGACTTCGATGGGTTTTAAAAAACGATATTGATCTAGTGGAACGATCAACCCCTGCAATCGACCGTATCTAGTCTGGACGATTCGCGTGCTGATTTTCGCGTTTTTCATGAACGTGTTGGTACCGCCGTTCGCGATCGAAAACGCGAAACTGGCTAAAATCAAAAGTCTCAACAACAAGCCCCGACTCTTTATACCCATCGCTTGTTACGTTCACGTCGGAAACATGACAGGAAAATCGCCGATTAATTCGGTTAAAATACGAAAGTTTCGTAACGAAGCGTTTTGATGAAAAACTTCGCACTTTTCAAGCCCCGCTCCGTCGACGTAAAAATAACGGACACTCTCTTAGTCGACGGATTCGCTGATGAAGTTTACGCAGTGCTCGAAATTAATTATTGTTCCTTGGAAATTAAGTTTGTCGATCTTTTGTTTCGAAAGTCTAACATCCTCGAAATGTGAATCTTTCCATTGTGAAATGATGGCCGCTTCTTTGTTTGTTGTGCTTAGTTCATCTGAAACCAAAGGCAACTGGTTAATTACAAACACTAACTCGCTGTAAACTATATGTATCAAATGTAATGCGAAGTTACCAGACCAATTGCTTAACTTTGATGGTCATAGACGTGTTGCCAATATTCGACCTGGAAAAATCTGAACTCTCTCTAATTACTTCTAGGCTAGTCAAAAAATAGTTGAGATTGTAGTTTTCTCTCTATTTCAACATCGAGAAAATGGTAATATAAGGTAAGATAAGATAAATTTATTGGTCCGTTAAATTGTACAAATAACATAAGATTTAAGTGCAAAATTATGGGACAAGTCAAAGTTAGAGAGATATATCATAATAAAACTTAATCTAAGACACAACTACAAATACAAAGAATAGCATAATTAATACACATATATTTGTTTGTCTGGTGTTATGATCATGTATATCGGAGCATTATTCCCAGTAATTATTGGTTTAAGCATATAGAAGTAGCGAATATATGTAGAGTGATGAGAGAGTCATTATACCCCAATCTATAAATACCGGGATATCAAAAATTAACTTGGTCAAGGGTGGTTGTGGAATCTAAAACGTGTGTCTTACTTTACGTTTGGAATAATTATGTTACTGTCACACTGACATCATCAATAACCTACAAATTTCATACCCATTTATTTCAGTTGTAAAACAATAATGAACTAGCTATTTAGTAACAGCGGAATCGTGATCAGCGACCCAAAATACATACTAGATGTCATTTTTGCAACAAAATTATACTTCATTATTCATAACCGTATCAGGAAAATCTCAAATTTCCCGAATTTTTCATCTGGAGATAGTTTTTTGGGAAAAATAACAGCGGATTCGTGATCAACGACCGAAAAAACTTACTAGAGGGCATTTTTGCAACAAAATTATAAATTATATATTACATATATACTTTCCAAATTTTCCATCTGGAGGAAGTTTTCCGAGAAAACTAACTGCGGAATCGTGATCAGCGACCCAAAACACATACTGGTGGTCATTTTCGGCTCCTAATTCATTAATTTTCTAAACTTTTGGATTGTTTTTATAAGAATGCTCCTCTGAGGGGTTGAAACACCGTTTTGGGGAGGTAGAAAGGTCGACCCCCGCGGTCTTGATAGTCATGAATGATCTATGGGGTATTAGAAACAAAATGCAGAAAAGTTGTTGAAATTCTAGATTACTATATATTTTATTTTCTGGTTCGTTGCCTGGACTATATAGTTACGCTAACACAGTAGCATCTCCAAACATATATCACAAAGTACCAACTTACTACAAAAGAGCTATCTCATAACCTCAAAACTAATGAAGTTTTCATCTTCCATTTCAATTGTGAAAATGATATTTGGATGAATTGAAGTTATGAATTCTAGGAATGTATTCTGTTGTCTATTAGTTCCAATGAGACATGCTAACATGTCGTCAACTTATCTATGCCGAATATGAACTAGTTCATGAAAAAACTGAAACTATCATTGCTTCCATTAGATTCAACATTCCCCCTGAATCACAGGAGATCGTGGGATCAAGGGTGAATATGTTCGGATAGATGAAAGGTCTCATCAGATTCGGTTTCTTCGGGTCAGTAGCTACTCAAGAGTTCTTGGAGGAGCCTTATGCTATAGCTGCGTCCAGTTTGTCCTATATACAAGGAATTATAGTCATCACAATTTAGAAGATTTGACTATGATAGATCCGTAACTTTGTAGAAGAGTAATTTCAATGTGAAATATAACATAAGCTGTAATCAAAGAACAACATCGAGACCATTAATAATCCATTGTTCGAACATGTTCTGTATGTGTTGATCAGTTCAAAATGACCCAATTCTCACGAGTTTCTGTTCGTTTGTTTGGCGGAAGAGCCCGTGAAAACTTACGAAACTTTATTGCGAAAGTATAATTCGTGTTCTCAAAACATCAACCTCGTGAAATGGTTGATAAAAATAAGAGGTACGACAGATAGAAGTGTTAAATCGGCGGGACCCGTAATAAATATGACAATTATGGCCTCATAAACAATGATAATTCCGTGGAGTTTTCATTCTTCACTGGCAATCATGAAATACGTTAAGGCGTCCTTTGATGAATGTTGACTTTTATTTCACGCGGTGCAAACTCGTAAAAGCTCGCTTCGACCTTCCATTTCCCGCTGATAAGACAACATCCGAGTAGATATTGTCGAAGAGAATGGTCATTTCAATCTATTCAATATTCTACATACCTTAAACTTCTCGGTTTCATACAATTTTCTCATGCAGAATCAACTTTCACTAACTTGCAATCATGATGCAGTAATAACAAGTGCTGCAAGATGTAGTTTTTCGCATCAGCAGTACAGTGCATTCTAATCTCGTGTTGAGAACAATCATTCTTCTAGAAATTTGCGAAAAACATCTAATGCTTCTTATCAGAAGAACTTTCTTCAATGATAAATACTCAAATTAAATATGCTGCATGACGCTGTGTTTAAATTTAACGTGGTGTAATGAGGATTAGGTACAGGTTATTTTCTATATTTAAAAACAAAATCATCCTCAGAAAATCAAAATTCCATGTAAAATTAAAATATCTAAAAGTGAAGAACATCTAGGGGTTGCCAGATGTTTTCAATAACAAATGTAGCTCGAAAAGTAAAGGGATTACTAAAATAAAAATAAGACAATTCACACTCGCTTCAATCATTGTGATACGATACCATAGCTGATATGGTTAAGACGATTGCAATAAGTTCACAAAGGTTTTGTGTAAAGGAAATCATAAACCTGTCAAGATCAATAACCAATAAAGTACGAGAAACTAATGGGTAGCTACATGTAAAATCTTAATGTTAACCATCTGGAGATGTTTTATGTATATTCAAATCAGTTAGTGATATTTAGAAAAGGACAGATAGATTTTGAAATCCCCACTCAAAACATTCTGAACTGAAGATCTCAAGAGAGGAATCTTATTGCTCATTGGTCAAACAATTCAGGGATCCTTTTCCGAATTGTAGATTGGTTCTTGGGAAAAAGGACGCATTACAGATACTAGGGATAATGCCTAGCTTGAATTAGGCTCTTGAGAAATCCCGTGACACTAAATTTCAATCAATTTAACTCAATAGTTTCTTCAGAGTGTTTTTGGTGAGAAGGGTATATTCATTCATGAGACATTTTGAGCAGTTTTCCATTCAATCAAATTCAGTAAATACGATGCAACCGAGTTTGAATAACTTTTTACGATTTTCAGGAAAAAAAAAGACAATCAAAAAGCACAAAAGTGAATTGGGGCGCGGTTTCACGTTCAAGCAAATGCCTTATAATGTTATAGCAATCATGTGGTGATCATTTTGATTGACTTTGAATCAAATTGAACACAAAAAAAGAGGCCGAGTGTGAGTGATATATTATAATTTTTTAGGGGAAAAACAGCACTTAAATGGTATAAAAGTTATTTGGGGCGCTGTTTCACGTTTGAGGGAAGGTCTTCCAATATTGTAGGAAGCATTTGTGTACAGATGCGAATGATTTCGGATCACATCGAAACCAGTAATTGCAGACAATCCCCCTTGGAATCAATTTATCCGAATTTTCAGCAAAAACGGGCAATAAAATAACACAAAAGTAAAGTGGGGCACTGTTTAACGTTGGAATGAACGCCCGGAAGGTTATGTTCAGCCGTTTTTGTAATATTTAGAAGGTGTTTAGGAAGCGTCAAACAAAATCTATTTTTCGACCCAAATAAGGGCCAACCTTTAACTGATCAAGAACGCTTAAGTGATGACGATTTCTATCGTGATCTCTATCGTCAGTCGTAGAGGAATCGGATATGTCATTATTAATATCTTTTCAAAACAAAATCAAGAAGTGGAATAACCAGGGCATGGCCGTGGCATGAAGATATATTATAAGTCCAGTTGGTGATATTTATGAACGAAAGAGCATTGTTTTGATAGTGAGGTGAACAGAAAACATGTTCGCGAGCACGTGAGTTTAATCCTATGTCCAGATTAGTATGAACACTACCCCGTAGGATTATTTATATGAGTGTGAGGCTTCGTAATAAAAGGATTTTTAGCTTAGCAATATAATTAAATCTGTAACTACGAAGTGAGAGAACAGTCGTTTCAGCAGTTTCCAACATTTCTCCAGTATTACGGTGTGGCAATAGATAACAGTGGTATATCTATGGTTTCGGCGTTTACGTAGTGTAAATTCATAATACTTCAGAAGTTGGAGAATAAAACTCAAATTTTACACAAAACTTTTAACATTTAATTTAAAAATGCTGACAAATTGTTTCACCACACTGTGGCATTATCAAAGCGAGGAGTTATCAACTAAAGCTAAATCTAAAAGTATGTCCTTAAATATCAGGGATCAGAATGTGGTGCAAATTGAGGGATGGGGGTGGATAATGGTGGGAGTGTGTTTACAAAATTGTTAACAAGCGGTGAATTATATGTGTCGATTTGATCATTTAATATTACATTATTATTGTTTTTTGCGTGTTTCAAAATTTCTATGGATTCTAATATATTAAGTTTATGTCCTTTTTCCTGAATATGTAGAATATCAGGATTAAGGGTGAAATTGTGGTTATGTTCTACGCAAATCACCTGTTAGAACATAACCACAATTTCACCCTTAATCCTGATATTCTACATATTCAGGAAAAAGGACATAAACTTAATATATTAGAATCCATAGAAATTTTGAAACACGCAAAAAACAATAATAATGTAATATTAAATGATCAAATCGACACATATAATTCACCGCTTGTTAACAATTTTGTAAACACACTCCCACCATTATCCACCCCCATCCCTCAATTTGCACCACATTCTGATCCCTGATATTTAAGGACATACTTTTAGATTTAGCTTTAGTTGATAACTCCTCGCTTTGATAATGCCACAGTGTGGTGAAACAATTTGTCAGCATTTTTAAATTAAATGTTAAAAGTTTTGTGTAAAATTTGAGTTTTATTCTCCAACTTCTGAAGGATAACAGTGGTAATTCCTATTCCGTAAATATGCGAAATAGAAGAGCAACGCAAAAATATCAATTTGTTCTGTAATTGTAAATGACCTTACGAATGTGTTTGGTGAGATAAACGTTTCTTCATTTCAAGTTATATTATCGTATTTCGATTATTGTTTCGAAAGCTTGCAGTTGCTACTAATGTTCAACTAAAAATAAACAACGGGTGTGCGATAAATTGAGGTTTATGTTTATATCATACTTGAAATGGTAACAACATCTGGTGATATTTAATATGAAGGGGTTGTTCGCTCAATTGTTACACTTTCGCTGTGTTCCATGTTAACTATATAAATTCACACTGTAAACTATCCATCGAGGCAACCCGTGAACTTTTCCAGAATATTTCAATTCGAGGAATATGAACAAAAGTCTAGTGTTAAGTTGCTTAGAGTCATTCAATATTAAAAAAATTGAAATTTGAACTCATGACTTATTAGATGTTACCCACAAACAGCATTCAGGGAGACAGAATTCCGCCATCCCTCAGATAAATCGGTATAAAACCATCATCAACAAGAAATGTTGGTCGATCTCGTCGATTTCGACATAACGTCGTCATAATACCCTCTAATGAATGAGAAATTTGATTATATCTTTATTTCTCACCTAAGATGCTAAGGAATGAACTAAGGCCATCTCTTGGATAAATATTCTTAGACGAGGAAGTGAAGCGTACCACCGTTACTAGCGCAGCTGGTTGGATTGAGATGCGGTTTTCTGCGTTCGATTCGGAAGGTAATTTAGCAATTTTGTGTTACGCTTATTATTTGCGGAAAAAATTCATTGCATTTCTACATCCGAAAAAACATTTTTCTGAGTGCACTTTTTGGGGTGAATAAAAAAAATGATCCCAATTGGTTTCTCGGGGTTTTTTGTGGTCGCTGATTACAAAAATGATGTCCAAGAAATTCCATGCGGTCCCTTTGGACCATCCCCGGAGGTCTTGATGCCGGGGATATCGATGAGTTTCATCAAAAACTATGTTTTGATGCTTGACATGTTCAAGTGATACCTGGATACCGGATATCTACGAGATCTTCTGGCAATTCTTCAATTTTTCTCTATAATATGCAGGAAGGTCTGGCCCTTGGGAGTTTTCCGAATCGCTGATCCCGATTATGACACTCAAAAAGAGCACAGTCGTCATCCTGAGGACGAAAAGTACGCCTTTTTTCCTGATTGATATTTTTTCAGATATAAGAAAAAAATCAATGAGAAAAATCCGTAGTTTTCATCCTCAAGATCATGACTATGCGCTTTTATAGTGTCATAATCATGATCAGCGACTCCGAAAACCCCCAAGAGCCAGAACTTTGTACAAAATTAAGTAGATATGCAGGGCTCTAGAGACCCAGAAACATCCCAAGGTAATTTGTGGAACTTTTTGAGTGTCAAAATCGTGATCGGCGACTTCGAAAACCACTGAGAGCCAAAATTTGTTACACATTATGAAGAAAATTAACGAATTCCTAGGAAATGACATAGATCTCCGATTCCATAGAACATTTTCCTTCAGTTTACATGATCCTTTGAAAATTTTCACATTTTCCAAAATTCCGTAGTATGTATGGAAAAATAGTGGATTTTATTGATCTCATTTCAACATAACGCCCTCTAATAGATGAGAAATTCGATTCTATCATTAGTTTTCACCTTGAACACTGAGGTTAAATATCACAGCGTTATGTAACGCTGAATTTCGGTCATGCCTCAGATAAGACACTATAAAAGCACTTTTAACAAGATTAATCCACTCGGAATTGGCATCCACAACAATCTGAGATTCTATGAAACAATTGCCATCAGTTTAAACAATACTTCAGAACATTTTTATATTTTCCAAGATTTCGTAAGGGGTAATAGTAGAAAAAATGTATTGCATTTCTACAGGCAACATACTTTTTGAGGTGAATGAAAAAAATGAACTCGAATCGGTTTCTCGAGGGTCTTAGGATCGCTGATCACGAATATGATGTACAAAAAATTCTCCTAGTCCTGGCGAGCTGGATATCGATTGATTTCATTAAAAATAATTTTTTAATGCTTGCAAACTGTTCAAGTGAGGATATATAGGTCACTTATGATGATTAAGACCTGCAAAAACTTCCCCGCAATACCTGGGCATACCCGGATACCGGATATCTACGTCATCTTCTGGGAATTCATAAATTTTTCTTCATAATATTCAACAAATCTTGGCCCTTAGGGGTTTTTGGAATCGCTGATCCCGATTATGACACTCAAAAAAACAAAGTCGCGATCCTGAGAACGAAAACTACGACTTTTCTCCTTATTGATATGTTTTAAATGAAAATTATCGTCATTGCGAAATTATATATACATAGCAATAACTATTTTTTCTAGATATAAAAAACATTAACAAGAAGGAAAGCCGTAGTTTTCGTTCTCAGGATCACGACTATGAAGTTTTTGAGTGTCATAATCGTGATCAGCGACTCCGAAAACCCCCAAGAGTAAGAATTTGTTGAATATTATGAAGGAAAATCCACGGATTTCTAAAAAATGATATAGATATGCAGGACCCCAGAGACCCGGAAATATCCACAGGTGATTTGTGAAATTTTTGAAGTGTCATAATCGTGATCGGAGACTTCGAAAACCCCTGAGAGCTAGAATTTGTTACACATTATGAAGAAAAATCAACGAATCCCTAGAAGATGACGTAGATATAAGGTCTCCGGGTATCCCTAGGTATTGCATGAAGGTCATTACATCATAAGCGACCTTCATATCCTTAATCAAACAGATGACAAGCATTAAAAATTAATTTTTAATGGAATTCGTCGATATCCAGGGCGTCAGGACCCCCTTATACCCGGGGATAGTCCAAGGGAACCTCAGAGGATTTTCTCGATATCATATTCGTGATCAGCGACCCCAAAAACCTCCGAGGATTCAATTCTAGTCAATTTTTTCTATTCACCTCATGAAGTGCACTCAGGAAAATGTATTTTTTGGCGGTAGAAAAGCAATAAATTTTTTCCGCAAAAAATGAGCGCAGCGCAAAATGTCCAAGTTACCTTCCGAATCGAATGCAGAAAACCGCATCTCAATTCATACAACTGCGACATTCAGTTTGGCCTATTTTAGGGCCTTATCAAATCACTTTTAGCAGGATCAATCCACCCGGAATTTGGATCCGCAACATTCTAGATCGCATAAAACAATTCCCATCACTTCAAATGGTCCTTCGCACATTTTCCAAAATTTCATAGAAGTAAGTATGGAAAAACGGTGAATTTTTTTGATCTCATCGATTCTGATACAACGACATTATGATAAACTCTCATGGATGAGAAGTTCGATTCTATCCTTAGGTCCTGCTAAGTACAAGCTACGGCTTTCCGAAACCTTGAATTTTGACCATCCCTTAGATAAATACACTATAAAGTGTCATTTAACAAGATTAGTGTACCAAATTTCATGAAAATACTAATCGAATATCATATTATTACGTACGTGTACTTTCATTTTTCGAATAATTTATTAATTGCCACCAATTTCTATTTTGATCGGTTGTTAGGAGGAACTTTTGCTCATTTTCCAGACATTCAAAATCATCTTTCTCGCTCTTATCATGTGGATTATAACATTAAGCTATACCATTTGTTATGAAACTTGATAATTCTATGCCAAAATGGCCATCCCGATGGTATTCCAAAGTTATTGCAGTTGTTAATGAAGATGTAATGAAAGCTTGAAAGTAAAACGGAAAGTATTCGTATGTGTAATGGTGCGACACAAGCAGATTGTTCGTCGTAAGATTTGGCGAGTTGCTGAGAGTTGAGATCGTCAACTGTTTCATCAACTAACCATTCTGTCATACTTGAGTGTCCGCGTGAATTATCAGTTGTTGAATGAATGCTTCCAATACTAAATTAACGTAACTGGACATTGATGATCGTCAGCTGTTCGCGAATCATAGCGTCGAGAGATGAAATAAGATATCATCCAAATTCGACTTTAATGGAATGGATTATTTCGAACGTACCCAAGAAACACGTCAATGAGAATTATAGATTAATATACGAGTATTCAACGATATTTTGGTAATTTTTTAGTTACGGTATAATTATTATACGACTATGACCAACGAATATGTTTTGTAGCTTGTAATACACATATTTTGATATTTCGTAACGGACATTCTATAAAGTTCACAAGTTTAGAAGAAATAATAATAATAGGTGCTTCTCTTAGTAATATCGCGTAAGACGGCCATAAATGGTCCCTAAAATAGATCTCAGTATATTGAATATCTTTTATTGGTGGTATGTCATATACTCAAATGACACGAAACCTTCTCCCTGTGAATAAATGTGTACGCCATAGGATGATCATCGCCGTCTTTCGATATAAATCGCGTTCCTCCGTTCGCCTGAGCCAAAAGCCTTCTACGATTTTATTACGTCATCGTACAAGTCCCGCCACCGTGTTAGACAACACAACAATTTCCGCAAGCAAAAGGGAACAGGGAACACTGGCAGAACGGAACTGCGCTAAACCAATCTGGGTGCTGGGACATCAGGGAACTGAGGGGGATGAAAAAGCTGACGAACTTGCAAGAAGAGGATCGGAAAACGATCCAGATCCAGAACAGGATACAGGAGTACCAAAACGTACAGCACGAAGATCTTAAGGAGACTGGATCCTGGAAAACCAGAGAATACTGGGAAAGATCCCAGGAAACAAACACGGGGAAAATACGTCAAAGTACCGTGTCACAAAAATACGACTGACCACATCAAACGGGGAAAAAATAAAAGTAGCATCAGGGCTCATGACTGGCCATGCGCCAGTAAAGGGTCACCTAAACAAGATGGATCTGTACAATGGCGACCTGACATGTAGACTTCGCGGTAAGGATCCAGAAACAGTGACATGCATAATGTGTAAATGCGAGGTACTGGTCCGCAAAAGACAGTAAATTTTTGGAGAGTCTACCGATGAACCAGAATTATACAGCTCTGACCCAGTAAAGTACTTGTACAATGCACAAAAGCACTGGAGTGGATATTATGTTCAAACGATACAGGTAAAAGACAATGGGCCAGAAGGCCTTAGTATTACCGGAGGCAACAGCCACATGAGCTAACACCGGGGGTGAAGTCTTTAGTGAGTGAGCCTAGAAACGTGACTCTCACCAGGTCATGAGATTCAATGCTCAAAACCTCCCCACAAAGGGTTTTCTTCACCTCCGCAAATAAACAAGAAAAAAAATCATCAAGCAGAAAATTTCAGAACTTATTGATACAATCTGAGAAAAATTTCAGGAACAAAACTTCTTTGTACGATGAGATTATCTGAATATTGATGTGTTGTTTGAAAAAACTAGATGTTGTACTATAGCAGAGATACCGTGAATAATGAGTTAAATAGACACGTTCACTATAAACGTGAATTATATGTCAATCTCAAATCCGTAGGCGTAGAGCGTATTAAAGAAGGTACTATTCGGCAATTCTAGTGCCATTTTATTGAAAATTCCCTCCAAGCAATTCGATCGACTCGAACTTATTTATTTCCAGTCTACTACTTGGCGCTGACCCTCTTTAATTTATCTCCATTATTTACACCAGCAATCAATAACCCCCCCTATCCGTAAACCCACTTAAGTTCCAAGCCCTCGTATAAATATCATCTTCCCTTGTATAGTAACGCAATTCTCCTCACGGCGCGCGCACTCCCAGTATGTATTTAAAAGGCAAATATAAGGGGTTGTAAACAACTTTAATTACCCGGCTATTGCCTGCCACAAATCAACTGTCAAGTGGTGCGTTTTTCACAATGTAACGTCGTTTACAATACTCATTAGGACATTAATGGCCAATCAGCTGCTTTTTTATGGCTGATGCGATTTTTCGAAACGGTCGGCTACATCACCGTATAAACAACTACTGGCAATACAAATTTTTATATCTCTTTATCAGTTAAATGAAAATACTCGCTATTTTGTAGCGAGCGAACACGCGTACGATCTACATATTGAATTCATTTTGTGTATTATACATTTTCAGGAAATTAAATTTATTTGCTGTTTGGAGAGAACGATTCTCAACTACTGTAATGAATAGAAATGAATATGCGCTGGGAATATTTTTTCATTTTGAGAGAGAAAAAGTTGCAACCTGGAATGGCATTCTGCATTACGTACTAATGAAAGTGATTGCATCAAGTATTTCATAAATCATACAATTGGGTATCTCATTAATGGGAGTCAAGGAAAATTGTCGACCTATACCAAAAGTGTAACCTTATAGACAGGACAACAGGTGCAATCAAAGCCTATGTGGGTACTACAGGAAGTTCTCTGAAGTCCATTCCATTCATCAATCTTCTTTGATAATTTTGCTATACCTTCTGAGTAGAATGGAACCATCGTGAATTATACCGATGATGGCACATTACTACTCATTGCATCAACTTTAACAGGAATAATGCAGAGGGTTAGTAAAATCCTATATTACAAGGAATGAAAACACACAAAAAATTGAAACCGTCAAAATCTTCAATTTGCGGTAGCACTATATTTGGATGGGTAAGTTGAAGCTGCACTTGCTGGCAAACTGGCATCGAAGCTCTAGATGCTAGGGTGGATCTTATGAAATCATCTCGGTTCTTGGCACCGACGTCTTTTTGATATGCTCCAGTCACTAACTTCACGCAGCGTTCAACAGCTTGAGTGTGATACGGAAATTCACCAGTTCCATTCGTCAGCATCAACAGTTTCACCGGCAGTGATTTCAGCCCAAACTTCATTATCAGATATTTAGTCCAAGCAATAGACAGAAATGCGTGCAGAAATTAATACCTGGAAAAAAAAATATGAGCGTATAGGAAATTGGATTTAAAGGTGAGTTTCTGATTAATGCAACTCGATCCGAAATGGCGAACATAACCTAAAAAATTCCCAAAGTTGCAAAAAGTGGTTTTTCTCAATTAATTAAAAAACTATAGCTCGGATCAGAAAAAGTTGAATAAAAAAGTTGTAGGTATTGAATAGATCTATCGATTCGTAATTTGAATGACAAAAAGTAAAACAAATTAGAAATGTAAAAAATGAATATTTCCGAGTCTATTTTGATTCTAAGGCAAAAATAAATACGGTATTCGTGTTTATCTCGTCTAGCTACCCCAGATTAAGTACAATACGATTTTTGTACGCTATCTAGGAGCCGAAATATTGAAGATTTTGCAACCACAAGCCACTTAGAACGCACTAAATCAGTTTTCAGTGCGAGCTCGCAATGCTTCCCCCACTCCGCCTCACGCTCCGGCAGCCGCGCACGCTTATCTTTGTTACTCAATTTCTAATACTATGAATCAATGAAACATATCCAAATATTTTTTTATTGAAAATGTAGGTATTTAACATCAACCTCCATAAAACACACTTCTGTATAATGTGTATTGCGTTTTGAAATAAAAAAATTATCGCTATTCCAGAAGATCGATTTTTTTTGTCAATACTTAACAAAATGTTAGAAATCGATTTCCGTCAAAGACGTTTCTCTAAAATTAAAATTGAAAAACTAATCTGAAAAAAACACGTTAAAAAAGATGACATTTTTTAAAAGTCTTTTTTTCACCCTAAAAATTGAAAAAATCGCTACGTTTCTTCAATAAAATTATAGCACAACTCTTCATAAAGAAAATAAGCCCAAAATTGTTACTCCAGGACCATTTCCTGAGAAGATCTAGCCAACTTATTAGAGGCTCTTTTTTTAGAAAAATCGATATATTTTGGAAAAAAAAAATCAATATTCCAAATTAAGAAAAAAATTGCTCTCTTAGCTTGCCATGGGCTATATGTACAGGAAACAATACATATGAAAACGTAATAGTTAACGACTTCTCGATACCCAGATTTTTAACGGTTTTTTCGATATAACTCGAAAAAGATGAATGATATTTATAATTATTATGGGACGAATCGATAGATCTATTCAATACCTACAACTTTTTCATTCAACTTTTTCCGATCCGAGTTATAGTTTTTTAATTAATTGAGAAAAACCACTTTTTGCAATTTTTTAGGTTATGTTCGCCATTTCGGATCGAGTTGCATTATTCAGAAACTCACCTTTGAATTCAATTTCCTATACGCTCATATTTTTTTTTCCAGGTATTAATTTCTGCACGCCTTTCTGTCTATTGCTTGGACTAATTCTTCGTATCAATGGTGATGGTGTAAGTGCAGTGGCGTTCCAATCAATTTTTCCAGTATGGTCGGTTGCCTGGAGGTCGGAAACATCTTATTGATTCTGTTTTGGAGGTTGACATTCTTGCTTTTATAATTCTTTTGAAACATTAATCTCTGATGTGCTTCCTTCCATCCACTATCATACTAAGGAGCAAGTGTTCTGGATGGGCAAAAAATACGTTTCTTCCGTTCACAGGATCAACCACTAAAACCAAATTGTCTGGCAGAAATCTTGTGGATTTGATAACCTCAAAAACGTGTCCAGGACCATCTGTGATATAGTGTTTAGTTGGTTTGGTGGTTCGTAAGGGGTAATTCAATTATTACACATGTGTCCAGTTTCGAGTAGGACATCAATCTCTTTATTCATATTCTAATTAAATTGAAACAATCCGTAATGATTGACAATAATGTATATAGTGGGAATGTGCCGAGTAAGAGCCGTAATGACCGGCGCTGGGTCTATTTCTCTTTAAGCTACTTATTTGCCTGTGCATGCACTACAGTGAAGTATTTGCTTCTCTTCATTTTGAATCATACGAGGAATAGGATTCGAGAATGAAAGATACTAACATTTAATCTGGAGGGGTTTCCTCTATTACTTACAGCGTCAAGACTCTGTTAACTGTTGTCAACTATTGTGAGAAGGGAAGAGGGTAGTTCACGAACAGATAAGTCCAGAAGGCAATAACCTCACTTTACAGCAGAACTTATGTCTAGCAGGTACTGTTGATCTTTGCTCAAAATATTGCGATCAACACTTCCAAAATACACTATTGGAAGCTTTTCACACTTACTAAGCTGGATTCTAATTGAGCAACTAAATGACTTTGGCCCAGTCATTTCACCGTCTAGAGTTTGGAACAAATACCGGAACGGTAACTCGTTGAAGTGCAGAAGGCAAACTCCTCAATGTAGCGGTCTTTCAACTTGTTCTTCAATAGAACCTGTAACACCAGTTCTTCAACCCGTGTTAGTAACATCCCATTACGTCAAGTTTGTCCAAGGAAAAACCACCCTTAGCCAAATGAGAGATAATGCTATTAGGAATGTTTTGAGCAGATCCACTTGAGGTTGTAACGTGTCCAACGTAAACAGATCCAGGTTATTGTATTACAGAATAATGCGCTTATAAAATGCAATATTTTAACGAGATTTAAGTCATCTGCGCCATCGCAAATGGATAGATCTTGTCTATTTCAAATTTTTTGTGTATTTTTGAAACCTTTAGTTAAAGGATTTTCACTATAGCAGCTTAAAATATTATTGACTGAGTTCTGTGAAATGACTCATCTTGCCCAGAGGCAAGTTTTCCACGGTACAGCGTTTCGAAAAAAAAAATTTTTTTTGACCCACCATAATGCCTATTTGTTTGTGTGGGTCTTCTTTAAATGTTGAATTATAAGGCGACCATCTTTGATGATATTAACATCAAGGAAATTGAGCTATTTCTACACCGAATTTGAGTGAATCCAATGGGCTATTGACCGTGTTCAAAAAGCAATCTAAGTCAAAATCTTAACTTAAGAGTATCATTGACACGTCTATGCCGAACTTTTGGAAGCTAATTCAATTTTGATTTCTAGAACGTTTCAAGTTCGCGCAAAAGATAATTGAACGAAGAAAGTGTGATTGGATTAACATTGCACATCCGATTGTTTGTATGGAATAGTTATAGTTTAAAGAGACATAAAAACGTAAGGATGACGTATTCTGTGCAGTTTTAATCGGGAATATCAATAATTGAAATCTATGTAGGTTAATGTGTCGAATAATAGCATACTGTCATTCAACTGATTGTCGGTTTGAGAATAACATGATTCAAACCAATAATTTTCAAATATGAATTCTTGAACATTTGTTGAATATTTGAAGGAACATCGATTGATGGTTGAAAGAATGAACCGTTCAAGGGGAATATCCTGTGTTGTCACAACAAAAAGATGCACAAGTGACTCAGGGTATTGTAATCTGAATATTCATTCTACTCTTACTTCCATAATAATTACATTTGAACCTCAGATGCGTCAACAACATCGGTTAGGAATCCATTCCTGTTTTACGAATCCATTCATTTCTGATAATACGTTTCCGGCGTTGATCGAGAAGACGAATTTCTTGCGAGAGGGGATTATGTAAGAGTCGAGAATCCTTTTTATTCCGAAAGTGTTTTAAAATCTAAATCAAGTGAAGAACTTCCTCGTTACAACACGATGAAAAGGGGGCAGAACTTGACTTCTTTTTTATTCGGTTAGCACTTCTGGTTTAACAAATGGTATAATTTTAAAAAGTATACTTCCTACATAAAGCCGGCGCAGACTGCGACGTAAATCAGTCGCTCTTTGTTTCAGAAGTACAGTCGTATATATTTCACACAAAGCTCCAGCGGGCAGACAAAGAGGCCTCAGTTCGTCCCATCAAAAGGAGCCACGAATGTTAAACATATATAACGGCAAATGTATATACTATTGAACGTTATCAACACGATTTCATCACGCCTGCGTTAACCCGTGCCCTCTATTACTTTCCAAACGTCTATCCCAAACCAACAATGTTGAAATCTACTCTAGAATAGAGCTATGCCAGATGATCTTCTATTCTCAGCTATCTCTTATTCGTAAAATAAAAGTTGATATGTGATTAAAAAAAATATGGAGCATATTCAGTTATGAAGACTTCAACGAAAATGGATTCAATAAGAATAGTTCATATAATGAAGAGACGAAAGTGGATGTTATTATTATTAAAGTGGGATGGGAGAGCTATTGAGGCCGAAGTCTTTTGCCCTCCGTATCACCTAATGGAGGTATTTCCACTCAAGACTGTTCACCAATTTGCCGAGATGGACAATCAGCCACTTGTCCAACATCCAGTCAAAACTGGATGATTGTATAGGTTGTTAGAGCCCTGAAGACGTTTAATACTGTAATCGTTTCTAGTTTCTGGATCTCCTCAGTGTCGCGTAGCTCTAATGCGATTGCTATGCGTCTTCAGTGAATGTGCGTTGTCTTTTCTCTTTGAGATGCCCGTCGCTGGTTCGTGATTCTTTGGCCCAAGTTTCGTAAGCTCTTCGGCTATCTTGTTTCGCCTTATTCCAGAGTGGCTGGAGACTCAGAATAGGGTGAGTTTGTTTTCGTCTTTTCTAAGGTTGTTTAAGGTGTTAATGCACCCCCACACGAGCTTTGGTGTTATTTTCATGGTACCCAGCGCAGCGAGAGTTGCTTTGCTGTCTCTACATATGCTGAAATTTATTTTATCATCTTTCTAAGTTCTTTAAGTGAATTTAATGTTAGGATAGATATTATTAATGAAGGATGAGAAAATATTCAATTGTCGTGATGTATATTTAAAGAAGGATAAAACATCATCCAAATATCTAAACCAGCAATGTTTATGTTTTTTAACTAGAGGGGCTCATTCTAGTTTCTTCAATATAAGACATGAAAATATCTTTCCAAAGAGGGCTTAATGGGAATCCCATAGCTAATCCATTATTTCTTGTGAAATATTTGAAAACATATTTGAAATGACGAAAGATGTCAAAATTGCATTTTTAGGTAAGGTTAATCCATTTATTGACTTTGAAAGTTCCAATGAGTTTTTTACTGCATACTTGGGCTCATAAGTAACTTCCAAATGAAGTTGAAATTTCAGATTACTAAAGTAGAGGTCTTAAATTAAATACACTAGAATCAATAGAAATTTTCAAAGGTATTAAAAATAATGACAATACAATTTTAAACGATCAATTAGATCTATACTACAGCATTCTGTTTGATTTCTTGATAACGTCAAATTTCCCATAATCCTCTTGTGCTTTCCTAGTATACCTCCGCATTAAAATTTCCTTATCACATTATTGACTCTACCTCATTATCCAATTCCAATTAAACTATTCTAGCAATGTATTTTCCCAACCGGAACCCCTGTATCTTATATTGTACCATAAATAGCAAAGATTATTCGTATTTCCATACATTATTTGTTTCTATAATATATGTGATAGAAAATAGAGTAAATATTATTATTATTATAATATAAATTTTTAATCTATTGCATATAGCTTTTATCGCGGGCTTTGAGCGCGGCGACCGAATCAAGAAAAAAAAACAAATGACAAATACCGTAACGAAGATCTAAAAGAACAAAAAACAAATACCGTAACGAAATATCATAAGACCCACCACTCCGCCTACCATGTAGCTCGGCCGAGCTTAAAATTGTCGAAATGTTAACTTTGAACCTTTTAAAAGGTCGTGATAGCCCCATAGTGGGTCGAAAACTGTTTTGAACTGGTTAATTTTCTATAAATCGAATGACGTTCACGTGAGAAGCGCGTAGCTCGCGAGTTAGAAAAGTGCAAATTTACGGTACATAGAACGTCTTAACGAGGACTTTTCGCATGCGATTTTTGCTCCATGTCGTTAGTTCATGAACGGAGCCAACTAAATAGCATAGTCTCGGGCCCCAAAATTTCTATTAAATAGGAAAATTTAATTAAAACAGTTTGAGGTATGCTCAGCTGTCACCTACTAGCATCTGACATGCGACGTACGAAAGAAAATTTTCTAGCTACTTAAATATACCGAAAGCGGGTGAAAGCTAGCGGCCCACAGCTCAAAATACTTTATTACAACTGGCGCCGGCCACACGGGGTTCGAAACGGCCCTAAATTAACAAAATAGAGGTAAAATGTATAAACTCTAACTTACGCGCAGCGAGCTCCTCGAGTCAAAATTATTACGTTCGTAGCTAATTACATAAGACGTCTGGCGTTCATGCAATTGTGTTTTTATGCAATTCGAACC
Organism: Endomychus coccineus; assembly: GCA_958510875.1. NCBI lineage: Eukaryota > Metazoa > Arthropoda > Insecta > Coleoptera > Endomychidae > Endomychus > Endomychus coccineus. Next base: position 3,570,900 of record OY294069.1, on the reverse strand, counting down.
TTCTGATTTCGATAGGCCACGTGAAAATCCCGGAGCCGGAAGCGCTATCGAGATCTGAATGTTAAGACTTTCGTATAAAATTGTGTTTACAAGTCAACTGACACTTGTCACCATAGATAACTCTACTACCGGTAGTAGATTTATCTATGCTTGTCACAGGATACTCTTCATGGAGATCAAGATGATACTCTTTTTCACTCATAATTCGTGAAGATTTTGAAGGGGTAGTGGACGTTTTTCTGCCCAACTTTTTCCAGTGGCGTAGTGCTATGCAATAGCTTTACCGCGGCAGTTCCCGAGTGCCACACGTTTCACTTTTTAATACTTATTAATCAATGTTTCTCAATATGAAATTGGATTTTCGTTACAAATAGGATGAATAGAAATTTCCAAAAGTAATAAAAATAATGACAATAAGATTTTAAATGATCAATTAATCAATTTTTGCCATCTAGCTTGCGGAAAAGAGATCATGGAAAGTTATCCGTGCGTTGTTCCGAAACCTGATTTCCACGTCATTGCTAAGATATATCAAATTAGGCGTTGTCATGTAAGTATGATAAAAACGATTTTTCGGAAGATTTATTTCATATTCAACTCGCTTCTTTTGGCAGAATGGATCGATTTTGAATTAGAAAGCAATCAAAAGCTTTTGGAATGCATGAAAATTGATGTGTTAAATAATTAGACGATTTGTTGAGAAATACATAAGATCAAACGATCTGAAGGTAACGCTAAATTACTTTCAGCTATTTTTAATAAAGTCATCTAAAAGCAATCTCGGAAATGCATTAAGGTAATATAGCAATTCTTCGAATCTTAAAGAATTTCCTCGGGCATCAAGATAATAATCTCGAGTCTCTAGTGATTTGAGAGACAGGCTCGTATTTTTCTTCAGCTAATATTCTAGGATTTTAATTACAGCTTCGAGAATTTATCTGCACGATCAATATATTCATGTTTTCATCTTCTGCTGCAGTATTGAGTCTGAGCCAATCGTCAAATACCTACTAACGGGATTGGATAAATTCTCAATCTTGTTAATCTTGCAATGAAATGCAATTTGTAATACTGGTAACTATTATTTCTGGAAATTTTCTTTTCTGATCAAACGTCAATCATAGCAAACTGTTGCTTCTTGCAAGTAAATTGACAGTAAACTACAGGTATTTATTATAAGCGTATATGAAAAGACAACCGCTCGACTCTGGGAGTGTTGCATCAAGGCTGATCAAAGGCTGCAGAGTAGTACTGGCTGAATTAGCTAGGGTTAAGAGCAATCGACCCAGGCCACAATGAAGTTGAAGATAATCAAATGGCACATGCCCTAGTCAGGCAGAGGTTAGCAGGAGCCCCGTAGCGCCAGAGGCAATGCTCGCATTTCCAAATTTTGTAGAAGGAGGTTTCGCCCGTCAAGGCCAGCTGAACAAACAGTGATTGGACTTGCGGCGGAACCAGGTCAAACTCTTTATTATAAAGCCGGCGCCTTGGGTCTAGTGGAAACTCATTTCTCTTGGTAAGAGGAAGCTCAGGGAGTGTCTGGAACCCTTATGGGTCACTGCCGTCTCAACAGATGCCTACACCTTATGAACTATTTGTGAGAAATGTTGAGAGGTGAGATAAATTCCTTTTTAGATCCTGGTGGTATCGATACTTTTGCTTCAAGGTTGCCAACATGCGTGTAATTTAGCCGAAAAGCGGGTATTTTGTACTCTGGCTGATATTTATCGGGTGAAAATCGGGAGAAAATGGGGAACACTAATTTGAGGATTAAAGTAAACAAGGGGTAACGCTCAGCTGGAGATAAATCGGAACTTACTAAATAGCTTTTTCGCTTATACATACTATGTTTCAAAAGTGATAAACTTTCTTGAGAAATGGTGTGACTTATCATCACCATTATTTTCCATCTTATGAACAAAACGTCCCTTATACCGAGTTAAATTATTTCTTTCAGTTTGACATAGCATTCTGTAAATCCCGGATTAGTCGAAGTCGGAAACTTTATCAAAGGTGTTGCCTACACATTTTTCTAGCTTGTTCTTACTTCTATAGGCTGGTTCTACTGCAAATTTGGAAAAGAAATTGTGGAATTTATTAAATAATAAAGTATAATAACTGGAACTTTCGAACTCCATTGAAGTATTTGAAGGTAATGGCTCTAATTTTGTTAGTTGCCTACGTTCCAATTTCCTTTTTTTTAGAAATTCTTCTATGTACTGTTATGATTTCATTTCCTAAACAACGAAAATGATAAAAATTAGAACTTACCGAACATTGAAAATCAGAAAAGATTAATAAAAAGATATTACATGGAATTAAAAACAATATGAATGAGGTTCAAATTGACTATTGAGCGTGTTCTAAAAGCCATGTAAATCAAAACCTCTACTATTAATCGTCCAAGTATCGTAAACATATCTATACCAAACTTTTGAATACTGATACAATTTTGAATTTAAAGAGGTTGCTTCAAGTTGACTTAGAAAAATATTATCTAAACAAAGACATAGCGGATTCTTCATTAAACATTCGCTTGAACAGGACTAAAGATTCAATCCCTCCAGACCAAGAAAAAAAGTATCAATATTAAACCTAAGAGGAACACAATAATTCGAAAAAATATGTAAGAAGATAATATGAATGTGATTGGGAATATTCACCTTCTATCATCTACGTTATAAATTCATTCAAAACTCAATTGTGGAAGATAAATATTCATTCCAATGTAACCAAATTTACACATTACATATTTGGTTAATTTGAACTTTCATTCGCAATGTGGAAGCGTCGATATTCCTCACCATAAATACATAAATGAATTAGTGAGCAGAAAAACCATAAAATAAACTCTGGCCTGCATATTTTGAGTGCATTTCATGAAATTTACATATGTCCCAATGATTTATTTCTGGAAACAAGGCGTTATATTTTATTGTCACACATTAAATGAGATAATACTGGCAGGAATTATGTTTTATGGTTTTTAAGCAATTTAATGGTGCTGCATTTTTAAAAATGCAGTGCACTTTATTGTATAAATCAAAGTGAATTTATTATATGCCAGCTCGTTCGCTATTTTCGTCCGTCATTTGTTAGAGTATCTGTTGCATATCGATAACGAAATTTTTTATCATGCTGAAGGGAAAACTATCTGTTTATCCCATATTTGTCATCGCTGTATTTTTATAATGATCAAGAGTGAAGAATTTTTCCAAAAGTTCTCGTTCATCACCAGCACCACCAAATTTTTCGATTCAAATCACTTTCTCAAAATCAAATCTTGACCCGTGTATTTAGCTGAGGTAGTGCAAAAATTCAGGATTTCGGAACACTGCAACATGTTTCGTGAGCGTCTTAGTTTAAAACTAATGGTAGAATCGGATTCCTCATCCTAGATAATGTATTTTAATGCAGTTATATTGGAATCGATGAGATCGACCAAATTCACTATTTTTCCATACTTACACCACCCCTTATGAAATTTGACAAAATGCGAAAATTCCCGAAGGTTCAGGTAACTCATGGAACTTGTTCTATCCGATCTCAGAGGGTTGTGGATACCAGTTTGGGGTGTATTGGTCACGTTAAATGTGATTTTATAGTGTATTTAGCTGACTGAGTGCGAAAATTTAGGGTTTCGGAATGCTGCAACATGTTTCGTGAGCGTCTTAGGTAAAAACAAATGGTAGAATCGAATTTCTCATCATTCAGAACGTATTTTGATTCAGTCATATCGGAATCGATGAGATCGACCAAATTCACTATTTTTCCATACTTACTACCCCTTAAGAAAGACAGCTGTATTATTGAGAGAACTTCAATACCATTTGATATATAGAATTGTGAGTTAGATTTATCATTTTAGATTAAATTCAGCTTACACAGTTTCGAATAATATTTATAATATGTTCTCATCATTCATTAGGATATTGGTATGAGATTGAAACTTATTGGCCTTATCGCCCTTGTATGTTCTCTCAAGATAGTCGAAAAATTATAAGTGATCAAGTCTTAGATAACTTTAAAGAAATGACTCCGTCTGTGGTTTACAGTAGCCTCACAGTGATCGATGATGTTGCATCACCTGCAAGAAGAACAAGAAAGGAGAGCCAACGGAATTCGTGTTAACATTGATGCAATATAATAAATTGTGGGGATCGAAGACGCATCCCCGTGGTATCCTCCAGTCATGAGATTTCACAGGAGAAGTCAATCTACTAGGGGTATTACCTGCGTTTCTGTTTTGGAGGATTTGCATGAGGCCCAAGGCTACGTGTATGACTTAGTTGGCGTCATCTTTAAGTAGCACTGGCGGGCACTGGGCAAGCTGCAAATACGCTGCTCAGTATGACGACACGCTGGTGCAGCATTGAAGGGCTCAGGGTCAATCCTGACAAGACAGAAATTGTACCGCTTACCAGGTAATTCAAGTTGAGCACACTGCCGGGAGTATGTTTCTCTGGTAGGGTCCGGCAACCTGAGAGGTCGAGGAAGTTTCTGGGAGTTACCCTAGACTCTAATACGACCAGGCGCAAACGGCTCAAATATCGAGTGAAGAAGGCCTTTAGGCCACAGATCCTAGGATCTACACGGTCGGGATTAGGCCCATGGTCACCTATGTCGCAGTTGTTTGGTGGTAGGGTCGAAGACTGGTGTGTATCAACGCCCTTTGGATCAACTATAGTGACTTGGAATCGAAGGTATCATGAATGATATGGGATCGGCTCCAATGAGAGCTCTCGAAGTTCTCACCTCTTTACTTATACCAGAATGCTGAATCCATGAGATCGGCGTATAGGTGAAGGGGCCTAGATCACTAGGCTGAAACGCACTACCCTAGTGAACACTCAGTAATTTTAAGTGAAACTCACCTCTATATGCCCCACAATAGAAATGAGGTAAGATAGCAAGTTACTTGCTATCTGTCTCACTGCTCTCAAAATTCTCTTCCCTAATAGAGGAGATTGAAGCAACGAAACTCTCAATCTACTGCCAGGTGGGATTGTATGGCTTACACATGAGTTCAAAGTAGGTCAGGGTGTGAAACAATGGATACAGTCCAGAAGCCTGAATGCATACACGGGCTTAGAATCCCAGCCCGTGAATGATGATGATAGCAGAGAATTTTCTGTTGTTTCGAAAGAATAAGAAACAGTATACCATTCACAGTGTATTATAATTGAAGGGTATTACGAATATCTGGGACAAGTCGTTGATTTTCCGCAACATCTTTCAGTTAAAGAATGCTAATGTAGAAAAGTGAATCAAGCTCCAGTTTCGAGCGAATCGTCTCAAACAAGTTTCCCTTTAATTGAACTTTCTCAATTCTAAGAAGTTGGTTAATTTAAACAGGAAAATGCTCATAGAAACGTCTGAGATGCAAACTCGCAATTCACATGCACAATTTGCTTAACTCTGCAGTCAATCGCCTCAGTAACTACTGTATTCGTAATCATTAGATGTCTGGAACTCACCAACAATCACGGATCGTCAGAGTTCCAAATTGTTTGTATAAATATCGAATTGCTGGCGTTTGTTACATAACTTGCATCTGATGCATCTCATGTGAAGCATATTCTCTTGATTGGTGAGATCGAAACTAAATATAAACTGAACTCCGGTACTAATGTTGATCGCGTTTGTTGAAATTCGGGAACTTATACCACCGAATGAATTACGAGATACAAAGAAATGGATGTTGTTCAATTAGATTGAGACTTGTTTTCATTCTTATATCATGAAGTATGCTTCGCAGTATGCTGGTACTTGGAAAATATTATATCATATCACTGAGATTCTGGGAAATTCCCATAAAACTATTTCAAACGAAACGGCATTGAAATATGCGAATTTTACTTAACAAAGGAAATCTCCCGAAAGAATTGGATTTGTGTTCCGCTAATCGTTATTATTAAAACTGGTACAACCCGGTAGCTATACAAACTCATCTTCGAAGAGTCAGTGTAACTATATGAACCACTTCCCAACTACTCAGGTGAGAACTTCGAGGGAAATCGTACGAATCTGGAACTTCCATTGATGTTAAAAACTCGTTTCTTCCTTTCAGAAAGTATTTTTCTGAGGCCAGTGCACTGAATAAATGTAGTTGAGAGATTCATTAATTTGATTCATTTCATAATTTGAGAATGGAGTCTACAATATAAGTATAACTAAGTCTCCGTCAACTAAAAATCACCGAATACTGGGCCAAAACTAATACATAACGTTTCGTAAATTCAAAGTATATTTCTATATGTAAAGCTCTTCTACAGTAGACCGTCTATAATTATCAATTGATTATCAAATATTGAATAGAACCGATTGAGAAAAAAGGCTATATAACTGGTATAACTATCAGTTAGATTGTATTAATTTTTTTTTTAATTGAATTGTTACAATAATAGGATTCAATCAGAGAATAAAAAAATGGGAAACTTCATCACGACAACGTCATTGTTTGCCGAGCTTAAAACTAATGTATGATGATATGATTGAAGCGTGTGTTACGATATTAATCCTGATGTTTGTTGTATATTTTATAGCTGATTTCATTTCAAGGCAAGATAATACTGTCCCCTATCAACTATCATCGACTACTATTCATTTTTCGAAAGAATTAACCAGAATTACCACCAGTTTTTTCAGAATTTGTATGAAAAGATAAGCAACCCTTCCATAAAAACTCGGTTTTTTTCCTTCCAGCTGGAAGGCAGCTACAGAGTCCAACCAATTCTAAGAGAGGGGTCGCGAAAAAAAATCCTCCGTGATAATTATTGATTCTAAAGTGAAGGATGAAGCAATCAACATCAAGCTCATTTAATACCTAGAAATCTTAATAATCGTGGATGATAGGCAATATGGCTTTCGTTAGGACACCACAGATCAAAACGAAAACTGCTTGCCTGTGTAACACATATATGGCAAGTATGTATTGGAAAAGATGGAGAATCTCTATTTGTGGCATTGGATATCTCCAAAACATTTGACCGACTCTGCCACCAAGGGCATATTGAGGAACATCCGTCATTGGTTTGCTGCCTCAACTCTGTCGCTTACTATCGAGCTTTCTCTCAAATAGACCACTTCATGTTCTGGTTGACTACGTCAACGGCGTTGTCAACGCTGGTGTTCCACAGTGGTCTGTCTTGGCACCAGCTTTTTTCCTGCAAGTGACCTCCTGTCCTGTCCACAGCTTTGCTGTTTTTCTCTCAGAGTCCTTTTGTCTCTCACAAAATCCAGAGGAACGACACAGAGACGCAATTTAAGAAAATCTCCAAATGGGGATCTGGGATCTAGTATAGTTGAATGCAACCAAAACTCACGTTTGTATTTTCTTCAATGCGACTAATTCCGTAATCCCTAATGTGATGATGTCAGATAAAACTATTTCTATGAAGATCTCCATATTCAAGCTCGATATCAGCACCAACAACACCCTCTCATGGGAGCTCCATTGCAAAAACCGCTCGACAAGGATTTGGTTTGCTATTCCGTGCCCAGAGCTACTTAACATCTCAACAGCCCCTCATGATCCACAAAGGATAGATGCGACCTGTCCTGGAGTACTGTTCACAAGTTTAAAATTCTGCTTCCAAGCATAAACTTAACGTCTTAGATTATATTCAGAAGATTCGTCTGGTTTGTTATGTTACACTTCGAAACTCATTGACTTCTCCAGAACACAGTAGAAAGTTATATGATATGTTCCTTTTCTGTAGATATTTCTATGGTCAAAGTTTGTCAGCAGTTCCGTTTGTTATTTCACCACGAGAGATTCCAGGTAGGCAAAGAAGACGAGCAAAAGCTGGTCACCCCTTCATTTTCAGGCTTCAAACTTGCCTAATTTCTTTCTACTAGACTTCATTTTTCTATGAAACAGCCAAGTTGTGAAACTCTTCCAAAAATTTCTCCCCTCTCAACATACTAACACTGACTCATACAATTTTTCTCGAACATTATATGTTTCCCTCTCGTCTGGACAAAATATTTAAAAAAAAATTACAGACCCAATTGGTGATATCAGAATAGCGACGACTGAACGGACGATCTGCGTAATAGATGCGTTTGAACTCATTGACGTATTTAATTTCTAGTTTGACCTACATCATACAATTCAATCTTCAAAAATATGTCATTCAAGACTCTGGAGCTTTCCAGGTATTGCATGAGCTTAATATTCATTGATTCCTCCATTCTTCCAGAGATCACAGATATAAGTGCAATGAATCTATAATTATTCAGAAGTCTTTTTTCCTTTTTTTAATTCGTTGGACTCTAGCTGTCTTCCAGCTCGAAGGAAAGACACCAATTTGTGAACAACCGGCAGTAAACTGGTATTAATTCAGGCATACATTCTTTGGGAACGGCTTCTTCTTTGACCTCATGGACTTTTTGGTATTGAGATCAAGCAGAATGCCTAATGCCTGATTGTGCGCTAACGAATGAATACATTCGTTTGTCTAATGGCTTTGGAATGATAACAATGACAAAATCTCCTTAGTCCAAGTCGATCATTAATCCCCAACATTATAGTCCCAGACAGCTGTTACGTTCTTCTCATAAAGCTCTTAAGTGCAACGCACAAGTTTGCAATAATGCTGAACGATGTGTTGAGGCTAAGCATGACCAACTGAAAACATGGTGAAAAGTCTGAAATATCACTATTTTACTGCAAACTTGTGGACTCAAATTTCCTGATTAAAGTTTTGAATTGAATTTCATATGGACTCTCTAGGGAATAAGCTTCGAGTGTGCAATAAGATCTGAAAAATGAAATAAAATCTCACAATGGACCACGTGAGTATAATGGTGAAAATATATGACATGACTCCAGACATTTTGTGGTAGCTTTGTAATTTATATTTAGTACACAACAAGCTTTCGTTTGCTATCCACAAATACAGCAGTAGAGCCACTTGCATCGCAAGTACTACAGATAAATAATTTGAACAAAGTATTATGCCCCGTATATTTTATCCTTAATGCTCTAACGTGGTCGTATCATGTCAAATACAGATACCGTTTTTTCAGAATATATGAATTTTTGAAAGAGTGCATCTCGTCGAAAGCACGCATTGTAAACATCTGAAGACTGGAAGAGCGGGAGTCGGAGAATGTAAGCACATTACGTCCTTTAACACGCTTTGATTTTAGGATATCTTGTAGAATGAGCTACTTCTCGCATTGTAAACAATAAAGTAGGTCAGGATAAATTATGCTGAAATATGCGTTGTGGGAGATGAATTTATAGCCTACACTTTCTGTTGTCTCTTCCTGGCAATTGTGTGAAGTGCAGCGACTGAGATCACTTTCACATAGAGGATTATGCAATGAGATGATTATCATTTCGTATTTCCGAGTTCGAAGAGGGAGCAAGTCAAAGTTTAATGCTAGGTAGCTTTGAATCAGTGGAAGAAATGAATGAATTTATAAAGGAGTTCGTCATTCAATATCATATAGGTACGCTTTCCACATTTATTTGTGAATTTGGCGTTTTCTTGATGTGAAATATGTAGAATAGTGAAATAAAACGGAAATAATTGTTTTGTCACGCACTGCCATGAACTAAGTCAATTAGCAATTAAGTTACAAATTAATACATACATATTCCTCAAAAATTATGCTACAGTGGTATAATGTATGGAATGCTGCAATAGGGGGGGGGGAGAGTTGGAGGTTACTTACGAAATGATTGAAACGGAATGAGCGTTAGCGAACGAAGTCATCTCTTGAATTGACTTATATGTCAAATGGAAGATTCAATTCACTTGCTAGGTACGATGCTTGGAATATAATATCATAGAAATCAACGTCGTATCTTAAGCCGTTTTCCAATTATTGAGCAAAGCGGTCCGTAAAAATACTCGACTCTATTCGACTTGTTTCTTGGACTGTTATATGTGTTAACTGTCTGTAAAATTTTGGAGAGACATAGTGTCCATAAATTCAGCGTATCTGAGTGTTGAGACAATCAGGTTTGCCAAATGTCTTGTCTTTGTCATGTTTGTGCGAAAATGCCGCTATTTTTTCCCGATGCTCGCTGATTCGTTTTCTTGAATTTGTAGCCTACTTTCTCATCGCGTTTTGAAACCTATTGAAAAACATGGGGAATCACTAGCCAAGGCATTGGATATCTCCAAAGCATTTGACCAAGTCTGGCATCAAAGCCTTCTTGGGGAGCCGTCATATGGTTTGCCGCCTCAACTTTGTCGCTCACTATCGGGTTTCCTCTCAGATAGATCACTCCATATGATGGTTGACAGAGTATCCTACGATACAATGGCTATCAACGCTGGTGTTCCACAGATATATGTCTTGACACCAACTATGTTTCAGCTCCATATCAACGATCTGCTGTCACCTAGTGAGGTTTTTTTCCCCGACTATAACAGTGGCGGCTCCTCGAAGGAGGCTAAGGAGGCTCAGCCTCCTCACCAATTTATCTTGTTGAACATCCTTCATTTTATTTCCTTTTTCTCTAATAATTTTTTTAATTTTACAATTAATTTTCCGTTCTCAGTAGATATTTTTAATCTGGCAACAGGGCCCTGAGGCTAGACTCTCTATATATCTCAAACCATAAACTGTAAACACGTGTTGCTCAACACAGTTGCCATTTTTCCGACCAGTCCAATTGCTAAATACCGTAAAACATAGCTGAAACGGCAACATTCTCAGTAGGCTAGCCTGCCGCCCACCTTTAAGTTCAGTTCGGTCGGTGTGGAACGGAATACGACACATGCTTGTTGCGTCGATGTTTGTTTTGTTTTATGCGGGTATAATAGTTGAGTGACGCCACGCGAAATAAGGTTAGAATAGAATTTGTCTGTTCGGTAATATATTAATTGTAAAAAATGGATAACTAGTGGAAAGATTTTTGGGGTTTTCCGATGTTAGTTCGGGAAGAACAGTGGTCAATTTATTCGATTTTTTAATGGAAACATTTCAACGATTTGACTTTGCGAATAAATCAATTTCTCAGACTTACGACAGCGCATCTGTAATGGCGGGACATTTAAACGGTATTCAAACAAACGGACGTAAGTTTTAAATAACATAGTAGGAAACAGAATTCCCTGTAATGCTCCAACTCGATGGAATTTTACATCACGTGCAGTGTTTACCATCCATAAAAATTAACATTAAAGACAAATTAATTGAAGCATTTGATTTTATATAAAACAGTGATGACGTTCCAACCGATCAGGTTTCATTAAATGCTGCTTAAGACGAATATTTAAAACAAAGTGTTATTGTGACCTATTTCCCGAGAATTTTTATATATAATTAAATGCTGCTGTTGGTTTAAAATCTTATTTAGAAAATGAAGAATTTTTGTTTTCTCTTGATACTTTTAAATTAATATTTGAACAAACTGATCTTATTTTCCAAATTTTACAACATAAATTCACTAATATAATTCATTCAAGAGATCGTTTGAAACTTCTCATTGATAAAATTTCAAGTTTCCGTAATACAGAATTTAATTTTAATATTTTATTTGAAAATTTCCCAACTGATGAGGCTCCTCCCGCGGAAAGGAGGAAAACATATAATTTAGTAGACAATAAACTACGTTATAAACAACTTTTTTATGAAATTTCAGATACTATTAAAGGTCAAACTGAGATTCGATTTTCCGATTTACATGAATTGAAGTTTTTCGACTTGACGAATAGAAGATTTCTCGAATCTTTTTCAAAAGAGTTTCCCAATATACTTTCAGATAACTTAGTTCTAAAATATAAATTTTTTGATAAAATAACACTGCACAATGAATTATGCGTTGTATACTCGGATAAAGATATTTCAGGCCAGTACGACAGTCGCGCCGATATGAGATAAAATATATGATAGACAATGATTTGCAACAAGTTTTACCTCAGTTTCATAAACTACTTTGTTTGACAGTCACCATTCCTGTCACGTCGGCATCGGTGGAGAGATCATTTTCTACTCTCAAACGAATTAAAACATAAATGCGAAATACAATGGGCCAAAATCGTTTATACAATGTTAAATTAATATCTATTGAAAAAGATTTCCTAAAACACTTAAAACATAATGATACATTTTATGATAATATTATTGATCATTTTTCGAAAATTAAAGACAGTAGAATTCCGTTAATATATAAAAAAAGTTGATAAAATTAATAAAAAAACAAAATATGAAAAATTCCAAAAAAAAAGAAAAAATATCAAAAATCCAAAAAAAAATAAAAAATATCAAAAATCCAAAAAAAAATAAAAAACAAAAAACGAACGAAAAAAAATTTATTGCTTAGAGAAACTCTATATCTCCACGTTGGTTCTTGCTGGTTAACAATTAATTTTGTCACTGAAGTAGCTGGTACGGCCGCTGCGCAAAGGTTGAACTAATTGGCTGAATAGAGTATATTTTTACAAAAACGTTTTATGTCCAGCCTCCTCTCTTAGAAAGTTCACGAGCCGCCACTGGACTATAACCTTCAAACTTACATTTCACTGCTGGCTCACGCGATGTTCTTCGAACGTTACAGGTTGCCCTCTCGTGTAGTCAGAGTATAAAAAAACAAATTACCATTGGTTTTTGATCTTTCTCCTGACTAGTATGTATAATATCTTGTTGAATTCCATAAGATGATTCGTGTGAATTGAGTCCTGTTTTTTGATGCAACAGCTCCTAAAATATTGTTGAAAACTTAAGCTGAAATTTCTTGCTGTCCGTCCTATGTGAGCACTACATAATATGATCTTATAACTTTATTCGTACTGATATTCAAAATATTATAACAGTTTGACATGAATAATTGTGAATCTTCAAGAATATACAAATTAAACGTTGTCGTTATAAATGATTTAGAAGAGCAAAACTTTAATCCGATTATCATGCTATAAACGTACCTATGACATGAGAGGTTATGGTGTTGCTAGTTATAACTTGAATATACTGTACTGTGAAATGAAAGAACTCTTCAGACCATGTACTGAAAACTCGATAATTATCGATATAAATAAACAATAATTGAACCAATATAGATATTCGACAAGCCGTGTCATTAGAAAAGCCGGAAGACGCCAAACTTTTCAACAATTTTCGAAGCAATTAAAAGTTACAATCGTTAGTTCGCAGAAGAAACGATGCGTGATAGTAGAATCTATGTTGCTTTATTGTCGTCGTTGATTAAAGACTATTTAATAGAATCTTGGATGTTCGCAAAGGGCCCTTAAACAGTTTTTCAAGTGAAACAGCCTTATTATTAATGCACGGGTCTCCGGAACGCTTAGGATAGCGATTCCGGACAACCTCCACAAATCTTTTACTAATTTAACTTTACGGATCTTTCTCTTTGCTTATTTACTGGATTGAAACGTCGCGGACCATCTCGTAACGGTGACAGATCGGTTTTCTTTCCGATTTTGTTATTTCGAAGTACATATCAAATTGTCCAGTCGTGACAAACAACATAAGACGTCATATGTCTCATTATTATTAAATTGGGTGAGCCGTGTGGTGAGAAGTGGAACAATAATTCCTGCGATAATCATAACCTACATAAATACAGGTAAGCTCTCTATGCTCATTCCATGTATTTCCCTCTTGAATATAAAAAGGAATAAATACGTTCCTGATTAATTCTAGAACTAACTTTTATTTTATTCCTCGAATTTAAAAGGAAATATGTATTATTTTCAATAGTTTTATTAGATTGAAAAGGAATTTTGAAAAATTCCTTGAAAACAGTTCTGTTCAAGTAACAAATTTTCTTTTTCAGCATTTTTTGATGCAATTTTAAAGACATATATTCTGAATTTTTTTTACGCACATAAAATATCTTCCATTTTCTCCTAAATTGAACCAATCATGCTTGAAATCTATGTTGAAAGTGCTGTTCGAAGAATTTAACAAAAACTCATATTCATTCACTGTGAACATTCAACACTTTTCTTGGGTATGTTGATGCTTTGAAGCAGCTGTCATTCATGTAGCCCCAGAGATTCAAATGAAGGAGATTGAACTTCATATTAAGCCACCAGAATAGTTTTTCAGTCGAGGAAATGGAGCATTCCACATTCCAAACTGGCGCAGTTGGATGAATTGAGATGCGGTTTTCTGGATTCGATTCAGAAAGTGATTTAGAAAATTTGGCCAGTATTTATTCTTTGCGGAAAAAATGTATCGCATTTCGACAGCCAATAAATACTGAGTGGTTTTTTTCAATTGAATAGATAATCATAATGATAAGAATATCCTAGATATCGATGAAATTAATTATAAAATCATTTTTGATGTTTTTTAACTGTTCAAAAGATGATATAAAGGTTGCTAGTGTTGATTACGACGTGAAAAAACTCTTCTGCAATACCTAGTATACCCTGAGTCCGGATAACCACGTCATTTTCTAGGAATTCATTAATTTTTCTTAATTAAATGTAACAAATTCTAGCTTTCGCGCGTTTTCAAAGTCACTGATCACGACTATGACACTCGCAATGTTCTGCAAACTACCTGGGGGTGTTTCCGGGTCCCTGGAGCTCTCTGTATCTACGTCATCTTCTAGGATTAGTATCATAATCGTCATCGGTGAAAATAAAACCCCCCGAGAGCCAAAATTTGTTACATTCTATGAAGAAAAATTAACGAATTCCTAGAAGAAGGCTTAGATAAACAGGGCTCCATAGACCCGAAAACACCCCCAGGTAATTTGCAGAACATTGCGAGTGTCAAAGTCGTGATCGGTGACTTTGAAAACGCCCGAGAGCTAGATTTGACAAATTCCCAGAAGATGTCGTGGTTACCCGGAGTCAGGTACACCAGGTATTACAGAAGAGTTTTTTCACATCGTAATCATCAACAGCAACCTTTATATCACCTCTTGAACAGCTAAAAAATATGAAGAATTATTTCTTAATTGATTTCATCGATATCTACGGCGTCAGGACACCAATATACTCTGGGGGAGGTCCAAAGGGACCTCAGGGAATTTTTTTGATAGCTAATTTGTGTTCAGCGACCCAAAAAGCCCCCGACAAATCAATTTTAAGTCTGTTTGACGCATTATTCACCGATTAATTAATTTTTTGCACTCAGAAAAATGCATTTTTTGGCTGTAGAAATGCAATAAATTATTTCCGCAAAAAAAAAATACCGGACAAGTTTTCTAAATCGAATGCAGGTGAACTGCATCTCAATCCATCCAACTGCGCCAAGTTTGGAAGGTTTCGCCTATTTTAGTGCTTTATTTCCTCGGCTATATCTATAACAAAACTTCGAGACAACAAGTGTATCATTGATACGATATCCACTCAGTTATTATAATACGCAAAACGATCAAAAACTTTGATGGCAACCACAATGGCATCAGTTTCTGAACTAGAGTTCCAGGGATGTGGGTTTGATTCCCACCTACATTTGATTCTTATTTGACCATTTCCTGTGTTGTTAAATTACTTTATATTACTCTGAAATTGTGTCTCGAATGAGTGGAATGGTTCGAAATCTTCTTCAAATTCAAATACATAATTCGATTGAACACAAGATATATCAATATCCAGATTGTTGCTTCGTGAATGATAGATAAGACGTTACTCATATTCAAATAACAAAATATGTACAGTTATCTGAGTTTATCGAGTATTGAGATGTTCAAAGAATCGAACCTTGGAAAATATTTGCAGTGTCAGCGGGGATGAGTATAAATGTATAGAATAGAAATCGGGGTGCGAATTCTAAAAGATTCGATGGATTTTGAATTCACATCCAGTCGTGATAATGTTTGCTCGATTTCATTCGTATCTACTACTTTCGGATGTGCTGATTTTGAACGATTCAAATTGAAACGTAACATTCGAGGAAATCGAATGTTTTTACGCATTCAGCGAACGCATCAAACCGAACGCAACCCAAGAATAAGTTTATTGTAAAATGTCAAATATTCAGAGGATAGTAACAAATGTCACTTGATTTGAAATTTAACTTTTCCACAAAGACAGCAATCTTCAATACAACGTGTGTACGCGTTGCGTGTCCAAAGATATTCATAGCTATTTCAACACTATTTGTTTCGCCAAAAATCTTTACACCCAATTGCTATGAGTAATATCACGTTTCCGTTTTTACGAAACTATATTATCAACAATCTATATTTTTCTTCATTATTTCAAATCATTTTCATATATTTTATGCCAATGTATTTCATGATACTGGCAGGCAACCGGGGAGGTAGTATACAGTTCTTGACGAAAGAAAGTGGGAGCTACACTAGATCCCCATGAGAGACACTTGAGCTGTTGATGAAGGCCAGTTCTCCGGATATTAGCTTCCGGAAGAGTAAGAGCAACAAGAAGCCTAAGAGGAGAAACCTCTGGCAGCAGCAGGGGGACGTTGAGAAAGTAAAAAAGTCGGTTGTCTGTAAAGTCTGTTTACTGACGATAGTTGAACGTGACAGCGTCATAAGAAAATACTGATGATGATTATTTTATAATGATAAATTTTGTCTTGGATAGTAGACTTCCGCGGACAGCTAATCTTGAAAAATCTTGTCTTCCGGATGGATTCCGCGTCACAATAGCTCGACTTGATGCCGACGTTTCGCCAACCATTACAGGTGGCATCTTCAGGGCAGGCTTGAGGCTTGAACTGAAACTGGTTCTACTGGTTTCTGTAGCCGTATTTATTGTAGGAAAATCCTTCACGCTACATAGTTCACTGCCGTTGTTCCGGTGGTTAACTTCGTTCCGGCACCTGACCATGCCGTTGTGCGATCATGTGCGAAGTGGAATTTTCGAGGATGGGTTTCCAAATGTTGGGAAGGTAATATCCTGAGTCACGGTTCAGATTATTCGGATGTTTTAGGATTTCTATAGCTTCAAGGATTTTTCGCTGATAGAAGTTTGGGGCTCGGACTAGGATTTTAGTATCTTCAAAAAGGATTTGATGATTTGTGTTAAACTTGTGTTCTGCAAGTGCAGATCTACTGGTGTCACGAAGTCTTGTACAGCGCTCATGTTCTTTCACACGAGTAGCTACTGTACGACCTGTTTCACCAATGTAGACTTTACCGCAAGAACAGGGAATACTATAAACACCTTCTGAGTGGAGAGGAGGAAGGGGATCTTTGATAGGTTTGTAAAACTGAGATAATTTTGGAAGGGTGGAAAAACGGGTAGAAATATTATGTTTTTTGAGGATTTTGGAAATTCGATCTGTTATATTTTGAATATATGGAAGATAGGCCGTGGATAAAGCAGGTGGGAGGGTTTCTGGCTCAGGTCGATTTTGAATTTTAGGTGAAGTGTATTTCTTTATGGCTTTTTGAATGTTGTAATGGGAAAAATTGTTTGATAATAAGGCAGATGATAGATATTTTAATTCTGATTTTAAAGATTGAGGCTGAGATAGGTTGACAGCTCTGTGGACCAGGGAGTTTATAACAGATTGCTTTTGGGCAGGGTGGTGGTGGGAAAGACCATTGAGGTATCTATCGGTATGGGTGGGTTTCCGATACACAGAATGTCCTAAAGTACCGTCAGTCTGTCGACTAACCAATACATCCAGGAACGAGAGTGAACCTTGCAATTCGACTTCCATGGTGAAACGGATATTGGGATGTAATGAATTTAAATGATTGAGAAAGGGAACAAGCTTTTCTCTACCATGTTGCCAAATAACGAAAGTATCGTCGACATATCTGAACCAACATTTCGGCTTGAGAACAGATGAGTCAATGGTATCTTGTTCAAAAGCTTCCATGAAGATATTAGCTATGATCGGGGAAAGTGGGGAACCCATGGCAGCTCCCGAGGACTGCTCGTAGAACTTGCCATCGTATAGAAAATATGTGGAGGATATACAAAAATCAATTAACGGTAGCAAGTCCGTTGAAATGTTTTTGGCAGGTAACAATTGAGAAATTATGGAAAGGGTGTCTGGAATGGGAACATTGGTAAACAGTGATTCGACCTCGAAGCTGACGAGCAAATCGCATGGGTCAACTTTCAACGTTTGAAGTTTTTCAACGAAATGAAAGGAATTTAGGATAAAACTATTGGATTCACCTACAAGGGGTTTGAGAATAGATGACAGGTATCGAGAGAGTTTATAAGTAGGGGATCCGATAGTGCTGACAATTGGTCTCAGGGGAACTAAGGGCTTATGAATTTTAGGCAAACCATATAAACGGGGACATTTTGAACAATGGGGGATAAGAAATTTCTCATCTGAATCAGGAAGGGAAGAATGACGAATAATTTGTGAAATTGAACGTTCTATAGAGGAGGTGGGATCTTTTGGTTGAAGCTTATAGGAATTAGTTTGCAGATGTTGCAGGATTTTGTTATCATAATCTCAACGATTCATGACAACAGTGGAGTTTCCTTTATCAGCTCTCAAAATAGCCAAATCAGGATTTGATTTGAGTGAATTGAGAGCTTGAATTAAAGGTTTAGGGCAATTTGATTTAGGAATCTTAGAATGACGAAGAATTTTAGCAGTTTCGAAACGAATTTCATCTGCTGCGAGATGGGGAACTTTATGTAGGGATGCTTCTACAGCAGAAATAATGGATGTCGTAGGAATAATTTTGGGGGAGAAGACAAAATTAGGACCTTTAGATAGAACCGATTGTTCAGCTTCAGTAAGGGTATGTGAAGATAAATTAACCACAGTATTCACAAGAGGGGTTGGTCTTGGAGGTTGGTGCTGAGGGCGTTGGGAGGCGAGGAGTTTATTGAATTTTTGAATATGACGTTTGGAATTGAGGGTACGAATTTGATCGGCTTGATCATAGGTAATTCGGTCGAGAACCAACCAATCGAATGCTGAAAGGGTATTTGAAAGTTCAAGGTGGAGGCCAAAGAGGGTTATATCGATGAAACTGATCTCGCGTCTAGTATACTTAATTCGTTCCCGAATCAAAGCTAAACTAGCGCGTTTGAATATGTTTTTGGATGAATGTGAATTTATGGGATGGGATATTTTAAGGAAATTGGGAATCAAATTATGATCACGACAACGACAAAGAAAAGTAAGAGAACAAAGCAAACTCACCAGTTTGGTGCGAAGATTTCCCAGGGTTCTGGATTTCTTCTTGATTTCCTCTCCGTAAAGGTTGGATATCTTGGATAGTAGACTTCCGCGAACAGCTAATCTTGAAAAATCTTGTCTTCTGGATGGATTCCGCGTCACAATAGCTCGACGGCCTATCTTCCATATATTCAAAATATAACAGATCGAATTTCCAAAATCCTCAAAAAACATAATATTTCTACCCGTTTTTCCACCCTTCCAAAATTATCTCAGTTTTACAAACCTATCAAAGATCCCCTTCCTCCTCTCCACTCAGAAGGTGTTTATAGTATTCCCTGTTCTTGCGGTAAAGTCTGCATTGGTGAAACAGGTCGTACAGTAGCTACTCGTGTGAAAGAACATGAGCGCTGTACAAGACTACACCAGTAGATCTGCACTTGCAGAACACAAGTTTAACACAAATCATCAAATCCTTTCTGAAGATACTAAAATCCTAGTCCGAGCCCCAAACTTCTATCAGCGAAAAATCCTTGAAGCTATAGAAATCCTAAAACATCAGAATAATCTGAACCGTGACTCAGGATATTACCTTCCCAACATTTGGAAACCCATCCTCGGAAATTCCACTTCGCACATGATCGCACAACGGCAGGGTCAGGTGCCGGAACGAAGTTAACCACCGGAACAAAGGCAGTGAACTATGTAGCGTGAAGGATTTTCCTACAATAAATACGGCTACAGAAACCAGTAGAACCAGTTTCAGTTCAAGCCTCAAGCCTGCCCTGAAGATGCCACCTGTAATGGTTGGCGAAACGTCGGCATCAAGTCGAGCTATTGTGACGCGGAATCCATCCGGAAGACAAGATTTTTCAAGATAAATTTTGTATTGACATTATTTCTTTTAGCAAGTAAACGAATAAAAGTTGTTGTTCAATTAGTTACTTAATTATTTTTGCAAATTTAATTGTAATTTGTTGTAAAAAAGTAATAATTTTGAATAATTCATTATAAGAATAAATTGTGATTAAATTATTGTTCATAAATCTTAAATTTAAAATTTAAAATTTGGAAGCATCATTAAAATTTTTGTAACTCTAGCTTTTAAAAAGCCCGCCTCAATGTGTTTGATATAGGAGAAAATTGTTCACTTCGACGGCTGGCTGGTCCAACCTGTCATTTCAGACACGTTGTTATGATATGTGGAAGATTTAACATTTATGTTTTAATTTTTTGAAATCGAACATATATTTAATATCGAAAGAATCATTACCTTTATCGCCGCAATTATCGTTGCTATAAACAATTGACACCACATTCACTTTTCACTGCACTATTCATACTTGACGAAAAAATGTAAATGTATCATTGTAAAGCAGCTGTCCACGCGGACGCATCGCTCACTCAAGTAGGAGAGCTCGCTTGCACTTCAAGCCTTAAATGGAACGACGTAGAACGAGGTAACGCCGAATGAGTCATGTTTTTTCGTGCGTGCAGCCGGCTCCATCGAATTATAAGACGTTGTTATCTCCTTTGAGCTTTCAACCCACCGGGACCTGATGTATTGTTACCAGTACTTCTGCAAAAGGGTCTGGACTCAATCCTGGTTCTGCTGACTGGGGTGTTGAGGAGTTGTATTACGGGTTAAAAGAGCTATCTAAACGTCGAAGATTACCGGCCTATACGTCTTACGTCGTTTTTGTAGAAGACGTTGGAGAGGCTCGTAGACTGATATTTCAAGGCAAAACTTCTGGAGGATAACCCTCCTCACGAAGAACAGCATTCTCATCAGATGGGTAGACCGGTCGAGACGGCACTCCACTCGGCTGTTCGCTTTATAGGGCAACAGCTGAAGTGGAAGGGCGTCTGCATTGGTGCCTTCTTGGATATCGAGGGGGCCTTCAACAAAACCTCTGAGAGCTCTATTGAGCAAGCGGCGGGGAGACACGGTATCCCGCGGGTACTGGTAGGGTGGATTATGAACACCCTCGAAGGTAGACAAATGTCCATGACGTGGCAAGGTTATGCTCTGAAAGGTTCCTTCTATGGAATTTGGATGTGGATGAGCTACTAGTAAGGTTAAATCGTGATGGTATCAAGGCGATAGGTTATGCGGATGATATCGCCATAATCTCCAGAGGGAACTACGAGAGTACCTTGCAGGAACTTGTTCGATAAGCCTTGACAATAACAGAAGTCTGGTGTAGGGAGAACAAACACTCCATTCAGCCGAAGAAGACTATCATTATCATATCCTCTAGAAGGTATGAGCTCGAGATGGTGAAGTATCCCCGAATCACGCTGGACAAAAACTACTCTGGCAGAAGCAACTAGAGACTATTTGCCATAATACTATTATAATGATCTTTTGGCAGTGTAAGAGAGCCAATGGCATGTGGTGATCTAAGCAGCTGAAGCAATATATCATCATATATGATGAATAATAAACACCCCAAAATACAAGGAAAATATGAATGTCTATCTCCTCCTACATGCTGGCTCACACGATGTTCTTCGAACATTCTAGGTTCCCCTCTCGTGTAGTCAAAGTATGACAAAAAAAAACTAACCAATTTGATTTCATCTCAGAGTAGACACAAAATTCGCAACTCGGAGAATTAAAAGTAAAAATAAGCAGTAGTATTATAAATAAATAATTAAAACCGTATTAAGTTAGTTCAAATTGGAATAAAGTATGGGGTACTTGTTTTCAAAATCTATTACCATTTCTATTCTATAAATAAGGAATAATAACCCTTGCTCACTAAAAATAATGTTGAAGTATTGAGGATTTTCCGGCCATCAAGTAGCCATCATCAGAGTAAACTGAATTAGAAATCAAATGTTTAGATACTATTTGTAGATAATAATGCTCTTTCGTTTATACATTTCCATCCCTTCTAAATTACCAAGATATTTGTCCGTAGTGTTTTCCAAAGTGATGTTACCTAAACGGTTTTTCAGCTTGTTGTTACATGTTCAAACGGGTTGTATTGCGGAAACAAATTACTGAATTTACTGATTATTTAACTGTTTATCGTAGCACTCCAATAACATACTGTTTTAATTTTTTTGCAAGTTTCAAGTTTGTCACAAGCTTCAAGGACGAGGGAGAGAATTGAAAACTTTAGACGTTAAATAGAAATGTGAATGCTGCCACGCTGTAATATGCATCAAAGGAATAGTTGAATCATGTAAACATGAATGTTTCGTTACAAACCATGATATAATAGAATAGTTTTGTCATATACCTAACTTGTGCCTTTGAGAATAATTTGTAACTCTACAGAACGTATGACATATTCAGCCAAATTAGGAAAACTGTTACAAATCTTTCAGATGTACTACTCTATAAGAAATTATATTATTCCGTATGATAAATGCGAAGCAACTGAAGGAAGATACATAATTCTAATAATTTCAGGGTTCAAAAATTTCTTTGAGCTATTCAAAAGTAACTATATGAAAAACTGAGATATATTGCATATGGAGATTCCATTTTGAATTGCAGTATATTTCAATACCCAAGTATATTACTTCTTTTTCACAATGTTTGATTATATCTACCATTATTTATTTTTATGTTATCAAAGTTAGGGGAAAATATACGGGAGAAGTAACAAACTTAGTAATGTGTCTTGTTCATTTTAAGCTATTGCATAGCTTTTACCATGTAGCTCGGCCGAGCGTTCGCTTAACGTGTATGTATATGGTACGACTGTACGAAGCTCGTACGGATGCTCCGGAATCGAACGAATACGTAAGCAGCTGTTTGTGAGAAAGTATATAGGTGTATAGGTATCTACCATATCTTCATAATGTCACACTCACCTCATGTGCGCCCCGTAAGTATACAATGTAAGTATATATACTGTTGTAGATACTGTTCCAAAAGGTGGGGTAGCTATTTACCAAAATAATAACAATGTTACTAATATCATGACTCCGAATATTGAAATAAATATTGCACACGTTAGCGATGTTAATGTTAGGCTCTTATTTGTTGGAGATATTTGTGCGTGCTTATGCAAACTTAGAAATGGCCTACACATAGTCATGGTAGCAATTTACATTTCTCCGAATCCAAAATTGGACGAGATAGAGCATTTTATTCATCGCACTTCACTGGAGTACACTGAAGAAGGGTCGAAAATACTTGGTACAAATGGTAATAAATTTCCACTTATCTTGGCTGGCGATTTCAACATCAACTTCGCTGATAAAAAATCAGAGCGGTTGACAACTTTTCTTTCGGAAAAATTGAATTTGAAAATGAAGAATCCATAACAAAATATGGGAACACCATTGACGCGGTATTTTCCAGATATTTAGAGGATATCAAGTCTCAAACTTATGTCTCTTATTTCAGTTACCATAAACCTATAGTTTCAATGATAAAAATTCCTGAATAACCTACATGTATTGTAAGATAATAAAAACATTTTAAACGATATTAACTCCTCATTTATTCAATAAAAGAAAAAAATTGTTTTCTTATCGGTCACCACGCTCAAAAAGTGTAACTTGAATTAATATCAAAGAAAAGACTTGGATTAATATCAAAGAAAAAAAATGCATAAATAAAAAATAAATAAATAATTATAATTGCATAAGTTGATAAAAAATGCTATGCAATAGCTTCACCGCGGCAGTCCCCGAGTGCCACACGTTTTTTATTATTTTTTTCATACTTTGGCTACACAAGAGGGAAACATATAATTTCAGAAGAAAATCGTTTAAGCAGGCGGTACTTGGAGGTTTTGAGGTTATAGGCATAGAGAATGACCTCACAAAGTAAAGAAATTCACAAGTTCTCTGTTAAAAGAGTTTCGTATAATAAAATTTGTTTAAATACTAGGATTTTGTCGCTCAACGTATTTCGACTGCCTATGGGCTTCCACTTGGCTCAATCCGTAATTTGCGTATATATACAGTATAATTTACAATATTTTATCATAGTATATAGTGTTGAATCGAGCTTACATAATATCGTATGGTTTGATTTTACTCAAATGAAGTCTAAGAGTAGTAAAATGTATGAATTAAGCCACACATATTCCTGAATTCCCAATCCACAGTATAAATCAATCAGAACCATTTCAATTATAATGGACTTATGGAAAGTATGTATCTATGTCCGGAAATTATTTTATCCCGATCTCTTCAACAATTCTATCACCTGCATATATCATTGATGGAGCCGCTAATTGACTGATGCATGAATCATTCCAACTTTTATGAAATACAGAGGAAGTTGTTCGTTTCTCGTTGGGTCACATTTTCAGAATTGCTTGACGTCACAAATCTAGGTCAAATCGTTGCTAATCTTGTTTTAAAACCGATAATTAGAAGTTACGACGGCAATCAACGGATAAATATGGCGGTATAATTTAGTTTCGATAGAAATTGGAATTTTGTATATTAAACGTTGGTCTTTGATCGACTCAATAACGTTTCTTTTTATTCCAATTTCGTGCGGGAAATAAATGACCAATTCGTGGAAAACTATCAGTATTTAGAATGGGAACAGTTGAATCATAAATGCATGCTCCTGGTCTGTGGTTGCATTTGTTATATTCCGAATGTGCAATTTAAATATCATATGACCAGTGGCAACAGAAAACACTATCTCTTTCGAAGAATGATCATTCTTTCGATCAATTACTTTCTTTCGAAGAATGAGATTTCTTTTGAACAATGATCCTTCAATCAAAGAATGATCCTCCTTTCGGATAGTGATCCTCTTCTCGAAGAACTATCTTTCTTTCGAAAAATGATATTTCTTTGGAACAATGATCCTTATTTCGAAGAATGGTTCCTGTTCATGAAATTGGTCCTTCTTCAGAAGAATGATCCTCCTTCCGAAAATTGATCCTTCTTTCGAAGAATGATCCTGCTTTCGGAGAATAATTCTTCTGAAGAAAAGTGATTTTCCTTTCGAAGAATGATTCTTCTTCCGAACAAAGATCCTCCTTCAGAACAATGATGCTTCTTTCGAAGAATGATACTACTTTCGAAGAATGATCTTTCTCCCGAAGGATGATCGTTCTTCCGAAGAATGATCCTAATTTCGAAGAACGATCTTTCTTTGGGAGGATACTCCTTCTTCCGAACAATGACCTTCTTTCGAAGAATAATACTCCTTCTGAACAGTGATCCTCCTTTCGGAAAACAATCTTCCTTTTGAAGAATGATCCTTCTTAAGAAGAATGAGACTTATTTCGAACAATGATCCCTCCTTCGAGGAATCTTCATTCCAAACAATTTTCATTTCAAAGAATAGAATTCGAAAGCTTTTCTATAGGTATTACTATGATCGGTGCTCATCAGTTATGTCATCTGTTATTCCAACAAGAGAAACATCATGTAGGCGAACTGGACGTACTCAAGCCCTTCATTGTTGAGCTCGAGACATGCCGAATTTCCGATTCCATTTTTCCATATAAGTACGGTGAACAAATTGCCTAGTGTACCTTCCCTCACGCAAATAACCACTAAACTTCCAAGAATGCATTTTCATTCCTCTCCCAACATTTCACGTGATCAATTAAAAAAAAAACATTTCGTCGGTGACAAAGTTCGACAGAGTCCTCTCAAAGGATGCCTCAGTCAGTAAAGGTTCAGCGATCCTGTCAAGTGAGGAATATACGTCATCCTCAGGAAAAATCTGTAACATTTAATGTCGGTGCACTTTCCCGGGTACGGGAATAACACCATGTCACTACCACCCAATTTTCTCACAATCCTGATCTAGATAGATCCTCCATTTTGGAGTATTGTTAGGAATGCATTTCTTATACCTCAAAATATGTCACGGTTCATTTTTTAGTAATTATCAATTCCAATGCACACAAGAAATAACAGAGTTGAGGTTGCTCCAGGACGAACAGTGATAATACTTCAAAGAATAGAACGATGTAGTTCGTCAACCCTCTCTGCCAGAGGTGAGCATAACACCATTTGGAAATGGCTAAGCCACCAAGTGATCCAAACGCTATCTACCAGAAGTTAGAAGTCTCACTGAAAGAATCATTCACAATGCAATCTCACTCGTTTCGTGTTGGACAACAGGTGCCTTGTGGCGGTTCCGAAACGATGCATTTGATGAATAACAAACACATCCTCATGCTAGCATTCAATTGACAGTGTTAAAGTTGCTCTAGTTGCGGAGACGATCTCCATCATGTCATGGTCCTACTCAAACCAATGATGAGCTTTTGAATAAAGCGAAACAGCTGTGTGACTAATAGACTTACCACAACCTCAATTCTGCTAGCACGAAAATATGTTTGTTATTCATCCAACGCATCAGTACTACCCAGCAGTTGTCCAAGTGGATCGACCGTTAAACCAAAATTAGAACATCTCAACTCACCTACTGAATATATATCTATGCTCATGTTCAAATAGATGATATAGACGATGGATGATCCAGTACTTGTTACTTTTTAATACATTCCTAGATATTATTTTCCTTCTTCAGAAAATATGTGAGATAATAAACTGTAACGACTTGGTTAATATTTTAGAAGGGCCACGAATTGGGTAACAAAGAAAAGCTTGTTACTCGTATTGTTATTTTTTCTTTCGATTTATTATGATCATTCATCCACCGTACAAGCTATGGTATCTACGGAAGTATCTTGATATTTTAGTGAAGCACAGTAAAGAAAAGGCTACAACATTTAAGTGTTTCATGTTTATGGTGTACTGCAATTTCTTTTGTTGGATAATGGAGTACAGAGGAGAAATAAATAAATCGTTGAACTAGCAGAAAAGTCTAACTTGTTGATACAGCCTACTTCTATCCTGAAGTTAATCTTGAGGAACCCATGGATAGAGTTATAAAAACTATGATATCGTGTTACATTAAAGACAACCAACGCAAACGGTGTGAGAATATACTATTGCTTGCACAGTTAGGTCAACGAAGCATAAAACTATATGAACTTTGGACAAGGATATGTCTATTCAGAGACCAGTATAAGAGATCTTTTGTACACGATGGGCTTAAGGAGTATTACATTACAAACCATGTGGATGAATTTGGAAAATGTATGACATAAAGACTAAGTTTATAAAGGCGTACCTACGTAATAATATTATCATTTTTCGTACTACTGTTTATGCCCATTTTCTAGAATGATCTTTGTATTCTTTTTACTCTTAGATTTGAAATCAGCTTGTTTACAATATATTGATTGACGTATTTCGACTGCTTTTATTCATTCCAATCATGAAAATTATTAATGAGAAATGAAATATGAAGCTGAGGATAGTAATACTCAAGACATTCCAAAATCTGCGAAATGCATCCTGTGAAAGACGAGAGAAGGTGTACAAGATCTTTGAAGAATGGTTGGAGGATCATCTGAACTTGAATTGATTTTGTTGATCCCTTCGTGGTTAAGAGTAAGATTGAATCGAACACGTATGATTTTTGACGTGTATAGGATCTTAAGCAATATTCAGGATCTTTTAGATGGGAAAGGAGTTTTCGGGATAAAAACTTGTTCGGTAAGCCTCGTGTTCGTTTCTGCCACGTGGGGCAGAAGTGTCCCCCTCAGTATAGTGGATGGCTTGTGAATGGGTATGACTCATATCAGTTCGGGTGTGAGTGGGGGTTCCTCGGTCCGTTTCGTTCGGTTTGAATAGCCGAAGGAATTGTATGCCGCTGATAACTGACCAGTGTGAACGGATTTAGTATGAAATTGACGAATGAAGGATTGATTGTTGTATCGTTTTTTTTTGGTAATAATTCAGGACCTTGAACCGGTAGGTGAACTTTTCAATGACCCATAATGTCCAGTAGATGTGATTACCTGAGTTGATCAGACCTAGTATGCTATTTTATATTATTATTGCCTTGTGTCTGGGAGAATTGGAGGTCCTTTTTATTCTGTTCATCTCGGGTTTGAAGAAACCTTCAATAGTTCGGTCGGTAAACTTTTGTATACGTTAGGGTTGGTCACATGAATCATAAATCCTGATTTTCTATCGCTTTGGTTGTATAAATTTCGATTAAAATTAGGTTTATTACAACTGTTCAATACTATGGTAGACTTGTGAACCTTAGCAGATCGTAATTCTCCCAGATATTTTTGAGATAAATATTTGTTCAATACTAATATGAACGACAAGGTTCTGAGATGTGAAATCGTCAGGCAATATCTTCTTTGAGATTGAGGCGAGAGTTGTTACGGTCTGGAATTGTACTGGAATGTTCATTGACTTCTTTCTGTCGAGCTGTTGAAGAAATCATACAAGTATGATCAATGTACCACCAATGAAATTAACATTTGTTAATTAATACCATTTTCACTCATATTTCATCTTATTCACTTCATTCATACATTTATATAACTAGATATTCATTCTATACCTGAACTGCTGGTAGGTTTATCATCATAAGAACCAATCTAATTTCAATCTATTCAATTTTGTTCTACTTATCCCTGAGTTGAATGTTGTTCAAAAGCTAGTCCGGTTCAACCTGTCACTTTATGTATGATAGTATTGCGAAATTGAAATTGTAATTAAATCTTTCCTTCAATTTACTTCCCAGTTTCCTTCGTGATAAAAATATCTGAGACAATAAACTGAAACGACTTAGTTAATATTGAGTAGGGCCATGAATCGAGAAACAGAGGAAAGCTTGTTATTGTTATGTTTTGATCCGATTTATTGTGATCATTCATCCACTCTACAAGCTATGATATCTACGGAAGTGTCTCGATACTATAATGAAGCACAAGGCAGAAATTACAATGTTGTTGGGACTTTCTCTTGATCCTGTGACCCGTATTTTCACATAAGAGAATTCATTATATTGTTGACGGAATTTATTGGCAACCACACGATACATTATCGGTCCCTCATCATGCGATACAATACGTTGTATCTATGGTTTCTAGGAGATTTCAGCAAAGCACTAAACTAAGTTCATGATTGTATTTGGTAAATCGCTTATTCTGTGCACATTATCAAGGGACGAGTGACAAAAGACAAAGTAATATTGCTGCATTTTATCAACATACATCTTACTTTGGTAGCGTCGTGAACCCCATCGCGTTCGCAACAGATAATCGTGTGCTTCATTATGAGTTAAGACATCGACTGTGACCGGGGTCGGTGCTAAACACAGTTGATTTAACGAATAGAGAAGGGAAAATAAGCTACGAATCTTTCAACCAGACGGTCGTTCTTGCGGAATAACGAGCATTTCCTGTCATAGATTCCGGCGAGAATTTGATATAAGTAACAGGTTTATGTTATAAGTGTTTTCTTCGAAGTCGCCTTAATAGAATTGATTAACGAAATCCGCACATTATTTCCACTAAGTCGCTATTCTATGTTTGGAAAGATAAAGCTCAAGGCCTTTTCAGATCCTATTTACTGAAAAATAAGAGATGAACACGAATAGTCTCTTTCCTTTTATGGCTATTTCTCGCTCGCTGAGTCCGGGGGATCTTTATTAAAATGAACTGTACTTCCTGTTTCAGGTTCTAACGTTATTTGACGCTAGTATTTGGAGGATGTGTGTGAAGTTCCGATGCAGTAGGAAAAAATGTAAAAAGCGTATGAAAACCAAATGAAACTTCAACGTATTTCATGGATAGATAATTTCTGAATTATCGATAATCAGTAATCAATCATTCAAACTTGTGTTGTTTTATTTATATTTGCATCAAATTGTGAGCAGTTTTCAGTGGTTTTAAGTTTGACGAGAAATTTTGTTGACACGAGAGCGTGAACGACATTACAATAACAGTGCCTGAACGTAAACGTCCTGAGAGCTGTTTACTGCTCACAATATGTAGATCCACAACAATAACTGCATCAAAAAACTATTCTTTGATGTACCAAAGAATAGAAAATGAGGCAGAACTGTAGAATGACGTTCGTAACAAGAAGTGTAAGTAACTTGATTCAATAATATTCTTCAAACCTCACTCATAGCCGACTCTCATACTAGCCAAGAATGAAGCTAAATCTGACAACACTCTGAAGTCTGCTTTGTTACATTTCTAGCACGGCGGCATATAGACTTGTTCTGATTTCTACTGTACTAGTGTATTCTACCCATTTTGAACAATATCTTTAGATGCTGTTCTGTGTAGTTTGAGTTTGTGTGAAATGTATGATATCAATAATATAATATAGTAGGAGAATTTGCATAAGATGTAAGTAGGGTTATATTATAATTAGTCAATTATGACTAGAAATTGTTATGTCCCAGAATATGGGTACAATCAGTTACACACTTCGATTTTCCATGAGCGCGATGATATTTAAGAAGCTTCTGAGGGTAGAAGATATTAATGATGATTTAGAAACTATTCGCCATATTGATTCCAGACAAATACAGGTTTTCAGAGGATGTTCCACTTTCCACACAAAAGATCTGAAAACTGCAGTAATTTTTATGCAAATTGTTTGGTAGTTCAACTAATAATTCGTAATGAACATTGTAACACGTCTCTGGTTCAACTTTTCATATCAAATTTATTCGGATTGGAGAAAGAATGCTTCAAAGTCTGAGGGTGAAGAAATACTTCCGCAACTACCTGCGAAAATTTCAGAAGGTCCAGATAAATGATGGAACTTTTTCTATTGAATATCAGAAGTTCGCAGATATCAATCTCAGCTACGTGAATCATGTTTATTCTGATTTTTATTGCGTATTTATCTGAAGGATGGCCAAAATTCAATGTTTTGGAACGATATGACATGTTGCGTCACCATACAAGGTAAAAACTGATGGTAGATTCGGAGTTCTCATCCATGTGAGTGTATTATGACGCCTAGATTCACTTACTTACCCCTTAAGCAATTAGGGAAAATGCGAGAATTTCAAAAGATCCAGGTAAATGATGCAGCTTGATCTATGTGAAGGGTTGAGAGTAGGGTTGGTAGCGGATGACCTTTTGCTATATTGAGAAGTGATTGCCATTACACGCTTCTCCTTGAAGAGAAGACTGTCACGGTCGCTCTGTGATAATATGTGATCGCCAGGTACTTGAGGATTGGTCATCGATGCAATTGGACTGATTGAATTACGCCATCTTAGGATTTACTTGGTCACTGGTAATACTGACATAATAAATACCAACACTATACACAATCATACTTGGTAACTTGAGGTCTCAATACTGCCATGACTGATCTAGTTGTTATCGAGGGTATAACCTTGTCCTCATTCGATGTTCTGAACATCGTACAGAAGATGCAAAGGCCAATCCTCACTGGCATTGACACCGTAGTAACCTTGTACAGTCATCATTGTTATGTTGAAGGTATAACAATATCTCAATTGGCGTATTAGGGAGATCTCAGGAGGTTGTGGATTCCAAGTTGTAGTGCATAAATAATTTTAAAAGTGATTTCAAATATTCGTACTAGAAATTGTCAACATTACGATGTACATATCAAAGATATTAATATAATCTTGAAGATATAAACTCCGGATATATTTGAATAGTGATCATTCATATAGCATAGTACAACGGTTAAGGAGATAAGCGGTGTTGCCTTTCCACTTACCGGCTTGTATTGGAGTAGGCTGTGCCTCGCCCATTGACTGACCCGTTATTAAAATTTCTCATCACGGTTCTGTTAATATTCGCAACCCGTATAACTCGTTATTGAACATTATTTAATAAATTTCTAAATTGAAATCTTTTGTTCCAGTTGAAGTACACATTACATAATTTATATACATTTTAATGATTATTATTTATCGAGAAGATTGTTAATCAATTTGGCGGGCGCTAACGCCAGCATTTTAATTAGATTTTCGTTTTGTTCGTGTTATAATGAATTCCTGCGAAATTTAATTAATTCATTAAATTGAAATAATCTGCGATATTGAGAAATGTGCAGTCGTCAAACGGAACTCCGGACATTCCCGTCACAATTACAGTTCAAATGATGCATAAAGTAATTCATTCAGGGTATAATATTATATGAATTCATAAATTCTACCTTATAATGAATAATATGGAATGCAAATTGCAATGTCTATTACCTGTCTACTCTGTATGATAAAGCTCTTTCTAAATTGCTCTTTCCGATGAACAATGCAGCTATTTAGATGGCAAGTATCAAAATCAATTATAGGCAAGTGGATCTATTTACAATATTTATGAACGTTTCGGTGATAGGTGGCACATGTAGCACCAGCCTCGAATATTATAGCTATAGGATTCACCAGAAAAGTTGAAGATCTGAGGCTAATTTCATACCAAAAGGGTTTTGAAACAATCTGTAATGAAATAAGTCCAATTAAATGAGGTAAATTCAGAACTTTACTCTATTTTTCCAATTGTTCACATGTTATATCAACAAGTTGTATAATGAGGTTGATATAACATACAATGTAGACCATATGTGTAATAATGCATCGTAGGCAAGGTTAGCTTATTGTTGATGCATCATCCATGTCAACATCAATATGAATGAATGTTACAAATTCACAATTCAATGGCCAGGCCAAATGGGCAAATACAACAAGTAGGAAGAGATATGGAAGAGGAAGAATTTTAGAAGATAAGATTATATTCCGAAATGACGAGACAATTAGACTTTTTTCTAAGAGACAATAATAAGAAATAGAATATCAAATACAACAAGCAGGTAAAAACTATTACCAGAGAAATAGAAATTACGCAATTCAATGACAATCATAAGATTGATTTATCATTTATCTTAGTTAATAACAAATTGAATTATATCATGAAACATTGTAAGGAAAAATCGAGTGATGGAAGAACATCGGATCACATTTTTCACATGTCTTTGGAAGGTGTAATGGAAAGATGATAAGCGTATATTATCAGTAAGTGTTAAATTGGGTAAATTTCGAACATTACTCTATTTGTTTAATTGCTTGGATGTTATATCAACAAGTTATATAATGAGGTTGATATAACATAAAAAGTAGACCACATGTCTGATGATGCACCGTAGGAAAGGTAAGCAGCTTATTGTTGATACATCATTCATGTCAACATCGATATGAATGATTATGTATTCACAATTTGATGGTTAAGCCAATTGGTCAAATCGAGTAGGAAGAGATATGGAAGGAAAATAATTTCAGAAGATGAGGTTGTATTGCGAAATGACACAATAATTAAACATTTTTTTCTTAAAGACGTAATAGAAAAGTAATAAAAATAATAACAGAGACAATAATAAGAGAAATAGAAATTACGCATTTCCCAAGGAATCATAACATTGATTTATCATTTATTATAATGAATAACAAATAGAACTGTATCATGAATCATTGTAAGTACAAATCACAATAATTACACATCCATTTATTTTGGTTAGATTTGAATGCACTTTCCGCAACGTTATCACTACCAGTGAGTTTTTGCGTAACAAGAATATCATGGTTAAAATTTTCTTTGCCATTTAAAGCCTTCTCTCATTTGCATTTACAAGTTAACAGCAGGTCTGGTGATCAGTCTACTATTCATATGTCTAGGAAAGATCGTGTTTCACAAATGGCGATGTGTGTGCATACCAATGGCGGCTCCTCGAAGGAGGCTAAGGAGGCTCAGCCTCCTCACCAATTTATCCTAATGATCATTCTCCATTTTATTTCCTGTTTCTCTGATAATTCTTCAAATTTTACAATTAATTCCCCGTTCTCAGTAGTTATTTTTTATCTGGCAACAGTGGCCAGAGGCTAGATTCTCTATATGTCTCAAACGCTAAATACGTGTGGTCAACACAGTTGCCGTTTTTCCAACCAGTTCAATTCACAAATAGGGTAAGACAGCGAATATGGCAACAGCCTATGGAGGCTAGCTTCTCGTACGCTCTCGGCGCAACGAGGTATAGACCTCGTTGCCCGGCGGTTCTATAAAATACGATTACTTGTTGCGACTGCAAACTTCGACACGTGCTCTGGCAGTTGTTGTTTTTGTTTCGTGAAGCGATGTAATGTTAAGTTATAATTTATCTGTTCGGTCGTTCGGTGAGTTATTAACAAAGAGTTCTTTGGTTATTAAACGTTAAACTGAGTAGTGATTTAGTTGCTGCTGATAAGATTAGTGATGACAGGTATGTTTCAAAATCGATGATTTGATACTGATAATCGTAAAAAATATTTAAGGTTAACGGGATCTGAGGTACACAATAAATTATATTGCTGGTATTGCTTGCTATTTACATCTGATACAACTTCATGTTGAAAAATTCAACTCGTGGTATAGACAGACATGAAAAATTGCAGGAACATATTACATAGAGTATTAAGTTTAAATTAACGGGTAAACAGAATATTGTTAAAGGAGGAAAACATGTAATTTGGTAGACAAGAAACTACATTATAAACAACTTTTTTTATGAAATTTTAGATACTATTAAAGGTTAAATTGAGATTCGATTTTCCGATTTACATGAATTGAAGTTTTTTGTATAACTTAGTTCTAAAATATAAATTTTTTGATAAAGTAGCACTGCACAATGATTTATGCGTTATATACTCGGATAAAGATATTTTAGGCCAGTACGACATTCACGCCAATATGATAAAATATATGATAGACAATGATTTGCAACAAGTTTTACCTCAGTTTTATAAACTACTTTGTTTGACAGTCACCATTCCTGTCACGTCGGCATTGATGAAGAGATCATTTTCTACTCTCAAACGAATTAAAACTTACATGCGAAATACAATGGGCCAAAATCGTTTATACAATGTTTGATATCTATTGAAAAAGATTTAGTAAAACACAAAATGATAAATTTTTTGATAATATTATTGATCATTTTTCGCAAACTGAAGACCGTAGAATTCCGTTAATATGTAAAAAAAGTTAATAAAATTAATTAAAAAAAAACAAAATATGAAAAATTCTAAAAAAAGAAAAATTTTTAAAATCCAAAAAAATAAAAGACAAAAAACGAACAAACAAATGTTTTGCCAAGAGAAACTCTATACCTCCACGTTGGTTCTTGCTGTGTAACAATTAATTTTGTCACTGAAGTAGCTGGTACGGTCGCTGTGCAAAGGTTAAAAGGCTGTGAATAGAGTATATTTTTACAAAAATGTTTCATGTCCAGCCTCCTCTCTCAAAAATTCACGAGCCGCCACTGGTGCATACATACAGCTGTGAATTGTACGGTTCTGACAATTCGAGTGAAATCAAATGAATATCGTATACATGAACTTAAAAATCTTATATATCACGAGAGCAGAATCTTAGCAATTGTATCCTGGGGAGGAGCATGAAAATGAATCATGGCAAATTGGAATAGAAAACCATTTTAAATTCCCCTCAAGAAAAGATCAGGTATCGCAAGAAAGCTTCATGAGAAAATCAAATTAAAACTATATATATAGCGAACCGAAGAAATAACACTTTCATAATAACTGTCGTTCTCTATCACCTCTCATTTTCCTTTTATTCCCCAATGTCTCATGTCCGTTCTTATAACAAGTAAGAGCTCTTCTGTAGCGATAATTGCTATCGTGAACTGACCAAGCGATCAGTTAGCTGATATATCGGGTAGAGAAAGTCGAGGTGAGTTCTTTGTTGGAAAATTGTTCATTCAGCTTGTTTGATCAGACTAACAGACGCTGATGTGATGTATTTTCACGTAATTGCTCCTTGGATAATATTTCAGATCGAATTACATCATCCAAAATACGGTTTACAAGGAGATTTCAGCGATTTTAAGTAGATTGTAATCAGGTATTTTGGAAGCTTTAAGGATTACTTCCATCTTTGTGATTAGAAATGATATCTTACACAGATACGGAACCCTTATAAATTAATAGCTGAACTGAAATTGAAATTATTACTTGTGAAGTAGTCTGGAGAGTGTAATTTGTGGGGAATAATTTCTTGAAATTTGGAATCTTTGGGTTTTCAGGGCGCCGATCAACTTCGCGATACCAGATTTTCGATAAAAGCATCGTCTATCCCTTAACCCGAAAATTTGGGTCAACATTTTTTTCAATCCGGCCCTTTAATAATCATATGGCCATTGAAAAGTGCTTCCTTATTCTGAATAGGGGGCCTTATACACTAAATAATTAGTTAGAGTTCGCAAATCAGTCCAAATTTCACAGGGGTATTCCAGGTCAAAACGAGACACCCTGTAAGAACAGCTGTACCCGTAGAAACAGTGAACTAGGTGAAAAATGGAGATGTAATTTTTTTCATGTCTATTTCATGTAGATTGTGAGTTTCCTCTTGAAACAAACGTTAACCTTGCAAAATTTCATCAAAAAAGAAAACTACTTGCTTAAGGAAGTGATTGAGGTATGGGAACGTTCTTTGATTTTTATGTATACAGTGACTTATCTCTTATTTTGAAGGTCAACCTTGCGAAATTTCATGGAGATCAGAAACATTTCTGCCTTAACAGGTGCCGAAAGGGGACGGGGCTTGTTTTTTCATGTCACATGTGAACAGTGACTTTCCTCTTGATCTGAAGATCATATGTGCAGAATTTCATCAAGATCGGAAACAAACCAGACAGGGATTTTTTTTTTGATCTCATGTACACAGTTGTCTTATTTCGAAAGTTCCTTATAAGTGATGCAATTTTACGTTTATCGGTTGAAGAAAATCATCATATTATAATTATTTATCTATTTTCACTTGACTGCTTTCATGTGAGATCATATCAGAAAAATACAGATGTGTTGTTCAGAAATCTATCAAGGAGCCATTCACTTGTAATAGCATAGTTCAAATCCTTGTGTGGTTTGAGTTATTTCTTTTGGTTCTTTCCTCCAGCCACTCCTCAGCTGTTTTTGTGTATTTCATCAGTATAGCTAACATTCACATTGTAACTTCAGACCCTTGTAAGTACCTACTATTTTGTTTAGGCTGTTCACTGATGATGGTCGTGAGACCGAAACGTACGTATAGACGAAAAAATAAGCATATGTGTCAGTGTGACCTATTTCCCGAGGTCTTATACATAATTGTGTTTTACGGGTTTTTCTGATTTCCAAAATATATACTCATGCTATAATCTCGTGCAACGGTTGTCCTTTTGTGGTCAACGTTCTGGAAGAGTGCAGTTGTATTTTACATCAACAATAGACTGAATCCATCTTCTATTACACGTGCCAAGTCATCGAGCTTATTCTAACATATTTAGTAACACAATTATTGTCGACACGGGGCGAATTAATGCAAATACAATAAACTGCGTCGTTATTCAATTAGTACCAGGTATAGTGCGGCATTGGCTAGACAATAGACGGCTGCAATTTGGTTTAATCAGGAAACAAAAGCTGCGTGGAAGTTATGTGCAATTTTACAACAAAAGACACACTTTCCATTCTGTTTGTTTCCTTCCTTCAATACTCGGCATTCCAGTCTTTCATTGGTTTATCAAATCCTATACAACAGTAACGAGGTAGTTTAATATTTGATGTAAATTACTGAATTGTGAGGATATTCTTTGAATTACGTCACCGTAAAATCCATATCAATGTAAGAGAATCAGAAACAGATTAATAAGTGAATATACATACTGATTTATCTTATGTTGACTTTCTCCATATAACGAAGATGAGAGGTGTTTCTAGTCCGGATCGATGAGTAATGTCTCAAATTTATAGTTACAGACAGCTTTTTCGTTATTCTTATAGAGCTCATTAGTGGAACAAGCAAGTTTACAACGTTACTGAACGTCACAACCATCCTACAACGTGGTGAAAATGGCAAAATATTTCACCCCATATATCAATAAAAATAATAATAATCTTTATTTAGAATTTAGTCTCAAATCACAAAATGAAATGGTGTCAATATGAATGAATATAAATGATTATGCCAAAAAAAAACGTTTACGTTCCAAAATAATCCTCTAAACAATTGGTTAGAAGTTTCTTGGTTATTGTTCCAAATTCTCCATAGTCTGTTATCAATTTTATACGACTTGGCAACCTGTGAATAGCATAACAAATATCTAAAGTGCTAATTGTAATTAACATCAGTGCTATTTTGTAAAAAATGCATCTTATTTCTAAATAAATAAAGACATTCGTGCAAATGTAAGCCATATACCGTAAGAAGTCCTATTTGTTTAAATTTATTTCTACATGAAACTCTGATCTTCATGATAAGTATTATGCGTGAGATTATTTTTTGAGCTGAAAAAATTGAGTGGGTTGTTGGACTTACACCCCGAAATATAACGATTCGAAATTCGCATAGTATAGGATTTTTTTAACATCATCCTCTATGTATTTTCCTATCAACCTGACAGCATAGCAGACCTGATTCAGCTTTTTCAGTGAGTGTTCTTTATGTAGTGACCATTTCAAAAATTCATCAGTAATGATTCCAAGAAACTTGGTGTACTTGACAGTGAGGATATCCCTGCCATTAATTAGCATACTCGAAGGTTTGTCTTTTGATTTATTGGCATTGTATATTATTAAAATAGTCTTTTCCTCATCAATAACTAGACCATTCCTGTCAAACCAGTTTTTTGCTTGATTAAACAAATCATTACATTCTTATATTAATCTTCACTGCTCCGCAACATTTTTGATTGCAGAATAGTCTTGGCTAGCTATACTATTCAAATCATTGATCATTATTAAGACCAATATATGACCCAATATGTATCTTGTAGGACTCCCACGAGATTTGGTTATTTATTAGACTTCACGATTTTTCCATCCTTAGCAATTGAAACACACTGTGAACGATCCGAGAAGTATAATGTGAGCCAAGTGCCGCATTTCTTCCAGCATCATATTTTGTAGTTTCTCTATTGAATAGTCTCTGTTGAGACGATCAAATGACTTTGACAGGTCTATGAATAAGACCGCTGCTGTTTTCTTCTAAAGATTTAACGATGTCTGAGTAAATTGAAAAACTGATGTTTCAGTTGACTTGTTTTATACTTTACCCCCCTCCCCCCCTTGAAGTTACTCTTTGCACATCCTGATTAAAGCAACAGCCTGTCTAGATGAGATACTTCATTCACATATCTTTTCTAACACAGGAACCGAGAATATTATAGATTTGGATTTTACTGTGACGTAAAGTTGAAGCTATGCTTACAAAACAGTAATTAACATTAAATATGAAACTACCCCGTTAGTGTTGTATGGCATTCGATAAACCAATGAAATACTCCTTTAAAATTACTTTTTGAACACGTTGTTCAAGAGAACGCACATCATTCCAAATCATCCTATATACTAGGGATTATCAACATTTCGAAAAGGAATAACATAAAACAGAAATATAAATCAACAAGTTGCACCACAGAACGATTTTTGCAGTTATTCCTTTTCTCCGTCAAACCGAACACTGCGTGCCCATGTATAGCTCCAGGGTGTTACGGTGAACGACTAACATGACATAGAGATACAAAGTCTAAGTCGCAACATTTTGCCCAGAGGAATCTCTTATCAAATACAGACATTTCGTAGAGTTTTACTCGAGACGGTTGTGCGAATAAAAGCATAAAGCATGTTACATCACGACGCAAAAATTAGACCTTGTCTTGTCTCATTTCTCTTTTATTTCTATAGTAGAATACAGACACGTCGAATAAATATGAATACTAAACTACTTAGTGTCTCCAATTTATTGAGTCACAACGATCGCTTAGTCTAAATCGTTTTTTCGATTCGAGTTCATGAAAATCTGGCTTGCATGAAATTGCAAAGAGTGACAACTACACATTAACGTATCAAAGTATCAGTAGCAAGCTTATTCTGATGTTATCCTCGCGAAATGAATTCATGAATTGTTTTAGTAACCCTTGGGAAATTAAATTTCAAACACATCATTGTTGTGAGCGATTACGTAAGTGTAATTAGTTAGAGGCGGTTTGCCCTCCACCGCATTAAATTCCATAGGTTATATATGTGATTCTATGTTGTTAAAATGAGATGATGAATGAGGGGGTAACGGTTGATATGGCAATGAAGAAAGTAGTACTGTTTTGTTTTTTACTAAAAGATGTCGCTTTTTGAAGGGAATATTCGTGCTTTGGCATATTTTGAGACGCTATAAGCAGAAGGATATTCGAAAAGATCTACGGATTTCATGGTTGTTTTGTTATGATAATCACACCTATCTTGTTTGCAAATAGCAATATTGTCTAGAAAAAATATTGCTTCCACAGCAAAATTCAATTTTGAGCAGTATGAAGGAAATCTTGCTATCAAAATTGCTACCTCAGTAACCTCATAATACTTGCCAAGCATAACAAGACAAGATGAAATATCAGGAGTATGGCAGAGAACCACTTGTTCCATTAATATTTCTTCCAAGAGTTCGGAAATAACGAAAATAGGTAGGTGCTAAGTGGTTATGAAGATTTATTCGAGGTACTTTAGAATATTCAATTAGTAGGTATCGGGGCACCTTGGCCCGCCTGATAGAGAGCCTTATCAGATGTAGGCAACCAGTAGCGCATGCGCGGTAGTGTATTATCAGCTGGGGTAGATGGTGTGACCTCTAGGGTGTGGTCGTCTCTGACCTTCTGTTGGTGGTAGAGCGATCAGCTTGTATATACAAGCAGCTTGTAGGGTTGGGGCATATACAAGGTCTCACGAATCAGCTTGTAGGGTTGGGGCATACACAATGTGAGGTTAGGGAGAATTTCAGTTGTATGTAAACATAGAGTCACTTGGGCGATACAGCGCCAGACAGTCAGATGTCGGTCACTGCATTACCAGTCGAGAGGTTGGAGATCACTGTATTTCCGACCGAAAGCACGTGTCTCAATGTTGAAGCACGTGTCTGCATTTTGAAACTCGTGTCAAACACTTGTTAAAACAGGTGTCTGAATGTTGAAACACGCGTTTGACAAGTTTTTTCGGTCGGTAATACAGTGACCTCCATCCTCCCGGCCGGCAATGCAGTGACCGACATCTGATAAGACTGTCTGGGACTGTCTCGCCCAAGTGACTCTATGTTTACATACAACTGAAATTCTCCCTAACCTCACATTGTGTATGCCCCAACCCTACAAGCTGATTCGTGAGACCTTGTATATGCCCCAACCCTACAAGCTGCTTGTATATACAAGCTGATCGCTCTACCACCAACAGAAGGTCAGAGACGACCACACCCTAGAGGTCACACCATCTACCCCAGCTGATAATACACTACCGCGCATGCGCTACTGGTTGCCTACATCTGATAAGGCTCTCTATCAGGCGGGCCAAGGTGCCCCGATACCTACTTCAATTGTAAGGAAGATTCTTAGACTACAATGCAGGCATATTAGAGAGACCAGCAACTTACTTTGCCAACCGAAAAGTTCACCGGATTATTTCGCCTCAATAAAATAGTTACATTTGATAAAATAGAAGATTTGTGGGAATTTGTTGATGATTAAATTAGGAAAGATACTGTTCCCTTTCACTTGCAGGTGTGCATGAGAAAACTGACTGGCTGGAAAATATTAAATTTAATATTAGTTTGCTTGAATTTATCCTAGTTATTATATATAAATTCTTGAGAAATAGCTCGCACTAGCACATATGGTTATTATTTCCGTATTTATGTAAGTTTCGATATCACGACCATCATCAGAAGCTGTATCAATGTCTAAAACGTTATTCCTTGAAATTAATTGTCTCATCACAAGGCGTCCTTATCGCACAGTACGGAAAAATATGTAGGTAATTAGAAACGATGGAAATGTATAAACAGGAAAACAATTTATTGAATTCCGATTTATCACTACCTGAGGTTAACCCTTATAATCCCCAAATAGTATTTAAACAGACACGTGGCCACGTGGTAGCTGGAAGATCCTTAGTACTTTAACAATATTTTCAGTGGATTTGTATTTATAGTGTAATAGTGCTTCCACAGTGTGAACTCTTTTATAGTTTATACTTTTATTATGTTAATTCATATCTGTCGTAATACCATTATTATTTCCTATTGTAATATTTATATTTATTCTGTTATATTGTTAATATACTTCACTAGTAATGTTCGATGTTCGGAGTAACACGGTTGACGAAAAGCTTAACAGAATTATGTTTTATAATATGGTGGAAATTTATACGCATTGTATCAATCACATTGTAACATGTTTGTTAAATAAACTGTGACTATATGTGGTAGTTGGAACAAAGAGCTCATCCAATAGGTAGGTAATATAATATTTCATCTGAAATTACATCTACGATCTGGATAGACGGATTTCGTAAAACTAGTCAGGATTTAACTTTTAGCTTCAATGAACTAATTCATTCATTCAAGCTGCTAACTACCCTCTAATTGATCAAGTTTCATCAGCAGCGATCCGAAAATGTAATTTTGTTAATTACAGTATCGAGCACTACGTTGATGAATTTCAATCAGACACTTTTAAAAACTTCTTTATACTCACTTCGGAACGTATTCATTAAGATAGGTATAATATATAACCGTACAAATCACAGTTACAACAAAAAATTTGAAGTAGGAAATTAACTTACCTAGTGAAATATATTCCAGAGATCCCACTTCATTTTCTAGAATAAGAGAAAAATTATGCAGTTTCATTACTTTTTATTAATAATAGAACACATTTGACTGCGTATCCGCTGACATACTCTTTAGAAAAATCGGACAAGATGGATCTTATACAGTGCGTAAATTACTACTCTCATATCTACTTGATAAACAACAATTGGTATCCGTCAATGATATGAAATCTGCAACATTACCATTTGATATGGGAGTACCACAAGGATCAGTTAAGGGGGGCAACTTCACTCTTAATTTTGAGTTCCCTCATTATACATAGCATACAACGTGATTTACGTAGGCCGTGCATTAGAAGTTTTTCAACTTGCAGTTGGACTAGAAACTTGAAATTTGGTATGCTGTCATAATTGATCATGTGCGTTCTACCTCAAATGTTTTTAGTCCTACAATTATACAGGTTATGCCAAAAGTCGGTACCAACTTTCTTATTTTAAATGGAAACCTAATGTTTTTTTGTCATGGTTCGATTGGCCTTCTGATTATGACTTTAGACAACCTAAGTTATGTTTACTTATCTATCACAGTTTTTGAGATATGTCCATTTTTCTGAAAAAAATTACGGCTGTAGTAGTTTACGAAAACACGTTTAGCCCGCAAACTGTTCAAAATTAGGAAACCAAATTTATGGAGCAGTTAGCTGGTAGTCCAGGCTAACACCTGATGTCCCATCGACGGTCCCATTTTGTACCATATGGGCGCAGGCGATTTTTGAATGTCGCAATATAAAATTGTCAAAAACTCAATTTTTTCAAATGGCACCTACCATTTTTTTTTAACCATTCGAAAGAAAATTGAATTTCAGGATGAGTTATTTCAGCATTCCCTATACCCAAGTTCCACCTCTATCGAGTTATTCAATAAAAATCAAGAAATGCCTTATCCTGCCGAATGATTATGTGTGTATGCCATGGAAACAAAAGAAAATTGTAATAATTTAATCAAAAATATTGAACAATATTGACAGAACTCTAGCGTAAATGTTCAATATGACCACCATTGTTGTTCAAACATTCTATTATTCTACTTTCAATAGATTGCGTAGCACGTCTGATTTCGTTGGGATCGAGACTGTCAAAAGTCTGTATTATTCTAAGTCTCAACTCATCTATATTGTGAACTGGTGAAGAATAGACCAAATCTTTTGCCCTACCCCAAATATAAAAATCTAAAGGGGTAAGATCTGGAGATCTTGCAGGCCAGAGAAAGGGTCCTCGATTTCCCCACCAACGGTGCTCGAACATGGATGTCAATGTGGTAAACACAGTTCGTGTATTGTGCGGTGGTGTCCCATCCATCTGGTACCATGAACGTGCAGCTCTAGCCAGTGGCAAATTGTCAAGAAATGTTTCTATTACGTTTCGAAGAATTTCTACATATCTGTCACCATTCAGATTTTCATAGTACATAAAGTAGCGTACCTCTTGGTTCATTACCAAACAAAACACATTTATTCGAAATTGTACTTGATTTTCAACTTCGAACACCATATGTGGATTTTCAGAAGCCCAAAAATGTCGATTGCGCCTATTGTAAACTCCCTGCTGACAAAACTTTGCCTCATCAGTCCAAATTATGTTGTCTAAGAATCCGGCGTGCTCTTGTATTTTGAGTAATAAGTCCTCGCAAAAGTTTACTCTACGGGGAAAGTCACCTGGGTGTAATTTTTGCAATCGTATAAATTTGAAAGGATGTAGCTTATGGCGTTGTAAAATGGTTTGTATTGCAGAGTATGAAAATCCCAATTCCAAAGACGCCGTTCGTATTGAGGCTTGAGGATATGCTTGAAAATATCCGAGAATGGTAATTTGATTATCGTCATTGCCAGTTAGTGGTTTGACTCTCGTAACGGGTCTAGCCACCTTCCCAAAATGTATAAAATTAGTTTTAAATCGTGAGAACTTGCCCCGTGTCATCCTCGGTAAGTTTGGATATTTCAAATTAAACTCTCGGACAGTTCGCTGCACAATTTTTTGACACATGCCGTGGATAACAAACAAGTCAAACACAACTTCGTTTGTATAATTTTCCATATTCCAATCAATTTTATTTAAGAATTAGCACGACTAGTTTTTACTTTGACAGAATAGCACCTTCTTGTTTACAGTTTTTTTTTGTTTTCATGGCATACTTGAATAAACACAAAAGCATTCGGCAGGATAAGGCATTTCTTGATTTTTAATGAATAACTCGATAGAGGTGGAACTTGGGTATAGGGAATGCTGAAATAACTCATCCTAAAATTCAATTTTCTTTCGAATGGTTGAAAAAAAATGGTAGGTGCCATTTGAAAAAATTGAGTTTTTGACAATTTTAT
Source organism: Endomychus coccineus (assembly GCA_958510875.1). Taxonomy (NCBI): domain Eukaryota; kingdom Metazoa; phylum Arthropoda; class Insecta; order Coleoptera; family Endomychidae; genus Endomychus; species Endomychus coccineus. The sequence goes on along the minus strand of OY294069.1, from coordinate 3,526,074 downwards.
ATTGCGACATTCAAAAATCGCCTGCGCCCATATGGTACAAAATGGGACCGTCGATGGGACATCAGGTGTTAGCCTGGACTACCAGCTAACTGCTCCATAAATTTGGTTTCCTAATTTTGAACAGTTTGCGGGCTAAACGTGTTTTCGTAAACTACTACAGCCGTAATTTTTTTCAGAAAAATGGACATATCTCAAAAACTGTGATAGATAAGTAAACATAACTTAGGTTGTCTAAAGTCATAATCAGAAGGTCAATCGAACCATGACAAAAAAACATTAGGTTTCCATTTAAAATAAGAAAGTTGGTACCGACTTTTGGCATACCCTGTATAATTGTAGGACTAAAAACATTTGAGGTAGAACGCACATGATCAATTATGACAGCATACCAAATTTCAAGTTTCTAGTCCAACTGCAAGTTGAAAAACTTCTAATGCACGGCCTACGTAAATCACGTTGTATAGTGTTAGGAAAGTATCATAATGGGCCCAAAATAATTTTGCGGATTCTCGCGGATATATCCGTTTTCAGCATTCTTGAATCGATCTATTCTATTTGTGTGTAATTTATTATTATTATTATCATTATTAATTAGGCCAATTAGATTCTCATAAGCCAAAGAATTCGCTATAGGACTTATAGAACTTATATGCAAAAAAAATAAATTGAAGTGAAAGTACTGTTATTTTCAATAGAGCTAGATGATCATATTATATATTATTCTTCTTCCATTATTCATTATATTCAAATGTTCAGAAAATAATAGTTCGATCACTAACTGAGCATAACGTTTTTTTAATATACCACTTTTTTATGAAGTTACTTATGTCTAAAGGGCGGAATATATGCAAAGTGCATATATTTGCATATTTTGCACATTTTTACAAATTTCATAAAAAATTGCATATTTTGGCAAAAATAAAATTTGTGTGAATATTTTTATGTTTTTCGTTTTATCAAAAGATTAAGTGCGACCCTTGCAGATAATTGAAATAATTCAAAAGGGGGTAGCTTTTTTATTATATGGTTTATGGACCCATTTTATTATTATATGGTTTATTGCCGGCATTTATTGGATGTTTAGGAATTTCCAAGTAATCAGCTTGCCTAATTCACCGTACAGAAACAAGACAAGAAGGTTCACTTGAAGGTCCACTCCCCTAATGTTGTCTATTTCGCTGGCACACTTGAATAATCCCTGGTGGTGCCAAGTCGTGTTCGGTGGTAGTAAGTATTGTCACCGAACAGAAACTTCTGTTCGGTGCGCGAGGGTCTAGTTGGAATGCGGCGGCTTGCTTTTATAGTTCGGACTTCAAAGTATCGACGCCAAGTGAACCTTCTTGTCTTGTTTCTTTTCGGTGCCTAATTGGAGAGCAAATGTGGTCTCTTCTTTTGTATTTATATTGTATAGTTTAGTTTGTCGATAGATTCCAGTGTGAAAAGAGTGATTTCGAAAATATTTATTTCAAACGCCTAAAATGCCGAAAGCCGCTTCGTGGATTAAAATTTTTCCTGAGTTGGAGTTTAGTGGGGATAAAGTGTTTTGCAAAGTTTGTGAAAGTTCCAAATTGATCAACACTTGAAAACAGCTATGCATAAAGCTAAGTTGCAGAAAAATAAATCTGTGCCTGTTCAGCAGTGTGTGCAAACCGCATTTCAAAATGTCAAACCAAAGAGTGAAAAGGAGGTGTTTCATCAAGACTTATGCCCTTTGAAGAAACTGCAAAATACACAATTCAGAAATTTTTTGCAAAAATATTGTAATCAAAACATCCCTGAAGAATCCACACTTAGAAAGAAGTATGTGCAAACAGTATACGAAAACGTAATGGAAGGAATTAAAGTATCACTGGGCGATTAACATTTTTATATTATTGTTGATGGAAGCACAGACTCATGTGGTCGATATATCGCACATCTTATTATTGGAGGTCTTCAAGAAAAAGAGCCAGGGAAGCCATATTTGATATCTTCTAAACAGTTAGACAAAACAAATAATGTGACCGTAACTCGATTTATTCAGCAGTCTCTATCAAATTTTTTTTTACCAAATCCAGTTCCAGTAGAGAAGTTTTTAGTGTTTTTGTCTGACGCAGCGCCGTGTATGGTTAAAGTAGGCCAAAACTCAAAAATATTTTATCTCAGTATGGTACATGTCACTTGCCTCTTACACGGGATAAACAGAGTTGCAGCATATTCCTTGGTGAACAAATTAATTTTAAATGTGAAGAACGTGTTTTTGAAAGCACCTCTAAGAATGCAGATCTATAGAGAGAAATTTCCAAGAGTTAGTTTACCTCCAGAGCCCGTAATTACTCGATGGGGAACATGGATTAAGGCCGCGATATTCTACGCAGACCATTTTGAAGCCATTAAAAGACATAGTTTTAGATTTAGAAGACAATTCACAGTGTGTAGTGCAAAGTCAAGAAGTATTCAAAAATGTAAATTTAGCTAAGAAACATGTTTTTATTAAGGTTAATTTTAATTTTATACCAGATATAATAACTTCGTTAGAAAGTAGGAATATGAGTTTAAGAGAATCAATTATTATTGTTGAAACTTTTTCCGACAAATGCGAAAAAGTTTCCGGTGATGTAGGAAATCAAGTAAGAAGTAAACTCGAAGTTATTGTGGGAAAAAATTAAGGCTTTAAGTATTTAATGGAAGTCAAAAATATTTTTGATACTAAACCATCCAACGAAGTAATACCTTGGCCTTATAACTTACTACCCAAATTAAAATATTGCCAGATCACATCGGTAGATGTTGAAAGATCTTTTTCTTTGTACAAACATATTTTTACAGACAGAAGGCAAACACTTTTATCGGAAAATTTTGAAAAATATATCGTTATAAATGCATTTCATACTATTTCAGGTTAAAAATTTTACCTATTATATTTTTCTTTTAATTTTACTTAAAATAAATAATTTTTGTAAGTCAGCGTTTCTTTATCTCCATTTTGCCATGTTATATTCAAGGCATATAATTGCATATTTTGACAAATAAATGCATATTGTTGCATATTTCAAACAAAAACTATGCATATATATGCGCATATTTTAACTGAATTGACGTGCATATATTCCGCCCTTTACTTATGTCTTTTCGATCCCAATGTGTTGAACATTCGTTGATAATTCTGAATCTTATTTTCTTGACTTCGGCTGGCAAGTACGGCCCTACCACTGTCCTGTCACCTCTGTAAAACTATGTAATAAACCTGTATATACTGGATTCAGTCAAGTTCAGTAGGTAATTACAAAGGTTTCCTCCATAGGATGTAATAGGGTAGCCACATTATAAATCTTTCACGTAGATATGAGATGAATTAAGTAATTGTTCTAGAATATTGATAATAAAGGTCCACGCTGTTTTTGTTGACTTAAATTCCATGATGACATGTCTATTTGATTTCGGCAAGAAGGACACTCACTGGTATGATATAGTCAACTGGAGAACAGAAAATAGCGGTCTGCTAGCCTATTCTTTGCCATACGCCAAGGTATTTCAACTTCACATCCTAGTATGTGTGTCTGTTTGTATGTGTGTGAGTAACCTACTGTGGAGGCGATAGCGCCGTTCCTATGTTCCTATGGATTTCGACTTTTACAGATCACTCAAAGTGGTGAAAATGGAATCTGTATCCTTCCTGGGTGCGGTAAGTCTGTTTCGAGTGGTATTCTGACATCCATCTTCATTTTTTTCGGATGGAATTATGCTATTTTATTGAACCATATGGACAACGTTCTTTTCTGGTCTTGGATATATCACTCTTATATATTTAACCTGCAGAAATGTCTAGAATTGTCATTTTAAGATTCAAGTGACGTCATCGATGAGAGATCATCATCTTCTTCATTCTGTGGTACCTTTCGATTGTCCACGTGACAGTGTCAGTATGAAGGAACTTCATATTGTATTGTAAATAATTGCGATAGTCCACTTGGCAGCAAGTATAATATAACGTATTTCGTCAGCAATTTCTAAATCATGTCCAATATATTTACTGTTCCTACATCCAATTACATTTGACTCGAAGAAGTGTCCAGAAGCTATTTGGCTAACAAAAATGAGGAAACTCACGTAATCCATCGATCACAGTTCATTTAAAAATGCAGTCTCAATATAAAGAAAGCATATCTTCGTTGAACTGTCGAGAAATATGCTTTTTTCAACACTCTTTCAGAATCTATCTATTCTATGATTAAAAATTATATTGTAACATATATCTTTTTGACAGACTGCATCGCAATATATATTCTGTATCAGTTTTCAACCAATCGGAAACGGCTTACATACTTTCTTGAAGCAATTAATCATCTCGATATACGCCTTGTCGTTGAATACAGCGTTCATATGACGACCTCTGTTCCGGATGCTATGGTTACATATTACGTTCATCTTTCCATGTGAGAGTTCAAACTGCTTTCAAGTTAGTAGGCAGAATAGTTTATGTCGTTCTCTAAGGCTTGTTTAACCTAGCAACTAATAATACTCCTTTCTTTGACCTTCCTCATATGAATTTGTGGAGGATATGTCTTCTTGAGCTGATCCTGGTGAGATAACGGAGTAATTATTCATCTGGGTGAACTTAAATGAAGCCGAAACTCTCATTCACTGCTTGAATGAGATCACTGGGTGAACTTTGTCATATTTATTCAGAATCTACAAGCACAATTCCAGTATACTGTACTCAGTAAACTATTATCTAATTGTTCTCTTACAAATTTCCCAATTAACTCAATCATAATTTATTAAAACCACCTTTCATTTCATATACTTTGTAGTATGAATTGTCATAATTTCAACAGTAACTTAGTATCTTAGCATTCTCTTTCAGATTCTAATATTGTGTTTCACTTGTTCGCTTCAAGATTTCAATCCCTTAATAATTTTAAATATACAATTTGGGAAGATAGCATAATCAGTTGTGGAATTATGTTGAATATTCCTGCTGATTTAGTTATTTATTCTTCGAATTTGTGGCCAAGGTATTGCTCGTATTGTTTGAACCATCGAGATGTCTCCATCCTTTTTCCCGTACCGTGTTGTAGGGAAAAATTCTTGGCAGAGCACTTTCCCAAGCTCATCCAAATTTGAAGGGCGGTAATATTTTTCTTAGTGAGAATAACTGAATCTTCATAATCGATTGTTTATGATCTCTAACTAAAGTTATTACCATCTACAATCTGATCTCTTAAATTTGAACCTTTGAAAAATTATATTCTTTTGGAAAATTGGTAATTTCAATTTAAGTAATCAAACATTTTTTTGCTGAAGCTGTTGGCGCTCAGGGTAATCCGATCAATTCAGAATCTAAGGACACGTATCACTATGACCCCTGAGCTAGTTGAAATCAATAAGCACAAAAGGTCACTTCAAAACCTTACATCAGTCCTCCTACCAGGAATCTCTTATAGTGGGATAATAGACGAGATTCCTGATGAACATTCCTTGAGGACAGGTCGAATGTATGCTTTGTCGATCATGAGGAGCTGCTGAGATGTGAAGTTGATATTCGTTAATTGCGTCAAATTGTCCCTGTCTGACTATTCTGTCTTCAATGGATGGGGGTTCTAAGTGTACCATCATCTGCAAAGCTCTGGACGGGACAGGGGGTCACTTCCAAAAGTTCGTTGATATGGAGCAAACACAAAGTTGGTATTTGACGAAATTCATATTTCCCATTTCGCTGTATTCCGTACTTTGTATTGTGTTTACATAAAAAGCAGCAGTGCATATTGAGGACTAGATTTATCAATGTCTGCACTTAAAATTAAACCGTCGTCAACAAATAACAAAGCTCGGTTAGAACGGTCTCATTTGTAACAACAAGCAATAAAGAAAAGCTAACTTTCAAGTAAATCAGCTATCCTACCTAGTATTTTCCTTCTCTTATCCGGATTTGCGGCCGTCGCGGACCAGCCGATGCCGACGAATTCCAATCCAAACAAATTGACGCGGTCGAGCCGGTGACTTACACATAACGTATTCAGGATCATGAACGGGTAAGCAGGGTACTCGCTGAGCTGATAGGCCGGACTGGGGCCAATGTAAAGTTTCGGATTAGTTCGAACTACCACTACGATTGACATCTGAGGAAGTTACGAAGTGATTAATCGACAGTTGTTCATCTGTCAGCTGTTTTGAGAATCGCTATGATGAAGGTTCATTATGATTTGTAAAATATCTACAAAGTCGAATAGGTTCCTTCCTCACGGTTTCAATAGGAAATAATAAATAACGTATTTAACAAAAACGGTTCTGAAGAAAACAAGTGCTTCACAGTATATTGGTAGTTAAGACATATTTCTATGATCTGATTTGAAATGGCAAGTGTATCGCTTGCTATGATTTAAACAAAGGTTTTTTACCCTGTCTTTTCCTTTGAAGCTAAAATCTATTCGCGTAACCATAACATAAGACGTGCAGGATGTGGTCCTCTCTTATTAAACATGTAATTAGGATATTAACTTGATGTAATCTCCAATCATACCTAAATTCAAGGAAGTCTAGATGAGGTCATGAAATTTGGGTCCCTATCAACAGAAATAGAATAGTTCCTTGTATCCAATTCACTAGACTGTGGCAAGTCCCTCTCTTATTGGGTAAAAGTTACTACCACCGAACACGTTGCTCGAATAGAAGTGGTTATCCAAGATTATAAGAAAATAAACTCACCAAACTAAAGACAGTTATATTCTAACTTCTTGAGTTAAATCTTGCCTTGACTATTCCATGAATCACTTGATTCATATTTTAGAAGACTTTCAAAGACTTGCATCGTGGTGTTTATGTTAGTTTTCATTTAACATCGAGTCATATTGCTGAATACGTAAAATTTAGAATTCCTTCAACTCTTTTTCCTGGATATCCGGGCTGATGAATGAATTAAAATAGATAAATTGATAACCTCGAGCAAACAAAGAAGACCAGAGAAGGTCTCGTTATTACAATAAATAGTGTGAATTGTTATTGAATGATTCGGTATCATAGAATACGAATTAAGCGGAATATATGTGAAAATGACCCTTCTTCCGTATTCAAGTCATTTTGAAGCACCATTTTTGAGAAGAAGGAAAGTGACAAATTCCACAAATGCATGTATTGTTCCTATGGAACATATTCAGAGTCAGAATTCACATTTTCAATAGGAACGTTTTGATTACATTTCATGTGAAACAATGAATATTTTATTGATGCCGAATAAATACAAGTAACACGATACAATATTTCCAACATTCACTTGCCTCTATTGCGCTAATATTTCCCCGGGTACTTTTCCCAGTACATTTGTCGAATCATAAAAGCGTTGTAATTCCATGGGAAATATAAAAATATCCTACTATATGTTTTGCGCTTGTAACTAATAGGTAGCCGTACGTTATCGAACGAAATACGAGACAGATAAAACAAATGTTTTTTACAAGATGAACGATGAACCCTGTTCGTCAGGATATACAACATGTCGCGATAAAATGTGGTCCATTTGAAGATTTTGAATATTGCAATGACAGTTCTGATGGATGCAGATTGATCATCTCACGGATAAACTCGACCCAGTTTATAACTGAATCGAATACTTCACTCGCATATCATGACTCTCCAGTTGTAGCAGATAACAAGGGGAAATAATTTAATTTCAATTTCAACACTTATCGAAACTACTTTCAAGAATGTTAGTTCCCCAGGATCACCCATTCCAATGTCAAGTATGGTCTAGGCTCTATATAGGAGAGTACTCTCGTTTTTCGTTTTGAAGTCATTGCTACAATATGCTCTCGCTTAATAGCATAATATCGTTGAAAATAATGAATATTTACATGCGTCATACTTTCACTATTTTTCAACTATTTTGTCGTATCTGTAGTGTTTATTTGAGGAGTGTGTCATTTCATACATAGTCGAAAATGCAACAACAAGGTGAAAAGAGGATAACTTCTATCGAAATTTCCACTGTTTTAATTTTAAATTCCTATGGTCTTTTGTAATACATATTACACTGTTGTGTACAAATTGTTTCCTCCTTCCGAAATATCAAAACAAAAAGTAAAAAGACGCAACAAAACGTACGTTTGTTCATGAATCTCATCCCATTTATTTCATTGTTTCCACACTGTATATGGAACATGTTTTTGAACATATAATACAGTGGAATAACAAACGAATTCCAAGTTTATGCAGCTTATTAGTTGTGTATTTAATACTATATTATCAAAATATTGGTATGTTATCCGACATCATGTATTTTTGTTGACTCTATTGATGCATTGTTTGATTTTTACCAGCTATTATTCAATTTGTATATCGTGTTGAGGGTTGGGTAATCATAAATGTATGCATAACATATTGTCACATGTATTGTATGGAGAAACTTGTGATAAAAACCACATTGAAAGTGTAGTGTTTGTGTTGTTATTCAAGACAAATATTTGGATTGGTTATCAAATTTATAGGTAATTGAAATTAAAAACCCATTATCCGCATCGCTGAAAGAGATCTAATTCGCAATGGATCGCGATATGGACTAATAGCGATTGCTTCTCCCACCTGTTTTGCGTTTTCGGTCGGATAAGTTTGTTATTGATGGTTGCGCGTATCCGTTTGTAAACTTTTCGCGACGTATCCAAATAGATTTTGTGATAGACACAACGGCATTTTCTGGCCGAATAATTATCATTGACTCATTCTCATTCGAAACTTTTACACGTCGCTTGAGTTACCGTTGAAAGTTGCTGTAGTCTGGACTCACAATTTCAATAGTTGTTGTTTTGTTAATTCTGCCGGAGAATAATTATAATGACGGGTGAGTGCCTCTTCATAAGTTTTCATTTTGGAAACCTGTTATTCGGATTGAACAGCGTTTGGATACGTTGCTATAGAATGAAGAATTGAATTCCATAGTCACTTTCAACCTTAGAATAATGAAATTGAATTCTGTTTATCTTCCCAATAAAATCATTTCTACAGATTTCCATTTCGTATGATATATAAATTGAGATTCTGATCTAACTACCCTTTCTGTAGAACTGAAGGTTTCGATATATCTCTTTTAGCTGTGTTCTTCCTGATGTCTATAATCTCCAGAAATTTTAGAAAAATTTCAATATTTATCTCCTCCTCCTCCAACATTGAGTCGCTGGTTCAGGCAATTTTCCACAAACTTTATATCGTTCTCTCTTGAGTATTCAAAAGATTTAAAAAACAACGCTTTAACGTAGATCAAAAATCTTGGATGATCATTTAATGAGAAACACGTATATTCATAATGAATATCATCATAAATTTTAGAAGATTCTGTTCATATTATTGTATAGGAATATAGATAATACCCAGTGTAGGCACCCTTGTAGTTTATGGATCTGATTTGCATTCATTTCAATTCATAAACCGCATATTGTTTGATTTCATTTAAAACCGTGCTAATTTCAGGCCAACCTAAGATAAACAAATTCGATGTAAGCATAGAACCACGACAGAGAATTTAGGAATTGGTGGAGCATCAGAGCGCGAGAAGAGTAGAGGAGGGGTCCACTAGAGCTTTCGGAGTTGACTTGACCAGCACCTCGATTAGTATAAAATAATGACTTTCAAGGCGAAGTGATATAGTCAGTTAGTTAGTCAACCTGAGTCAGTGAGATATAGTCAGCTAGCTACACAAATATCAATATACACTGTGTCTACTCGAAAATAAGGGTGCGTCGTAGATAGTCCACTGCCAGGCTGTGACTACCCAGAAGTAGGTTCTGAAAGGATATATATGTTCGAGCTGATATCCACTGTACAGGCTTTATCTACCCGGAAGGGAAGTGGTATCGCTGAGATGGTAATTATAGTTTTAACACGCTGCGACTACCCGGAAGTGAGAGTCATAATTGCCAAATTTATGTGTGGTACAATTACCGGTGACACCGTTGTCGAGATTCTGCGCGTACTAACCCGAGAGAGTGTGTGATAAATAAATCTCAGTGGTCACTACAATTGAGATATAGTTCGACGTAGTGGGGGTATTGCGGAGGAACTAATAGAACACAAATACCCGCTTTCACTTGCTTTGCTCGAGTATTTCATGCACGATAAGTAATTCGACAATATTAATTATTGCATTGATAGCCGCTCTTAATAATAGCCCCATGAGTATTTGTTTTCATAATAGGAAAATAGCCTGCTTGGATTGCTTTCTCTGCAATTATTATTTCTGAGCTTCATTGTGCTTCCCCCGGGTCAGCATAAATTATTATTACATAAACAGAGTCAAATATTCAATAATGTTGAAGCTTCCTGCATAAATAAGCTCATTTTTGGAAATTTCCGAGTTTATTTAATGAGAAGTATATTTTTCTGCAACATCACCGAGAAGCAACAAGGCAACAATTGCAATTAATGTCTCACAAGAAAGAAAATCTACAGAACTTTGAGCGAGATTTGATATATTATCATAATAAACTCTTGAAGGAATATATTTATAGAACTGAGACCCCATTCAGTAGAATCGTTCAACACAAGGAGATATCCTTAAAATGTTACAAGCTGCGAGGCAACATAGCGTATTGCGTTTAGATAACATTTCAGCCAGAGGTGGCGATAAAGTTTTGTTCCGCCTTGAATTTTGAAATGTGGTAATAGCAAATTTCACAAAGTAGGAAATAATATTTTTCATTTGATATTTCATTTTATTTATGCAAGCTTGACTAACGTTTGCTAACTAAGGCAGAGATGAATCTGTTCTCGTTTGGATTGTAAATGATGATATTATCTCCAGAAAACAGCAAGATTTCAGCGCGTGTCGCATTGAAAACTCACGCTCACGAGTGATGGCTGACTGATGATAATAAGTCACCACTTTGGGATAAACGTTCGTGCCTATACACGATACAAACTCGGTATCTTTGATACAGAACCTTCAGTTAATATTTTTGATGCCTCCAATATTATATGAATTCTGTTTGATGGTCATTTCTTCAATATAAAAGATGGGATATAATGTATCATGGTGGCTGGCATATGTGATGTGCCATCTAATATAAGTTGGCCAAACATCACCACGTCTTCATGTATACGGATAACTACACTTATTATAATAGAACAAGATTTTTTGATGTTTTGACGAATTTTTTTATGATTCAATGGAGCATGATAAATCAATTATTCATGTATAGTTGAATCTTTCCGAACAGTTCCCAATCCGAGCCTGTCGAAAAGAGATGCTATTACCGAATTAGATGTGTAAATCATAACATAACGCGTTCGCAATGAATGATCATTCTATTTTAGGGTAAACCTACAGAATGGCGGATGCACGAGGAATACTAGTAATTGAAATGTTCAATGAAGGAACGCAAGAATTGACTTAGAATGCTTTTACCGAACTGTTATATGCTACCATAGTAGCATATACTGCTTCAGTATAGATAAGAAATAATCACCCTCATCCACTAAAAATACTATTGAAGTACTGATGACCTTTCGGTTATCAAGTAGCCATCATCAGACTAAACTAAATTGTAAATAAAAATGTGCCTGTTTGAACACTATTCGGGGATAATAATGTAAGCAATGGGTTGCGGGAGTACCTTAATTTTTATTCCATTATTTATTTTTATTTTATTTAATAATTTAATAGGATTATTACCTTATATTTTCAAGGTCAAGACATATACGTTTTACTTCATCTTTAGCATTACCTTTATGATTACGATTTATAATCTTTGGATGAATTAGAAATACAAATCATATATTTACCGATTGTTTACTCTGATGATGGCTACTTGGTAGCCGAAAGGTCCTCATTACTTCAATGAAGCTGATTATTTCTCAAAGATAGTGTTATAATATAACCACAGTATGGAATCTTCCATAGCTTATTAGTATATATTGTTGATGATACCGGATATCATAACATATCGTATTTGTAATCACCTGATAAATCTACAAAATGGTGAATGCGACGGAAAAACTAGCAAATGTCTTAGAAATACTTCCGACGTTGTTGCTGTGCAAAGAAACTTGTTGAGTTAAATATATCAGAGTTTGTCAAGAAGCTCGTTTCCAATTTTCTTGGAAACCTTTCAAAAGTGATAATGAATTTTTATAAGGTCTAAGCCAACTTTTCACAAGGAAACGGAAACTAGGGCCTTCCACCAGAGATCTGTCTGTTAAGGAAGATCTTACCCCTGGAAAGCCCAGCCTCGATGTTGAACTGAGCTGGTAAATGCACCTAGTAACCCGGGTGGAGTAGGCTATTCAATCCTAATGGTCATGCAGCAAAGCCTTCGCAAACACAAAGGGACTAGTGCATCGGTTCTGCACTGGATCTACACGGAAACGATTCAGTAACGACTAGCGCTGGACTAAGCTCAACGACTCGCCTACGTGGGAATAACGGGGGCTGTGAGGACCGCCCTATGAGGAGTCGGAGCCTGATCGTGTACATCCAGAAAAGAGCCTCCAGTTCCTCTGAGTGCACACGTAACCGTTTTCTAGGCTAAGGTCCGTGCAATTCGGACCCGGGCCCTGAAAAACTTGAGACTGAGCTAGCGGAGTAGACGACTATTCATCTGCACTGACATACAGATCAGCCCTGGGCACATTTCGCGCACGTAGAGTGACTTCTAGGGTTGTTTTGGAGTGCAACGATATCTTGGCTGAATTAACCAGAAGGAACAAACTTCAGCTAATATGGGTACCTGCTCCCTATGGCGTGTATGGAAACGAAGTGGCTGATGAATTGGCCAAACAGGGCACCCTAGGTACCACTGACCCCAATCCAGCCCTCGGAATCTCATCGAGCACCTTGCTCCTCGCCCTTAGAGAGCTATTGGATAGACAGTAACTCTCGGCGCAGTGCCCCAGGTATGAGGAAACTGTCATCTGGATAAACATCGGTACTAATCGGCATCGTCGATGACCTAGGTTGTAGTAGAAACGGAGAAGTGAAGGAAACCGTGTCTCTATTCTTGTGTGAATTCCAGCAATAGCTTCTCTCAGATCACAACACTCCGGCAGCACATACATGCTGCCTGAGACCATGCAGAATCCAATCATCAAATATCATAATTCGCAATAGAGCATGAATTACATGAGACTTGGATCAGATTATTTCGACTGGATGAGCTGGAGAAGTAACTGCCAACTACAATAGTTAATCAATCATAAAATATAATATTTAACACGTTAAAAATCGTATAATCAATGTACAGAATGGCGGATGCGATATGCAAATGAGGGTAAATAGTATTGAATATAATAGTTGGAATGAATGAACATGAGACTTGGATTATTGAGCTTCCACCGAATGAGCTGCCAATCACAGTAGTGTATATATTGAGAATGAAACTGAACATCATAATATATCGCCTTTGAAATGATCAGAAATTCTTATTATAAATCTACAAAATGGCGGATGAGACAAACTAGGATGAGTGAATGTTCGATATGGTATAATTAGTATGAGTAAAGGTAAGAATTGCATCTGAATGTCATCACATAATAAGCTGTAAATGTAATTGCCAAGCAGTTGCAACGACCAGGAATGTTGAGATACGTCTGCAGAATGGCGGATGCGACAGGCAAACTAGTAAGATGAAAATATGTTCTAGATTGATAGAAAGGATGAATAAACATAACTCTCGGATAAGAACGCTAGTGCTGTTAAAGAATCCATAGTGGTTCTCTCGAACAGACAATTTTCATAATTAATGAAATCGAGATGATAGTACATGATCAGTGAATTTGAATTATGGAAATCACCATTTGCTTCAGAGGCTTATGTTCACAAGAATGTGAAACTCTCATACTCAGTGAAACGACGTAGTTTCCTAATGCTCTGGACCAGAAATTCAGGTATGTAGGTTCTAGTACAACCAAGCAACGGCCGAATTTGTATCGTTAAGCATGAATTGCCAAGCAGCAAAATCCGTCATGTGTTTAAATTTCGTAAGATTGCTTTGGCATTGCAACTGTGACCTGGTAATACGATTCAAGAAAATTGCATGGCTTTCTTTATTTCCATATGAAAATGTTTGACCTATAACAATCATTTGGTTAATGCATCTGTGGAAAAGCAATAGCTGACAATATGCCAATATCGGCTGCTTAATTCTATTAAATGTCTTGAGTCTATGCCATAATTGCAGGTCCATTCAAAGATTATTGCAATTAGTGTTAGACCGTCCACAAAGCCCCTTATTGAATGTCATTAATAGCGTAGAAATACCCGCTCTTCTCGCTGTACTCGAAACAGGGGTTGTGATTTAATATCTTAAGTTATATGGAAACGGTTGCTTTTAATAGTCCCTCCAACTTATGATTTGATTGCTTATTAGAGCGGGGTTGTTAAGTTCGTTCATTTCGTCGTTATCAAGAAGAATGGAAAACAGTTAACACATTTTGTGTCTGTCGCAGAATATTGTATAGCTTCCAAATTTTAAATGTATTAAGTATTCGATGGTTTTCCACGGTAGATATTGCTGTTCCTTTCCGTCCGTTCTACGTCTTCGTTCACGAGTTGAATCGGCTTGTACCAGTTCATGTTCCTTTCAGATATTGTTTTCCCGGTTTGAATGAAGTTTGTGCATTGATAATGTGAAGACGATTTCTTACCATATTCAACAAGGAAACATGTAGGGTTGATTATTTTCCATTTGGTTGAGTTACCGAATGAATAGAATGAAATTTCCACATTGAATCATACTTTCTCATACTACATCCGAGAAATTACAAGAGGCACTTCTTAGATATCAAATATCCGGTTTATTTCAACCTATTAAATCTAGTGAAATATTAAGCTATTAATTTTATTAACAGTAGATGATTGAAGAACATTGAGTATATCAAACAGCCCTTAACATTGGTCTTGTTAGTATACAATAGTCTATTATACATATACGCAGGTTGAAAAATCCGAACTGAGTATCTGAGATATGTGTGATTCAAAGAGGATGGGATATATAACTACTTCATAGCAGAATCAATCCTGTGGGATGAATATCATATGGAGTCCATAATAAAAATTTCTTGTCACTCAAAGCTGAATACAAGAATTACAAGAACACGCTTGACAAGATAATACAAAAAACCAAAAATGAATACTATAAAAGAAAAATTAATGAAAATAGAAAAAATGCTGCTGACCTGTGGAGAAACATAAATGAAATGTTTCGTGGAGATCAGAAAAAAATTGAAATAAACTCCATAAAAAATGAAAATGGAAACACGGGTAATGACATAAATGGAATTGTAGACATTTTTAATAGTACCTATATCAACACAGGAAAAGATCTTGCAAAAAAAATCAAGAGAACATCAAACCATAAATTCACTGAATACATGAACGAAAAGTCTATATTTTTGAGTCCTACAAGCCCAACAGAAGTTTCGAACGTTATAAAAGGACTTGAAAATCACAAAGCTCCTGGAATTTATAATTTAAAGAGTGAAACATTAAAACTAGTAGCAGAGTTCATCGCTGAACCCATAACACACATTTTCAACCAGGCTGTGGAAACAGGACACTTTCCATTATGTTTAAAAGTATAGATAGTAACTCCAATAAATAAAAGTGGGAGTAGAGATGAAGTGGGTAATTATAGACCAGTTTCATTAATAACAAACCTCAGCAAAATCTTAGGAAAATTAATCAAAATTAGACTAAATTCATTTATTCAAGAACACGAAATATTATCCAAATCACAATTTGGTTTCCAAGAAGGAAAATGCACCCAAAATGCACTATTGCAGTTAACTAATAGCATATACAAAGCACTCGATAAAAGTTAACCGTCAATAGGAGTTTTCATTGACTTATCGGAAGCATTTGACACAGTTAACCACTCTATTCTATTAACCACTCTAGAGAACATTGGAATAAGAGGGAACGCATTCAACTTATTACAGTCATATCTAACAGACCGGGAACAAATTGTAAGAATTAAAAATACTGAGAGTACTGAAAGGAAAATTGAATGTGGAGTACCACAAGGAACGGTTTTAGGTCCAGTACTATTCTGTATATATGTGAACCAATTATTTTCTATAGGATCGTCCGGAGAAATAACTAGTTTTGCAGATGACACTGTGGCTTTCTATTCTGGTGAAACCTGGCTTGAGGTCAAAGAACAAGAAGAAAAGGATCTGGAAATGATTAAGGATTGGTTTGATTACAAACAACTTTCTTTGAATTTCAACAAAACTTTTTTCTTACCTTTCTGTAATTATGAATCTTCCTTGCCACACTACGAATTTATAACTATTCAAAGTGCGTTCAAAATATCTTCAACAACAAATATAAAATATTTAGGAGTTATAATTTTATTTGCACCAAGAGTGATTAATTTGAAATCCCCAATGTGTTTGATTGTTCTGTATGCATTTATTGTACAATTTTGAATCTTTTACTTTTAGATGTTCTAAAATTGTTTATTTTCGGTATTTTTAATTATGTTAATTATTATTGGATAGTGTTACTATTATTATTGATCAATAAACATATTTGCATTACCAGGAGGCCCAGGGGGAGAAACTGGTCCCTCGTAGCAAAAGTGGTGAACGTTGAAACAGTAAGAAGAGCTATCAACTCCTTTGAGGCGCTCAAGTTACCGGGATTTGATGGATTCTTTCCAGTACTTCTGCAAAAGCGTCTGGACTCAATCTTGGTTCCGCTGACTGCTGTGTTGAGAAGTTGTATTGCGGTAGGATACACCCCCAATGAGTGGAAGAGAGCTCATGTGAGCTGCATTCTCAAAGCGGGTAAGGAGAACTATGTGGATGTCAAAGATTACCGGCCTATGAGTCTTAAGTTGTTTTTGTTGAAGATGTACGAGAGGCTTAGTGAAACTGTGCCGATGTTAAAGGAGGAGCTCACGGAGGTACCTTGGAGGAGCTCGTTCAACAAGCCTTGATAATCACTGGAGTCTGGTGAAGAGAGAACAGACTCACCATTCAGCCAGAAGAAACTTGGAAAAAATCCAATTGGACAAAGCCCAGAAACTTCTGAACATGTACCCTTACTCAGAGGTATTTCATCTACGAGGGAGAGTTTGTCACCCCTATAGATGACGAGGAGGAATCTCGCAATGATGACGATCTACAGGCTCAGGTACAATGGTTCCTTAAAGAGATGAAATGAAGACCAATCCTGTCTATTCAAGAGTTAGCCTGAAAGGCTGCTGCTAGGTTTGGGGATCATCACGATCGATAACATAAAGGATTTGAGCTTGAAATATACAAATACCCCTTAAAAAACATAGCAGGAGACAGTGTACAAGTGTATTTGGTTAGTGCACTGAACTTTCTATTAAGCCTGCTAGCATCTCAAGCAATACCAATACCAATCAACTTGTTCCATCTAGAAATATGCGGCATTATAGCATTTTTCACTCAAAAAATGAAAAAAATAACTCACAATTCAGAGTACCCAGTACTCTCATTTTATTTTTGAGAAAAGAGTGGAGAGTGAAAGAAAGAGAGAGATCTTAGCGAAGACCTATGTGACGTTTTTCACAGACATGACTGTGAAGACTTCATCCTCAGCTATTTACAATACATTATAAGAGTTCATTCTATTGGAATCATGAATTTTGAATACAAACGTTGTAGGGTATCCATTTATTTGGGTAATATCACGAGGTGAATCTTGTTTGGAACCTATGTTGTTTCCACTGTAATTTGAAAGTTACGGAAAAATTTCTATACTTCAGAGGTTTCAAAGATTGGTTTGACGCGGATTGCCTTTTCACCGAAAATGTTCATGGAAAAAGTGATCTCAAATAGATGCGTTCCATTTTCCCAAAATGTACTGATAGACAAGGTTAATGATTTGTTATAAAAAATCATTTTTTCGTCATGTATCTGAGTTGCATTGTTCTTGAGATATTGTATCTCATTTGAAATAATGACCAAAGGTTCATACTGTACTATTCCCAATTTTTTCCTATTTTCCAGGTAAAAATGTGTTTGGCGTAAATCTATCGACTTTGATAATACGCGATATGCATGACTCCATGATACCAGAAGTTTTCCAGGTTGTAATCCACCAATTCAACTCCAGGTGTATTAACAAAGACGGCATACTCCGATTAGCGGGACAGAAACAGAAACTTCAACAGTTGAGTGACAATATCGAAGATAATTTCTATGCGAATAGAAGAATCGTTAAAGATCTCATCAAGCAGGCTAATGTGCACGAATTAACAGGAATAACATTATCCATATTGAGGACAAATCCCGAACACCATTCTCCCTTATGTATACCAATTTTTGAAATACGTCATTATATAATATAAAGTTCCTTCTTACAATACGATAAAGGTATTATTATTTATTTTAATAATTATTATATTATCTATATATTTATTATTGTTGTCTCACGTACAAGTGTTTAATACACTTCGTGAGTATATTTTTTGTTCATTTACAAGGTATGGTCCTTTTGTAATTATTCAAATATTTTTCTATGATTACTGTTTAAATTATATGTACAACATATCTTTGTAAATAAACATTATTATTATTATTATTACGTATAGTTGAACCTAGTTGATTCGATATTCGATGAGTAAGTATATCGGGTTAGACACCCACTTGCGAATGTGTATAATAGAGTTTTCTATATGAAAATATGATTGAAAAAGTGAATAAAACATAGACCTAAGCAACTAATTGTAAAATAAATTTCTTATCACACCTTATGCTTTTGTAATGTAATATCAATTTTTGAGGAGCTTCTGGAAATTTTGATCTTCTATAAGGATATATAGAGGCGCGACAAGTCGACTTCATGTAAATTCACAGCAAGTTCAGACGACAAAGGACGAATTAAAATGGTTGCCGGACACATGAAGCTGATGATTTTCACTTGAAAGCAGTTGCAAGCAAGCAGTTTGGAACACTGACCAAAAATTTGCATACCAAATTAGTATCTCACACCAGTTTAACTCACTGGAAAGTTAGAGTTCGCTCGTAATGAATTATGTAGCAAAGGGATATCTTGAATTATACTATGTTGATTCAAGTTTACTGAACATAAAAGATAGTAGTAATAATAAATTAGCGTGATATTATAATAATATTCTAAATATCACAGGAATGAATAGTCACTTCAACAGTACTCGATGTTTATGCGTTATTACTCAAGTTTCAGGTCTGGGTAGTCTTGGACGTGCATCACAGAATGGATTTTTAGAGTTCAACAAATGAATTATAACATTATGAAGATACAATTGTATTCTACAAAACAACGAACGTAACCAATATGTCTTTATCTTTCACAATTGAAATGTTATCCGATTCTTAACTAATATGTAGTTCCGGTAAATCAATATTATTTCATGTTTAATCAACTTTTCAGTGCCACCGAATTGCAGTATTCTAATAGTTATTAGGTCCTAGTTGAAGACTCCTGAATTGGATACTATTATGCAATAGGAAACCCACCAACCTTTTATATGTTCTTGAGAGATAAGTAAGGTGGAACGTTTTGGATATTTGTTAATTAATACAAAATTCTCGGGAAATAGGTCACATTAACACATATGTTTTTATTTTTACCCTCGTCTTTACGTACGTTTCTGTCTCACGACCATCATCAGAAGACTTATTAATACAATAACCTGATTACTTAGAAATACTGTAATAACACAAAGCGTCCTTATAGCACAAATTTCGTTTAACTGCCAACGTCGCCGAAACGAACGGAACTATAACACAGCAATGTTGCAGCGTAAAAATTAAAAATCCACTATTAAGTAGAATCATCAACAAATACGAACACATTTCATAAATGTCTGCGAGAGATTAACAGACAAAGAGTTCTATCCTCTTTGCTAACAGACGAGACCATTTCAAGTGTTCATTTAAGCGCCAGATGTCATAATTTATTAGGTGATAAAGGAAGGACTCTGGTCTCTGAGAAATACTTAAGACAATTCTACCTAAAGTAAACTTTTACAATATAGGACGTAAGTAGGAATTCGCAAGTTTTAATTAATTAAATTAGTATAAATCTGACTTAATGTCTGAATATCTGTCCTATGATTTACAGATTTTGATATGTTTCATGTGAATCATCTCCAGAATAGATCTTTTATAATAATTGGTTTCTTTAGTTAATATTTTAACTAAGGAAACCAATTATTATAAAAGATCTATTCTGGAGATGATTCACATAAAACGTGACTCCAAGTCCGTAAATCATAGGAGTGACGTTCAAACACTAAGTCATATTTATACTAATTTAATTAATTAATATTCTTGCAAATTCCTACTTACGTGTCCTATATTGTAAAAGTTTACTTTAGGTAGAATTGTCTTAAGTAGAGACCAGAGTCCTTCTTTTATCACCTAATAAATTATGACATCTGGCGCTTAAATGAACACTTGAGATGGTCTCGTCTGTTAGCAAAGAGGATAGAACTCTTTGTCTGTTAGTCTCTCGCAGACATTTATGAAATGTGTTCGTATTTGTTGTTAATTCTACTTAATAGTGGATTTTTAATTTTTACGTGCAACATTGCTGTGTTATTTCCGATTTCATGTTTCCGTTCGTTTCAGTGACGTTGGCATTTAAACGAAATTTGTGCGATAAGGACGCATTGTGTTATTACAGTATTTCTAAGTAATCAGGTTATTGTATTAATAAGTCTTCTGATGATGATCGAGAGACCGGAACGTACGTAAAGACGAGGGTAAAAATAAAAATATATGTGTTAATGTGACCTATTTCCCGAGAATTTTGTATTAATTCATACGTGGGTCAAGAATATTTATTATGATATTTGTTAATGAAAATGTATTTGAAGTTAACCTACATTACTTGGTTTCAATATACTCTACTAAAATATACATGAAAACAAATAGTAACAATCAAAAGTAATCTCAGAATGGGAAAAAATCAATATTATACATCTAGTCCGGAACCTTAGACACCATTGCGTACATCTATGTGAACAAATGCAATATTCTCAAGTAAATATGATATGAAATACTTGGTTGTAGAATGTCCAAACATTACCTTTATTCATCCAAGTTCAAGTCATCATTAATGATAGCCGGATTGATTTTTTTGTCTACATTGTTATCTCGGATAAGATATGATAAGATGAGAATTAGCCGCAAGTACGAATGACTTTATATATCTTTTAGTTTGATTCAGAAGCTGGTTTTCCATTTTGCCGTAGTAGTTCTGAGAACTGAAGAAAGATTGCTTCGAAGTATCTCCTTTTTTATATAAATCTCCTTGTATTCGTTCTTGAAAATGTAGCTTGTCTTTATGAAAATTCCATATTCTCTTCTTCAGAAGTTTAATATCTATTATTTGTGATCAACTCATTTTTTCAGAAATTGCTTATGCATTAAATAATATTTGAAGACTAAATCTGAAAAACTACTCATTCTGGATAGGAACCAGGTTACAGTTCAATGAGACGACTATTACAAAGAATGAGTCAAAGAGACAAAAACTGCAAAAGACAAGCTATGGTCAGCCTAGACTATTTTCAGAAGAGTACAATCGCTAATCAATTGAGAATCTGTAAGAACCAGTGTTTGGGCAAAACACTAATTTTAGGCAAAATTATATTATGCTATTTGACTTTTTTAGTTTTTAATAATCGTCAATATGACAATTCATGACCATCTCTGGTCAACATTTTCATAAACTATTTCAACTAGACTGAATGTAAATATAAGTCAATAACATCCTCCGGGCCTCCGAAAAATACTAAACCGGTTTTAACAATATCATTTTTGTTATAAGTCGTCGATAAACTCCAGTTGCAGTTTTCACATCGGCGACTCTTACTCTGTTGTCTCGACCAGGAAAGGTTTTGATGATTCTCCCTTTTGGTCAAGCATTTCTTTCTTGGACTACTGTCGTCAGCTAAAATTACTAGATCACCTTCGGAAACGTTGTTCTTGTTATACTGCCACTTGCTCCTTTTAACTAAGGTTGAAACAAAATCTTTCAGCCATCGTTTCCAGAATTGATCGGCGAACCTTTGAGCGATTCGCCATTGTTTCCGCAAATGGAGATCAGAATTAGAAAAATTACCCGGTGAAGTAACTTCATTTAATTTCCCTATCAGAAAATGATTGGGAGTCAGGGCTCCTTCATCTTTAGGATCTGAAGAGACATACGTGAGTGGGTGGCTGTTCACTGTATACTCTACTTCGACTAATAGGGTTTGCAGTACTTCTTCTTTGGGGCTCTGCTGGGTTAAAACTGTTCTCAAAGCATCCTTAACAGATCGTATTATCCGTTCCCACACTCCTCCCATGTGACTTGATGCAGGTGGTTTTCTGAACCATTGTATATGTCTTATGGAGCAGAATTGCTGAACTTGGTTTGAATCAATTTCTTGCAGGGTTGTTCGCATCTCTTTTTCGGCCCCACACAAGTTTGTTCCATTATCGGAATATATTTCTGTGGGACTACCTCTTCTGCAAATAAATCGACGAATTGACATAATCGCAGAGTCAGTTGTGAGGGAAGAAGCCAATTCAAGGTGAATCGCTCTAGTAGACATGCAGGTAAAAATAACCCCATATCTTTTCTCCCTTCTTCTACCGATGGTTACTGTTATTGGCAAGTACCATGTTCTATTAGTAATGGAGGCAGATTCTTCGCTTGATAAAACTCTAGGGTATCCTTTCTTACCAAAATTTTCTATTTGTTGACAGTACCTATCTGCGAACAGGCTGTCCCGATCCATTTTTCTTTTTATCGTTTGTAATCTGTTTAAGGCAGTAGTCCTACTTCCTGGTAACATTACATTTTCTGTCTTCCAAAGTAAACCAATTTCCCAATGGCGGTTCTCTAGTTGTCGGCATGTTTTTTCAATTATTTGTATGCCTTTCTTGTCCTCTTCAGATAACATTTTTTTGTTTTCGTTTTCAATACCCAAATTATCGATGAAAATGGCTTGTTGGATTAGTTTCTTCAATTCTTCATCTTCATCACTTTTAGTTTCGGAAAAACCATACATCGAAAATTCTTGGTCAACCCTGTATTTGAACTCGGAAACGTTACCATGCACTACCCATCCTAATTTTGACTTGGAGATTACAGGAGCATTAGATGGGCCTTGAATCACCTCTCTGGCTATTGTTAAATCGATATGATCTTGGCCAATAAGCAATAAGGGTTTGGGTTTCTCTGATATCTAACAATGGAACTTGTTCTAAATGTTTCCACTTATTCACAAATTTTTCAACGTCTACGGATTGGATAGAAAGATTCAGATTTGAAACTGTGCGAACATTATCTAGATCGTAAATTTGATCATCAAGGTTTCCTTGAATTTTCACATTGACTTTTCTGGAATGGTTGTCAATATATGACGAAGAATTTGTCCAGTACATTTTCAAAGGATAATTGTACCTTGAACTCCTATGTCTTCTGCGAGATTAGCATCAATAAGTGTCACTGTGCTACCCTCATCAAAAAGAGCGAACGTTTCAACAGATTTTTTTAAACCTATGATCTTGACAGGGATAATTCTAAGTAGGACAGTTTTTGTTACGGATCGGACTTGAAGGGAATGTTCATCTATAAAGCATGCAGAATTATCAGGTTCATTTTTCCTCTCATCGACCTTGGCATTTAATGGACCATTCTGGACTTGTAAGTTGTGGTGGGAATGGTTGTTTGGAGATGAATCAGAATGTAATAGTCGACTGTGGTATTTAGAACAGTTCTGTACTCCACAGCGTCTCTTATTTTTGCATTCAAACATACGATGAGAAGGAGACAAACATGAAAAACAGATTTTACGTTCCTTCACCCAATCCCATTTTTCATCCGTTTCCAATGATGAAAATGTTTCACAGCGATATAAATAGTGGCCAGATTCAGAATAAAATATGCAATTTCTTCTATCTGGAGTTTTTTCTGATCCAACTAGAACAGTATTCTTGGGCTTTCTTTCTGGATATCGATCTGACGAAGTAAAACTCGAACTTGAAGGTTGCACAATAAACTAGCTGCTGATGATTCTTTCTGTAACCACTCAGAAAACTCCTTCAATGTAGGCATTGATATGGTCTTTTCTTTATCAACAATGGTTCTAGCCCACTGAAATTGAGGATGTTCAGGCAGTTTTTGAACGAGTTGAGTAAGGAGTTGAGGGTTGTTGATGTAGGCTTCCATTTCCAAAGATTGAGCAGTAACTGTGAGGTTCAGGACAGAGTTTGCAAATTTGATGAGAGAAAGCGGGTAATGAGTGTAAAATGGTGGCATCAGTTTGACTTTATTAGTCATGGAATCGATTATGAACTCAGGGCGACCAAATCTAGTTTCTAATGTTCGAATAATATCTTCCAAATTTTCTGGGGAAACAAATAGTGACTTGACAGCTTCTAAAGCTTCATCTTCAGGGCTTTTTGGAGACGTAACATATTTTCTTCATTATTGAATTTACAGGTTTCAGTAGATCTTCTATAAAGCGAAATGAACATAGGCCAATCTTCGACATTTCCATAGAACAAAGGCAGTTCTTTACCAATAACTTTTCTAAAAGTCACTTTGGATGGATTGGTTAAGGATTCGAATGCTTTTGTCATGGCTTGAGTAGCTGTTGTGAATTCTTTTATTACTTCAGTTGTTGCATTGTTAGCTGATCGAGAATATTCTTCGGGCGGTATAAATACATCACTACCATGAGCTGACTGGATAAACTTTTCCTCTAACAACCAAGATTTCACTTTTTCGTGTGCACTTTGTGTTTTTTCAATCAAATTTACTCCTTTATTTCCATCACTTTCGTTATTTTTACCTTGCGTGCTTTTTGTTTCTTCATAAGAATTTTCGTCAGCTTCCAATTCTAATGATGCTTGTGCTTCAACTTCAGTTATTTGTCTTTGTAACTCTCTTTCTTCAAATTCTTTCTGTAGTTTATTGATAACCTCCAATTTCTTTAGTTCTATTTCTTTTATAATTTTTCTTGCTGAACTCTTGGAGCTCTTAGATCTGATGGATTTTTTGGAAGCAATGTTATTTTCTTCGTTTGGACTGTATCTTAGAGGCGGGATTCCGGCATTGAATCTGTTAGTTTTTCTCACAACGTCTTTTTCGCTTTTTGACATCTTGAATATAGTTTGGCGTCAATTATGGCTCAATTGAATATTCTTGAACTCAAAATGTTTCCACAAGGCTCGAAAGGACCAAATGTTTGGGCAAAACACTAATTTTAGGCAAAATTATATTATGCTATTTGACTTTTTTAGTTTTTATTAATCGTCAATATGACAATTCATGACCATCTCTGGTCAACATTTTCATAAACTATTTCAACTAGACTAAATGTAAATATAAGTCAATAACAACCAGTACATGATACTAGAATGACGTGGCAGGTAATGCAAGCCAATCAACTGGATTGTACGGAAGTGCTGGTGAGGCGTGGCAAGTGAAAAAGAATTATTGAGAATTTTTTTAAGCTTTGAAATGCTCACTCTAGTGGGATACTGAAGACTTCAGAAGCATCGTGAATAAATTCACCATATATTCAGAGATAGAGTTTGCTTGGTGAGTATGACTAATCTGGAGAAGCTTCCCCCACTTTGACTTCAACGCAACGTTGCCAGATTGTGAGAGACTGCTCAGGATTGATTAAAAATAGTTTCAAGCTGAGTTAATTCACTCGAACCTCACACCTACCTGTACAGTCTCCGTAACTTCATTGGGATGAATAGTAACCTTATTTTGAGCTGAAAATATTGGTTCGAAATATATCCGGACAGCATTCCCCTACTGTAACTCAAACACGATGTTGCCAGATTGTGAAAGACTGCTCAGGATTGATTGAAGTCAGTTTATTCACTCGGACCTAACACTCACCTTTACAGTCCCCGTAACCTTATTGGGATGGATAGTAACCTAATTTTGTGCGAAAAAAATCAGTTCGAAATATATCTGGAGATGCTATTCCCACTCTGACTACGACACACGATGTTGCCCGATTTTGAAAGACTGCTCAGGATTGGTTGGAAACAGTACAAGCTGAGTTAATCAACTCGGACCAAACACTTATCTGTACAGTTTTTGTAACCATATTGGGATTGAAAATACCCTTATTTTAAGCTAAAAATATCAGTTATGCCTAATCTCATGGTAACAATTCTTTCATTCGCCAGTTCCACTTCCACGACAACTAACCGTAGTTTGTCTAATATGTTAAGTCACAATTGTAGCTATATTTACCCTATATCTTGTGAATATAATAATTTGATTGAGGAAAGAGTGCAAAATATGTTTCTCATTGTGTTGCATCGAATTTCCTTCAGAATTGCATTATCCGGTAGATGGTAGTTTCTGAGCGCGAACTGTTGAAAACTGGAGATATTAAAAGTTATACCAAGTGGGTCGAAGAAAACTATATAGCTTGGTACAATCGACTAAACGAGTAATAGCTGTAATGAATATTGGAATCAGCTGACAAGGTTGGAGTATTTCGCTGGCGAGACGTAATTAATGACGTTATGCATCTCGTGTTCCCCCTAGTACAAAACATTCTTGATTTAGAGTGCTATTATGTCTGAGAATATTCCGGCAATATGATAGTGATTCATAGGGTAACATAAAACTGAAAGCTTACCCTCTTTCTAGGTTGATCCACTTTCAGATGAATTAAGCTCATATCCAACAGATTCAATAACGAATTAACGTCGTCATTTCATTTTGCTTTGACAATTCATCCGCCTATTATAATAAACGACGCTCTTTTATCTAGTTTTGTATTCACGATATTCGCCAAAAGTGTAATTGAATAACATGAACAACGATTCTTAGAAACACTGAATGCCTTATCTGCGAATATCCAGAGATTTTCACAACATTGCCAAAGATAGGAGAATCTTCAATGGTAGCTGACTTCGCCATAGAATAGCAGAAACTCGGAAGTAAATTCGATCCTTTTTGAAGGTGATGACTCGAGTAATATTCGAAGTGATCCGTTTCTTTTGGAGCAAGTTAATTGGAAGAAATTCCGCTCCTACCTCATTCAACAAAAACATAGGTACATTCTGCTTGATTTCAATTATTCCCCAGAATTAACGCTAGTTCTTTGCAGGATGTTTACCCTTTCATACAGATTCGATGTTTCTTCTTCCCCTCTGGGATCTGGAATTCAATCAATTCCAAGCAAAACGAAGGAAACCCTCCAACAATCTTTAAAAAATTAGGTAATCGTTGAATTTTGATCTGTAAGATATTATAAGGTTATTGTTATATTCTTTTCAATAAACCCTTCGTGACATGATTTCATTATGTCTAGTGTGTAGCTCATGACCCAAATACGGGGACTCTAGACACTGTAACGTCTGATGTCAAAACTATTATTAGAATCAAAAACGTGTTATATTCATGTTTCATTAGAATCGATGAAGGCGACCAAAATCGAGATTTTTCAATACCTTACACCCTTATAAAATTTTGAAAAATCCAACAATCCTCAAAAATTAGGTAATTGTTGAATTTTGATCTGTAAGATCAAGATTCACCTTCCTGGAGGA
Organism: Endomychus coccineus; assembly: GCA_958510875.1. Taxonomy (NCBI): domain Eukaryota; kingdom Metazoa; phylum Arthropoda; class Insecta; order Coleoptera; family Endomychidae; genus Endomychus; species Endomychus coccineus. Next base: position 3,498,564 of record OY294069.1, on the reverse strand, counting down.
GATGTAAGCTTGAGTTTTGGTTGCATTCAACTCTACTAAATTATCAGATCCCAATTCCAAAATCTTTGCCAGATCTTCATTAATTGCGTCAACCTGTACCTGTCTTGATTCTCTGGCTCCATTGAATGGTACAGGGAATCTAGATGAGAAAGCTGCACAGGTGATCGCTTGCAGCAGATCGCTTATATGGAGCAGAAACAAAGTTGGTTCCACGACAGATCCCTCTGAAACACCAGTAGTATTTATTCCAGAAGTCATGTACATTTCACACATACTCGGAACAGCAACAACATGGTGAGGAAAGGGAACCTTTCATCGAAATTTGCACTGTTTTGATCAGTAAACTTTTATTTTCTATCGTAGTGCATAGCATTTCTCCCAGAATATCAGGAAGGAAGTACAATGGGAACATTTCGACAACACGATTGAAAGTTGATAAAGAACTGAGGAAATGTGTATATTACAATATTTCAATGAAGAATGGTTACACTTATTAAGCTATTGCATATAGCTTTTATCGCGGGCTTTGAGCGCGGCGACCGAATCAAGAAATTCCGTAACGAAAAATAATGTAAGACCTAAACACCTAACATGTGTCAAATTAATTAATTAATTTGAAGTTTCTAAAAGTGAGAAATTTCGCTATTTTATACGAATGTTATAACACTCTAGCGCTTTAGACTCCGGGATTTTCACCTGGCCTATCGAAATTAGAAGGTTCGAATTATCTAAAAACATAATTGCATGAGCTCCAGACGTCCTATGTAATTAGCTACGGACGAAATCATTTTGACATATGCCTCTAGGAGCTCGCTACGCGTCAGTTAGAGTTTATACGTTAGACGCGCGTAGCAGAGACCTGAGAGTACCTGTTTCTATTAAGCTATTGCATATATTGCATATAGCTTTTATCGCGGGCTTTGAGCGCGACGACCGAATCAAGAAATTCCGTAACGAAAAATAACAGGAACTCGTTTATGTTGCGCTCTCCCGGGTGACTAATATTGAAAAATTGTATATCACGACAAAAAACGATAATTCTACATTCAAGTTCTATAATAATCGAAGGCAAGCTGCATCGGCTGCATCTTTGTTGCAAGAATTCAAAAGACTGCCTTCAAATAGTGTTCAGACGACAGCTCAAAGTGTCTTAGATTTCATTAGTAATAGAAATGGCATTTCAATAATGACTTTCAATTGCCAAAGTCTAAATAGTCACAAATACGATTTACAAGATTTAGTTACGAGACAAACAAATGTGTTACTTCTTACCGAAACTTGCATGGCGCATGATAATCCGATCGAAATACCTAATTGCAATTGTATTGTTCAATTCAAACGAGACAATGTTCCAGAAGGTGGATTAGGTATCTACCAAAATAATAATAATGTAACTAATATTATGACTCCGAATATTGAAATAAATATTGCACACGATGTTAATGTTAGGTGCTCATTCGTTGGAGATATTTGTGCGTGCTCATGCAAACTTAGAAATGGCCTACACATAGTCATGGTAGCAATTTACATTTCTCCGAATCCAAAATTGGACGAGGTAGAGCATTTTATTCATCGCACTTTACTGGAGTACACTGAAGAAGGGTCGAAAATACTTGGCTGGCGATTTCAACATCAACTTCGCTGATGAAAAAGTAGAGCGGTTGACAACTTTTCTTCCGGAAAAATTGAATTTGAAAATGAATAATGATCCACAAGAATCCACAACAAAATATGGGACCACCATTGACGCGGTATTTTCCAGATATTTAGAGGATATCAAGTCTCAAACGTATGTCTCTTATTTCAGTTATTCAGTTACCATAAACCTATAGTTTCAATGATAACAAATTCCTGAATAACCTACATGTATTGTAAGATAATAAAAATATTTTAAACGATATTAACTTCTCATTTATTCAATAAAAAAATTGTTTTCTTATCGGTCACCACGCTCAAAAAGTGTAACTTGAGTTATTTTCAAAGAAAAAACTTGAATTAAATATCAAAGAAAAAAAAAATACTGCATAAATTTAAATAAATAAATAATTATAATTGCATAAGTTGAGAAAAAATGCTATGCAATAGCTTTACCGCGGCATTCCCCGAGTGCCACACGTATCCTTTTTTTTATTTTAAACACAAATTCGTTTGCGGGTTGTTTACCCCTTCATACAAATTTGGTGTGTCTCATTCTAGCTGGGAGACGGCTAGAGTCCAACCAATTCCAACAAAAGGAAAGAGAACCCTTCCTGATAATTATACGCTAATTGCACTATCATCTATCGTCTCTGAAGTGATGGAGAGAGCAATCAACATCGAACAATATGACTTTCATCAGCATAGATCAACAGTAGGCCTGCTTGCCTACGTAACACATGTATGGCAGACATCTATTTTAAGACATGGGGAATCTCCAGCTGGATTGGATATTTCTAAAGCATTTGACCGAGTCTGGCACCAAAGACTTCTTGGAAAGCTCTCTTCTGGAAAGAATTCAAGAACGTTAGCATATGTTGTAGACCCGAGCTCCAAACATGTGAACAGTACTTCAGAACAGGTCGAATTTGTTCTTTGTAGATTATTAGGAGCTGCTGGGAAGTAAAGTAGTTTTTGGCACGGAATAGGTGAACGGTTTTCGAATGGAACTCACTCTGTCTAATGCTTTGAAGATACTCAATGCTACAGCTAGAGATTCCTCATGTTTTACAATAGATTTCTGCTATAAATGTGTTACAAAGGCAAGCAGGTATACTGTTGATTTGTGCAGACGAAAGCCATATTACCGTTGTAAAGGTAAAAAATTACTCTTACTTGTGGATGAGCTATAATGTCTATTTTATCGCTTGGTTGCCGACAGCTACAGTGAAGACGGTCGTGAGTTATATTTTAGATGTTAACATTTGGGCACCAGAGTATTTTTAACCAACCAATAAAGTATGTTTCTGAACTAGGGGATTCAAACACTCAAAGTCCCCAGGTTAAATTACCCTGAAAGTATACAAATAAATAAAAGACCTGTACCCAGAATGATCGAAATTTACTGGTAATTGAAATACTATTGTTGATACAATTTATAACAGAACTTAATAATAATGAGTTATGAAGTGCATGAATTGAAGTATGAATGAAGTTGAATTTCTTGAATCACAGTGAACAACAGTTAAATTTACATATTTATAAATACTCAAATGATTACTTCAACGTTACATAAAAGTTAAATTTCTTAAATCACAGTGAACAACAGTTAAATTTACATGTCTATAAATACTCAAATGATTGTTTCGAACGTTACATAACCAAAAGATGGGTTGCCTGACCTTGTAACTGCTGGGTAAGATGTTATACCTGCTCGATTATGGATTGGTACTTCCTACTTGATGTATGGATTCCTGCCACAATTCTAATACAGTTTCCACGATTTTACATCACAAGTCAATTAACAATCTCTAAATCAGATTTTCCACAGCAGATTCAAGCCAACCTCAGAACTTCGTACAGTTGTTGAATTTTTCACAACATAAAAAAAAACCTGAAATCACGAAATGTTCAAACCGCTATTGCTCTATTGTCCTCGGGAGACAGACATAAACAGAATACATAACGATTGTTGAACAAAATTAGGACTAACCTATGTCCTGTCAGATATCACCTGGGAAGGCAAATTAATTCTCGAAGTTAGTGAATAAATCAAATGGAATTACAAAGATATCTACTTATATCACGATAGGGTTTTTTTATCCTTTTAATGAAACAACTTTACTTCTGTCCAAAACCAGTCACGTTGAAACTAAGTTTTAATCCCCTAAGGTGCATCTATTACACAAATCTTTCTAATTATTCCACTCCAAATTGGTAATTGATGCCTTTGCTTCCAACGGAAGAATATTCCCATAATTTGGTTCCAAACATGAGTTTGGTATCACCTCCCTGTTGAGATAACTTAGAAACACGACCTTCCACTTGGACGATTTGACAAAAAGTACGCCATTTTCTCGGCCTTTACCGGTGCTTCGATGTCTCACAGAAAGACCTCGAAATATAAGAATTCGTCACTGAATAACCATGACTCGGAGAATATACGGTCTAGCATAGCTGACGTCACGGAAGTTAACCGATTGTAGTACTGCGGCCCTTTCTATGCCGTTAAGTTACACCGGTCATTCACGATTCTGGATCTCTCTAGGTATTGGATGAGCTTTCTTCATCACTATAGAGATCGCAGATAATAGTCCAAAGGGTCTATAATTATTACGAAGGGTCTTCTTTTCTTTTTTATGGAATTGGTTGAACTTCCAGCTAGAAGGAAACACACAAAGCTGGTATGAAAGGGTGAACAACTTGCCGAAGCCGGTGTTGATTTGGCCGCACATCCCTTGAGAACGACAGATGGAGTACCATCTAACTGTTTCGATCTGCATATAGATCTCATCTGTTGAACAGAGATCTTCAACAAATATCCTTCAGTAACAACGTAACAGATCGATCTGGACTAGAAAGACCTTATAACAATTTGGTTGCTCTATCAAGAGAAGGGAGAACCTTGGATCAAGTCGACGGGTATTTAAGCATCATATTGTTAGTCGATGGCATATTTTCAGTTAATCGTTGATATTGTTCATGTTTGAAAGCTATTCAAATTAGTTAATCTCATGTTAATTTCGCGCAAACGACACAACTCCAGAATTATTGTATAATTCAGAGTTTCAAACTATGATGAGATGAACTCATTTCAAATAAAACAATTCTATACAGTTAATGGTTTTCATCGCCTCCCAACTGACATTGCTTACTCGAATTATGTCGATATTAGCGCACGTTCAACAAAGAAAGAATTACGATCTTGTTGAATGCAGAACGCTCCGGATCGAGCTCAAATCAATCCAGGCTATTTGAGCGAGTACAAATAGGATTTTGAGAGTTTGAATTCAGCAGACAGCCGTAAGCTTTGAGCAAGCAACTTATGATAATTAGTTTTTATTTGAGTTAACATGAGATGCGCTCAACGTTGCATCCAAATAACGAAACGCTAATTATTCTGCTTTTTCTGTTCGTAGTCGATGAATAATTCGCTCAATGCCTGGCAGATAGTCCGGATTAACCTTTGTCCGTCAATAAAATGAAATGTGAGACTTAAGAGCGGAAAAGCTGGAGTTCATTATCAATTCTCTGTTTTGAAGAGAACTGTAAGTAACTATTTTGTCTTGAGGCACTTTGCAGTCAAGCTGCATTACCAATATCAATGATGTTAGAAAAATATGAAGAGAGAGATGACGCTCGATTATATTCCAATCTAGCTAATAATCAATATTCAATAACGTGCTACTAGTCCAGTCTGTAAGCTAGGGGAATATATAAATTTCTGCAGTAAGTCGAATCGGAGAAAAATCATTTTGCATGATGCTCTATGAACATCATTCGTGACTACTGAGCGACTCTTCAATCTTCGTCAATTCACCCTCATACGCTAAATTAACAACATCATCTACCCCATCATTAAGACAATTTTCAATTCATCACAAAATTGAAATTGAGTTTCCAAAATGGGTTCTAGGACGATTTTTGGATTTCTGATCAGGTCTTAAAAACTAGTAACGGTTTGCCACAAGCTGATCGTGGTCCTTCGTGGCACAGGAATTGAAACACTCACGTCATAAGAGGGGGTTGCCTTTTACTAAACTTAGAGCTGCAAATTCTTGTCTTGTTCCTAGATTTTTTCCTTGTTGCTGTTGACCATGCATTTGTAGATATACCCTGTATGTTTGCATTGTTCCATCTGAAGTTATCACAGAATTGACTGTGTTACTAGGTACAGTCAACACTTCTGCCTTTTCAATATTTATGATGTTATCCATTATATGCGCATATTGTGCATGCAAGTCGTTAGATGTTTTGTTAGTTCTATTTATGTTGTTATCGGCTGGCCATTTCTTATTTGAATTTATTTATCTTCACTTTCCATGGCATGTATTTCCTTCGCTAGTTGTTTTATCTGATCTCCCTGCTCGGTAATGATTAATTTCAATTCATCAAAATAGTTATTAGTTTTGTTACGGAAATCAAGAATAAATTCTACCATATTGCAAATTAGATTGTACGAAAGCATGGTATGCAATCAAAGATGCTTTACTGTCAGTTAAGTTGGCAAAACTATACCTAGAGATCATAATTTAACATATTTCATTAGCGTTTTCTAACTGATTCCCAATATTTTCTACATTTGACACGCGGGAATGTCCAAAATCTATGTTGATAACTGAATTGAGAGAAGTATCGTAATCAGTAGATCACAGCCCTTTTTTTATTGCGCAGCCACCACTACAAAACAAAGACTAGTTTCATGAAACTCATTTCACGAAGCTGGTTTTTACAGTGTTTTAGCAAGGCTGCCTTATTAATTATCAATTAGAATTCATTCAGATATCAAACATGATGCTAAAATTCAAGCTGGTTCTAAGAACATCCATGAGCGTGAATAGAAATAGGATATCTTTGTTGCCTTTTATTAGAAACAAGTCAAGTATATTAGTTCATTTCTTAGTACGACTGTCCCACCATAAATTAATACAATTTGTTACTTAAATATGTTGGAACGGAAAAAAGATATGTACTTTCTGAACCCTTGGCAAGGAAGGGTTATTATAATTTGTCAAATATCGACAAAGTCGAAGAGGTTTCCACACAGTTACAATAGGGAATCAGAAATTAAGAAGTTACCAGAAATCGGTCTGAAGAAAACAAGTGCTTCACAGTATATTGATAACTAGGACATATTTATATGATCTAATTCGAAACGACGAGTGGATCACTTGCTATGGTTCAAACAAGGGTCTTTACCCTGTCTTTTCCTTTGAAGCTATAATTTATTCACGTAACCATAACATACAACGTGCAGAACGCAGTCTTTTTTTATTAAACATGTAATTATAATATTAAGTTGATATAATTTTCATTCATACCTAAATTGAAGGAAGTCTAGCTAAGGTCATGAAATTAAGGTCCCTGTCAACAAAAATTGAATAGTTCTTTTGTATCCAGTTCAGTTATAGAGTAAAAGTTCCTACCTCTAAAGATATCACTCAAATAGAAGATGTTATCTGAAATTATACAACACCGAACTCAGCACGCTTAAGTCAGCTATATTCTAATTTCTTGAGCTGAATCTTGCTTTGACTATTTCACTAATCACTTAAATCATATTTTAGAAAACTTTCAAAGTTTTCTAGTTAAGCTTGCGTTGTGGTGTTTATCGTAGAATTTTCATTAAAAATCAATTCATATTGCTGAATACATAAAATTTAGACTTCCTTGAATAATTAAATTATAATAGTTTTGTTCAAATCGTTACCCGAGTACATCCGGGCTGAGTTAAATTACTTCCACTTCGTATCTACATTCTATTAAGGTTAATTTAAAATGAAGGATTAGTTGATTGTTTTCCAAATTTAACATAATTTCTCAATTAATACTCAATCTTTCACCTTCACATTCATTTTATAATTGTTTTATTGGTTTATTATTATTAAATATTTTATATCTGTTTTGATTGAGAATTTTTCTACTCAGCGTAATTTATCAACTACTTCTGATCACACTGTGCTTAATTGATAGGTTAGTGTCTCAACCAAAGAAAAGTGAGTATTACATATATCTATCAGCCGCATTAATGCCTGATTTACCTAGCTAATGAGAAACCCGTGATATCGGGTCACTTCCTGGTTATCGGTACACGTATTGCAAGTTATACTGATATTAATTATTCAAGACAAATGATATATATGAATGAATTTGATAAAATAAGTACATTGATAACCTTTAGGAAACGAAATAAACCAGGGAAGGGCTCGTTGTTACAGTGTACATCGTGCCTTAGATGCAATGCAGCATGAGCATTCTTCATAAACTCATTAGTCTGTAAAATTGTCAGAAAACCTACAAAGTCCCGACCGAACTGCTGCATCGGAATTTATAGGAAACGACTGCTAGTGCAATGAAAACAGGCTATTATAGTTACTAATAGAATTTCAGCTGACTATTATGATATCAAAAATTTTCGAATAATTCACGAAACTTATATAATTGAAACGGTTAAAATGTCAGAGGCAGCGCAATTAGTGGCTGAATTAACGCTTGTAAACCTGACTGGGGAGCGTTTTTCATGCCCCAAGTTTCCCTTCCGACACGCTTTTGATCAACTGTATTAACGTCAGTGTGCTCCAGGAAATTGTATAAAATAATCGTTGCTCACCCTAGAAGAATACATGAAAGGGTTGAATGCGTAGTCATTAAAATAGATACAATTCCACCTTTCGCTAATTGAAAATACTTGTTTAGAAGTCAACAGCATTTTTCATAAGCAAACAAATTAGAATATGATCAAATGATTCATTAAAAATTGAATAACACGCTTTTAATGAATGAGCAATCTTCCGAACAATATGAAATTAATATGGAATCAAATATAGTCTAAGACGATAACTATGTTTAGGAATCCAGCTACGTAATTCGGAAATGAAGATAATAGAAGGATAACAAGAAGTATTTTCGAAACAAGAACAACAACGAAGAATAATAGAGATGGACCAAGGTGAACATGGCTGAGAGAAATCAACAAAGCAGGATAAAAGAGAGAATTACAAAATATTCCAGTCGATATAAGTTCAAAAACGGATAATGTTGAAGAAATTATATGCAATTTTTGTCAGGAGTGGTTATTTTGGCTGAACTTCACTTTTGTGGAGGGGTATGAACTCTAAATTCTATTGTATCTTCTTTATACTTTGACTTCACAAGAAGGAAACCTATAATGTTCGAAGAACATCACTTAAGCCAGCGATGTGATGTTGGGAGAGGTGTTCAAACTTTTCTTGAAGGTTTGGAGATTATAGGTATAAGGAAAGACCTCACTAAGTAAAGTGTTCCACAATTTCGCTGTTCGATAGGTCTCAAGCTTGACAATGAAGATGTGAATAATTTGAGCTCATCTAGTCCGCCTATCTGAAATATCTCAATCCCATGAGTAAAACCGGGATACAGCTTTTTGCTTCGAATCTCAAAATGCCCTTCTTCAATCATTTAATCCAAAACTCGATTCAAATGAAAAAAAAAACTTACGAAAGAAATAATTCAAAGAACTTTCACCTACATGAATTCATACTGGGTGTTTTACGATTCGGTGACACGTTTTCAAAATAGCTACAGAGTGTTAGTTTATTAAGGTGCTAAGTTATCTTTCTCAACATTTTTCAAAAGACATCAAGTCATTCTGGTGGTGTGCATCTAAAATCTGCAGAGCTAAAGTATGGACATTGGGATCAGGAAACGTTATATCTAGGAGTGTTCTATAAGACAATAACAGGAAAAATGCAAAGCTGTTGAACAAATTATCAGTGCTAGTGCTAAACAGAAAGCAACAGATAATCGTCAAAAATCCTCCACACCGTCTTAAAGGAACTAGTTGAAAACATGGGCACGTTGTTGACTGTGAGAGACATCAATTATATTTATAATAATATATATCATGAAAGAAAAAAAACGCCGCCAACATTACCCAAAAATACTGAAAAAACCATGAAGATTTTGAAAAGGTCAACTTACAAAACTATCAAAAATTAAGATTTTATTGCTGTTTGCAGCCAAGTAAAGAACGTTATCATTTTTAGATGTGAAACAATTCTGAAGTTTCTCTGCAGTGCTGATAAAGGGTACTCCGACGGAACTATTGTTTAAATTATCCTACACAGTTATTTTCTCTCCACGTACCGATTAACGGACATTTCGTGCTATTAGTATTTTGTATTTTAACCAGTGGAAGATCTGAAACTTATCTAGAAGCTCTGCAAACCATAAGAACAAAGTGTCACAAATTAGGTTCTAATTTTTCCCCACAGTCAATAGTAGTAGATTTTGAACAACGTATACATTAAGCTTCAAGATTTATCCGGTCACAAATTGATTTAATACTTTGTTTACTCATTTCGCTCGAAGTTGTTTCAGAAGTAATCAGGAATCAGGTTTAATAACAGGATACAGAAATACTGAGAGCAACATTGAAAATGGTTGAACTATTCATTTTGGTCTACCCCTTTCAAATCCTGAAGAGGTTTCGGGCTGTATTGTTATGGACCTATTTAGTATATAACTCAATGATTCTAGAATAACCAAGTACTTTTTTTGGCACGTGCATTTGACAGAGAGTCCCATATTTTGAAACTGAGTCACTTGTTTCAACATTCAAACTCGTGTCTGAATGTTGGAACACGTATGTCACGGCCAATAATACAGTGACTTCTCAGTCTATAAGCGACCTCTCGACCGATAATACAGTGACAATGCTTACCAACATCAGGCAAGACTGTCTGGTCAAAGTGCCGCCATACCTACAGGCAAGAATGTCTGGTCAAAGTGCCGCCATACCTACTCGTCTCAGGCGCCTTTCGACAGGCCCTGCAGCTGACATCAGCTACCTGTACACCAATCAAGATGCTGCGATAAACGATGATTTTGATTACGTCATCTTGCGCGGCTGCGGTAGCAGTAGCTTATAGTTATTTTTAGTGGATAAGAGTGATTATTTTTTATTTATAGTGTTATAGTATTTCTACAGTTTGAACTATTTTATAGTTTATCACATTACAAGTGGTTAATGAATAATACACTAGTATAATAATATCATGTTGTTTTCCAAACGCGCCTAGAGACTTATCATCTATGTCGTGATGCGGGATTGAATATTCGCGCGATATATTTGTATTCCGGTTCAATTTTTAAAACCCGATTATCGTCCGCTCAGATACAAATTCTGACGATCCGATTACGTTAATTTACACTGTCGTTTCCATGCCGCATAGATTAGTAACGTGATCCCTGTATGGATTTTCGGTTATGCGGCGATATTTTCAGTCGTGCATATTTATTATAACGTCACTATGGATATCAGAATGGCAAGCTGCTCTCTCTCGTCCGTCCGGAATTTAATTCGCCGAAATGAAGGTTGTTTCCGTTCAGTTCCGTTATTCTAATCTGTTTATCTAGCAACCCATCGGTTCAGCTGACATTATTACGCGGCCTCCGGGGTGAATATTTGAAAGCGTCGAATTAATCTCTAATATGTAGTCTATTATGAAACAAACGTTAAATACGTTCTGCAAGTCATATTATCTGCGAGTAAATTAACACAACCGAATTATGTCAATAAATTTCTCGTCCAATGTAGCGGGATAAAGTGGTGCAGGCAACTATATGCTTCTAATGGTAATTACGAGATGTTTGAACAAGATGAGGCTTCATACAATATTGATATACACTCATTATGAACTTTCAAATTATTGAACTTTAAATAACATTCCTCTTACTCAATCAAACTTATTAATTCATTCATTATTCATTAGTATTTGAATTACCGGTGATCACGTTTGTGCATTTTTTTCAAGCTACAAGTTGATAATAAATGGTTGATTTGAATGTACCACAGTGATGAATGTATTTTCAAAAATCATCAGTGGAAATTCCACATACAAGAATGTGTAGTTGCTGTGTTAGGTAAAAATTAATAAACCACAACCAGTATACATAGCTTTCCTTCTCCATGTAGTAGCTGACGGAGTATTCTCCCTGTTCCAGAGGCATCTGTTTTGGCACCAACTTTGCTTATGCACCATATCATTTGGAAGTGATCACCTGTCCAGTCCAAAGCAGATAATGGTACACTTCATATCGCTTTCTCATCTAGACTCTTAGTACCATCCAATGAAGCCAGAGGAACGAGACAGAGATAGGTTTATCCAATTAATGGAGATCTGCAAACGATTTTGAAATGTGGATCTGATAATCAAGTGGAGTTTGATGCAACAAAAACTCAACCTTGCGTATTCTTAAAGAAGGCAGATCACACAATCCCTAATTTAATGATACAAGTATTTCTATGAATTCTTCCATATTCATGCTCGGAATCACCACCAACAGCCCGGAATGATCATGTGAGGTCCATTGCGAAAACCGCTTCAAAAATTTTGAGTTCGGCTCCAAAACATACGTTGAAGCATTTCCATCCTATCCAGAAGCTATTCGATTGATGATGTCACAGTCATGAATTAGTTGACCTTTCTAGAGCATTGTAGAAAGATGGGCGACATCTTCCTTCCCTAAAGATATTTCCATGGTCGCTGTTCATCAAAAATTTTGTCTGTTGTTCCACCGCGACAGATTCCAGATAGGTGAACTAAACGAGCTCAAACTAGTTCCTACATTGTCCACCTCGAGACCTGACGAACTTCTTCCTACAGTCTCCATTTTTGTATCGAACGGTGCAGTTGAAGAAGTTATTGCCTAGTGAGGTCTTTCCCCTTGCCTATAACCTCCAAGCAAATGCCTAATTCCTCTCTCAATATTCTACCGTTGGCTCACGTGAAGTTTTTCGAACACAATAAGTTTTCCTCTCGTGTAGTCAAAGGATAGAAGGAAACAAACTGTCTTCTGTGGTGAATATTGATAGTTCATGTGATAGCAAGTATCGTATCAGTATAAAAAAATGTTATATCATAAAAGTCAACTGCAGGTGTCAGTATGAAACCTAGAGTTGGAAAATACATTATGTAGACCATTCGGATAAAATGCCAATGTAACATAGAGTATAAGCTAATGTTTTTCATCAGCAGCTTATGAATCATTTCCAATGACTTTCTGTTTCTACAATCATTTACATTCGACCCGGAGGAATGTCCGAAAGCTATTTTACTAACAAAAACGAGGGAACTCACGTAATCGATTGATCACCGTGTTTTTCAATGGGTGTTGTGATGTGAAATAATGTATGATAATGAAAATAGTATCAATTTGTTTAATTAATTGGAATTAATTGGAAAGTAATGAAATTTTGTTCAGAAAAAAAATTCTTAAGGCTTAATGTTAATTATTAAGTATTGAACGTAATTAATACATCTTTAAGTATATAGTATTGAAATATCACTTCGAGAATATTATTAAGAATAGCCTTAATTAATTATCGAATAATTTAGAAATTCAGTTGTGGAAGCCGTTACTTTGTGATAGTTTATCATTTTAACGAAATAATAAATAAAACTACTTTGTTTTACTATCACTGATATTTAATATAGTCGTTACTATAGTTTCAATACTGAACGTGTCATATTCAGACGAAAAATGAATTTAACAAATATTAAAAAAAGTGTGATAGTTTTTACATAGGTAGATCTTGTCGTAACATAGCAGTTAGATATGAAGAACATTTTCGTTCCTTTAAAAATAATAAAACCGATTCTCCATTTGCAAATCATATTTTAGAAACAGGCCATACCTTTCCTAATTTGAATAATGTCCAAATTTTACATAGTCAAGATAAAACTTCGAAACTAAATATATTAGAGTGAATGGAAATTTTCAAAGGAATGAAGATGTATGATAATAAGATCCTAAACGATCAACTGGATTTATATTACAATAATCTCTTCAATGTATTAATAACCTGATTTTAGTATTTGAAGTCTGTTAGTAAATATACCCGCACCACTAATGTCCTCACGGAATTACCTAATCACCTTACCCCTCTCTGGTTTTTCCTAGAACTATTTCCTATAGCCATAAAATTTGTTTGAAATCCTTCTTTAACCTATATGTAGTAGATTTAATTTGTTGAATTCATTTTTCGTCTGAAGATGACACGTTTAGTGTTGAAACTATAGTAACGACTATATTAAATATCAGTGATACTAAAACAAAGTAGTTTTATTTATTATTTCTTCAAAATAATTTAGAACCAAAGACAGTATAATCAGATATATTGATTAGAATTAGTTTGGAGAAGTGTATTTATTGCCAGGGAAAATTATCCCAGAAAACCATTAAGGTGTGATAAATGTTAGACCAATAATAATGTGGTTAACATATGGTTATTCCAGGATGGAAACCAGCTATCATTATGAAAAGTATGACGCATTGAATATGCAGGACTATTTCATCAAAGGTAGTATAGCTAGAAAGTTAAAAGATTGATCATATATTATTATTAACAGTTAGACAAATTTTACTGATTATAATTATTACAATATTATCAATATGATGATGGGATACAATTTTAAATCGAATTGATATAGTATTAGCTTAATGGTTACCTAATATTTGGGATGCCTTCAGTCAATCATAACAATAATTAATATCTGATTGCAACAAATTCTTACAATATTTTGCTATATTGTAATTATAGTATTGACATGTTCTACACCAATATATATAATACATAGTAGGTACATGGGTGTACCTTACCTATGGAACAAATAAATCATATTTTCATTATTATTATTATTATTACGAATTTCCTGGAACTTCTCTAGTGCGATGTTGAATAAGAGCGTCTCACAACCTGAGCTTTTCCTATTCTAGTAATCTACAGCTTGGCCCAAAATTTTTCCAAGAGCATCGCAATTCCACAATAAATTAGATTCAAATGTGGAAAATCAAATAATTTAGAGTATTTGATGATGAAACAAGCGTCGAATGAGCGAAAAGTTCGAATGCGATATCGATCAATTGGTCATGTTAGTCATAAGTTAATTACGAAACTTAATCAGCTACATGCTCTGCTAATCTGTCAGCGTTGAGGATGAGAAAAGCTAAAAGGATCGTGGAAATGGGTTATCGATCAGATATCATTTGAAAGAGTCAACTGTAAACCGTCGAACACTGCCTGTTAAGTGACCGTGAATGTACCGCCTCTGAAGTGATATTTAATTATCAACATTCATTTACAGCTGTATAACGATACGAATTCGGATTGGAAATAGATACATGAATTGAGAATGAAACAACGTATTGAGAAAGGATAAATTCGCTATTGGATTCCGAATCAACTCCTTGGGCAAATCCACTTCGATTGGTCTGGTATGATGGTAGAGATCCTCGATGATACAATGCCATCTAAATTTCTTTTCACAATTGAATGGCGAACAAAACCGAACAAGCTTATTCTGAAGTATTTAGATATTATGTTCCTTTACTATTATGATATTAGAATATGTTCCGTGTAGTTGAAATAAAACATCGACTTAAATGATAAACATTCCTCCTATTTCAAGCAAGAAACGACAAATACAAACAATCTATAACATACAGTGAGAATCCAGCTCCAGATGATATCTTGCGGTTGAAAAAGCTGCTTTTATGAAGTGACAAGCCTTTTCAATTTAGTCGCAAGAATATCCTCCGGTGTGTTAATTAAACCTGAACAAGTTGCGATATTTGAAATTTATTATTATATTCACTGACATGTTAGTAACACGAAGGTTACGTTTGAAAATAACCGAAACCTACGGTTTTCTAACAGCTTGGTGTTGAATAATAATTATTGAGAAATAAAAGGATATTCATTTATTTCTTGTTGGCTTTTGTCAGATAATAATGACAAAATCTTTCTAGCCTGGTACGATCAGTAACATTACAAACTAATAGTTATAATACAGTCATTTTAAACGAGAAAACGGCAACTATTGGAAAATCTTTGTACAGTTGATCTTTGTCTGAAACTTGTTACCAAATGTTTTTGATGTCCTAAGAATAATTGGTCACAACGATTGTTGTTTTATTAACAAATTTACCGCTTCTGAACAATCTAAATTATTAAATTTTCCAGATTCCAGAACAATTGTTTTTTTGAGACTGATATACCCTCTCGGGGGTTTTTGGGGTCTATTATTACAATTCCGAAGTCAAAAATAACAGGATTATTCATCATCGCCTAGAAATTGGCCAATTGGCACCGGGAGTTGATGATATTTAACATAATTTATACCTTTTTCTTGCAAAAAATGAACTCAATTGGTTTTATTTGAGCAATCACTATACCGAATGAATGTAACGACGAACAGTAAATGTAAATATAATAATGATAATAAGTAACTTAGACTTTTTATTCATTTATTGCCCTCAAATTGTGTATTTTATCATTAAAATATGATTATTACTGATTTTTTTAATGTCATAGGAATAGGAAACAGCATCAAACCTAATGCACTTCATCAACTTCCGATTCCAATTGCTCAATTTTCGGACTGTTATAGATTGATGTTTTATCTTTGAATTTGGTATACTGATTGTTAGCCCAAGAAAACCAATTGAGTTTATTTTTTGCAGGAAAATGGTTCCAAATTATGGTGAATTCCACCAACTCCCGGTTCTAGTTGGGCAACTTCCGGACGATTATGAATTATCTTGTCATCTTCTCATTCGGTATAGTGATTGCTATTTCAAAAAAACCAATTGATTTAATTTTTTGCAAGAAAAAGGTATGAATTATGTCAAATATCATCAACTTCCGCTGCCAATTGGCCAATTTCCAGATGATGGTAGATATTTCTGTTATTTTTGACTTCGGTATCGTAATTAGAGTCCCCAAAAACTCGCGAGTGGGTATTTCTGTCTCAAAATAACAGTTTTTTTGGGATCCGGAAAATTTGTGAATTTAAATTGCTTATAAACGGTCAATTTGTTAATATAATAATTGTAGTGCCAATTTCCCATGTTGAGACTGGGTGACCAATGATTCTTATGACATCAAAAACATTCCACATCAAGTTTCAGACGGAGATCAACTGTACAAAGATATTCCGAAATAAAATCTTTAGATGACGGTCCTATTATGTATTGCTATCCTAATAGATTACAAGTGCCTTTAGTTACTGTAAGATTGTTTTGGAGTACTTGCCATCGTTGTCATCAGCTCACATATAATGAACTTTCCACAACGGCATTTTGACAGAGGAGAACTCCGATGTGAGTTTATTTACAGTGAAATCTACCATGTAACATGGAGAATCCTAGCATGTTAAATTATGATCAGAATTATGGACTCGAAAGTTGAGTAATTTGTAAAAACATCAGCACCGAAACAATGCTCTTTGTTATGTAATGAATTACACCTATAATATCCATAATATAGGACCCTCTTGCCGTCGTCATGAATACACCAGATTTGGAAGTGCCATGTTGCAATTGAATCAGCAATTACGTGTTGAAAATCCATTCTAAACTGAAATAATAATACCGTAGCTTCTTCCAACAATTGTCCCGATTCATTCACAGGTCGACAAGAATTTTGACTATGATAAGAGGGTATGAAAATTTCATGGATTTATCGATAGTTGGACGAAAAAAATACATATGGGCTGTAAAAATTTTGCTTTTGTATTCAGGACAATGGTTGATCAATCAATATTTTAGAAAATCCATAGCTTAAATTTTTATTTATTGATAAATCGAAACAAATATATCTATATATAATTTTCATCAACTTTTATTATCATATCAAATTACAAAATAGTGCATGATAGTTCAAAAGTGAACTTTATCACTTTTTCTCTCATCCTTATAAGTACTTTCTCTCACTAAACCCCAAATGTAGTCCCCCATCATATTTTCGTTGTATTGGCCCTGATAACGTTGTTCGAAGTCCATGATATCTTGATGAAAACGTTCTCCCTGTTCTTCTGAGTACGCATCATGTTGTTTTCATATTTACTCAAATGAGCATACAGCATATGTACTATTAGAGACATTCTGCAACCCACAGTTTTAAAATTTTCTTAACATGTTTTCAACTAGCTCTCGGTAATTTTCAACTTTGTTATTCCCTAAAAATCCAGAAACTACTCCTTTTAAACTATTCCAATTTTTTTGTTGAGCACTAGCAAGTAATTTTGGAACTTCTTCACTGGCGGAAAGTTCCTTAATTTGTTAACCAACCGAAATGTCAGCTTCTGACAGCTTTGGAAAAAAGTTTTTAAATGTAAAAGCTTCAGATCTTTCATCTAGCTTTTTCACGAATCGTTTTATAAGTCCTAACTTGAAGTTAGTACTTTGTAACATTCGTTTGGAGAAGCTACGGTGTTAGCAAAACTATAATTAAATGTATTTATTGAATTAATGAACATCGAACTTCTAACAGTTATTTTAATTAAGTAACCACGAGTTGTGTTCCGTTTTTATATGTCAGGAGATAAACACAATAACCAGGAAGTGCACTTCCGATGGAGTATCGCGAAGATGGCACTCACCTTAAGTAAAGATAATTCCATCATAAAAGTTGTCACTTGAAATAAACTTCAATGTTAACATTTTATTCATTCTTAGCTTGATCACCTTAACCAGACGATTGAAAGGAAACACACGAAAGTTCGCCTGACAATTCGAAGCATGTAATCCATAAACTGAGCGACCATTATGTTTCCAGGTTCATTACGAAATTATCTGTTAACTCATAAATATAAATAAAACGTTACTTGAATGTCGAAAAGCTGTTTATAACGTTTTATTGGTGCACTAAGATGGAAAGACGCTATAAAAGTAACTCGAAAGTGGCGCTTATGCAACCGTAAAGCCCTAATTATAATATATTGGCTGATGTACCACTACAGACATCTCGAAATGGGACGAAATAATTCAGCGAGACGTCGCTTGAAAGAAGCTCACGCAAAATTCGTTCTATAACTGAATTGGGATGACGAAGGCGAAGTGCTTCGAGCAGATGCGTTCGAGTAGATGCAATGGAATTGTACAAGTACGTTAGCGGAGATGCATTAACTGAAGTGTCTTCAAAAAGTCGTGTTTTGATAATTTCATTAGATACATCATTGTGCAAAAACCAACAACAAATCAACTCAGTCGGCACTTTCAAGTTTAAATAAAACTAAGAATAAAATATCTGGAATTGATTCGGTAACCACAGAGCAAGGGTGTCATTTGTCGAATCAGAATTAAACTCAGTCTTGGTTATGTATTGCAAACATAGATACATGATAGTGTATTGTGTATCTAGTAGTCCGGCAATACATTCCCGGACGACAATGTAAATTATTGGAAGAGGCGTTAAGCCGAAGCCAACAAGCAATGAAGTCTGAGAATTCGTTTTTACTACGAGGTACACATACTGTTTTTTCTGAAATTGCAACCAACATTCTTTTTACTTACGAAGTTAAAGGCATGTACGTTATGGTCAAATTACTTCATGCTGAAAGCTACACTTAGTACAAAGGAAGATATCGATATTACAAAATATTCGAGATTACGTGCTTTCCTGAAACGTCATAGTGATAACTATAAACCAAAGAAGTCAAAAGTTTTGTCAGATGTACAAGCTGAAACGTTTATTACTCAAGCAACAGATCATATATACTTAATGAGTCAGGTGCGTTTTGAATATTAGAATTTTAAAATTAACTAGATATTTATGTATTGCTTACCTTCAAGGTTGCCTTAATTTTTGATGTTGCCGGTGCATGTCGCCGTGATGAACTATATCAATTAAATTTGAATGACATAGAAGATTCATAGATCTAATATTCCAATTGAAATACTCGATAATCAAACGAACAAACCAAGATCATTTGTGATAAACGAAACTTATATGCCATTGTATAGGAAATATGTTGCATGTCGTCCAGAAAATTTTGAAGATTGCTGCTCTTTCATTGAATATTCAAATGGGAAAGGTTGCAAGCAAGTAGTGGGAATTCGTCAGTTTGGCAAAATGCCTCAAATTTTGTAAAAAAATTTTAATTTCTCATTTGCACATGGATACAGAGGACATTGTTTCCGTCGGTCCTCTGCGACAATTTTAGTCAATGCTGCGGCTGATTTGATTGCTTTGAAGATGCATGGAGGATGGAAATCCTCAACCGTTGCCGAAAGATATATAGAGGAATCTTCCACAAATAAAGTAGACATACCGGATAAAATATATAGAGGGGGAAGTGACAAAGAGAACTCTGCTAATACTATTAGTGTTATTGCCGAAGATTAGAACAGCAACAACGTCATTGACTATCCGGATAACATAACAGATGAATTTAGAGGCGGAAGTGACAAAGGGAATGACTTTTCAGGTAGAGTTCAGCCTATGTTTGATAATTGTACAAGCTGCAACATAACTTTGAATATACAAAAATAGTTATAATAAACGTTCCATTTGTGTTGTAATATATTCAATAAATGTTCTAAATGTGAGTTGGTTACTTGCGTGTATTTATTTACCATCTGAAATTTATATAAAAAACCGGTAGGGACCGATTTTGACGTCCTAGGTCGGCAAAAATTGAATAAAGTAGTGAGAACGTTATCAAGATATTGCTTTGTCCTAACAAATATTTCAGTCTTAGTAAACACTGAGGCAGTATTAATTGCTTATCATGCGTTTGTGCAGTCAACATTGAGATATGTGATAATTTTTTGGGGTAATTCTAGTGTGCCGCACTCGAAAAGGATGTCATCTTCAACTTGCTTCTAGGAACAAGTTGCAAAGAAATATTTATAGGAAATAATATACCTACTTCATCAAGTCTATACATTTATGAAACAGTCATCTTCACTCATCAAAACAAGCATATATTTCAGGAACAGTTAATTTTATTTACGGTGACAAATGTATTGCAATTCATATTGATATGAAATTTCAACTTGACGTGCTCCACACCTCTCTGTGATATCCTTCCATATATTTTTTTGTATTTATATTGTATCTGAGCAATAAAATAGACTAAACTGAACTAATGTAAGGAGTTCTTTCCTTGACTAATGATTCAGAAGGTTTATGAATGGCGAGTTTGAAAGTTATATTGGATAATTACATATATCATTCACAATTGCTTATAAGTACTATATATTTTGTCTTGATCCCACATAAATCATTCAGTCTATGAAATCATGAATAATTTAGACGGATGTCTTTCTATGTAACTACGAACACGATTGAAAACACTCATCACCATGAATATAGAGGTTGAGGGCTCAAGTAATTATATTATGATTCCAATTTAGAATCGAAACGACATTCCAATTCCAAACATCCATGATAATTATGCCAATTAGTTTCAAAGAATGTATCTATTGTTGAACTCTCTAAATTCATATTCAGCTATTTTCGAGCTTCTGAAAGTATTCAAATTGTAGCAATTCAGATTATATGTTCATATATTCGAGACAGGACATTCCAAAACGGAAACTCATCTCGAGATATATGAAATTGCGTTGTAACCATAAGACGGTGGAAGTAGTTGGAGAATATATTTACGACCAGGAATAAACCTATATATTGATGTAGAATGTGAACGACACTTAGTATTCTCTCAGTTGTTAGGATTGCAGGTTAGTTTGAGAGTTTTCCTCTTGTTCACGTACATCAACTCCAACAGACTTCAACATTTCCTAAGAATAAGATAATACGGCTTTATATAAGTAATCACATATTATAATGGATGATCATGAGAAATACGATCTGTTCTACTTGCTTTCATTTGGAATTACAAATTTTCTATCAAACTATTTTAGAGACCCATAAAATCAAAATTATCATCTACTATAAGTAATAGTGATTATACGATATATCATATTTTCAATCAAAAACACTCATCTCCAAGTAAATGAAATATCTCTTTCAACTTCCAACAAATTCATTTCGATCATAAAATAAACCAAATTCAGAAATAATTTAAGAAACCTCGGGAGTTGATGAGCTAATCTGCGATGCCTTCCAATATACATAGGCTAGACTGGACAGTTTCAGTGAACGTTTGAAAAAACGTTTCAGGGATAATAGACTACAGAAATGTATAGGATGACAAATGTTAATTCTCACTTTTTCATCAAAGAATACATTAATTATCGATGGTCTATGAATTATATTAGATCAGAGGATATGCCCAGCTCCGCTAGATCCCACAAGATACTTGTACCATGAATGAGCGAGAGAATGCTGGGAGCAATCCTCATATGATACCAGGGGATTCCGTATGGTTTACCGAAAGCACCAAGACCGGACAAAGTACAGGTGCTGGAATAGTCGAGACGAAGGACCAAGGAGAAAAGGGAAGGGGTTTTGTCGGTAAGAATCCAACACACCCGAGGGCAGGGCACTCAAGGCATCTATGTAAGATTCCACCTCCACTAAGCGAAAAAAAAAATTTTTGTAATTATTATGTTTCAATTTTTAGGGAGTATTAGGAAGAAAAACACCAATTAAGAACTCAATACGTTAATAGTTACAACAATATTTGAGTATATGAATTTTCTCTTCAAACTTATAATTTGTGACAGATTATATTTCCGAACCGTGATGAAGCAAAAAAGTACTTGCATGAGAGTCAAGACCGATCATCCTCTTCAATTGTTACCTCAATAATAATAAACTATGAACCTATTTAGAGAAGAATATCCACCATACAATCTTGGATGATCGAATGATGAAAAACCACTTCTTAAATTTCCAATGAGCAAACATTAAACCTAATTACGGAGGTGCAACCAAATAAAATGTTACGTGAACATGTGACGTTGCACAAAGAGAATGCTTCAGATGTTTAAGTCGCGAGAGCCGCGTTAATAACGAATGTTGGCGTAAACCGTATTTAATTAATGAATATTGTGGAGTCTGGTGTTGAATTACGAGCCACTTTTAAAATGGAACGTAGTCATTCGACGATATATCATTATCAGCACGTTAACTATGTGATGCGAGAACAGCATGAAAAATTGAAGATCAACAAGCTGATTATGTTTACACAAACCGAGTGGTTCAATTAAAAAGATGACAAAAAATGTGGCTCAAAGCGTTTTTCAGTTTAATATTCATTTTCATCGTTCCAGAATACTGAATAAACAAACTGAATTGACTGAGTCTACTATACGTTTTACAGCTAATCTCTCTCATATACTATGGTCGAATTCCGAATAAAGTTATCAATATAATATGCAAAATCGAAATTATTATCAAAAACTCGATAGTAGAAGCCGCTATTCTATTGTAATTTATCGTTATAATTGAATGAAAGGACAATTATTTTGCTTTTATACCACTTTTAATAACAACATGGAAATATTACTACAGTTTCAACACTGGAGTGCAATTATCAAAGAGATACAAAATTATGGACTAAACAATAAACAGTTTGAATATAAATAGGAACTGAAGTTTATTAGGGCTAATGAAATTACAATTAACAATAAGGAATTATATGATATTTTAAAACAGGTAGATCTTGGGAAAAAACATTGTGAATGAAGAATCAATTCGTGCATCTGGATTAACCTTATTCAATATTCTATTAGAGATACAGGTTTGAGGTATTATCGTTTCTCAAATGTTGAAAATAAGTGTATATTATACTTTAGATAATCTTATTGTGGAAGGATTAAAGGACGAAAGGACTAAGGGACATCTTCCCGAGGGTAGATGGGGTTAGTCGTTCAATACCTCGATATGGATCGGCATATCGGCTGTACTAGTTCCGCTGATGAGCCATTGAAGGCGGAACAGCTGTCTGGAGCTATTCAACTGTGGTCACTGTGGTATCACTGTTCGGACTAGATGAACCTTATTTACTTTCATCAATTTTCACGCTATGAGTTCTTCTTGTTCTTTACCATACATTTCGTTCTTTTCCTGTATTTCGAGTTATTATTATAATGTCAAAAAGAACTTGAAAACCTCCAATGTCACCAAATATCTTCATATTTTCTTCAAGACAAATCAAAGGAAAAATTGATAGTTCATATGGCATACGATACGCTTATAAGAATAGCTTGCAAATGGAGTCTTCATATTGCATATACGGCTTTCTTCAATTACTGCATCTGGAAAATCATTATTCAATATTATAGAATTATAATTAAGAAGGTAGATATCTGGTAACTGATCATTTATGATATTATTATAGAAACATTATTCATAAATCTCTATTGATTCTGAAATATTTAATTTGAAACCTTTGGTTTGAATATGTGAAATTCTTAGACTATCTACATATTCTTGTTATATAAGTTTAAAATTATAAGTTCTACCTATATGAATAATCTTAAAATCAGTTCCAAACCACGAACTAAACTCTACCATCTTAGATATAATGCTGAGGACAAACCCAATGAATATAGTAAACCTGGACTTTACAAGCTTATTTAAATAAACAAAGCATTTTACATAATCAAACCCAAGGTATCACATTAAATACATTATAATCAATAGGAATTCATAATGGAGTCAAAAACTCCTATAACAATATCCTAAATGATGAGTTAGACCTATTTCAAAGTGATCTTTTCCTTTGTCTTTCAACGCACTCTAAGAATAATTCTTAGAATATTAAATTCTGATCACCCTAATGCATAATTCACTCTGTTTCCTGAGTTCTATCTGTATCGGAATTTCCGATGTTTCCTTACTCGTAATTGTAATCTCATCAACCCCAGTGAACTCTTCTCCATCTAAGGCATTGATGTTAGAGATACAGGTTTGAGGCATTATTATTATTATTCAAATGTCGAGTATTCCGGCTATCTTAGTTCAGGAACTATGATCGTCGAGTGTGTGCACAATTCGAACTGTGGTCACCAGGTATGTGATGTCGTAACTCTTTTTTACTTGAGAGAAATTTATCATCTTAGAATTGATAAGTTAGAGATACAGCTTTGTGGTATTTTTGTTTTTCAAATATCGAAAATAGGAGTATGTAATACTCATTATGGAAAGATTACATATCGAGGCTGTCTAACAGTATTTACATATTTAACATCAAGACACTAGCTCATTCTACATTGAAAATCAGGCGTTGATTTCTCTGCTGATATAATTTGTTGTTGTCTTTGAAGGTGTCTTGACTCAAATGATGACTTTATGCTCAAAAGAAATAATTTGGTCCAGAGCTAGGCCAATCTTGAATTCTGATTCATTTACTAGAAAACCCAGTTGACATATAGCTTAGAGCAGAAAAATAATACGCAAATCTTGAAAATATCAGGTATTGATTACTTACTTGCGTTCTATGTGTTAGTTTGAGTCTTTTGATATCTATATGGTCACTTCAACTACTAGACAGGAACTACTTCATAATTTTGTATCTGTTTGTTAATGGCAGTTGGGTGTTGAAACTTTAGGAACTTTTTCATGTTATTATCAAAAATTGTATTAAAACAAAGTAATTGTTCTTCCATTTAATATCAAACCTGTATAAAATGATCGTTTATCCCTGATATCCCTGATTAGTTTCATGTTACCGAAGTATCGCACCAGTTTTCGAAATTGCGTCCTTCAAAAAATTTTTGATACTATTTCTACATGCACTAGGTAAGTTATTATATATTCACCTGAGTATATTCATGGATGATTTCTACTCTTTACATGTGAAATTAAGATATTCACAGTGAGATGCTGCTGATGTTATGGGAATAGTTGCACACAACAAGCTCATCTTAATCAAAATGTCTCAGGTGGCTATGAATGATCGTTTGCGTGTTGTTTTAAGCGTAGTAGTTTGCCACGTTTTACGAATATGGAATGCGATGAACACCGTTAAATTATGGCTAGTACAGAGTATGCGTTACACGAGAATTCCGTCTTAACATTGCGTTTATAATTTTCGTATAGTAATTATGATGCATATTTACCCCACCATATATCTCTCTCTCCACATCCTATATCACACTTTATTACAACAACCATCCCTCCTTCGGAGCAATGCAATTATCTGGATGAAATAAATATCTGATGTATTAGTCTCTGGTGGGATGGTTGATGAATTACTCCTCGGGCGCTAGTTATTTAGAAAAGGCTCAAAAATTCAGCATACGTGTTCTCGTTGTGGATATCGTAAGCCATCCGGTGAGTTGTTTAATTAATTACTTGGAAATTCTGATTACATTATGGAGTGAATTGAAGATAAATACTGAAGTTTTCATTTCTACAAGTAAAGTAATGTAAAGTCATTCATCAAGCTCCAGTAAACAGCTATAATAGAACAATGAGAAGCGAGTCAGGTACAATGAAAATAAAACAATCATATAAATCTTTTAAAAACTATCCAGAACAGATCGATTTACATTAAAAT
Source organism: Endomychus coccineus (assembly GCA_958510875.1). Taxonomy (NCBI): domain Eukaryota; kingdom Metazoa; phylum Arthropoda; class Insecta; order Coleoptera; family Endomychidae; genus Endomychus; species Endomychus coccineus. The sequence goes on along the minus strand of OY294069.1, from coordinate 3,472,690 downwards.
TACAATTATATCTACTAATAGCAAAAAACATACTGTTAATATGAAATCTGGATCAACATGTTTCATTCACATGGTAACTAATTTAAGGGTGACCTATTTATTATTCAAAAATTCTCCAACGGAGTAGGGTTCCAAAACACATACATGGTTAAACACTGTTGGATCGTTTTTTAGAGTTAACCAACTCATATAGTCTTCTGGGTAGACATTTAAAAAACGAAAGCATGCATAATCAGGATTTCAAGCTTCTTCGAAGCACAGTTTCCACAATGGACACATAATTCCTAGTAGTTGCTCAAAAATCTTTAACAGTTCCAATGTTGAGAATGATTAGTAGGATCTAAGCGAATTAAACTCACGATGTATATAATATTCCGTATAAAGTTGGAGGATTTACTCAAGGAAATTCCTTGGAATTCACACTGTCAACATAAATTCGAAATGTCTATCTTAAAATTTCCGACGTAATTATTTTTCATCTTTATTAAATTATCCGGTAGCGATAAAGTGACGCCAATGAGAAATAACCGCACTCAGATCGTTTATGTGACACATATTTCGTCAGGTTAATGGACGTATCCGAGCGTTTCGGCAATAACATGGTCCTTTTCCATAATGAACTCGCAAACGGTAGGTTCAATTTCGTGCTGGCTGCGTATCCAATGAAATTTGTTATGTCTTTCGAGCAGTTCTACACCTTCAGAAGAGAATGCGATCTTGAAAATTTGCTGGTGAAAGTAAACTGTTATGTTTCCTTAATTTTTCGGTGAAGCACATGCATGAACGTAAAGCGTGATATACCTTACTGTCCTACACGAAACACGCTATGGTTAGTGCAATCTTCTACTACGTTTTTCTACGGAACATATCTACGGATGAACAATCCATGTGAGCCTTGTCATACTTTAAATCGTGGAAATGGTTGTCGAATGTCTGTAATAATTGATATGGGTAGTAATGAAGTATGAAGAGTTCACACTGTGGTTATATTATAGCACTATTGATAATAAATAATCACCCTTATCTACTAGAAATACTATTGAAGTACTGAGCTCCTTTCGACTACCAAGTAGTCATCATGAGAATCAGAATGTATTAAACTCGTGTACAACTGTGATCTCCGATAATTTGAAATACAACCTTAGTATAACGTATAACATTGCAAAATAGTTAGTTGAAGAACTTAGCAACTTCCAAGCCTCACCATGATTGTCTGTGAATAAATTTTTGGAACCTATTGCAAAATTGAAAGATTCCAAATCTGAAACTGGGGAATATCCCATTTCTTTTGATGTTGTTTCACTTTTTACATATACTCCAATCCCTGAATTGATGAGCATTCTGAGGAAATGGCTTCCAAATATTAAACTCTATGAACTTTACTTAAGGAATTTACATTATTCCTATTCACTGATATTTATTTATTTGCAGTGTGGTCATTCAAATTAGAGAACCATGACACGTTGGAGTTCGATCTCAATCATTTATTAGCCAGAACAAACGTGAAAAAAATCTTTGACACTTACCCCTTTTTATTTCACCAGACATTTATGGATTTAAATACTGGAAGGTAAATGGACGAATAAACGCTAATTTTAGTCAGAGAAACTCGTACTCAACAACAATAAAATATCTAATAAACAACAATCAAAAGATAATGATAATAATAAAATAGAATATATATATATATGATAATTAAAGATAATAAAGAGAATATTATAATTACCTTTATTGCTAATATTATAAAATTATTAATAAGAATAATCTAATAATGAAACCTAAAATTAAATAAAATTACCTAGAGAATCTAAATTAACTGAACTGAAGGAATGAAACAAAATTTTTAAAGTGATATCCCAACCAGGATTAACCTAGGGAATCGAAAAGCTATGAATTGATTGAATGTATTATTGACTTGAACTTGAATACAACCGATTTGAATTAAAACTGGAACTCTGATTTTAGCGAAACCACCCTCTTACCAAAATTACTCTGAATAATCTATTAAAATTAATTCAATTAAAAATGACAAAGTGCCACGTGATTTTCCAAGCGACTAATTCAAGTTAGAAAATATAACTGAAGGTTTTTCCGCATTTTGTTGATATTTATAATGCGTCCTTTTTCTGAAATTAGGGAAGAAACCCCGAATTGTTTGACCAATGACTTCACTTATAGGGATCCTGATTTCAATTTTGTACCGATAATATTGCTAGTAAATTTGGAAGAATGGTTAAACCAATAAGCAGTAAGATAACTTATAATTATTTTCCTCTTTCTTTAGATCACTCATTCAGAATGTTTACGGTGGGGATTTCTAAACTTGTCTGTCCTTTTTCAAAATATTGCTAACTAATTTGAATATACATATTATTTCAACTTTAATCAAGACTATATTTAAATCCAATTTTGATGATCTCGAGATGGGTCACATTAAGATTCATCATGTGGCTAACCATAAGTTTCTCATCCTATATCGGTTATTGATCTTGACAGGTTTATGATTTCCTTCACAAACCAAACTTTTGTTAACTTATTTCAACCCTCTTGACCCCATCAGCTGTGGAATCATATCACCGACGATAAAATGTGTTATTGATCGGAAACAGAAAACATGTGGCCAACCCCATTGGGCCCCAGTGGAAACATTCCAACTAGTAAACTCGTAATAAGGAATAGTTTGCCCATATAAAGAAGAATGATGACGAAAAAAAAAATCAGTGGTAGCAGAACATATTTTGAATACGGGAACACACCATTTCTCATGGAAGTTCATCACTTTCAAAACACAGTACATGCAAATATCTGGAAGAGATGAGAATGTATAACCGAAAAAGCAATTCATTGAATTCTGGTTCATCTCCAGCTGAGGGTAACCCATTGTTTACATTATTGTCCCCAAATAGTATTTAAACTAGCACATTTTAATTTAAAATCTAGTCTACTCTGATGATAGCTACTTGGTAGCCGAAAGGTCGTCAGCACTCTAATAGTATTTTTCTTATCAATAGTATAATATGGGTAGTACTTAGTTCGTGTAATTGATGAGTTTTATTCAAAAATTTAGTACAAGTAAATATATATAAATTGAGTTTGTATCAGCGGTGTCTGAATAATTGCATAATTTGTCAAATCAAATTCATAGATATCAAGATTACTAATTTTTTTTGGGAGGAGATTTTCCGGATTGTGGGAGGGGTCGTAGTGAGAAAAAACATTGGGACTCATATTGGTCATTCTTTGACACCAAATTAACGCATTTGACACAGTGTCAAACTATTTTATCGCAATAGACCCCGTTTTACCCGTAAAGTAGTCGAAAAGTCTATTTTTGGTCCAAATAATGACCCGATGAAAAACGTTAGCATGTATTTTTCCAATAACTGGCGACAATAACAAACATATTTTACCAGGTTAGTGTGTTCATGCATTCCATTTAGCCTACCAAATTAACTGGCCAGCTTTAAGAAAATTGCCTCGATAAAAACCCTTGGCAATAGGTGCAAATGTATAAGAATTACATGCTTTCCAATATACAACAACTCCGAAAAAGGGTTCTTGCAATGAAAAAGTCCATAATTTGAGGTGGCTGTAGCTTGGAAACGCCCGACAATACACGATTCGGCTTGTGAGAGCTATTGTAAATTGAACCTTTCCCCACCAATATACAGTAGTGCCAAGGTGTATTCATTCAGGCCCACCATATCGTTGTAGCTCCTAGACTATTATGCCTGTAACCTCCAAACATTCAACAAAAATTAACATTCCATAGGTTTCCCTCTCAGGTTGTCAATGTTTATTCATCTTCTATGTTGGATAGTCTAAGTCGAATTCATGATTTATAAAATTCAATATGTATCTCTTAATATATGGAAGTACACAAATTTGACGTAAAGTTATTAAGTCTTTATAATTTTATATCAGAGTTATAGAGTTGGAGGTACAAAAGATCTGCAAGCGCTGGAACTTAATTGATTATGGATATAATTTCCATACAAGCTGAATACAATTTTTAAATTCTCCCCTGAAATGTAGGCTCGAAGCAGCAGCATGCACAAATTACAACGTTCATTTTGAATCTTATCGCGTCGAGACTAAAAAATTAAGTTAATATGTCTGAGATTTCCCTTTGTACTCATACTTCGAGATTAAAAAGCAACAGCAAAGGAAGAAGATAAGCTACATAAAATATAACACAGTAAGGGATTACGCGGACGCTCTCATTTAGAAAATGGCTCATCGATGCTATCTCAAAGTTTTTTACATTTACAATATTATGAATGTCTTTGAGCGATACCCAACGTTTCACTGTTTGAATTTTCATTAAGCTTTCAGGAATCACTTTTGAAACGGCATTTAAATACCTAATTTATTAGAGCGTATAAAAATAATATCACAATTTTCATTTCATATTACGGAAGGACCTACGCGACATTTCATCGTGTTATATTCTGTGATCTTGTATCATTTGTGTTTTCAATACGTTCATCCTTTCCATTAGGTGGTACTCATCAAATTTTCATGTTTAGTAGTAAATTCATAAATTAATTGGCCACTCTCTATTCACACAAAGAACATGAGATAAAATGAAACAAGATAATTATTTTGCCTCATCATTCTATAGAAATACGAGAAAATTGAGCAGAAATCACAGTGTTCAACATTGTTGAAATATTCACATTCATTTGTAACACGACTTTCTAGAATATTGATTATGTAGTATAATTATATGAGATGGAATTCGCTTCGTCAGGAATATTATTAGATGTGATAGTATTATACCAGTTAGAATATTGCATAAAGTTTCAAAGCGAACGTATAATGATGTAGATAAAAGTTTCGATGATTTTCCGACGATATTCTCTCATTAAAATTGGACAACTTTACCAATTTAGGAAAAGAACGATAATAATTGGAGATAGGCACAATGAAACCTAAGCGTCGAGTCAGTTCTTGCTGGTAAGATTAGACTTGATGTGAGTTGATCGATCAATGGCGGATCCAGAAGATAATCAAGGGGGCTTATTCCTTTTTTCAGAATTTAGGACCTAATTATCATTATTTGGAAGGAATAACCATTATTCAATTTGATTTGTTCAATTGTACTCACTCCCTGATGAAAATTTGATCGTGTCAATGCTTTTGCAGAATGTCTATGTATCATTGAATGGAAGGTTGCCACTTCATGTGATCTAGGTCTAAACTAATCTCATGGTAATAATATCCGAGTGAGCTCATTCATTTCATCATTCCATCAGATATACCGGCTCCACATTTGCAGATAATCTTTCTTCGAATAATCATTCTTTACCTGATATAGACAGTGGACATACTTTATATTGTAACGCATGTCTACGTTACTTGTCTAAAGATTGCTGTAATTTAAATGACAGTTTTCGCTCGGAATTTCAGATTATTGAACTTGTAATGTGACTATGAGTGTCATTTATCTTTCAATAGATAATCGATTATTAATCTCGTGCGAAAACTCGTGTGAGGTCGCACAATACGCAAGAGAGGGTTGTCTGGAAAACGGAAACGAAATGACCCCCGCTGGGTGTGGACAATACCTGCTAAGTTGATTCTCAATAGATATTATTTTCTGATATCAATTTGCTTTATTGAGAGATTATTGTTAACAGGGAACATGTAATTTGTTGTATATTAGTATCTGAACTTAGTTAAAGATATGTATAGTCTCTGATTGACTTTATTTTCCAATGAAGTAATTATAAACTTATCCACGTATCTACGCTGGATTATTTTTGCATGATCGAATCTACATTAGATAATTATTTGCTATATTATTCTTCTATCTTTATTCAGAATAAAATTTGGCAAGTTAGTACTCAGAATGGTTCATGTATTTCTGTAAGGCTTGTTCAAATATTCGCGTGACTGCCTAGTCATGGTATTCCGTATCACTTCCTCTGACCTTCCTCATATAAATGTTTAATGTTCATGTCTTTTTAGACTGGTTATGGTGAAACCAATAATTACTGATCTGGGTGAACTCGAATAAAGCCGAAATTCTCATTCTCTACTTTATTAAAACGCCGAGTAAAACCTCTGTTATTTCTTGATCAGAATATTCATTCAGATTTTACGAGCACCATTTCAGTGTACTGTACTTGTAAACTATTATCTAATTGTTCTTTAGCAAATTTCAAATTAACTCAAACATAATTATTTGAGATTACCTTGTAGTGTAAATTGTCATAGCTGCAACTAATTTATTATTCTAATATTCTTCCTGATTTCAATATTGTATTTATTTGTTCTTTTCAAGATTTCAATCCTTTTAATAAATTTGTATATACAATTTGGGAAGATAGCATAATCAGTTGTGGAATTATATTGAATATTTCTGCTGATTTATTCAATTGTCCCTCGTACGTGTGGCCAAGATACTGCTCGTATTGTCTATATTTCAGGGCTTAAGCGATCGAGGCGTCTCCAATAATTATTGATAAACGCAGCACTTTAAAGTCATATGCAAACATTTATATTACACACGATTCGTGGGAGCACTACCAACGAAAATGTGCTACACGATGTTACAAATAGGATAGTTAAACTGTTTATCTGAGAACTAATTTCAAATTCCATCCATCCAAAGCTTAATCATCTGACGAGATTGTTAAATTGGTGTCTTGCTGTGGATGTGGAGAAGTCATAAACTCTAATTAAGGACAGAAAGAAAAACATTCTGCGAGCTTCTTTCCAGGCCACGACTAGAGCAAAAGAAATATATTATCTCAACAAACTTGTTTGGAAACTGTGGATGGCCAAAAAACAACGGTAAAATATTAGCCGCTGAACTTTAGTTAGGATGAAAAGAGATTGAGTTAGAATGATATATACTGGTTTTAGGTCTATATGACTGTCTAGGAAACGTTGCACGGAGTTCCAAAATAATCTATTGCCTTCACTGCATTTCTCAGCGGAGCAATCAAATAATTAGTTTTAGCAAATATGTTGTTATTTTTTACTTAATTATAATCTCAGATTGGGAGAATACAACATAATGTTTGCTCCATTTGGATTTCGTAACAAGTTCACACATTCTGAACTATGAATATAATATAGCTTGTTCACGATAAGGAATAAATGACGTCATATCATGTGACACAGTGTTGTCAGACTTATCAACTTTTCAATGTTTTTAAATATAAGTTACATGAACCGTTCTAAAGATAATGAACTGTGAGCATTCAAACACTGCCTTCCTTCACGTTTGTTAGCAAACGAAGACTTCTGCAAGTTAACGAACGATTTCTTTCAGATTTTGACTACACGAGAGGGAAAGTTCTAATGTTCTTTCGTATTTTCCTTGAAGGTTTGGAGGTTGAAGGCATGAGGCAAGATATCACTAGGTGAAGAGTTCCACGCTGTTCGATGGAAAAATGAAAGATGGTAGGAAGAAATTCGCAGGTCTAGAGTTTGAGAGTGAAGTGGTGAAAAGTTTGAGCTCGTCTAGTCTGCCTATCTAGAATCTCTCATGGTGGAATAACAGACGAAATTTCTGATGAACACTGACCATGGAAATATCTATAGAAACGATGTTCTATAGATGTCAATGGACTCGTGAGTGTGACATCATCATTCAAACGAATAGCTCACTTCTGGATAGAATCCAAAAGGGTATGTTTGGGAGCCGAATGAAAAACATGTGAACGGTACCTACTCTTGGACAGCTTGAATCTGGGCCTTGTAGATTATGAGAAGCTACTGGGATTCAGAGTAGCTCTAGGCACGGAATAGAAAACCAAGTTTTGTGGAGCAATTTTCGCAATGAAACTCACATGATCGTCCGATGAGAGGGTGCTGTTGATGGTGATCCCGAGCATTGTTATGGAAGACTTGATAGGAACAGTTTTAGGAACAGACAATAAAATATACCAAAAGGATTTTAATGCCAATTCACGGTGAAAAATCAATATTTACTGGATTTTGCATCAATTTAATACTTGATATAACTAAATTAAAGAATAAATTTGCTAAGCTTTAACTCAGGATGTATCAAAATTGAACTTACAAGCTAATGTGGGAATGAATTGATCAAAGGAATTACAATTATTTGAATTTTTATTGATTCTAACAGAATTTAACCTGTATTAAACTTGACTTCGCCTGTATACCTTTAACCTCCATAATATTCAATTTATATAGTTCTCCTGAAAATTTTGAGTCATCATAAGCAAGGTATAAAAAATGTTATTTGTTAATAAGCAAATTAGTTCGTTTTGAATGAAAAGTTGCCAATAATGAAGATATGGCATATTCTATGGGGGAAAATTCACCGATAAACCAGAACGAAATATCAAAATTCCGTTTAGTTTCCGAAGAAACTAATCAATTAAGAACCTCATTTAGCTTATAACAATTGAACGGTTATAAATAAATCTTCAATCTGAAATTTTATTTGGGTATATGCAACAAACCGTTTTCATTTAGAGGAAAAAAGTTAAATATTCGCAATTAAACATAGTTTACAACTAGAAGCTAACATTTTAGAGATTCGGTTATCAAGATTTTTTGTTGACAACATTCTTCCCTATGAGAATCGACACTAAACTAAAACCGGTCTCCTCGAAAGAAAAAACCTGTACAGCGAATGGCCTAATTGCGTAGTTCTAAAATGTATTGTATGCAGTATATTAATAACAATGGCGTCATTTCCTTTACATCGTCAACACGGTTCATTTCAAAATTAGCAACATTAAATTTGAAGCATATTGAACGGTAACCTGTCTCTATTCATGCAATACCCATGAGATAAAATGAAACATGATCATTATAGAGATTCAGACATTTGCGTCATCTCCATAGAAATCCGAGAAAATTGAGTAGCAATCATGGTTAACATTGAAGAATCGTCAGATGTACGATATTCGTTGGTAGCCAGGAATTCCAGGATATTAATTACGTAGTAAAACGATATGAGATGTAACTTACTCCAACAGGAATATTATTAGATGTGATAGTATTATACCAGTTAGAATATTGCATAAAGTTTCAAAGCGAACGTATAATGATGTAGATAAAAGTTCCGCTGATTTCCCGACGATATTCTCTCATTAAACTTGGCCAACTTTACCAATTTAGAAAAAGAATGATGATAATTGAAAATATACACAATGAAAACTAATGGCCGGATTAGTCCTTTCGTGTAAGATTATACTTGGTGTTCGTTACTCGAAGTGGAAATCACATCATGCATGTCCTGGGGTACGAACACGAATGGATTCTAGAGCCACTACAGCCATTCGGAAATTGGCGTTCTACTGGTACATTTCATATATGAAGACGATTAAGCGAAACTTTTGAACTGGAGGAAAATATACATGAATATTGCAAATACTCAACGCTCATAACTTCCGTTCCAGCCAACTTTTCATCATAATTAGCTATCATACAACATAAATTCCTACTTATTTAAATTCAGTAATAAAGGTACCCTTGTTGTAATTTCTGTATCATCAAAATCTAGTTACCCGAACGCACTTCGTTGTCTGTCAACAAGTTTCCATCTTCCATCAACCACAACATTGTATACATTCATCTAATTGCAGAAATCCCATCCTAGATCTGAAATATTGATTCATATAGTGAGTAAACATAACGGGAAATTGACTCTTATCTAAAATGTTTGCAGAGATTCTCTGATTAACCAATTTGTCGATGTTAGTTCACTGATGACTCTAAAAAGTGGGAAATAATCACATTTATTCACTAAAAACACTATAAGAGTACTCAAGATAGCTACCAAGTAGCCATTCTCACATAAACATAAATCAAAATGTGCCTGTTCAAATACTATTTTGGGATACTAATTCAAACAACGGGTTACCCTCAGCTGGAGATAAATCGAAATGTAATGAAAAGCTTTTCGTTTATACATTCTCATCCCTTCTAAATTACCTACATATTTGTCCTTACTGTGTTTGATAAGTTTACTGTGTTCGATACGTTTGACCTGTTTTCAAAGTAAGTTCTTATTATGCTGTTATTCTCCCTCATATGGATAAAATGTTCCTTATAACGAGTTAAAATGTTGCTTCTCATTTGACCCACATAGCATTTCGTACACGACTTGCAAATTTATATATATTATGAATACACGAGGTGAAAACTTTCAATGTTAGAAGGACATCGTATGAGCCATTGATGGAATGTTGTGAGAGACGATAGGCATTCGAATAGTTCTTGAAAGTTTGTAGGTTATAGACATAAGGAAAGACATCACCAGCAAAGAGTTGTACAATATTGCTTCCCGAAGAAGAAACACATGTCACGTGTGTAACCAAAATTGCTTTCGGACACTCCTGCGAGCTAAATGTAAATGATTGTAGGAATATATTGGAAATGATTCAGAAACCGCTGATGAAGGTCATCCTTATGATTCGATAAAATAATGAAATACCATGATTCTATCTGAAAAATGGGAATGAATGTCTCCATAGAAACGCACGAGAAAGAGATTATGTAAAAATAGCCCAATTCATTTAGCTCGAAAACGGACATATGCGCAAAAATCCGGAAAACATTTTTGGCCCTATCACAATACTTCCGTTACTCCATATATTACGTATAGTGGGGAAGTAATGAAGTCTGGTAGGAATAGAATCGCCATGTTCAATGCTTGAGAATGAAGGAGTGACTAGCTTGAACTTGTCTAGGCCGCCCACTTGGAATTTCTCGTCGTTGAGTAACAGACTGATCGACCATGGAAATATGTTGATAACATTGGTCTAGAGATCTACAGAATCCGCGAAACATTGAGCCATACGGTTTGACTGTCTGCGGCACAGTTGCCCAAAATAATACAATTTGTAATGGAATAATAGAGATTATTTCATCAGATTCCATAAATTTACTTAATTCTCTGATTTGCTTTACTTTCTTAAGATCAATACCGTGACCTGGGTACGATACCGATAAAGTGAATACAATCTTCGTCAACCTTCGGAAAAGAACAAGGCTTTACCTTGATCCTTTGTACGTAGAAAATGGAAACAATTATGAGAAGTTTGTATAATAGAATGCAATAGAATATAATTAAGTATTGAGAGTATTAGTGCCAATGTAATGTGACATACATGTTAATCTATCATTGTAAATAGTCCAAATAATCTAGATGTATTAGTGTTACAATGAACCATAACCAATCACCGAGTTATTGCACCACATGGCGATCCTGGCAAGATCACCATATAATAAGTGATTTTAGATAGTCAAACAAATTCACAAATGAGTCATTTTTCGCCAGCAGTTGTCTTAGGCAGTTGGGTATATTGTGGCTCATACGTTCGGCACTATATTTAGAACATTCTATCAGGAAATGTTTCACTGTTGAAATGACACCGCACTGTTCGCATAAGGGTGCTTCACTGATAGTCAGGAGATGAAGGTGGGTAATGTGAGTATGACCTATGCGTAGGCGAGTCACTATTGATTCAAGTGGCCGGTTTCCAACTTGGGGATGCCAAGGGAGGACATCACTTTCGATTTCTCGTAGTTTAGATTGAGAACTTTCCTATTCCCGATTCCATTTAGAACGGCCCACGTATTTGAAAACTTTTTTTTGATCACTTGGAACACTACTACACTCCACTTCCGATTGAGGATCCACTACGGCTGTTCGCGTGCACTGGTCTGCTTCCTCATTACCTGTGATGCCAATATGACCAATACCATACGTCTGTGAGAATTTTTATTGCCTTTAGATGCTGCTGTTCTGAAATCAGTGTTGCCCTATCATAAATGAACAAGGATTCCTCCTTTGGCTTGCAAGAAAAACCATTTCTTATCAGTTAACAGGTTCGTTGCTGGGTAGATTGTTGGAATCACAACACTTGGTACGAAATGTGAGGTATGATACCATGTTCACTACATGGCACTTTCTAAGACTAACTGACTAAGAACCAACTAGCTGAACTTACTAAACTTACTTGAATAACGATTCTCAAGGGAGAAACCATGCTCCTCTGATAATCCTCCATGCTATAGTCTGGCAAAGGTTGACCTACGCTATGGCATTGATACTCATGTCATGCTCTCACGGTCGGAACCTTGCCGACTCATCATTTGTTATGCTATATAATAAAAACAACAAATATGTTGTATGTTTATATTCAATAAACAGTACTATGACCTGAGAGAATAGAATATTGTGAGTAATCTGATTTAGGATGAACCTTTCCGGATGTCACAATTTCGATAAGTTAATGGAAGTAGTATCCAACAATTATTCCGGCTATAATTGATTTCTCCGCCTCATTCGAACGATATTCGGGCACTGCCAGTATAGATGACATGAACAACACTTGTTCAACTAACCTTGTTGTTCTCAACTGATTTTCTAATACCACACGAATTTGAAACTTCTTCTGGGAAAAGCGCTCGACCAAACGACGATGTACAGTAATAATTTACAAGCATGTACACCTGACTAAAATCTCAATTATTGGGAGTCGGGAACTTTAACTAGTTTCGGAGGGTTCTTTCGGAACTGTGTCACGTTTCGCTCGGAAACTATTCTCTTAGTCTTCCGGGACTCTATCGGAATAAGCTGATTTATATAGTCGGATCGGGCAGTTCAATATAACTGTCATTGCAGTTCCACCATGAATTATAATCACTTCCTTCGTCGTTTCATAACAAAACAGGTACAAAGCTCAGAATCATCAGTTATTAGATTCATATTTTATTGAATGTCGTGGATAATTTTGATTTTCCCATTGGTACGTTGTCTCCGACATTCATTCAGATTGATAGCAAAACCAACAGAGAAGGTTCCGTCATCATCTAACTAAGCTATACATTGTCATGTCACTCTCATTCAACTCATTTTACTATCTCTCTAGCTTAAATAGAAAATTTCTCCCTGAATATAGGCCATCCCTTGGTTGAATACACTAAAAAACAATTTTGACATAATTTATGCACTCAAAATTGGTATTAATACTTCTGTGAATGATATTCCCAAGCTTCTGAGATCCCATAAAATAAGTTCCATAAGTTACATGAACCTTTCGAAATTTTCGAATTTTCACAAATTTCATTAGGTATGGAAATAAAGTGGATTTGGTCGATTCCATCTATTTCGGTATAATTTCGTCATGATACACTATCATCGATGAGAAATTCGATTCTACCATTACCATTAGTTTTTACCTGACGAATCCCTGAATTTTGGCCATCATGCACATAAATGCAATATAAAATCACTTTTAAAAAGACCAGTCTAACTGATATTAATATCCCCAAGCTTCTGAGATCCTATAGATAGATAGATAGATAGATAGAGTTTATTGACCATTTGTTAAAGTACATTAATGGTAAGTCAAACATGTAAGTAGAATTAAAATTCATTAATTAACACACAATGATAATAAAAAGTTAAAATATGAAAATATTGTATTCACAAATTGATAAAATATGAACATGAATACACATAAATGAATAAATGTGAACAAATAAATAGATAAATAAATAAATAAATAAATAAATATGTCGAATAATTGAATAGATATTATTTATTTAACTGACAAAAAGTTTCATATTCTTGAATGGAATAAAAAAATTTTTTCTGTAGGATGTCTTTTAATTGCTTTTTGAAATTTTTTGTGTTTTGTGCTGTTAGACATTTTGGTAACATATTATACAGATGTGAACCCGCATAATATAGCGTTTTTTTAATAGACACTCTTGTAATGCATGGTGATGCTTATTTCTGTATCGTGTAGAATAATTATGATTGTCACCCACCTTCGATAAATGGTCATGTCTAGCATGAATGAATATAAGGATCTTTAGCAGATATATGGAAGGGAGAGGTAAAATATTGTGTTTTTTAAATGTGGGTCTGCATGTTTTGCGAAACTCAAGATTGAAAATTAATTTTATAATTCGTTTCTGTAATTTAAAGGCTCTTTCGGAATCGCTAGACTGTCCCCACACTATAATATGATAAGGCAGTATCGAATATATGTGTCCATAATAAACAGACATTAGGCAGTCTGTACTGAGAACGTTCTTTAGATTTGATAACAAATAAAAATGTGAGTTCAGTTTGAATACTATATAATCTATAATCCTAACCCATGACATATGCTCGTTAATAAAGGTACCTAAAAATTTACATTCTTGTTCAGAGATCAGGTTTTCGCCCTGGAAGTCAAAAACGAAATTGCAAGATGGTCGCAAAGGTGGCTTGCATTCCATACATACAGTAATGCTCTGCATGACTCCCAAGAGGGGTTTACAGTAATAAAGAGTCGATCTGACTTAATTCCCTCCCGCTTCTCCAAAAAAAATTTGTATAATCGTATGGGACACAAATGAGAATTCATTTTATTCCTGATTAACCATTTTAATGGAACGCACGGTTTTTCCCCGCCTTGTGTTGTTTTTGAAAAAATGGGATTATAAATTATTCTTCCCGTCTTTTCACCATTATTATTCCCTTCTTTCTTGAAGAATGACGTTAAACACTTGCTTCCTTCTCCACCATGCCAAGCTAACTCAAAAGCAAAAACGAAAAATAACTTTTTTTGCAATCCATCTGGTGTCTCTTCGTCACAATTCTGAACCAAATTTTTGTATTCGTCACCTTTGAGAAACACTGAACTCTCCTTTCTTCTCTCGGGCATCGTTTGGAGTTGCTTTCTCTTAGTTTGTTTAGCGCCCCTTGCTGATTTAAATTCAATATCGGTGAACGGATTAAAAATAATACCATACTCCTTGAAATACTTTTCCATCAATAATTTTGCGGTAACATTCCAGATTGTCTTTATTGTGAAGCTGACCATTCTGCTTGCGCATATTGAATGCCCACTCCGTTAATATTTCTGCCAGTAGGCTTATAGATATCTCTTTGTCCAGGAAATATCCTTTGGCCTTGCAAAAATCCATGAACTGTCGCCATATATAATGTCTGTTGGATTTGGTATTTTTTGATTCACTTTCAACTACATTTTCCTCAATAGATTGAATGGACCACTCACCAAAACGCAATATTTTTCCATTTTTTGGAGTATATCTGACATTTATCAGTATTGTCAGTCAGTGTTGTTGTTATTGATGTCATGCCGACGGGATGTTTTCGCAGTGCAATTATCGCTCCGCAGTGCAATTACCGCTGTAATTTTTCGATAATTGCATTCCTCTTATGACAAATATTATACATGAGGGAAATATTAAGATGAATGAAAATTTGTGAGTGTTTGGGAGAAAAGTTATTCCAGTTGATGAAATGAAGCATTCGTCAAATATTCAACGTGCTTTTTGTTTGAAGGCACATTATGAATCCGTGAATCACGCTCATTCTATGCACAAACTTGTCGAATCTCTAATAGGGTACATTGGTCTCTTGAATCCAACCTGTATGAATACGGGAAGCTGTGAGCAATACTTGAATATGGTGTTTGGTTCTCTTAGATAATCTCATGTCTCATTAAATAACAAACTGTTATCGAATTGGATTTCCCTCGTCACAGATGTTACTAGAGCCAGCTGGGGCTGGATCAGTCAGTCACTTAACCATTCACACTGCCATTATAGTTCTGTTCTTTTCTTGAAATGGAGTAATGTCAGTAATTGTGACGACGCTTGAAGCAATGATGTCTTCTCGGGTCCCTACTAAAATTGAATAGTTGCAGGTGTACGATAACGAACATCAAAAGGAATATACGACGAAGATGTTGAAGTATAATTGCTTCACATCTATCTATATCAAAGAACTCCTGAAGCAGCACGTGCATCACTTCTTCCATAATCCAGCTGTTTTTCAATTCGTGCATATTTCAATGCAACACGCAGAGGAGGCAAGTGAGGTTGAGCCTACCCATAAATGGTCAGCAATTGAGGGAAAAACTCCAATTTAAAGCTCTCCATCATAGTTAATGTTCAGTTTCACACGATTAATCGTCATCGATAGAATCTCAGTTGATATTTCAGGTATTTTGATATTCCAAAATTCACTATTCCGACACGTTGTATCAGGATCGATCGTCGTTTGAGGTTAAAAATAACCGAGGAATGAAATTATTCATCATTCATGAAGTTGACCGAATTCGCTATTTTCCACACTTACCCCATTATAACGAAATAGGAACAATTACTGAAACTTATCCCATGGGATCTAAGAATACAGCTGGTGAATATTTCAAGTATAGAGGGCAAGGTGAAAAGTGCCTGAAAAATTAAATAAGAAATGATTTCTTAGGTGAAAACGTATTTCATTTTTCAACATAATCTCCTTTTCGATCCCTTCCAAACAATAAAATTTCGGCAATACTTCGAAACAGGCATCTGCTTCAACCATGACCTCATCGTTGGAGTCGAATCTTTTTAAAAATATGATGTCAGAGCTTTCAGCTTGATTTAATGTGATGAATAAATGACATATTGTGGACATTACAATGATTTTGAGAAAATGAGCAGCACTTTCTTTTTTATTACGTACATTCCTCACTTCCTTCAGTATTGACCTATCTCAAGTTTCTCTATCTCCCACCCAGCAGGGAGTTTGAGCAAATATCTAACAAAATAAACGCAGCGCAATTGGTTATTAATGTAAAACGGCTCTCTCTTCATGAAACTCTATAAAACTTCATTCTCAAGGAATTTATATTATTCCTAAACCTCAATCTATGTATTCATTGACAGTGTAGTCATTCAATTTGGAGAAACATGACAGGTTGTAGTTTGATCTCAATCATTGATTAGCCAGAACAAACGTGAAAAATATCATTATAACTCACTCTTTTATTTCACAAAACACTTTAATATACTAGGAGGCAAGTGAAAGGGAAAACCTCTAATAAATAATCGGATAAACTTGTACTCAACAATAACAATAGAATTTAATAATAAAAATAACGATTACATTTATAATGATAAAACGATGATCATGACAATTGATAATGAAAGGATATTATAATGAACTTCATCAACAATAAGAATACAAAATAATATCAAAATATAAAATCAAATAAAACAAACTTGGACTATTTACTAAAAGAGAAATAAAACTAAGATTATTGAATTGATACTCATCAAGGATTAACCTTCGAATCGAAATAAAATGAACTGATTTGAATGTATTATCAAAGTTAAACTTGAATAAAAACTGAGAACAACAAACTTTGATTGAAAATCTTAAACAACTCTGATTCAGCGAAATCCACCTTTGTTACCAAAAAACATTCTAAAGAAACTATTGAGTTGAATTAATTGATTTCTCAAGTGTCTAATTCAAGCTAGAAAATATAACTGAAGGTTTAAGGTATTGCTCCTGGTATTTGTAATGCATCCTTTTCTCAAGAACCAATTTACAACAAGGAAAAAGGTCTCTGAATTGTTTAACCAATAAGCAGTAAGATTCTTCTCTTTAAGTCTCTAGTTCAGGATGTTTCCGATGAGGATTTCTAGGCCTATCTGTCCTTTTCTGAATACTGCTAACTGATTTGAATGTACATATCATTTCAACTATAATCAAAACAACATTTAATTGCAATTTTGATGATTTGGTACACCGTCACGTCCCGTCCCGTTTCACGTGTGATACATTTTTAATGATAATGTAACTTTTGAAAGGAAGACGTATATTACTTCCCTATTCAGATCAACAATGGGTCTGCAAAAAAAGCACACTACCTGAACATCTCCAGATGGTAAACGTTAGAATTTATTATATAGCTTGCATTCGTTTTCCGCACTTTATTGGTTATTCATCTCGACAGGTTTTTGGTTTCCTTCGGAACGAGAAATTATTGACCATCTTGACTATGGAATTATATCCCCCCCCCCCTTGGAACAGGTGTGAATTATCTTATATTTATATTTTGATGATTCCTTCACTTTTCTCAACCTATATTTGCTATTGATACTACACACAAAACATCTGGCAACCCCTAGATGTTCTTCACTCTTAGATATTTTAATTTTACATGAAAATTAAATTTTCCAAAAATGATTTTGTTTTGAATATTTCCAATATTAATCCTTATTACATTAATCTAGCAAAATATTTAATTTTTGACTTCAGACACTAATTC
Source organism: Endomychus coccineus (assembly GCA_958510875.1). Taxonomy (NCBI): domain Eukaryota; kingdom Metazoa; phylum Arthropoda; class Insecta; order Coleoptera; family Endomychidae; genus Endomychus; species Endomychus coccineus. The sequence goes on along the minus strand of OY294069.1, from coordinate 3,454,625 downwards.
TACCTCTCGGTATCCTTTGTGATCAAAATATATTTTGTTTTATAAAAAACCGTTTAACTCCCCGCTACCCCTCACAGAAATCTGGAAAATTATAAAATCTCAAAAATTCTAATAATCGCTTACACTAAAATCATTATGGATTCCGGAACTTGTCAATCTATGGTTGAGAAAAATAGTAGCAACAAAAAAGTGTAACGTGATTGAATCTATATTCAATGAAATTTATTATTACATAAGACACTAACATTCCACGACCTTGTGCTTCCAGTAACAACTGAGTGTGAGCCGACTCAGCAGAGTTGCAAGAGCTAATCGATACACTTCTTGGAACCGGTTTGTGTGTTCAAATAATAAAGCGAAGTTGAAGTCTCGCGTTGCCGGAGACTCCGGCAGAGCTTCGAATTGGCTCAAACGTTGCGAAATTCATCGGCTGCATTTCCGTTCAAATCAATTTCCTATCACATTCACATGCCGTATTGATCACCTTCGGTACCGAAGTGTCAGCCTAAGCGAACTGGTGTTCATATTGTACCAGCGAAGCGTTTCAAATTCACTCACGTCCTGCGTAGTTTACGAAGCAGTCTTGTGTTTTAACATCCTCGAACATCGGTATGCCATTAGATGATAACGGAACAATAACTACGTCACCCGTATTACTTTCACGTTATACTCTCTTTTTTATCAACTTCCGCGTACATTATGACTGGAATAATTCGATTGGAATATTGTCACTGATGGATACTGATGGAGATGCTTAAATAATATACAGGTGTTTCGGTTTTAATACAGCTGATAGAAGATCAAGAATGAAGCAGCCTGCCTCAAAAATGTAACTTCCAAAAGCCCTCAATAACTGAGATATAGCCCTTCAAAGTTGGAAATAAAAATCTTTTTTTTTTGTGTTACTTTCGAATCGTTCAATGTTCCACAAATTTCAAACAAAGTTTACTGAAACAAGTCTTCATATAATAATAATAACAGGTTTCATCAAATTTTTTGAGAGGCTCAGATGAAGGTGAGCGTGCTCCTTTTTCTCCTATATTTTATCTCTTATAACAAATAATACGGTAGGCAAATATATTAAAAACAATAAAGATAAAAATATGAAAGATCGATAATCAGGAGGATACAAGGTAAAGTCTGCAGATTGTCATAAATTCTATATAGGCCAGACAATAAGATGTTTCAAAACTAGAGTTGAAGAAAATTTTAATTTGAACAGAGGAGATTCTAAAGTTGTAAACCATATTGAAGAAACTGCTAATCATTTCAAAGATGATTCTGAGATTATTCATTCAGTCAATTAAAAGCAAAGTATCGAACAACTTAGAGAAAATTGAAATTAATAAGTTTAAAAATTCAGGAAACCCTTTAAATGATCAGAAAGACTTCAATAATTTTCCATTATTAAATTTATCTGTAAGTAATTCTTATCCTACTGTACACCTCACTCATCCCCTCCTTCCTGATATCAATTTTAATATTTAAGGAATAGACCGTAGTTTGTTAAGCCATTGTTTCATAAAGCCACCGTGTGGTGAAACATGTCACGTTTTGTTCAACAAAAACGAAGTTTGTGAGAATTTATCACTAGTGTATTTCTTATTAAAACTACAGATAAGAATTTTCAACAAGTAAGTACCAAAACCATCCAAAGTTATTATATTCACTCTCCTAGTTATTATATTCTGGAAGCTACGTCCAATTTTGTGGAGAAGTTTTTCCAATAACAGTCTGATTAGAGATTTCGAAAACATGTCGGAATCACAGAGTTAATCTGTTTTTCTTTTGTTGAATAGCTATCTCACCCATATCTTTCGAAATTCACCGGAATGCGTTTGTTCTACTATTCAGGGGCGTGGATTATAGAAGGGTCTACCCTCCTATACCCCTCTATTATTTTCCTGAAATTCGTGATATTCAACAAAAGCAAGATGTCTTCAATATGTTTTCCAAAATTACAAACCGAAATATCTTGAAATCCAAGTCTTTAATCAAAATCTTATAAGAGAAACTTTTTAACCATATTAAACGTAGCTTTCATGAACGCCTCTGAAGAAATTAGATGGAACGCGTTAATATTTTCAGAAATGGACCTATTTTAGTAAATTTTTTTGTTGTTGTCGAGCGAAACATCCTCTCATATCCTTGTAGAATATCCAGCACTAGCTTCCCTCAGGCATACGGCAGGGCATACTTGCTGTCTGAGGCCATAAGAGTCATCAGTCTATGCAGAATTCTAGTCTTCGGCTCGACACAATGGACACAATCAAGCAGTTCAAGTGCTCTGGACTCTATTGATTGATTGATAGTTGTAAGTAGGGAACCAATAGGAAAAAGAACGAAAGGAAGAATGAGGGGGATATGGAAAAACAGGTTCGAGAATGTTTGAGATTGGAAAGGGATAACAACAAACCTAGATGGCGAGGGATATACAAAGAACGTTCCAAGAAAGATTTTGTTTCCAGCCCTAGGTCTACACAGTTTGAACGGCAAATAAGTTTGAATAAATTCCCCAGAAACATGATCCTTCCACCAAATAATTTGGGGAAAACACCAGGATAAAGGCATCTGTATTATTCGAGGAAGCGTTTCATTTTTCATCTTGTTCCTACGACTTTGTCGGTTCCAAACTGTCATTAGAACAATGTTATTTTTTTTTTACCTTCCTATTAATGTTCGTGGAACATCGTATGGGTAGGCAATGTTGGGATGAGAGGCTACACATTAGTTGTATCAAATTGTTAAATTCTTCAAGTTATTCATTATTCAATTTGATCATGTGGTTCATGGTACTCCGTGAGAAGCATCGTGATTTCTACTGGAATATGCGGAGAATAGTTCAATTAACGCAGCACAAAGAAAAATGAAATTCGACTTCGATCGAATTACTATTCCGACCGCGCTCCGGCCATACTTTCGGAGAACTTTAAATAGAAATCACGGCAAAATTTAATACAAGAGAAGTAAATATCGACATGCATATTCATGGGATTCTGCAAACCAAATTAGGAATCAAAAACGTTTATGTTCATGCTTTCTATACGAAAAAGCTCGAATTGAAACGACAATTGTTTTTCTCCTTTTACGCAGCCAGCATTTTTATGCAAATTCGACAGTAATCTAATTGGCCTAATTGTAATTCTACACTGTTCCGCTTTGGCGATAACAATGGAAACACATTCGTTTCCAGGGGTCTACGCTATATCCCTGCTCGATATCCTCTTTCTATTTTAGATTTTCGCCATAACGATAACTTGGTTAGCTGGACTGAATCGATACAACTAGCCTTGTTGAAGGATGGACAGCTTCATCCAGATAGTTACATTGAAGAGAAAAACTGACGTTTAGGTAACAACACTCTTCATTCTATTATTTGTATTCATGAAAAGTCTCGACTACCGGATGAATTCAGCGTCACAATAGCACGACTTGATGTCGTCGTTTCGTCAAAGATTACAGGCTTGAGGCTTGAACTGAAACAGATTCTTCTCGTTCCTGTACCGGTATTTATTGTGAGAAAAACATTCACACTACATAGTTCACTGTCTTTATTTTTTTTACCGTTTCATGCAAACGTTGTCTGTGATCTCTGAAGATGTGAAGAAAGCAATCAAGATCGAGGCCATTCAATATCTAGAGAGCTCCAAAATCGTTAATGACTGGCAAAATGGCTTTCGTCAGCAGAGATTAACATTATAACACCTGTTCGCCTACGTAACACATGTATGGCAAAAATTCATTCAAAAAATGGGGAATCTCTAGCTGTAGCATCGGATATCGAAGCATTTAACAGAGTCTGGCATCGGAGCCTTCTTGGGAAACTCCCGTCATATGGTTTGAGGCCTGAACTTTGTCGCTTTATCTGATAATATAGTAGAGCTCAGTATAACCAAACCTCAAGCTTGCGTCTTTTCCAAGAAGGCGGATCCCACAATCCCTAATATGATATCAGGTACAACTATTCCCATGGAGTCCTCCATATATATGCCCGAGATCACCAACAACAGCATGCTCTCATAAAATAATCATGTGAAGTCCATTGCGAAAACCGTAGAGAAGAGCTAGTGTACATCCCAGAACCCCTCATAATCTACAGAACACATATTTGACCTATCATGGAGTACTGTTTATATGTTTGAGATTCGGCTCCCGAACATACTCTTAAGCTCTGGGATTCTATCCAGAAGAGAGCGATCTATCTCTTCCTTATAGATATCCGATGTTCATCAGAAATCTCGTCTGTGGTTCCATCTCGAGAGATTCCAGATAGGCAGACTAAACGATCTCAAACTAGTACCCCTCCATTGTCAAGCTCGAGACCTCTCGAACCTCTTCTTACCAGACTTCATTTTTATATCAGCAGCAAAGTTGTGAAACTCTTCACCTGGTGAGATCTTTCCCTATGGCTATGACCTCCAAACCTTCAAGAAAAATTCGAATGTTTATCTCCCCTCCCAACATCTCGCCGCTGGCTCACACGATGTTCTTCCAACATTGAAGGTTTAGTTTACTTGGATGTTTTAAGATTTCTATCGCTTCAAGAATTTCTCGCTGTGATAGGAGTTTGTGGCTCGAGCTAGGATTCTAGTATTTTCGAAAAGGTGATGATTGGTCTCAAATTTATGCAAATGCAGATCCAATGTCCTTTCAAACATGTAGCAACTCTACGACCTGCTCAACCAATGTAGACATTCTAAATAGCGAGGAAGAAGAGGATCTTAGATGGAATTTTAAAACTACGACAGTGTTGGAAGTGTGGAAAAAACGAGTAGAAATAATATGCCTCTCAAGTATTTTGAAAATTCGATTTGTTATATTTTCAATATATCGATAAGCAATGGACAAAGGAGATAGGGGATCTTGTAGCTAAGGTTGATTTGAAATTTTTGGAGGTGGTGTATTTCTTCATAGCTTTTTGAATAGTATAATAGGAGAAATTATTTAATAATAAGACAGATGGAAGGTGTTTCAATTCTGATATGAAGCATTATGGTTGGAACAAATTAACATCTACGTTGACCAAGGACAGATTGCTTTCGGGCAGGGTGGTGGTGGTGGTACAGACCATTGAGGTATCTGTCGGTGTGAGTGGGTGATACACCAAATCTCTCAAAGTACCATCAGTCTGTCGACTAACTAACACATCTAGAAACGGGAGTGTACCTGTCGCTTCAACTTCCATGGTAGAATGGATTTCGGCACGTAATGAATTTAAATGATTGATGAAGAGAACAAAATTTTCGAGACCATGTTGTGAAATAACAAAAGTGTCGTCGCCATATATAAATAAACATTTCGACTTGAGAACAGGTGGATCAATAGTATCTAGCGCAATAGCTTACATGAATATTAGCTGCTCCTAAAACTTGCCATAGCACAAAAAATGTGTGCAAGATGGACAAAAATCAATCAACGGAGGTCTCACTGTACCTGTGTGAAAGCGAGCACACTATGCTGATTGGTTGTCATATCTCAGGAGATGAGCGCTTCATAGTGAGTGAAATTATTTTGAAATGTAATAAGTAAAGGAAGAATCAATTCAATCAATGGTGGGTTAGGGAGGTACTTATTTCCTTCGCATACTCCAGAATAATGAGTAGGGAACAAACTTGAATGTGAGAGAATTCTTATCCGTCCGATCTAATTCATATTTCTGTCAAAATATCGCCCATTCCATTCGTATATTCATTAAAGCCGACAAACAATCGGAGTCATTCAAACAAATCACGTCACACACGATTCTGAGGTCTTGCAATTTCTATCTATGATTTACACTTTCGACGAATCCTCGTTGATGCTATCGGGTGCGTCAACGTTAATGACAAAAACATTCTCACTCCGATAACCCGAGCCCTGTTGGCAATTCGATTTTAGAATCGTTACATCTAATGAGTCCAATTCGAACTGAAATATCATTCCAGGATATATTACTTTCCAGATTTGATCCTGCGCATAACTAGGTAGCTTCACTACCGTTTCATGCTCTGAATGTGTTTCCCCTAATTGGAATTTGAAAGCTGCGATCACAGTGAAAGAGCCGACGAACTGGATGATCATTCTGGATAGTTTAGTAAATGAGCTAACGCTAATAGCTAATTATTTCACTCCAACTATTTGGTTTCAGAAACCTGAAATATCTCCGGTCGATTTCTTTCCAGTATCTTCAGACGTTCGAGTGGAATCGGTGATGACTTCACGTTTCTTTAGTCCAGCTCTTAGAGCGGATGACGGATTTGGCCAATTCGTGTAAGAATTGATAGTTGTGGCGGGAATAAAACACATGGGAAACTGCCAAACATCGAAAGTAGAATTGGGTGAATTGACCTTCGATATTTCAAATATTTTTTCTTATTGGAAAGAGAACAAATGTTACTTTTACTCTGCTGTCACATACAGATTTTTCAAAAGGGTTAACGTACCTCACTGACCTTGTCGATGTACAATAATGTCTGGTCCCTTGAATGTTAATGACACTGTAGTCGGAGTTGGTTCTGTCTATATCTCGAATAGTGAAATATACTGCATGAAATACGAATGGAATATGAATTCACAATTCAATAATATGTATCAGCAATTGTTTCATCATATACACAAAGGCATCCTCTAAATGAGTATATTGTACTAGTCGGCTTGATATTCATTATTTCAGATGGCGATAATAACTCATCGACGTGTTATATTGAACTTTGTTGGAACCTGTCCTTGTTTCAAAGATTTTAGTCGATCTTCATACCTTCAAGGTTCTTCTAAGCTGCCTCCTCCACTAGGTGTATAATTCAGCCACTAGCTGGTTATGAATTTTAAGACCGATTCAATTCAGGTTCATCCCAAGTAGAACCTAGGAGAAGGTTCCCAATGACGTTACTTCTACCCTAGACCTATTATCCTAAGGAGACAGGATTGTTTACATTTAAACACGATCAGATATTGCCCCAATTTCGGCCCACTCAGACCGCTGTATATTACAAGTATGACCAACTGGAATGTGCTGTTGCCGAATTAGCTGTTTCGTGTGCCGCACTGAGATTTTTAACTATTATAAAAGCATCCACAGCATTATTTATTTTTTTATATTAGAAGCAATACTGTTGAAATGTCGTTTTCTCTGAAAAAATCCCATAATTTATGGTAACCTAGAATATACAATCGAAATATAAAATATTTAATATATAATATTCACATAGTGGTATCCTCGGAATGAGTTAATAGTTTCTCTCTAGCTCACTATTCAATGAAAAACATTCAGATTATAATCCTACAGAAGAACAAGATGGGAACGTCATATTGCTGTCTGATATCATTACAGTGATTTCAATTGATGCCAAACGTGCTTTATAGAAGTATGCGACGTGCAACGTGCTCTCAAACTTCAACCAATAAGGTCTGTGCATAACGCTCATATTGATCCACTACTTGCATTTCAATGGCATAATCATATATGGCTTTAATATAGAATATATGACATTCTTGTGAGCAGTCGAGATTTATGATTTTTTTTATTGTATTGGAATACCCCGTGGTCTACAATTGTGGCTATCCCATGACTTGTTGGAATATTTTTCGTACATGCATACTGTGTTATTTGCTGATGCTGCAACGGCGTCAAATTCTGGAGAGGATCTTGATCCTGTGAAGGAAGGAAGTGTGATAAGCATGAATTGAGCCATGGAAAAGTTTTCGGGAAATGGTGCCTGCGGGCATGAGATATATACAGGATGTCCTCGAACTGCGTGGCTAAAATAAAACCGAAGATTCTTTGATTCGGAAAAAAATTGATGAGCTTTTTTACTTTTGCCTCAAGTGTCTTGTTCAGCCGGTAGAGGGCTTCAAAGTTGCAAAAATAATTCTGTTTTTTCGGTATAACTTGAGAACGTGATGGAGGACTTTAACAATATTCGGCAGGTGAGTTACTGTCAATAATAGCCGTTTTTGAAAGCGGTGCATAGAGCCTTAGAGACCATCGAAATGGCTCAAAATTGAGGATGTAACGGGAAAAGTGTCCAGAACTTTTTTGTGGTCTATGTAATTCACTCTATATTTTTTATGTAGATAGCTTATCTAATTTGAAAACTTTTCTTACTCTCAAGAAATTTTGATAAAATCAACGGATTAGCTTGAAGAAAATAATTTTATAGTCTCTGCAATTTTGGCTTACTAATTTTACTTGATTAAAATACCTTAGTTGCCTTTGCTTTTCTAATGTCATTTTGGCATTTGGAGAATTTATTCTCAAAACTGTCAGTTTTTACTTTGCTTTCCGTAAAAATTTTATAAAATTATGGCTCAAAATTTCACTAACATTGAAATGGTTAATATCTCGGTAAAACACGAATAATAAAAACAATAGAAATGGGGAAACGATGTGATTATTTAGGAAAAACAAATGCTAAATTAAAAGAAACAACAAAACTTTTTGGGAAATCGCTAAGGCATCAATTGTTTGAAATGTTGCCCATTTTCCTGAATACACAAATTAATTCGTTTCAAGAAATTGGATTGAACTCTGGCTAGTACTTCAGGATCATTCTTCAATAAATCCGCTTCATGATTAATTCGTTGCAACAATTCCTCTCGTGTGTTTACTGGAGCTGCATAAACTTTCGACTTCAAAGCGCCCCATAGAAAGAAGTCGCAGGGCGTCAAATCAGAGGAGCGGGCCGGCCAGTTCACTGGTGCATCGTGTCCTCTACCTATCCAGCGATCTAGATATTCCGCATTCAAATGTCGCCCCACAGCTAATGTGAAATGAGGAGGTGCACCATCATGGATAAACCAGGCCACGACGAATGTGTAAGGGCAAGTCTTCCAACAGTTCAAGTAGCCTTTGTTCCAAAAAGTTCAAGTAGTTCTCCCCGTTCAATCGATCGGGTATAACGGTAGGGCCAATAATAAAGTTATCCACAATTCCAACCCAAACATTGATTTTAGTTTGATTCTGAAAATATGTAACTTCCGTTTCATGAGGATTTTCATCAGCATAGGAATGTTCATTATGGAGGTTAAAAAGACCACATCTCGTGAAAGTATCTTCGTCCGTGAACAGAATTCTTCTACAAAAATTGGGGTTTGCGTTTTGTCTTTGGACAATAAGCCGACAGAAATCTAGCCGATGACCTGGATCCATGGGCAATAAATCTTGAACTGTTTTAATATGATAGGGATTCAACAGTTCTTCTTTCAGTACATTACGAACTAATGATTTTGAGGCTCCAATACGAAGTCCCAAACGTAGTGTGCTTATCCCAGGTTCAGTTTCAACCGCTTCCGGTATCGCTTCTTCGAGCTCTAACGTCCTTCTTGTCCGTCTGCGTCCAGTTTCTCTGCGATTTGCTTCAAATTTGCCAGTTTCGTGAAGGTTTGCCGATTTGGAATTCTGCGATGCGGATATCTTTCCCTTCTCCGGCCATTGCAACGACAAAGTCCATAAATCAATAACATATCAACCATTTCAGTGAAATTTTGAGCCATAATTTTATAAAATTTTCACGGAAAGCAAAGTAAAAACTGACAGTTTTGAGAATAAATTCTTCAAATGCCAAAATGACATTAGAAAAGCAAAGGCAACTAAGGTATTTTAATCAAGTAATATTAGTAAGCCAAAATTGCAGAGACTCGAAAATTAATTTTTTCAAGCTAATCCGTTGATTTTATCAAAATTTTCTAAGAGTAAAAAAAGTTTTCAAATTAGATAAGCTATCCACATAAAAAATATAGAGTGAATTACATCAACCACAAAAAAGGTCTGGACACTTTTCCCGTAACATCCTCAAGTTTGAGCCATTTCTATGGTCTCTAAGGCTCTGTGCTCCACTCTTAAAAATGGACATTATTGACAGTAACTCACCTGCTAAATATTGTAAAAGTTCTTCATCACGTTCTCAAGTGATACCGAAAAAACAAAATAATTTTTGCAATTTTGAAGCCCTCTACCGGGTAAACAAGACACTTGAGACAAAAGTAAAAAGGCTCATCAACTTTTTTCCGAATCAAAGAATCTTCGGTTCCATTCCGGCCACGCAGTTCGAGGACACCCTGTATATTTAGAAGATAGACTCACATAAAATGTTCATGTGAATTAACTGACCAAAGATATATTTTCCTCGTGTAAAGAAAGCTATGTGTTTTTCTATAATTGAAAGCCAATTATGCCACGCTATTTTAGTTTCAGGTGATTGTTCTGGAAAAAATCATATTTCTGGATTCCAGAGGAGAGCTATAAGAATTGTTGTGAGAATAATAAATCCAAAAGGAAGTGCTGCAAAAGAATATTGATGGAATCTTGTATATAAATAAATGCCTCAAGTGTACATATAATTTCAGTGGTAGTTTCTTTTGAATGAGAATTTCCGTGATTACAATATTCGTAATAAGAGAAATGTTTCTACAGATTTTCTCACACAAATTTCAGAATGGACCAGCAGTTACGTCATTTGATATTCCAGTAAATTGCCGGAAATCATTCGAGGAATATTTTATTCCTATATCTGTATACAGTATGGCCATGAAATATATAATATACATGGTGAATGTTTATTAGTATTAGGAATAGGTTTTATTGTTGCAAGCTTACATTTCAAAGTCATGTGATTATTTGAGGCACAATTCAGAATAAATGTAAATCGATATTAATTTTGAAAGAAAATGAACAAAAGAGGATGGATCAACACATGAATGCCATTCGAATTTCTCGAGCGGTAATCATACATGATTTTCATGAATTCATGGTTTCTTATTTAAAATGAAGTGGCAGTATGTGTGCTGATACCGATAGGCGCTATTCCAGCATTCCCTAAAATCATTGTCTGAACCACATGCCGGTTGAGTAATTGAGAAATATCTGCCGAGCTGAGCTTTAGAAAAAGCATGGCGATGTTTCTGACGTGCCAAGAGCGACTTAGCATTCCAGCAGCTCCTCATAAGCTTCAAAGCACAGATTCGATCTGTCCTGGAGTAACATACGCTGAAGCTCTTGGATTCTATCCAGGAGAGAAAATGGGTCCAAAATAAGGTAATTGATTAGTTACTCGAGTATTTTCTTGTAATTCCGTTACGGAAAGTCATCTTTTTGATAATGATTGTTATTGTAAAGGATGATTCATTCCAACACCGAATGCTAATATGAATTCACTTTAGCACTAGTGCAAAAAACACCCATTTGGTAACTAGTTGTATGAATAGCTATTCCGGAAAACTTTAAATCATCATTCAACTTCAAAATGATGAACATAGAGATAGCTTCACTGCTCTTATGGGACCTAATAAGGTTGAAACAAGTGTCAACTGAGAAAATACATTGGAATATATAGTTCCATAGTAATGAAAGAGAATTCGAATACAAATTACGTATTTGAATAAATGTTATATTCAGTATCATCATGAAAAAGAATTTGAAATGTTGGATCGCGTTTAACTCGTTTAGAATAAACTCATCACATTTCGTTGGGAAACAGAAAAGCGTAATGGAACTTTTCCATTGATCTGTTAATTTGAAACTGCAAAAATTGAGTGTGATTAGTTTGTTATGACGTAATCAATATTGGAATTAAATTTAAATTTATACAACGACGCGATGAATTAATTCGGAATAGATTTGAGCCACATAGATTAAAATTTTATTTACAACCTGTATTTGCGTGAGTTGAGTTGAATCAAATTTTGTGCTCTTTATAGCTGAACCAAATTATTGTTCATTACACAGTTCATTAAAAGTCATGAATATTCGGTCACATCGGTATGGTATGTTCACACCAAGCTCACATATTTTAGCATTATTGTCGCTCGAATGTATTATGTGATAGGAAATGTTATTTATTCACGATTAAACATTGATTCTATAAGTGACATCGTCAATTTCAAGTTATTCCTAAATTCCTTCTGAAGGCCGTCTGAGGTATTCTCATCATAGCTATATAAATTATTTAATTCCCTTTGAGGAATTTCTTTTTAAAAAATGTTTATTTCGATTACACGATTTCACAATTATATTCAAATATCAAAGTACATTAATAAAATAACGAAAGATACAATTAATATTGCAGGTTGATTAGAGATATAATAAAACAGGTGCTGTTCGATACAGCTGAGAAAAAGAAGTAACTTAATAAAAATATGAATTATCGCAGTAGCGTGAATTATCATATGCTTGCAGAGTTATTATGAAGATGTTTCCGTAGTCAGCGGAAACATGACACTTGTTCATATTATATGTGATTGTAATAGAGGGCGATGACATAACTCCTCCATCCTTAGAACGAAGCCTCGGTAGGTAACTGACGAGGTTTTGGTTTCATCTCAATATTTTCGTTCGTTTCTTCGAAATTGCCGATAAGTTGCTTCTTACAATTCAATTTAAAGTTTTTGCGTAGCACTTTCACTAATATTACACTAACAAGGATGGTAACCAATCCATAAAGTAAAATTGTCCAAATATTGATTGTATAGAAGTCTTCTTCGTAGTTGTCTGATATAGGGGTGATGTGCTGCAGATGAATTTCTCCTAATGTAATCCCTTTTAGTTCTATGGAAGTATTTGATTTTTTGATTTCATCCGGGAGTTGTGGTATTTTGAAGTCAATCATTATGGGTATACTCCGAGTTGAATCTAGGGGTTGAAGTTCTTCTCCATTAAATATAGTTTTGCATTCCTTTTCTGGTTTCAACAGCAGGATACCGTATGGTTTGTGGATTTTCTTTTCATCAGCACATTGTATAGTTAGCGTTGAGCCGCTTTTAAACCAGCCTAGATATTGATTTGTGTAGGGTATTGGCTCTATGTGGTCTTGCTCTGCGTGGATTGTTGTATAAACGCAATTATTTGGTCTATTTTTCTTCAAGATTTCATCTTCACAGGTCATATTGGCATTTGTTATTAATTTCAATGGACAATGATATGTTCCACTCATAGTACATATGTCAAATAGAGGTTTGATACTATTTTCCGATTTAATCAAGAATTTGGAATTTGGAATTATCGTGAAATAATTATTTTCTACTTTTGTCGGCAACGGTTCCAAATAGTACAATTCGTAAGGGGTGGTATTTTCGATAGGAATGGTTAGGAAATAGAGAATACGGTTTTTGTTATGATGGCAATGAACAGTTATTAAAGATTCATAATTGAGAATATTTTCGATAGTGACAGCAAGGGGTAACTCGTTGTTGTAGTACGGTACTAACTTTTTTAATTCATTGAGTAAATCAATTGTTTTTATTATACTTGGATGCATTGCACCTATAGCACAAAAGCTTAGTGAATTTTCTATTTCTGTTAAAAGTTGCAAAATTACATTGTACATCATAAGAAATTGGTTGAATATGTCCTTTTCACGTAATATTTCGATTTCTTTTGTATTATTTAAGACATTTTCAGTAATTTTCATAATTTTATTTTTCAATAATTGCTCATTATATTGAATAATTTGAATCGAAAAGTTGAATCGCTTTAATACGTCATTATTCACAGAATATTGATTTAGTATTTGATTTTGTAAATTTTGTTGTTTATTTTCCAGATGTTGAATTATTTTGCTAATTCGACTCGCGTCATTCGCGTCCATGTTTCCCGTAAAGAATTTGATGACGGATCCTAACCCATCAATAAGTCCTCTTTTTTCACGATTTAATGTTTTTGGATAAATTTTGATAGTTTTTCGTTAAGTAAGTATATTTTGTGTGCAACTATTTTATCGTAATTTTCAACTTCCATGTAGTGTTCATGTTGACGGAGGGTAGTTGCGATTGTTCTGTAATGATTGTTTAGTTTTTCAATTTGATTGATTATGATCGATATGTCAAAATAATGTACTAGCGTGTGTTGTGATTTCTGCAGTCTTGCAGGGCCTAGGTATACTGGCATCAACCCAGGACCATGTGTAATATTTTGGATTGTTATTGTTGAGAGTCCGATTCCGAAGACGGATCTGCAACAGATTTTATTTTTACTAATTTTGTAGGTCGTTTAATATTTGAAAGGTGAATATTTTCAGATGTGTTAGTATGTCGCGGTACTATTTTCCCAGTTTTCCTTTGTGGGTCTATTTCCGTAATTTTTTCTATTTTATATTTATTATTTGTTTTCCTACATTTTTGTTTGTCTTTGACAAAAACACGTTGAGGTATATTCGGGACGTCTTCTCTATCTTTATTCAATTTTGTAATAATTTTGTCTTTATTCACACCAATTTTTTCTTTAATTTGTTCATAGAGAATTTTTGTTTTATCTCTGTGTTGCTGGTTGTAATTTGATACTATATGCTTTTCAATATCTATGTCAAAAGGGTTTGTATTTTCTAAATGACCATTGATAATTTCAAAGGGAGTAAATTTTGTTGTTGAATGCCTTGTGTTATTGTAAGCCAAAACTGCGTATCTTACTTTATTATTTATTAATTCATTTTTAAAGTCCTCTCTATTGTTGAGGATACGGATATGTTCGATAAGTGTGGAATGGAATCTTTCCACTATACCATTTGACTCAGGATGCTGTGAACTTATGAAGTGAATGTCGATCTTGTGTAGTTTTAATAATTCTTGTAGTAAGTCATTTTTGAATTCACATCCATTATCAGAAATTATTTGCATTGGTATACTGTGATGGCTAAAGTAAGTTACGAGATTATTTGCGATTTCGGTCCTTTGTAAAGAATTCAAGGAGTAAGCTTGCGCGTACTTAGAAAACGAATCAACTATTGTTAAAAATTTTTGTTTTTCCAATGTCAGGGTATCTATGTGAACGATTTCGAATGGCTTCGATGCGGTAGGTGTTATGTTGAATTTTAATTTAAGAGGATGTCTATCATATTTAGCTAATCTACAAGGATCACATTCATTTATGAAATTTTGTATTGTTTGTTGCATTTTGGGCCAAAAATAACGTTCTTTCAGTCGGGTATACGTTTCCTCAATACCACGATGGTTTGTTTTACCAGTGTGATATGTATCAATAGTATTCATTTGATCATTCGAATTCTCAATATCCTCTAGTAGCTTTGTGCATCGAATTAATTTAATTTCAGAGTTTTTAAAATGTTTCTGTAATACGTTGCTGAACGTTTCATAGATTGGGGATTGGAAATGAATATAATAATTGACTTTAGGAACTAAATATTCTTTAATAAAATGAACTATATCGTTTTCGTAATTATTTTTTGAGATTTGTAAGATGAACCGTTGATATTGTTTATCGAATAGTGTCTTTATTAATGGTCTATCAGGAGAATAATTTACTTCGGTGATTATTATTTGATTTTTAAAATAATTCAAAGGTTTTTCCAGTATAGGTATCCCAATTAGTGGATTTTCTGCGTTAGAGTGAATAGTTTTGGCTGATTCACTATCGTAGTTATAATCGTGTTCAGTACCGGATTCAACAATCATAGATTGATTATCGTTATCATTCCCATCACTGTCGAGATCTTCGTTAAACTTTTCCATATACTGAAATATGGGCGGCACTTCGGTCTCGTTAACATGGCACTCAATCCTCGATAAGGGATCAGCCACTTTGTTCAAAATACCCTTCTTATACATTATGGTATAATCGAACTCTTCTAATTTTAGACGCCACCGGAGAAGTTTTGAATTTGGTTCTTTCAACGAAAACAACCACTGGAGGGGTTTGTGATCTGTTATGATATTAAATTTGCGTCCAAATAGGTATGGGCGAAAATACTTAGTTGCCCATACGATGGCTAATAGCTCCTTCTCTATAGTTGAGTAATTTACTTCGTGATCGTTCAAGGTGCGACTGGCATAGGCTATCGGTAAATCTTTCCCAATAGGTCCTTGCGATAATAATGCACCTAGGGCAAAATTCGAGGCGTCTGTAGTTAGATGGAATACTTCGTTGAAATCGGGGTACTGAAGTATCGGCTCGTTTGTAAGCAAATTCTTACAACTTTCAAAACATTGTCGATATTCTGGTTTATTTATGTCAATTACAGCATTTTTTTTTAAACATGTTGTCAAGGGTTTTGTAATTTTAGCAAAATTGGGTATAAATTTCCGATAATACCCCAATAATCCTAAAAATCCTTTGATTTGTTTTGTTGTAGATGGTATTGGGTAGTTTAAAATAACTTTAATTTTTTCGGGGTTGGGCTTTACACCGTTGGGTGTAACTATATGACCCAGATAGCCGACTTCCTTTCGAAGAAATTCGGATTTATCTAGTTGTACTTTAAAGTTCGATTCTCGAAGTCTTTCGAATACAAGTTTCAAGTTTTCTATGTGTTCTTGAAGACTCGTACTGAATACGATTATGTCGTCTAAGTAAACTAGACAAATGACATTATTGAGTCCTCTAAGAATATCTTCCATAGCCCGTTGGAAAGTTGCAGGGGCATTTTTCAGCCCAAATGGCATTCGCAGATATTCAAAGTGACCGTTTTCGGTATTGAATGCCGTTTTTGGTACATCATCAGGATTCATTTCTATCTGGTGAAATCCTGATGCTAAATCCAGTGTGGTGAAATACTGGCAGCGCCCTAACTTATCTAAAAGATCTGTTATATTTGGAATCGGATATTTATCGTCGATGGTTTTATCGTTTAATTTTCGATAATCCACGACGATACGCCATTTTTGTTTCCCAGACGCATCAGATTTTTTTGGAACGACCCAGATGGGGGACGACCAAGGCGAATAGGATGGCTGAATTATTTTTTGTTCCAGCATCTCATCAATTTGTTGTCTTACTTCCTGGCGGTGAATTTCAGGGTATCTGTAAGATTTAGTATATACTGGGGTTTCATCTTTTGTTCGAATATGATGTTTAATTCGATCAGTGAATGTTAGTTTTTGGTCGTTCTGTTTGAAAATGCTAGAATAATCTCTCAGGAGTTGCGTGAGAGCATTTTTCTCTTCATTATTCAAGTGTTCTGTGCGGAATTTTGAAAGGTTTATATAATTCGTCTCAATATGGCATAACTGAGGGGTAGTTTTACGATAATAAATTTCATAACTACAATTCGGAAGAATAAGTGAATTATCTTTGATGTTCACTATTGCTTTCAATTTTTTTAAACTGTCCATACCTAAAAGCCAATCAAAATGATCATGAAATTTGAAAAGATGAAATTTTAAGTTGACTTCTGATTTGAATAATTCCGGAAGTGAAATAGTTAATGAATATTTTTCAGCACTAGTGCCATGTATGGTTGATATTCTAAAAGGGTCTTTCTTTATGAAATTTTGATATAATTCACTGGCTAAACCAGGGTTTATAAATGACTTGGTACTAGCTGTATCAATTAGAATTTTTCTTTTTGTGTATGGATCTAAAATGTATGGTAACTCGGTTGTGTTAGTTGTTAGATTCATGAGTTCTATTGGTTTTGTATTATTTCCGAGGCGCTTTGCTCTAAAAAATCATTGTACGGAGTATAATCTTCTTCGTTATATTCTGTAGCGTTTAGTGGATTATTGTCATAATTTGTTTCGATGTGTGGGTCATTCGTATCCTCACAGTGTTCATCATTTACATTAAAAAGTTCTTCAGCATGAAATTTTTGTTGTGGGTACGATTGCCTAAAGTTGGTACGAAACGTGTTGTTAGTAGAAGTGCTTATAGGTGTAATTCTATTATTTTGAGCTGAAGTAAAATTTGAACGATTATGTTGTTGATAGTTCGTTTTGGGTGTTTGATTATAATTTTGCGGTCCTCTGGAATTTTGAGGTTGTGAATTGGAATTGAAATTTTGTGGATTCGTTGGTTTAAAATTGAATCCTGGATTGAAATTAGGCACAAAATTTTGTTGTGGTCTCATAAATTGTCTTGGCTTTTGCGAATTAAAATTCTGAAGCTTATTAACTTTTTGAGAGTTAATTTCTTTCTGATAAGTATTAGTAAGCAAATTTAATGCGGTTTCCAAATCAGCGGGATCTTTCGTTCTCATGAGAGAGCCTAGTGGATCTTTCAATCCGTTTAATAGTGTTTTTAGGGCAACTTTGCGGAAGTGATTATTAAGTCCATCATTAACACCATAACTTAAATTTGCAAATGCAATTTGTGAACATAACAGTTTTTGTATCTTTTTATAATAGTCGAACGGAGTATCGTTCCCTTGTTCAAGTTTAACAATATCTATGGCTAATGTAGCGTCATCTCTTTTATCAGCATATGCAGTTAAAAGAAATTGACGTAATTCATTCCAACTTCTTATGTTTTTATTTGCTAAATAAAGTGCAGCTTCACCGTGAATTTTAGATCTAATTCGTGAAGTAATATAGTCATTACGTGGATTCAATGGATTCTGAGCATCGTAAAAATAATTGATTACTTTTTCAGATTCTTGAATAAAATAAGGCAATAATTCTGATTCGCCTTTAAATATTGGTACTATTTCTAAATATTCTTTCAATTCTGAGATTGATATCTGTTGTTCTACCATTTTGGGATTATTAACTTTATTTGATAACAATAAACGTGCGGGTTTAATTGATATTTGAGAATTTGTACTAGTTGGGTCTATATTATCTTCACTAATATAGCCAAATTCCAAATTACTGTTTTCAGAGTCTGAACTTTCGGAACCTCTATAAGACATAAATTGTACTTACAGTGAGACAAACAGCTTTCCCAGCATTCTACAGATGACGATAGGTTGGCTTCTGTAACGTGGCTTCCGATTTGATCCAGTAACCAATAGTTTGATTTATTTTTCTGATTCAGCACTGACGAACCGTTGAAACGGACCAGGACCTTTTCGCGGAACTGTTCAGCGCGATCCAATACCGACTGCGCCAATTATTTAATTCCCTTTGAGGAATTTCTTTTTAAAAAATGTTTATTTCGTTTACACGATTTCACAATTATATTCAAATATCAAAGTACATTAATAAAATAACGAAAGATACAATTAATATTGCAGGTTGATTAGAGATATAATAAAACAGGTGCTGTTCGATACAGCTGAGAAAAAGAAGTAACTTAATAAAAATATGAATTATCGCAGTAGCGTGAATTATCATATGCTTGCAGAGTTATTATGAAGATGTTTCCGTAGTCAGCGGAAACATGACACTTGTTCATATTATATGTGATTGTAATAGAGGGCGATGACATAACTCCTCCATCCTTAGAACGAAGCCTCGGTAGGTAACTGACGAGGTTTTGGTTTCATCTCAATATTTTCGTTCGTTTCTTCGAAATTGCCGATAAGTTGCTTCTTACAATTCAATTTAAAGTTTTTGCGTAGCACTTTCACTAATATTACACTAACAAGGATGGTAACCAATCCATAAAGTAAAATTGTCCAAATATTGATTGTATAGAAGTCTTCTTCGTAGTTGTCTGATATAGGGGTGATGTGCTGCAGATGAATTTCTCCTAATGTAATCCCTTTTAGTTCTATGGAAGTATTTGATTTTTTGATTTCATCCGGGAGTTGTGGTATTTTGAAGTCAATCATTATGGGTATACTCCGAGTTGAATCTAGGGGTTGAAGTTCTTCTCCATTAAATATAGTTATGCATTCCTTTTCTGGTTTCAACAGCAGGATACCGTATGGTTTGTGGATTTTCTTTTCATCAGCACATTGTATAGTTAGCGTTGAGCCGCTTTTAAACCAGCCTAGATATTGATTTGTGTAGGGTATTGGCTCTATGTGGTCTTGCTCTGCGTGGATTGTTGTATAAACGCAATTATTTGGTCTATTTTTCTTCAAGATTTCATCTTCACAGGTCATATTGGCATTTGTTATTAATTTCAATGGACAATGATATGTTCCACTCATAGTACATATGTCAAATAGAGGTTTGATACTATTTTCCGATTTAATCAAGAATTTGGAATTTGGAATTATCGTGAAATAATTATTTTCTACTTTTGTCGGCAACGGTTCCAAATAGTACAATTCGTAAGGGGTGGTATTTTCGATAGGAATGGTTAGGAAATAGAGAATACGGTTTTTGTTATGATGGCAATGAACAGTTATTAAAGATTCATAATTGAGAATATTTTCGACAGTGACAGCAAGGGGTAACTCGTTGTTGTAGTACGGTACTAACTTTTTTAATTCATTGAGTAAATCAATTGTTCTTATTATACTTGGATGCATTGCACCTATAGCACAAAAGCTCAGTGAATTTTCTATTTCTGTTAAAAGTTGCAAAATTACATTGTACATCATAAGAAATTGGTTGAATATGTCCTTTTCACGTAATATTTCGATTTCTTTTGTATTATTTAAGACATTTTCAGTAATTTTCATAATTTTATTTTTCAATAATTGCTCATTATATTGAATAATTTGAATCGAAAAGTTGAATCGCTTTAATACGTCATTATTCACAGAATATTGATTTAGTATTTGATTTTGTAAATTTTGTTGTTTATTTTCCAGATGTTGAATTATTTTGCTAATTCGACTCGCGTCATTCGCGTCCATGTTTCCCGTAAAGAATTTGATGACGGATCCTAACCCATCAATAAGTCCTCTTTTTTCACGATTTAATGTTTTTGGATAAATTTTGATAGTTTTTCGTTAAGTAAGTTTATTTTGTGTGCAACTATTTTATCGTAATTTTCAACTTCCATGTAGTGTTCATGTTGACGGAGGGTAGTTGCGATTGTTCTGTAATGATTGTTTAGTTTTTCAATTTGATTGATTATGATCGATATGTCAAAATAATGTACTAGCGTGTGTTGTGATTTCTGCAGTCTTGCAGGGCCTAGGTATACTGGCATCAACCCAGGACCATGTGTAATATTTTGGATTGTTATTGTTGAGAGTCCGATTCCGAAGACGGATCTGCAACAGATTTTATTTTTACTAATTTTGTAGGTCGTTTAATATTTGAAAGGTGAATATTTTCAGATGTGTTAGTATGTCGCGGTACTATTTTCCCAGTTTTCCTTTGTGGGTCTATTTCCGTAATTTTTTCTATTTTATATTTATTATTTGTTTTCCTACATTTTTGTTTGTCTTTGACAAAAACACGTTGAGGTATATTCGGGACGTCTTCTCTATCTTTATTCAATTTTGTAATAATTTTGTCTTTATTCACACCAATTTTTCCTTTAATTTGTTCATAGAGAATTTTTGTTCTATCTCTGTGTTGCTGGTTGTAATTTGATACTATATGCTTTTCAATATCTATGTCAAAAGGGTTTGTATTTTCTAAATGACCATTGATAATTTCAAAGGGAGTAAATTTTGTTGTTGAATGCCTTGTGTTATTGTAAGCCAAAACTGCGTATCTTACTTTATTATTTATTAATTCATTTTTAAAGTCCTCTCTATTGTTGAGGATACGGATATGTTCGATAAGTGTGGAATGGAATCTTTCCACTATACCATTTGACTCAGGATGCTGTGAACTTATGAAGTGAATGTCGATCTTGTGTAGTTTTAATAATTCTTGTAGTAAGTCATTTTTGAATTCACATCCATTATCAGAAATTATTTGCATTGGTATACTGTGATGGCTAAAGTAAGTTACGAGATTATTTGCGATTTCAGTCCTTTGTAAAGAATTCAAGGAGTAAGCTTGCGCGTACTTAGAAAACGAATCAACTATTGTTAAAAATTTTTGTTTTTCCAATGTCAGGGTATCTATGTGAACGATTTCGAATGGCTTCGATGCGGTAGGTGTTATGTTGAATTTTAATTTAAGAGGATGTCTATCATATTTAGCTAATCTACAAGGATCACATTCATTTATGAAATTTTGTATTGTTTGTTGCATTTTGGGCCAAAAATAACGTTCTTTCAGTCGGGTATACGTTTCCTCAATACCACGATGGTTTGTTTTACCAGTGTGATATGTATCAATAGTATTCATTTGATCATTCGAATTCTCAATATCCTCTAGTAGCTTTGTGCATCGAATTAATTTAATTTCAGAGTTTTTAAAATGTTTCTGTAATACGTTGCTGAAAGTTTCATAGATTGGGGATTGGAAATGAATATAATAATTGACTTTAGGAACTAAATATTCTTTAATAAAATGAACTATATCGTTTTCGTAATTATTTTTTGAGATTTGTAAGATGAACCGTTGATATTGTTTATCGAATAGTGTCTTTATTATTGGTCTATCAGGAGAATAATTTACTTCGGTGATTATTATTTGATTTTTAAAATAATTCAAAGGTTTTTCCAGTATAGGTATCCCAATTAGTGGATTTTCTGCGTTAGAGTGAATAGTTTTGGCTGATTCACTATCGTAGTTATAATCGTGTTCAGTACCGGATTCAACAATCATAGATTGATTATCGTTATCATTCCCATCACTGTCGAGATCTTCGTTAAACTTTTCCATATACTGAAATATGGGCGGCACTTCGGTCTCGTTAACATGGCACTCAATCCTCGATAAGGGATCAGCCACTTTGTTCAAAATACCCTTCTTATACATTATGGTATAATCGAACTCTTCTAATTTTAGACGCCACCGGAGAAGTTTTGAATTTGGTTCTTTCAACGAAAACAACCACTGGAGGGGTTTGTGATCTGTTATGATATTAAATTTGCGTCCAAATAGGTATGGGCGAAAATACTTAGTTGCCCATACGATGGCTAATAGCTCCTTCTCTATAGTTGAGTAATTTACTTCGTGATCGTTCAAGGTGCGACTGGCATAGGCTATCGGTAAATCTTTCCCAATAGGTCCTTGCGATAATAATGCACCTAGGGCAAAATTCGAGGCGTCTGTAGTTAGATGGAATACTTCGTTGAAATCGGGGTACTGAAGTATCGGCTCGTTTGTAAGCAAATTCTTACAACTTTCAAAACATTGTCGATATTCTGGTTTATTTATGTCAATTACAGCATTTTTTTTTAAACATGTTGTCAAGGGTTTTGTAATTTTAGCAAAATTGGGTATAAATTTCCGATAATACCCCAATAATCCTAAAAATCCTTTGATTTGTTTTGTTGTAGATGGTATTGGGTAGTTTAAAATAACTTTAATTTTTTCGGGGTTGGGCTTTACACCGTTGGGTGTAACTATATGACCCAGATAGCCGACTTCCTTTCGAAGAAATTCGGATTTATCTAGTTGTACTTTAAAGTTCGATTCTCGAAGTCTTTCGAATACAAGTTTCAAGTTTTCTATGTGTTCTTGAAGACTCGTACTGAATACGATTATGTCGTCTAAGTAAACTAGACAAATGACATTATTGAGTCCTCTAAGAATATCTTCCATAGCCCGTTGGAAAGTTGCAGGGGCATTTTTCAGCCCAAATGGCATTCGCAGATATTCAAAGTGACCGTTTTCGGTATTGAATGCCGTTTTTGGTACATCATCAGGATTCATTCCTATCTGGTGAAATCCTGATGCTAAATCCAGTGTGGTGAAATACTGGCAGCGCCCTAACTTATCTAAAAGATCTGTTATATTTGGAATCGGATATTTATCGTCGATGGTTTTATCGTTTAATTTTCGATAATCCACGACGATACGCCATTTTTGTTTCCCAGACGCATCAGATTTTTTTGGAACGACCCAGATGGGGGACGACCAAGGCGAATAGGATGGCTGAATTATTTTTTGTTCCAGCATCTCATCAATTTGTTTTCTTACTTCCTGGCGGTGAATTTCAGGGTATCTGTAAGATTTAGTATATACTGGGGTTTCATCTTTTGTTCGAATATGATGTTTAATTCGATCAGTGAATGTTAGTTTTTGGTCGTTCTGTTTGAAAATGCTAGAATAATCTCTCAGGAGTTGCGTGAGAGCATTTTTCTCTTCATTATTCAAGTGTTCTGTGCGGAATTTTGAAAGGTTTATATAATTCGTCTCAATATGGCATAACTGAGGGGTAGTTTTACGATAATAAATTTCATAACTACAATTCGGAAGAATAAGTGAATTATCTTTGATGTTCACTATTGCTTTCAATTTTTTTAAACTGTCCATACCTAAAAGCCAATCAAAATGATCATGAAATTTGAAAAGATGAAATTTTAAGTTGACTTCTGATTTGAATAATTCCGGAAGTGAAATAGTTAATGAATATTTTTCAGCACTAGTGCCATGTATGGTTGATATTCTAAAAGGGTCTTTCTTTATGAAATTTTGATATAATTCACTGGCTAAACCAGGGTTTATAAATGACTTGGTACTAGCTGTATCAATTAGAATTTTTCTTTTTGTGTATGGATCTAAAATGTATGGTAACTCGGTTGTGTTAGTTGTTAGATTCATGAGTTCTATTGGTTTTGTATTATTTCCGAGGCGCTTTGCTCTAAAAAATCATTGTACGGAGTATAATCTTCTTCGTTATATTCTGTAGCGTTTAGTGGATTATTGTCATAATTTGTTTCGATGTGTGGGTCATTCGTATCCTCACAGTGTTCATCATTTACATTAAAAAGTTCTTCAGCATGAAATTTTTGTTGTGGGTACGATTGACTAAAGTTGGTACGAAACGTGTTGTTAGTAGAAGTGCTTATAGGTGTAATTCTATTATTTTGAGCTGAAGTAAAATTTGAACGATTATGTTGTTGATAGTTCGTTTTGGGTGTTTGATTATAATTTTGCGGTCCTCTGGAATTTTGAGGTTGTGAATTGGAATTGAAATTTTGTGGATTCGTTGGTTTAAAATTGAATCCTGGATTGAAATTAGGCACAAAATTTTGTTGTGGTCTCATAAATTGTCTTGGCTTTTGCGAATTAAAATTTTGAAGCTTATTAACTTTTTGAGAGTTAATTTCTTTCTGATAAGTATTAGTAAGCAAATTTAATGCGGTTTCCAAATCAGCGGGATCTTTCGTTCTCATGAGAGAGCCTAGTGGATCTTTCAATCCGTTTAATAGTGTTTTTAGGGCAACTTTGCGGAAGTGATTATTAAGTCCATCATTAACACCATAACTTAAATTTGCAAATGCAATTTGTGAACATAACAGTTTTTGTATCTTTTTATAATAGTCGAACGGAGTATCGTTCCCTTGTTCAAGTTTAACAATATCTATGGCTAATGTAGCGTCATCTCTTTTATCAGCATATGCAGTTAAAAGAAATTGACGTAATTCATTCCAACTTCTTATGTTTTTATTTGCTAAATAAAGTGCAGCTTCACCGTGAATTTTAGATCTAATTCGTGAAGTAATATAGTCATTACGTGGATTCAATGGATTCTGAGCATCGTAAAAATAATTGATTACTTTTTCAGATTCTTGAATAAAATAAGGCAATAATTCTGATTCGCCTTTAAATATTGGTACTATTTCTAAATATTCTTTCAATTCTGAGATTGATATCTGTTGTTCTACCATTTTGGGATTATTAACTTTATTTGATAACAATAAACGTGCGGGTTTAATTGATATTTGAGAATTTGTACTAGTTGGGTCTATATTATCTTCACTAATATAGCCAAATTCCAAATTACTGTTTTCAGAGTCTGAACTTTCGGAACCTCTATAAGACATAAATTGTACTTACAGTGAGACAAACAGCTTTCCCAGCATTCTACAGATGACGATAGGTTGGCTTCTGTAACGTGGCTTCCGATTTGATCCAGTAACCAATAGTTTGATTTATTTTTCTGATTCAGCACTGACGAACCGTTGAAACGGACCAGGACCTTTTCGCGGAACTGTTCAGCGCGATCCAATACCGACTGCGCCAATTATTTAATTCCCTTTGAGGAATTTCTTTTTAAAAAATGTTTATTTCGTTTACACGATTTCACAATTATATTCAAATATCAAAGTACATTAATAAAATAACGAAAGATACAATTAATATTGCAGGTTGATTAGAGATATAATAAAACAGGTGCTGTTCGATACAGCTGAGAAAAAGAAGTAACTTAATAAAAATATGAATTATCGCAGTAGCGTGAATTATCATATGCTTGCAGAGTTATTATGAAGATGTTTCCGTAGTCAGCGGAAACATGACACTTGTTCATATTATATGTGATTGTAATAGAGGGCGATGACATAACTTATATGATAGCATTCAATTCATCTGAAGTAAGTATGCTACTGAACTTTCCTTCCTCTTTTGGAAACAACTTTGGAGGTTCCGCCTTTTTGCATTATGCGCATGCCTGGCGCTTTCAAATTCGATAACTTCGAAAGAATTTACCTTTCATTTAGTTTTAGTGAATTATAATTCCTGGGGTGTTTGCACTGTTGAATTTCAGGCCATTTTCTTCACGCATATTCCATGCCCAATCTTTCAGTTTTTCTGCTATCACGAGAGTTCAGGTAGTCGCACAAAATTCATAAAAAGACATAAGTTGTCTCCAGATGGCATCCTCATTTTCTTTGGTATTTTCTAGGATGAATTTGCTTATTTGTTCACTAATTTCCGTAGTGAAATATAAACCAAAACGAGACCTTTTCAATTTTGAGTGAACGTTACGTCTAATTTTGACACTTATCTCAGCACTCTTATACAATCGCACACAATAGCCGCTCAAATTTCTTTATGTACCTCAATAGTCGATCATATCGCTTATAACGTGACCAAATTCATAACTTCTCATAGTTGGAGCCATGTGTGAATGATATAATCTTCAACATAATTCTGAAAATAAATAAGCTCCAACATACACCTTTCTGGGACTATAATTTCCGTTCTAATTTGATTTTGAATATGAATGATTGTAAGAAAAAAGAACTGACGTACGCTTTCCCGTAATGGTTGATAAAATGTTTTGTTGGACACTTAATCTTATTTTAACCGTCACAAATTAAACGAATGTCCGCGAAATTCAGATGTACGTGATTAGAATAAAAGGATTTTTGCTTTCTTTCTGACGTTCCGAATCCGTGGTTCCATCCGCGCTCGAATTACATTTTGAAGCAAGCCTGGGATAAAAAGCTGTGAGAATATTAATTCGCCCGACGTTATACAAACCATGGTCCAGTCGAAAAATAAGGCAAATAATATAATTAAACTTGATACTTTTAATTTCCACCACACGAACACGAGAAAATGAATGATTAACAAAGCTATGAGTATTCTAGATGTGAACCATTCTGTAATAATTATTTTGTCTGACCAAAAGGCTAATATCTCCTCACATAACAATACAACTCAGATCCCGTAAAAGAAATAAAGTTGCCAAGATTTTACACCTGTTCCGACCTTGCTGGGTATCGTCTGAACTTGGCCACAACCCTTCTTTCCACCATCATACAACAGTATAAGATATCATTGCGTCAGCAAGGATGCAGGTGGAGTAGTATTATTACGTTCCCAATTTTTTTTCATACTTTGACTACGAGAGGAAAACGTGTGAGCCAGCGGGGGAGTGCTGATAGAGCATGAAAGTCTTCTAGAATATGGGCATAAGAAAACACCTTAATAGGCAAAAACTTCCACACGTTCGCCGTTCGATGGAAAATTGAAGTCTTATTGGATTGTTATGAGGCTCCATTATAGTAATAAATGGTAATCCAATGTAGAGACGTTCTTTCATCAACATTCAATTCAACTTGGAGAGTAACCAAATTGTGGAGTGAATAATATGTATATTTTTAAACACCTAAATCAATAGCTATCCGTAATCGAGACGGTGATATTCAGCTTACTAGGATAACAAATATAGGCTGTCTAGACTGTCTACTTGCAACCTCTGGTGGTGGAAAGATCGCTTATGATGTGTTTTAGAAGACAATGAATTCGTAAGTCGTAATGACATCATCAATCCAACAGCTTCAGCGTATGTTTGGGAGACGAACTCCAAGCAGGTGAACGGTACTCCAGGACAGGTCAAATCTGTGCTTCATGGAGTATGAGGAGTTTTTGTGAAGTGGTTTTTGCCATGGAATTCACATGAGAGGGTGCTGTTGGTTTTGATCCTGAGCATAATATGAAAGACTTCATAGGAATAGTTGTACCTGACATCATCATATTAGGGATTGTAGGATCTGACTTCCTGGAAAAGATGCAAGCTTGAGTTTTGGTTGCATTGAACTCTACTACATTATCAGATTCTTATTTGAAAATCGTATCCGCATCTCCTCCCTCCTCTGAATGATACGAGGACTCCAGATGAGAAAGCGGTATGGATTGTACCAACATCTGGAAAGTTGTGGATGAGACAGATGATCACTTTCAACAGATCAATAATATGGAGTAGAAATAAAGCTAAGACAAATCCCTGTAGGACACTATTGTTGTTAGCCATTGTATCGGAAAATACTCCATCAACCATCACCTGGAGTACCTGTTTTGGCAATAGCTAATTACCAACAAACAAATGAGATATAAACATGTATCTAACCACATGAGATTATATTGAATAAGTTTGATTTAGTTTGATAGATTTCAGAGAGGATTGCATTGCACTTTTACTCCAACTGCTTTTAACTTTCAAATATCATGCTAGGTATTGGCAACGTGTGAATTATTGTTGCTGATTTCTAAAACTCTGAATCGAATAGCTCCTCCCTTCTCAAAATTGTTGCCAGATCTCCATTAATTGCGTCAACCTGTCGCTTTTCCTTTCTCTGGCTTCATCTGCAAAGTCAGACAGGTGGTCATTCCAAAGAGATCGTTGGTATCGAGCAGAAGCAAATTCGGTGCCAAGGCAGATCCCTGTGAGACAATGGCATTAATGGCTATTATATCGGAGGGTACTCCGTCAACCACCACATGGAGTGATCTATTCAAGGGAAACTCGATAGTAAGCGGGGCAAACCATATGACGAAAGTTTCCCAAGAAGGCTTTTGTGCCAGACTCGGTCAAATACTTTGGAGATATCCGATGCTGCAGCTAGATATTGCCCATTTTTCCAATACGTTCCTGCCATAAATATGTCACGTAGGCAAGCAGGTTTCCAGTTGATATCTGCTGATGAAAGCCATATTGCCGGTCATTCGCGATTTTGAAGCTCTCTAGGTATTGGGCAAACTCTATAATTGTGTCACATTTCATAAGATACTTTTGGCATTTGTGGGACAATATTGAAATGAATTACTTATTTCATCTTTACACAACTAATTGATATTCAAATCAGTAATGTTTTAAGAAAAGGTTACTGCAAAAAGAAATTTTCCATTCTCATGAATTGAACAAGCAATTCGTGATGAACATTCAGACAGACGGATTTTTGCAAAATTGATTTGAATTCCATGAAAAATACTATGGTGAAAGTATGTTTGCTCTAGGACTTTTTTTAACGGTCTTAGAAATAGAACAACTATTATACGTTCAATTTTCACAAGTTTATTAAGAATGTGACTATAGTTTCGCTACCACCGTAGCTTGTTCAAACGTATTACAAAGTACTGGTGGTAGCGAAATATAGTCACATTCTTAATAAACTTGTGAAAATCGAACTTATAATAGTTGTTTTATTTGAAGTTGATAATTGATTTTCATCACGTAATGGCTGATTCTATTCAATTTTAGAAATAGCTTGAGTAAATGCAATCCCACCGAAAACATTCTGTAAAAAACTAGCCAAATCTCGATGTAGCTGCTTGTTTATCTCTAAAAAGTAATGAAATCTAGACAAAGTCGTACCAAGTCTAAGGTTCCTTACTGCGATTTCTTTATTATTATAGTTGATGTTGTGTGACTTGGCCGTTGAACATTATTTATACCTTAGTGGGTACAAGTCAATTTTGTTTACACGTAATGTTATCTGTTGTAACTAACTATGTTTGTTAAGCGAGATAATAGTCCATACTGGTATTGGTAATTGGACGCTAGTGTATCATTTTAGGCTGTTGTTGATTGTGCAACACATGCATTCAGCATTGACAATGCTGACTTCTGCTCTCTTCTTTTTGGAGCGTCAAATCGACCACCGATCTAACATAAAATAGACGTACAGACAGACTTCTATCAATGATTAGAAGTCCGTCTGTACTGGAAATAATTTTTTATACGTTTGTTCCAGGCTCGCCTACACATAAATATTATTGAAATACGCAGCTTTATCAAGCCTACAATTGACTGATTATTGAACCAACGTTTTCCAAGTAGCAATTTTCCATCGTCAATGGGTAGCGGTTCTGGCGACAGATTGGTGCAATGGTGTCGTGTAGCACCTGGTTTTGTACCCTTGTGTACCCTTCAACGGCCCAAGTCACACAACATTAACTATAATAATAAAGAAATCGCAGTAAGGAACCTTAGACTTGGTACGACTTTGTCTAGATTTCATTACTTTTTAGAGATAAACAAGCAGCTCCATCAAGACTTGGCTAGTTTTTCACAGAATGTTTTTGATGGGATTTCACTCCTTTTTGTAGTAACGTGGGCATATTGATTTATTTCACCATCAGCATTACACGTGTACACTCGCATTTCGTCCCAATGTTCAGCAACGTATCCAACTAAAGCAGATCTGATACTGCAAGTTGAGTCAGTTCTACCATACACCAAGAAAGATATTGAATGGAAGAAACAAGACCTGTCTTTGGGCATACCAACTACTTGGTAGCCACTAAGTACGTCGTCGTCTTTTAATATTATCGACATTTTTTACGATATTATCTTGCGAAATCAGAAACGTAACGTTTACGTTTATATGACAGACAGCTGATACATTGATAGACACATATACGACCGTGGTCACATATAATGTCCGTGGCAGACCATTTCATATCATAGATATTATTAAGGACACAAATGGGCTCTTGTGTTTTCAAATAAGGGTCACCAGGTACCCCAGATCTTCGATTATCCTAGTTTTTATAGATTTTCCTTCATGCGGCCATCAAACCCTAACTCTGTACCAAATTTCAGCTCTCTGAGTTTATAGGAAGTACTAGTTCTATTATGATGATCATGAGTGAGTGAGTGAATGAGTGAGTGTCATAAATGCGAAACTTTGCTTTCGCTTAACTTCGGAACTAAATGACCTACAGACTTGAAATTTTTTATTTCAAGTACGTGATTTTATAACTTACTGGATGACGAATTTCTGCGTTCTGGTCTTATCCAGAGGTTCTCAAATAGGGGCCTGAAAATGCGGCGAAATGGTTCCAGTGTTTGCTTCGCGCTCGACTTGGCGGGGGCACTGCCGTGCCCCTGATATATTATAGATTATAAATAATCAATCATCACAATTTGACACCCTGACATGAATACATACTGTATATCAATGTTTCTGTAGTAAGAATTTGCCAAAGAAGAGCATCACGTTCACAGTAAAGTTATCATTACCACTGGAAAAAAAATATTTTTGCGAATTGAATATTGAATTCATTGTCACTTTTCTGTTTCATATTAGTTGTGCAATAAACAAATTTGTAGCACTTGAGTTATTCTATCATCCGGTGAAGTATCAGCGAGAAAGGTGATTGTTCTAAATCTATTCCGGAATTGGACAATCTTTTGGAGGGTATAAACGACTAATTGTCTTTTCGTCATAATTAATAAACGATTTTGTTTTGTAAGATTTGTTTGATTCTTCCACCTATCGAACGATAGCGATTCATTTCGGCTAATTCGAAGCGAAATTCTTTAACGTATTTTAAATATGTCGTGTCGAATCCTCGGAAACACCTTATTTCATGCCGACTCGTGCATAATTTATGGGAAACTCTGGCACGTACTGATGAATGAAAGCTATTTAGACCCATGAAATATTCACGTAGATAATTTATTGGCAACTTTCCTTTTTTAAGAGTAAAGCAAAAAGCTTTCAACGTATTTTTCGTGTCAAAGACAAGACACACTTTCTCTAACTGAAAAATACTGCCGGTGCGATGCACGTACGGTTCTAGTTTCGAAGTTGGTAACATTGTAAATGCAATTTGTACTTGAGGGGAACCAGCCTCCTAATGCCACTAAAGTTAAGTGAATTTGCTTCACCTTTTTTGAGAGATGTTCACCAAATTCTTTTGTACAGTTTCAGCTTTTATATCTTGAAGAGACTGAGCTTCAACGATTTGTCACAGAAAAAAATTCCTCCATTGGCGAAGTCCTATATTTGTGTGCATTTATCAAGGCTTCATCATTGATAATGATAATAATTTGTTGCTGAATATAACATTAAAGTTCTAGCAGTGTCACAATAAGAGAGAATAAATAATATATTAATATTACTATTGATTATCATAACGGAAAGCTATTTCTAACTCAAAAAACATCAATAACATTATGCTATTCTCTAACTTTATTTGATTTCGAGTTTGTGGCTACAGCAAGTATTGTATGCAAGAATAGGAACATTGTTGAATCATGAATAACTTAACAATTTTCTCAAACTAGTTAAGAGAAAGTTCTCTGATTAATACAGGTAACTCATTAAAGAGTGATGGTCTTCGGTTATTCACGCTATTTCTACTTCTTTTGAGCTTCAAAAAGTCCAGATATAAAGTAGCATTATTTATAATGATTCACAGCCATGACATAGAACATAATTTGACGTCCCTCACCAGTAGAGTATGTGAAACATTTTGATCGAAATTTTTTTATGATTTAACGTGACCCCACGGAAAATGTTTGTTTTGGTGTATATATATGGTAGACAAAAGTCTGAAATTTCTACCTCCTAAATTGACCGCAACCCCTTTTTTGTCGCCATTTTGGGGTATTTTGGACATTTTTAGGGGAAGTTCGTCAAAAAAAAATTGCTAACTCCAGTTGTATTGGGAATTAAGAAACCAAACTGGAACCCTTTTATTGTCATTGTTTAAGGAACTCCCAGTACAAATTTCAAGTCATTCCGACCTCCCCCTCCCTCGCAACAAATACATATGTATATATATATATATGTTTCTTCTTAGGTTCTCGCGGACGTAATGTGTAGAACTGGATTCTCGGGTATTGATCCGCGTTGTGTGGTTTCGGTCCTCAAAAGGACCAATTTCACGACGTTTCGGCAAAGTCGCATTTGCCATCTTCAGGTGATTCGACCGTAGAGTCTGGAAAATCTAGGCGAACTGACGCTTACTTGGAGGGACAGGTATTTATATCCCCCGTTACGCTTGACCTTTGGACTTTCGAACTATTTCACGCTTGGTTGATTTCTACGTGTTTGGCTCCGAGTGACACGTTTGGATGACGTCATTGCGACGCTGGAATCAGCCGGAAAGTTTCCGTGACCTGTTGCACGTGCACTGGATATCACGTTCTCTCTTGTTTTTGGTTGTATCTTCCGACTTTCTAAAGCGGGTTTCCATGTTGCTGGTAATCTTAGTCCGTCATCTCGTTTGTTAAGACTATGTGGACGTTTCTCGATCTCTATTGCCTCCCTGGTTATTCTGGTGTAGAAGTGTTCAATGTTGGCTAGAGTCTTTGTGCCGCTAAAGTTGATCATATGGCCAGTACTTCTTACATGTTCAGCTAGTGAAGACGTGGTTTCGTTTTTCGACACAGCGTTTGGATGTTCAGTCTTTCGCACATCAATGCGTCTGTTGGTCTGCCCGATGTATGTCTTTTCACAATTACCACATGGCACCTCGTACACTCCTTGGCATTCTAGAGGAATTCTGTCTTTTGGATTCCGAAGAACATTTTTGATTTTCCTATCTGTTGTGAAGGTTGTTTTGATATCATGACGACTCAGTATTTTGCAGATTTTGTCAGTTGTGCCTTTTATGTAAGGTAGAAAAGCGTTTCCCACTGGTTGATCTTCATTGTTGACATCCTTCTCATTTTTGCGTTGAGAGTTATGAATCTGTTTTCTTGAATAGCCATTCATCCTAAGGGCTGCTCGGATGGTTTCCATTTCTCCATCGAAGTTCTCCGCATCAGCGAGACGTTTTGACCTTGTCATGAGGGTATTTACGACTGATTGTAGCAGGGATGGATGGTGATGCGAGCTACTATTCAAATATCGGTTCGTGTGGGTCTTTTTTCTGAATACTGTATGTCCCAAACTGCCGTCAGTTTTCTTTGGTAGGGAAAGGGTTTTCATCAACGATGCTATAAGAGATATTTGTCATGTAAGAAAATTCAGGAGGAAACTGCGAATGAATCTTCATCATCACGCAAAACACGTTCATCAGTGAAATTTGCTGAAGATAATAATGGTTCAATATCTCAAGCGTTAAATCATATAAAATTTACCGATATCACTTACTTTTTGGTTTCACATACTCTACTACACGTATTCGAATGTTTCTAATCATTGCCAATATACCATTGCAAAATATAATATGTCACAATCATACGGGAATGTCCAACTGGAGAGGAGAAATACGACTATTGTCGTCAGTATAAGAGTGACTCTTATAAATAATGAAGAGTAATTATATTCCAATAACATTCAACATTTCCGTTAATGATAAATAAGTGATAATTTCTAACAAAGGTGGTGTTGGCATGGGTTGTTTCCTTGCAAAGTTATTTTGGATGGGCTATTTTAATAGGCGCTATTCTGACATAAATACCTATAATATCATCTCTGTCAAAGAATTATGTCTATATGGTTTGTCAAGCCAATTTTGTTGTTTGCCATCGAGTTTCCTCTCAGATAGATCACTCCATGTGTTGATTTCCGGAATCTCCTGCGATACAATGGCTTCCGACGCTGATCAACAAGGATTCGTCTTGAACAAAAAATCGAATGAGGTGCAACTAAGGACTCTGTTCGCTTCTGTCTATTCCGTTTAAACAGGAAGTCCTCCTACTCGTATATGTTCTAAATTATCGATCAAACTTTTGTTTTACAGTCTTTATTGCTGCATTGCGCCATAATGTACGGGTGACCAGTTGAAACTTGTTTTATTTTTCAGGGACTTTCACCTTGCCCTAGTATGTTGTGAATAAGAATAAATTTCCTATACAATGACATCAAGTATAATTTGACGTCTTTTCACATTTCATCTGCTTCTAATCATTTGCAATATATTTTGGGTTTCCACGTGGTGGGAGAAGTTATTCATCTATAGATCACAGTTTATTTGAGTAATTTGTTCACTTTCGGCCCACATATTATTCATTTTGTTAGGACCAATGAATTTCCTCAAATTGGGAGAGAAAATTTATCTCAATTCGTATGTGGATATTTCTATAACTGTACATTACATCCAATGACGGTTGAGATGAGGAAAGGAAATGATAATGCTGCATGAGATTGGTGGTAACATTGGAAACGATATTTTCAAAAAGCAATTCGATTCTACATAAGAATCGAATCATAGATATCGGGAGATGTGCAATATCTGTGACCCCTAATCTGGGCAAATTGCATTATAAATTCCATTGTAGCCGTTTAAATCGGTGATTAAGTTAGTGTGAATTTATTGCCCGAAACCCATCACGACGGAGAGAAAAGTGCGGCATTCTAACCGAAGTAAATGGTCCGTTTACAAGTTGTTTTTGCGCTTAGGAGCGTATGTTACTTTCTCAAACAAAGATGCCAACACGCATACAAATCAAGATGAAATGGGAAAGAGAATGCGGCGAATAGTGTGGAACGAATGTCGTTATGCCAAAACTTCTAAACTATTCGATTCCGGTGTTTTCTGGGGCATCTATTGACTCGACGTTCCGCCTCAACTTTTTATTTACAACGCTCGTCACGCCAGACCTTAAGAATGTTTATTTTTTCCAACTCACGCAAATACAACGCAATTCGTTCCGACCGAATTTTCATTACAGGTATTCAAGAAATACGTATTTGGTTCCATTCCTTCGCGGTTATCATTACACCTTCACAGACCAGCCAACTTTTCAAGAATAACATCATTCTTTCATCAATAAGTAAGAAATAATCACTCATATCTACTAAAATAACATTGAAGTACTAAGGACCTTTCAGCTATCAATTAGCCTCTATCAGAATAAACAAAATTGAGAAACAAATATCACTTGGAATAATTGAAACCTATTGAAAATAACGAATGACCCTGAGCTTAAGATAAATTGTTTGCCGCGTTTATACATTGCCACCCCTTTTAAATGTGTACACCCAGAAGGGAGAGGTCTATGCAGTACAGACCTGTGCCCTGGAAAACCTTAGATTAAACCACTGAGGTAAGTGGATTTACATCTGCATTGACAGCAAAGTGTCCCTGGGCTCACTCCGTGCCCACAGAGTGACTTCTAGGTTTGTCTTGGGGTGCAGCTGGATTAGCTAGAAGGAACAAACTTCAGCTAGTGTGAGTACCCTCCCACTCTGGCGTGAAGGGGAATGAAGTGGCCAAACGAGGTCCTTGAGTGCTCTTGGCCCCGATTCAACAATGTAAATTTCATCGACCATCGAGCTTCATGCTCTTAAGGAGCTACTGGATGAACAATAGCTCTCGGTCTGGCTCCACATCAGGGAGTTCTATCTAAAACCCTACTCTCTATGAGCAAGAGAGGCCTGAAACTGGTGGCAAGACTCCTCACAGTGCACTGCCTTCTCGATAAACATCTACACACATTGGGCATTGTTGGAAGCCCAACTTGTAGTAGATGTGGGCAAGCGGAAGAAAACAACTGCTCACATCTTAGCAGAATGTCCAGCACTGGCTTCTCGGCAACACACATATGCCGCTTGAAGCCATAAGGGATATTAGTCCATACAAAATCTTAGCCTTCGGCAATACCTCAGACCTTATTGTATGAATCTGGTTGTCTCAGTTTGTGCAGTACTGTACAACCGTGATACGTGTAATACAAAATAAATTATAAAAGTTAGAGTTCTGTCGGAGTGATGGAATTTTCCACTGATAATATTTTTCCAAAGAACTGATGAATTTCCAAACTGGAAACTAACTCGAGGGGGACATGGCTCCAATATACCTAGCCCCCCGTGGTTCCGCCAAAGCATAGACTGGACTGGGAGGTAATTAAATTGAAATAAGAGGATGTCAGAACTTCAACACTAGTCTCATAATACTCTCCACAGATAACGCTAGTTAGGTGTGCTCTAAAACGAACAGGCAATTTGGAGGATATTCCAATTCGTTTACAACTTCAAAGGCAGATCGATATACTACGAGCGTAAATAATACGATCCTGACAATTGTATTTAGTCCAACGTGATCCGTACATTTGCATTATTACGGCAATTCAATTCCCAAGTACTCATAAACACTTGGTCATGTAATGCTTGGATACTAATATTCCGCCTTTGAATTCGTATAACGGCCGACTGTAACGTTACACGTTATTGTAAGTACGACACAAATGCACCGCAGTGTTATTGTTCGATTCACCATTAACTTCCCAAACGATCGTACAGTCATGCATTGCATTTCTGTGTACTTCTCGTGGACTCTTATCATCTTCAACAATGTAACCTGTTCTACAAAGTCGCAGTTAAGCTACATCCATTTATCATAGTGGCCAGGTTCTATGTTTTACAAATTGAGACAACAAAGAACATAACATACTATACGATGTCCGTTGTGAGAAAGAAATGACGTTATAGTAATTCAGTGTAATCAATTCATTTGAACAGTTTCCCTGAATAAGAGCCATGTTATCTTCGTCAAATAGGACATCTTAACAGTTGGCAACACTTTCTACGGTTGTCGTTATCAGATAATTGATTTATCGATTAACTTGAGAGTTCATAATGTTCGCTGTTAATCTAAATTTGAATAGATTCAAGCAGTGGATCATATAATTGCAATTCCACCCACATTTACATCATTTGTCAACTAAATTGCAAAAATGCTGAACACATTTTTATATAATATTCAACAAATTGCATCCTGAACAATTTATTTGAAGGGGAACGTGGGGATGATAAGGCATATCTTCCAATTACTGCAGTCGAAGACAGGGCAGTTGCAGCATCACAAGTCACAGGCAGACATAGCAGAAGTATTGCAATCTCGATTTTTTTAATACACGAGAGGGAAACCTATAAATGTCCGAAGAACATGGTGTCAGCC
This sequence comes from Endomychus coccineus, assembly GCA_958510875.1. Lineage (NCBI taxonomy): Eukaryota > Metazoa > Arthropoda > Insecta > Coleoptera > Endomychidae > Endomychus > Endomychus coccineus. The sequence goes on along the minus strand of OY294069.1, from coordinate 3,416,921 downwards.
AGTAGGGAAATGTTGAAAGAGGAGACAATCAAGGTTAGAGCCTTGAGGCACACCAGATTTGACGATAATTGAATTTGATATGATACCATAGCTGACAGGCTCGAGAAGGTTTCAATAAGTTCACACAAGTTTCATGTTTTGAAGAAAATCATAAACCTGTCAAGATTAATAATCAATATAGGAAAACGGATCGACTAATCTATGATGAATATCAATGTTAACCATATGGAGATGCTCAGGTAGAGAATTCGATCCAGAGCCGCTGTGATTTCAGATATGGAAGTTTTTAACGAGTCAAGAGAGAAAAAGATTTATCTTACTGCTCATTGGTTTCATCTCTTTTCCAAATTTACTAGAAATATCATCGATTCAAAATTGAAAGCAGGATCACTAGGAGTCAAATTATTGGTATATATTTCCTGACTTGAATTGAATCACATGGCATGGCATGGCAAAGTATTTTTGGTAAAAAAAAGGGGATTTCCGTTAAATCGGAGTGGTTTTAAATTCTGTTCACAGTTTTTATTCAAATTCAAGTTCTATAATACATTCAATTCTTTCTTTTAGTTAATTTAGATTATCTAGGTTTGTTTTATTTAAGTTTGGGTTTTGATCTTATTTTTATTTTTATTAGAAAAAGTTAATTACAATATTCTTCCATTATCTATTGTAATAATTTATTGTTTCATTGTTGTTAATCTAGTTGGTACTTTTTATTAAATTTTATTGTTGATGTTGAGTACATCCAACGTGAAATTGCATTATCAGAAATATGGCCAAAGATTATTCGACGTACTGGTAAAGTTAATAATTTTGTGTTATGGGCTGATGTGCAATATTTGAAGGAACTACAGTGTTTAAAGCACTGATATTCATCATTTTAATGTGGTTGTGCAATAACGTGGAGGGGGATAGGTATGATAGTTAACATGAAAATTCATTTCTTTCCGTTTACTAATTTTTAGTGTTTGTTGTCAGTGAATCAGTCGGTGAATCTATTGAATAATGAATATGGAATATTTGTTCTGCAATCGGCAACACGAGTCCGTATTTCATTCTCGATCAAATAAAATCGTTTGAAAATTTCATTAATAGAGTTCTATTGCAATCGATGCATATCTATGCACTATGTTAGTATTTGTTCCAAGCAGGTTTGCTACACTAGTCAAACAGTATGGTACCATGAAGAATGAAATAGCAAGAGAGCGTTTCGGTTACAATAGGATAAAACACGACATCAAAACTACTCTCGATATATGTCCATCGATACATTAGGCACGTGAGGGTTTATCTCCGACTGGTTCAATCCATGTAACATTCAATGCCTATTTTATTTTGATCGTTCATCTTCGGAGAACTATGTACCCAGCATTTTAACAGAACAGATGCTACATCTACGTTCACCTTCCGAGGATGCATTCTGTTTCAACATAAAATTTACATTTTATGCTATCGTTTGCAAATTTACATGAAACATTGTTATAAAAATCCATTGAACTTATTCGCCTCTTCTTCGGATGGCTACTAGAATTGAAGGGTGTTTCTCTCAACATGGACTCCAGATCTGAAGTAGATTTCCCAGTGAGAGAATCAAATATTCCGTTTTCTAGGAACTTAATGAATCAGCTTATATATTTATGGAACATAGTGTCATGAAAAAAACAAAATGACATCCATTGAAACCTATTAGGCTGGAATTTAGAATAGATTTACATATATATGTTGTGAGTTCCTTCAGATGACAATGATTGTTAACAATGATATTGTAACTGTATTGGAGTTCGTTCATTTTCATTTTCGGTTATGGAATTCGGCAAGTCAGATTTTTGGGGTGCCTCTTCTCGTAACTTATCTTTGGATATCTTTAGAAATAAGGTGTTTCATTTTAATTAAATCCTTCATTGTCCCCAATATTCTCTTTTGTTTACTTTATCGTGCAAACAGTTTATCTCCGTCGCTTCTATCTTAGCATTTCGTGTTGCCATTCAAACAGTTCATTCATTTTGTTCGTTAAGAATTTTCTTTTATCGCCCTTTCATTGTCGTAATTGAAACATTTGCATCGCGATGTTTTCATTTCTGTGTTTCACTTTTCCAGTTCGAAAACAAGTAGGTTTATATGTTTCTTCCATTCGGTACAGCTGCAAACTGAATCACAAATGATACAAAACTAACTAAGTGAATACTGTTTGAGTATAAAATATAGCAAAACGAATATGTTACAAAGAAAATTTGGAATAGCAATAGCATATAGTTTATCTTCATGCTATTTCTTCATCAGTTACTCCGTTATAGTTGAAAGATCCACTGACTACGTTCAGAAAATGATGTGATGTAATTTGTAAGACATCATTGAGCGCTGCAAAGCTCTTAGTAGCGTCACATTCATCACTCATTAGTTGAACAGAAACCGTGTGGAAGTAAAAACAAGATATTCTTGACAAGAATCATTTCGATAACATCTTGCATATATTTTCAAGAAGATCATGACAGATATAAGAAATAGAACTTTTGATATCTAATAGTTCCAAATACAGGTATAAAAACTAAACTCCAGGAGAGAGAATTTGTTGTTGTGAGTATTGATTGCTGTCTTTAACTTGAGCTTATTGCACTAGCACATCAAAATGATAGATATCGCAGAACGACAAATCTATTAGCACCAAATAGGGGAAAAATAACAGTCGTAACAGGGCTCATGACTGGTCATGCACCAGTAAAAAGGCACCTGAACAAAATAAGACCTGACATGCAGACTTTGCGGTAAGATACAGAAACAGTGACACACATGTTGTATAAATGCGAGGAACTGCGCGCAAAAGACAGTCAATATTTGGAAAGCCTAACGGCAAACCAGAATTATACAGTTCTTAATCAGTAAAGGACTTGTACAAACTCGTACAAGGTACAAAAATACTAGAGTGGATACCGTAAAGGAACAAAACAAAGGTGAAATACAATGTGCCAACAGGCTCAAGTGTCATCGGAGACAACAGACAAGCCTACAAAGGGGGTGAAGTTTTTGGTGCCACTAATTTTTCTACCGAACTACTATCTGTGCTCACTCAAACCTTGTAGTAGTTAGCTATACCCACAATGTGTTGATTGAGGTTACAAATATACTGGTTAAGCTGTGCAAAGAACTTCGTTGACCATATTTTACAGGTAACATAATTGTCTGCTACGTTGTGGCTTCTTTATTTCACCAAGATCAACAACGATAGTTCAAATGTGTTTTCATAATGAAGATATAATATTCCTTATTAACTTTTATCGTATATCACATTTCTTGGGGGTGCATGTTGGCAGTTCATTCAATATCCACAACGATGATAGGAATTCTTCTGAATTCACTGAAAGTTGAAATTCAAACCAATTTGGGAAGTTGTTTCGATGACATTTCAATGTGATGATCGATATCCTCTATTTTTGAAGATAATATTGGTTCTGCAATAAGAATTAAATTCGCTGTACAACCAGCATGCTGTACGATACACACTGATCCAGCAAAGTTCATCGCTTTCACAGTTTTAGTGGTAGAATGTTGCTGGGAATGACCAACAGTACCATCTTCGAAGATCCATGTCCTGTCGGGATGAACAAATAGAGGTATTCACACATTTATTTTTCAACTTAATATACTGATGTAACGAAAGTAGGTACACGTTTTGCAATCTACACAGCTCACGACATAAATGTACGTAGAACATAGAATTGCAATCCTGGGAAGAATTATTCCTGTGCTTTGGATTAAATTATGTAATTTTAGGTCAATTTTATGAATCTACAACTGAAATCGTTAACTCTGTAATGTAAAAATAGAAAATACCTGTTTTGACGAAGATAGCGCGCCACTCTCTTAGGAAAACTGTAGAAATGAATTATGGATTTCAAAAATATGACGTCATATCATTCTTTACATAAAACTACTATAGTTGTAAAAGTTCTGCATTCACGCTTTTAGTAGCGTACTTACATCAATTAACCAAAGACCTTAAATTTGAAGTCGCGCTGAAAACTCACTCTACACTAATCGATATTTATAACCGCGAACGTTAAGGTAATGAAAAACGGTTTTCGCGATAGGAAATTTCTAGAAAACTTTTCCGAACTCGAGTCTACAACTAGCAAATTCCGGCCGAAACTTTCCACATTGACGCTCTTGAAGTTCGAGCACTTTAACGATTCAATATTGTCTAGTTTATAGTAATGGTCTTTGTTGATTCCATAAACTCCAAAGTATTGTGTCTTGTAAGGTATGGTGAAAGGAAACTACCCCATGAAAATAAACAATAGTTGGCAAACAGCTTCGAGGTACTCCGCGAACTTCATCCGAGTTAAGTTTATGAATTTCGTATGATTTCGGGCTTATCGGAAAATAATACTGCAGTTTGAGAGGTGACTGCTTATGAAATGTGAATCTAACTATTCAGACCTTGCGATATGGATTATTATGATTGGGCTCTTCAATTTGAGTTTGTAAACGATCAGAAACAAGCTGTTGTAAGGTTTTGAAGAAGCTTCTGGTGTCTCTGATGACTCCAACTAGCCCAGGGCAGTAATTAACCTGTTGGCTCATGATGAAACTTATCCTTCGATTCTTGATTAAATAGGAGTGCCTTTTTCGTGCGCCAACTGCTTTGCGAAGAAATACGAAAGAGTCAATCAAGAATTTTCAGCGTTCAAGGTGGACAAATGTTGATGCTTTCATATTAGATATTCTAGAAATCAATGTTTCCAGTGCATTGACCACCTACCCGGTCCCGACTGGACATTGGATAGGTGGCTGTGTATCTACCTCGAACCTCCAGTGAACACTTGAGGTATTGAGGGACCGCAAAAGCATCCCCTTTGATTTATAATCACGACAATCTGTTTGATATACAAGGTGTCCCAGGTTTTAGTAGCAGAACTTCAACAGTCGATAGAAAATTTGATTTTGAGAAAAAAAGTTCTCATTAACATATATGCACAGGCGCATAGTTTTTGAGATACAGGTGTGTTGAAATTGAAAAGAAAATTTCGTTTTTTGCAAATATCTCCGGAAATGTTAATCGTACAGAAAATAGCTTTTGCAAGCATTTTCTAATCATAGTATGCTATGTTCTGTGCGATAAAATTTTTTATGCACAGGCGCTTAGTTTTTGGGATACATGGTGTTGAAATTGAAAAAAAATTGTTTTTTGCAAATATCTCCGAAACCGTTTATCGTACAGAAAACTGCTTTCGTGAGCATTTTCTACTCATAGCAAGCTATGTTCTGTGTGATAAAATTTATTTAGTCATGATTGGTGAAGATTTTGAAGGGGTAGTGCGTGTTTTTCTCCCCAACTTCTACGCCACTGGAAAAAGTACGGTTTTGAGACAACTATTTGAACCGAGAATATTTTCTACACAAAAAAAAGTACGAATGGTTATAAGATCTGAAGTTAACCGTTTTCGAGAAAAGTCAACATAAAAGTTGAACAACATGGTCAATTTTTTGGTTTTGTTACTTGTTCTAACGTTTGAATAAATTTTGTTTAATTTGTAAGAATTGACCATAACATAAAAGTTGATTTTTCCCGGAAACGGTCAACTTTAGAGCTTATGACTAAGAGTACCTTTTTTGTGTAAGCATTGGCGGTTCAAATGGTTGTCTCAAAACCGTACTTTTTTTAGTGACGTAGAAGTTGGGGAGAAAAACACCCACTACCCCTTCAAAATCTTCACCAATTATGACTACAAAAAATTTTATCACACAGAACATAGCTTGCTATGAGTAGAAAATGCTCACGAAAGCAGTTTTCTGTACGATAAACGGTTTCGGAGATATTTGCAAAAAACAATTTTTTTTCAATTTCAACACCATGTATCCCAAAAACTAAGCGCCTGTGCATATATGTTAATAGGAACTTTTTTTCTCGAAATCAAATTTTCTCTCGACTGTTGAAGTTCTGCTACTAAAACCTGGGACACCCTGTATAATGGCAGTTCTGTGTTGAAACTGTAGCAATGTTTTCATGTTATAATCGAGAAGTGTATTAAAGCAAGGTAATCATCCTTCTGTTACTTCCAATATATTTTCTCTATCTGAAAAAATTGAAAAGTGGAGCTAAGAGGAGTGAGGGAAGTCAGTGATCAATTGATCACAGATTTTCATATTACTGAGAGTTGCCTTCTTGTCATTTTCTGTTCTCCTTCTCGCTGCTTCTTTGCTCATAGAACCAATCAAAAACGTTTAATTACCAGCATCTTTGCGTTAATCGACGCTTCAAACAGGAATAACGACAGCAATGAATATACCCAGTAATTTCCTTAAGGAATATTCGTGAGTTGAAAACGAACTGCGCCTAACAGTCATGAAGTCTACTTTGCTAAATTTTACTTACTCAAATCTTCAACGTACGTACTAGAATCAGCCTTGTCCGCAAACGATAGATCATGGAGGTGATGATGATCGGAAATCGAATTGTTTTTTCTCTGTCTTTCGATGGGGTAATTGATAAATTGATACGAAACTTCGCTATTACTCAAAAAAAAAATCGAATGCTTTCTGTCTAACGTAATACATCATAACGCATCGAACAAAGCGTAAACGGTTCGAAAAACATTCACAGCTCCTACTTTTATTTTTTGCCAACATCCGCACTAGAAGGAAAGTCATTGTTTCGTTTTCATTCGGTTCCTGGAATTGAAAATAGGAATCTTCTTGATGTCATCAGATACACTATACAGCCAACTACGATACTTGAATAATCAGATCGCCCCGACGCAAATACGTGAGCCACATACCCTATTGCAAATTTATTTTTGCCAAATTGGGTCGGCATCCTATCAATTTCAAATCGCCAAAGTTCCCAATGCAAAATTGTCCGTTAACCATTAAATACAAGTGTTTTGCGATAAACTTGATTTATCGAAGAATTTATTAAATTTAGCATTTGCAGGTAATGGTAATGGTCTCTGTATTATAATTAATAATCAATATACCAACCACAACGTATTGTTACGACGAAACTCAAGTGTTCCAATTGTGGTGAAATCCGTACAATTGAAGTGATATGATTGTGTCGATTCTATCCGAAGAAGAATTACAATTTCCTCATCTTTGAATTATTATTACCTTTTGAAATTATTTCAATTTGTTTTCCGTGAAGGATCGCAACTATCAATCATCGTTGTCCAAAGACATTCGTTAGTGTTGAAACAACTCTACTTCATTCAGGTTACTCGAATTGATGTGATTCTAGTTCCGTTCTGAGTTAGTATCAAAGATGACACAATAAACAGGATTGGTTTAATCGAATTTGTGAACTTCATCGGTAACATTCAAAACAGGCGCAACATCAAGCTCTTCCAATATGTAGAGAGCACAAAAATTATGAACGACAAACAATATGGCCTCCATAACCAGAGATCAACAAAGGACCTGGTTCCTTACGTAACACATAATGGCAGGCATCCATTGAGAAATATGAGGAATATCTAGCTGTAGGATTGGATATTCCCAAATCATTTGACCTAGTTTGACAACAAGGCTTTTCCTCATATATTTACTATCAAGATTTCTCTCGAATAGAACACTTCATTTGGTGGCGTGGCAGACGAAAGTTTCGTCCGATACAATGGCTATAAAAGATGGTATTTCACAGGGTCTTAGCACCAATTTTGTTCCTGCTTCATATCACTTTCTTCTCCAGAGTTCCTATATCATCCAATGATACCAGAGGTGCAAGGCAAAGACAGGTCTAAATGGTGTGCAATATCCAAATAAGGGATTTGTCTCCCATAAATCCTCAACTAGATATGTTCGTGATATTCTGTTTTCTCATTTCACAATAATGTTCATTGGAATATCATATATGTGTTATGATGATTCACCAAGGAAGCACATTGTTAGAATGAGCCGTGTTAATGTCAGGAAATCTTGACCTTGATAGTATGTATTTTACGGCATATCCACAATATGACCATATGATGGGATCTCTCTAAAGAATGAGATTCCAGTTCTTTCTCTGGAGAAGGGCACATCATCATCAGGTAATAGAGATTGGTATGTTTTATATGATGTATAATAAAAATGAGAATTGGAATTAGAAATTTAAATGAAATTGGAAATCAGCTTGCACTCCAAAGCAGATCATAGTGTGTTCGTATCAATATTTTTCATACAAAATGAACAATGTAATCAATATAATAGGTAGTAGAGCTTGAAGCAACCAGAACTCGAGCTTGGATTTCCTCCAGGAAAGGCACCCTCTCATGAAACTATCAAGTCAGGACCTTCGCGAAAACAACAAAGGTTGGGGAGGTAATATCCTGAGTCACGGCTCAGATTGTTTGGATGTTTCAGGATTTCTATCGCTTCCAGAATTGGCTCGAGGCTTGACTAGGGTTTTAGTATTTAGTATCTAAAGGGATCTGATACTTATTGTCAAACTTTTGTCCTTTCACACGGGTACCTACTGATCGACCTGTTTCACCAATGTAACCTTCACCGTAAGAAGATGGAATGCTATAAGCACCTTTAAATGAAGAGGAGGAAGGGGATCTTCGATAGTTGAAAGCGATAGTTTTGGAAGTGTGGAAAACCGACTAGAACTATTATGCTTCTTAGGGATTTCAATCTATTATATTTTCAATATATGGGAGAAAGACAATGGATAAGGGAAGTGGCAGCGTTTGTGGCTCAGGTAGATATGGAATTTCGAACGAAGTGTATTTCTTCATAGCGTTTTCAATGTCATAATTGTGGAGATTATTTGATAATAAGACAAATGAAAGGTGTTGTAATTCATATTTCAACGATTGAGGTCAGGATAAGTTATATTGGGCAAAGTGATGGTGAGAAAGGCCATTGATGTATCTGTTGGTGTAAATGGTAAAAGTACCGTCAGTCTGTCGACTAACTAATACATCTAGGAACGGGAGTGAATAATTCTATTCAACTTTCATGGTGGAACGAAAATTAGAATATAAAGAATTCAAATGATTGAGGGAGGAGACAAGACAATCTGAAGTTGTTCCAATATAGTTCTAATACAGTTATAATATAGATAGATGATAGATCACAGTGCAATGTAGTGACCATTATCATTATCAAAGATACATCACATTTTCTAATCATGTGTGTGTGATTTTTCTTGACAATTTGGGATCCAGGTATCTTCTAATAATAATGCCATCTATACAAATCTACAACTAAACCCTTGAACGAACCTAAATACGAGTAATCAGCTTGATACCGTTGAGCCAGTCTTTGGTTATCGCACAGTTAACGTAAATCTGATTGTTTCCTAGAGATTCAAAATTAGAATATTTGAAGATGTCACGAGTGTACCCTGTATATTGATGCAAACGTGCTTCGTTCCTTGTAATTCATTAGAAACCAGCAATCATTTTCGATTATGTCAGTGAGCAGTCAATTCCCGTGCTTTGGAAATGATGGATATTCATATAACGTATTTAATTTTACCTTTCCTCCATACAAATCTCACGACGTAGTAACTTCTCAATTTGGAATTCCCAATAACGACATTTCCTAAAATTGATGCTCGATAGGATGTCGATCCATCTATGATATTATGAATGTTGGTTTCGACATTAATCCCCCAAATGAAGAACGAATTTCGAAGTTGTTCACAGTTATACATTAATAATCTATGGATCATTCATAATTTCAATTCCTCCCATCTTTCCGCTAATGTCGCGTTTCCATCTGAATAAGTATTGACTGTCGTCAATGAGTATGTCATGAAAATAGTTCTGTGTATTATGAATAATATTACCTGTAAACGATCCAAAAGCATTGGTTGGTTAAATCTTGCTGTAATTTGTCTCTAATTTACAGACCATGCGGGCGGAAAACCTTGAAGGGTCATCGAACATTGTGAATTTCATAATTTTATCATGAAACGTTTCCAAAATAATCACAAAACCTGGATCTTCAGGGTTCATCCTTCAGAGGGTTGTAGCTATCTTCTGAAGAATTTTCTGACCCTTGTTCGTTTGAGCTTTTTTCTTGAAATTATCAGGAGAATCCCCTCCTGTCCAGAAGATACGACTGTGTGTATTTCCGCTAAAAAGATTTTAATTAATCATGTTAGTATAAATCTGACTCAATCCTTGAATATCATTCCTATGATTTACAGAATTTGAATCCCTTTTTATGTGAATCATCTCCAGGATAGATCTTTTATAATAATTGGTTTCTTTAGTTAAAATATTAACATTTTTGTAATCAAATTGATGGTTATAATCAAAACAGTGCTTAGCAAGGGCGGTGGAATTTTCTAAGTTATTATTTCTTGTGCTATACTTATGGCCGTACATTCTTTTTTGTAAATATTGTTTAGAGATTCCAGTATAAGTTCCATCACAATCTAAACAATTCAATTTATATACTGTGTGGGTTTGTTTATCTTTAGGTATTACAGGTTTTAGATTTGAGAAATATTTCCCAACACAGTTAGTAGGTTTATGCGTAACATTTATATCGTACTTTTTCAAACATTTCTTAATTTTTTCTAAGGTCTCCGGAATGTATGGTAAAGTTATATAATTATCTGTATTACCTTTTATGTTATTTTTATAAGAAGAACCATTATAGATTTTGTTTATTCTCTCTTTAATGATAGGATTGTAGAAAGTTTTAGGGTAGCCATTCATTTCCAATGCATTACGAACAACTTTTAAATTTTTGGGACGGTCCTCTGCGTGGGATAATTTTACCGCGCGGTCTGTGAGGCTGTTTATGACACTTTTTTTATAACAAGCTGGTGCAACGGAATTGAAATGAAGATAACGTTGACACCAGACTTCTTTAGTAAACCAAGAAGTTTTTATTTTTCCATCTGCATCATGCCTAATGGTCATATCTAGAAAATTATTGTTATTGTTTATTTCTATTTCACAAGTGAATTGAAGTTTACAATGGAAATTGTTAAATTTATTAATCACATATTGAATTTTATCGTTGGGAACACACATAAGGCAATCATCTACATACCGTTTAAAGAATACAGGCTGAAAATCTAATGAATTTATAACAGATTCCTCTAGGCATTCCATAACGAGGTTAGCAATGGTAGCTGAAATAGGAGATCCCATTGCTGTGCCGAAAATTTGTCCAAAATATTGCTCACCGTACTGAAAATAAGTGCATTCTAAACAAAACTTTACCGCATTAATAAAATCCGATTGATCAAGAGGTGTGTGGTTTTTAATCTCTGGCCAACGTTTTTTGATGCAATTTAATGCCAAAACGACAGGTATATTTGTAAATAGAAAAACAACATCCAAGGAAATTAGTTGATGGTTTACTGGTACGGATTGATTTTTTATAAATTCATTAAACCATCAATTAATTTCCTTGGATGTTGTTTCTTCATTTACAAATATACCTGTCGTTTTGGCATTAAATTGCATCAAAAAACGTTGGCCAGAGATTAAAAACCACACACCTCTTGATCAATCGGATTTTATTAATGCGGTAAAGTTTTGTTTAGAATGCACTTATTTCCAGTACGGTGAGCAATATTTTGGACAAATTTTCGGCACAGCAATGAGATCTCCTATTTCAGCTACCATTGCTAACCTCGTTATGGAATGCCTAGAGGAATCTGTTATAAATTCATTAGATTTTCAGCCTGTATTCTTTAAACGGTATGTAGATGATTGCCTTATGTGTGTTCCCAACGATAAAATTCAATATGTGATTGATAAATTTAACAATTTCCATTGTAAACTTCAATTCACTTGTGAAATAGAAATAAACAATAACATTAATTTTCTAGATATGACCATTAGGCATGATGCAGATGAAAAATAAAAACTTCTTGGTTTACTAAAGAAGTCTGGTTTCAACGTTATCTTCATTTCAATTCCGTTGCACCAGCTTGTTATAAAAAAAGTGTCATAAACAGCCTCACAGACCGCGCGGTAAAATTATCCCACGCAGAGGACCGTCCCAAAAATTTAAAAATGGTTTGTAATGCATTGGAAATAAATGGCTACCCTAAAACTTTCTACAATCCTATCATTAAAGAGAGAATAAACAAAATCTATAATGGTTCTTCTTATAAAAATAACATAAAAGGTAATACAGACAATTATATAACTTTACCATACATTCCGGAGACCTCAGAAAAAATTAAGAAATGTTTGAAAAAGTACGATATAAATGTTACGCATAAACCTACTAACTGTGTTGGGAAATATTTCTCAAATCTAAAACCTGTAATACCTAAAGATAAACAAACCCACACAGTATATAAATTGAATTGTTTAGATTGTGATGGAACTTATACTGGAATCTCTAAACAATATTTACAAAAAAGAATGTACGGCCATAAGTATAGCACAAGAAATAATAACTTAGAAAATTCCACCGCCCTTGCTAAGCACTGTTTTGATTATAACCATCAATTTGATTACAAAAATGTTAATATTTTAACTAAAGAAACCAATTATTATAAAAGATCTATCCTGGAGATGATTCACATAAAAAGGGATTCAAATTCTGTAAATCATAGGAATGATATTCAAGGATTGAGTCAGATTTATACTAACTTGATTAATTAAAACTCTTGCAAATTCCTACATACGTCTTGTTAAAAGTATATTTTAGGAAGAACGCTTGAAGTAAACTAAATTCCAATGCAGGTCTAAAACCTTTTCAAGTACGTCATAAATCTACATCTGGGTCGTGTTTACAAACAAATAGCTTAGAACTTCAGTTGCTTTGAGACCATAGCAATATGCGTTTGTACATTATGAGAATATTACTTAACAGTGGTTTCTTGTTACAAAAAAATCTATACTTTAATATTAACGATACAATTTTCGATTATTCGTGGTTCTGTTCGTTTCGACGGCGTGAGCTTTTTGATTAAAGATTGTGCGATATGGACGCTTGTGCTAATTAGTTTTAGTTAACCCCTTTTTAACAAAATAAGTCTTCTGATGATGGTCGTGAGACCGAAACGTACGTAAAGACGAACATTTATAACAGAGTGTTAATGTGACCTAATTCCCGAGAATTTTTTATATAATTCATACTGGGTCAAGAATCTTATTATATTATTATGTTTATTATTAGAAATCGTAAGGATATTCAAACCATTTCGTCGACAGAAAAACGATTCATGTTTCTCTATATATTCATGTATCTATAGGCATTCTCAAACTAGTTTTGGTTATTGTTTGATAATTTGTAGTACCTTTGGAGCTTTTTGATTGTCTGATAGAATATGTATTTATTGCTCTCGGAAATCCTTGATAATCTTACGACCGAAAATACTGGTGTGGGCTTTAGACAGATGAAAATAGCTCACATACCTTCTCATTGGTCGATCCATCATTATACCGGGTGAGAGTGATTTTGTCGAGTGCGGGAAAGGGAGTGGAAATTAAATCCACGTTATATAAATTACTGACCATACGTATATTAGTACGATAAACTATTTGCCTGGCTCCTCCACCATCACATAAGGATAGATTTTACAAATAAAGTTTTACTTTTTAATGATATAACATCATTTTCATTGTGGCATATAATATACGGAGAGCTGACCACTGAAACAGGTGAGTAAAGGAACATCCTGTGGATTAAATGTACTTTAAGAATATTTTCCTCAATAAACAATTGTTTGTACGAGTCTCTAAATGAAATATTAAAATTATTCTGAGTGCATGCTTCTGAAGTACAATAAATCTAGTTATTTCTGTAGATTGCCTCATATACGGATGTTGTAATTTAAAATTGAATAGAATGAGGAGCCATATGTGTTGTACCTAACTCTGCCTTAAGATTAGTGATGGCATGAGTAGATTTTTACATAAATTACCTATATCTACAAGTATCTACTTATTCATATTTACAATCAATTCTAACTGATTGTTATGATATTATAAAGGCTACTATTTCATTCCTGGTGCCAACCAGCTTTTATCATTATTGTAGTTGGATACATATCTGGTTCATACAACGAATTAAATGTTCATAAAATAATGGAAACAACTGCGGTAGAATTAAAGTAATTCAGATGGGAAAGCTTGAGCTTTTCAACTTTTTCAAACTTGTCCGAGCATGGTTTGTTTCTTACGTTCGGTTACTGTTGTGTATTTATGCCGGAAAACTTTTGTTTTACGAGGATTAGAGTTTGAGCGCGAAAAATTGAACCGCTCGCTCACTCTACGCTTAAAGCACACTTACTTAGGTCTTAATGTTCGTTCAAATTATAGTTTCCAAACTGTACGACTAGACTCTTGTACCAAACTTTTACGTTGTCTTTCATGTTTATATTTAGGCTCTCTCAGTTTAGTTTAGGGCATAACTTAACAATTAAAATTTCAAATCGTTCCACCATAGCTCGACTAGGGAATAACATGGTTTGGGCGCATTAGAGCGCAATGAATAAGTTATAGCGAAGAGGTTATAGGCTCAAAAGATTGGATTCTACCGAGATAATCACGCATATGAAACGTCTGCCATCTATGGAAAATGCGTACGGTTCACAGCTATAGCAGAGCTTTTGCAATATATCACAAGTCTTTACGAAATCATCAAACTTTGGTAGCCATTATTCATTCAATTCACTGGACGAGTATATATATTATATTCTATAGTTTCATATTCTACTGAATATTCAAACTACTTCCCTACTAATCTGGAATTCCTATTACTAAATACCGAAAGTTATAACAGATCAATACCTTCTGAGGGAATTAACTCACGTAAGGTAATTTCTAATCAAAAACGATTAATAGAACGCAATCATCTATCCAAATTAGAGCTATCACTTTCAAATAATTCAATGAAATTCAGAAGTTTCATTCATCATCCTTCAGTGATCAATACATTCCACAATGTGTCTCCTAAATTTACAACGAAATCCGCCCATAGACGCAAGAACAACCTGTAAAACCGTTTAGGCAACACCTTTGATAAAGTGCACTTGATTGAGACCATTGCGTGCTCTTTGATGCAAGACTCAGTCCAGCAGGCCTAAGGCAGCGTCGAAGACTAGGAGGATTCTGTATGGCTGCCAGTTATGGCTTCAGGAGGCATTCATGCGCTGCCGAGGTGTTGTAGCCTAAGAGACGCCAGTAGTGGACATTCTACAAGGTTATGAGAAGCAACCTGGGTCACCAACAATGTCCATTAGGTATAGGTATTCATTCAGATGACAATGTCCTGTGAGAAGTCACCAGCTCTAAGCCTCTCCTGTTCATATGGAGGAGATTTTTCGAGCGTTTGGGCAAGAACCCCGCGATATGGAGCTTTGTCCTGCCTCATAATAGGTACACTACGCCAAATCGACAGCCACTTTTCATCCAGTAGCTCTCAGGGCATGGAACCCTGTGAGATTACCATTTCTGGATCTGGGCCAGGTATACCTAAGTAACCAAGCTTGGTCAATTCATTGGTCACTTCATTTCCTTCCATACAGAGAAGGCACGAGGGTCTGAAAAAGTTCAAGTTAGCACCTAGGGGAACTGAAAGCTCCCTTCTGGGAGAGTACGAGTAGACTCAGGCTCCGCTAGATTCACCAGTCTTTTACCCTTTTATGAATCACACAGCCTCATCCCAAATTCAGCAAACCTATATACCGTACCCGCAGGTACTGTTTTGTTGTGCAGCTGTAGGGAGACGTAGGGGACCTCGAGAACCCTAGTGGGGGCAGTCCTCATAAGCCTCGTTATCCCCACGCAGGCGAGTCGCTGATCCTCGTTCAGCGTCAGACGAGACAAAACTGCTTTTATCGTCAGCCACCACACAACGGCTGCATAGATGATAATTAGGCCGATCATGTTCTTGTGAATCCAGTGTAGAAGTCGTGGCCATGTGTTTGCGAAAGTTCTCCTGCATGCCCATAACGATGCGACAGCTTTCTCCTCGGTTCTCAGGTGCATTTTCCAGCTCAGTTTAGCACTTGACATTTCAGCTGCAAAGTCTTTTGTAACGAACGAATCACTGGTAAGGGTACTAGTTTCCGTTTCCCAGTGAAAAGAACCCCTTCGGTCTTTTCAGGAGTCCCTCGACCTGACGCCAGCGAGCCCCGATAGCAAGTGCATTGCTCTGCAGCTCACACAAGGTAGTCTTCACCGCTCCCAAGTAGTCTGCATAGACTTCTGCATGAAACCCAGCCTCATTCAGCCCAATAACCCCCAGACCCCAAAGGATCGGAGACAGTACTTTCCTACTTTCTCCCTGATGGTGCCCTCAAGTGAAATGTGTACATGCGAAGCTACCATTATGGCCCGTCGTTATCAGTCTCTGCGAGAGCATGCTCTTGATCCATCTAACCTAGGTATGATCGATTCCGTATATCTCCGCAGCATGGCACATGAACTGGAAGGAGATATTGTCGAACGCTCGTTCGGTATCCAAGAATACGCCTAAAGCCCACTGTCCATTCCATTCCTCAGTTTATTACTCTCCAAAGACGGTACGAACAAATAACTAGATATTTTAAGAGGGATGGAAATAGTAATTTATTAAATTCCGATTTATATTCAGCTGAGCGTAACCCATTGTTTACATTATGTATTTGAACAGGCACATTTTGATTTCTTTCTCATAAAATTTACTCTGATGATGGCTACTTGGTAGCCGAAAGGTTCTTACTAGCTTATAAATGTTTCTCAAATGAATGAGGGTTATTATTTCGTAATTAGGAACGTATTCGTCATTTACCTGGTAATAATTTTTGACTTGCCTGCTATATTTCAGCTTCTACTTCTCAATTCAATATCGTATTTGTAAGTATTATTACTTCTAGTATTACGTCCATTTTTTTTCAGAATTTTCATTTGATTCCTTATACAATATATCACAGACAGAACTTTATTCATAATTAATGGTCATACGTATTATTGTTGACTTATCTCACTATGGGATTTGCGTAAACTCTTTAGTTTCCTGCGTGGAAGGATTGATTGCACCTTCATTTATAATCAAAATCTACTTCTCATATAACGTTACTTTTCTTAAATTGTTCATTTATATATTTTTGAAAATATAATATTCTTATACCATCTCTCATATTTATGTATTTCTGTACTAAATTCATGCGCTTTTCATTTGACTCTCACAGCCTTTCATCTTTCCAATTA
Source organism: Endomychus coccineus (assembly GCA_958510875.1). Classification (NCBI taxonomy): domain Eukaryota; kingdom Metazoa; phylum Arthropoda; class Insecta; order Coleoptera; family Endomychidae; genus Endomychus; species Endomychus coccineus. The sequence continues at coordinate 3,399,822 of OY294069.1, read as the reverse complement.
TTCAATCTCAATTAACGCTAACATATCTCTCTCGATTTTGAGCAAATATAATTTGTAGATCTGCCTTTTGCAATATACGTCATCATTATTACTGTGAGACTTCTCCACAGGGTACCTAAGTCATATACAGGGTGAGTCAGTTTTTTGTAGCCAAACTGCAACAGGCGATAGAACAAGTGTTTTTAAGAAGAAAAGTCCATTAAATATATGTCGTAGAAGGCTTCGTTTTCGAGTTACAGGGTGTTGAAATTGAAAAAAAAATTTCGTTTTTTGCGAATATCTCCGGAACCGTTTATCGTACAGAAAACAGCTTTAGTAAGCATTTTCTACTCATAATAAGCTATGTTCTGTGTGATAAAATTTTCTTTTACTCATAATTGGTGAAGATTTTGAAGGGGTAGTTGGTGTTTTTCTCCCCAACTTCTACGCCACTGGTAAAAAAAACTGTTTTGAGAAAACCATTAGAACCGCCAATGTTTTCTACACACAAAAGATACTCCTGGTCATAAGCTATAAAGTCGACCTTTTTTGAGAAAAATCAACTTTTATGTTGAAAAACATGGTCAATCCTTTGATTTTGTTACTTGTTCTACTTGTTTGAATGAGTGTCGTCTAATTAGTAAGAATTGACCATGTTTTTCAACATAAAAGTTTTTCTCGAAAACGGTCGACTTTAGAGCTTATGACCAAGAGTACCTCGAAAACGAAGCCTTCTACGACATATGTTTATTGAACTTTTCTTCTTAAAAACACTTGTTCTATCTCATGTTGCAGTTTGGCTACAAAAAACCGACTCACCCTGTATAGATCAAAGCTCCAGTCTCACGTCTATTATCTCTTCTTGCTCCATCATGTACGAAATCATTACAAAATATATTGTAACTTGTATAACTGCTGTCAGAATTTTCCACAGTTTATATGTAAACCAAAGCTGCAGACTTACGTATACTACACTTCTCCCCAACTATATCCGTCATAACATCTTCGTCGAACCTCTTTTCGACCTGAATCTCGATTGTGTCTTCTTCTGCTACTACTGCGCCTACATTTATCTCCGTACTCTTCCTTAATTTTCCAAGATATGAATTTCGCATATTTTAATAGTCTCGTGACGTCCTGGGTGATCAATCCTAGATCCATTGAATTGTTATTGAAATATCGGATGAAACAACCGCTCACATCTACTGGACGATCCTGGCAGGACAGCCTCATAATAACTGATGAAAGAGCTGGCTCTATAATATCCGAACAAGGGTTTCTTCTTTATGATTATGTATTACGTCTTCAATTGTCGTAAAAAGAATAGAAATAAGGAATCTATGAGATTCACGTAGAGTAACTATATAAATGTCTAATTGAAATATTACACATCATTCATAATAAGTTGATTAGATAGTGGTATACATTTTCAGATAACAATTCAATTCGGAAAGTCATAAGCTGTCAACGAACTGTTCTCGCACATCACCCTGTATATACTATTTCTATATGGATGCAATGCTTTCCAACATTGATAAAATATGATAATATATATCCTTAACGAAATCGTAATATTCGCAGGGTAAACACTGCGCCGCCCCTCCCCCCGGCAGATTGTAAACTTATTTCTCCTATATCACAATGAAATTTCCGCTAATTTACAATGTTGATGACAATATAACATTGTGGGCCTTGTATCTCTCAAGATAGGGAATCAACACATCACGCCTTCGGCAGTTATGGATTCAAGAAGTTGGCAAACTTTGCAAGAACTTGCCGAACGCCTGTGTGTAAACTTCAAACCCGAAATGTGAAATATGAAAATTGAGATTTCTGCGTGTATGGTACATGAGGGAGCTATTTCTGAAACGTACGCACCCCCATTATAAAACTGTCTGTAGTATTTTTATATGTGTTTTGTTCAACTTGAAGGTTTTTACGATCGGGAACATAAATCATCGTTTCTGTTTTAATTCGCAAGTTTTTAGGAAGAGGGATTATAATCGAAGTTTGTCGAATTGTGGACAATTTTTCTCATAGGTTCGTAGAATTTTAGATGTGACGCATCTATTAGTATTGTAATAGCATAGTATATGTTAAGGTTGGTCTAAGTCGAATAGTGACAACACGTCTATCAGTCCCGGGCAGTGAAGAAATCCTAACACACCAAGTGATCCAAACACCATCTGCCAAAAGATCAGTGGGATATCTATCCCTTGTGAGAAAAGCGAAATAACTGTCTGGGCCTGTTGTTACTGTTTGACCTACAGCAACCATTACTCTATCTATTGACTGCTAACACGAACATGTGTTTGTTATTCATCCAATGTACCGTATACGAGTCTATAATTGAAACTGGTCTGTTTATGGCAACAATTGGATAATGAGAATTTATTGGGACAATAATAATTGTTGTGACTACAGTATTGTTGCAATAAAGTGTTACTGAAATGAAGATAAATTTTCATTGTCTTTACATTAATAAACTATCACAAAGTGATGGCTTCATTAATACGATATTTGGACGCAACAATGCTAATAAATATACAATGGACGAGTCTGTGAGATTGAGTGAGCTTCGTAAAGTCCACGATTGCATTAGAATCGGAAAATCGCAATCCATAATTATGGAGGAATCTGAAGTGGAAGCTGTTACATTGTTATGATTGATCATATTGATATAATTAGGCATGTTGTACTTTGTTTTTTATCACTTATATTTATAGAAACACTATTGTGACTACAATTCCGATATCTAGCGTGTCATCTTCAAAATGATAAACGATTGACTATACCCTATTATGCTATTTGAATTATTCAATATGAGCAACATATTACCCCATATTCGAACCAAAACCTTTGCTAGTTACTTGTTCTGATTATGAATATCTTAAGATCTCAATCATGTTGGGCGCCACTGTAAGGTTTAGAAGATACCTTTTGTAACTCTCATGACCACAACTAGCTCAGGGTAATAATTAACCTCGAGGCTAGTAATGAAATGTATCCTTCGATTCTTGATTGAATAAGACTGCCTTTTTCAAGCAACTGCTTTACGAAAAGATAAGAAAAAGTCTTCGATCAAGAATTCCCAGAATCTCGAGGTTGATAAATGTTATAATAAGTTCGATAAACGAAAATTTTAAAATTTAACTAACGAATATCACATTGATATGATGTGATTATAATGATCAAGATATCATAATACCATCTATCCACAACTATATGAACTTTCGTATTAGAGAATTACTATGAAATATTAAAATTGATCTTTATCGATCTTATCTTGTCAAAAGTCACACTCAAGATGCCCTTCTTTACATCCGCATTCAACCTCTCCCCAAATGTCGCGAAACGTGTGACCACTTGAATCAATATTCTGTTTCTCCAATGACGCGCTAACGTTTCGACATACTTAGCTTGCACTATGAAACTACAGAGGTCGAGGTTGTGTCTTTCAAAGACTAAATATCTCACAACAGTTATCGAAATGATAAATGCTCATTTAATGAATTTATTAACGTCCAAAACGTTACAATTTTTACTCACACATTCCTATCGTTTTGGAGATGACACGCTAGTTGTCGAAACTATGTTTTTATAAATATAAGTGAATGTGAAAATTATTTTCTCCTTACTTTACAAATCACCACGATATGAACGTGTATCCAAAAGTCGAAAAAACTAACTTCTGTCTATAGCTCGGAAACAAAAGAGACGGCAAATTGTTATGTCCGTCAGTCAATTTGTCTGTAAAGAAGAAATCGACAATGTTACGTTTTTTTGTATCTCCTACTGTTACCGATTTACCCTATATAAACATTGAAATTTGTCCATCCTGTACATTCAAAAGCTTCGTAGATATCGCCGTTACCAGCCCTTATCCGGTACAATGAAAGTCCCAGTATCGATCTTAATATTCGACATATCATATTATGATAAATCAACGTTCGATGCAATGACATAGACGATGATTTGACGTCTATCCACGTCTTTATTTATTTCTAATCATTTGCAATGTATTGGTTAACTGTTTTTGAAGTCCAATTAGTGAATATGTATCACAATCACACATTCAACCAGAAGAAGTGTCCGAAAGCGAAAAATTGTGCCAACAAAATGAGGGCCAGGAATATATTATAGATCGACAAATCAGTTAATTCATTTACTACTAACTTACATATTGAATGAAAGTAAGTAAATGACTATGACAGTGAAAGTGAGGCCGAATTCATTTTGTAATTATATTCAAGTACTATTCTTCATCAAAAGTAATGAATAAGATTCATATTAGAAGTAATTCTCCACTAGAGACTAGAGACAACGCAAACAATATGGTTCACTCGACGCCATTAATTATTTTAATGTTGAATAACCTTTTCGGTCAATAGTAGAAAGCAAAATATTTGGAAAGAGCTGCCAGATGCCAGTACTAGATGTATCTGCTAATTGCGTTTGCTTTGATTAACAAACGGATCTTCATAACAAGGTCCCTGAGGCATAAACTTAAAACTCAACACAAAAATGGGAATAAACGTTTTTTGGTACGTTTCGTGATTCAATGTTGAGTAGCCTTCATAATTATGATGTAGTAAATGTGTAGAATAAAGTAATCCGCAACTCAAACTCTACTCAGTTAAATGTGTGCAAATCGTCATTCACTTTTAATTTAGGTATTATAAAGCTCGTAATAGCTGATCGTAGTGAAAAATGAAACCGTACACGTGCCACAAGCCGCCGTTACGACTACAGAATGATTAATTAAAATTTCAGCTTAAGGAAATTTAATTCTTCATCCCTGATATTCTTACTTTTTGCTCAAGTACAAACTAAAAAAAACCCGAATTAAAAACTTTCACAACTTAAAAATTAAAAAAGTTCAACAGTGCTTTATATCCTGTATTGATTATAATTGGAGAGAGTTGTAAATCAGGTTTCACAGCCAACTCAATTAATAAAGATTAATTAATTCATAGTTCAAAATACTTTTATGAACGTAAAGCCGACTCAGAAACTTTGATTAATGGGAGTTTTTCACGGTAACACGGATCTGAGTAATGAAAAGGTGTGTGTTTTCTTGTTTCAAAGATGACGACTCTAGTTTGATGGATTTAAAATATGGCAGATGAGATGGCATTGAATATATGCTTCTCTCAAAGACAAATTGATCATCCAGGGAATAAAAGCATTCCACATTAGGGAACAGAGGATGATCTAAATAAAACTTTAGAAGTTGTTTTCTGAATACAAAACAAAATATTCGAAGAATCCTAATCTAATTGCTACCTTCTGTCGAATACCCCCATTACACCTTGACGTTGAATATTCAACCCCGAACAAATACGTAGATCCAGAAATTGGAACAGCGAAATTTTTCAACGAGAAGGTTATCCTTATTGACGTCCATTGTGAGGGAGCTGATATCAGGGAGGTATAAATATATCAGAAGTATAAAGACCCTCTGAAGATGGAACAACTATTACTCATTGCACCAAGCGACGACATAGGGAAGGTGTTTGTGTTTAAACAGTTCTTCCAAACCCTCCACGGAAATATGGAACAGTTTTTATTAGGAAATGAGCAATCTATTGATATGGAAAGTCTTGGCTCCTGGATGGAACCTGCGTACAATGGCACGACTTGATGTCGACGTTTCGTCAACCATTACAGGTGGCATCTTCAGGGCAGGCTTGAGGCTTGATTTGGTACTAATTCAACTGGCTTCTGTAGCAGTATCCATTGTTGGGAGAAACCTTCACGCTACACAGTTCACTACCTATATTCTGGTGGTTCACTCCGCTCTGGCACCTCATTGTGTGATCATGTGTGAAGTAGAATTTCCCAGGATAAGCTTCCAAATGTTGAAAAGGTGATATCCTGAGTCAAGGCTTAGATTATTTGGATGTTTCAGAATTTCTATTGCTTTAAAATTTTTTCGCTATCAGAAGTTTGGGGCTCGGGCTAGGATTTTGGTATTTTTGAGAAGGATTTGATGATATGTGTTAAATTTGTGTTCCGCAAATGCAAAGCTACTGATGTCACGGAGCCTTGTACAGGGCCATTCTTGGCTTCTTGTACGCTTGCTCCAACAGCGGTTCATATACCGCTCCGTCTCTGATTGTGGGATTTCTATGCGTTTCCATCTTTTGGTATGTGTTTGTCGCCTGTTTCCGAATGATTTCCTCAATTTCTGGTATTCCTGTACCCCCATGGAGCAGGTCGTGTATTACGTAATATGGTGCATCTAGGCAGGATCTGACTTTTTGTGGCCTTCACTTCGATTTGCAATTTGTTGAACCACTCTTTGGGGTCGGTGAAGCACTTTGAAGCCTTGCTTGTACGTATTTTATTTGGATGTGTTGGCATGAAGCTCTTATGTCGTCTGCATATTGCTCCAAGTCTACTGCAGTTGTCTCATGTATATCTGCGGTATAGAAGTTATAGTCCAAAGATCTACCCTTGCGGTATACCTGCCTTTGTTTGCCTTTCTGCCGGCGCAATATTGTTCAAACTCGTTTTGAATCTGCGCCCCATGAGGTAAGAATCTGTAAGTTTCAGGTAGGCTATTGGTATTTTTATGTATTAGTCCAGCGTGACATACCTTGCCGAAGGCTTTGGCTATATCTAGGAGGACTGCAATCAACAGTAGTGCTACTCCCATATTTACCAATCATGAAAAATAGGTAGATGAATATACAGGGTGCACTACAAAAATCCTATTATTCTCGATCAAAATGCACATACGACAGTTCTTCAAGAAGTCATTAGGAACCAAACCCATAATCTAGTCTGATCTATAGAATAATTGGAATTTCATCAATTAATTTAGTGTAATGTTCAATGAACGTCATCATGGATTCGGAAACTCGAATTTGTACTGGCATTCAACGAAGCCACAGTGGATACGTTCGTAGTTCTAATATGACAAATAAATTGTTCATATGCAACATACACCACGTTTTGATTTAATTAAAACTTCTATTATGGTTGTTGAAAATTCTTTATACGTTACGTTCTTCCAAAACGTTCTCATGAGTTCGCGTGCCATAATACATTCGAATGAAAATGAGCTCTCGTTTTCTCTATTTTCAAATAATATTCGGTAAAGTAACTTGTTATAAGAACAGAATGCGTTTCCCAGAGCTTGCGAGCAGACCAATGTACATGTATAATAGATATTAATTATTTCTTCTTCGTGAATGATACTAAGTTGAATAAATATGGAAACTTAGGTTATTTTCAGCGGATTGTACGAAGTTTTATAAAACTTACGTTAATGCACCGTGTCTTCTGGATGATGTATATTTTCCTTTAATGGGTATATACCACACTAAGTCTGTATACGGGTAGATGTAGAATGTACTTTTGAAAATTTATTCAACGCGAGCTTAATAAAAAAATATGCCCTGAAAACGAAAGTGAGGAAGTCTTTGTTCCAAGGAAATAAGCGGAAAGAACTGTCATTAAAAGAATATATATTATATTCTCTACGTTCCCATTATTCTGGAAGTAAAAATTATATAGGGTGTATCAGTTGTAACAGGACTTTAACAAAAAATCGATGGTATAAGCCGTTACTTCATTCTAATTCATCATTATGGTTAAATAAAAGAACACTAGCCTGTTTTTATACAACTTTTGATAATAACAGAAGAAAAATACTATACTTCCAATGACAAGCACTCGTAATATACAGGTTGTTCCATCTCAGACGAGCCACCCCTTATATTTCTTATCCCATTGTAAGTGAAAAATCTCCCGAAACACGTCGAATGATTTTGTTTAGGGGACATCTTTTGACGTATATTTGAGGCTTGAACGAGCAACCTCCTAATAGGGGGCGCTTCAACCCCTCAAAATTGAATGGGGGAGAGGGGTTGAGTGATACGTCATTTGAAAGGTCTTGGAAGCCTCTTTACAACAATTTATGAAAAACGTAAATTTGATGAACCGTTTCTGCCAAAAATTAATTTTGTTGCTCGAATGATAATTTTCATTAAGGCTTTTTTACAAACTTAAACAATCTTCAAAAAATCACATTCGTAAAAAAATTTAATTGTGTTGTCATGCTTACAATGAAAAAAATTAAATCTGCGTGTTTAAATCAAATGTTCAAATTGTCCTCCATTGACTTCCATACAATAATACATTCTCTCAAACTAATAAATAAGAAAACAGCGAAACATTTCCTTATGTTGCTTTCATTTTCCGTTCTTAGAAGGTGTTTATCTGGTTTTAACGTTTCTTCGATCATTTCATGATTTTAATCAATCTGTTTAAAATTTCGAAAAATATGGTGTACACTTTGCAAGAACGTGTTGAGCTGGTTAGCCTTTATTAGCAAAATCAAAATTTTGCCCTAGCGGCTGCAAGGATATTTAACGAAAACCATCCTGAACGTAGCGTTCGCCATAAGTACGTAATGGAATTGATTTCAAAATTTGTGGAGACGGGTTCAGTAATGGATAAAAAAAGGGCGTTCATTGGAATTGTTAATGATGAAGGAGCAGCTGTGGCGGTATTGGGACATGTCCAACTTATGCCAAACACGCAATCTGTACGACAACTTTCTGCAGCTTTCGGTATTAGCCAATCTAACGTTTTCAGAATTTTACATAAACACAAGTTCCATCCGTACAAAATCAAATTAGTTCAGGAATTAAATGATGATGATTGTGATCGAAGGCAAGAGTATTGCGAAATTATGGTCGAGCGTGTCAACAATAACCCAAATTTCTTGTACAACGTTTGCTTTTCTGACGAATGCACTTTGTAACTCAATGGAGAGGTTGACCGGTATAACTGTAGAATTTGGAGCGATACAAATCCTCATGTATTTCGAGAAGCTCACACTCAACATCGGGAAAAGCTAAACGTTTGGGAAGGAATTTTGGGAGACCACCTAATTGGACCTCTGTTTATTCCTGGTAATTCAAATGGCGAAATTTATCTTGAAATGTTGGGAAATGCGATTGATCCATTAATAACTGAACAATTAGAAAACGATCCTCTAATACTTGAACAACAATTGCATTTCCAACAAGATGGAGCTCCTCCTGACTACGCCGCACCAGTTCTCCAATACCTCAATTTGCAATACCCCGGTCGTTGGATTGGAAGGAGAGGTCCTATGGAGTGGCCTGCCCGATGTCCTGACCTGAACCCTCTGGACTTCTTCTTGTGGGGACATCTTAAGTTCAAGATTTTTGTGACTCAGCCTGAAAATTTGGACGAACTACGCCAACGAATTGTAAATGAGTGTCGTCAAATAACTCCAATCATGCTTAACCATGTTAGAGACGGTTTTCAGTCGAAATTTTATTATTGTATGGAAGTCAATGGAGGACAATTTGAACATTTGATTTAAACACGCAGATTTAATTTTTTTCATTGTAAGCATGACAACACAATTCAATTTTTTCACGAATGTGATTTCTTGAAGATTGTTTAAGTTTGTAAAAAAAAGGTTTAATAAAAATGAGCTTGTACATTGTACAAATAACCAAAATATTCAAGGTGGCGCATTCGAGCAACAAAATTAATTTTTGACGAAAACGTTTCATCAAATTTACGTTTTTCATACACCGTTGTAAAGAAGCTTCCAAGACCTTTCAAATGACGTATCACTCAACCCCTCCCCCCATTCGATTTTGAGGGGTTGAAGCGCCCCCTATTAGGAGGTTGCTCGTTCAAGCCTCAAATATACGTCAAAAGATGTCCCCTAAACAAAATCATTCGACGTGTTTCGGGAGATTTTTCCTTTCACTATGGGATAAGAAATATACGGGGTGGCTCGTCTGAGATGGAACATCCTGTATAAATTAGATATAGAGCACATTTACGATCTTTTAAATTGAATAAAACAGATTCTGAAGTTATGGAAATAAAATCCCCAATTTACACTAAATAAACAATGGATGTTTTCATTATCCACTACTGCTCACATATACTGTAACATCATCTGAGCTCACTTATGAACCATAACATAGCTCAGATGATGACACTGTCTGTTGAAACATATGTAATCAATAGTGGATAATAAAAACATGCATTGCTTATTAAGAGTAAATTAGTAGTTTCATTTTCATAACTTCATAAGCTGAAGATGAATTCTCACATTGCTAATGCCGAAACTATTTAAGATTCATCTTTCTCTAATCATATTTCAGAAACAGGGCACACTTTTCAAAAGATAGACGGAGTTAAAATTCAACATAACCAGAGTAGAGGTTTTAAATTAAACACACTAGAATCATTAGAAATAATGGCAATAAAATTTTAAACGATCAATTAGATATGTACCACAGCCTTCTGTTTGATGTCTTGAGAACGTAAAATTCCGCATAATCCTCTTGTGTCGTCCTGGTATAACTCCGCATTAAAATTTTCTCATCACAATATCAACAGTACCTCATTATCCAATTTCAATTATACTATTCTAACAATTTATTTCCCCAACCAGAACCCCAACCGGAACCCCACTCGTAACCTGTGTCTTATATTGTACCATAAATAGCCAAGACTATTCATATTTTCATACATTTTTATCGTTTGAAGATGACACGCTAGTGTCGAAACTATAGTCACGATGTGCTATAAAATGTGATAAAAAACAAAGTAAGAGTGTTTAATTTTATTATATAAATTTGATAAATTCATCATTATTATCATTTATTTATTGAAATTGAATAATGGAGTTAATTCATTCTTTCCGTATTCGATGAGAAACAAGGATACTGCAAAGTAGCCAATGATGTACTGTCTTCATTCACAATAATTTTCGTTGTTCTGATTTGTCACGAAAATTTTGCGGTAATTGCATGTAATTTAAAGATGTAGACACTGTGCGCAGATGTGATTTCATTGGATTGTACTTGCATGCATATAAGCTTGTATATTTCCGAGGAAAGACATTTATCATATTTCTCACTCAAAATTATGCGATATGTTGTTTTGTGCAAGGAGGTAAATATCTAGTTTCCCTTGCACGCATTTCATATACTGTTCACCTCAAAAAGAGCCGTTTTCGTTCAGTGAATGTACATGTACTGGCTAGTATCAAAACATCTCGCTCTGTCTGGGCCATTGTAATGGCTTGCGACGATAGAGATATCTAATTTGAATGTGGAATCGCTCGAAAGCTTGCGACCGACTTTATGGCCGTTGTTTTGCACGATATTGCAGTAAACGAAATGAAATGGCTATATTACTATCCAAGACAATGCATTCACATCATAAAGGATTTGTTCCAGTTTTCGTGTCATTTCCTATGCCATGGCAGATGGTTATGTTGGAGACCACCTGGCAATTTCCGTCCGAATTGGTTTTGTTAACGTTCACTCAATCTGGAACACAAAATAAACAATAAAATGAATTCGAATATGTCGGGGAAATATACTATTAAATCATGTAGAATTATTCATTTTTGGAATGATTACAGTCATATTTTCGCAATTAATCTTTCTAGGCAAATTATTTGGCGGGCTCAAGTAAAGATGTACTAACGAGCCCTTCTCTGGTTAACTTAGCTCACTAAAGCTTATCAATTAACTTATTTTATCAAATTCATTCTTATGTATCATTTGCCTTGATTAAGCAATATCAATATAACTTCTAGCACGTGTACCGATAACCAGAAAGTGACCGGATATAACGGGTTTTTCATTTGTTAGGCAAATCAGGCAACAATACGTTTAATAGATATATGTAATACTAACTCTCCTTTGGTTGCGACACTAACACATCAATTAAGCACTGTGTGATCGAGGGTAGTTGATAAATTACGCTAAGTAGAAAAACTCTCAATCAAAACAAATATAAAATATTTAATAATAATAAAGAAATAAATCAATTATAAAAATGAATTAAAAATTAAAAGATCAAGTTTGTCTAAAGTATTAATTAATATATCATGTTAAACTTAGAAAACAATTGCTCAATCCTTAATTTCAAAATTAACCTTATTGGAATCGAGATAAGGAGTGAAAACTAATCTAACTCAGACCTGATGTACCAGGGTAAATAGGTAAACAAAACTATTATGATTTAGTTATTCAAGAAATACTAAATGTTATGTATTCAGCAATATGACTTGATTCTAAATGAACTTAGCGAAAACTCTACCACAACGCAAGCTCAACTAGAAACGTTTTCTAAAATATGATTTGAGTTATTCGTGGAATAGTCGTAACAAAATTTAACTCGAGAATTCAGAATATAACTGACTTTAGTGTGGTGAATTTGGTTTTTTATGGGATAACCAAATTTGAGTAATATGTTTGGGATGGTAACTTTTACCCAATAAGAGAGAGAGAGACTTGCATCAGTCTAGTGAGCTGAATAGCAAGTGATCAACCTGTCGTTCCGAATAAGATCATAAACATATGTCTCAACTACCAATATACTGTAATGCACTTGTTAAACATTATAATGACCCTTCCTTGACAAGGATTCAGAAACTTCACATCTTGTTTCTGTCCCACAGATTTAAAGACTGTATTAATTCATGAGGGGACGATCGTACTAAGGAATGAACTCATATACTTGACTTGTCCGTAATAAAAGGCAACAAAGAATGTCCTATTTCTATTCACGTTTTGGGTTTTCTTGGAACCAGCTTGAATTTTAGCAACATGTTTGATATCTAAATTAATTCTAATTGATAATTAATAGGGCAGCTCCGCTACAAAAAGCAGCAACCACCGGTGCTAAGGAATTCAACTATCCACCGTAAAATTTTGGCACAAGGAATAACGCTACAGAACACAGAACAACAGTTTGTGTTCAAGCCGCAAGCCTGTCCTGAGGATACCACATGGTACGGTTAGCAAAACGTCAACATCTAGTACTGCTGAGATGACGCCGAATTCATCCGGACGCTGAGAATTTTCAAGATTAGCTGTTCGTGGAACTCTACTATTCAAGATAATTAATCGTTCGTTAATTTTTTATCTTTGTTCCAACTGTTGATTCTCCTTGAGCATTTGGCTGACCAATTTCACTGATTTTCCTCTAATGCAGTGTAATAAACTATGAAGGTTATGGTGAAAGAATCCCCATATAATAACACGAGATTGCCAGGTGCCATCAGGTTCTATAGGGGTTGTGATTGCTGATGGTGTAGTAAGATGCAAATTATATCATCGTAGGGTCCATCGGTTTATTGGACTAATACTCACACTTGTAACAACGGTTCATAACATAGAACTGATTCAGAACTGCCTTATCCTAACTCTTCTCTCCTCATTCATTATGATTCTAACATTCATTCTCCTCTATCCTAAACTATAAATACTTCTTCTACTTTACACATTGATGTTGATACGTAATTCCATAACATTCATTCATATCGATGTTGACATGTACGATGTATCAACAATAAGCTAACCTTGCTAACGGTGCATTATTACACATATGGTCCACTTTGTGCGATATATCAACTACGGAATATATCCGCGGGAATTCGGAAATTTTTTTAGGCCGATTACAAAATGTATCTTTCACTACATACTACAAGTAGTGGGGGAAGTAAAAATAGAGTAAGAAATTCGGTTTATCCACAAGTAATTGAAAATCCAACAATAATTATGGAAATTTCATATTTCTATATGAGTGTGGCCCTTTAGTTATGTAACTTTTTCCCCATTTAACCGAACCTGTATCTATTACCGTTCCTGGTATGTCCATGATAGAAATCCTTATCTTGGACACACTGTATAAGTAGTATTATACCTATTTCTCAAAGACTAATCTAATAAGACAAATAATACGGAGCTGGGTCGCTGGGTGTAGCTGGTATAAAACAAAATTCTGACTGTACTCAGATTCGATACTTTTTCAAAGACCCTAATCGAACATTCACTTAAAATGAAGTTGTAGAATTAAAATTTCAAACTTGTACAAAACAAGAATTCATAAAAATAGCAACTCACTCCGCAGGGGTCACGCGTGATTCGAATGTCGGAATACGGGCGAGGAATTTTAGTGCAGATGTGACATTTTTCGATCAAATCTCCGAGGATGAAGCCATTAAAAGTGCATTAGTATGCATTGTCAAATCGTCTACTCTTCCTGTCGGATAAATGGTACAAAATCAGAATATTGGAATCTGTAAGTTGAGATTGAAGCTTTCTGAAATAAATTTATATCAGGCTAATGCAACGCATGAGTGCAAATTTCCAAATTGTGCAAAAATAAAACACAAATTCAAATTTACTCGAAAACTATCTTGAATAATACTCATAGATTTCCGCGGACAGCTAATCTTGATAATTTGTGGCTACCGAGTTAATTCCGCATCAGAATGGTAAGACTTGATGACGACGTTTCACCAATCATCCCAAGTGGCATCTTGAGGGCAGGCTTGAGGTCTAGAACTGGAACTGATTGATTCCACGCTACACAATTCACTGCCTTTGTTCCGTTGATTGACTCGTAACGGTAAGGGCATTACAAGTTTGTAATGATCGATAATTATTGCGATGAAATCTCCAAGTGTAATGCTTAGGAAAAAAATACTACATCTTGTCAGTTCTCAACCCTTCAATTGTCCAGCTAGCGCAGTACATTGAAATATCTTAGGGTCACTCGTAATAAAACGTATCCTTTGATCCTTGATTGAATTGGATTGCCTGAGGATGCCAACAGTTTTTTTCAAGAAAAAATAAGTGGCAGTCTACAATCATGAATTTTCGCCAATACACGGTGATTAAATGGTTTTTAAAACGGAGGGAGCGTAGTGACCTGAGACTCTGAGTCTTGAATCGGGTTATATGACACAACATACAAGAAGGACATACAAAAAGTCGGAATATTTTGAATCTCCATTGTTCCATAACTTAATCAAATGATGTTTCTAGAAATATCCTCATTCAACTGATCTTCTTTTCAACTGTCTTATCACCATCACTTATTTATGGGACTTTGAGTCAGTTTTATTTTGCTTCTAATATTTGTATTTATATAAATTGTTGTTCTTTCACAAGAATTTTGTATATTCTAATTGACTTGTTCTATACCTCGTACTTTGGTTTCCTCTTTGTACTTGTATTATCATTATCATCAGAGCTGGCGCTATTAAGTATTTAGGAGTCACTATAGACAGGAAAATGAAATGGGATCAACACATACATCAACTTAGCGGACGTCTCAGAAAATTAACTTATCTATTTAGAAAATTAAAATATCTGTTTGACGAACAATTAATGAAAAATGCTCATTACGCTGTTATACAATCTTTGATCACATACGGGATTTTAGCATGGGGAGGTACATATAAAACCAGCTCAAAGAAAGTATTAACTGTTCAAAAAATTTTAATAGAAACCATTATAAATTTAAAAAATACGTATCCATCTAAAGAAGGTTTTAAAAGTTTCGAAGCTCTTAGAGTAAAGGACCTATATGTGTTGGAAATTTTGAAATATCATTATAAACGTAAATATCTACCCTTTTTTTTTGAGCACCACTATTTCTGCAGGTCCAAAGTTGCTGGACCCAGTCTGATTCCTCAAATAAAAAAAACGATAGGACAACATTTTACCAAATACTACTTCTCTAAAATTTATAACAAGTTACAGATCGAAATAAAACAATTTTATCAGGAAAACAAACTAAGTATTTCAGTTTTTATTAAAAAATTGAAAAAATGGATTATGAGGTCAAAAGATTTGATGGATGATATTATAGCAGGTCAATGATTTAATTAATTTCTGAAATATTCTTATTTTTGTGAAAATCATCATTTATTTTTGTTGTTTATAACTTTATATCTTTGGCAATTTCCCCCTTTATATTTATATTTATATTTATATTTATACTTATATTTATATTTATATTTATATTTATATTTATATTTATATTTATATTTATATTTATATTTATATTTATATTTATATTTATATTTATATTTATATTTATATTTATATTTATATTTATATTTATATTTATATTTATATTTATATTTATATTTATATTTATATTTATATTTATATTTATATTTATATTTATATTTATATTTATATTTATATTTATATTTATATTTATATTTATATTTATATTTATATTTATATTTATATTTATATTTATATTTATATTTATATTTATATTTATATTTATATTTATATTTATATTTATATTTATATTTATATTTATATTCATATTTATATTTATATTTATATTTATATTTATATTTATATTTATATTTATATTTATATTTATATTTATATTTATATTTATATTTATATTTATATTTATATTTATATTTATATTTATATTTATACTTATATTTATATTTATATTTATATTTATATTTATATTTATATTTATATTTATGTTTATATTTATATTTATATTTATATTTATATTTATATTTATATTTATATTTATATTTATATTTATATTTTATATTTATATTTATGATTATATTTATATCTATAAATAAGAATAACAACTAATGTAATGAATTAAATTAATTAAGTTTACAAATTTCATACAAATTTCATATACTGTATCATATACTGCATTGATATGTACGATATTTCTTTGTTGTCACAGACATGTACATTATTGTACATCGTGACTTTGTTAAAATTCAAAAACATGCAAAATATCAAATGAATAAATTTTTTATTATTATTATATTATTATTATCAGTATTTTTTTCTTCACTTTCAGTATGGCTTCTATACATGACAGAGCAATCATTTGTTTCAATCTACATTTCATCATGCAATTCGCCTTAGAATTGAATTAGGTTGAGACATGATCATCTTAATTTCTCTTCCTGCCAGAAATGTCACAACGAATTAACATTGAAATAGATAAGTAATTGTGTTTTGTACTGTTATCATGTCGTCATCTCTCACAAATGTGTGAATATAGCGCGAAGCGAATTGTTCTGTTAGCCAGCTCTGATATATCTGCATCAGATAATTCGATTAACTTATAAAATAATTTGTTCGATGACAGTTTTCCATTTGTAACATAGTTTTCATCATTTCCGTGAGCGTCAATGTTCGATGTAGGCTGCACTTTTATTCTATAACTGTTTACTAAAATGCAAAACAGCGTTAAAAAAAAGTGAACGCGGTTGCGAGTAAATTAGACCGATAAAAATATGCAAATAATCGGATGATGGAAAGTTTGACGGAATGAAATTAAAATTCAAACGCAGAAAATGTTAAATTTCTAAATTAATAATTTAGTATATATTAGGCTGTTATTACTATGCAAAACATGAAACTGCTGGATACCGTTATCAT
The DNA here is from genome assembly GCA_958510875.1 of Endomychus coccineus. NCBI lineage: Eukaryota > Metazoa > Arthropoda > Insecta > Coleoptera > Endomychidae > Endomychus > Endomychus coccineus. The sequence goes on along the minus strand of OY294069.1, from coordinate 3,382,582 downwards.
AAAGTCAATATAGTTTGTCCACATACTATATACATACATACATATTAATGAGATAATTCGCCGGATAGACATAGTGAAAATAATTGACAATAATAAATTGCTATTAGCTAATTTTGAAATATTCAAATTATAGAATAGATTTATTCAAATATCGGCTACTTCATTACTAAGAACATCTGCATTTCATTTTATTAGTTCTGTCAATAGGCCGGGAAAAGTGGCCGACTTTCTGAAAAAAAAGCAGGGCGTGGTTTCAGGAAAAAAAAATTTTTTCATGATGTTACCCTATCCTGCCGTTGTGTGATCATGTGCGGAATGGAATTCTTGAGGATGGGCTTCCAAATATTAGGAAGGTAATATCCTGAGTCACGGTTCATATTATTTGTATGTTTTAGGATTTCTATCGCTTCAAGAATTTTTCGCTGATAGAAGTTTGGGGTTTTTGCTAGGATTCAAGTCTTTTCTAAACGGATTTGATGATGAGTGTCACACTTGTGTTCCGCAAGTGCAGATCTACTGGTGTTACGAAGCCTTGTACAGCGCGCATGTTCTTACACATGGGTAGCTACTGTACGACCTGTTTCACCAATGTAGACTTTACGGCAAGAAAAGGAAATGCTATGAACACCTTCTAAATGAAGAGGAGGGAGAGTATCTTTGCGGAAGAACGAGTCTTTAAGGATTTTGGAAATTTGATCTGTTTTATTTTCATATGGGAGATAGGCAGTGGATAAAGGAGGCTCAGGTTGATTTGAAATTTTAGGCAAAGTGTAATCCTCCATGGCTTTTTGAATGTTATAATGGAAGAAATTATTTGACAATAAGACAGATGACAGGTGTCTTCATTCTAATTTTGAGGATTGAGGTTTGGTCGACAGCTCTGTAGACCAAGGAATTTATGACAGATTGCTTCAGGGCAGGATGGCGATTGGAAAAGCTATTGCGGTATATATCGATGTGAGTGCATTTCCGATAAACAAAATGTCCCAAAGCACCGTCAGTCTGTCGAATAACCAATACATCTAGGAACGGATGTGAACCTTTAGATTCAACTTTCATGGTGAAAAATATATTGAGATGTAATGAGTTCAAATGATTGAGGAAAGGAACAATATATATTACTATGTTGCCAAATAACAATTGTGTCGTCGACATATCTAAACCAACATTTCGACTTGAGAAGAGATGAATCAATAGCATCTTTCTCAAAAGTTCCCAAGGAGATATTAGCTATGACCGTAGAAAGTGGGGAACCCAAGCTTGATCTGAAGATGCTACCTGTAATGGTTGGCAAAACATCGACATCAAGTCGTGCAATTGTGACGCGCAATCCATCCGCGAAAGTCTACTATCCAATATAGAATTTGATGATAATTTACAACGATTGTAGGAGACAATAGTTTGCTACATCATCTCTGAACATGAAAAGCTACCGTAGAAGTCGAAAATACTTTTTTTATGATGTTTCCGATGTCTAGAGAATAAGTTTATTATCGATTCAATTCCAAACCATAAATTCAATATTCCCCAATGTTAGGAACGTACGTAACATATCATATGTTAAAGTGTTCTTGACGTGGTAGCTTTATTTTGCGATTGATTCAAATCTTAGAGTTGGATAGAACGTGCCGAGTCTCAAGCAATCGTACGAGTGGAACAAAGTGGCTCTGAAATTTATAATATCGCGATGATTCTGATTGTAGCATGAAGCAATATATGTCATGTCGGATAATCATTCCACTAGAACGAACATCGTATCTCCGCAGTTCTTTACACTGCACTTACCTGGAATGTCAAAACGCGCCCAAGGATGTTGATATAGTCGCTTAGGAAATAGTGTGTCACGTTATGACCCTTTATCAGGACTCTACTGTACTAGAGATGGGAGCAGAAGTGCGATTTAACTCATGGAAAATATATTAAAAGTAACATTCATAGACTGAGATTGGATTGGAAATCTTATTTGTCACATAGAACAAAAACTGTATACTTTATGAACGAGGGGTTCCACAAGGCTCAATTGTAGGATCAATCATTTTTTCATCTACGTTTACGATTTGGCACTTCATCTGAATCTTGATAATTTTATTCAGTTTGCCGATGATCTGTCTTCAATATTAGCAGTGACAACATTCTCATTACTCTCGAAACAAGCATCAAGTCCTCAGCTAATTCATTGATCCTCTATGAAAGCAAAACTGTACTTTGATATTCAGTAACTTCAGTAACACAAACTCGGTTTGGATTACTCCACGTAAGACATAACTACAGGTCAATTCAGAATTGGGACAATTTAGAATTCTTGGGACTTACTCTTGACCCATCTCTCGGAACTATCACAAATCTCAACTTATATCCAGAATGAACCATAGTCAAAGTATACAGGTCTGCCGGAGCCTCCCTTCCATCGGTTCTCGTGCTAGGTGACGTCACCTAGCTCCTCCAATCACAGCCTTGCTCTCATCGGGTCGTCGCCGGCACGTAACATCATATTATATCGTCGTCAATAACATTGAATAAACGAAATAAACGACCACTCGAATTTTAAAAAGAGTAGAAGGGAGGTTCCGGCAGACCTGTATATTTTGACTATGGAATAAACAGCATTTGTGAAATAATACGCTATAAACGGGATCAGAAAGACACTGAAAGTATTAGGCTATTTTTTTTTCATACGTACAATCTATTATTAACTATAAAATCATGTTTCGAAGATCTTCCGGAGAAGCTTCAAAGATTTCTATTACACAAAAAAGGATTATTAGATGTCCCAAAATGTCCTACAAGAGTTATTCTGAAAAACTTCAAGTGTTCATTCGATGTTTATACTATCTCTCGCTAATAGAGGAACCCTTACTTATTCACTTCCAATAGTGACTCATATGCATCTGGAATGTCAATAGTCACCAGGAACCAAAACGACTTAAAAATCCTTCATCATACCTCTTCATTTTATGAAAAATACCAGATATTTCTCATAATAGTAATAATAGACCTAGTTCATATATAACTTTCTTGTAGACTTGAATACAGATCAAATTATTATTTCTCCTCTCAAATTAATCAAAAAGAAACATAGGGAAAGAGACACGATGCCAGGTTTTTCCTAGAGAATATCTCTTACTCTTGGAGAACGTGAGAAGATTTCGAATAACTCTTTCCACGATGTAAATGTAAATTACGTGAGATGCAACGAGAATTTTTTCGTTCCCTCAACCTGAAGAAAAGATCAATTTCACATTTCACACTACGGTGCATGTTTACGGAATATCTACATAATATTGTTTGTACGATGTCTTGAAGCCATCCGTCGGGTGACCGATAATGTCTCCAGGGGTTCGCCATGATTACGGAAGTGACGCGACAGGGAGAAGTGATCGGTCTCACTTCTGTTCTCCTAGATTAAATTTTTCTCTCGATTTAGTTTCTGTTTACTCGCTTAATTTCGTTTGCATCGAAATTAAAGGACAGGAACGCGTGTTGAGTAATACCGCATCAGATTCACAGATGAAATCTGTCTATCCGCGGAAGCATTCATTAATTATTACACTTATTCAATCACGAATACATTCAAAAATCATCATCATCCAAGTCGTACATTCCTTATGATTGAAGCAGATGCCAGGATGTTTTTCAATCGCATTTATTGCTGTGAATCGGTGATCTTGTTCTTTGAATTCAAGAGTATGTTACTATTGATAAGAAGTAATCTCCCCTATCCACTAAAAATACAATTAAATTAATGAAGACCTTTTGGTCACCAAGTAACCATCATCAGAGTAAACTGAATTATGAATCAAATTGTGCTTGTTAAATACTGTATTGCTTACCTAAGATTCATAAACCAATCATTTCAAACATTAATTCTCCTATAAATGGTTGGTGAAGAAATGTAGCAACTTCCAAGCTGCACCAAGTTTGTCTGTGGAAAGTTCTTTGGAACTTATTGCAAAATTGGAAGATGCCAAACTCTAGTTTCATCCGAAGTTGTGTCACTATTTAAAAATACCCCAATCCCTGAGTTGATGAACGTTCTGAAGAAACGGTTTTCGAATATTTATATCCCGATAGAAACTGCACAGAATACGTGAATACGATTCAATCAGTGCTCTGTCCAGTGTTTTGATCGGACCTAGCAGTGAAACGCTCCTTTGCTTTAACTCTCCGAGATGCCTTATTATTGGTTCTCTAGCTACCTCATCGATTATTTCGTTTCCCCTTATTCAATAGGTTGTAGAAATAGAGTAGTGTGTGACTGTTTCTGTCTACGTTACAGTTGGTGAGCGTGTTGTTGTTGCAACTCAGCGCAGCAAGAGCTTATTTCCCGTTTGTGACGTGCTTCTCCAGCAGTTATCACCTATCCGGACACCCAGTCTCGACTGGGTGTTAGATAGGATACTTGGTGAACACTCTCGAGTGAGAACTTCGGCCTTTGCCTGAAGGAACCCTATGCTAGCCGCTTACATCATTAATAATATTAATATCAACTTCCAATCCGTTGGAATAAATTGAATGAAGTATCAACATCGTATAGCATTATCTCACGCTTACGTTTAATTCAATGTTCTAGCCGATAAATTGTGAGCAATATAAAAGATAATGTAGTTGATATAGAACTCGTGACTGTGAAGTTTATAATAGTAAAGTTACACAGAATTATGGAGTAAACTTCTCGTCGGTGACACAACTTTTAACTTCCCGCAAGGGATGCTAACAGAGATTGAATTTGCAACGTACCAAACTCTTCATGATGCAGCAGATGCATAATTTCCGGACCATTGAAAACTGAAATCTCATTATCATCAAACAAATTACTTTGAGCACTGGACGATATGGCCTGAAAAAGCTGACAACCCTTGTATTGCAATCACTACGTACGAGCATAATATATACATGTCTTGGACACCAAGGCAATTTTTTGGAGGATACAATAAGTTACACAATTCCTAAAGATAATTCGAATCGCAGAATTATAATTTCTTCTCTTGACACAGCTTTTTCACGATTCTGCAACAGTTTTCATTTTTGCAAACTTCCAAATCATGACACTGTTAAGTTGTTTTTGATGATTCATCACCAGCGATATGATTTTCCAGGACATCTCAAAAAGATGGCTATTCTGTTGTATTTCTTCAGTGTTAAAATGTCTCCAAACATCCCAAGTATTCCAACGGATAGACCTGATACTGTCACCTTTTAATTTGAAATAAATCTAATTATTACCATTCTATATTTTTCTTCATTATTATAGATTATTTTTATTGCCATTGTAATTTTACAGATATTTTATTCCAAAGTATTGTCTTTTGATGAACTGAATCAATTTTCAAATCGTTCATCATTGTGTTTTATTATTATTAATCGATGTATTACCACATTTCCCGTACTCAATTCTGATATCTCCATTCATAAGCACCAATTCAAATCGAACTAATTTACAAATCATTTGTTATCATGTTTTGTTTAATTTGTTAATTCCTTTTAATGAGTTGTATCAAATCTGTTTTACCATTTTTGTTCACCTCAAATTACATTTAACTCATCTCAAACATCAATCCTCATGCAAACGCCACTCCTCTCACCCCCAAAACAATATTCACTTTAGAAAGATTCAGTTTCACCAATAAAACGGGAGCGTGGCACATGGTGGCAGCGTCACTCTCTTTTTTTAGCACACTTAGGTAGGAAAACACTCCCTGTATAATTTTTACTCAAATTACTAAATACATGTCACATCTGTAGTCAACGGTTGCTAGCAACCAAACATATTGAAATAATAAATAACGTCATTGACCACTCATCATCGTTGGTATACGATGGTCACCGGCTACCACAATAGTAATTCAATGGATCCTCTAGCAATCATAGGTTACGACCTATGGTCGCCGTACTATGGGATGAATGTTTACTAATTTTGTTTCAGGAAAATCATTTTCGATGAACATTTTCGAAGTGAGTACGGATAAAGAAGATACAATCGCATACAAAATTGCAAAAATCTTCCGAATTCATTGAGCAAATGATGTGATGATGATTCTATTTGTAGATTCTTCGAAACGAACATGATACACCACTATGATAGATAGATGGAGTTATAATTATGACATGAAACAGTTTATGGAACGCCAGTTGTCAGCTTATAGATCAGTATGTATGAATTTTGTACTATACAAGTCGAGCCGTTTCATTTGATACTCATAAAGCAATAGCTTTATTCCATGTATATCAAACATAATGAATTTTTCCTGTTTAAAATCAAATAATCTATGCTCTACGCGTCTAGACCTTTCATTTTTTACCCATAAAGCTATAGCTAGTATACAGGGTGTCCTCGAACTGCGTGGCTAAAATAAAACCGAAGATTCTTTGATTCGAAAAAAATTTGATGAGCCTTTTTACTTTTGCCTCAAGTGTCTTGTTTAGCCAGTAGAGGGCTTCAAAGTTGCAAAAATAATTTTGTTTTTTCGGTATAACTTGAGAACGTGATAGAGGACTTCTACAATATTTAGCAGGTTAGTTACTGTCAATAATAGCCGTTTTTGAGAGTGGAGCATAGAGCCTTAGAGACCATAGAAATGGCTCAAATTTGAAGATGTAACGGGAAAAGTGTCCAGAACTTTTTTGAGGTCGATGTAATTCACTCTATATTTTTACGTAGATAGCTTATCTAATTTGAAAACTTTTTTTGCTCTTAAAAAATTTTGATAAAATCAACAGATTAGCTTGAAAAAAATAATTTTCGAGTCTCTGCAATTTTGGCTTACTAATTTTACTTGATTAAAATACCTTAGTTGCCTTTGCTTTTCTAATGTCATTTTGGCATTTGGAGAATTTATTCTCAAAACTGTCAGTTTTTACTTTGCTTTCCGTAAAAATTTTATAGAATTATGGCTCAAAATTTCACTAACACTGAAATGGTTAATATCTCCGTAAAACACGAATAATAAAAACAATAGACATGGGGAAACGATGTGATTATTTAGGAAAAACAAATGCTAAATTAAAAGAAACAACAAAACTTTTCGGGAAATCGCTAAGACATCAATTGTTCGAAATGTTGCCCATTTTCCTGAATACACAAATTAATTCGTTACAATAAATTGGATTGAACTCTGGCTAGTACTTCAGGATCATTCTTCAATAAATCCGCTTCATGATTAATTCGTTGCAACAATTCCTCTCGTGTGTTTACTGGAGCTGCATAAACTTTCGACTTCAAAGCGCCCCATAGAAAGAAGTCGCAGGGCGTCAAATCAGGGGAGCGAGCCGGCCAGTTCACTGGTGCATCGTGTCCTCTACCTATCCAGCGATCTGGATATTCTGCTTTCAAATGTCGCCTCACAGCTAATGTGAAATGAGGAGGTGCACCATCATGGATAAACCAGGCCACGACGAATGTGTAATGGCAAGTCTTCCAACAGTTCAAGTAGCCTTTGTTCCAAAAAGTTCAAGTAGTTCTCCCCGTTCAATCGATCGGCTATAACGGTAGGGCCAATAATAAAGTTATCCACAATTCGAACCCAAACATTGATTTTAGTTTGATTCTGAAAATATGTAACTTCCGTTTCATGAGAATTTTCATCAGCATAGAAATGTTCATTATGGAGGTTAAAAAGACCACATCTCGTGAAAGTATCTTCGTCCGTGAACAGAATTCTTCTACAAAAATTGGGGTTTGCGTTTTGTCTTTGGACAATAAGCCGACAGAAATCTAGCCGATGACCTGGATCCATGGGCAATAAGTCTTGAACTGTTTTAATATGATAGGGATACAACAGTTCTTCTTTCAGTACATTATGAACTAATGATTTTGAGGCTCCAATACGAAGTCCCAAACGTAGTGTGCTTATCCCAGGTTCAGTTTCAACCGCTTCCAGTATCGCTTCTTCGAGCTCTAACGTCCTTCTTGTCCGTCTCCGTCCAGTTTCCCTGCGATTTGCTTCAAATTTGCCAGTTTCGCGAAGGTTTGCCGATTTGGAATTCTGCGCTGCGGATATATTTCCCTTCTCCGGCCATTGCAACGACAAAGTCCATAAATCAATAACACATCAACCATTTCAGTGTTAGTGAAATTTTGAGCCATAATTTTATAAAATTTTTACGGAAAGCGAAGTAAAAACTGACAGTTTTGAGAATGAATTCTTCAAATGCCAAAATGACATTAGAAAAGCAAAGGCAACTAAGGTATTTTAATCAAGTAAAATTAGTAAGCCAAAATTGCAGAGACTCGAAAATTAATTTTTTCAAGCTAATCCATTTATTTTATCAAAATTTTCTAAGAGTAAGAAAAGTTTTCAAATTATATAAGCTATCTACATAAAAAATATCGAGTGAATTACATTGACCACAAAAAAGTTCTGGACACTTTTCCCGTTACATCCTCAAGTTTGAGCCATTTCTATGGTCTCTACGGCTCTGTGCTCCACTCTCAAAAATGGCCATTATTGACAGTAACTCACCTGCTAAATATTGTGAAAGTTCTTCATCACGTTCTCAAGTTATACCGAAAAAACAAAATTATTTTTGCAATTTTGAAGCCCTCTACCGGGTAAACAAGACACTTCAGGCAAAAGTAAAAAGGCTCATCAACTTTTTTTCGAATCAAAGAATCTTCGGTTTTATTTTGGCTACGCAGTTCGAGGACACCCTGTATATACACCAAAATAGCGTTTCCCTCATAAATTTGACGTTCGTACACACACTCGAACGCACGACAGATGCCGTGACGGTTTCAAAACGTGACAAACAACTCGAATACGTGACAGGCGCCTTAAACACGTGACAGACGCCGAACAACCTGAACAGTCCATAAGTCACAAAACTATTGACAAGTGATAGTTCATTCATAAATGACGTGCACAGACAGTTATGATAGATTCGCCTGTAACAGTTCATATATTCGCCTGAAATATTCATACATCAACCACGACAGTTCATAGATCCTCAATGACAGTTCCACCATGACACTTCCACCATGGCAGTTCGACATACACCCACCATGGTAGTTCATAGAAACGTCATGACACCTCCTCGGAGATGATCACATGCCATAAAAACCTCTATATACACATCATCTATTCTTCAACCTTCGCACTTATGATTTCGTGATCTGTGACCTTCTGTGACTTAGGTTAGCTTCATCTAGACCGGATGCCAGCCAGACACTTCCGTTACAGGTGTAGTTCACTGTATCTGCTACCAGCGTAGCGTAAATCCGTACCAAGAGGTGAATACAATCGTTGAAGTTATTTTTTATTCTCACTTAATATCCGCAGGCTAAACTGTTAATTATAATCGCGAAGCTCATTATTCAGCTCAAGTTCTGAAGGAATTTATAGTTACCATGTGGATGTGGAGAGGAAGCCTCATCCGTGGAACCCGTATCAGTGTCAGGTTGTCTATCAGTTTAGAGAATGATTGTAATCAAACTCACATCACCTGTACATTCCTTTTAATCCGAAACGAATTGAATAAATGGAATAGGCTCGAATTAACTTCCCAGAATTTACGGATTCTTGTATGAATTTAATGGAGCAAAATAAATATTATACTCCGAAGCTAATACGTTTTAACGCTCCCACTAAAATTAATATCCTGTTTGTTTTCCAGATTCGCTGAATATATTTTAATTATCTGCATCAACTCATTACACCGGATAAAAAGCGTAACCTGAAGCTTACAGATACGAGGAAATTGCTTTTAGAATTCCGAAATTTACGTATTTCATAAACGGTTTCAAACTAACTCTTCTCTTTGGATACCAGTCTCGAATCTTTATAATGTTGCTATTACAGATAGCGAAATTCACCACTCTCACTTCGGTACTACACATCTAATTGTGTAGATCAAGGATAATTTAATGTGAAATGTCGTTAAGCAAAATCGAATACATTTCTTTGTGAACCTACTAGATATAGATACTCGGGTAAAATCAGATCCAGCTCGTTCCAATCTGTTGATGCAGTGTATGTGCAATCTCAAAGGATAGGCGATTGAACAATATTCTCTCAAATCTACGTATCAAAAATTCCAAACCTGGTGGAATCTAAGACTTCACAATAAGCAGATGGTGCAAAATCGTATCCAAATGTTTCCCTTCACTTCATCTCACTTCAACATGATATGAATACTCTATTTCAATAGCGCGAATTACGGCTTAAACGAATTCACCCACTTCTGTAGAACATAGTAGAAAGTTGGGCGATCTCTCCCTTTTCTATAGATATTTCGATGTATGGTGTTCATCAGAAATCTCGTTTGTTATTCCACCACTGGGAATCCCAGGTAGTCAGACTAGATGAACTCAAGCTAGTGACTCCTTCATTGTCAACCTCAAGATTTGCCGAACTCTTCTTACCAGACATCATTTTCTAATCGAACGGCGTTACCTAGTAAGGTCTTGCCTCATAACTATAACCTCCAAACCTTCAAGTAGAAGTCGGATGCTGATCTCCTCTCTCAACAATCCACCGCTGGCTTACACCCGAACATTATAAGTTGTCCTCTTGTGTTTTCAAAAAGTAGAACAAAAAGGGGCAGTAATGCTAAGCTGCCTTATTTTATCAATGGCTTTCTTGTGATTGAATATTGTTACCTCACAAATCCAGTAGGTTATCATAGTCTCAGATGACTTAACGTGGTCAAAACAACAAAAGGATATTTCTGTATTTCAATAGTTCCAAAATGGAAATATCAATCAGCTAGACCTCGCAAATAAATTATACGTTACAAAATGAGAATATGACCCCCAGAAAGTGATGTTCACGTCTCTCAATTGTTTGACTGAATTTTATCCAATTATGGAAATTCTTCACAGATCTTATCGTGTTATAATTTGTCAGAGATTTAATTCCATGTGGAATGAATGATATATAATTGGGGAATTCTTGGTGGAAGTGGTGTACAAAGTGAAGTTGAAAGGTGGTAAATTTAACGTTCGGGAAGTTACTCATCCAGGATAATTCCGTATGAAATTTCAAGCGTAGCTCGAATAACATGAAACGTTATATTCCTTATGAGGGTGACGAGATTTGGTAAGTCACGATATTTCATTACGACATCTTCTGTATGTTCATACTTTTTTGCATCATTGTGATCAGTTGTCGCACGTAGAAGGAATTCGTGATTCATTGGTGCTTTATATTGATTGCATTTTCACAATGCAATATTCAATTTATTCAAATTATAACGTTTTCGTACAAAAATAGTTCTTCGAGACGACAGTTTCCTGTTAATAAATTCGAATCATGATGATGGGGAAGTTGACAATGAAATGAGTCATGAAGAGATCACAATAATTATTTGCAAAGTGAAGAAACTTCCGGCAAGTTGTCGAGACCCAGCGAATACAAGTCACAAATTTCAATTGGAGAATTTAGAATTGACAAACTATTTCATACTCTATAATGAATTAATTTTCGCTTATACCTTCAGTTCCTCACAGGTCAATCACAAACTTGTCTGAGACTACTTAAAAAACCCTACAAGAATAAAACAGACTGTCTCAAACCTGTGCGACCTGGTACACAGACGAAGAGGCTGATTCACTGGCACGAAAAGGAGCACGTGGAGCTCGTATTAGTCCAGAACCCTTCTGTGGTATAGCGAAAGAAGTGCGCAAATCATATAACAATACTTGGAATGAGAAATTAATTTCGAGAATGATGAAACAAGGCACCGTTATTGGGACCAAAGAGTTCATTGAAGAATTCACGGAGTACCTATTGAGCCAGAATAGAAGATCTTCTAGAATCATGGTTGGACTCCCTAGAGGGTATTGTAGAGTCAACAGACACATGAACAACATCAGACTGGCAGATACAACTCTATACAGGTTCTGCCAAGGAGACAAAGAGACTACAGTACACATACCGTGCTACTGCGAAGGTTTAACAAGGCTTAGGTTCTCAACGACAGGGAAGGAGAAACCAGAACACTTCCATTATATTGCGGACCTGAGGTCTGTCCTATGGAGACCAGTAACAAAGACGGGACTAGACAGGGGACTCTAACATAACAAGAGGGCATATACAATAGATCTGATGCAAAGGTCGCTCCTAGCCCACAAGCACCATACATCTATATATCACTATCAATTTTTTTAATTCCAGATCTGTTGAATTCGGGAACTTTATCGAAGCCTAAACAGTTCGTAGCTCATTCTTGCATCTACTAATGGGTTTTATAGCCTATTTAGAAAACGTATTATAGAATTTGTTGATTACTGAAAAATGATAAGTGCAACATTTGAATTTCATTGAATTATTTGAAAGTAATGTTCCTAATAGTTAGTTAATTCAGTTTCATTCTCCGTTTCTGGTTAGAAATTATCTTCTTGATAAAGACTTGTCATAATGAATGTCCGCCGATATATGTTAAGGTTTGTCAACATCGTTGTTATAATTTTTCTGGCTCGAAGAAACGTTCAATAACTCCACTTTATACTTGATTGTTGTACATGAATCCGTTGGAATATATCTAGTAGTTTGAGTAGGTTTTCTTTATATGTCAAATTTCAAATAGTGACAATCTTTGATGATATCAATGACAAGAAAAGGAAGCTGGTTTTTGTTTTCTCATCCTACACTGAATTCAATTGAATCAAATTGGTTATAAGGTATCTCTAATAAGCAATAAATTACATAACCTGATTTCTAAATTTGCAATAAAACTCACTTATAAATATCCGAGAACAAGCTGAAAAACCGCTAAGGCAATATTTTTGATATTACACATCTATAATTCACAAAATAGATTGTGAATGGTAATCATAATGATACGTGGGTTAAACTAGGAAGAATAATTTTGAATTCACCAGATTAGACCTCACATTCGTAATCAACTACCTCGAGAACCCCCAAGTACTCATTTTAAAGCCAAAATCTAAGAAAAGACAAGATTTTCATAAGAAAATGACTCTACTTCCGTTCCGCCATTTACCTAATTGAACCTCAGGTTTGTAATCAGCAACCTCGAAAACCTCAGAGTATATATTTTCAAGGCAAAATGTCCATTCTAAGAAAAGTGTAATATCTCGACTTCCAGTCCGCCATGTTGAATTTCCTAAATCGGACTTCGGATTCGGGATCCGCGACCTCGTAAACCCCCAAGTCAGATTTTCAAGGAAGAATTGACATTTTTTAATTATTTTTTTTTAAAGCTCAATTTCGGAGGGAATTCGGGGGTTTCAACATTTTGGCCGCTTGCAAACGGGTTAAGCGTAGTGAATACTCTTGGGGGTCCAATAAACACGATGCAAAACGTATTATTCTATCCGAAATATTTCCCCACTCTTACACGTAGCGCGGCTTATTTACTGACCTATTATAATTGCTTGAAATATGCTCTTAAAGACCCCGAATTAGTTGAATCAAATAGGTATTAAAACAGGCCGACTTACGAAAATCGAAAGATATGGACCAATTTTGATTAAACAAAGTGCATTCGATTCGGTATGACGTCTAGAAAAAAGCTTACCTGTTAGTTTTCTGTGTAAATTTGTTATTTTTTTTTTTTTACGAAAAATTGACCAATTTTTGGCTAATTATTGGGAAATTTTAGTCGAGGGTTTTCGGGGTCGCTGATTACTATTCTGAACTCAGATTGGCCAAAATCGATCTTCCCAGCTGGTAATTGACCAGTTTAATTGGACAAAATTGATCATTTTTTCTTAATTTCATCGCAAATAGACAGGAAGAATTACTCGGAGGTTTTCGGAGTCGCTGAGTACGACTCTGAAGTCAAATTGTCCAAAATCGAACTCCTCAGCTGGTAATTGGCAGGTTTGATTGGACAAAATTGGCCAATTTCCAAAATTTCATCAAAACTAACAATTTGACTTCAGAATCGTACTCAGCGACTCCGAAAACCCCCGAGTAATTTTTCCTGTCTATTTGCGATGAAATTAAGAAAAAATGATCAATTTTGGCCAATTAACTTGGCCAATTACCAGCTGGGAAGATCGATTTTGGCCAATCTGAGTTCAGAATCGTAATCAGCGACCCCGAAAACCCCTGAGTAAATTTTCCTGGCTATTTTTGAATGAAATTAAAAAAAATGGTCACTTTGTCCAATTAAAGTGGCCAATTACCAGCTGGGGAACCTAATTTTGGCCAATCTGGGTTCAGAATTGTAATCAGCGACCCCGGAAACCCCCGACTAAATTTTCCCAATAATTAGCCAAAAATTGGTCAATTTTTCGTTTAAAAAAAATAACAAATTTGCTCAAAAAACTAACCAGTAAGCTTTTTTCTAGACGTCATCTCGAATCGAATGCACTTTGTTTCATCAAAATCGGTCAATATCTTTTGATTTTCGTAATGAAATACCTATTTGACTCGACTAAATGTACACTTACGATTTTTCAAGACAATGAAGTCTCAATTCCATAATTTATCTAGTGTTATATAGAAGAAGAACCACGGTGTCGCGAAGCCATTGTGTTGAATAAGTGTTTTTTTTTCGCAGAGAACAAGTGGAGATTCTATCTTGTTGGCAAATGACGGTAATAAAGATCGAATCTTAATTCTTTCAAGTGAAAAGTAACAACGAACTGAGTGAATCAAAATATTGAATTCATCCATTCAATTTATCAAGATTAAAATTTTGTTAGATTTAACATTTCTCAAATAACAGTTTTCCTCACTTTTTGTTTCCTTCGGATACTTACAGCTCTTGATGTTAGGAAAATCAAAAATTGAATAGAATCAGCCATTATGTCATTTCGATAACGTAATGACTGTGTTAGCGGAACTATAGTCCCATTTGTTTATTAAACTAGTGAAAATCGAATTAACTTATATTATTTAAGTTATAAGAAAATCAATTAAACTTTGGATTCAAAAATTTCTCTTATTTTATAGATCACAAGCACTTTCCTCATCTTCTCTATTATTCCTTGAATAAAACAACAAATGAAGAACATTCTGCCCATATAAATACAAATAATTATGAAAAATCTACAAAAGCAAAACATATTTGAAATTCAGGTCCCACCGTTTTTCAAAGAAAGTTCATCACTTTTAAATCAAAGTACAAATATCTACGTAATTTAGGAGGGATGGACATGTATAAGCCGAAATTCAATTCTTTACATTCAGATTTATCTCTAGCTTTGGGTAACCCCCTGGATGCACAATTTACCTCATATAGTATTTAAACCGATACATTTTGTTTCCCAATTCAGCTTACACTGATGATGGCTACTTGGAAACTGGGGGATGCTCAGTACTTCAATAGTATTCTTAGTGCATAAGAGTGATTATTTCGTAGTTATTAGTACATTACATTACATTCAGAATTCAGAATTTTAATGTTGTAATATAGAGAAAACGCATTTCGTTTTGCATGAAAACATTACTAGCTCTTTTTGTATCGCAATTAATTTAATTGGTTTCACATAACATTATTGCATGAAGAGATGTTGTCAGTTATCGAAAGTTTCGGACACGTTGAAAGCCGTTCGCCAAGTAATTCGAGCATTGCCATTATTGGCTGTCACGTAAGACTAAACTATTTACATTGTGACGCGAGAGTCCAATAAAACAAAAGGGCCATCTTTGTTCCCTCAATGAACGCCACAAAGTAAAGGGAAAACCCTATCGACTGCCAAACAGTAAGCTGACCAATTCCGGCTCATCATACCTTCCTTTTTCGTATACGTACCGAAATGAAATATCGAATAAATGGAGTTTCGCCGGACCTGTCGCCCGTCTCGGTGTATCGATTCCCTTTCGAACGGAAACCAAAGCCGCACGAATAACTGTCATTAGTATTCATTAGCAACTCATCAATTTAATTAGGTTGTTTTCTGCAAATTGAATGATTTATGAAAACGCCACGCGATTCATTGACTGATTAATATTTGGTTGATCCGATGGAATGATTGATTCGTTATTTCCAATTTACGAAACAGATTTGAGACCATAGCAACCTAGAAAATGAAGATAACAGGAATCAGATGGAGTTTTATCCATACCATTATATCGAAGAAACAGCTCAGATGAAGATGCTAAAGTAATTGTTACTAGAAGTCTTATTTATCCGAATATTGAATATTGCTTTATTACTTGATAAAATTTGCTTACCCAGTACAATAAACACTATTGATAAGAATAAAGATTCTTGACCCAGTATGAATTATATATAAAAATAGTAACCCACACAGTGTATAAATTGAATTGTTCAGATTGTGATGGAACCTATACTGGAATCTCCAAACAATATTTACAAGAAAGAATGTACGGCCATAAATATAGCACAAGAAATAATAATTTAGAAAATTCCACCGCCCTTGCTAAGCACTGTTTTGATTATAACCATCAATTTGATTACAAAAATGTTAATATCTTAACTAAGGAAACCAATTATTATAAAAGATCTATCCTGCAGATGATTCACATAAAACGGGATTCCAAATATATGAACCATAGAACAGATACAAAAAATCTAAGTCATATTTATACTAATTTGATTAAATAATCTTTATGAATAATTTTTATGAAGAATGCCTAATAGTAATTTTTCCAGTACAGGTCTGAAACCTTTCTTAAGTATCTCATAAATTACACATCTGGTTCGAAAGTGGGTGCTTGACAAATAACTTCGAACTCAGTTGTTGTGAGAATACCAACATGCACTTGTATATTTTAAGAATATTACTAAATAGCGGATTCTTACTACAAAGACAATGTTTATACTTTAATACTGACGATACAATTTCGATTCATCGTGGTTCTGTTCGTTTCGACGGCGTGGGCTCTTTTGATTGAAATTAAATTTGTGCGATATGGACGCTTGTGCTATAATTAGTTTTAATATACCCCTTTTTTGACATAGTGAGTCTTCTGATGATGTTCGTGAGACCGGAACGTACGTAAAGACGAATATAAAACAAAGTGTTAATGTGACCTATTTTCCGAGAATTTTTATATATAACTATTATTGATAAGGGATAATCCACTATAAATACTGTTGAGGGGCCATCCTCAGAGTAAACTAGAACATAAATCAAAATGTGCCTTTTGAATACTATTTGGGGATAATAATGATTTTTCAGCATTATTTCTCATATGAGCGGTAGCCGAACATTTTTTCAATACAGGTCACACCATTTCTCAAAACAGTTTATCACTTTCAAAACACAGTACAGACAAATATCCACGTAATTAAGAAGGGATGGAAATGTATAAACAAAGAAGCAATTTATTAAATTCCGATTTATCTCCATCTGAGGGTATAACTCATTGTTTCCAATATTATCCCCGAATAGTGTTTAAACAGACACATTTTGATTTATAATTTAGTTGACTCTGATGATGGCTACTTGGTAGCCGAAGGGACCCAGCATTACTTCAATAGTATCTTTACTGGATAAGGGTGTTTATTTCCTATCAATAATGTTATAATATATCCACAAAGTCAACTCTTTTATAGTCCATCAGTAAAGATAAATTTCAAAGGATAGTGAATGCTAGTATAAGCTTTCCTGGTTGCACCCCTATGCGAAAACACATTATGCCCTATTTGTAGGAATTCAATGAACTAAACGTAATACATAGATGTAGTTTGTGTAATATGAAACTCCTTCTCATCCATTTAACCTGTTAATGAGAAAATTTGCTACACATGATTTTGTACTGCATGACAACGATGATTTTACAATACCAAAACGTTCCACATCAATGTTTAAATGCAGTTTTGCATACATGGGCCCACAGTCATTGAATTTATTTGTACAATTTCTAAATTTGACAAAATGACGGATTCTACAGTTATAGAAAAAGTTATGTTCTACTATTTTCTCAAGTAGGTATGTCTGTTTTAAGAACATCTTCATTTGTTGCTTGCATAATTTTATCATGTCAATTGTTTAAATTCTTATTTGTTTCTATAAATAATAAAATATAATATATAATAATTATGTATAAATTCTTGGAGAATAGGCCACACTAACATATATATTCACTATTTTTGCCCCTACGTACGTTTCGGTCTCACAACCAAACTAATCATTCATGTGTTACAATTCATATTACTCGTGTTTCTGTTCGTTCCGGCCACATAGGCATTTTTAATTGAAATTAAGGCGATAAGGACGCTTGATTTTAAGAAAGGCCGTTATAGACGGTGATTATTTTTGATACGTCTTCTGATGATGGTCGTGAGACTGAAACGTACGTGAAGACGTGAATAGTAAACATATGTTTGAGTGTGACCTATTTCCCGAGAAATTATTATAGAATATATATTATTTGCAAGTAATGTAAAATTTCACTTTTCTTTTTTCTCAAATTCAACTTTAAATTTGATATATATCTGCATTGTGGATATCTGAATTATTGTTCAAATTTATTGGGTGTAGTGGAAGACTTACATTGTCAAACTCTAATCCCTTTTGTATTTTATAATGGATGCCAATGTTGGTGAATTCTATACTTTATAACTACAATGAATGCTTATTATTATGATTATTATTATCATCACTATTATCCAATGGTGTCGTAGGTCCAAGATAGAGACCGGTTGATGCAAAGAATGAAGATTTGACAATCCAGTAGAGTTTAATGCAACCAGAACTCTTGCTTGTATTCCCTCTAGAAAGGCGGATCCTACGATCCCTGATATGATGATGTCAAATACAACTATTCCTATGAAGTCTTCCGAATCCATGCTCGGTATCACCATCAACAGCACTCTCTCATGGGATGATCATTTGAGGTCCATTGTGAAAACCACGTCAAAAAACTTAGTTTTCTATTCGGTGCCAAAAGTTACTAAGCATTCCAATAGCTTCTCATAATCTACAAAGCACAGATCCGACCTGTCCCTTCTCGAAAGATATTTCCATGGTCGGTGATCATCAAAAAAGCTTCTAGGCAGGCATATTAGATAATCTCAAACAGGTCACTCCTTCATTGTTAAGCTTGAGAACTACCAATCTCAGACTTCATTTATCTATCGAAAGGCGAAATTGTGGATTTCTTTGCTTAGTTTGGTGTTTCCTGATCAAAATTTCGAACAAAAATTAAATGCCTCCTCTCTCTCTACAATCGCTGGCTCACACAATGTTCTACGAAGATTCCGGATTCTCCTCTCATGTAGTCAAAATATGTATAAAACTCCGTCCTTTTTACCTCATGAACTTTTCAGGGCATTGTATTTCATTTCTCTGCAATCAAATTTGTTGGGTTCTGGAATTTTGAGTGTCTTTAACCTTCTTTTTGCATCGGTAAATTTCCTATCGCTAAGTGAAGGCTGAATGTTTATTTTGTTTCAGGGTAACACCCTGATAGAATTGTAAATCTGTATTTCGATATTGCTTTTTTGAATTTAAGACGACGCAACAATTGCCCAATATATTATCACATTTATATTAGACAACTTTTAATATATGTGACATTTTGGTGGAGATGCCAAGACAATATAACAACATTCTGTGGTCTAACATTATGGTTGAGGTACCAGGTCAAAATCGCAACATATTCTTCGTCATAATTGGTTTTCTTTTTGCCCTTTTGTGGTGATCTTCTCCACCAGCCACACCTTAGCCCCTATGAGTTTTTCTCTTTCCATTTGAATGGCTTACAGATCGCGAGTCTCCTCCCTCATGTTGTTCACTCTTACACATTACAAGATTACGTACATTTCTGTTCGGAATACAGAAATGTCTATTTGTATTGAGATACTCAGATGAGAGTTTTTCTCAGTTTGCATACCAGGTCCTTCCAACAACTAGGTCTGCCTCTGACAATATCGCCTATCCACTCCCTCCAAATATTGTTTAATTGCCTTGAAGTAAGAGTTGAAGGAGCACTTAAAAGTAATGTAGTCCGTTGGTTCAGCGCCAAAATGTTACCTTCTACATCCTCTTGATCCTATTTTGGTCTGGGTTTCTAACAAGTATCTTTACTAAGTGCACTCGAGAACATTCTTGAATCTATCTCAACTATACATCATTGCAAAATGTTACTGTTACCATATGGTTAAGAATACATATTTCCATTATGAATAAGAATCTTTTATAAATATGTCTCCAACGTATTTTGGTTCAATAAGTCAAAAGTAAAAAAATCGCAGACATTTTGTTGAAACATAATATAACAGTCTCAAACCTCAACTATCCAATCATCACGCTCATAATCAATTATAGGTGTCAATTTAATCAATATCGACTATTTCCAGTGAAATCATGTGTGAAGAATCATTATTTTGAAAAGAATATAAGATGAAGCAAAGAAAGGTAACTGTCAACCCCCAAAGTAATTATTCTCATAGAATCAACATACGAGCTACTTGTAATAGATTCTGTAGAACTTAAATTCATTAGACATATTCACATTGTCAACCAAATTTCATTACTAGTGGAAGAACATATGCGGATATGCGTCAGCTGTGTGGATAGGAACTGTATAATGAATAAACCGCAGTTAATAAACTAATTAAAACCATATATTGGTTAATTATAATCGTTCCTCACCTCGCTTTGTTCCAGAAAACTCGCACCGGATTGCAGATAAACAAACGCTCACTAATTGCTTTTTCGAGTGTGGTACGACAACATTCCCAACTTCAGAACGAAAAACTCCACGACCTCGGATGGAATACGCTACGTGGATTTCATCAATATAATCCTGCTCGAGGTGTTGACACAATATACAAGTTCACTTTTTCCACTTACGAAAGATTTCTCCTCAAGAATATTATACCATTTATGTTAACATTTTTTTTTTTGACACTTACTTCGGTTGAGTTGGCGATTGTTACGACTTCCACTTCGTCTTCCGATTGTGGCATACGGTTTCCTGAACGATCCGGCGTTTCTAATGGCGCGTGGCACGCGAAACGTCGCGAGAAAAAACGTGTTCGTCCGCGCCGACAACCAGCGATACATGCACGACGTACAACGCGCGTGTACTGGCGTCTGTAACCCCGGATCGACGCCCGCCGCCGGAGGGATACTGCCGGGTTCGTGAAGGTGCCGATAGGGGCGCCGCGGCGGCAGCAAAAATCGTTATTGTACGCGCAAGGCTCTTAAGAAATGGGTGTTGCAATTTGATACTTTAAAGTTTTGTTATTACCGATTTTCGATAAATATTATCGCTTACGAGTAATTGAGTCAAAAGTTTACGGATTAATTGCCATCTCAATTGTGTCAAGACGTCTGTCTTCAGTGTATCATCAATTCAGCCTATTTTATCCCGGATTATGTCTGATTCGAATAAGATAGACGACGGGCCGAAACAAAATCTGTCATCCATGAATAATATATATTAATAGAATAGCTAATTCGTCAGTGTTTTGTTATTTATTCATTTAAGTTCTTCTTAGGTCCATTTAACTGTTTTAGTGCAGTCAAATGAGTAAAAAATAGGCCAACCCGTAAATCCTTGGGAAATGGATCGATTTTGATGGTACAAAGTGCATTCTCTTCAGAATGTCATCAGAAAAAAGTTGACCCCTAATAAAATTACGAAAATTGTTTATATTGTTTATAAGCAATAAATAAACAATCAAAATGCAAAATTCGGCTGTTTTTGATCGGACTAGTTTTTTTCAATAAATATGCAAAACTGGTTAAACAAATAGTTTAATTAATTTTATTTGTTATAAGCAATTTATTTATTAACGAAATAGATGAATTCGACCAAAACTCTGAGTTTAGGGTCGTTTTCACATAATTTTGGTATTCTGAGTTCGATTTTATCGTCAATATCGTCAAATTCATACCCACAAATATACTAATTTGTTATAAAAGAGTTATATTTATTATTAAATATAAGAAGTTGACCAAAATATCGAGCTTATAGTTGTGTCTGATAATTTGACCTCCTGAGTAACATTTTATTGCTGTTATGGTCTTCAAATGGGTACATAAGTTTTGGAATTGTTATAAACAAATTATTTATCGACAAATGGAAAAAAAGAAATAGGACGTTTTTATTCATTTTTACATAATATACACACTCGGAACTTAATTTTTTAATGCCACGAAAAGAATATTTTTTTGCAAAATCTGACATCAATGAATTTCAAATAAGAACCTGAAAGATGATAGTAGAATTCACAGTTGGTAAAAAAAAATCAAATCCTGTACGGCAGCTGTTCACAACGACGACGCGTCATCTCAGTTGCACATGGAATTTATTCTTGGTTGCTGCTTCTATATACATCTACTTGATTGATATTCAAAAGTATATTCTTATTATTTTGCTTCTCTTGTATCTTATCAATAATTTCAACTTACAATCTGATAAATTGTGATTAATCATTGATTGGTATAAATATCAAACCTGTGTGTGTAATATATTTATATTATTTTGACGTTATATATCCCAATGTAAGTGATTATTTCTTCAAAATGATAATGTTCAAAATTAAATGAATATAATATATAATTTATTTATTTGTTTTATTCAGATTTTTGGTGAACTCTTGAGAGTTCCAATTTTTCAACAAATTGGGGTCAGAAATTGTATTCTTTGGAGCAAAACCGCAAATGTAAATGATTGTTTTTTATCAAATTCATATTGTCTTCTACGTTTTTATTTTATCATCGAAGTAGATAAAGCGTCACGTCATTCAAATCGCCAGGTCCATTATTTTTAAGGTTTCATTCTCGTGAAAATTTTCAAAAGCGAATTAGAAAAAAATAATAAAAAATTCCTCCTCTGAAACTTTATTCGATATTCATCAAATATCGTGCGCTCAAACTCCTCGATAAAATGTTTTGTATTTATGTGATTTGAAATTGAGATTTTTCTAGTAACATGTATATCTATTTGTTTCGATTTTTTGATATAATTTATTCGATTATCAATATAGATTAATTTAAAATACACATTACACTTGGAATTTTGCACAATTCGTAAACCTGTTCATAAATAATTTGCTTACAACAATTCAAAAATATATGTATGCATTTGAAAACCATAATAGCAATCAAATCGTACTCAGGATGCTAAAATTATCCGAAAACGACTATAAACTCGATATTATGATCAAATTCGTATATTTAATAATAAATCTAATTTGTTAACAACAAATTGACAAATTTTTTTTGGTATACATTCGTCGATATTTAAGATATAATCGAACTCAGAATACCAAAATTATCCGAAAACGACCCTAAACTCGGAGTTTTGGACGAATTCATCTATTTTGTCAATAAATAAATTGTTTATAACAAATGAAGTTAATTCAACCATTTGTTCAACTAGCTTCACGTCAAATTTTGCTTTTTGATCGTTTATTTATTGTTCATAAACAATATAAATATTTTGCGCAACTTTGTTTGTGGTCAACTTTTTTCTGATGACATTCTGAAGAGAAATGCACTTTGTCCCTTCAAAATCGATCCATTTCCCAGGGATTCACGAGTCCAATACCCAATTGACTGCACTATTTTGGTCTTAAGAAAATACATTCAAGTTAACTAATTATTATTCATATGATGCGTATCAAATTTCTTAGTGATACGTTTATTATACAGTTGTCACAATATTGTTTCGATCTTTAGAATCAACCATTGAACATACTGTTGATCTACACATTCCCAAAAAGATTGAGAACCCCAGGAAGGAAAAACACAGGTAGAAATATTTTTTGTTTTGTCAATTTTCGCACCCCCTTCTTCGATGAAGGAATTAACAACTTACAACTTGTTTCGCCCATATGCAATTCGTTGACATGAAATCGAGAAAGGTGCAAAATATTGTTTTCCATTCACTCGTAGATATAGTTAGAATTGAATTTACAGAGATGTCTTAGGAAAGAGCAGTGCTATGGCAACCTCCGCAGGTGAGGGTTGTGGGTTTATATTCACTGAGATCAAATATCTATTGATTTCTTGGAATAGGATATCGTTGGATTCAACTTAAGCTTTGCTGCAATGTTATATTTGAATCATTTATGTGCATATTTTTTGTAAAATATATCGATTATGAAATACAGCCTTTGGATGCATTCGATATTGCCAGAGATAAGTTTGGTTCTTCCATTTTTTTGCTTTTATTATTTTCAGAATTTTCAATTATTATTCTTCAATAATACCCAATTTAGTAACCCAAGATACTCAATTTCTATTTGCAACATATTAGAAACATACAATTCATGGCTACCTTAAGAACTAGTTTATATCAAAATCCTTGCTCTATTTGCAAGTTTACAGATATATTTTCTCATTTTGACTACATCTCGTGTGATCCAGCGGTGAAATGTTGTAAGAGAATCATTGGAATTTTCTTGGAAGTTAGGTCGTTATAGATATCAGGAAAGACGTCGCTGTTCGATACAATAGAAAATGCGAAAATTTGAAAAGGTTCATGAAACTGATGGAACTTATCCTATGGGATCTCCGAAGCTTGTAGATATGAATTTGTAGTAGATTGGTCTTGTTAAGAATGATTCTTATAGTGTATTTGTCCGAAATTGTCGAAATTCAGGGTTACAGAACGCTGTGACATGTTTCCTTAGCGTCTGAGGTGAAAACTAATGGTAGAATCGAATTTCTCATCCATAAATTGGTATTATGATGCCGTTATAGCGGAATCGATGAGATCAACCGAATTCACTATTTTTCCATATTTACCCCTTGAGAAATTTGTGGAAATGCGAAAATTGGAAATGGTTCATGTAACTGACGGAACTTGTTCTATGGGATCTCAGAAGCTTGTGGATATGATGCATCGGTCTTGTCAAAACTGATATTATATTGTATTTGTCCGAGGGATGGCCGACATTCAGGGTTTCGGAATGTTGTGACATGTTTCCTCAGCGCTGGAGGTGAAAAATAATGGTAGAATCGAATTTCTCATCCATAATTTGGTATTCTGACGCCACTATGGCGGAATTGAGAGATCTACAAATTTCACTATTTTTCCATACTTACTACCCCTTATGAAATTTGGGAAAATGCAAAAATTTCAAAAGTTTCATGTAACTTATCGAACTTATTCTATGGGATCTAGAAGCTTGTGGATATCAATTAATTTCTCATCCATAATTTGGTATTGTGATGTCGTTAGATCGGAATCGATGAGATCAACTGAATTCCTTATTCTTCCATACTTACCTCATATGAAATTTGGGAAAATGCAAAAATTTTGGAATGTACATTCAACTGATGGAAATTATTCTATGGGAGTGGAAGTGGAGGCGATTGTACCAGACAGTCTTACCGGATGTGTGTCAAACACGTGTCTGAATTTTGAAACACGTGTCAAATGCTTGTCCAAACAGGTGTCCGAATGTTGAAACATGTGTCAAACATATGTCAAAACAGCAGATGTCGGTGTAACACGTGTTTGACACGTGCATCAACATTCAGACACGTATTTGACACACATCTGATAAGACTGTCTGGCCCAATCGCCTTCACTCCTACTTATGGGATCTTCGATCAGGATATCAATTTAAGATGCATTGGTGATGCTAAAAGTGAAATATTCCCTTAGAACCTGATTACAATGCCCCAATACACCTTATCTTGTCTTTGTATGAGCAAATATTTCATCACATTTCTTCCGCAATTTACTTGCTCCCATCGAAGTACAGTTGTTATATAATTATTCGAAGTTCCTCTGCTGTGACATAATATCAAAATCGTTGTGAATTACGTCGTGTATTAATTTATCTTTCTTATCCATGGAATGTCTCATTGAAATATATTATCAATTTTAGTTTTAACAAATTCAAGATAATATTAAAACGATATTTTCGATGAAATATGTAGTATGTGCTAAGGTCTTGAATTGTTTTGAATAATAAAAAATTAATCAATAAAACTGCATTTTACTCGTCTTCATCCTGAACCATCAGTTCATGAAATTTATCAATTCTCATCCTGGTACTATTTGTATACACATCTATGATTTCATATTCTAGGCTAGTTTTAATAGATATTGCTCACTCTACAAATCGGTCTCGGGAAATATCCTAACTTAGCCTCTAGAAAACAATTCGCAGGAGCTGAATCCCAAACGTCCAAGCTACCAGGATTGATTTTTCAGGCTGTTCCTGCTGTGAATTTATTCACAACTCTTCAAATCGGTCTCGTGAAATATCCTAACTTAGCCTCTAGGAAACAATTCACAGGAGCTGAATCGCAAACGCCCAAGCTATCAGGATTGATTTTTAGATTATTGAATTTATTTACAAAGTTCGAATTTGGAATCGGACTTATATATTGGAATGGTAATTCAATAACTTGAATGGATTTTATACGGCAATTAATACTCACTTTCTATCTCTCGGATTTGCACAACGGCAACGGCTTCGGGTTGTTTCGGAAAATAAATTACTGCAGGTCAATCTTGATGCTTGTCCGGCAAGTAAGTCCCCTTTAGCTATGAATGGGCTGGCTTTTATACAGATCGCGGCGTGTGACGTAACGTGAACAGGTGATCGGCTTGCGAATTCTGTTCACCAGTTTTTATACATAGATGTGCACGAAGTTTGATCTCTCAATTTTGCCTATGTAATTCGACTCTACTGAATATTCAAATTGATTTGTATAAGTAATGAAGAATGCTTCATTACAGCGTGCTGTGATTGAATGACAATATACAAAATAAAATCGAATAATACAGCGCGCGTCTTTATCACAAATTGAAATGAAAAATCTTGTCTTCCGGATGGATTCCGCGTCATAATAAGCCTGCCCTGAAGATGCCACCTGTAATGTTTGGCGAAACGTCGGCATCAAGTCAAGCTATTGTGACGCGGAATTCATCCGGAAGACAAGATTTCTCAAGATTAGCTGTCCGCGGAAGTCTACTATCCAAGATACAAATTGAAATAGTAACACAACAACAAGAAATACAAGTACATCCTCCAATAGCCAACAACGTCCAAGCAATTACGTCACGTTTTCGTTTTCACGTAAGAGTTGTGTCAGAAGAGTTTAGTATTCAAAACAAAATCATTTTTACAAAATTGAAATCTCATCAAAAATGAAAATATCTGAAAGCAAAGAACCTCTATGTTACCAGATGTTTTCTGTTTAGTATCATTAACAAATGTAGCTTGAAAAGACTGAAGGAATTTCTAAAATAAATATAAGACAATTCACACCAGCTTCTGGGAAGATGATATAATACCATAGCTGGGATGGTCAAGATGGTCAATAATTTCTTGTTCTGAAGGGAATCATAAACTTGTCAAGATGAATAACCAATATAGTTAGGAAAACGAATGCAAGCTATATGATAAATGTTAATGTTAACCATCTGGAGATGTTTAGGTAGTGGGTTTTTCAGGCCCACTGTTGATCTAAATATGGAAGTTTCACACGTCATTCTTCCAATACATAATCAATCAAAATTTATCACACGTAAATCGGGCCGTAACGTAGTAGGTAATCATCAAATTGTAATCAAATATATATAGTCTTGATTACAGTTGAAATAATATGTTCCTTCAAATCAGTTATTAATATTCAGAAAGGACAGATAGACTTAGAAATTCCAATCGAAAACTTTCTGTACTAGAGACCTCAAGAGTGCTTATTGTTTAAACAATTCAAGGATCCTCATCCTGATTGCAGATTGGTTCTTGAGAGAAAGGACGCATTATGAATACCAGAGGCAATGCCAGTAACCTTCATTCATATTTTCTAGCTTGTATTAGTCTCTTGAGAAATCACGTGACACTTGGTCAATTTCAATAAACTTAACTTAGTAGTTTTTTAGGTAAGAAGGGTTGTTTTAGATTTTCAATCAAAGTTTGTTGTTCTCAGTTTTCATTCAAGTTCAAGTTAAATGATAGATTCAAATCAGTTCATTGAGTTCCGATCCACTAGGTTCATCCTGATTGGGTATCAATTCAATACTATCAGTTTTATTTCTGTCTTGTAGTTAATTTAGATTATTTAAGTTTGTTTTATTTGAGTTTAGATTTTGATATTATACTTTTTATTCTTATTCGTAATAAAGTTAATTATAATATTATTTCTTACTATCTTTAATTATCATAGAGATTCTTCTATTATTATCATTATGATTTGATTGTTATTTACATTATTAAATTTTATTGTTATTGAATATGAACATATCTGATCAATATTAGCGTTTATCCTCCCACTTATCTTCCAGATGTTAAAATCGTAAGTGTCTTGAGAAATAAATGGGTAAGTGTCAATTCTGGCTAATCAATGATTGTGATCAAACTCCAACGTGTCATGGTTCTCTGAACTAGATGGCCACACTATCAATAAATGGAAAGATTGAGGATTAGGAATAATATAAACTCCTTTGAGTTTTATAGAGTTTCGTAAAGAGAGATGTTACAGTGGACATAGTAGCAACATTCGTCTGTTTTGATGGTACTGCCATAGTTTTTATTTCCGTTTTCTGTTATGTAGATTAAACATAGTCTAGTCCTACATATACCGCTGATAGTTCCCTAGAATAAACGATTCCCTTCTGTCAAGCACTTACAATTTTTAACTAGATCTGTACACAGTTCACGTAACAAAATGAAACGTGAAGGCTTAATCCGTTATATCAGAATTATAAATGGTCTTAGAGCCCACTGGCAGGAACACGTATAACGATGCGGGACGGCCCATGTCTAAGTCGTTCGACTATTTGATCCAATTATAGATAAGTCGCCCATAAAAACAAAACAACCCTTGCAGTATTATCACAGCTTGCTGTATTCCTAACAACTCAACTAACCGCAATACGTCGTTCCCTTCGGAGTTTCTTTTGTTTGCTCCGTTTCCTATGAATTTCCGTAATTGAGTATGGTGGGTCATTCAACTTTCCACTCACCGATTGCACGATTATGAAAGTGGTAACTTCCCGTTTCGCCTGTTACTGATTCGGCTGAGGTTGAATTTTCCAAATTTAAACTGTATTTCACTACGCATTGTACGATGTAATGACTTTGTACTGTTCTTAGAAAAATGAGAAACTATAGGATCGAAACAAGTTTCAAGCCCCCATAAGTTAATTTGAAAATGTTGTCGGCTAGGAATACCAGATTTTAGCAGAGTTCAACGAATGTTTGTCTCAACACGAACTTTATTTCTGCTTCATATTAACAATCTGTTAGAAAATATGCGAAATTTTCCGATTCTGACAATATAATCGTGATCAGTGACCTCGGAAACCGCCGGGTGAATTTTTTCACGCTCGTGATGCACCGTTCGCAGATTTTGGTTATAATTTTCCATTAAAATGTCGAGTTTCCCCGAATTTTCCGATTCTGACAACAGAATCATGATCAGCGACCTCGATAACCCCCGGGTGAATATTTTAATGCTAGTAATGCAACATTTGCAGATTGTTGTAGAAATTTTCCAGCCAAATATGTGGAATTTTCCGATTCTGACAACATAATCGTGATCACTATTTGATAAATAGTTCAACGGTGGAATGATAAACGTGTAGATTTTAGTATTTAAGATCTATTGAACGAACTGTAGTGTACAAATGATATTCTAAAACTAACTTACTATATACAATCTATAACTGAGGGTGTTTTGATCACATGTACATTTTGGAAGGTGGGATGATTTGTCGATGTCCCTTGAGAGGATCCTGGTTTCAATCCCGAAGATATTCTTAGAAACACGAATAACTAACTACCCAATGAATATTTTCTGCACACATGTTTATTTTATTGCCCTCATTCAGGTCAGAATCTCTTTCCTAATACCATATATGATGCATATCAGGCTTTAACCGTTGAGATGAAAGTGCGATCGTCGTTTATGATTCGAAATACCGTGCTATTTGCCTGAATGGAGGTTTCCTATTGTTCAAAACGGAACACGGAGTAAAGAAGAAATAACTCGGACATTGATAGATATGAGACAGCAGACTGAATCTAGGGAGGGCAAAATATATTGGACGAAGTAAAATGATTCAGTACTGGCAATTTACTTAGTTTTGTCCAGTCTGAAGCTTTCAACGACAAAAACAAGAGCTGAAATACTTCTAGAGCAAAGAAGGTTGACCTGTTGGACAAAATAAGTTGTTCTGTTGTCAAGCTGTAGGGAAGATAATAAACTCTGTGAGTATAATTAATCATAGATTGAATTGTAAATATACAAAACAGTCAGTGGACACTACTGATTTATGTACTCTAATCAGTCTATACACAAAACACTACCGTTTGAATCATCATTCCGAAATCCTCGGCCTATTGGAAGACGCTTTATGTCGACTTTGTATCAAGGATGAAAAAACAGTGGAACACCTTCTCAGTGAATGCGCAGCTGAGGAAGGGAAAGAATCAGATCTGAGATGTTGATACATCTCCTACTACAGGATCTGAAAAAAACCTCAACAAAAACTTGGTTTTCTATTCCGAGCCAAGAGCTTCCTTACATCTCATCAGCTCCTAATAATTTACAAAGCACAGATTCGACCTGTCCTAGAGTACTGCTCACATGTTTGGAGTTTACGCTGGAGCTCTTGGATGCTACCTCGAAGAAAGCTATTCCTTTGATTGATGATGTCACACTTACTAGTTCACTGACCTCTCTGGAACATCGTAGAAATTTGGGAGATCTCTCCCTTTTCTATTGATTTTTCCATGGTCGACGTTCATCAGAAATCTCGTCTGCTGCTCAATCACGAGAGATTCCAGATATGCGGACTAGACGAGCTCAAACTTGTCACCACTTCACTGTCACGCTCAAGACCTGCCTAACTTCTTTCTACCAGACTTCATTTTTTTATGGAACAGAGAAGTTGTGAGACTCATTACCTAGTGGGGTCTTTCCCTATAAGAATAACCTCCAAACCGAAAAATACGAAGTCCTATCTCCTCTCCCTACATTCTACTGCTGGCTCACACGATGTTTTTCGAACATTATAGGGTTCTCTTTCGTGTAGTCAAAGTATAAAAAAAAAACGTGTGGCACTCGGGGACTGCCGCGGTGAAGCTATTGCATACCATTTTTTCTCAACTTATGCAATTATAATTATTTATTTATTTTTAATTTATGCAGTATTTTTTTTTCTTTGATATTAATTCAAGTTACACATTTTGAGCGTGGTGACCGATAAGAAAACAAATTTCTTTCTTTTATTGAATAAATGAGAAGTTAATATCGTTTAAAATATTTTTATTATCTTACAATACATGTAGGTTATTCAGGAATTTGTTATCATTGAAACTATAAGTTTATGGTAAATGAAATAAGAGACATAAGTTTGAGACTTGATATCCTCTAAATATCTGGAAAATACCGCGTCAATGGTGGCCCCATATTTTGTTGTGGATTCTTGTGGATCATTATTCATTTTCAAATTCAATTTTTCCGAAAGAAAAGTTGTCAACCGCTCTGATTTTTTATCAGCGAAGTTGATGTTGAAATCGCCAGCCAAGATAAGTGGAAATTTATTACCATTTGTACCAAGTATTTTCGACCCTTCTTCAGTGTACTCCAGTAAAGTGCGATGAATAAAATGCTCTACCTCGTCCAATTTTGGATTCGGAGAAATGTAAATTGCTACCATGACTATGTGTAGGACATTTCTAGGTTTGCATAAGCACGCACAAATATCTCCAAAAAAATGAGCGCCTAACATTAACATAGCTAACGTGTGCAATATTTATTTCAATATTCGGAGTCATAATATTAGTTACATTATTATTATTTTGGTAAATAGCTACCCCACCTTTTGGAACAGTATCTCGTTTGAATTGAACAATACAATTGAAATTAGGTATTTCAATCGGATTATCATGCGCCATGCAAGATTCGGTAAGAAGTAACACATTTGTTTGTCTCGTAACTGAATCTTGTAAATCGTATTTGTGACTATTCAGACTTTGGCAATTGAAAGTCATCATTGAAATGCCATTTCTATTACTAAGGAAATCTAAGACACTTTGAGCTGTCGTCTGAACACTATTTAAAGGCAGTCTTTCGAATTCTTGCAACAAAGATGCAGTCGATGCAGCTTGCTTTCGATTATTATAAAACTTGAATGAAGAATTATCGTTTTTTGTCGTGATATACAATTTTTCAATATTAGTCACCCGAGAGAGCGCAACATAAACGAGTTCCTGTTATTTTTCGTTACGGAATTTCTTGATTCGGTCGCCGCGCTCAAAGCCCGCGTTAAAAGCTATATGCAATATATGCAACAGCTTAATAGAAACAGGTACTCTCAGGTCTCGGCTACGCGCGTCTAACGTATAAACTCTAACTGACGCGTAGCGAGCTCCTAGAGGCATATGATTTCGTTCGTAGCTAATTACATAGGACGTCTGGAGTTCATGCAATAATGTTTTTAGATAATTCGAACCTTCTAATTTCGATAGGCCAAGTGAAAATCCCGGAGTCTAAAGCGCTAGAGTGTTATAACATTCGTATAAAATAGCGAAATTTCTCACTTTTAGAAACTTCAAATTAATTAATTAATTTGACACATGTTAGGTGTTTAGGTCATACATTATTTTCGTTGCGGAATTTCTTGATTCGGTCGCCGCGCTCAAAGCCCGCGATAAAAGCTATATGCAATAGCTTAAAAATACTTTCAGACCATTCAATACATCATATGCACCTCCATTCCATGAATATAACTCACATGAAACATATTTTGTGGTTCAACGTATAATATTGATCAAATGGAATTCATTTGAGTTCAATGTAATTGAAGCTTTTATATTTAAGCACATTAATAATAAATAGCACGTAACTGTATGTTTGAATTTTATATCGTATTTTTGTTTCGCAAATACTGATATCAACAAATGATCTACGTATGTATATTGACAATGTACATATCATGAGATAGTTTCGAATCTATTTTCAATTTGAACGTTACATCCCCTATACACTTACACTTCTATTTCGATCAATGCAAATATATATTGTCGATTCTTGAAAGAGCTTCCTATCTATATACTTGAGTTGATTCACTCATATTTAGATTCATCTGTTCAAACTCAGGAACTGTGAACAGCGGCATAACCATCCCTCTCGGGACTCTGGCTCAGATTCTCAGTAGATGGCAGTAGGAAAAATAATTCCGAGCAAATAAAAGCAAAGAAGAAAAGCTGAAAACTAATTGGTCATGTGACTTGCCTCACTTTTGTTGACAAAATAGCTGCTGGTCAAATGTAGATGATTGTACCAACAGAAAATATATTACAAATGATTTAGAAACCGCTAATGGAAAACGTTAAACTATACTCCATGTTACATGAAATTTTACTCAAATGGTCTACATAATGTATTTCACAACTCTATGTTTCATACTGCTACTTGCTGTCAGGTTGAAATTTATAATATAACCTTGTTTTATACTGACACGACACTTGCCATCACATGAAATATCAAAATGCGCCACAAAATCAAGATGCCTAGACTTTTTGCACAGATTAAAGACATAAAATCAATCATGACCTCACATCGATTATGTCACTTTAATCTTAAAATCAATCAATCTCCAGCAGATTGAGTATATACGTTTCAGCCGAGGGAAGTAAACAATTAACAAAGCTTCATTTACAATAACCTGTTATTATTCCATGCATGTAAAAATACGGAATCAATTTTACATGTGTTCTAATATGTTAGATGAAACGCTCCTTTAGCCCAATGAAAAAACTATTAATAAAAAAATCTTACAGTGGGGGGCTCCTTGCGTCCGGACTCAGTCAGTTGCACCGACTGAACCGGCGCTTTAGTTACGTGACTGACTGAATATGAAAAAGCTTATACCTCATGTTCATGACATAGATATGTATTATAGCTGCAGGGCCTATCGAAAGGTGCCTGAGACGCTTTCACACCTGCTATCGGCATGTCCGGCATAAGCCGCCTCGACGTACACCCATCACCATAATGCTACCCTACGGGTGCTGTATTAACATCTAAGGCACTCGTACGAAATATACCAAGAACCGGTGCCACCTTACATGCTAGGTGCTATTGAGCTCGTTGTCGGAAACGATAAATGCCAGATCTACTGGAATTATCCGTCAGGTCAATATAAGAAGATAGGCCTGGCGTTGTCCTCCCTATCCTATTAGTGAATCTGATCATCGGTGTTTGAGCGGAATTCGGTCTTCGCTGCGTTTTAACTTGAAGATCATTACGGCACGCAAGAAGTCGACGCAGATCTTGATAAACCGGATGCAGAAAACAGTCATTCTGGGTTCAATAAAACTACTTGGGCAACACGATTTGGGAACCTGAAGCTACTTACCGACCGGTGGAGAGGAGTCGGTTCGGTAAACTGACCCCGACCAAGTATTAATCTAAAGAAAATATATTGATACGTTCGAATACGAAGGATGGACACTGGGTTGTCACAGAGTTCCGAAAAGAACCAGCCAGTTGTCAACACATAGCAACTTAGAATACCCTGTTGTAACTTTTCTAAATTCAATATAAAGGGTAATATAATCTCTCCTATCATTGTTCAACGATATATAATGCAAGGGCATGACATTCTCAATTATTTTTGAGAACAGCATAAATAGAAGAGAAAATTTATCAGTTATACTCGTATTAGGGCATATACATATACTATAAGGATTCAGTTGAATATAAACATCCTCTGAAGAAATTGCACTACTCAGCGTACCAACGGCCAGTTTTTTGTGTAAGATACAGGTACTCAATCAATATCTTTGAATCAACCTGTACATATTTAAAGAATAAACGAAAATTGCTGCCTTAATGAACTAGATACTACTAAAAACAAAATATATTTAGGGGCTTCTAAGATTTGATTGGCGAATGTTTCTAAACAGAACAACATCCTTCCACTTATTTCAGATAGAGCTCATCACTTGATTGAATACATTTATTTAATCACTGCCCAATTAAAGAATTCTGCATATTCTCGAGAAAACACCCAAATTCAACCCCGCTTTCTAGCGGCATTTTGTTGAATCAACTGCTTGATAATTATCGCTTACATTCAGTTTGGTACAATTTTAATGATGTTTCCTATATTTGCAGACATCTCCTTTTCCATAAGAAGTTGTATACGGGAAGTAGAAGAAAAAGAACTCTAGATATACTGAACGCTTCATTCAGACAATAGATGGAAGCATCAAATCAGATCATGCATTCTACAACTAAATTTAGTTGGCAATGCATTGTATAGTGCCTTTCCTCCTATAATATGTAAATTATAAGCAGTTACATCTACTATCCGTGAGGTGTGCTGAATAATTTCTAATAAGGAAGGAATCTGTTTCGTGCTCTTTTATTTGCAAGCTATAGCAATGAGTACCGTCACCATAAGAAAGATGACACTACCAGCGTTAATACTTTGATGAATATAGCTCTTCCATGATGTTCTTCATGATATTAATTTGATGTAAGTTATGAAATATCTAAAAGGCCTAGACCCAATGACATAAAAAGTCACCATTTGCATAAGGTTGTAATACAAAAAATCTTGTTGCAATGGTTATCCAAGGAAAAGCCAGTTCTACCAGTTCACTTGATGAAGAGGTTTATGTATGGGCATATGAAATTTCTTGGCAATCTTTCGTTCATGTTTGATGTATTTTTCAATACTGCGCTTCAGCAATGGAACTAACGTAACCCTCTATGTTTTTTCAGCATCGTTATATTCGCTCCTGCATTGGCAATGAGTTGTCGTCAGAACACCGTCTAAGACACTGCCTATATTATATTAGTCTAATAGTAACTCTTGACTCAAACATTTTGGTCCGAACGAACAGATAGGGCAAACGAACCGCATCCGCGTAGTGTGAACGATTCTCCGAGCTGAATAGAACGTGCTGAAGTTAGATCAGTTCGCCCGGTATGATTATCTTTCACCTCTAAAGGGGTTTGAAATTACTCTAATTGTGGTGTAGGTAATAAAAAAATTATCTTCAGACAACTCAAATATGTTATTACAGTCTGACAGCTATTTCAAAGTCACATGTTACACCTCCAATAATTTTCATACATTCCGAAAAATTCAATAACTAAAGATTTACAGTACAACGTTTTAAATTAATGAGGTAATTGTTGATAATTGTTGCAACTATTTGAATCAAGTTTTCTGAATGTATAAGCCCTGTAGAAAAAAGCAGTAAAAATAAGTCGATGTTTTTTTGCTCTATGTGAATTTGGAGCTTCCAGAAATGCTTCATCTATATGAAGAAGATAAAGGGTGAGGGAGAAGAAGTATGTACTATATATCAAGAAAGTATTTCAAGTAATTTTCAAGCAGTTATATGACATTATACATTATTTAGTGCAAACGTGATCATCACATGCATGCAGCCCAGATTCAACCTTATGGTAAGTATCGTAGACTTGTGAAGTCTAGATCATAATTGATTGAAGGAATGTACCATTCATATAGTGAGTATTCATAAATCCTGCAATTTTACCAAAAAGAAAACCGGTGGTTCAATAGTTCTCAAACCTTCTTCATAGCAATCAATGTGAAACATTATGAGGAGAAGAATTATCTAATGTTAAACATGCACTAATTAATTAATTACTGATAACAAGAATAGGAGGAAGTTAATCAAAATCAAACTAATCTAATTTGGAAACATACTGAGTTAATGAGATAAGTTGTGGTGAACCCCGGTCAAATATATCATAAAATAATATTTTTAGATGTGACCGATTGTTCAATGTAATAAAATCTAGAATATTCACCAGTCCTGACCTGGTGAATCAAGAAATAGTCCTCTTACCCTAGAATCCTTTTCCTGTGGATTTGTTAACAAAGCTTTTCATAATCGTACTCTAGTTATGAATTAAAATTCTGAATTTTCAGCGGCACATGCAACGCCAATTAACAAATAGCGTTGTTGCCGCGTATATTCGCAATCTAGAAGCATATTATTTATAAACTAGACATTAGTTCGCTATTTGCATATAGCGTGCTAAGGAAACGTACGCGAATCGCGAGTTAATATAGAACCGGAACATGGCTCAGTTGTTTTATCTCACCGCCAACAGTTAATTCCGTTTTATCCACGAAAGGTCTTCCACAAATTTATTATCGGTTCTAATGATTGATTGCATCTATGAAATGTTTGTTGCTTTTTTGTAATCGCAGTATGTTGAAAATGCAGATCATTCATTCCGAAGTTTCTTGAGCCCCGTCTGTACATTGTATGTTTCTGTATAGACGCGTTTCGAATGAAATTCTTATGAATCAGCGAATCCACATGATTTATCTAAAATTGATGTGTGTTTGCGGAAATGGAAGTCGCGTTAACTCGGCTAGTACGATATAATGTTCCGACGATTATACAATTTCAAGTTTTATAATTCCGGACCTACTGCTGAATTCACAAAGAATTCATCAATCCTTCCAATGGCTAGTTTTTCTTATGTAAAAATATATAATGGATATATTATGGACACCATTCAATTTCCTTGATGTCAATAATGGAACCAATTGAAAACTTTGAGCTTCCAAGACATACAGACCTAGATCATAGACAGGCCAGAAATCAATAATGGGTTAAGTGGTGGACCAAATTCACTGCATAATATGAATCATCGTGATTGACATATCACATGGTGACGTGAAAAAGAACATAGTTCTGGACGACCGAATCAATCTTAGAGCATCTGCGAAAACTCATCCGAGGTGTTGCCAGGGTAACCACGAAAAACTCTCCCACGGCTGCACTTGGAGCCTCAATGAAAGTGAAACTACTCCACCTAACTGTAAGAGATGCGGTAACAATAGTTTGTGAGAATGATGAACACTTCCAGGCAAGAGCCGCCCCCTCTGGTAGACTCTGGTAGCCCACACTTGTGGGTGGGAACCGCTCCACTAGGTAACACGTTAATCGTTAACCTGTCGTGTGAGAATTGCCCTTTGGTAGTCCGGAGAACACTCGTCGATGAGAACCGCTCCCTCATAGGACATGTGACACAGGATTTCGGCGTAGGCATTAAGGTATCGTAATGTCTCCCCTTCATAAATACTAATAATAATAATAATTGGCGGATGCGCCAGGCTAGTTGTACTCTTATTCCATTAATTATGTGTACAGTAGAATTAGAATACGAAATATTCTACTCCTTCGATGAACTATTGAGTAGTTGAAGCTGTATAGTGAGCATCAATTTGAAAAAAAAATTTGGAACTAGACAATTAAACTCAAACTTTACAACTTTCGAATGCTCCATAATTGATGATGCTAGATGACGGATGTACTGACACCTGAACTGGAGATGGCGCTGGAACAGAAAGGAATAGCTCTCTGTGTTAAATTTGACATCGAGAGAGACTTTGATAACGCGTCAGACGCCACTCGAGAAGAGGAATACAAACCAAACCTCATCCAGATGGATGGGGAAGATACTACGAGTTAGAACATGGGAGTGAACACCATCCCAGTGAAGAAAACGAGGCAATGTCCGCAATGTGTGTAATTACACATCAGCTACGATGAGAGTCTAGGCATCCATTGCAGTTGAATCAATAGTTCAATACCGCAAAATATGTTTGTTAGTTGCAGTTTATTCTGATTCGTTCTTTGGCAAAGTACAGACAGACCAAACAAAACACACAAGAGCTAAACAAACAACATTTAGACCATAGTAGAATGTACATGTACAAACAATCTAGGACTAAACAACAACATGTATAAAATGAAAGAGATCACAGTCTAAGGTGAAAATGTTTGAGCCACTGTGTGGCTTTTGAGAAGTCTTTTTAAGTGCTCTATATTAGTTATTATCGTTACTTTTAGAAGGAACTGGGTAACGTAAAACATTTTACGCTGTAAGAAGTCAAACTTCAAAAATCTAATGTGAATTCTGGATGTGAATGAACTTCTAGAGACATGAACCCTCAAAGAAATCCGCTGCCAAGAATATGAGATGACTTAGTCTCAATCGCTGGAGGAAAATTTGGAAGCATTATATGGGAAATCAACCAGAAAATTCCCAAGATCACAGAGAGAACTTCAGTAAATCTGAAATTGACCTTTACCAGAAGGAGGCGGATGGACCATATGAAGCAATTTGAGCTGAATGGCATCAAGATCGTGTTGAAGGATGAGGTCAAATATCTGGGCGTTATACTACATAAGACTCTGACCTACGGCCAGCTCTTGGAGAATACGAGCAAGAAGACGAAACGTGCCCTGATAGTGTGCAGGCGGATGGGGAAGTTCACACAAGATACTGAGAGGCCTATACTCATCCATGGAGCTATAAAACCAAGTAAATCATCAAACAAAGAAAATTGAGTTAAATTCAAAGGTTCGCAAGCATAAGCATAAATGGGGCAAAATATCTTGTGGTACGGTTAGCATGGAGAAACTATTGGAGTTAACTTTCCTCCATATAGAAATGGAGCCCCCAATACTCATGAAATCACCTAGCCAAAGAGTTCAAGTTCACACAGAACTCCCAAACCCACTTTGGAAACAGAGAAGGGAGTTCATCCTGATGGGGGAGGAGCAATCTGTTAGTGAAACGGGGAATCCAGAAAAGAAGGTATAGAATAAAAAGGAGCATTTGAGCGCCAAAACCAAATAATTTGAATTCCATGCAGTCAGAATAGAATTAGATGATCATTTATGTAAGTCAAGAAGCCATAAATGCGGGGTGCTCTCAACTGCAAACAGGAACTGGATACACTACATACTTATTCTAATCTGATGTGTCCTACTGTAGACAAATTGTAATAATTTATCAATAAGCATTCCAAAAATATTGCATCCTCTTCCCCATTAAGATAAACTGTTTTCAGTACCATAAAAATTAAACCTTCCAAATTCAACCAATATGAGTCGAGCTGTAGGTACACCATCTAATCGATGTGACCTCTCCCTCGTTTTATGTGTTTTTTAACAGCCTCGGAGAACGTAATAGGGAATCCGATTGGAAATAACGAGAGTTGCTTTCATTTCGAGCGAGAGTATAAATATCTTTAATGGTTGCCAAATGCAGATAGAATATTGAGAACATAAAAAAAATTATTACTGCGTATTGAAAGATAAAGGAAGTTTATGGCCGATGTAGAACAGTTTCATTGTGACAGAGGAAAAACGCATCTCGTCGCCGTTAAATTACGTCCTTTAATAAGGGAGGAATATAATTTCTCTGATCAAATTAGCTGAAATGAAACTTCAAATTGTAAGAACGGAAGTTAATTTGCCGCCAGACTTCTTCAATTACATTCCATGGAAGTGTTTTTGTTCATGTTCCTTTCGTGTCATCCAAGGTTATTGTAACGAGCCTGAGTATATGAATCCCTGAATAATTTATCCTCATTTAAATGAAAAAAATGTGTTCGAAATCTTCCAACAGAGATTTTCGAGAATAAAAATAGGTATCTACCTAGACCATTGCAACATCCTTGTCGCAATCAAGTACCGTTTGAGGTTCAATTTACAACAAACTAACATTAACTGATTGAAATCAATTCAGAGAGCCATTCGATCCGGCTATAGCCTATCACTTTGAAATTAATATGTTATCACAATGTAAAAAGTGAAAGGGATAGCTATAAGGGCTAACCGCTCTAGTGTAGGTTCTCAGTAAGGAGTATACCTTGCTGCTGATGAACTCGGAAGGGCGAAGAATCATTAGTAATTTTACAGTTCCATCTGGAGAACATTAAACATTGTTATGTATCTGATGGCAACAAGTCAATAAGAAATATTGGTTTATTCTCTAATCAAAATCTACACTTTGTGAAGTTTTGAAGAAACCTTATGTGTCTCTAATGACAACAACTAGCTCAGGGTGTAGCAAAGCTGCCTTATTAATTATCAATTAGAATTCATCCTGATATCCAACAAGTTGCTAAAATTCAAGCTCATTTTGAGACCACCCATGAACGTTAATTTAGATAGGATATTGTTTGTTGCCTTTTATTTTGGACAAGTCAAGTATATGAGTTCATTTCTCAGTTCCATCATGAATGAATACAGTTCGTTCTTTGAATCTGTCGGACAAAAACGAAATGTATAGTCTCTGAATCCTTGTCAAGAAAGAGGTCATTATAATTTGTGAGATATCGACAAAGTCGGAAAAGTTCCTCACAGTTTCAATAGAAATCATAAATTACGTATTTAACAGAAATGGTTCTAAAGAAAACAAGTCTTGAAAAATCCTGGCTTCCGTATGGATTTCGCTTCACAATATCTCGACTTACTGCCGATGTTTCTCCAACCATTACAGTTGGCATCTTCAGGGCAGGCTTGAGGCTTGAACAGAAACTGGTTCTACTGGTTTCTGTAACCGTATTCATTGTAGGAAAAATTCTTCACGCTACACAGTTCACCGCCTTTATTCCGGTGGTTAACTCCGTTCCGGCACCTGACCCTGCCGTTGTGTGATCATGGAATTTCCGAGGATGGGTTTCCAAATGTTGGGAAGGTAATATCCTGAGTCACGGTTTATATTATTCGGATGTTTTAGGATTTCTATAGCTTCAAGGATTTTTCGCTGATAGAAGTTTGGGGCTCGGGCTAGGATTTTAGTATTTTCGAAAAGGATTTGATGATTAGTGTCAAATTTGTGTTTCGCAAGTGCAGATCTACTGGTGTCAAAAAGCCAGCGCTCATGTTCTTTCACACGAGTACCTACTGAACGACCTGTTTCACCAATGTAGACTTTACTGGAAGAACAGGGAATGCTATAAACACTTTCTAAGCGAAGAGGAGGAAGGGTATCTTTGATAGGTTTGTAAGACTGAGATAATTTTCGAAGTCTGGAAAACCGAGTAGAAATATTATGTTTTTTAAGAATTTTGAAAATTCTGTCTGTTTTATTTTCAATATATGGAAGATAGGCAGGAGATAAAGCAGGTGGGGAAGTTTGTTGCTCAGGTCGATTTGGAATTTTAGGCGGAGTGTATTTTTGAATGTTGTAATTAGATATAGACAATGAGACAATACAAGCACTATCTAGGCCTCAAGTTCGAGATACAAATAATTAAATCAGCAGGAACAATTAGTTAATTATTGACTGGTTTTATTAATGCTGTAATAACAGTTATCAAACTCGGAATAGTGTAATATCTGAAAGTTCACTCCCATAAAGCTGTAACTGAGAAATTTAACTTTATTTATATTCACACAGATCAAATAATTATTCCTTTATATCACCAATACTTGAGCATGAAATACCGCTAGTTCGAAAATTACTTAATTTTTATTTTCCTGATGAAATTTCCTCCCGGAATGAAACTGTAATGTCAATAAGCTACAACGATACCTCATTTCCAGTCCGTTGTAAAATACAACGTCGAGAATATTAGTTTTGAAGTTCTCCCACTTCGAAAGTTCATTTAGTACTTGGCCGATCTGTAAACATGCTTCAAGTTCCTCGAATTATCGTTATATAGGCAGTTTCTCCTAGTTTTACATTTGCAAACCCGCTTCATAAATCTATACGCTGGGAACTGTTTATCGTTTATTGGAAATACTCATCGATATGCAGGTGGTACGTTGTGATTTAGGGTTGCTATTTCCGTGAAATCCGAATGAAATATACCAATGTGTGAGTATATATGTGCGATGTCAAAAACCTATGCATTGGACTAATCGATTTTTTGTGAATTCTAAATATTATATGAAACTAAGATACTGAGACTAAAATTTGAACATGGCAATCCATCAAATTCAGGATCTGGTTACAAATATTCGAAAACTAATATCATGAAGTCTACTTCATCAAATTGACTACGAAGTAAGGTCAATCACTCAGTGGATCTAGATTTTGACGGTTTCTATTCCAGGAGAACGAACGATCGAACACCTTCATTAATTCATTACACACTCTTTCATATATAAGGTGTTTACGGTGAAAGATGGATTGATATGATCTAGTTGAAACATGAAGCTCATGTCATACTGGTTCATAATAAAGTAGATCCATTGAATCGTATTAGAAGAGCTTGTGGTGGAATAAAAAAAATACTAATCCAAACAAGAAGATCGTTAAGAAAAGGTGCCGCTGTTTCGTGAAAGTAGCATTTATTATATATTATTATTTTATGTTGTTACCGAAAAATGTTTTTCAATATTTGTTACCTTTGCAAATAGCTCCAAGCATATGCTTGACATCTACAGGTGTGCGGAGAAGCTACTTGGCTATGGTGAGACAAATGAGACCGATCTTTTCGGATAGTCAAGCGGCCCTGAAAATACCGAATGTGTACTCTAGGCTTGTCAGGGATACCGAAGAGAGGCTAGCAGTTGGAAACAGGCTCAACCTGACCTGAATTATGGGTTGGAAAGGGAATGAGAGGGTGGACAAACTGGCCAGAGAGAGGGCCAGATTGAACGGTCTTCAAGACTCCATGACTAGTATCTCCTACATGCCTCAGTATGGAGCGCTGCTTGGCAATGAGGTAGGTCCGAGAGCAAGCGAGATACTCAAGCTGAGTGGGGGTAGAGCATCAGGATGATCTCCGAGATCTTTGAAGGTCTCGGAAATCTGATGAAATTTGGACATGTAGTAAGGAAAAGCGACACTCCCTTCTGAATGAGATGCGAGGGAAACAAAGTGGAGTTGTCAACCCACTTTCTTTGTGAGTTCGAACCAGGTTTACCAGGGTAGGCCCGAAGATCATCATGACCGATTACATGAAGGATCTAGGTGTGAGAAAGATCATAGAATTCTGTCGAGCAGCGCAATATCTGGATACCACCTAAAAAACGTAGTAAGGGATAGTATACAAGGGTCTTTGGCTCAATTCTACACGCCATATTCGGATTTAATAAGCTTATTGCCTGCCAATGCCCTCAGCACTCACCTTCCAAATCAACCCCTCTTGTAAATACTGTAGTTAATTTATTTTCACATACCCTTCCCAAAGCCAAACATTCAGTTCTATTTAAAGGTCCTAATTTCGTTTTCTACCCCGAAAATGTTCCTACGATATTCATTATTTCTGCTGTAGTAGCATCCCTACATTAAGTTCTCCATGTTGCAGTACATGAAATTCATTTTGAAACTGCGAAAATTCCAACATTCCTAAATCAAATTACCCTAAACCTTCAATCCAAGCTCTTAATTCTCTCGAATCAAATCTTGTTTTAGCTATTTTAAAA
This sequence comes from Endomychus coccineus, assembly GCA_958510875.1. Classification (NCBI taxonomy): domain Eukaryota; kingdom Metazoa; phylum Arthropoda; class Insecta; order Coleoptera; family Endomychidae; genus Endomychus; species Endomychus coccineus. The sequence goes on along the minus strand of OY294069.1, from coordinate 3,338,593 downwards.
GCTGATGAAGGAAGCTCCACTGTTGTCATGATAACAAAGTCCCGCACTATCTCCAGACTAATTCCTATGAACTCCTACGAGAAGATCTCACCCCCTCTGAAGAACGTTCAGTTTCACGAATTATCCATCATCCTTCCCTATATTTTCCAGAAAATAAATTTCTCATCATTCATTATTCAAGAAGCCCCCGATTACATATTCATAAATCTTCAGTTCCCCTTAGACCAATTATCAACACTATCGGATCCTCGACTTATAAACTCACTCGATCTCTGTCATCTATTTTAAGACTTTTTGTAGGTAATTCCAATAGTTTTATCCTAAATTCCTTTAATTCAGTTTAAAAACTTGAACCAAGCAATTTGCTCGTCAGCTTCGACGTCGAATCACTCTTTACCAATGTTCCCTTCCAGATACCCTTTCCATAATTTCTCAATTGTTATCTACCAGCAGCATTTCAATGAACTATCGAATTGATTGTTGTATATCTTCCACATATCTTCTGTACGATGACAAGTTAATGAAAACTTTTGAGGAAGATGCTATTGACTCATCTGTCACCAAGTCGAAATGTTGGCTTAGATATGTCGACGACACTTTTGTTATTGGGCAACATAGTCGCAAAAATGTTGTACCCTTCCTCAATCTTTTATATTCATTACATCCCAATATCCGTTTCACCAAGGAAGTTCCATCTAAAGTTCTTTCCGGTTCCTAGATGTATCACTTAGTCGACAGACTGACGATACTTTGGGACATTCTGTGCATCGAAAATTCACTCGCACAGATAGATATCTCAATGGCACGCTGGTCCACAGAGCTGTCCACTTATACCAACCCCAATAGTTCAAGCAATAGACAGAAATGCGTGCAGAAATTAATACCTGGAAAAAAAAATATGAGCGTATAGGAACTTGAATTTAAAGGTGAGTTTTCATAAATGCAACTCGATCTGAAATGGCGAACATAACCTAAAAAATTGGCAAAGTTGCAAAAAATGGTTTTTCTTAAATAATTAAAAAACTATAGCTCGGATCGGAAAAAGTTAAATCAGAAAGTTGTAGGTATCAAATAGATCTATCATTCATACTTTTCGAGTTATATTGCAAAAACCGTTAAAAATCGGGGTTCCCTGTACATATAGCCCATGGCAAGCTAATAAAGCACTTTTTTTCCTAATTTGAAATATTGATTAATTTTCAAAATATATCGATTTTTCGAAAAAAAGACGCTCTCATAAATTGGCTAGATCTTCTCAGGAAATGGTCCTGGTGTAATGATTTTGGGCTTATTTTCTCCATGAAGAGTTGTGCTATAATTTTATTGAAGAAACGTAGCGATTTTTCCAATTTTTAGGGTGAAAAAATTACTTTGAAAAAATTTCATCATTTTTTAACATGTTTTTTTCAGATTAGTTTTACAATTTTCATTTCAGAAAAATGTCTTTGACGGAAATCGATTTCTAACATTTTTTTACGGATTGGCAAAAAAAAATTTTTCACCTACGATCTTCTGGACCAGCGATAATTTTTTTATTAAATTAAGTAATCTGTAAGACGCAATACACATTATACAGAAGTATGTTTTATGGAGGTTGATGCTAAATACCTACATTTTCAATAAAAAAATACTCCTTTATTAGCTTGTCATGGGCTATATGTACAGGGAACAATACATATGAAAACGTAATAGTTAACGACTTCTCGATACCCCGATTTTTAACGGTTGTTTCAATATAACTCGAAAAGAATGAATGATATTATAATTATCATGGTATGAATCGATAGATCTATTTGATACCAACAACTTTCTAATTCAACTTTTTCCAATCCGATCTATAGTTTTTTAATTATTTGAGAAAAACCACTTTTTGCAAATTTGCCAATTTTTTAGGTCATGTTCGCCATTTCAGATCGAGTTGCATTTACAAAAACTCACCTACAAATTCAATTTCCTATACGTTCATATTTTTTTTTCAGGTATTAATTTCTGCACGCATTTCTTTCTATTGCTTGGACTACAATCCATAAAATCAGAATTGAAATACCTTTCATCTGTCTCATCAGCAAATAATTTCGCCCATTATAACATTCAAAAAGTCACAAAGAAATACACTCCGCCTAAGATTTCAAATCAACTTTAGCCACAAACCCGCCAGCCACCTCATTTATCCATTGCCTTCTATATATTGAAAATGAGCTTGAGAAGCATAATATTTCTACCCATTCTTCCACACTTCCACAACGATCTCAATTTGACAAACTTATCGAAGATCCTTTTCCTTCTTCTCATAAGAAAGTGTTTATAGCATTCCCTGTTCTTGCGGTAAGATCTACATACATTGGTGAAACAGGTCGTACAGTAGCTAATCGTGTGAAATATTATGAGCGCTGCCTTCGTGACACTCATAATAAAATTATTTTTGATAATTATTATTATAATGGCACTTCGGTGTTGAAACTATTGCAACGTTCTTATTTTATTATTACAAGTGGTATAAAAACAAAGTTATAGTTCTTTCATTTACATAAATGTTCATCATTATTTTTCCAATATTCGAGACTTTAGCATTGTTGTAGTTGAAAAATTGTTTGTATTTGAGAGGATAATTGAAAAGTGACGAAAACTGTCGAATCCAGACCTGGAAACGACTTAATACAGTGCCAAAATTCGATCCAACTGAATTATGAATATCATTATTGTTATTTAGTTGTCGCCTGATAAATTTATGCCTCCTAAATTGTGTTCGTCCCATTTCAGTCACTAATTGTGTAGGGTGAAGAACGTTAGTACGGAAGTAATTGAGTCTCGGCAAATAAATTGATGTCATAACAGCTTTACAGATTCGAATATCGCTGGTGGTGTTGTTCTCTCGTTTGACGAAAACACATCATTAAATTGTTCGGCAATTCCTTGACATCACACGCGAATAATAAGCACGCATTTCCTTTCCTATCGAAATAATTAAACGACTTATCTCGGTGGCAATACGTCCAATCTTTGGTAAGTAGAAGAGCACGAGAGATTATGGGGGTATCCGCAAGAGGCGCTGATCTGGCGTCCAGGCAAACCCTGCTGCAGTATTCGGCCGGAACTTGAACATCATGTACCCCGTGGAGAGGATTGTCTACGGACACCCTCTACCTGTAGTGCCAGTGATCCTCAGACGCCGTTATCTATTATGGTGCTAGTTTCTAATACTTTTTCATTCATAACTACTTCGCCGGATCTACGGTTATTCTTCGAAAAATTCCGGAAGCTTATGAACTTCTTCGAAGGCATTGCAAAAGGTAATAACAGTATAAATAAAATTCAAAAGTTTCGAAAAACTGTTCGATGCTCAAGCGTACGCTTCTTCTGAAAATTGTTTCGATGACACTTTTATTCATGATATCGCAGGTCTCGTTCTATAATTCTCGCAACGACATCAATTTGAAATTTTGCTGACTGCACTGACGCTCTTGAATTGTAAAATTGTACATACTTATATATGCTTAGCAACTGTCTTTTCAAAAAAAACTTGAAATGATATTTTCTCAATAGTAATCCTCTTTCTCCTTACGAGGTCTCTAATACACCAGTATGAATGAATAAAAATCTGGCACTCATGAACTTCCATCAAAGACGGCATTCGGCTAAATGTAAAGTATCATTCATATTATACCATCAACCTTTGACTGCTACAGAACACCAATTATTCCTCTGGCCATAAAAGGCCGGGGCTTATACAAATTGTATTTACCTGGAACCTTAATTATACCACTTTAAGTAGGTAGAAGTAGACCGTTCTGAGGTATTATATACTTAATAATATAAATAATTTTTCCTTCTTAATTGTTTTCCGAAGAGTGATTTTGTTGTTCTAGTGTTAGAATGTGGCTTTCAGGAGAAAGCATATATCTCCCAATGCTAAATAAATAATTTAGGTATATCAATCTCTGCTAATAGGAGATGTTAATTCAAGTGATGCTTTAGCCGAAACGTCGGCTTCAGCAATATCTTCGGTGAAGGATTAAGTACTAAAGCCTAATACTCTTAGAGGAAAGTGATATGACTCTGGCACATTCAGAAGTACTGATGAGAATGATATGGATTTAATAAGAACAATATATAAAGAATTCCGGAAGCTTGTGAACTTCTTCAAAGGTATTGGAACAGGTGATAACAGTATAAATATTTCCAAAACCTTCGATAAACTGTTGTATGTTCATGAGTAAGCATCTTCTAAAAATTATTATGATGACACTTTTATTCATGATTTCGCAGGTCTCGTTCAATAATTCTCGTAACGACATCAGATTGAAATTTTGCTGACTACACTGACGCTCTTGAATTGTTAAATCTACACTTATATTAGCTCAACATTTGTTCTTTCATAAAAAAGCTTTGAATGATATTTTCTCAATAGTAATCATATTTCTCTTATGATGCCTCTAATACTTCAGTATAAATGAAAAAATTCTGGCACCAACGAACGTTCATCAAAGACGGCATTCATGGTCTGATGATGAACGTAGAATATCATTCATATTGTACTGTTAACCATTAATTAATATATGCGTTGAATTTTTGACTGCTACGAAACCCTAATTATTTCTCTGGCCATGGAAGGTACCAAATTTAACACATTCGGAGGTTCGGAAGTATTATATACTTTATAATATAAATAACAAGTTGAAACTTTAATTTTTCACATTATTTTTTTCCGGCGAGTGATTCTTGTTGTACTAGTGCTAGAATGTGGTATCCTTAGACTTGTGCTGATAGTATTTATCTTGTAATGTCACTTTCAGAATAAAACATTCATCTCCCGATGCTAAAAAAATAATTATATCAATTTTTGCTAAAACCAGATGTTAATTCGAGTAATCCTTCAGCAGAAACGTCGGCTTAACAAGTACTTCTGAATCTTCGGTAAAGAATATAGTGCTGAAGTCTATTATCTCTAGAAAAAAACCGAATAATTCTGGCACGCTTAGAAGTACTGACGAGAATGATGTGAATTCATCAAGAAGGACAATTTATAAAATGTATGAAAACAATCTGTGCCTCCACTGGTTCCCTGAAGAAATAGGCTGACCAATAACGAAATAAATGTTTCCTATAACATTTCAAGTCTAAGAACAATTTTGCTTAATATTACACGAATGATAAAATAAAAGCCCTGATGTAATCTCAAGATTTACAGGAAACGCGTCATGAATATTTGGAGGCTTTTTGAAAATCTCTCTTGAAAAAACATGGTTCATGACAGCGCGAAAAGGGATGGGGAGATTTCGAAAAAAGTTCCAAGCAGAAGCTCCTTCAAATGAAGGTAAAGAAACAATAATAGGTAGAAGGTACAGGATTTGTTCCAAACAGTCTGTTGCATTCAGTTGAAAACATAACAGATTCTTTACATACCATCAAGACACCGACGCGAAACTTTGAAGATCGTCTTCTTCAAAATATACCCATGAATAACGTGATTTGAATTGACAATGCTAGTTATTATAGTTGTCATGTAAAATATGTTGCTCAGTTGTAACAGCACCAAAGCACACATTCACACTTCCATGACAGGTGATAATATATATTTTGGATCTTTTAGAGGTATTAAAGGTTTCCGAAATTGATGGAGAATACGATTCTCAAGTCCCGGAATATCAATTGACTTAAATTTGTTCCATACTGCCAGTGCTCAGTTAAATAGAGCACATCAAATTTATATTCATCAAGAAAAAAGTAACTTGTTCTATTTCATTTGATACGCATTGAGCGCTGAAAGGTCACTATCTGATAAATACGCTATATTCCCATGTAAAAACTCTATATCTTTAGTCATAAAATAAAACATTATTTTCAATTGATCAATATCATCATTTAGTGTAAAATTCATTTTTAATTCAAAATAAGAATAAATCAATATGTAGGTATAGTTTCAAGCCGACCCTGCATCCATGTCTTCCGGTTTGAAGATGTTGAAACCAATACAATGAAGTTTAATCAGCTAGTTGGTTTATTGCAGTGAAGTTCATCGGTATATGATGAACTATACTATACTCCAAAATTACGATTCTAGTATCAACTTCAAGTTATTCACTTTCCCCCTCCATTCAAAGTTATCTCGAACTCATTCATCTCTTAGGAAACAGGGAATTCTGATAATGCCAGAAATTTCTACATTCTATCCACATTTATTGCAATTCCATTTATTCGGAGAACGGTGTTCAACGATATACGAGCCTATTAAAACTTAATATGAATTTTACGGGAGAGGGTGCAATATACTGCCTTTTATTCACTACATCAGATAAAATATTGTGGGAAGCAAATAAATTCCATGCATTCAGAATTTTTGATAATGGACATTCAGCAACGAGAATTCCAAAATTGGAGAATGTGTGATGGAATGGCAGTTTTTGGACTGTTATCAAATCGCATAAGGTTACGAAGACTGTGCCCACAACAATGTACCTTATCAACAACGTTCATTTACTGCCATCAAAGGGAACATTCACTGTTCTACTGACGATGACAAGTCAATTAGCTGATACGTATCAAGTTTCATAAATATTGGCGTTGTCATTACGAATTGGGCCACTATTGACATGCTTAGAAGAAATTTGTTTTTTTTTATTCAAAATGGTAATCGATTTGATATCCATTATTTGATTATTTATTAAATGAACAATGCTAATTCGACAATATTGTTTCTGAATAAAATTATACCTAGAAATCGGCCTGGTGTAACTCCACAAAGAATTAAACTTTTTGTTACTTTCACCATGTATACGCCAGTCCAATTAGCGGTAAATAACGATAATCAATCTAGGATCAAACAATTTCAGATTTCTTCTGAAACATAGGTATAGGAATCCCTCAAGGGTATCGGAGCTCACAGAAAATTTCGAGACTCATGAAACGAGAAGGAAAGGAAGTTATATGTTCGAAAGTATAAAGGTTTCCAAATCTATCGGGACACTCTGTGTATTAAGAAGTAAAGGGTGGTGGTAAAAGCACTTTAGTGTAAAAATTACAAATTACAATTTAGGAAGTGCATTTTACATTCATGTTAAATTTCCTCATGAACTTGAATCCAATTCACGGAGTGTCGTTGTTTTCATTCAGGTCAGTATATACACTCTCCCTAAAAGCTTTCAGAGATGATACTTTAGTTATGGATCCCATCGCAATATATCTTAGGAATGTTTGCCCCCTTGAGATTGTAAGAAGAAGACGAAGTTCTGCGGTTCTTCCCCTACAATTTATTGACGCTGTTAACAGCTTGGCAAGTTTCGAACCATACCTTTATGATTATGTTGACAGAACACTATAGACATCGAATTCGTTTTACCAAACAGGGAGATTAGAGCGCTGAACTTGAATGTTATGGGTAAAACTCAATAGAAAAACCATTGCGTGATGAGAATGTATTGTAAACTTGAATAAAATAGCTAAAAGTTCGTTTTCCACTAATTTAATGAACAAAGTACTATACTTTATAATATCTATTGTGGGTAACAGCTATTTTGGTGGAGGCGCGCAGTATTTATTTATTTATTCATTTGTTTATTCAATCTTACACTGATCCACAGGTGTGAACCCAATTAAAGATTAGGACAATGCATAATGAAAATTAATATACTATTAATTAATATCTAGATTAAATCTAAATAACCTAATTAAACTCAATTCCGAGGAGAAACTACTCAAAAAGAAGAAGAAAATAGCCAAAAATATCGTATTAAGTATGAGTGTCATTGGTGTTATAGGCATGGTACATGCAAAATAATGGAAATAATTTGAGTATGTTAGTATGGAGAGTTTGGAGGTAGAAAGTATTTACTTTCCAGCAGCATGGGGCAGTCAATTAGGTTATTGAGCAACTTGAACAAACTGGTCTGCAGTACATACTTATTTCTGCAAGGAAAAGATAACATATTGAATCTATCTGACAGATAGATGGCGTCATTGTTATGACATAAGATGATTCACAGGCATAATGACATTTGATAGCTCACAGAATGATATTTTGCGATTTTGTACTCGCTACGAGTCGAGCCCTTTCATTTGATACCCATGAAGCTATACCTGGAAGTTTTTCTCAGTTCTATCCGTCATAGTGAAATTCATGTGTATCTGATGATCTAATAAAGTTTAATGCAATCGAAATTCGATTTTGCACTCAAATGGGACACATTTCCGAATGAAATCAGTATCAGAGCAGCTTATGATATGTGTTTGAAGAAGAGGTCTGAGTAAAAATAAAGTTATATTCATTCATTAAGTTAATGAGAATCTAACTCTTAATAATTATCATATCTATAATGAATTTTCATCACCTAATTGGTTGATTTTATTCAATTTGGTCATGTTTGATGTATTGAGTCAGACAGATCAGTGTTGAATGTTGTGAACTTATATCGAAAAGAAAAACTCACGAATCGATGAAGATTGTTCAGTATTGTACATTCTCAAGGACCTGTTTTCACGTAAACATTACAAAGCAATATTTCTTGATAACTCGTAAATGCCGGCGCTTCTGAGAGTGTTCTCGGTACATTCGAATTTTATTAATATGGGTTATTCCAATTGAACATAGTGCCCACATTTTCAGTTTAACCACCGCACCATGCATTTACCAGATTAAAATCGATGTATGTGTCTTTGCAGATTATAGCGATAGATGAGTTGCACAAAAAGATATAAAGGGAGCTTCCGTCGTGCAATGGAAAAGCTCTGTGGATAATTGGTTATATAAGTGAAACTTTTGTACTATCTATATCACGACGAAATTTTATGTTACTGAGGCATCGGAAAGAATGCTCAAATACAAGTCTAATAGATAGTTTCATTTTTTTCTATACTCTGACTACACGAGGAGGAAACCTACAATATCCGAATATCATCGCGTAAGTCAGCGGTGGAATGTTCGAAAAGGGATTCGAATTTTTCTTGAAGATTTGGAGGTTATAGGCATAGGGAAATTTACTCATAAAACAACTGCAAAGTGAACACTCGCCCTTTTATGATGAATTGTATTTTAAACCCAGACTCTGTGACGAATGCATGAGCATGACCCTCAGTAGGTCCTAACTTATCATCCTACTTCCGTCGCTGTAAAGATTTTGAATATAAATAGAGTAATTAATGGAGTCGCTCGCTACGGCAGGGTAACTGTATAACTCGGCGAGAATCATGCGACAATTTGAATACAAAAAGGCCACACCTTCTACAGTCCGAGCTTTCGAATTGGTTTTATTCTGCTTCAAGAGGGTGTGTTTACACAAAAAGTTCAGTTCATTATTGCCTTATTCTGTGAGAAAAACCAAACCTTAGAACGATAGAAGTAATTAAAAACTGAATCTGTATTTGTACAAGGATGAATAAATTTCCACTCCATGAGATATCACACAGTTTTCGTTATATTCATTTCATCAACAGATGTTAGCACTTTGAGCATTATTTATTTTACGTTCCGAACTCAATATCCTCATTATAAGACTCAATTGTTAATTCAGTTGCGTCTCATATTTCTGTAAGCGATGTATGATAATCGCATAATTCTCAGCACAGTGATGAAATTTCGATGTAAGCTATTGAAATATCCAAGTATGCAAAAAAACAAGATACTCGGAACCGATTTTTCATTGTATCAAGTATTCGAGAGATTACCCAACCACTCAACCGTCAAGTTCACTGAATCCTAGAATCTAGAAAATTGCAAGGGAATAACCGAAAACTCTAGTTTTCTAGTATTTTACTGATATACTCATTCATGGCCCTTCTAAATTGCTATCCAAAATAATATTCTCAAAAATAATTTTAACAGTATGTTTGTTCCATTACGTGGTATCGTTCATGCTTTGTACGACAGTAAAAAATCAGCGAGAATAGGACAGCAAAATAGACGTTGTCATCTGCTCAGCGACGTTTCAACCGTATGTTTTTTTGGTTTTCTTCAGGCTAAAAATATGGTATATACATAAGAATTTTCACTTTACTATAAATTAGAGTGCTATTCATAATATCATGTAATAACAATTTGTAGCAAATGTGTCTTATTAATTATCAATAAGAATTCATTCAGATATCAAACAAATTGCCTAAATTCAAGCTGATTCTAAGAACACTCATGAACGTAAATAGAAATAGGATATTCAAGTATATGAGTTCATTTCTTAGTACGACCCTCCCATCATAAATTAATACTGTTTGTTCTTCAAATCTATGGGACCGAAACGAAATGTATAGTCTCTGAATCCTTGTTAAGGAAAGTTTATCATAATTTACAAAATATCGACAAAGTCGAAGAGGTTCCTCACAGTTTGAATAGGAAATCATGAATTACGGAGTGAAACAAGGGGGGCTTCATAGTAATTAGGTAGTTTAGACATATGTTTATGATCTAATTTGTAACGGTATGTTGATCACTTGCTATGGTTTAAACAAAGGTTTTTCACCCTATCTTTTCTTTTGAAGCTACAATCTGTTCACGTGACTATAACATAAGCTACAGTGCTTAATTATTGGAGTGATAGTGTCTCAAACAAAGAAGAGTGAGTATTACATATATCAATTGACCATATTGTTGCCTGATTTGGCTAGCTAATGAGGAACTCATCATATCGGGTCACTTACTGGTTATCAGTACACGTACTGCAAGTTATTTTGATATTAGTTAATCTAGGAAAATGATATATAAGGATGAATTTGATGAAATAAGTAAAGTGATAACCTTTAGAAAACAAAGTGAACCAGAGAAGGGCTAGTTTTTACAATTATTTACAAGTTTACAATTTGAACCCTTGAGAAGACTGAAATAACTGAAATAATCTGGAGTCACCTGAATTCCAAATATATAATATCATTGCTTAAATGTTGAAATTACATATATGGCAAATAAAAACATAAAAACATAAAGCTGGAAAATACTTGATAAAATTAATCAGATCCTAGTAAGTACAGGAGCTAGTATAACAGTCAGCTTGGTATTTATTATTTCAGGTAGCGATAATACGTCATCGACATGTTATATTGAAGTTTTTGTTGGAACCTGCTCGGGTATCAAATATCTTAGTTGATGTACATACTTTTGAGGTAGAATCGAATTTCTCATCCATGAGAGTATATTTTGACGCAGTGATATTGGAATCTATGAGATCAATCAAATACACTATTTTCCCATACTCAACGCCTTATGAAATTTGAGAAAAAGCGAAAATTCCGGAAGTTTCATGTAACTGATAGAACTTGTTCTATCTGATCTCAGAAAATTCTGGATAACGATTTCGGGTCTATTTATCATGTGATCCGGGTTTTGAGGATACTACAACATGTTTCCTCTGCGTTAGAAGTAAAAACTGATGGTAGAATCGAATTTCTCACCCATGAGAGTGTATTTTGACCCAGTTATATTGGAATCGATGAAATGGACCAAATTCACTATTTTTCCAGACCCCTTATGAAATTTGGGGAAATGCAAGAATTCCCGAAAGTTCATGTAACTGATAGAGCTTGTTCTATCTGATCTCAGAAGGTTGTGGATATCAATTTCGGGTGTAGTAATCATATTAAATATGATTTTATAGTGTATTTATCTAAGGGATGGCGAAAATTCAATGTTTCTGTATACTGCAATATGTTTCCTCTACGTTCGAGGTAAAAACTAATGGTAGAATCAAATATATTATCCATTAGAATGTATTATGACGCAGTTATATGGGAATCGATAAGATCGACTAAATTCACTATTTTTCCACCTAGAAGCTCTTCTGGAGTCAATTGAACTCAAAGAATTTCTTCGTTGACTTATATGAACACAAATCACATAGACATAATTTGATAACTTAATTTTATCCCAATTTGGTTACTTAAAAATGATCTGTTTCAATAATAACAAACAGGATATCAATTACATCCACCCTATTACATATCTTAGTTTCTAGAATATTCATATCGCTTAAAGTCGTTTCCAATTCCAAAGCATTACATCACAATATTTTATATCGGAAACAACCAAACAAACACTGACCAAATATTGAATCACATATATATCGTTCAATGTGGACGAAAGATAGTTTTCGGTAGATGTTTACAGATGAGAATGGATGCGGTGACGTTGTATAAGTATATTGATTTTCGTGTGTGTGTATTATTAGTAAAAGACTGAGTTGATTTATACGAACTTTCCGCAATAGTAAACCGGAATGATCAAAACAAAGGGTGTGAGTAAAGCTGCAGGGCTTCGCCCTTCACAATCCTCTTTCCTTTTGCTCCACCTTCGTTCTCTAAGAATATCATCTCGCAGGACATAACTAATAACATTTAAATTTATCCCTGGTGCTGGTGCTACTAGAACCATCCTACCTGAGAATTAATTGTCGCGTTGATGTATATAGAAAGCTGAGAAAATTTGTTTTTGTTCCAGCTAGAAAGTTGTTTTTGCTACAATCCATCTCCGTGTTGTTATGACGCGAATGTTTTCGGTTCTAGTCGTACGTTTCCATTCGCATTGTAAATGAATCTAGTTATCGGTTGTTTTTTTATCGCATAAGGTATTGATTTGGATGATGTGACAAAAACAAACTAAGCGAAGCGTGATAACTTAGAATATATCAAGAAAAAGAAGACACTGATGAGGAAAAATGACGCTGGTTGTACATTAATAGTCGAGATTAAGATTATTATCCACTCAATGATTTACTGAAATCCTTGTGAAGCTGGTACCATTAATACTAAACTATTGGACATGGAAGAGACGAAGCTATATGCTGAATTCGAACAGGAATAGTTAATTGTTGTTCATTGAGCTGTTTATGATCTTGAAGATTTTACTGCGAACTATAATACATTATGACCTGGAAAGGTATCTGCAGCTACACCAGGTTTGATTCATCATAATTTTGTCAATTGAAAGAAACATACATCAGGAAAAGTATTAATAATAAAGACCTCCTTAAATAGTAGACCTTCGCGGACTCATCTTGAAAATTCTTGACTTCCGGAAGGATTCCGCATCGCAATGGCACAACTTAATACCAATGTTTCGCCAACCATTAAAGGTGGCATCTTTAGGGTAGACTTGAGGCTTGAACTGAAACCGATTCTACTGATTTCTGAAGCGGCATCTATTGTAGGAAAAAACCTTCACGCTACACAGATCACTGCCATTATTCCGGTGGTTAACTCCGTTCTGGCGCCTGACCTTGCCGTTGTGTGATCATGTGTGAAGTGAAATTTTTGAGGATGGGTTTCCAAATATTGGGAAGGTAATATCCTGAGTCGCGGCTTAGATTATTTGGTTGTTTTAGGATTTCTCTCGCTTCAAGGATATTTCGCTAATAGAAGTTTGAGGCTCGGGCTAGGATTTTAGTATTTTCGAAGAGGATTTGATGATCAGTGTTCCGCAAGTGCAGACCTACTGGTGGCACGAAACCTTGTACAGCGCTCGTGTTCTTTCACACGAATAGCTACTGTACGACCTGTTGACCAATGTAGAGTTCACCGCAATAACGGGAAATGCAGTGAAGTGAAGTGGAGAGGAGAAATGGTATGAATGGGTTTATGAAACTATAGTTTTGGAAGTGTGTAAAACTGAGTGGAAATATTATGTTTTTCGAAGATTTTGGAAATTCGATCTGGTAAATTTCCAATATATGGAAGATAGGAAGACAGTTGATTTGGAATTTCAAGTGAAGTGTATTTCTTCATGGCGACAAACAAGGCCAAAACATGTGAACCATACTCCAGGATAGGTCGAATCTGTGCTTTGATAATGAGGAGCTGCTGGGATATAAAGTACCTCCTGATTCCGGATGGAAAACCAAGTTTTTGTGAAACGGTTTTCACAATGGGCCTCACATAATCATACCATGAGAAGGTGCTGTTGGTGGTGATCCCGAGCATGGATATGGCGACTTCATAGGAATAGTTGTACCTAACATCATCATGATTGTTGCCCAGACAGATCCCGGTTGAACACTAGCATTAACAACCAGTGTGCTCAATCTGAGAGAAACTGGATGATGAGCGAGAAAGTTGAGGCGGAAAACCATACCGGATGTTTCCCAAGAAGGGCTTGGTTCCAGACTGGGTCAGCCAACGATGGAACCATTCCTCCATGCCATTAGAGTGAGGGTGGCGATCGGAAATTCGATTTCGTTTTATCGGCTCTTAACGCCAGTTTCTCTTGACTATTGTCTCTAATCTTTGCAACAACAAAAATTTCAACAAAGACTCATTGACTTAAGAAGGTGAGAGGGTCTTTTATCCCCAGCTCCAACTTACGCACTAATTTATTAATCTTTCGCTCATGTGATTCTACAAAACATCTAATGAGTTACTTCTGAAGTGCTTCAGACATGTCAACTGCGGGTGGTTTTGAAGTCAAAATACTTGAATCAATTGCAGCTACAACGCAATGATATTTGCTGACGTCTGGGGTGAGTTTTACAATGACAAATGGTGGTTCCACTTGCTGAATTTAAACTGAAGCATTTACTTTCCAAAAAGGAGGGAGCATTATTGTTATCCTGTACTCCGTTTGTAGCATCTTCTTCCATCGGGAAGAAGTTTTGATTCATTATTATCTTATTAATTGAAGGGAACATACATCAGAAAAATAAACCTCCCTATCCACTGAAAATAACTTTAAAGTACTGAGGACCTTTCGGCTACCAAGTAGCCATCATCAGAGTAGACTGGTTGAATACAATTGACCGTCACTAATAAACTATAAAAGAGTTCACACTATGTCTGCAATTGATTGAAGTATTTTGACTTCAAATACCCGCAGTTGACATGTATGAAGCACTTCAGAAGCAACTTATTAGACTTTTTGCAGAATCACATGAGAGGAAGATTATTAATTCACTGCGTGAAATGTAGTTGAGGGATAGACCCTCTCACCTTTTGAGGGAAATTTCGAAAATAGTACAGGATTAGATCGATGAGTCTTCATTGAAGTCTTTGTGGTTGCAAATATTAGAGACCGTCGTTTGGAGCAACTGGCGAAAATACACATATCCATTAATAAACAAATGTACTATGAATGTCAGAGAATCTTAGACCTAGACTATATTACTACATCATACATCCATGAACTTGAGAACTTCTCATGCACGCGTTGCATATAGAATGGAAATGAAGAAACCAACATGTAACCTCGAATGGTTTGTAACCTTCTGACTAACATGTACAAAGAAATCGTAGGAATATAGCCGGAGATAACTTCTTTGGGTATTCACATGCTTCTGTGAAGAAACTGTACCATATTTGACCTATATCAGTTGAGAAAATTTCACAAAGTTCAATTTTCATCTAGATGCATCTATAAACGATCTCAAATCACAACAAATAATGAATAGTTATTCTCATTCCCTCAGTTTACATCCGTGTTTTCTCGGAGAATCGCCAAATAACACTTCCGCAATTGGACGGAGTCCAATGGTCTGAAACATTCGTTGCTTTTTGTGTACGAAAGATTCATGTTTGATAATATTTTAAGCCTTGTCCAGCTGTTGGGCGTACTGGGTTTACCTTTAAAGTTGAAGACCGAAGTCTAAACTTCTGTTTAAAACGACTTTATTCCAAATGGAAAAGAAATAAACTAGGGTGGTGATACGAACATTGGTTCATTCAGTTTGGGATCAAAACTGCGGTGAGAACATTAAGCATTTTAATATGATTATGAATATGTTACTTAAACCACTTGGTTTCTACTATGTCTTAACTCAGGAATTTTGAATAATTTCCACCTTTCTAATAATGCATCTACAGATATTGAATGACAGATAGTATTATATAATTGTGCGCTATTCATTAGACCAAAGATACATGGTATAGCATACAGGTTCTAAGTCGATTTTAAAGCTTTTCCGATATGAAATTTCAATTAGTATTTTCCGGTCTGAAACATCACGAATCTCAAATTCGGATAAAAGCACCAAAACCACATACAAAATAACACAAAAGAAAGTAGACAGCAATTGAATTCATAGAAACTACTGGCCTATGAACATTTGGTAGATCATATAGACGGAACAGTTCAGAATAATGGAAAAACAATTGTTCGAGTGATACAAAGAATTATGAATCGGAATGATACCAGAGATTTCAAATCCAAAAACCTAGGGGCGTGACTTTGACTTCCAATCGTCAATATCTTAAGCTAATGGTAACTTGTAAACACATATGATTATATCTCCTTTTACCACTTATAATCAAGCTACTTATCGTCAAACATCTTTTCAAGATATGTTACATTCGATCTATGGAATGTCTGAAGAATGTTTCTCTCAGCTGCAAATCTTTGATGAATAAAGCTTCATTCGCTTCGTAATTGTAATGAGAGTGTCATCTGCCAATATTGAACATGTCAGTATACAAACCTAAATCATAAGTTTCCGATCTTCCGATATCGGACTTCCAAACTCTCTAATCCAACTCCGAACTTTAAATGTTATGTTGCTTATATTTCACCAGAATCACATCGATATCTAACCCTTGTGTCAGTCTTAATTGAATACAAATATATCGCTTGACGGATAAGGTAAATATGGTTGTTTTCCAATATGATGAACTGCAACTCCTTCACCTTACCATCATATTTATATTTTCATACTTGCTGTATCAAGTGGCGGGTCGTGGGTTCAAGAACAGGTGAAGCAATCTAAGCAGAAAAAAATCAAATTTTTTATTTACTTAGACCAACAATTGCCAAAACTTCGGATTATTGGCGATCATCATCGACCTCAAAAAGCCCGAGTAACAATTTTCGATGTATTCTATATTGAATTAGAATAAATGTCCCAGGGGTGCCGCAGTACTCCAATTAATTTTTGAATGTCGTATTTGAGATCAGCGTTCTCCAGAACCCCTCAAGTGATCATTTTAGATGTATTTTGCATATAATTAGAGCAATGTTCCTGAGTTGTAATGGAGACTTTTTTTAAACATAATATTAGTATTCAGTGACCTCAAAAACTTCCGAGTAACGAAGTAAGATCAATTTTGGAGTGTATTCATTGATTGATGAAACATCTAAGCCTAGGCTCAGAAAAGGTTCAACAAAATGCATTTGTTTGATGCACAAATGCAATTACGAATGAGCTTCAAAAACAAAACGGTGACATTTTTTTCACCTAGCTTCCACAATCGAATGCCAAAAACGCATCTCAATCCATCTTGTCCGGAAAAAAACGAGGTTTCTTTATATATTGCCTCGACACGTTGACTACTTACGATCATCTTCAGAACGGAATTGAATAAAATTTTTATGAACTATTCACAAATATTCCTTTAATTTTATTTCCACAGTTTCTTACTGAAAAGCCAATATTCAAGTCGTATCTTCTCGGGCTGGCGTCTTCACATTTAATTATAACGGATGGTACAATATTGTCATGCTCAATAATAAAACCCGTGAAAGTTTTTCAACGGTTAGGCGCATACAGTCAAATGAATAAGGATGCATCGGAATTAATAGAATAGATTCTTCGCTAAGCACATCATCGTTCGGAATTCAGTTGAACAGGAAACAACGCCCTATTCTGCCGCAGATGAATACTAATCTCTGCTTTGGAGATTCTAATGTAAAGTTATTCAATTCGAATAATCCAACAAGCTAACTGTTCCAGTGCGAATGGCTTTAACCACTTAATTAATGTTACAGTTCGGCCAAATATTGCAGCATTAGTCTAAGCCCGTTTTTAGAGTTGTCTCATTATTACGGAATTACGGAATGTATAGAGCATGGATTATCTTTGCCAGAATGTCTGAAATAATGCCTTTGAATCCAGGCAAATCAATTAATTGTCAACTGGAATCATATCAATTGATCATTAATTGATCATCACAACGATCACGGTTGTCTAGTGTTTAAGAAAAGGAATACTGGCATGATCATGAGACCGTAAGCTGAAGCAATGTCGGATCTACAAGTAGACAAAAGGGGACGACTTCCCGGCGTCATAAAATTTTTTTGAACTATCACTTAGATGATGTGTTGGTTTAATGCACATGGAATGTTTTTCAGCCACGACAAACTAGCATCGTGAGTGAGAAGCAATAACAAAGGGCAGTCACGTTATAGAGCAATGATTTTGAAATGGATATCTGATAATCTGGTACAGCTCAATGCAACCAGAACTCAAACTTCCATCTTCTCCAGAAAGGCGGATCCTGCAACCCTGATACGATGATGTCAGGTACAACTATTCTTATGAAGTCTTCCATATCCATGCTTGAGATCACCACCAACGGCACCGTCTCATGGGATCCTCATGTGAGGCCCATTGCGAGAAAACTTGGTTTTCTATTCCGTGCCAAGATCTACTTACATCCCAGCAGCTCCTCATAATCTACAACGCACAGATTCAACCTCTCCTGGAGTACTGCAACCCTAATACGATGACGTCAGGTACAACTATTCTTATGAAGTCTTCCATATTCATGCTTGGGATCAACACCAACGGCACCGTCTCATGGGATCATCATGTGAGGTCCATTGCGAAAAAACTTGGTTTTCTATTCCGTGCCAAGAACTACTTACATCCAAGCAGCTCCTCATAATCTACAACGCACAGATTCGACCTGTCCTGGAGTACTGTTCACATATTTGTAGTTCGGCTGAAGCTCTAAGATTCTGTCTAGAAGGAAGTTTTTTGTCTGATTGATGATGTCACAAATTCATTGATCCTCTTCGATAGATACTTAAATGGACGATGTTTCACCTACCAAGGTGGTAGGTAACACATTCTTCGGTCTATCTGCTCGGCCACTGAGAAGTATCAGATCATCTCATCTGGATTGAAGCCATGCTATCTAGACGAGCGATGAAGGCGCAATATAACGCACGCGTTGCACAAACGACCGCTACAAATGACTGCTCACATGGAAGTGTCCTATCTCCGCTTCTGTGGTGTCTCGTGGTCGATGGACTGTTGGAGGTGTTGCAAGAGGCAGGGTCTTATGCCCAAAGAAATGCCGATGACTAAGTTGGCGCCACCTCTTGGAGTCACTTGGGAACACTGTGCGAACTGCAAGATACGCTGCTTAGCGTCGTGAACCGCCGGTGTCACCCCTAGGGGCTCAGGGTCAACCCTGACAAAACGGAAATTGTACTCTTCACCAGAAAACTCGAGCTGGGCACACTGCCAGAGATCACTTTCTCTGGCAAGGTTCTGCAAGTCAGTAGGCGACCTGACGAAAACACCCCAAATATCGAGTGAGCAAGGCCTGTGTGTCCTTTTGGGGGTGCAGGAGAGCTTCCAGCAGCACATAGAGATTACAGCCAAAAATCCTTTATTGGATCTATACTGCTGTGATGAGACCTATGGTCACCTATGCTGCGGTCTTGTGATGGTCGGGGACAATTAATAGTATGGCTCAGCTCTCCCTGAACAAATTTCAGAGGTTTGCTTGCCTAGGTATTTTGAATGATATGAGGTTGGCTCCAACGAGGGCCAGATTACCACCTCTACACTTATATATAAAATCTGAAGCAATGAGAACGGTGTATAGGTTAAGGGATACTGGACAATACTCCCGTGTACACTCAGATGATCCTATATATAGGAAATGCAGAAAGATGGAAGCACTGTAACCTTCCTTCGCTTGAATGGTTAATTACAAGTGGGGAGGTTGTCACTTACTGTCCTCTTATGACAGTAACTGACCTGCTCAGGTTTTTCGAGGGTCCAGGTTCCCTTTTTATGTAGGTTTTGAGATTTCTGTTTCTCTTTTGTGTGGATTGCCAAATAAAACAGATATTTCTTGTTCAACTTATTTTATTAATTACCCTTATTTACATTTACACTAGCTATGAACAATCTATTTACTCGCTAATTAGATGTTTTCCTATCGTCGGGAGTCTCCACCATCTGCGTGAGATGGTAGACAAGTTTTTGTCCCTAGGTCTAGAAATGAATCGCGACAATCTAAATATTTAGTATACCCTTAACTTCGACGGAGCGTGGATCGTATGTTCGCGCTGACCTGTATTTCAGACGTAATTTCTTACGGAGCCGGGCCTAACGGACCAGGTTGATTTGTCCGCTATCTTCGGCTATAATTAACTTAATAATTTCACACGTCGGTCTCGGAAAGTATCACAAGGTATCCCCTGAAATCAATTCGCAGAAGCTGGATCGTATTCGTCCAAGCTATCGGGATTGATTTTTCAAGCGGTTTCGGCTGTGAATTTATTTACAATTCTACAAATCGGTCTTGGGCAATATCCTAACTCAGCCACTAGAAAAACAATTCGCAGGAGCTGGATCGTATTCGTCCAAGCTACCAGGATTGATTTCTCTGGCGGTTTCGACTGTGACTCTATTCACAATTCTACAAATCGGTCTCGGCCAATATCCTAACTTAGGCTCTAGAAAAACAATTCGCAGGAGCTGGATCGTATTCGTCCAAGCTACCTGGATTGATTTTTCTGGCGGTTCCGACTGTGACTTTATTCACAATTCTACAAAATCGGTCTCGGGCAATATCCTAATTCAGTCTCTAGGAAAACAATTCGCAGGAGCTGGATCGTATTCGTCCAAGCTACCAGGATTGATTTTTCCAGTGATTTCGACTGCGACTTTATTCACAATTCTATAAATCGGTCTCGGGCAATATTCTAACTTAGTCTCTAGAAAAAAAATTCGCAGGAGCTGGATCGTATTCGTCCAAGCTACCAGGATTGTTCTGTAGACTATTAAATTTATTAACAAAGTTCGAATTTGAAATCGGACTTATATACTGGAATGTTAATTCAATAACTTGAATAGATTTTACACGGCAATTAATACTCCCTCTCTATCTCTCGGATTTGCACAATGGCAACGGCTTCGGGTTGATCAAATTACGGCAGGTCAATCTCGGTGCTGGTCTGGCAAGTGAGTCCCCTTTCGCTATGAAATGGGCTGGCTTTTATACAGATCGCGGCGTGTGACGTAACGTGAACAGGTGACCGGCTGGCGAATTCTGTTCACCAGTTTTTATACATAGATGTGCATGAAGTTTGATCTCTTAACTTCGCCTATGTAATTCAACTGTACTGAGATATTCAACTTGATTTGTAAGTAATGAAGGATGCTTCATTACAGCACCTGCCTCTCACATTCTGTTGGAATGCCCTGCTTAGACATCCGTCAAGGAACGTTGCTTCGGCGAAGCTAAACTGCTCCCAGAAGAACTAATGGAAGCCAACGTTAGCAATATTCTGGGTTTCTGGCTGGCCACAAACCTGCTATAATAGAATAGGCTTCTGACCATGGGGCGCACGATGAACCTATCCAAGGGCATGGAATGGCGCAACATGAGGGAAGAAGTTTTTCTGTAGAAGAAAGTATTTACCATAATAATCGAGAGATCGATGTGATACTGATTCGGTTGAAAGATAGAATGAAAACTTTAACTGCACTCAAGGACTGTTTTAATAGGCAACGAACATTTTAACATTACACCAGACTTCTTCCGCACATTTTCATGTCCCTGGTAAGCGAACTATCTCACAAACGTCGCTGTGAAAAGTAATTGAATAACGAACGAAATAGACTAATCGACTATTTCCAAATTACAGCTTGTTCTAGAATTAGCATCGAATTAATTTAATTACACGAATATAATGAAATGTTAACCAGCAATGTGGTTTTGCGCATTTTGCAAATAAAACTGCCCCGTTGAGCCGTACGACGAGAGGTATTTTCCAACCGCATCATTTATCCAAATAGCATGCTACGATGCCACAAACGGTTAGAATGTATGCCATTATTTTGTCTAATTGAGGTCGTGAATCGTGGAAATAGTGTCGCTATAGAAAATTCATTACCGACTGCTGGAACATAACTTTACATCAGCTTGGAAATTCGTCATCAATAGAAGGATAAAACTCGCCTAAAATACTCAGTTCGCCAGGATTTATTGTGTGATAAAACAAACAACGGCAGTTCGTATGAATTTTGATTAATTTTGTCATTTTACATTCCATTCAAATCCAGATTCAATCCAGAGGAAACATCCGTTCATTACGACAAACTTTACAGGGAGCGAAACAGTTTCTGGGAGTTGAATGAATATTATACAGGGTGACATAGAAAAAAGTACCGTGCATAGTGTCAGGCAATAGATGACACTAAAATAAGAAAAAAGTTCATATTAACATTTATGCTCAGACGCTTAGTTTTTGAGATACAGGGTTGAAGGTCGTTTTTTGCAAATATCTCCGGAACCGTTTATCGTACAGAAAACAGCTTTTGCAAGCAGTTTTTACTCATAGTAAGCTATGTTCCGTGCGATAAATTTTTTTTTTTTAGTCATGATTGGTGAAGATGTTGAAGGGGTAGTGGGTGTTTTTCTACCCAACTTCTACGCCACTGGAAAAAGAACGGTTTTTAGAGAACTATTTGAACCGCCAATGTTTTCTACACAAAAAAGGTACTCCTGGTCATAAGCTCTAAATTTGACCGTTGAGCTCATAACCAAGACTACCTTTTCTGTGTAAAAAACATTGGCAGTTCAAATGGTTGTCTCAAAACCGTATTTCTCCCAGTGGCGTAGAAGTTGGAGAGAAAAACATGCACTACCCTTTCAAAATCTTCACCAATTATGACTAAAAAAAAAAAATTTATCGCACAGAACATAGCTTGTTATGAGTAGAAAATGTTCGCAAGATATGTTCTCTGTACGATAAACCGTTCCGGAGATATTTGCAAAAAATGAGATTTTTGTTTCAACTTCAACACCCGTATCTCAAAAACTAAGCGTCTGAGCATATATGTTAATAGGAACTTTTTGAAGTGAAAACTTCTTATGGCGCGTTGGGCACTTTTGTGGGAGAGCATTTTCAGCCGTTCTCGCGACAGATGAGATTTTACACAGATATACTCCGCGTGTATTCTTATAATATATGTATACTATACGCGCTCTTTGCATGGGCATTCGTTCGTGCTCTCGCGACAGACGAGATTACATACCTATATGTATACTCAGAGTGTATAGGTATGCGAGAGCGCTGCATGCTATACGCAGTCTATGCATGGGCATTCGTTCGTGCCCTCGCGACAGACGAGATTGAGAGTTTTTTTATATTTATTTTATAAATGAATATTGAACGGAAAATTTATTTATTTAAATATTTCATTTGACTTGTGTTGCTGCTATGGTATTGTGTTAAAAAAACAAATCTAAAGTGTAAATAGAATTAATAAAAACATTGTTGTAGTGCAATAATGTAGTATTCACAAGATACATAAATAGATTTAAATCAAAATTGTTCATTTCATACTTTAGTTACCATAGACCTATTGTTTCAGTTTTAGAATTTGATGAAAATCCTGATAATAATGATGAAAATGCTGATAATGATGATGTAAGAGTTGTTGAAATTATGGATGAGAATTGATAAATTTTGTATTTACTATTTACTAATATTTACTCATTTAAATAAAACCACTTCCTTCGAATATAGTTTCTATATTATTATACTTCATGTCTATTCAAAAAGTGCCCACATTGCTTTGATAAACTTGATTTTTTATGAACAATTTCTCATGTCGCGAGCGCACCTAAAAATGCTCACCCAAAAAAGTGCCCAACGCGCCATAAGTTCAAGTTTTCACTTCTGCCTGCACTCCCGGAGTGCGCTAACTTTTTTTTTCTTATTTTAGTGTCATCTATCGCCTGACACTATGCACGGTACTTTTTTCTATGTCACCCCGTATACAGGAAACTTTGAAAACTTAGTAGATGCCGCAAATTCGAGCCCAAAAACATATTTGTAACAATGGTTTGTGTGAGAAGCGATTTATGCGTACATTATATGTCAAAATTACAGAATTACATGAGTTATCATGAATGGAAATGAAACATTCCCACAGGATACTATAAGGGAATTGTTAAGCGGCAAACATCGTAAAAAACGTATTGAGTTGCATCTGCAACGGCCAGAAGTCCATTAGAACGCCAATGATAGTGCCGCCTTCATGAAAGCTATTATCCCGGATAATCAGCCAATTTGCCCTACTCCGTTTACATGAGTCGAGCAAAAAAAGCTTAAGCAAATTATACTAATGAGCCTATTAATTAGAATGAAAGAATTCGATGCGAAGACGCTTCTTTCAAGTAAAAGTGTGAATAAAATATCAAATTGTCCCCGTTACAATCTATTACGCAATAGTTGGTGCGATGCATACACATTCAATGATTTTTATCTTCGGTACTTCGCCTGGATTTTGTTATTCGAGATCAACAATAAAATTTCCATAACACTCAATTCTGCGAGGAAATGCACGTACCTAACGTATCTTTCCTGTTCCTGTACGTTTCAAGTTAGTTAAATTTCAAACTTTACCGATCAAAAGTTTCCAGATTCTATTAGAAAAGACAAATTTGATGTCGGCAGTGCTGCCTTGCTCAATAAGACTGTTTACTTTCTACAATTACGATTTACTTTTGGTCTTTTCGGCAACTTTCATGGAAAAGGTCTCCGAGCTCTCAGAACTTAATATTGATATCTTTGTGGATGCTGCGTTCACTTTATATGAATCCATCTGAAAAATTAAATTATCCGTAGAATATTAACTCCTCTTCGAGTTTCCTATTCCGTGATAAGAGCAACTTTACATTCCAACAGCTCCTCGTGGTCACAGATTCGACCTGTCCTGAAGTACTGTCCACATGTTTCAGGTTGGGGCAAAAGAGAGCAATACGTCCGATTGATGATGTCACACTTACGAATTCATTGACCTCTCTAGAATAGGTGTCTCCAAACTAGGGTCCGCGGGCCAAATCCGGTTCGCCAGTATCATCAATCAGGCCCGCCACAGCTAATGGCTCATTGTTGTTATCGTTGTTGTGATAAGTTAGATAAAAAGACACAGAATGATAATAACTCGGATTTATTTACTTGTTAGGTAAAGTTTAATGACAAATATAATACGCAGAAAATGTAACCTAAGCATAATAACTAACAAATAATTGGAAAGAATCCCACTTACATCAAAGACATTATAACATACAGGGTGTTTCATCTCAGACGAGCCACCCCGTATATTTCTAATCCCACAGTGAGTGGAAAAATCTCCCGAAACACGTCGAATGATTTAGTTTGGGGGACATCTTTTGACGTATATTTGAGGCTTGAACGAGCAACCCTCTAATAGGAGGCGCTTCAACCTCTCAAAATTGAATAATTGAATTTACAAACTTAAACAACCTTCAAAAAATCACATTCGTAAAAAAATGGAATTGTTTTGTCATGCTTACAATGAAAAAAATTAAATCTGCGTGTTTAAATCAAATGTTCAAATTGTCCTCCATTGACTTCCATACAATAATACATTCTCTCAAACTAATAAATAAAAAACAGCAAAACATTTCCTTATGTTGCCTTCATTTTTTATTCTTAGAAGGTGTTTATCTGGTTTTAACGTTTCTTCGATCATTTCATGATTTTAATGAATCCGTTTTCAGTCAAGATTGTATTATTGTATGGAAGTCAATGGAGGACAATTTGAACATTTGATTCAAACAGGCAGATTTAATTTTTTTCATTGTAAGCATGACAACACAATTCAATTTTTCACGAATGTGATTTTTTGAAGATTGTTAAAGTTTTTAAAAAAGGCTTAATAAAAATGAGCTTGTACATTGTACAAATAATTAAAATATTCAAGGTGACGCATTCGAGCAACAAAATTAATTTTTGGCGAAAACGGTTCATCAAATTTACATTTTTCATACACCGTTGTAGAGAGGCTTCCAAGACCTTTCAAATGACGTATCACTCAATCCCTCTCCTCTATTCAATTTTGAGGGGTTGAAGCGCCCCCTATTAGGGGGTTGCTCGTTCAAGCCTCAAATATACGTCAAAAGATGTCCCCCAAACAAAATCATTCGACGTGTTTCGGGAGATTTTTCCACTCACTATGGGATAAGAAATATACGGGGTGGCTCGTCTGAGGTGGAACACCTTGTATTAGCAAACGTATAATATATAAACATTATAACATATAAAATACTGATGAGATTTATGTAATTGTGATTTTCCACTGACAGTAGTTGGTAGTTGTGGACCAATTTTAGTTGTACCAATTATTTAAAGAGATTTAAGATGCTCATCGGTAAACTTAGATTTGTAAACGTTCTTTGTGTATTCCATTTTGGAGAATGTTTTCTCACACAAGTGAGATACTGTCAGTATCAGAAGAATAAAAAAAATGTGTGGAATAATTGCAAACAATCAAATTCCCGCGAATTATACGAACGACGCAATTATTTCAGTGGTTTTCGCGCGAATGCTTCTGGTAAAAGTTAACAAGATTAGGAACTGATGTACTGAAATAATTAAGGAAAAGCGCTAATGATCTCAAACAATAAAAACAAATGGCAACAACAGAAAATGTGCTCTCACTTCGACAAAACAAATAAAACGGACACGCCCATTTAACTCAAGACATGAAAAGGATTTAACAAAGGTGAGGAAACCAGTGAAACAATTCCAGAAAAGTTTTCCGAAGATAATTTGCTGTGAACAAAACATTAAAATTCAAATGAGGAAACGTCTCAAATTTTTATTAGTGAAATAACCTTCCTAAATTATAGCTTCGAGGCAACAATTCGAAGTCGGTGCAGTTAAAACAGGGAATAAAACTTTATTCGCAAGTGTAATTGGCACCATAGCTGAGCTGTATAAACTCCAAGAATTCAAAGAAAACTTCTCATTATTCGTCGTTCGGTATTAAAGTTCGAAATATATATTATTTGGATGTTTTGGAATTTTTATCGCTTCAAGAATTTTCCGCTAATAGAAGTTTCGGGCAAGGATCTCCGTATTTTAGAGAGGGATTTGATGATTAATATCAAACTTGTGTCCCGCAAGTGCAGATCTACTGGTGTCACGAAGCCTTGTACAACGCTCATGTTTTTTCACACGAGTAGCTACTGTACGACCTATTTCACCAATGTAGACTTTACTGCAAGAACAAGGAATGCTATAAGCACCCTCTGAATGGAGAGGAGGAGCGAGATCTTTGATAGGTTTGTAAAACTGAGATAGTTTTGGAAGTGTTATATTTTCAATATATGGAAGATGGCATTGGATGAAGCAGGCGGGGCGGTTTGTGGCTCAGGTTGATTTGAAATTTTAGGCGCAGTATATTTCTTCATGGCTTTTTAATATTATATTGGGAGAAATTATTTTATAATAAGACAGATGAAAGATGTTTTAATTCTGATTTTGAGGATTGAGGTTGAGATAAGCTCTGTGGACCACGGGGCTTTTGAAAGATTGCTCTTGGGCAGGGTGGTTGTGGGAAAAGATATCTATCGGTGTGAGTTGGTTTTGATACACAGACTGTCTCAAAGTACCGTCAGTCTGTCGACTAACTAAAACATCTAGGAACGGGAGTTAACCTTGCGATTCAACTTTCAACATTTCAGCTTGAGAACAGATGAGTCAATAGCATCTCCCTCAAAACTTTCCATAAATATATTAGCTATGACCGGAGAAAGTGGAGAACCTATTGCAGCTCCCAATTTTGCTCAGTCTAGTTTGCTCACCCCATTTTAATGCTACATTTAGTGTTTGTATGGCTCCCGATTTTGACACTGTATTCCTCGCGAATAATCTATCCAATCTTCTTTTCCGACTTTCAGCAAGACGACTCATGTGCGCAAATCCATGTCGCTTCAATAGCAACATTTTGCTCCATTTCTTTCTTCTTTAAGCTATTTTTTCTAATTCAGCATCAAACAGCAACAACACACCACAGCTAGACTCATGATTAATAACTTAAGATGAAGTCTAAATAATGATCGTGTATATCGTGATGCTTGGGATAAACACCTATCTGCTCATGAGCTAATATTAGAGATTCATAGATGTAAACTGATGTAACTGTCATAGATTTTAAGAATGATGAAGGATTTTTTTCAATCTTCTTTGTAGTGTAGATTGGATATAATTCTTACAGATTTCCTTTGAGCAGTGAATACGAATTTAGCAGAATATGAGTGGCCCCATAGCGTAATATCACCTAAAAAAAGTAAGGACAATTTGAAAGCTGCTCTATTTTGTTCATAATTTAGAGAAGTCGATAACCCGTACAGGCCAACGATAACTGCACCGGGCAACGAAACAGAAAGACTGGACGTGTGTAGCTGCCTTAATGAGAATCATGAGACCTATTTCCTTCAAGATCCTGTTATCTTTGGCCTCTTGTCAATTTTGGAACATATTCGCAAAAAACAGTTTTTCAGATCACTCGTTCGTAATTTAATAATCTCTAGATATGAAAATGAAATGTTGCGTTAAAATTTAAAATGATGGTAATTCAATTATTCGATTTGAAACTTGCCATTTTTGAAGCATTCCGCTAATCAAACTACCAACTGCAATCGAATTTCCCTTTAACTTAGACTTAACTCCTATTTGACATGCACAACCATCGATTAAATATTTCCTGTGTCTGGTAAATATGAAATGGTTTCCCGGTTTATCAACATTATAAGGAGAACTATAAACATTAAAATACTATATTTTGAATTGGTAGGTTCCGTGAACCTACCTCAATGTAATTTTGGAATGTCGACAAGCATCTCGCAAAATCGACGCTTCAATACGTCAGTTTGAATAAAAAGATATTCACATGCTTACAGCATTAATATTCCTAACAGTATAGTGTATATTAATTTTGTGAAACTGGTCATATATGGGGTATTACGTATATTATAGCAGGAATGCTACACAACACTCGTCAAGCAGAGCTAATAGGAACTATCTCTCTACAATCGGCCATATAGTTGGCGCTCCGAACAGTGCGCGAAACAAAGCGAATAGTGCCCAGTATTTCGACGGACCGCCATGCCCAATCATTCAGTCTTCTATTTAATGTATTTTATCTATTGTAACATTAATACTATCTAGAATTTTTTTCAATGAATGTTATTATAGCTGTATATGTATCTTACATGTATGTATAACTGATTCATTTAATGTTTTTTCTCAATGAATAATGATAATGGAAGAGCCTATTACTAGACTCAACCTACAGTGGAAGTATAATTTCCGCATTCCGATTAGAATTCCTCTTACAATATTTCTAAATAATTCACCATTAGACTCAAGTTTTACCGGCTTAGTGAAATCAGAAATGAAATATTCACACAATTTTGACTGGTTGTTCCTAGCGTAAGCAATTTGAGCTGCTAGATTCAACGGAAACACTAAAAATCCCTGGAATAGTTTAACTTCCAAGAAGGCATGGCATTCTCTGAAGATTTACTCTTCTTTGCACCCCCAGGGAAGTGCGTGAGAAGCTATAAAACCCATTCGGCTGGAAACCGTCTTTCGGTTTAATTTTCCCGAAAACAAATGATAGCCTCGGACGAATAAAAATCCTCTAGCGTAAGAACTATAGATCCGCGCGTAGATTTTAAGAATGATTGCTCGATCGCTTTTATCCAAATGAAATTCAAATTACGATCAACAGTATCGCTCCTAATTGGATTTCAAAGTGTCCTCGCGTTCGCTCTTAGGACGTTGTTATTTGGAAGAATTAAATTAAATTCTCTAATCTATGCGTAAGACCGAACGTAAGGGAAATTTATCTGTCTTTTCACTTACTCTTTGATCCGCAGGATCTTGGAAGAGGTATAAACAAACCGGAAATGAACGTTTACTTGAAGCCATGCGACGAGAGCTTACATAAAATCACTTTTCCATACCGATAAAAGTTTTAAGAAACTCAGACGTATTCCTTCTCATTATTCCTCTATTGATTCTCACAAAATGAATAGCTCGACTTAGAGTTACATTATCTCCTATTGTTCCTACTATTCACACACATAGATTAGTTATGTTAGTGAATCAGATAATTTAACTCTTCACATTTCAATATTTTAAAGTAGTTTTAACTAATACACAATTCTCGGGAAATAGGTCACATTAACACATATATTTTTATTTTTACCCTCGTCTTTACGTACGTTTCGGTCTCACGACCATCATCAGAAGACTTATTAATACAATAACCTGATTACTTAGAAATACTGTAATAACACAAAGCGTCCTTATCGCACAAATTTCGTTTAAATGCCAACGTCGCGAAACGAACGGAGACATGAAATCGGAACTATAACACAGCAATGTTGCAGCGTAAAAATTAAAAATCCACTATTAAGTAGAATCATCAATAAATACGAACACATTTCATAAATGTCTGCGAGAGACTAACAGACAAAGAGTTCTATCCTCTTTGCTAACAGACGAGACCATCTCAAGTGTTCATTTAAGCGCCAGATGTCATAATTTATTAGGTGATAAAAGAAGGTCTCTGGCCTGTGAGAAATACTTTAGACAATTCTACCTAAAGTAAACTTTTACATTATAAGGACGTAAGTAGGAATTTGCAAGAATATTAATTAATTAAATTAGTATAAATATGACTTAGTGTTTGAACGTCACTCCTATGATTAACAGACTTGGAGTCACGTTTTATATGAATCATCTCCAGAATAGATCTCTTATAATTTAATCATAGGAGTGACGTTCAAACACTAAGTCATATTTATACTAATTTAATTAATTAATATTCTTGCAAATTCCTACTTACGTCCTTATAATGTAAAAGTTTACTTTAGGTAGAATTGTCTAAAGTATTTCTCACAGGCCAGAGACCTTCTTTTATCACCTAATAAATTATGACATCTGGCGCTTAAATGAACACTTGAGATGGTCTCGTCTGTTAGCAAAGAGGATAGAACTCTTTGTCTGTTAGTCTCTCGCAGACATTTATGAAATGTGTTCGTATTTATTGATGATTCTACTTAATAGTGGATTTTTAATTTTTTAATTTTTAATTTTTACGCTGCAACATTGCTGTGTTATAGTTCCGATTTCATGTCTCCGTTCGTTTCGCGACGTTGGCATTTAATCGAAATTTGTGCGATAAGGACGCTTTGTGTTATTACAGTATTTCTAAGTAATCAGGTTATTGTATTAATAAGTCTTCTGATGATGGTCGTGAGACCGAAACGTACGTAAAGACGAGGGTAAAAATAAAAATATATGTGTTAATGTGACCTATTTCCCGAGAATTGTGTATTAATTCATACGTGGGTCAAGAATCTTTATTATAGTAGTTTTAACAGTAGGGGAAGTGTTTCTGGAATGGATAACTTGAGGTTTGGGTGGCTCTGAATAATCGATGAATCAAGGTAACCCCCTCAAGAATATAAAAGCATATTTCTTAAAGTTTTTTCTATTATATACCATAATAGTTTCCGATGAAAAGTTTATATATAGATAACATATTTTTTAAATGTTTTAGGCAACTATGTCTAAGACGGGAAATCCTGTAGTTTCTAAATGGAATAGTAATTGAAATATAAAATATCAAACTTATTGCAAATCAATAAGCTATGTGGATACACTATAACACTATAAGGAAGGAACTATCACTCTTATCCACTAAAAATACTGTTAAAATACTGAGGACTCATCAGCTACCAAGTAGCCATCATCAGAGTAAACTAAAATAGACATAAAAATTTGCCTGTTTGAATACTGTTTGGGGATAATAATGCAAACAAGGAGTTGCTCTCAGCTGGAGAGAAATCTTAATTCATTGAATTACTTTTTAGCTTATACATTTCTATACCTCTTAAATTACTCAGATATTTGTCTGTACTGTGTTAAAAGTAATAACTTTCTTAAGAATTGGTGTGACCTATGTTTAAAATATGTTCAGCTGAAGCTGATTTCTCAACATTGTTTCTCTTTATATGGGCAAAATGTTCTTTCTATCAAGTTAGAATATTCCTTCTGGCATTTTGAATACAACTCACAATCAATTTTGTGAATCCCAGATTCATCTAAAAAAGGGTTATATGGCAAATTTAGAAAACAAATTATCGAATTTATTAATTACTGAAGGATGATAAGTGAACCATTTAACCATGTGGGGAGTGTATAATCGAAGCAATTTGATGAATACAGATTTACCTCCAACTGAGGGTATTCCCTTATATACCTTATTAATTACAAATAGTATCAAACAGGCACATTTTGTTTCACAAGTTATTCTAGTTTGTTGATTGACATTCGGTGGCTGGAAGCTCTCAAGTGGGTATGGTTGATTGTTTCTTCTTCATAGCATAGTGTTGAAGTGTGTCCACAGTGTGAGCTAATTTATAGTTTGTAATTGAAAATATACTATAGTAAGTTAATGTTCTCATTATATTATCTATGTTTATATCATTTTATAACATTTGGCACTTGTCCTGTGAATGAGTAACCAACAATTGTCAAATAAATAAATGAATAATTCAGAATCCAAGTTTCTTTCAAACTTGATAGCAACTTTTTTCTATAGTTTTTCCGCTTTTCCTATCTTTCGCTTTGTATTAGGACGTTTTTTTATTTTCTCCAAGCCGATCACCGGCGTATATTAGGCAGAATTGTTGGATCGATTGGATTGGAAAGATGATCGTCGATTTGAGAATACTAGAATGCCATAGTCCTATTTATTTAGATGTCCTTATTTCGCTGTAAAGGGAGAAAATAAATTGAGTTGCAATTCGGATAGTATTAAACATTTTGGGGACCGGATGTAATATTAAATTCTATTCTGTTACGTTCATCGCGAAGAACGCAGTCTCGTATAAGGATTGAGGTGGAATTCAAATCCTGCTCAAACCCCCATCCCACACTTCGCGGAATCCGTTCCCACTTTACAATATTGAACCGCAATTTTCGTCATTATGTGTGTGTGTCTTTGCTCTTTCAGATGTAACATCCGTTTGTCTATAATGCTGAAAAGTTCGATCGTAAAATACTTTTTCTTTGATATCTGTATCGTGCTCGGGGAGAATGAAATCTATGAGACGGTTGTGATATATTCCTGACCTAAATATGAACTGTTTGAAGGGGAAAAACAAAATTTTCATGATTGAGAATGCAATATTCTGACTCTTTAATATTTCTGATTATTGTTACGAAACACTCGAATATGGAATGAAGTTGTATTGGTTGATATAAAGATACCAACTAGAAACCTTTAACACCATGAGAGTATTGTTATAATTATTATCTCCTCTTCATATTACATCTGAAAGATATTGATCTTTTCGCAAACTGTGAATTCATAAATTCATTTCTGACTATACATTATTAGCATGTAGCGATGTATGCCTGAACACTGCTATACAAAAGATGAATAATGTAATACGTGTAAGTAGATATTTGAAAATCAACAAGCTTCAACTGAACGTCCCCAAAACCAAAGCAATGAATATGTCAAGTATCTTGGGTTTCAGTTGGATAATCTACTTTCTTTGGACGCACACTTCATGTATGTTACTAAGAAAAGTTTGAAAAAACTATTTTTCTTCTCAAGAATTGCTAAGCAATTATCTATCAATCCAAGAATTACAGTATACCGATTGATCTTACTACCTCATTGTGACACATCTCTTCCCTTATATGATCAATCAGTGCTTTCCACTGCCTGCAAGCTTTCACTAGTTTACACCATTCCGAGTGATGTGTTTTGATCCAGTAGTGAATTGCGTCTTTGATGACACTCTTCGAGATGCTCACCACTGGTTCGAGGCCTATTATGGGTTCGATAGCCCCCAATTTTGCAAGCTCATCGGCTATTTCGTTTCCTCTTATTCCAGAGTGACCGGAGACTCGGAATAGGATGAGCTTGCCTTCGTTTTTGCCAACATTATGTAGTATGTTGATACACTCCCACACCAGCTTCGATATTATTATCATGCTACATTACTATCTGTGCATATACTGATGTGGGTTTACAGTCTTTTATCCAGCGCAATTTGGGGAAAGCGCATTTTCGCCAGTATCTCCGCTTGAAAAATGGTGGCGTGTTTTCCCAGATGTATAGGAATCCTTTCGCCTGAACGCTTGCGATATATCTCTACTTCCACTTGCCCATAGTTTCTAGCTCCATTAGTCAACCAGATTTCACCATTGGTTGCCAGGGCTGATTGGTCATATTATTCAACCAATCTTCCCTGGGGGTATGCATATACGATACTTCTTATCAAAGGTGTATCATATTGTCATCCCATCCATTTTCATTGAGCAGATGGAGTGTGTTTCACCACTAATTCGTAGTGCAGTCTTCTTCTGATATCATATGGTTTTGCCAGCTCAATTTTGCCGTTAACTCTATGTGTTGGTTATCGGGATTATTAATGCTGATATTCCACAGGTAGTCCTCTTGGCATCAACTTTGTTTCTGTCTCATATCAACCATTTGTTGGAAGTGACATTCTGCCACATCTTTTCAGATGGTGGTACACTTCCTATCGTTTCCTCATCTACAGCACATAATCATCATCTAATATTGACACAATCAATGAAAATCTGTTTTGGAACGATTTTGGAATGGGGATCTAATAATATAGCAGAGTGTAATGTAACTAAGACTCAAGTGTCTATTTTCTTCTGGAAAGCGGATCCCATAGTCCCCAATATGATGATGTCATATCAAGCTGTTCACCCCTTCATTATGAAGTTCGAGATCTGCCTAATAAAACTTTTATGGGTAATGATTTTATTTATTATTGCTCAAAATTACAAATTATGACATTGTTCATCGACGCTGAACAGTACATTACCGAAATTTTACTATTAAGTACAGAATGATTTATGATTCATTATAAACGTAGAGTTGTAAGACGCATATGTTGTCAATCCAAATAAACTTCCAATGTCTTGACATAGAGCCTAATCTGATATCACCCCACGCCTTCAACTGCTTCTAATCATTGTCAATATATTACTTAGATGTTCCTAAGGGTGTATTTGATTATTTAAATAAAACGTCATATTTTGATTTGATATAAGTCACGTGTCTCAAACAATTCAATACATTCACGCTCAAGGGTGAGGCTGGTGAGTCTTTTGAAGGTTCAATTAAATGAAATGTTAGAATAGCAAACCTCAATATTATAATTTGGCGTGATTCCAAGGCGCTTTTCTTTGTTTTCTCAAATCCGGGGACCTCTCCTCGTCCAGGCTCGGATTTATTCTACGTAATCTCTTGCATTTCGTTTTGTGGAAATCCGTTTGCGGAAGCTCTCAGAAATGGAGGCGCGAATGTGAGTTTCAAATTGAAAAGCTCACTTCCATTGAAATAATAAGGTTGCGTATCTTGAATTATTTTCGCAAATATTAATAATGTTATCGAATCTGCGACACTTGATTTCATGAAATTGGGTCATTAACTCGACATCGCCGAGATTACTCTCATAATTGTAGAATCACTCTACCTAATATGTTCTAGTAAAAATTGAACTATTGTGGACTAACTATACGAGGGCAAAGTGAAAAGTCCATAAAAAATAGAACAGATGACGCCACAACCGAAAATCCCATGTGGCATTTGTGATGGACCTTCTTTAACTAGATTGCATTGAAAACTTCAGACTGATGTGTCATTCAGTTCTGTTTTGACACCCATCGAAAGCAAGCAACCTTAAAGATTTTTGCGAACATGAAAAAAAGTTTGACATTGGACAATCGGCGAGTTAAAGTGCACATGATTTCTGAGGCTATGGGCATCTCAACTGAACGGGTGCAGAAAATTTTCCATAAATTTTTGAATATGAGAAAGCTATCTGTCATATGATACTAAGCAAGTTTTCCTTGTGTGAAGGTATGTAATATCTGAAAGCGTGAGACATCTAAAATTTTATAGACAGCACGAAAACGCAAAATTCTTTTTGCATCGTGGTCAGTATGGCTTACACATCGTTAGTCAGAAAAAAAGGAGGCTCGTGATTATTACTATTAATAAACAATGAAAAATCATATCCAATTGACAATGGAATGTCTTTTATAACAAATGGCCTCTTTTAATCCAAAGTTTCTAAAAGTTTTGACCAATTAAATAATTTCCCCTTGTTTCATTTTTCAAGGACTTTGCACTTTCCCCTCGTATTAGGGTTTATTTTCCTATAATGTACTGAGAATGAATAACTGTATGAATATTATGATATCAATGAAATATAGAACAATACAGCCTTCTCCGTTATGTGATTCAATTGTTTTCAGATAGAAACATTTATTCATGATGTAATAATGCTACTACTCATTATAGGAAGCTGGGAAATATCAAAAATTACAAACAGGAGTTCGATATGAGAGGAAATCATTCATATTCATGTTGATATATTATTTGAAGCCAAGGAATAGGATCGCCTAAATCAATCACCGGGAAATTTGATTCTATTCAATTACTCTTCATAAGTCGAACAATTTCGAAGGATCTACTGAGAGATCCCTCGAGATTCTTATTAATTTTTGGGGAGAAGTGACACTCACACACATTAACCTGTGGAGCTGTCGCTTGAGAGGCCACACGATACCGGTTTCCCCGAGATCCAAGGTACGAGAGTTGCCGGGATACGCTGGGGATCGATACGGTCCCTTCAGAACGATACCCGTTAAAAAAACACTTGCTACGCACGCGGCACCGCATCGCGTCCCACTCCAAAAATGCAATATTATGAAACGGTACAGGACCTCGACTTCTCTTAAGGCTTATATTCCATTAAATCAAATAGCTTTCGTAGGAAAAGACAATCGGAATTGACGATATATTTTTATTGTATTCTGGAATGCATTCATCGCCATCGAGTATCTCAAGATTACAGGATCCCGAAAAAATTCTATAGCTCTGTTGCTATTTGAGATATTGCCAAGTGGTTTTTTTATGAAATAAATACAATTAATACTGATTCTTGACCCCGGTTGAATTATATATAAAATTCTCGGGGCTGCTGATTATTTTCGTCTTTGCGTACGTTTCGGTCTCCCGACCATCATCAGAAGATGTATCAATGTATAAAACGTGATTACTTGAAACTATTTGTATCACCACAAGGCGTCCTTATCGCAATAGTTTCAATTAAAAATGCCCACGACGCCGAAACGAACAGAAGCACGAGCAATCGAAATTATAACACATTAATGTCTTAAGTAGATGAATTAAGAATCCGCTGTTCAGCAATATTCTTATGAACTCTAAATTCAGATCGAATCACAGTATGTAATTCGACTGAAGAGCTGAACTAAAATATAACGCTCGAACCACATGTTGAAGATTTATGAGGTAATAGAAAAAGGTTGTCAGACCTTATTAGAAATATTGGTATGTGAGGATTCTTCCTAAAATATACTTTTAACGTTATAAAGACTCATGTCGGAATTTGCAATGTTTTAATGAATTAAATTTTTATAAGTTTGACTTAATGATTGAATATCTTTTCTATGATTTACAGACTTGGAGTCACGTTCCATGTGATTCATCTCCACAATAGATTTTTTGTAATAATTGTTTTCCTCAGTTAAAATTGTAACATTTTTGTAATTGAATTGATAGTTATAATCAAAGCAGTGTTTAGAAAGGGCGGTAGAATTTTCTAAGTTTTTGTTTCTTGTACTATACTTATGGCCATACATTCTTTCTTGTAAATATTGTTTAGAGATTCCTGTATAAGTCACATCGCAATCTGAACAATTTAATTTGTATACTGTGTGGGTTTGTGTATCTTCAGGTATTGAAGGCTCAAGATTTGAAAAATATTTTCAACACAGTTGATAGGTTCATGCGGAACATTTTATCGTACTTTTTTATTATTCCCTAATTTTCTTCAAGGCCTCCGGAATGTATGGTAAAGTTATTACATTATCTATCTTACCGCTTATGTTATTTATACAGGATGTTCAATCTCAGACGAGCAACCCCGTATATTTCTTATCCCATAGTGAGTGGAAAAATCTGCCGAAACACGTCGAATGATTTGGTTTGGGGGACATCTTTTGACGTATATTTGAGGCTTGAACGAGCAACCCCCTAATAGGGGGCGCTCCAAAATTGAATAGGAGAGAGGGGTTGAGTGATACGTCATTTGGAAGGTCTTGGAAGCTTCTTTACAACGGTGAATGAAAAACGTAAATTTGATGAACCATTTTCGCCAAAAATTAATTATGTATATGACCTTCCATTATAGATTCCGTATTGAAAATAAGTGCATTCGAAACAAAACTGTACTGCATTTTTAAATTCAGATTGATCTTGATGCCACTCAATGCCAGAACGACTGGTACATTCGTAAATAAAGAAACAAAGTCCAAGGAAATTAATTGATGATCTTCGGGTATCGATTGATTTTTTTTTAAATTCATTAAAATGCCATGAGTCTTTCACATAAAATTGTTTTTTTTCCAATTATGTTGTTGATGGATTTTTAACTTTAAAACAACTGTTAAGTTCGATTTTCACAAGTTTATTAGGGATGTGATTATAGTATTTCGCTACCACCGTAGCTTCTTCAAACGTATTACAAAGTACTGTACTTTGGTGGTAGCGAAACTATAGTCACATTCTTAATAAACTTGTGAAAATCGAACTTGTAATAGTTGTATTTTTTGAAGTTGTTAATGGATTGTCATCACGTTATAGCTGATTCTATTCAATTGATGGATTTTGATAAGAATTTTGATAGATAGTAGGTAGGCGCTCCAGTATTACTAATAATGGGTCTTAAAGGTATATCATTTTTATGTAGTTCCGGATAACCATAGATATAAGGTGCTTGCCCATTATGGCAAATTGATTTATCTTTCAATTCAATTGAGATTATCTTATTTTTGTACCATTTAGAAATTAATTCATTCATATGCTAATGTGACCTAGATCGAGAGAATTGATATATTATTCATACCTGGGTCAAGATTCTTCATTAAAAGTATGGTAAATAAGTTTTTATTTTTCACCTTTAGCAAATGCACTAACGTAAAAATCAATACACAAAGTAATTACAATAAAAATACATCTTAATATGCTGGAGTGTTAAATAGCCACTCCCCTATATTTTTCTTGTAATTTATAGAGCATAACTAATTCCGATAAAATCTTTAGTGCACATTATAAACATGCAAGTTCGTTTAGCTTAGACGTAATGCAATGAATAGCTTAAGGCATAAACAACATAGTAGGCGTCGATATAACATTTCCAAATGAATTTTCGATTAATAAAAGAACACGCACCAACTGATTCTTCTATTTTGCCTATTATTGTTGATTATGCCACCACCATGATTCATCTTTCGAGCTTCTTTGAATATGCCCGCTACAAGTTTGACAGGGCATCGAACTTTTCACAGAGGTTTCGAATCTCCCGCATGAACTTGTTTCGACTCTATAGAGGGATGTTCCTATGAAGTTCCATATAAAAGTTCACGAATAAGATTGATTTAGGATTATCGCATCGAGAGTTAATGGCGCGTTCACGTGAAGCTACAAACGTATTCGGCAATGCGTCACGCGTTCACAATTACGTTTCATATCCCAGAAGATCCAATATGGAATAGCCAATTTGTGATATACTAGTGAGCGATTATCTATCATAAATTCTAAAATCAAGTAGACTGATAGTTTTTCTATTTTTTTTGTTTACAATAACTTATGTCGGATATTGGAAAAATAGCGTACTGTAAACATGTACTAGGTAATGCATATGCATCCCAAGGAATGCTAAATAGACAGGGTCACTCTAATTGTTATAACTTGCAAGTCAAGGCAAGGTATAATGAACATACAAATAAACATTGGCTCATGTTATGATATTAAATGATCTTGGAATAAGCCTATAAAAAGGAGATTATTAGATATTATCGATTAATATCAATAAGTAATGTATAATTATGATACTACAACATTATATTATCACTACCTTTGTAAGTGTTACAATAACTAATTGAACTGATCATGGTATACTTCCTTCCGACAACTCAGCCATCTCTAGCGATCCTGGCAGGATCGCCATATGATAACTGAAGCTGCAGACTTACGTATGCTACACTTCTTCTCAACCACAACCATTATAACATCTTTATCGAACCTATTTTCGACCTAAATTTCCATCATTTCTTCTTCTCCTGCTACTACTGCGCCTACATTTATCTCCTCCAATAGTCCCGTGATGTCCTGGGTGATCATTAGAACAGACATCGGAATGTTATTGAAATATTGAATGCATCATTCACTGGCAACTACTTGGCGATCCTGGCAGGATAAAGGTGGTCGATAAACTAGCGGACCCTCTATCACCTTTGATAAACCACAGTTTTGATAAGGAAGTAGACCCAAGAATCCTGAAAGAATCCCAGAAAATTCTTACATACAAGGGCAAAGGGGACAAAAATCGTGCAAATAATTATAGACCTATCGTATTATAGAGTCATTTAGGAAGAATATTTGAATACGTTTTAAATCAACGTCTGACCAAATATTAAAAAAAAGCAAAATGGTTTTCGAACACTCAACTCAAACCGCTTTGTATGTGGCTATTGACCACATACATCATGCCCTTGATGATAAAAAAACAAGTTATTGGACTTTTACCCGTAAATCACCATATGCTAGCATACAAACTGGAAACAGTGGAGATACTAGGCCCAGCCTTATATTGGGTACACTCGTATCTCGAGGAAAGAACTCGGACAGTTGGAATGAACGGAGTTAGATCAGATACGCAAGTTAAGGTGGGCACTCTACAGGGCTCCTGCTTATCTCCTACTCTTTTCAATAAACACATTAACGATTCACCAGAATACGTCCTACCAGCGGGAAAACCAGTGCAGTACAGCCGGATAATAATGAAGAACTCATTGAAAATAAGAGTAAATCTGCCGTGAGATTGATGTCGTCATGATGCGATTTAAACAGGCCCAAGCTAAATACAACTAAATCATATGCAATGCAATTTGCCCAAAAAAAACACTGGATTATAGTATACTCATCCAAACTGAAAATAAATCATTGGGAAACATAGCAAACATGAGTTTTTGGGGAGTTCATATCGATCAAAAGCTAAGGAGTGTTAATTTGGAAAGTATATATTGTGGACACCGTCTCTCAAAATGTGCTAAAATTACTTTATTTTGGCTTATTCCAGTCCATAATAGCATACGGCATTATATAATGGAGGGAGAACATGATGCAATTTCGATATTCACAATGCAAAAAAAAGTTACCAGAAATATGACTAAGATACCGCAATTACATTCTTGCAAAAAGCATTTCCGATCGTTAAACATGATGACATATCCCTCTCTGTACATATACTCAATAATATTATGCACAATAAAAGACATAGGTGATGAACTTCGGAGGCAGGACATTCACACTTATGACACAAGGACCAAAACTGATCCTCATTCAACGTTTTCCAGACTATCTGTTGGCCAACATAATCCCAATTATATAGGGAAGGAATGCTCAAGCAAATTGAACAGAATAACCACCAATTCCGCAGATATTAAATTAAACTTCAGTTACAAGCTGAAAAAATGTATCATACAAAAAAGTTATTACTCAGTAGACGCATTTTTAGAAGATACCGAACGGACAAGCTGATAAAGAAAGAATTAAATCACAACATGTGGAAAATTTTGTATCGTAAAAACTAATACTATAATAATGTATCCTACATTATCAAACTAAAAATTTCTTTTTTGAACTGAAATTTTTGATTTGTTTTGTTTTAATCAGTGATTATTATTGCCGAACACTGATCTTGATTATACTGTAATCCTTAGTATTAATTATTCTATTAATATGTCTGATTTTATATTATATATTTATATTTTCATACATTTTTGATATGTAAACTCTGACGCGTGTCATTTGGTTTTCCTTCAGAAATGGATAGGCCATAATAGTCCAGTTGCGTGACCTTCTCGTTTACCCGACTTTCGATTTCTTTTTTTGAGGTTATTTAAAATTAATGGTCTAGTCAGTTCCAAAAAAAAAGGCTCATCTTGAACAAATGGTAATAGAACGGAATATGGAGCTTTTTATTGAAGCATTTCAGGACATATGAAATGTTCTCTTATTGTTTCGTGAAGGTTGGGATGTGAGTTACCGGACACTCTGTATAAGAAGTCAAAGTTCCAGTTCTTCATGACTAGTCTAATAGTCCATCAACCTTGAATGAGCCTTTATATTATCAACAAAGTGCAATAGCAATTGTGTAGAACAGCTTCTGAGCCAAATACATTTGATACATTTTATAACATCAGTTAACTTCATGATAGATGACTGGTATGTTGACTGAAAGGATATAGGTGTGAGATTGATTAATAGAATAAACTAGAGATATCAAAGAGGAAGAACGACGACTTGAAAACAACTCAAATTAATTAAATGTGGATGCAAGGGTATTCTCACTTCCCACTTTCGGAAATACGTTTTTTCGTGCTTCATAGTCCATCATAAATTGTGCTAAACACTCACCAATCATCTAATAGTAATCGATTGTCTGTTATTAACCATGATTAATTTATAAGCTTATCATTCAGTGTAGCTGATTTATCGAAAAGGTTGAAGTTGATCGGACTGACATTTACATTAATTGTTAAATCAAAGTCAAATTTCCGATGTTTAAAGCTTCCTCCTGAACTCAATAGAACTCTTCTAGAATATTGACTGATTCTCTAAGAGGGAAAGAAATATCTGGAATCTAGACCATTAACGTATCCGAGCAGGAAATCTTGTTAATCAAGAACCGGTTCGTTACTCTTAAATATGAGGTTGTAGTGAGTAAATTGACGAAAGTTATTCCAGTTCACACCAGAATGACCATCGCTGAGTTAATTTAGCCCTTGCTGTTTGCTTTTCCTTAGAATTTAATTGTAGTTGATTACTCCTTGGTGAGTATTGCAATCAAATTATTTCATTTGATTCTATTTGTGTCGAACAGCTCATATTAACAAAGACTATGTTCAAAGACTATCTCAACAGCATCAGATGGATTTAACTAAATACGAAAACAATATACAAAAATCTAATAAGTATATTCTTTAGTAGAGCAATTATTGATCTATTGGAAATGACCACCTAGTTGCCGAAATACGTACCTATTTACATTTTCAGATACTTCCAATTTTTATCTATCTTTTCTTCATTCAGGTGATACGCCAATACCCTCTATAGTACACGTCATCAACAAGAGTCTTACAAATCTTACGATAGTTTTATCTATTTCTTGTATGAAATTATATGTTGCACCTATACCTTAGGTGTTCTCGTGTGACTGGAACGTATTTTACCTGTAAAAAAGCGTGTATAAGAGTGTTATAACTGTACAAAGTGCGTTTCAATATGGTTTCCTGCGTTAATGTTCATGTTGGTTCTTCCCGCGTGTACTGAGATATATTGCATGGTCACACAGAATTCAAGGGATTTTAGAAATAATTCTATATCGTTTGAAAGAAACTAATTCAAACAGAACTGTTGGAAAACAGGTTTGTTATAATAATAAAAGCGAATGGGGTGCTACTTAGGACTCAGTACACGTGTGACAATCCTTATATGTTTCCTAAAGAATAAATATACCTTAAATATAAATAAGATTGATTTAAATGTAAATTTTAGGAAATTCATATGTTACCTAACTGTATTGTCGTCGAGATGGAAATATAGATGACATATGTGTTGATGTGACCTATTTCCCAAGAATTCACATATAATTCATACCTGAGTCGAGAATCATTGCTATATTAATATTATAAAATTGAATGTACTTTTGTCGAGTGATGAATAAAACTAAACGCAAAGACATATTAATAATGGAGTAAAACTATAGCTTGGTTAAGTTTCAATTCTGCATACTAGATAGTGCGACACATCAAGCTTTGTCAATTGTGATAGGGTTACACACTACACATACAGTTCATAACAGCAACATATTCAGAAAATATAAATCCGCTGCAGTTCGTCTGTTTTCCAGTGATTTAATGATAATAATGGACGATATTGAAATAAGATGAACTTGT
Source organism: Endomychus coccineus (assembly GCA_958510875.1). Classification (NCBI taxonomy): domain Eukaryota; kingdom Metazoa; phylum Arthropoda; class Insecta; order Coleoptera; family Endomychidae; genus Endomychus; species Endomychus coccineus. Next base: position 3,294,741 of record OY294069.1, on the reverse strand, counting down.
GGGAAAACCTAATTTACTTTTGATTTAGGATATTCCAGTAGGCAGTATACCTTACCGCTGATGAGCTCGAGAGGGCGAACTATTAGTTTTAATGTTACAGTTCCATCTAGAGAATATTTACCATTGTTATGTACCTGATAATGACAAGCCAATAAGAAATATTGGTTTATTCCTTAATCGACATCTACAGTTTGAGTAATAAATGAGTATTATCCGAAGAAAGAATTCCTGTTTAGAAATTACTTATTTCTTCTCTTTCCTGATGAAATTTCCCCGTGGATTGAATCTGTACTGTCAATAAGCTACAACGATATCTCATTCCCAGTGCTTTGTAAAATACAACGACGAGAATATTAGTTTTGAAATTCTTTCACTTCGAGAGTTCATTTAGTACTTGGCCGATCTGTAAACATGTTTCAAGTTCCTCGAATTATCGTTCTACAGGCAGTTTTTCCTAGTTTAACATTAGCAAACTCGCTTCATAAATCTAAACGCTGGAAACAGTTTATCGTTTATTGGAAATACTCATCGATATTCAGGTGGTACGTTGTGATTTAGGGATTCTATTTTCGTGAATTCCTAATGAAATATACCAGTGTGTGTGTATGTGGGATGTCAAAAGCCTATGCATTGGGCTGATTGATTAATTCTGTAAATTCTGAATATCATATGATACTGAGATACTGAGACTGAAATTGTAAATTTCCATCAGATTCAGGATCTGCTTACGAATATTTGGAAATTAATTAAGCCAACTTCATTAAATCATCGACGAAGTAAGGTCGATCTAACTGTTTCTATTTCAGGAGAACAATCTGGAACTTTCATTAATTTATTACATATTCTTCTATAAACAAAGTGTTTTCTGTGAAAGATGGATTGATATGAACTTTTTTTAATACTTTGACTACACGAGAGTAGAACCTATAATGTTTGCAGAACATCGTGTGAGCCAGCATGGAATGTTGAAAGAGGAGATTTTTTCCTGAAGGTATGATGTGATGATTACATCAGAGAAATAAAGAGAAATTTCAACTTAACAATTAGGTTTTATTCCTCGAAGGAATTATAATTTAAACAAAATCAGTTTGAATAATAACAGTCTTAGTATATAAAAATTCAAAGTTCTATATTGAAAATTGAAGGTGAAACAAACTAGAATTTTCAATAAATTGATTAGTTTAATTGAAATTATTCGTTTTAAAAAGAATATAATTTTTGTTCGAATTATAGATAAAACAGTTTTAGTTAGATAACATAAGCAATTGATTATGAAAATTTGGTCAACCCAACTATGAAAAATGTTACCATCGTTTGAACTTGGAAGAATTGCTCTGTCAGGAATTTCCCTCTACAACACGGCACAGGAGAAAGGATACAGACATCTCGATCGTTCAAACCCTGTAACACAAACGAGCAATACCTTGGTCAGAAGTTTGAGGGACAAATAACTGAATCAGTAGAAATAATCAATATAACTCCAAAACTGATTACGCTATCTTCCCAAATTGTTTATACAAAATTATTAGAAGGATTGGAATCTTCAAGAGTTCAAATAAAATACAATGTTGAAATATGAAAGAGAATATTTGAATACTAAGTTTTTTATTGAAGTTATGACAAATTATACTACAAGGTAATAAAATAAAAGGTGGCCTTGAAAAAATATGATGAATTAATTAGAAATTTGCAAACGAACGATTAGATAATAGTTTACTGAGTACAGTATACTGAAATTGTGCTCGTTGATTCTAAATGAATAATCTGTTCAAGAAATAACATATGATTTACTTGGAGTTCTCATAAAGATACGTTTATAGTAAATGAAAATTTCGGCTTTATTTGAGATCACCTACATCAATAAATATTCCGTATTCTCACTCAGATAGCCTATAATGAGGAAGGTCAAGAAAGTTGATAAGGAATACCATGCAACTACGCGGATAATTGCTAGGTTAAACAAGCCTTAGAGAACGACATAGACCATTCCGACCCCTAACTTGACATATTAGATCCTGAATAGAGATAGAAGAAATAATATGGTGGATGATTATCTAATATAGTTTCAAGCAAGTAAAGGTGATTTGGTGTAGAGACGCAAACGAATTGGTTCTTATCTTATTGAAAAATATCATCAATCAGAGTTCAAGGTTTAGACTGATTACGTTTTCTTATTAAATAACATTTTCAAAAATATATTTCAATAACTATTTATTATTTGAATTTGTTTTCTAGCTATCTGCGAGTAATAACTTTCAAAATTATGGACTCCAATCCCATTTGAGAGTTCATCCTTCGAATAGAGTATTAAGTTCCCATCAGCGGTGGTCGCCGTGCAGTCGAAGTGTAATAATCTGAAAAGCTGGTACTTGGGAGCAAACTATTAAACTTATTTATAATGTTATTGCACACAAGCCATGTATACCAAATCCAGCTCAAGATATTACTAGGTTATGTTTGTTTACTTTTCCCTCAGGTCAAAGCCTTATGGGATCATATGCTGCTACGGAGAGTGGAAACCTTGTTGTAACTATGCTAGAATAGCTACCCTTACTATGCAACTCGAGTGTTGCGGAGGGTATATATACATATCTGTAACCAGGTTTAGAGACTATTATAATCAAATTATATGTTCCCTCTCGACGATAATCTTCCAATAAAGTGAATTTGTATCAGAAAAGGAGGGCTATTTGAGTTCAACTCAATAGCGGGTGCCTCCGCTACCCAGATGAGATGTTTCCGCTTTCGAGTCAACCCTCTCTTTGGGTATCGCTCGACCTCACACGAGTCTAGAACCAAGATCAATAATCGATTATCTATTGAAAGATAGATGTCACTCATAGTCTTAATACTAGTTTAATCATCTATATTTCCGAGCGGACACTTTCATTTAAATTATTCCATCAATCCTCCAGAAATTTTAATTTTTGTACTCTGAAAGGAAACTACGTTGGAAAATGAAAATAAATTCGAACTCAAACTATTGACAGAGCCTCGTAATACGTAATCGTGTGTCATTTTAAAATATTGGGAATGACTCACAATATCCTAATATGACTCATGAAAGAATAATCGGTTAACCTACATAGAGATTTTGAAAGTAAATACAGAAAAATGTAGAGCTTGACTTGTATTTCATCTCAAAACGTAGAGCAAAAATAGCATTTTATTTCAATGTACACTGTCATGTTGGTAATTGAAGTATATTACTGTTTGCTTATGTTTCATATTCAACGGTGGAATGTTTTTAGTTGGAGCTAACATTTATTCATAAATCAGGTTTAATGTGTGTTTCGTGGGAATATCACGTTGTGATGCACTATATATCCGACTTCTTTATTAATTGAAAAATTCGCAATAGTTTTATTCATGCAGAGAGAGAGACTATGTCAAATAGATATAAACATACAAGATATTCTAAGGAACACAACTTTAATTGAAATCTTGACAAGGTAGAAACATGAAAAATCATCAAATTCTACGCTAAAAACTGTATCAAAAGCACTTCTTTCTTTTGTGAGTACTCAAGATACGGGAGGTAATTTTCACAATACCTGTATTTTAACCCTTTCGAGATAGATGGGACAGTATATCCCAAGACATGTTGCATTTAGACTGCTGGGAAGTACGTTCCCAAATATGCATATATGAATCTCAGTCTTTTCAGCATCTATTGCCATCTAGCTGTGAGTTGTTCACAAGCAAAGTGAGATAACCTCAAATTTCGCTATTTTTTCGATATTTAAAAGTGTTTATTGATGTAATTATATATTGTTTATTTATGAAACCAAGTAGGTATCTAAGTAATAGTATATTTAATAGTAATATTTTACATATTGTAATGCAAAATAAACTGCAATTGTTTATGTGGGACGTTATATCCTAACAGGATTTATCGTTAGGCTTATTAATCCCAGCAAACCTAAGAAATATTTTGTTAATGAAAGAACGCCACTTACTTCGAGGCAGTTTGAAGAAATTGCTATAAAAAATAAACATAAAGCGATACCGACCCTTACCAAAATAGTAGTGATGAAGATTCAGATTGGGCCAATTCAGGTTCAGAAAATGAGTCTGCATAAGACGGCGTTGCCCAATTGGATGAAACCGACATCGAGGTTGAAGATAATACTGATGATAATGATAATGAGCATGGTAATATACTAAACACTCCAGCTCCTCAAACTGCTTCTACCACTCCTCAGTGTGTGCCCTCTTATGCGTCAGACAAAATAATATGGTATTCAGTTCCGAATAACTACACTCCACGAATGAAACTGCCTCTTGCCAGGAATACATAAATACTTCTGAATAGTATGAATACTCAATCAACTGAATTGGAAGTGTTTCTGAGGTTATGCCCGAGAAGTTTGTATATGTTGATATCCCAATTCACCAGTGAAAGACTAAAAACAATTTCAGTTCAAGCCTCAAGCCTGTCCTGAAGATGCCACCTGTAATGGTGGGCGAAACGTCGGCTTCAAGTCATTCTATTGTTACGCGGAATCTATCCGGAAGTCAAGATTTCTCAAGATTAGCTATCCGCGGAAGTCTACTAACAACTTCTGTAACAATTATTTCACTGTTTACCATGTGTAATCACACATTTTTGTCATTTTTTGTTTGAAAATATATTATTGTAGTGATTTGTGTATCATTTCAAAACTGATGGGCTGTAATGTCCCATTAGAATGGACAAATAGGACAATATGTTCCACTAAAAAAAAAATAAACGACTCTATGGAGAATTCTAAAAAAATTACAAACTGTCTAAAAAGCTCCCTTATGTTATGATATGGAACAATTGATGATTAAAACACGCACAACGGAGATAAAAATCCGTCTTGTAAGGGTTAAAGACAAAGTGGGCTATCAAATAGTAGGTAACTCTTGTTACAGTACTTTGCTCTCAACATTTATTGACATTTAGTTAATGCTTTATCTGTCAAAATCTTGATCCTGGCTTCAGATCCTAGACAACCCCCCTTTAAGCCTGATGTTGGCGATAGTTTCCTAATAATATGTTGCTAGGTAAACTTACCGACTGTGATACTGTAAAAGTTCATTGATCGGCAACAAATAAGTCCCGGAACATCTTACGTGGAAGTAGTGTTGCGAAACTCGCATCCGTCTATCTTCTAAAACAACGAAGATGTACCACAAAAATGTAGAAAATTGGACATCCAGTACTGTAAAATTCGTAATTATTGTCGTATTTTCACATTCTAAAATGTTATGAACATGTATTCCTCAATTTTCCATTCGTTCAAGTAATATTCGAGGAATTTCCATTCCGGGTATTGTCCATTCGAGGAATCGTATTCGTGTAATTATGTTCGAGGAAAGCTTTTACGAAATTAATTCCCAATTGAGAAATATCTCTAATTTAGAAGTTGAATTATTCATGTGATATTGGAAAATCTTGATGCTACAAAAATATACGTATAAATAACCTACCAACCACTAATTGACTTCGGATATGTACTTAAAATAAACCATCCAATTTATCATTGTTATTATTAAAAGACAACCGAAATGCATATTATAGCATTTCGGTTGTCTTTTACTCGGCTATGAATGTAACCGCAGGACACAACCCAGCAACTGCACATATTATTCAAGAGATTTCATCCCTAATATCCAAGTACTGTGATTTTCAACTTAAAACAAATGATATGAACTCCAGCACGTTGAGCTTGGCAATAGATTTGTAGAGGCTTATTCTTTCAATATCATAGTTATATATAATGACTGATCCATCATATAAAAAATCGAGTGTGTAGAGAATATAAATTATTGAAACATCCTAGACCTCAAAAAGTTCAACTTGGCAAGCTTTTTGTTTTGAGTTTTGGCACTGTAAATATCCTTGACATCATGATAAATATCTCGGCGGCTCTGAAACAACCCCAACAGTTTGGATACAATGGATATGCAGAAAAACGTGCGGTATATTCAAAAACAATGAATTAACTTGCAAAGCGTTCACATAATGAATATTTGTATGTACAATAAATCAATATTTTTCTGCTCTTCGCTTCATTCGCCATTGCAAATTATAACATTTGATGTTTTATCACAACCGTTTAAAATCATATAATCGTATTTTACCCAATTTTCAGATGGAGTATTCAAATGAATAATGTCGATCATGATATCGTTGAATTAAGGTTGCAACTTCCAGTGGATCGGTAGATGTATGATATTCAGTTATGAACTGCGGTACCTTGGATGTATTTGTAGATAAAATAATGGACTATAGTTAAAGTCTGAATGAACTCAATACAATGAAATAAATTGATTTCTATCTAATTAGTAAGAATTGCAGAGTATATGACAAAAAAACTACTGTTATAGGTATTTCCTAACCTTTCACAAATCCAGTTTTCGCTTCTTCAGAGCTGAAAGCAATATAAACACAACGTGATTCCAAGTCTTTGAATCATAGAACAGGTATTCAATCATTTAGTCAGATTATACTAATTTAATTAATTAAAACCCTTGCAAACTCCTACATGAGTGTTTATAATGTTATATGTTAGGCACAATGCTCAAATAGCAACATTTATAATAAGGTCTAACAACCTTTTTCTATTACCTCATAAATCTCAACATTCGGTTTGAAAGTTGATACTCGAGCGTTATATTTTTGGTTCAGTCGTATTACATACTATGATTTAATATGACTCCAAAGTTTATAAGAATATTGCTAAGAAGCGGATTCTTGATTCATATACTTAAACCATTAATGTGTTATAATTTGATTGATACGTCTTCTGATGATGAAACGTGCGTAAAGACGAGAATAATAAGCATTTGCTTTAGTGTGGCCTATTTCCCGAGAATTTATATATAAAACAAACAATGTATCAGTATAGTTAAGGAAAACCTCCACTGTACGTATCTCACCTCAGGTACACTTATAGTAGAGGTGGATCCTGTCAGTATTTTCGTGATGATATATTATTTGTGCTTTTTCAGCTCTGAATTATCAAAAATGAATGGAACGACTAAAACAGGTCTTTCAATTCTAACTTTCTTGGGGGAGTTAACGATATATTTGATCCGCTCCCAGATGTTGTGCACTTGAATTTTGAAGAGCAGTGCTTTTTGAAAGGATCTATATATAGGAATTTCGTTCTCTTCTTCACAAAATCTTCACTCCTCTTCCTCTACTCATCCAAGCTTCTTGAAGTGTCTTCTCAACCTGTTAAAATTCCCGTTAGTGTCCTGAATTCATTCATTCTTGGGTTGGTGCGATCAGTAAATATGATCTGGTTATATTCCTCCATGACTATATTTGGCTGCCTCTATCCTTGTAGTTCTTATCCAGTTATGGGAATTCATTAATTAGTCTCTTATTTCTTGATTTCTTCCAATTATGCCCATTTGTTTTTGCGACTCCGTCAGCTTTTTATTTCCCGCCTCGCTGGTATGTTCCCGACCTCAGATGAAGGTAATCGTTTTATTCTTGCTCAAAATGTTCAGTTTTTCGATATATTCCTAGATTTTCTTGGAACTGTAATATCTAATTGCTGTGAACGTCTCCCAATTGAGGTGAATTGATATGATCATGTTGTAGAGGGATAATACACTCAAATTTTGACTCAGGGTTCTGAAATTCTCAATTTTTAAGCAATTTCATAAGGGGTATAGGTATGGCAAGAATTCGGTTTCCGTTGGTAGCGTTAGTTCCAACCTCAGACCATGATTAACCACGTTACCGACTGTTGGGACCCTGATTTCTGCTCATCTCTTACACAATGACCATAATAAAATCATGTACTAGATGAACAATGCAATTAAAATCTGAATCGGGATTTTTATGAGATATATTACGTTTCCGTAGGTGAGAAATTTGAATATAGCGTTAGTTTTAATTTCAGATCATGATTAACTACGTTACAGAATGTCTGGACCCTGAATTCAACTCATTTCTTACACAGTGACCCTAATAAAATCATGTTGTAGATGAACAATGCAATCAAATCTGAATCGGGGTTTTTATGAGATTTAACTGAACAAATTTCAGCCAATTTGACTGCACGAACACGTGTTGGTGTCTTGACATCTGTAACTGGGCGTAGTCGCCCCAATTTTGGAATTAACCTCACCATACTTGGGTAAGCAGGCTCTTCACGCTGACCAAGCTTGTACAAAAGTAATGGATCATGCAAAGAGTATATCAATCCATTCTCGTCAACCGCGTTTTTTAACTATCGAAATAACAAAAAAAAATTTTATTATGTGAGTGAAATATTCCAACATAGGTACTTCTAATATTTAACATTGGAAAGTAGTAGCATACAGTTATATCAGTGAACTTCTGTAATAAATTCCATAAATTCAATCAGACTCTGTATTCTTATACAACGTATTACCAATTATCAATTTGTTACCTCCTTCTGATTCGCTAATGAGCTGCATCGATCCCACAAAATTATGGTTCCGAAAAAGTGTAACTTTTCCAACGAATTGTTCATGAATCATTTGGCACCGTGGCGAGCCGGCAGCAGCTCCAAGAACGAAGACATTAATCCAGATAGTAGCAGCCTTTTTTAGTCTAATGATATACCGCCTCCAATCAGATATATCATACGGAGATTGCAGTACTTACAGCTCTTTGGAATGAGTCGTAAAGGTTACCAACCCACTTAAATATTGCCCAGGGAGAGATATTTCACGATAGCACTATCAATCTTCACGTTTCCTGTTTCCGTTTTCGGTTCAATCGAATAATACTAGTATTTGTTGTTTCTACGCGATGAAAAGGTATTGCATTAAATTAGAATTATTCACTGTTCTTAGGAACTAAGTCCACGTGAATCAACTTACATATATGTATAAATGTAGAAAAGTCATGATAATATATAGAATGAATACGTATTGAGGTCAATATGGGTTTTAAATAATCATTATCTGGTGTTTTGAAACTGTGTCTCTGATCACTGAATCAATTACGAACTTAATTTCTAACCTTTTAATGTGTTTAAACCACTGGACAAAATCTGTTGATGCAGGTATCCCCATGGATGTGATTTATTTGGATTTTGCACGGGCTTTTGACAAAGTGCCAATAAGAAGATTGCTTATGAAGCTTGAACATGTTGGAGTTCGTGGTAAACTGCTGCTGTGGATAAAGAATTATCTATCTCAAAGAAGTTTTGCTGTTAAAATTGGAGACAAGGTGTCAAGTAGCAAGTGAGTAACAAGCGGAGTTCCCCAAGGAACAGTTCTTGGCCTGCTTTTATTCTTAGTGTACATTTATGATTTACCACTACATCTGAAGTCCAAATTATCTGTTTGCTGATGATACAAAACTATATGCAAATCCCTTGACATGCTATAACATTTTACTAAAAGATTTAAAAATCATTTCTGCCTGGTGTCAAACCTGGCAACTGCCCCTAAATAAAGACAAATGTACTGTATTACCCTAGACCAACCCTCAAAATACTTATTCTGTAGATGGAATTCAACTTAAGAAAGTATCATCGCAGGTAGATCTTCTGATCTTAAATAGGATAAACATACAGTGGTGACTTCAAAGAAAGCAAACTACGTTCTCTATTTAATGTGCAAAACCTTCAAATCTCCATCTCCTGAGACAACGTGTAAACTTTTTAAAACATATGTGCGGCCTATACTCGAGTTCGCGTCACCAGTGTGGTCACCATATTTTGTAAAAGTCACTGAGTTACTTGAGAAAATTCAACGCCGTGCAACAAAAGTACCAAGATAAATGAGGAACTTATCATATAATGAAAGATTGGATGTTTACAAATTGCCGTCTCTTCAGCAAAGACGTGTGCGGGGAGACTTATTAATCGTGTATAGAGCTTTTTAGTGTTGAACTCAGTTACATGTTACCAAGAAATTCGGATCCACGGTTGCGTGGCCACAGCAAGAAACTTAGTTATACGGGCTTCAGTACTTTACCTACACAGTTTTTTTTGTCTAACCGTGTAGTGTCCAAATGGAATAGCCTACCCGAAGAAACTGTTAGTGCTCCTTCAGTTAACTCTTTTAAAAAGTTTAGATAGTAATGACTCTCTGTTAAATCTGTAAATTATATTCGCTTTATTTAGCTTTAGTTCTTTTTTTTTCTCTGATGTTATCTCATATTTTAGCTTTTAGTTAAGGATATCATATACTTTTTTTTGGACTTCACAGGCTTTGACCTCAGTCCTAGCGATTTTGTATAATAATAATAATATGTGCCAGCGTTTCATTCGCAGTAACAGTATTTTTCACAAAACTATAAACATACCCAGATGCGATTAACTAACTCGGAAATATGAAATGAGGATTTTTTCTGGGGCTTTATTAGGTCCCAGTTTTTGAGGTCTAGGATGCTTTCCATAGAAATGTGTATAACATTGAATCCTCAATTTCCTTGACGATTGAAACAAGCTATACAAAGTTCAAATAGCTTATATTACATTGATATTATGTAATTAGAATAATCAAGATATAATAATATCTATCCACAGCTATATGAACTTTCAAATCGGAGAATTACTATGAAATAGCAAAATTGATTTTCATCGATCTTACCTTATCACATCCGAATTCAAACTCTCACCGAATGTCGCAAAACGTGTGCGTCAATCTTCTGTTCCTCCAATGACCCGCTACCGCATTAACATACTTAGCTTGGCCTATGAAACTACAGAGGTTGACGTTGTCTCTTTATGAGTTTAAATATCTCACAACATTTATCGAAATGATAAATGACCATCAAATAAATTTATTAACGTCCAAAACGTTACCTTGTGGTTTGTGAATCCTCCCTATTCGTCATAGCAAACTCTCTCGTCGGGCCTTGATATTGTTATAACCCAACTGGATTTTATAATACAGGCATACATCCTACCTGAACGCGATGATAAATAAATGAGTGTTACATCGTGAATTCCAGAAGGTAGAGAAAATAAGTTCCGTATCATTGCAAAAGCATGATATAGAGGAAACAATGAGAATCGCAAAGGGCAAATGTATGCAAATCGACCAATTACCTAGCTGTAAGGTTTTGCTGAGGTGTAAATGATGTCTGCAATTGCGAGCTTGGCTATAAAGGTCGCAACCGCATTATCGAAGTTAATTTAGCACAGAGAGAACAGACATAACAATGGCTTCGAATGGTCGTTATACATGACATTAGACATAAACTCTGAAGAGACAAATGTTATACTACTTCATCATTATCCGCTTCAATATGAGCAGATATAAGTTGCATACCCCCATATTCTGTACTTAATAACAATCCTGGATGTCATGTAGAATTGGGAAGAAAGGAGGTGAAATTATATCTAATCCAGTCAATTCATTGATATTTATTAGCATTATTATCTATGATATACGGAATGATTCAGCTTAAGTGTGCATCATTCGTAACTTGTTTATTTTAGTAGCTAAAATGTCGTCCAAATTAGCAGTCTAGTCGGATTTTTTACAATGGTTAAATCGAAAAAGTAATTGAACATCGCGTTCAAAATTTTCATATGGAAGGGTATGTATAGTACATTTTATTATGGACGATATTGAAATTTAGAATAAGATTGGTACGTTTTTCGCTAGAATGAACAATAAGGGAGCTATAAGATACTAAACCTATTAGGAACTGTTCGATGTTGATTGCGTCCTCCATCATCACTTTAGAGATCGCAGAAGGGTATTTTTGCTTTTTTTGGAATTGCTTGGACTCTAGCTGTCTTCCAACTAGAAGGTGTAGGGTTCCCGGTTGAAAAGACATCAACTAGTCAGTTTCAAACCTTTAATTGCCCAACTAGCTCATTATGGAAATATCTCAGGGTCTACCGTAACCTTCGATTGCTGATTTGCAGTTGTACCTGAAGCGCCAACAGCTTATTATAAGATAAGGAAAACAACCTCAATCAAGAATCTCCGGCATTACGATGGTGTTAGATAGATGTTGTTGAATAAAGAAAATAAAAGAAATAGTTCAACTCAACAAAAAATGGTTTCATTCACCAATTCAATAATTGATAACAAAATTAAATAGTTACAAAAAAATGAGATGAATGATTGTGGTAGGACTATCCGCAGGTATGTCGTCTATTAACAGAGAATTATAATAATATTTAAAGGACTATAAGGTTGTCGTTGACTAGATTTTTGTCCTATACATGAGAATCCCCAAAATGGCAGAAAATTATTGAATACGACCTATCTGCTTCAACGTTCCCACACACAATGCCGAATCGATCTCCTAGCCTAAAAATCATCAATCCCGACAGAACGATACCTTCCGCAAATTTATGTAGAATGATAACATACCGCAATAACTGTACATTTGCCGCTATTATAACATAGATGTCAGGGCCTGACAATTACCAATTTCAAAGAATACTGAAATTGAACCCTGCAACGGGATACACACCGTTACAAAGAAAACACACCAAGTTTATATGAAAAGCTGAATAACCTGCAAGATACTGGTGGTAATTCAGGAGCAGATTCCTCAGGTGGAATTTTGTCTGGGCCTCATAGCCTCTCTGGTATTTAGATCAAGCAGAATGCGCCAAATTGTGCGCTGACGAATCCAAAGTGGTATTTGTTGCAAACATTTCAACAAAAGGGTTTGATTTTTTCTTGTAGTATAGTAGTCAATGTGCCGTCATCTCTGGTAAGGGGAGGGAATGAACTAGAAGTGCAATTTCTATCAATTGCTTTGGCGAAAGTTCAAAGCCAACGGCAGTCATTTGGGCTTTCGATAAGCTTTGATCTTATTTTAGCATTATATGTCTCTTTAGAAGCGCTTATCCACTTTTGCTATACGCAATAAGCTTACGACCTTCATCAATCAATCAAACTGAAGCTCTAAATGAAATTACAATCAATCTTGAAATAAAGGTAAATAAAATGATGCAGCAGTTTTCCATTTCGTAGCACTCATTGTATCTGAAAGTTAGACTAGAAAGCTTATGACATGTTCCTGACTGCCAATCAACTTCCTCATAAATATGGAAAGGTTTCTTTAACTGCCACTGAAACGTACACTATCAGTTATATTGCTTTTCCAACGAGTCAGTCTTTGATATTAAGTTGAGCGGCGGCGTATCTTATAAATAGGAGTTTGCGAAATTTAATGAATACCTTTTGCATTACCGATTTCGTTTACGTTTCAGGTTGAAACTGAGTTCAACGGAGGACGGTGTAAGATTGCGTTGGCGGAGGTGACCAAGATTTGGGACAGTGGCGGCGCCGAAGAAGAAGCGTGAAATCACGGGGCGGAAAGCGGTATGCATGCAAATGTGCACGCAGACCGGAGTTCATGGCGACTGCCTCCGGATGAAACACTACAGGTCGCCGATCCGAAGGCCAAAAAGGCCGAGGTAGGTGACGAAGAGGTCAGTACTCCGCGACGTGGACCACTCGGCACTATTCACACTAACTCTTTTTCGTTTTAAAACAATTCAACAATTCGATCGATAAACTTCCAATAATTTAGTCGTCTCTGATAAAAGAAATTAGAAAAACACGATTGATTCGATGAGATATATTCTTGTCGAAACGACAGTTCAGTATGAGCGTGAGTATTCATCGTTGTGTTGTCATGTAACAAATTCACAATGATGAATAAATAAGTGACAACTAAGTCCCAAGTAACTTGTTTTGTCGTTGAATGTAGATATTGCTTTTTTATTTGGATATCAATCAAGTCAAACAAGTCACTCTTCTAATAAACTATAAAAGAGTTCATACTGTGTATACACTATAACGCTATGAAGAAGAAACTATCACTCTTATGCACCTAAAATACTGTTGAAGTACTGAGGGTTGACAGCACCAAGTGACAACATCAGAGTAGACTAACTTAGGAATCGAAATGTTGTTTGAATACTATTTGGGGCTAATAATGCAAACAATGGGTTACCTTCTGCTGGAGATGAATCGGAATTCAATAAATTGCTTTATCGTTCAAACGTACGCTATTGAAAAGCGATAAATTTGCTTGAGAAACTAAGACCTGTATTCAGAATAAGTTCGGCTGACGCTGAGGATAACACTAGATTCATCATTTGTATCGTGCACCATGTTAAGTTCAATTCGCGATAATGCATCTGCATTTATATTCAAAAATCCCTTTTTATAAATAATTTCATGATCCTATTTTTCTAAATGTAACCTCCATCCAACCAATTTTGAATTCGGCTCTTCCTGTGAGAACAGCAACTGTAGCGGTTTATGGTCTATTACAATTTGAACTTCTCTCCCTTTAAATATGGTCTGAGATATTTGACTGTATATATCTTAGCTAATAATTCCTTTCCTATAGTGGAATAATTAATTTCTGGAGTATTCAATGTTCTACTTGCGTAAGGTACCGGTGAGTTGGAGCCTATTTTTCCTTGTGATAATATGGCACCTATTGCAAAGTCGCTTGCATCTGTAGTAACATTGAAAGGTTTGGAAAAATCGGATATTATAAAATAGGTTCATTTATGAGAATGTTTTTACATAGATTGAAACATTTAATGTATTCGGGTCTTTCGTATTTATGTCTGCATGCTAATTTAATTTGTAATAGGTTTAGTTGATTTGGAAAGATCTTTAACAAACTTGCGATAATACCCTAATTAGAAATCCTTTTATTTGTTTTGTATTATTTGGTAAGGGATATTCTGAATTGTCTATTTGAAGTTTTGAATTGGTCTGTCTTAATCTTTTGAACACTTCTCTCAATGTTCAAAATGTGCTATGTTCAAAATGTCGGCCAAACTAGAAGGAATATTCTTACTCGTTATAAAGAACATTTTGTCCATATGAAGAAAGATAATGATAAGAAATCAGTGTTAGCCGAATTTGTTTAGAATACAGGTGATATCAATTCTCAAGAAAATTTCCACATTCAGAACACAGTATGGACAAATATCATATCTAGGTAATTCAAGAGGGATGAAAATGTATGAGTGGAAGGCCAATTTATTAAATTCAGATTTACCTCCAGGATTAACCCCAAATAGTATCCAAACAGCCACATTTTGATTTCTAATCTAGTTTACTCTGATGGGGAATACATGGTGTTAGCTGAAAGATTCCCAGCACTTCAACAGTCTTCTCAGTGGATAAGAGTGAATGTTCCTTATCTGAAGTCACTCTTCCCAAAGAAGAAATAAATATAAATATGAAGTGACTTGATTGCACTACGCATTGAAAGCCAAAGACCGGTACTGAAATGGAAAATTCTAGCTTCACAAGAAATACTACAAATTTCTAGAAAAGGTCCTTTGCAATATCGTATACTATGAGAGTGTTCAATTGTAAAAACCGGTACATTTGCTAACTGGTATTCTATAACTGAAATAGTTTAGTATCCAAAATAGCTGGATGAACATATTCTTGAGTTTCAAGAGGGTCAAAACGTCTTATACAAAAATCGGTTAGAACGTGTACCGAATATTCGGAGGAGTTTATTGTAATCAGTTTGCATTAGATCAAAATGGTGGATTGTTTTCAAATAATCTTCATAATAGTGCATCCTAAGAATGGAATATAGTGGTATGTTATTTTGAGAATGAGTACTGACTTAGTTTTAGTATTTAGTTTTTCCATACTTGTTAAGATTAGCGATAGTTAGTGAGTAGTATTAGTTTATTGGTCGTTACGGTTTTGTATTTCAGCAAGTAACTATAGAATTTGTAATAAAAGCCTATCTGATTCAATCTAAACTAGAACGTCCAATGTTGAACTGAGTTGTGAATTGTTGGATGTCATCGACAATCGTTTGCCGAGTTTTAGGAACATACTAAATATTAGGGATTACTCCTGTCACTAAAATTAGGATAATTTGATTTATGAGGCGTCACTGTCGCAGTTTTTCGGTACTGTATAAATACGGTGATTGGAGCGGACAATGAGATATCGATTTCTGTTTTGTTACGAACAAACCGCTAGCACAAAATAGTGAACGTTGGGTTAGCTTGCTCAACTTGCATCTCATGTAAGTGAGTCATGCTGCGGATAGACACGAAATCGATCACACCTTGGTGAGATGGATCAAGACCATGCTCTCGCAGAGACTGATAACGGCACACCATAATGGCACCGTCGCTCTTAGGGTGGAGTACTGGCTCCTGTGGTGACGACTTAGCAGCTGTGACTTTTGGAATACCTTGTGCGAGCTCCTTGCCATCGTGGCTCGCTGGTGCCAGGTCGAGGGACTTAGGGTTATTCCTGAGAAGACCGAAGTAGAAACCGGGACCTTTACTAGACTTTCGACTCCGAGAACACATGGTGTCTACGTCCACAGGTTCTGCACTGGATATACACGACCATATTCCACCCAATCATAACTTACGCAGCCGTTGTGTGGTGGCCGGCGACAGAGACGGTTCTGTCTCGTCGGACGCTAGACAAGACTGAACGACTTGCCTGCGTGGGGATAACGCCTCCACCAGGGCTCTGGAGGCTCTGGGGAGGATCGTCCATCTACAACTCCATATCAAAACAGTGGCTGCAGGTACGGCGTATCGGCTGACTGGTCTGCACACAATGGGCATTGTTGAAGACTCAGCTTGTAGTAGAGTTGTATGTGGAGAGACGGACAAAACTGCCTCTCACATCCTACTAGAATGTTCAGCACTGGCTGCTTCTCTTAGACTACAACACCTCGGCAGCATACATATGCCGCTTGAAGCCATAAGAGATATCAGTCCATGCAAAATCTCAGCCTTCGGCACTGCCTTAGACCTGCTGGACTAATTCTTGCGTCAAGGGGCACACAATGGACCCAATCAAGCGGTCTAAGTGCTCCGGACTTGACCGGACCCGTTTTGATTGATTTATGAATTGAAGTGAGTCTTAAATATGGTATGTTGAATCTTAATCTCAAATAACCAATTCAATAATTGATCCGAGCTGAGCTAGGCTGATAAAACATTAGATTGTAATAAATAAACTGTCGACAATGTCTGAATCGACTAAGGCTTCTCATTCAGGTCGCTAATAGTATTTGATTAGTTTGGCATCTTATATGCAAGCTGATAGGCACAGGTAAAAACTTAGTTGAGCTTAGACTAATAAAGTTTCGAAGAGTTTATAATAAACGCTTCAGAATTTGCTAATCCTGGTGAAGCTACTGGAGTGTACTACTTTGAGTTCAGGGTGGAGCTATTCCAGCTGAATTTTGTTGATATAATACTTCCTATTTATATTTGAATTGTTCATCGTTACTTCATAATTTTGTAATAATGGCACTTCAGTTTTAAAACTATAGTAACGTTTTCATGTTATCATCAAAAATGGTATAAAACAAAGTAATTGTTCTTTCATTCAATCATGATGATACATTATCAAAGAGGCTTCTACCATCGATTTTTTTTAATATTGTTGTTAATACCGAATGGAAACCGTCCTTTCTTCAACATTTTCGCTTATGATGTATCGACTACAATATAACATTTTTTCTTTATTAAAATAACGATGGTATGCTAAATAGTTCTTCCGAACTATTGCTCCATCTATTTCCTACATTAAGTAAAATAGCAATCCGAGAGTTTCCGGCAATGCCCCGTCACATTTACTTGTAGAAACATTGAGCGGAAAGTTCGCAACATAACGTAATCAAACTAACCGAAAAGTATTTGTAATTAAATTTCTGAAAAATAAACAGTAGTTGAAAAAGACCTCGAGTCTCAAAGTTTCAGCAGGAGAAATACTTCAAGTTCCTAGAGCTCGCATTATGATTGAATAACTGTACGAAAATAAAATTCACAAACTCAGTTCAAATTAGTTTTAAGAACTTTAAATTAGTAATCTTTTTCTTGTTGAGTTACTTTCAAGATATTTTCACTCCGATCGAATACACGTAGAGTATGCACTTTGTTAAAATGAATTTTTGGAAATGGTAGAAGTAGATTTAACCCACAATTGAGTCAGATTCATTTCACTGCTCGATTAGTTAACTGTAGATTTTCAGCTATTTCTCTTTCGATAAGGCAGAAATCCTGACGACGTATGCTTTATAAAACTTTTCTTTCAAAGCCCAAAATAAACTCAATAACCAATATATTTTACAACTAGTTCTTTAGATACGAGAGCTGGTAACTTTTTAATTGTGCATTCTATTGCAATACCTTCCGGTATAGCGACGCAGTGGAATCTATTGTACCTGGATTCTCGTGAATCTTGCAAAACTTACCGGCAAAACTTATATTTTTCCAGAATATTAAATGTTCATGTGAGGTATCACAATAGCAAGAAGTGAAGTCAGTACTAATACATACAAGAGCAATTTCTTGTTCCACTAAATATATCACAGACAGATCGCACTGATCTCTATTAGAAAACTTCTTGCCTTTTGTTTCAAAATCGTGATATTTTCCCTTTGTAGTAATTCCACAATATTGTCCCACAATGTTGACCTTCGTGTCGTTCTTGCTTGTCAGACTACTTCTGGGCGTCTCACTGACGTTCCGACTGCATCTTCTCATGTTATGGCCCCTACATCAAGACTCCTCGGTATAATATTTGTCATCCATTTCGAAACATCTAGGTATTCTCTGCCTAGTTTCGTCTCATATGTGGTAGACTGAAGTGCCTTTAGACTCGTTTGACTGTCTGAGACTATAAACTATTGTATATCCCGTAAACCGTCATTAATAATTTTCTATATGCAAACTCGATATCGTACATTTATTTAGAAAGCTTTCGATAGAGTCATATATGTCTACTTCTGCTCTCTAGCAGACAAGTAAGTGTGCCATCATTAGGCAAAGTTACTCTTAAGTGGAGTACCTGACCTTTCAATACCTATATTGGGTACTTCAGAATCAATGCACTTGATGATGAGTTTTTACTTACTTTTGACTACACTAGAGGGACACCTATAGTGTTCGAAGAAGATCGTGTGAGCCACCACAGAAATGTAGTGACAGGAGATAGGCATTCCACATATGGTTATTAGGTTATCACTGGTCTCATCTATGCTTCCCAAGACATTTATCCTCTTTACAGTATCCACGAGGATATTGATGTGTCAATATACCAGAAGATAACTCCAGTATTCAGTTCTTACTTCTTTGTCTTCTGCTCTGAAGATCGCCGGTATAGTGTCCCTAAAACGCAATGCATACTGATAGTCGTGGATGAGGTTATCTGTCACTACAGTATACTATCGTTGATCGAAAGAGTTACAACCATCGACATATACATATGGACTGCGCGTGGCAATGATAAGCGCGGGTAGTGCCGGCGTGAGAGAGGGGAAAACGAAGAGGACTAATACTGTCTTTATCTACTTTATCTATCGCGTTTCTATTGGCCGCCGCGTTGCCATGGAAATGCAACTTGACTGTAGCTAGTATGTTTACGTCCCGAGCCGATAGATAAAGACAGTATTAGTCCTCTTCGTTTTCCCCTCTCTCACGCCGGCACTACCCGCGCTTATCATTGCCACGCGCAGTCCATATGTATATGTCGATGGTTACAACTCTTTTTTGTACGATATATAAAAAGATGAAAAATGGCACAAATCACTGGTCTGACAGGTACTGGAGTAAATTCATCTTGCAGTTTATTTTGGGCTTGATAAAACTCGCATTATTGCTAAGATGATTGCCGTAGATTCTAGAAATACTCTACACAACACACGACATATAGATTGGGTTATAACTTTTACAAGTTAATTACGTTGAAATATGATCCGTATAGTTGTGTTTTTAGCACGTTTGCCGGTTTTTCAATTAAATTGGCTAATTTCATCAAACACGATGGAAACTGTGAATTATCACCGGAACGATTCCGTGCTTCACGCCACGTCAACATATTATATTCGATTTGGCATAACGCGACCACAAAATTACCAATATTAGTTCAAATATGCTGTGAATATTTCAACGGATTTTTTCAAATTGGCAAATGAATATAAGTGTGTAATGTTTCATTTTTTCTCACGCCTCGCCGAGATTTAATCACACTTCATTAGAAAGCTATGCAGCTACTGTTTTCAGTTGAAAATTCGATGAAGTGAGGAACTCATAGTAATTAATTCAAAATTGGAATAATTCCAGATTCTAGGCGAATCTGGAATTATTCCAATTTCTCATTTAGCCTGACGCATGAAAATTTCTCGATTCGCCATACCAGAAAAATGGTTGTCACATTTCGTCTGTCGACTTTCAGTTAAATTGGGTTTATTTTTGATGAACAACATCAAACTTCCCTTCCTACTTTTTTCAGGCTAAGAACTAACACTTATTTTGTGTTGGAAATTTTTATCAATTGAAAATCACTGGTGTCTGCATTGCAATTCGTCAGTACCTATAATTCATAATTATTCAAATATATTTTGCGTTGCCTTTTCGTCGTTTTTTCTTCATCTAGGAAAGATTTAGTTTGACGGTATAAGCAGCCAATCACAGCTATGCTGTTATTTAGGAATTCATCGAAATTCTTCATCATTTGATGTAGTTTGATCAAATCATCCCTCCAAGAAGGTACTACAAGATCGAGCCTCTCAAGGAGATACGAGAAATTTCTGGAAAATTTCTCTGGTAAGAGCAACTGGAAACTGGTTATAAAATGCTTTTGGCAGTATAAAAGAGACATTCAAATGAAGTGAGGTTTGGGACCTAAAGCATCTGATGTGGATATGCTTAGTTATATGATGGAAGAGAACCGAACTTGTCAGGGCCCAGAAGCTTTCGGACAGAATACAAGGGCTCTTCCTTAGAGGCATTACATCTACGAGAAAGAGTACGAAGGGAACCTTGCTGGGCATACCACCCCATCTATGTAATGATGTGCAGAAACTTTGCGGGAAAAAATTTGAGATGGAACCCTAACACCCTGCTGTGGATGTACATAGCAATAGTGACACCAATCATCACATATGGATTAGTGGTGTGTGGTAGCAGAACTAGCCAAGCTAGTTCAAGGATAAATCTTTCGAAAATACAAAGACTAGCCTCTGCATGTATAACAGGTCCTATGAAAACATGCTCAAAATAGGCTATAAAATAATTCTGAACCTCACACTCCTCCATATAGTAGTGGAGAATATGATGATAAGGACAACCTGTAGAATGACTGGAGAGGAATTCACCAAACGTAACGTATCGATTGCCCCCTGTAAATCAGAAAACCCATGCTTCAAGATGAGTTTGATATAGCTTCGCAAAAGAATTTGAAACCATACTAATCCTCAAAAGTATGAATGGGACGAAAACACCATCCCTAGAGTCAGTAAAAAGGCCATCAAATGGTACACTTATGGCTCCAAAATAACAAAAGGAACTGGAACAGGAGTGTATGGTCCTGGAACCAAATACTCTGGAAGCTTAGGCAAATCCCCCGAGTATTCTACAAGCGGAGATTCATGCTATAAGAAAATGTGTTCAGTTCAATATAGAAAAGAGACCTCAGCAGACAACAAATATAATAATTTTAAGAGTTTATTTTGGAATTTTTCTGCAGGCATAAATGATGGAATAAGAACATTCAGTTCACCCTAGTAATATGAACACTTTCAACATACTACTTCTTCTTGAAGTCTGATGAACATTACACATTTATATTCAATCTAACCCAGTCATAGTTTAGAATTTAATTTACACTTTAACATAAGTAAACAGTAGTTCTACACTAGTTGTTTTACATGAGTATTTAGATTTTGAAGATGTTGTTCTGATTGATTTAGGAGCTAGCATTACATGAAGAAGAGGGACATAATTGGTGGTCTATCATCTTTTCGTTACTTGTTATCGGCCTAGTCGTTTCCGGAATAGTTGCTGCTATTTTTCTCGTAGGTTATGTAGATGAACTTCTTTACTGGCATGGTCAAAGAATGCATTTAGAAGAATATTTACAGGTAAATATTTCATAATATGGTTTCGGTTATGTGATGGATGTAGTAGTGATTAGAACTTCATGAAGCATGTTGTATTGTGAGTATAAATTAGAAACTGTCTCAATAGTTGTTGGATGCAGCAAAATCAATACATTTGAACTTCTTAAGTACTTACATGCCTGAGGACTAATTGTATGTAAAAGAGGGGATCAAATCATAGTATACAGGGTAATATGTTCTGATAGAGAATGAAATTCTAAATTTTCACCACCAACATGAACATTCACTTAGGGGGCCATTTAATAACGCACTTTATTCAGTCACAAAACTCCTACGCACGCTTATTCACAGGTAATAATAGTACCCAATCACACAAGGCCACCCAAGGAATAGGTACAACATATAATTTTCTACAAGAAACAGGTAAATTTCAATTAAATTCTGATATTTATCACCTGTCACAACCAATACTGGTCATGCGCCAATAAGACTAAACGGTACTGTCGTAAGCTATCTCTCTGCTTCGGAGTTTTTTGTTCATGACGTCACATTTGAGTTTGTAGTCAGCGTTCAGGCCTTGTATGTATAGAGGGTATTGGCCCAGCCAATTTCTACGCTAGTGCGGGCTTCGTCGTTCTGCCTAACGCTGGGGTATTTGTGCGGTTGCTCATAGTAAGTCAGCTTCATTGCGACTTAGACATTTCAATACTGTTCGGATTTTCTACTGAGATTTATGATACTGTGCATTTAGTCATTGAGTTGCTCAATTCATTCAGATGAATGGATATCAAATAATTTACCAAGTATTGATTCATCAATTTGATTTAGTTAGTCTATTTAGTTCAAGTATTTCAGTTTCTTAGATACAATTACAAATATATCGACAATTGTAACTGTTCGTTGAGACCTTGTGTTGTTAGTATTGCTTAGTACCAATACGATGCTAGTATATTCAGAGAGCAACTTGTTCTGTGAAATTAAATTAACATTTCCGGCTACTGGACAGTTATTGTTTTACGAGGGTCAAAGTAAATCGACCCAAAACACAAAAGCGCCGCTAGTATTGTCCTTTATTTCTTGTCGGTGATGGCTTCAGTTAAATTTGTCGCAATTTCAGGGTGAACTAACTCCAAGACGATTGCCCGCTTCCTGGATCTCGCACTCACATTTCGTTTTTCAAACCGACGACGGCAGTCTGGCTGTTCTAGATACTAGTAATAATTTTACCGTTGCAATTCTCGTTACGAATCATACTCTGGTAAGTTGAATCCGTTCCATTGTACATTTTAAATATGACAATTTTACATTAATTCTGCAAGATTCACTTTCGAATAAATTGAATTTTAAAGCGTAACGGACACTCCGTAAAAATAAAATACAAATGTGCATCACACGAATATGCATTGAAAATGTTATTCACTCTAAATATATTATTATTCTTAAAATATGATTTAAATTCATTTAGTTCATAAGCAATCACTTGATGAAATGTCATGTCATATTACATTTTTAATCAATTTCCGCTAACTGAAACAAACTTGTAAGGCAAATTCCGTCAAACGATATGACTTTAACGAACAATTCTGGTGAGACATAATATGTAGAAAGCGGAATAAAACACAGATTGGAATTTACCTCAGCTGCAAAGTTCCCTTGTTGAGATTTGTTTCTTCGCACAGTGACGTTATCAAAGCGAATTATCCTCCCATTTGAAGTTGAATCCCGAAAAAGGTTTCTTGCCTGGACAAGAAAAGGTCACAACTAAATTGCATCCCCAATAAAAAAGGCATCCTTGTAATTGGGCAGTCATTTATAAATATAAAATTGAAGCAAAATTGCCACATTTTGATTGATGTCTGAAAAGTTTTTTACCATTTACCATCATGGATGATGTCAAAAATTTGCTTAGTTAATTATAGTGCATCCAAAAATAAACTTACAAGTAATGAACTTGGAAATAATATTATTCGTTTTCTTATGCACTGTGGATACTTTATAACACTATAAATCAGAAATAATCACCCTTATACGCTAAAAATACTGTTGAAACTCTGAAGACCTTTCGGCTACCATCATCAGAGTAAACCATAATGATGGCTACTTGGTATCCGAAAGGTCCTCAGTACTTCAACAGTATTTTCAGTGGACGAGGGTGATTTCCTATAAATAATGTAATTGATGTATTACCAAATTTACTGTAATTAATTTAAATAGGTTCATTCACAATCAACAATTTAAACCGAACTTATTTCCAAATTATTAATTTTATCAAGGTTGTTTCTCTCAAATCACATTCAACTCAACTTCAACAAGAATCCTCAGCTACGTCATACCCGGCGCCTCCACCACATACCATGCGCCAATTTTTTGGTAGATCTGAATGATTTTAAATGAAGATTGGTTTGAGGGCGAAAAGCATGGCTTATTCCAGACAAACCTTGTTAGATATAAGTTGAATGAGATTTGAAATAAACAGCATTGGTAATATTTAAGCTATCATTAATTTTCGTTTTTGTAATATATTTCGCTTGCGCAAAAATAGTACAACTCAGTACAGAATGGTATTTTTCCTATATACTACCTATATCTCAGTAGAAGGCATGCGTTTCTATCCCTTGATGATAATGTACTATTTGGTGCTTATTTATTCCCATCAATCTCGAGCTTTCATTTGAATCTGAATCAAATAAATGAATTCCTGTCAATAAATGTCTTTTTCAATATCAAAACTACCTTTATATAATTCTAAATCTGAAATTCCTATAGGTTCACCTTACAAAAAGCTTTGCATCTACACTGCACACTGTTGAGAAAACTCCCCCCTTAATTTTATTTAAAATATGGTGGAAATATATTTATGTCTCGCTATTTGATAAATAACTCGAATCATTCAGTTATATACGTATAGTGTTTATAGGTACTGTATAAACTATGGGACATATATTTTATATTCATTTCCAGAGACAATTGAATGTAAAAGGATATCAGTGTTCCAAAGATCTTCAGTACGTACTTTTTCAACACAACGTCAAATCGGTGAGTATATATTTTATTGGTTTGGATGAAATATGAACCTATAATCCGTTTCAATACAAAGGAAACCATATTTCTCCCAATCAAACATGATTTATTGGTACAATGAAACAGTAACTCGGCGCTGATGTTATTTGAACTATTTCATCCGTAAGTGGTAAGACATTCTATCGAGTGAAACGTTCATCGAAGTGAACTGAAGATGCTATAGGAATTTATTCTTCATACGTCGTAAGTCGCAATACTATGTTACATTTCTTGGTGGCACAAAGACCCATATGTTCTTATATATTATTGATTACTGAACATGTTCGTTTAATCCCACAACTATTCATAACATGCTTGGATCAAGATAATGGAGGAGTGCCTTTATTAATCAATTACTAGTATTTCACACGTTCTAAATTTAACAACAAGAAAGAATGCAAATTTCTAATTGACGCCCTGAAAATTCGCGCCGTTAATATTTGGATTTTGTTTTATTCAAGAACAACGCGTATCAACAGTTAGATGTTATTAGCACCATTACCATATGATATCTAAATATTTATTTCATTTTGTATAAATTAGTAATTTTGTGGAACTTTATCACATTGTCTATTACAGTCAGGCTGGATTCGAATAATTCGATATATCTTTAGGAAAATCTTCATGACGGTGATTCACCTATTTCTTCCACTCAATAAGGTCTTCCATTGTAATTGGCTGATTGTATTGATCGCATTTTGATGGGTTTCCTTTTCATGTATTCTTGGCTTTTGGATGGATTCTGCGTCATTGAAGATGTATTTTGATGTCTGTAGTCTTCACGGTTGGGCTATGTGTCAATATCTACCTTATGGAGGTTTCAAATTGGTGGAACATTCTGTAGAATTCCATGTAGAAATCAGATGAGTCAAATTCAAAAAGCTTCTAACCACCCTTCTTTCCAAAAATCGGAATAAATACATCATAGAATTTTAAAACAATGCTTAAATTAGGTACGATACTGAGTAAAATTCATAGAATATTGAGATTCACTCAAGCTCCTTGGTTGAAACAACCCTCTCATGGAATGATCATATGCCAAGAGCTACTTCACATCCCAGCAGCTCCTCATAATCTATAAGGCTCAGATTCGACCTGTCCTGGAATACTTTCCATATGTTTTTGGAGTTCGACTCCCAAAGATACGCTAAAGCATTTGGATTCCATCCCAGAAGAGAGTAATTTATTAGATTGATGATGTCACACTTACGAATTCATTGTAGAACACCCTAGGAAGGTGAGCGATCTCTTCCTTTTTTATATATTTTCATGGTCGGGAATCATCGGAAATCTCGTATGTTGTTCCACCGCGAGAGAGATCCCAGATAGGCGAACTAGATGAGCTCAAGCTAGTCACCCCTTCATTGTCAAGCTCAAGACCTGCCGAACTTATTCCTACCAGACTTTTTTTTCCTATGAAACAACGAAGTTGTGGAATTCTTGTGAGTTGTGGAATTCTTATGTCTATAACCAGCAAACCTTCAAGAAAAATTGGAATGCCCACATCCTCTCCAAGCATTTCGCCGCTGGCTAACACGATTGTCTTCGAACATTATAGGTTTCATTCTGGTCTAGTCATTGTATAGAAAAAAAAATAGTTCTAGGCAAACCAAGTATACAAACGAGTTCTAATTGAAAATCAGTCAAGAGATACTACATTCTAACTTGATTACATCAAAGGATTTTCTGACTATCATATTTATTGTGTATTCAACCTAAACGAAGACTATTTACCATCAATTTTCATTACCCTGAAAATTAACACAAATCGCATGTTTGACGTCAGTACGATGCTATTCATTTCGAGAATAACTGCGATGGGACACGGTATATGTCAGTCGTGATCGTAATTTTGGTTTAAAATATCCAACTAATAAAAGCGAACGCGCATATTACGACGTAGAATGTAGCAAACTACAAACAATGAACTAGTTCTGGAAGGCGATACACAATCTAAAATACCATTTAGAAGGCCGGGAGTTCCCTTCGAACTGAACTCATCTAGTCACGAAACCTTTGCATGTGCCACGTGTGGCCCTCATGTTTCTTGTGAAGCAGGCTGATAAACTTGCAAATGAATGATGTTAATTAATTGTTTTATTAGCCTCAAGTATTCTTAACTATCGAGCGTACGAGTAAATTAGTACATGGGTTGAAGCTAATCGAATTTCCCGCAATAGTGAATTGGAATTGAGATTTTATCCCGTTACTTCGTCTAATAAGAAGGAATACTCGACTTCTCACATTTTCTGTGCCTGATCCGTAGGTGGTTATTGAATTCAGCTGTTTTAATATGGCTCGAAGAACCAAAATATGTTGTTGACTTAACTCTTGAGGACGACATACGTGTGACTACTCTTTGAGTATTTGTTAACAGGAAAGGATAAGAAAAGTTATTATATCGAATCATAGTATCTCTGGTACAAAATACTGGCATATTGTCTTACAGATGCTTAACTTTGAATCCCCTTATTTCAAGCCGGCAGCTTCTCTGTTTTTAAATATTTCCTAAGCGTGTATTTCTGGGGAGTTGTACGATTACTATACTATACTATATAAATAATACTAATATATTGTTGAAGCACTGAAAGCTTTCAAATCTCCAAAAAGAATCAGAATGAACTGAAATAGAAAACAAAATGTGCCTGTTTAAATACTATCCGGGGTTAGAAACGCAGTAGTTTTCACTGGAGGAATGACCATAGCACTTTAGATTATTAAAATCAGTGACCAAGTTGATTACCTAGGAGTTATCAGCGCTTTTCACCCACGAGTATTCACCAGGCCACCAAAGGACAGTTCCCACACGAGACTGTTCACCGTGCTTCCCAAATTAACGATCAACGTGCCACCCAGATGACTAGATGACACGTGACACGGAGTGCGTAGGGCTTTGGCCTACGCATTAAGAGACCCTTTCCATAATTTCGCAATTATTGTTACCTGCCAAAAACATTTCAACGGACTTGCTACCGTTAATTGATTTTTGTCTATCCTCCACATATTTTCTATACGATGGCAAGTTCTACAAGCAGTCCTCGGGAGCTGCCATGTGTTCCCCACTTTTCCCGATCATAGCTAATATCTTCATGGAAGCTTTTGAACAAGATGCCATTGACTCATCTGTTCTCAAGCCGAAATGTTGGTTTAGATATGTCGACATACTTTCGTTATTTGGCAACATGGTCGCGAAAAGCTTGTTCCCTTCCTCAATCATTTAAATTCATTACATCCCAATATCCTTCTCACCATGGATGTCGAATCGCAAGGTTCACTCCCGTTCCTGGATGTATTGGTTAGTCGACAGACTGACGGTACTTTAAGACATTCTGTGTATCGGAAACTCACCCATACCGATAGATACCTCCATGGTCTTTCCCACCATCACCCTGCCCAAAAGCAATCTGTCATAAACTCCCTGGTCCACAGAGCTGTCAACCTATCTCAGCCTAATCCTTAAAATCAGAATTAAAACATCTATCATCTGCCTTATTATCAAACAATTTCTCCCATTACAACATTCAAAAAGCCATAAAGAAATACACTTCACCTAAAATTTTAAATCGACCTGAGCCAAAAACCCCCCGCCTGCTTTATCCACGGGCTATCTTCCATATATTCAAAATATAACAGATCGCATTTCCAAAATCCTCAAAAAACATAATATTTCTACCCGTTTTTCCACACTTCCAAAATTATCTCAGTTTTACAAACCTATCAAAGATTCCCTTCCTCCTCTCCACTTAAAAGGTGTTTATAGCATTCCCTATTCTTGCGGTAAAGTCTACATTGGTAGAACAGGTCGTACAGTAGCTACTCGTATGAAAGAACATGAGCGCTGTACAAGGCTTCGTGACACCGGTAGATCTGCACTTGCGGAACACAAGTTTGACACAAATCATCAAATACTTTTTGAAGATACTAAAATCCTAGTCCGAGCCCCAAACTTCTATCAGCGAAAAATCCTTGAAGCTATAGAAATCCTAAAACATCCGAATAATCTGAACCGTGACTCAGGATATTACCTTCCCAACATTTGAAAACTCATCCTCGAAAATTCCACTCCGCACATGATCGCACAACGGCAGCGTCAGGTGCCGGAACGAAGTTAACCACCGGAATAAAGGCAGTGAACTATGTAGCGTGAAAGATTTTTCCTACAATAAATACGGCTACAGAAACCAGTAGAACCAGTTTCAGTTCAAGCCTCAAGCCTGCCCTGAAGATGCCACCTGTAATGGTTGGCGAAACGTCGGCATCAAGTCGAGCTATTGTGACGCGGAATCCATCCGGAAGACAAGATTTTTCAATGCAAATAAGAGATTTCCCTGAGCTGGAGAAGAATCTGAAATCATTAAGTTTTTCTCTTTTCATTTCATTTCATTTGTATTGTGTTGTACAAGTGATAAACTTCCTGAAGAAATGGTAAAACCTGATATGTTTATAATATGTATATGTATGTATATATCATAAAATATGATATGTATATGACAAGATGGCGTTTACCGCTTCGTAGTACTTCGAGAACATGGTTTCAAAATTAGTTCGCTTTCATTTATTTGCTTTGAGTGCAATGCGTGACTAAAGATTGTTAGCACAGTAATGCCAGAAGCGTGAAAATCAACCATAACTCTTCAGATTTGATCTGCATACTAGAACAAAATAACCCATGGAATATCTTAATAAGTTTTCGTCTGTTCTGCTTCTTGCTATTATCCGCCTTGTTCGATTCTCGTGAGCCCTTGCATGGCTCCTCCGACACGTTGTAAAGCTATAAAATTCCGATTACACGTTGGTTCGAAAACGGTAATCAAATAATGCTGTTCGTTCGACGGATAAGAGTGAACTGCAACGTGATCATGAATGCAATGAATAAACCTGTCTATATTATTTGCCACTGTTATAACCAGTATTATCATAAAATCGATGGTAGAAGCCGTTATTCTATGATAATTTATCATTGTGATCAAATCAAAGAATAATTACTTTGTTTTTGAAGCACTTTTAATAATAACATGAGAATTTTACTATAGTTTCAACACAACAGTGCCAAACAGTGTATCAAACAAATGCAAAATTATCAAGTAAACAATAAAGATTTCAAGTATGAATACACATTAGGGATAATGATATTCAAATTAAAAGAGTGAGGGATCTTGAGAAATTCCATAACACGTAGATCTTTGGAAAATAAAGTGTCAATTGAGAAACAATTTCTTCCTCGTCCGACGTCAACCTTTGTGTTTTCATCTCTTTGTTAGTTTATTGAATTTAATTTCAGCTTCAGACTTGTAATTTTTCGACAATGCACTTCTTCATCTTGGATGAGCCGTCATCTTTCCGCGCCTTCCTCGGCCGCTTATCGGCTCAGTCTGAAAAAGCAAACGAACGATAAGAGACCAAACGTCATTCCCCTAAGTTTGAGACGTTTTGGATCACGGTGCCCTCGGCAGCGTTGTATAAATCATTGATTAGAAACAGAACTTTAATTTTTAATTTAATTAAATTATAAATCGATAGTAGAAGTCGTTACTCTATGGTATGTTATCATCATGGTTAAATTAAAAATCAATTACTTTGTTCTTATACCACTTTTAATAATAACATGAAAACGTTACTATAGTTTCAACACCGAAGTACCACTTTTGTATCTGTTTGATAACACACACAATGTAATTGCAATATTATCATTCTTTTGAATATTACATGCAGTTTGCTAGCCATAGTTTACTGATATACATATTACATACTGATAATAATTTCATTATGATGTTAACGTCTCAGTTTCTCATAATTTTCATAATCACTCTCCTTGGGTTGGGGACAACTTTGAAATATTAAATAGGAACCCCTACTTCCTAATACAGATTCTGAAAGATCGTCAGAAATCAAGTAGGGTTTACTAAAACAATTTTTTCAATCTCTAATAGATGACACTAGAATCGACAAAACGTATAAAGTAATGGATAGAATCGGTAAATAATTTCGGGGAGACACGCAACTGTGACAAAATGCAGCCTCAACCCTACTCAGTGAATCGACACTACAATCACTATTGGGCACCGATGAACCACCATTGGTTGCATCGAATAGGTCAACACCGCTGGACAGTGAATGGTATGTTGCAATATTGTCAACGTGTTAGTTTTGGACTTTGATAAAGGTAATTGGGGGAAATTTCACTGCCATCAAATTCCCTCCCAGGAGCCTACCTTTTTGCTAAAATGTTTGCAGTAAATTCCACTTTGGATCCACATATTGCTGCCATCGATGGCCATAATCCTGGAATTGTCTTTCGTAAATGCCCAATTATGCGCCATCTCAATGCCAAAAAGGCTAGACTGTCAGACGGAATTCAGTTTTCAAGGGATTGTTCATTCCTTCATACAAACTATATGCGATTTCTTACATCTGGAAGATCGTTAGAATCTCATTCCAAAGAGAGAGAAATGAGACCGTTCCTGTGAACCCATGCCATTGCTATTTGTGATCTTGTAAAGTTATGGGAACAGCAATAAGCATCAAACTCATTCAATACTCAGAGGCCTCCAAAACATGAATGACTGGGGATATAGCTCTCGTCAGCGGAGATCGTCAGGAGACCTGCTTCCCAATGTAACTCATGTAACTCATGTATGTCACTTCTTGAATCTCCCTCCATACAATGGCTATCAACGCTGGTGTTCCACAGGAAACTGTCTAGGCACCAACTTTGTTTATAGTCCATATCAACGATCTGTTGGAGGTAATCTCCTAAAACGTCCACAGCTTTGCTGACGAGGGTACTTCATACCGCTTTCTCGTCTGAGAAGGCCAGAGTAGCAAGACAGAGACCTGTCCTCAACACTGGCAATTATCCGATCAAACTCAAACTGCTGGAATCATAAAGATGACGGAAAGAATAAACTTCCCAATTATCGACCTATAGTTATATAGTTATCCAGTTCCCTTCCACAGAAATTTTACTTCCTATCTATTTTATTAAACAATACAAGCGCTTTGTTCACTTACACTCGCAGGATTATAACTATACCCCGGTCGATGTGACTCAAGCTGTAAGCAATGGAGCTTCATTCGGGGCTCATGAGAGGCCACATGCATACTCAAAGAGAATCTTTTAAATTACAAATCACAAAAGAAATGTATAGCCAATTATTGAGATTCATAATAAACTGCCCATGGATACAAAATCAGGGAACTTTAAATAACATTGAGAGATAATTTTGAAAATTATTAGTCAAAAAAGACATACAGGTGTCACACGTTGGTATCTCCAAGACACCGATACGAAACTGTAGAAAAATTTTAATGAAATCTAAAAAGTACTATTATAGTTTTTGTTGCCTCAATACATACTCATTTCAATAAGTCTGTAGTATGTGGACACTGAGAATTGGATTAAAACTAACTGTATGAATGAAAGTGTTCATTCAACAACCAACATACATGACAACATTTTGGTTCAAGTTGTTTTCAATATCCATTAATATAAATAAAGCATGTTTTGTTCATTTTGAATATTTCAATTATCGTATTTTTTTTTCATGTTCTATGTATTTTATATGAATTTTTTGCCACTTGAAAAATATAAAAGGAGCAAATAAATGCTACCTTCCATTTATGTAGAGCTTATGATTTGTATAAGAACCAAGACTTCACCAGTATATTTATGATATTAGAATCATACAAAATACGTAGTACCTTGTTTGTTGTTGGAAGATGTCGAGGTTTGTTTGAACATCCTGTGTAATGGTTCATTGTCGTATCTTGAATCTCCTTTGAACGATGATTGATACTGACAGTGACGTAGATAGGAAAAATAGATCCTTCCTGTGGATGTGTTCCGTGTAAGAAAGGAAAGGTTCAATTTTATGAACATTTCCAATTTTATCACATCGTTCGAAATCGTTCTATTCGATATACGTTTCAAGGTAGCCTCATCAAGAGCTTATTTCCACAGTCTTATATAGTTATTCTCTGATAAATAAATTGAAAAGACTTGAACGGCATCTCAGTTCTTTTATGGCGACTCTTACGAATTTTCTCTATCAAACGAGCTTGACTTTCTGAATGGCGAATGAAAAATTGAAAAGGAGACCTCGAACGCGGTCAATTAAACGCAGAGCCTTCCACAAAAGCCGCATGTAATTTCATGAATCTCTTTGAGGATAGGGAAAATCGAACGTCGACTTTGGTTACGTTCACAATAATTGAAATAGAGACCATCGTTTGAAGACTTGCTTCGTTATCTTCCATGCAATCGAAAATTCGTCTTACACTTATTCCAACGAATGAGTCACTATCATAGCCTGTGGGAGGTTTCTTTTTCTGGCAGGGTTTCGCAAATTGAAGGATCGATGAAGTGTCTAGGAGTAATCCCAGACTGAAAACTGACCAGGGAGATCAACTCGAATATCGATTGAAGAAGACTTCTGCGTCCTTTTGGGTATGCAAAATAACTTTCAGTAGTACATGGGGATTACAGTCATAGATCCTTAAATTGGATCTACACGACCATGATTATGCCTATAACCAACAAGCCGCAGTTGTGAGGTGGTTATGGACGAGGACTGCTGAGTCCCAACACCCATTAGATCGACTGCAGCGGCTTGCTTAGGTAGGTATCACGAGTAGTATAAGGTGGGCTTCAACAAGAACTCTTGAAGACCTCGCTGGAATACCAAATCTACACTCATTCATTAAAGTTAAACTCATAACAACGGCGTATAGATTAAGGTGCCTAGATCACTGGACTGAAACAACACACTACTCTCGTAGTCACTAATTTGGAGGGAGGCTTTATCGTTCCTCCTGCATCATTGTTTCGGCGAAACAAAACTGCTTCCAGCGTGAACTATACTCTGAGTTTCTGGTGTATCACAAATCTGCTACAATAGAATTAGATTCTGATGATGGAGCGCACCATAATAGGCTCAATCAAGCGGCCTAAGTGAATCTATCAGTCGAACCCTTTTCCCTTAATGATGACGATGATCATACCTTTTGAACACAGAAGTTATCACATTTTCAAATGAGAATCTGTGACGTAACAGCTTTTCTATCAATGGACTATTGTTTTTCTCTCTACACGAGAGCTTAGGATGTTCGTAGAACATCGTGTGAGCCAGCGGTGGAGTGTTGGGAGACAATTTTTTGAAATTTAGAGGCTATAGGCATCAGGGAAGACCTCACTCAGTTGGTAGAGTTCCACCTCCATCTAGTAGGCCCGGAGTGCCTGACAATGAAACCTGAGGTCATCTACTCTGCTTACCGAGAATGAATCTTGGTGGAATAACATATGAAATTCCTAATGAGCAGAACATGGAAATATCTAGAGAAAAAGGTTATATCGCCCACATTTCTACCAAGTCGGTGTAATGTCATCAACAAGAGACAAAGCTCAGTCTTAATGGCACATAGCCGGTATTGAGTGACAGGTCCTGCTGCTAATGTATCCTCGTGTGATTGGAACGTATTTCCACCTGTAAATGAGCGTGTATAAAAGTGTGATGACTGAATAAAGTGCTTTGCAATATGATTTTTTGAGTGAATGCTTATATTAACTTTTACGAAATATGTACTATTTAATGTTATCCAATCGTAGAAATTCGTGCGATTCAATTCCAGCTAAATGATTCCATGTTAATGACTCCTAGTTCGTATGGATTCGTTCTCTATAATGTTCGTAAATTGTTTCCTGGAAAAAATTCCGACTTCGGCATAGTAATATCGATTATTTATAGAATACCACAACAGTTGTTGGCAAAATGCCGCAACCATACCGCTACAATATCTGCAGGACATACAGTGTAACTAAAATCGAATTGATCACTATTTGGTTCTGGTGCCAACAGAAGATATCCGTCATTTATGTTCTGCGTTTCGAATACCCCCTAAAAAATCCAATATAAATTCCAGTTGTGATATTTCATTGTGAAACGTTTCCGTGCTCCTTGGAAGGAAACGCTCGAACCTAAAACTTTATCTCTGTGCAAACAATTTACGAAGGAAAATGTAACGTCGATAAAGTTCAATCGTTTTGTTGTATACACTAGATTACGTAATACATCACACACTTGATAGATTCAGATATTACTTGCAGACTATTTGCCAGGCAATGTAGTAAGCTTGAATGGTGATAGAAATACGTATATGGTTAAGAGGCGTTCACATTGGTACAGTAAATGGGTTAGTTACTCGTGTCATTAACTTGTAAAACTACTAATCCAGTTTAAACGAATGAGCAAGTTTTGTACGGTTGTACGAAAGAAGAGCTGTCAATAGACTGTCAAGAATGTCACATGCGACCCACAATAACTACATACGTATACTATTTTGATTGTTGGCTTATACTAAATAAATAATAATTAATAATAATTTCGAAACTCTCACACTACTGCCGTCAGACGGGCTCGTATGATTCACAGATGGGTCCAAGTTAGGTGTGGCTTCTGTGGCGGGAGTGTACCTGAAGAGGCACCTACTGCATGTTTTTTTAGGCGGAGGTCTACGCAGTATTGACTTGTGCCATGGAAAACTTGGGAAGAAACTATGTAAATTGGAACATACATATTTTCACAGACAACCGGTCGACTCTGGGAGAATTCAAATCACCCAAAGTCACATCAAGGCTTGTCAAAGAATGCAAGAGGTGAAGAAACCCTTTAGGGGGAGGTTATGAGCCTTCGAGTCTCATGGTCTACTGTGAGAGTCATCTTTCCAGCCATACTCACTAAAGACTTAACCCCTTTTGTAGGCTTGTCTGGCTATTGCCTTCGGTGACACTCAGGCCTGCTGACTCATTGTATCTCACCTTTGTTTTGTTTCTTCACGTTATCCACTCAAGTACACCGTATTCCTTGTACGAGTTTGTACAAGTCCTCCACTGGGTTGGAACTGTATAATTCTGATTCGCATTTACACAGTATGTGTGTCACTATTTCTGTATCCTTACCGCAAAGTCTGTATGTCAGGTCGGCATTGTACAGTCCCATTTTGTTAAGGTGACCTTTTACTGGTGCATGGCCAGTCATGAGCCCTGTTACGACTTTTATTTTTTCCCGATTCAGTGCTAATAGGTCTGTCGTTCTTTTGTTGAACGGGGCTTTGATGTATTTCTTCCCATGTCCGTTCCCTGGGAGTTTTTCCCAGTATTCTTTGTGGTTTTTCACAACCGACCCTCATCTTGCAAGTTCGTCGGCTTTTTCATTGCCCGTCGTTCCGTGATGTCCCGGCACTCAACTTAACGCGGTTTTGGCCTGCCAGTATTCCAAGTTCTTTTTTGCATGACCATACCAGACGGGATGTCACTTCCTGACTTATCATCACCTTGAGTGCAGCCTGACTGTCTGTCAATAAGTGGATCTTTTCATCTTCGATGGCTCTTCGATTGTTTTCTTTCACCCATTGGAGGATTGCATATACCTATGCTTGTAAGACAGAGGTGTGTTTACCCAATGAATCAAGTTCACCAACCTTCATCCACCAGAATTTGAATATATGTGACAAGCGTAATTATATATTATATATGTTAAATAAAAATTCAACTCATCAGCATTCTAAATAAAAAGGCATCAAGATGAATGGAATGAAATAATGGTAATTTCCAATTAGTGAAATGGTAAGAACCTAAGGTGCCGAGAAATTTAATCCAACATTGGAAATAGAATCGGAATTAATTAATAAGTGTGATAAGCTCAAGTTAATGGGTGAAATGTAGATTTCCGCAAACGCCGTTGCCAAATACGCAGCTAGATCAGACGTAACGGTATATCTTTGTCGCGACGATTTACGGATGAAAGTAGCAGCAATAAGTTACAAAGCATGAATCTTAAGTGAGCTCGAGAGATATTATTTAATGTACAGAGATAATACTGAATAATAGATTCATGACGATGTTGGAATTCGTGTTACCTAATGTATTTGGATGCTTGTTAACTTATTCAATCGTATCAAACCAACTGAATCTAAATCCGTTATATTTTTTTGTTGCAGATATTTCGACAGTCTTTCACAGCCCATTACACGATATACGATGTTAAAAAAGAGTAAGTATTAGTCCAAATATTTCAAAGTTTGATCTGTTCGAATTATTCCAAAAACCAAGATGATTCATGATATGTATAGACTACTCCAGGTATACCACATACAATTGAATAAACTTTTCAATAAAATGCTATAAATTAGAAACAATCACCCTTATTCACTGAGAATACTGTTAGTATTTAAAATATATTCGGCTAACGCTGATTTTTCACCATCATTTTGTCCTCGAAGGTTGCCAGAGATATCAAGGAAATCCTTAACAGGCTAGCCTTTTGCAACAGGCTTAACCTGACCTAGATCCTGGGCTACTCAAGTCCTCAAGACTCCCTTGCTGGTATAACCTACAGCGAGTCATACAGATATTGGAGAACTATCTGAGAGATCAACAACATGCCTAAGCATGGAGAAGCATTGATGACTATCGAAATGCTAAGTTGTTGCTTGACAATGAAGTAGTATAATAATCTCAGAATTTATGGCAAATGGATCGCCATATAATATTCCATTTAATAATGACGTTAATTGGAGCGAATAACACATTGATTGAGTCTAGACTCGCTAGATGAAATAAAAAATCCGCTACCGGAAAAATGATTGTGTCAAATCGATTCGTTTTCGTGGATACCGCAAGAATAAAATCTTAGTGTCTTTCAAGAAATCAAGGTTAGGCAAATATCACAAGCAATATTAGAGAAAAAGCAAAATGCATCCAAAAATAAACGAGAATCTATTTGTCCCGAAATTTTTCGAGAAAGTTATTAGCTTACCCAACCCCGGTGAAGTCACCTGTTTGTATATACTGGCAAATGGTACCTATATCTGAAATCTCCATAATGCAATTAAAATTGACTGTTTGATTATGCCGTATAATACACTACACTGTCTCTGATAGTGTCTAGGATAGACGGCACCGGTCATGCCAAATAGTCCAATCGTTATTTTGTAAACATTACACTGCAACGACACATAATGTACTATTGTGGGATATACTGCTACGACAGAGATTCCTACGCTATTGATTCGATATGTTTTGTAAAGCAAGTGCAATATAATTTTAATAAACTATTTTGATTCAGAAATTACCTGGTTGTGTGTATAAGATGTTCGTGTGAAGGAGGATCTTGGGCTATGTCACTTTACCGCGAACAGCAATGTGGCTGCAGCAAAATAGAGCGGTCGCGAATTTTTTCATTCTTAACAAACTGCGAGGTTGTGAGTTATGTACAGATGGCCGCAACTCTTAGGAATTTTCACTTGGATCTCAATAGTTTCTCTCTCCCTTTTCTATGGGTATATACTGCTACGACAGAGGTTCCTACGCTATTGATTCGATATGTTTTGTAAAGCAAGTGCAACATAATTTTAATAAACTATTTTGATTCAGAAATTACCTGGTTGTGTGTATAAGATGTTCGTGTGAAGGAGGATCTTGGGCTATGTCACTTTACCGCGAACAGCAATGTGGCTGCAGCAAAATAGAGCGGTCGCGAATTTTTTCATTCTTAACAAACTGCGAGGTTGTGAGTTATGTACAGATGGCCGCATCTCTTAGGAATTTTCACTTGGATCTCAATAGTTTCTCTCTTCCTTTCCTATGGGTATTTCCATGGTCCGTCTTCATCAGAGATCTCGTCTGTTGTTTCACCGCGAGAAATTCCAGATAGGCGGACTAGACGAGCTCAAGCTGGTCACCTCTTCATTTTCAAGCTCAAGACCTGCGAAACCTGTTCCTATCAGACTTCATTTTTATATCTAATGGCAAAGTTGTGGAACTCTTTGTCTAGTGAGGTCTTTCCTTATGCCTATAACTTCCAAACCAAACCAAGGAGAATTCGAATGCCCATCTGCTCTACCAATACTCCACTGTTGGATCACACGGTGTTTCTCAAACATTTTAGGTTTTCCTCTTGTAAAGTCTAAGTAGGAGAAAGAAGTTATGTTGCAGTCTCCATTAAATAAAAAATTACTACGATACCATAACCATGCAGTCTCCGTCTGACAAAATACAATTCCAGGCATGGGGTTGACGATGGTAGTGATGTTAGGGGGAAGCTGTTTCTCTTGTGGATCTGAAGTGGAATTTGCTGAAAATAATCTGCGTTCGTTGTGATGTTACGTCCATACATCGCGGGCATAGCAAAATTGTGGATTCACTTGCTGGAAGCTGCCCAATCCTCGGACTGAAGCAGAATGCGACAGTGTCTGCTCTCAGGTTCCAAACACCGGACATCCTGATAACCCAGAAAACGGATTGGTGAAACAAGGACAAAGACTCGTATGGTTCACGGACGGATGCAAGACTGGCGAGTCCAGCGGGGCCGGAATCTACTCGTGCACATCCAGAAGGAGGCTTTCAGTTGCCCAGGTGTTCTCGTAATCGTTTTCCAGGCCGCCAAAATAGGCGGCTATATATCTGCACTGATAGCTCAGTGGCCCTGGGCTCACTGCACATCCGTATAGTGACTTCTAGTTTTGTTTTGTAGTGCAGGAAGACCCTGGCTAGATTAAACTGAGAAAAAATAGGAATCTAGTATGGGTACGAAACGAAGTGATCGATGAATTGGCCAAACGGAGTTCCCTAGGCACATTTGCCAAGATCCAAAGATCGGAATCTCACAGACCACCAAGCACCACGCCCTCAGAGAGCTATTGGATAGACAGTGGCTCTCGATTTGAAGCAGTGCCCCGGTATGATGCAGGCGAAGCTCCACATAGCGGAGCTCTCGTTCAAATGCTCGAAAACCTTCTCTCTATGAGGAGGAGAGGCTTAAAATTGATGACAGGACTCCTCACAGAACACTGTCATCTGAAAAAACGTCTATACTCAAAGGGCATTGTAGATGATCCAGGTAGTAGTAGATGCGAAAAGGTGGACGAAACTGCCTCTCATATCCTTGTAGAATGTTCAGTGATGACTTCTCTCTAGCTACAACACCTCGACAGCACATACAGTCCATACAGAATTCTAGCCTTTAGCGATGCCTTAGTCTTGCCGGACGGAGTATTCGTATCAAGGTGAGCACAATGGACCCAACCAAACAGTCTAAGTGCTCTGAACTCATCTGTTCTCGTTCTGATTGCATGATTAATGCCATTATCTTCGGTATATATCCATAATGCTCATAGTGTTCCAGCATAGATTCAATACAAATAGTTTCCACAGAGTTCGGAAGAGATCCAGCAAGTCCAAATAACTGTCAACTCTTGGCCACGTTGTTCACATATCTTCTTGTGATCTGAGATTTACTTCGTATCAGTTACGTTTTTCAGCATTCACGAATTTAAAGATTCAACGTTCGTCGAGGACGGTAATTGTCCAACGAACCGCCAGTATCTAGAAAGATACTTTCAGATATTTATTCATGATGATGTATGGGAATTCTGAAACGTATACCTCGATAACAGTTAGTATAAATTTATTGAAGGGATTTCCACAAAACGCATGAAACGATCCAAAAACTATAAAGTTGTAATGAATAATAATTTTCAGCAAGAAACGAAACTGGCTCATTTTGTTACGTTTTTGTGCTTTCCCACCGACGCTTTTACAGCTCTATCAATTGTTTCTTTTGCGACAGTTTCATAGTTCATCAAAGTTTAAAACTTGGAACTGAGTTATAGCTCAAATAACAGCCTGGCCATCAAATTGTACGACGCGGTTAGAATAGCACCGGCTTTCTGTTTTCACTTCATAGATGAAATTTCAAAAAATATTTTATCAACTGCAGATTCCTTTTTCTCGATAACCGGATTCTTCCACATAATCAGTTGCAATCGTACCTCAATGATATAATTGCGCGCATCCATTCCGAATAATTTTACTTTGATCTTCTAATCTCATTTTACGTACAATCAAGCAGAACCGGATGATACTGGTGGATTATTCAATTATTGAACAAACAGCGAAATTCTACGTTCAGTGATTCCAGAGTTCGACAAATACTACGTGTAAGTCCCCTATTATGGATATATTGAAATTCGGATAAGATAAACATTAACACTTTGACGACCATATTACACCACCACACGGCATCTTTTGAATACAACAGATATGTGTGGTATCTTGAATACAATAGTTTGACTACGTATTTAAGGGTTGGGTGGACGTGAGAACTCTTGTTGCAGTCACCAAGTGATGAAAAACGTAAATTAAAGTGTTTTACTCGCATCCTTCAACCAATACTTCATTCAGTGTTTCATCGAAATAAGGAAGCTGTCGTGGTCGACATCTTTGCCGATGTGTAAGTATCCCATTGGCAAAAATCCTAGAGACCACAGCATCTAGCGCCATCTATGCGAGAGTAGATATTCCATTAATAGACATTCGGCTTTAGACCGAACTTATCGAGAACAAAAACGGACGTGTATGCCGCATATTTGCATCGATAAATGAAAAAAATACTTTGAAAATTACTTATTTCATAATATCCACAGAGTAGGTTTCTCTATTTGGACCTGGGACATCTATTTTCGGGAACATTTACATGATCTGGTCTCTATAACATTTTTTCCATTGAGGTATTCATATCTCAGCAGAGATATGGACTATTAGCTTAAACAGTCAATTATTCTTACATTTCCTACTATACTCCGTGTTGAGCATTTATGATTCCAACTAGACTATGTTTGACATGATGTATGTATGTGTGTGTGTGTGTGTGTGTGTGTGCATGCGTGCGTGCGTGCGTGCGTGCTTACGTACGTACGTACGTTTGTACCCCACTGTGGGAACGATTCCGCCGTTCCTATTGGTCGTTATAAAGTGATGAAATAGATAGGAACTATATTGTTTTTGGCAACGATAGCCCCTTTTAGAGTGGTATTTCTGAAATCGATCTCCATTTTCTCAAATAGAATTATGGTGTTTTACGACTAACCGTGTTTTTCTGGCTTAAAATATACATCACACCTATATATTTAACCCGTAGAAGTGTCCGAAATTATCATTTAAAGATTCATGTTGATGTCATCAAAGTGTAAAGATGCATTCTATTTTCTGTATTCACTCTGAAGTGCAAATATTTTAACTGTCGGAGTAAATGGAGGTTTGAATAATTTCAGCAATCATCTACTATTGATTTTAAGGGTTCCTTTTATAAATGTTTCATCAACGAAAAAATAGATGCGAATTGTGCGACGTGGAATTGGTATTACAACGACTGCTGACGATTTTTGTAGTTATAACTTTACCAATAATGATTGCTCATGTCATGCTCATGGTTTAAAAAATATAGGAAATAGGTAAAACCTAATGCTGTGCTTAGAAGCACAATTTTGCAAAGCAAGTTGCGCTCATGAACTTCACATTTATCTAATGAGTATATATCAGATTGAAATGATCATTGTATCAGTTGTATCCTCCAAATATTATGTAACAACCTGAATATCACTTCACAATTTTGTTTCCAAAAAATAATTCTATTGAAAATTACAATGGAAATCAAGAGCTACATATTTTATCAAATATAAATGAATCTTTTACATGTTACAATGTGAATAACTTCACAAAACACTGCCCGTTACTCCCAGCTTCGTAGAGTATCTCTCGAGGAAGCTGGATATTCAACGGTCTGTTTTTCTTATTTTAATCCATATAGTTGAATATGTAGTTAGTCATGATCAAGTATCCCATGAAAAATCCCCAGAGTATGAAGGCAAGGAGAAAAGTCCCTGAAAAATGAAACAGACGCCACAATC
The DNA here is from genome assembly GCA_958510875.1 of Endomychus coccineus. NCBI lineage: Eukaryota > Metazoa > Arthropoda > Insecta > Coleoptera > Endomychidae > Endomychus > Endomychus coccineus. The sequence goes on along the minus strand of OY294069.1, from coordinate 3,252,125 downwards.
GGAAATCCCATATGACATTTGTGATGTACCATCTCTAACTAGAACGTATTAAAATTGTCAGACTGATGTGTCATTCTGTTCTGCTTTGACACCTATGCAACAGACAACACAGTATACCTTAAAGTCATTCATTAGCGGTTTCAAAATCATTTCCAATATCTTTATTTTCTGATCATACATTTGACCACCCAAACCTATTCTGCATACCAAAGGAATCAACTGATTTTAGTTCATTTCTAAAATGTTATGCTTTAAAAAAAATTATGCTTATCCAGCTATATGAGATTTCTGGGTCACCCTCTTCCAAATAAATGTTCTTATCACAAGTTTTTAACATGCCGAGATGTTGACAGTATTCATCATTATAAGATGATATTAATTTTCACCTGAATGTGGATATTATAGATTCGTTCGGATAGTTTCGAGCAAGTATAAAGTTCTTTACTGGTTAAAACAAGAATAGAATGAATCCATCATTTAATTTAAGAAAATCTGAACAAACATGATAATAAAAAACTAGGGAAGTAAAGAGGACATTCAATCTCGGAAATAATTCACTTCCCTATCAACATTCTTGAAATAGAATAGTATTATCGTCATAAGACAAATATGAATGAGCACATATTAGGATGGAACTTTCGGGATTTATATTTTTGCTGCGATTCATATAATGAGAGTTTTCTTTGTTTCAGCCATCATATTCCTATTCGACTTGAACAATCCCAGAAGACTCAACCAGAAAGATTGCAATATGCTAAATGGCTAGGGGAAACAAACTCTTTGTTGATCGTCTACAACAACGACATCTATTTGCGACAGACACCGCTCAACGAAAATGATACCAGGTTAACGTTTTCCGGTCATCCTGACATCGTCTACAATGGGATTCCAGACTGGTTATATCAAGGTCAGTTGAAACATTTTACGTTTATGAACCATCTTCTAAAATAATGAGCATATGTGTTAGTGTGACCTATTTCCCGAGAATCTATATATACCTCATAGTAACTAAAAAAATGTAATGGTAACTCATCCATCTGTTTGCAGAAGACATTCTAAAAAGTCCAGAAGCCTTATGGAGTTCTTTCGATAGCACTCATATTTTGTACGCCACATTTAACGACAGTGAAGTAGGCATATTAAATTTTCCATGGTTCTCAACAGGATCTGTGTTGGCCGGTAAAAATACTCAGAGAGCACCCTCGTTTCCCGACTCCAAAACAGTACGATATCCAACGGTAAGTGATTATAATAAAACTACATATTCTTGACAGATGGATGAGGAATGATTCTAATAAATGAAGCTACTTTTGAAAAGGGTTTCGGAACTGTGTTGATGCCTACATGTTGTGTACATTTTCCATACACATATCGCTAGAAAAATCTCCCACCGGCAGTATTAAGTATCGCAGATTGATGTATTTTCGAAACATTTCTACAGAATTGATTGAAAAACGTCTCCCATGATCGTGAAACTTCTTAAAATTTTCGCATCCTGCCTTTGTCTTGGACATGTCTGATATCCAAAAAGGTTATTTCATTGCATCGGCAAGCACCTGCGACTCCCATGATCGTTGCAACCTGTAAAGAATTCAAAATAAAAAGCTCAATGTATAAATTGAAATATTGACATCGAGTATTACCTACCTTAACTTGTAAATATTCCTTTCATCCGGTGCTTTTTTCAAAAATTCTTCGATTTGATTGCTCTCTAGTATCTTTGTCTTCTTTGGTTCATAATTTTTAGATCCGACTTCCAAATATGGAGTAAGTTTACCATACTACGGAATATCTTCGTGCACTTTCAACATATTATTTAGCATTGAATACTCAGTTCAAATTTGAAAAGTAGGATGGTAGCACCTCTTCTGTAATAGCTCCTTCTCCTATGCCCCTTTTCCCTAGTCAGTTGTCGAATTTAACCAATTCCTTCTCGTATGAACTTTTGCTTTTCGCTGGTAACAGACGTAATGTTGCTTCTTGAGCCTCTTGCTGGATTTCAGCTGGCATGAAGAAATTCTCAGCATCTTCACTCATTTTTTCTGTTGATTTTACAAACTTTTCCGGTATTTTTAATAAATAAACAAACACATGTCATAGAGACTTCCTAGTTTTCAGCTCAAAATCAATATTCTTAATCAAAATAATATTGTGACTTTTTTTAAAATCAGAATTTTTCACCTGATTCATCTCTTCATGATTTGATTGCGAACGCTCTAAGACCTTCGCACCATAACAAATGGGATATACTCTTCACACCATAACAAACGGGATATACTCTTCACACTTCCACATTTTGTATAATCAACAAAAGAAAACATTGGTTGGAAATATGAGACGAATAAAAACGGAATAATGGTCAAAATAACATCGAGCGTTTATTCTATTTAAGAGATATTGTTTTTAATTCTGATCCAGATAGTGTTGTAAGTCTTATCAATTTGATTTGTCATTCACTAAGGATGTTTAATTGGAAAACTAACTATATTTTAGTCAACCTCCAGTGCTTAATGCTTTCAGTAAGAGCAGTTTGAACAAATCAAACATGATTAAGGTTTCTAAAATAATTGAATGAGAGATAATTTCGAAATTTGATGTATTGACACGACATGTTTCGCTTGCACACCGAATCATTCATCATCATCTGTATCTTTTTCACATAAATTAGACAAATACCAAGATATATGTATTCGAGAATTTCACAGCCAGGTTCCCAGAATCCAAGAGTGCAATTGTGGGTGTTGGATATATCAGATTTGGGTGATTTACAGAGCCGCTACGTGATTCCACCGAATGCCTTGATGGGACAGTAAGTAATCAATTGTTATCTAGCTACATAAAAAATGAAAAAATTGAAAACTTACTTCCATGACGGAAAATTTTCCCTACGTTAATTCTGATAATGTGAGATAGGATTTTGATTTTGAAACTGAACGATGGTTCAGTTCATTCACCATTGATTAATAGTATTATAGTGTACCAGAAATTCACACTACAGCTTCTTCCTGTTGATGAGTCAGATAAGGTGGAACAGCTGTCCAGAATTATTAGCTGTGGTACCACTGATAGGTCTAGAGAGAGGTATGCAGAATAAGCTATATACCTTCATAGATTATATAAATTTCTAACAAGTAATTATAATTAGTGACTTCTTCAAAGGAATTAAATGGTTCAGAAACGTTTTAGTGTTCAAGCTCTATCCACATCGCTTACTTCTTGTACATGAACAAAGTAAACATACTCATCATTTCGCGATGGATACGTTTACGCTAATCATATACTACGATATAATGGACTCTACCGATAATCGTCTTAGTTCTTGAATTGGTTGTATTAAGGGCTGAACGTTTGTCAAAGTTGTACCTTCAACCACATTTATCTTGTGAGAGTTGATTTCTATCGTTGATTTGAAACATCCCGATTCATATTCAATAGAATCAAGCAAGATGCCCAGCAGCATTAAAACTTCTAAAGTAACGCAAGTAAAGATTAACCTTTCGAATTTTTCAATCCCACGATCCGATTCTGTATTTTCTCTTTATCTGCATCTCAAATCATCACGATTTTGATAAAGTCTTTTTGGTTCCGATCGATCAGTTACGTCACAAACATATAGTCCCAGACAGCTGTTTCGCTCTTCTCATACCTCATCAGGGGAACGAGCAAGTAGTAGTAGTCATAACCAGCATTCAACGAGGTAAAAATACCAATAAATTTCACGCCATCTATGAATGGATGTTCCATTACGAAGTCTAACTATATACCACATTGACAGGTTAACATACATGGTGTGAGATTTTTTTGTCTTCTTTCATATACTTTGACTAGACGAGAGGGAAACCTATGAGGTTCAAGGAACATCGTGTGAGCCAAAGGTTTGGAGCTATTGGGCATAGGGAGAAACCTTACTGGATAAAGAGCTCTACAACTTCGCTGTTCGATAAAAAAATTGAGTTATAAGATCTTGAGCTTGACAATGGAGGAGTGACTAGTTTGAGCTATAGTCTAGTCCGCCTATCTAGAATACCACTAACACCACAAACAGCACCCTCTCATGTGATAATCATGTGCGGAAACAGCTCCACAAAAACTTGGTCTTCTATTCCGTGCCAAGAACTTTTTTACATCTCAACAGCTCCTAATAATCTACAAAGCACAAACTCGACTTCACCAGAAGTACTGTTCACATGTTTGAAGTTTGGCACCCCTACATTGTCAAGCTCGAACCTATTCCTACAAGACTTCATTTTTCTATCGAACGGCGAAGTTACGGAACTCTTTACCCAGTGAGGTATTTCGTTACGCCTATAACCTCCAAACACTCCAAGAATAATGTTAATGCCTATCTCCTGTCCAAACATTCCACCGCTGTCTAACACGATGATCTTCGAACATTATAGGTTCTTCTCTCGTGAAGTCAAAATATAGAGAATGAACAGGAGGGGTGTCAGTATTTGTCTTCCTTACTACCACAGTTTGACCTAATTCAGTTGTAGTGCAGATGCTGTAACTACTTCCTACGTGAATGTCAACGGGTCGAAGGCGAAGCATTGCTCCTAATGCTGCTTTGGGTATTGCTCGCATGAATCCTGTAATGCTTTTTCAAACTTGTTTTTTCAAAATGAACTGTTGTAGTTCTAAATTGGAATCATATGGTTTGATAAACGTAATGACATTCAACGTTCTTTTTAACATAAGGTAATCGTTGGTCAATAGATTAAGCGCTTAGAGCTAGCTTTACAGACGAATCGCTTTCATTAACGGTGTCATTGTTCAACGGAACGTATTTGAATATGCGGTGTGAACGAGCTGGCGGTTAATACGGCTATTAGAACGCCCACAATCGAGTAATCAGTTGACCGCACGTTGTTGTCACATGTGGTCACAGAACTAATCCAATGATTTGCAGGGATTACTACTTGACATCGGCAGGCTGGATCGGACACAAGAACACGTTGGTGTCCGTGGTTTGGATGAATAGAGCGCAAAACCTCAGCATCGTTTCCGCGTGTCATGCACCCAACTGGACTTGTGTAGAGGTCAGTTAGCGTCTCTTTAGATTTTAATTTTACATAATTAGACATAATCACGTATACAGATGGAGTAATGTAACGTTTTTATGTACTAACGAGTGCAATTGTGTGTTTATAAATGTTGTCTTGTTTGTATTCGTTACGTTACGTCACGATTAATAATCAAGCTTCACGTCTTGAATTTTAGGATACTATTATATAGATAATCACTTCGAATATCGAATGAAGAGACTCGAGTAACGGACGTTACAAATAAATGTAATATCAACATACTAACATAGTAGTATCAACTGTTACTATATGGATATAATTTCAAATCACAAAGTAAACACTAAAACGATAGAATTTCTTCTGTTCAGCTGAGTTGAGAAGTATACACTCTTATAACTTTGTACTTCCTGCACATGTAGTGTGAAGTAAGTATGCTGAGCCATCTGAAAAAAAAATCTCGAGGAGTATTAGTTTGGATATTTTCTGAATTCATCTAGACAATTTATGAGGTAATGTCCATGTGAGCCTATGAAACAAAAGTGAAGGGAGACGATTACTCCGTTACCATTGGTCATGTAGCTTTAAAGTGTTGAAATTAGTAAGATTTTCCCCCAAATACTTTAAATAAGAAACCATTATCCTCTAAAAATATTGTTAAAAGTACTGAAGACCTTCCAGCTACCAACTAGCCATCGTCAGAGTTAACTAAATTTGGAATCAAAATAGTTTGAATAATTTTCGGGATCAATAAGGTATATAAGAAATTACTCAGGTGGAGATAAATTTCAATTCGTTGAATTCCTTTTTCGCCTATACATTTCCATTTCTTTCTAAATTACCTGGATATTCGTCATGTTTCAAGAGTGATGAACTTTCTTCAGAAATGAGGCTAACGCTGATTATTCACAACTATTTTTCTTCATATGAGGAGGTTCTTTCCAGTTTGGCCCACATAGCTGAACACGATTCACGATCTTAACGCGACTCTACGGGTTAGGTCTAACGTTCCTCTCTGTTTAGAGTTCAAGAATCGCTCAGGTCTCAATCCTTCGGTCTTAAACGCAACCGATAGATAGATGGTCTGAATGTACACTTGGAATTCAAAATAAGATTGATCATCACAAACTATTCACTAGAATGAGAAAAAATTGAATTATAAGCCCCTAAATTAGTTCAGAGCTACCCTTGCATTTTAAGACCTTATTCGTTATTCCTCATTGTAACGAAAAGTTTATACAATCAATCTTTTTTTAAATTCCAATATCTTTAATAAAAATACATCCATGATGTATGAACTAATAGTTCTAGACGGCTGTTTCTCTCTTCTCATGAAGCTCATCAATTCTAGAAAGAAACTGCTGTCTATAACTATGAGTTTGTGTTGTTATTGATCGATAAAGACTACAGAGACCTTACTGACAAAACCCAATCCATTTGTTTCTGATTTCTTACATTGATTTAGTTCGGTGTCGCCAAAAAAAAATATTGTTTAATTGGTGCAAAAATTTAAAAATGGTTTTTCCGATTTGTAATTTGTCAGCTAGTTTGCTAATTTGACCGACTTCCTGGCTACGTATATATCACGATCATTCAACAGAAGTGTCCGAAATCAATATTTTAAAATTGAGTCATCGAAAAAGTGACGTGTTTGTCGTCATAGAGATAATTCTAAAATTTATAGATAATGGACCATAGTTACTTCATAAGAAGGCTACATTAAATTAATTTCTCTGTGGTATCATGAAAGTGACGTTTGCCTAGTCCTTCATCACTTTCATTTTACATTTTCAGGATCGTAACAATATTGATCTGCGTTGTTCTCGTAATCATTATTAAGAGATTGAATTTCTGACAAAATAGAGACGCGATATCAGGAAATTGAGTCGTGTCAGGAAAATTTTCAGCATTACTGACCCCTGTATTGTGAATTCCAATGCGAGATTTCAATAGATGAGGCACTAAGCTTAAAACTGCTAGAGACGATTCATCTTATACTTGATATATGCGAACAGCGACGAAATCGACCGGACGTAATCGAATTTCGGTTGCAGATTCACGCCGAAAGGGCATCCGAGAGAGCTTGGCTGGAGATGCAAGAACATCCGATGTTCTCACCGGACGGCGACAGTTTTCTCATATTGGCAACGGTGCAAGAGGGCAACACGGAGACTTACACTCACATCAAACATGTCACCGTCACACAAAAGCACATTGCTGTTCTCAGTCATGGAAGGCACGAAGTTGATAAGATACTTGCCTGGGATACTTTTAACAACTTCATGTGAGTACCTACAACTGATCTATAGTGAATTGTAATTGTAAGTATAAATGCATACAGTGACGAATCAGCATAGCTCTAGGAATACCTGCACAATGTTCCTTTCTGAAGAAATTATGATCAATGTTCAACGGATACCGTAACGAGTGTGAGTAAAATGCCATGACCACTAATAGGCTCCTCCTCTTCCTCTAGTACTTAAAATAAACAGCGCGAGAGGGGAGAAGTGTATATATGTTATGAACAAGACCCGAAGTGCAGACAATCCTATTAATTGCGAGTCAAGTTTCGGGGTGAAAGTCGAAGTCCAAAACACACTTGAGTGACCGGCATATCTCGTCAAAGTCCAAATCGAAGAAAAGCTCGTCGAACTTTGACTACGCCATCTTAGGTGCGAGGGAAGTCGGCTTTTTCATTGCCGCAGCTCCATAATGTCCCGGCATCGGCAGCCAGATCACCTTAACACGTTTCCGTTGTGCCAGTGTTTTGAGGTTCCTCTTTGCATACCCATACCGGTCGGGATGTCACTTTCTGACTTCTCATTGCCTTAAGTGCAACCTGACTGTCCGTCAATATATGGATCTGCTCATCTTCGATGGATCTCCGATTGTTTTCCTTCGCGTATTGAAGATTTGCATGTACCTCTGCTCGAAAAGCGTAAGTGTATTTGCCCATTGAATAGCTGAAGCCGGTCTTTGAGTTTTTGAGTATGCGACTGCCGCTGCACCTTTTTCTGTCTTAGACCCGTTTGGAAGACCAGATCTTTCGTTGTAAAATGATGCCCAGGTTTCTGTTTTCCCCTTCAGTTCTATCTGGTATTAATATCTTGAATGTGTTGTGGAAAGAGTATCGTTTTGAAATGTGATCTGTTATCATGCCTAACACGTCCTTGGTCACGATTCTTATGTGTCCCGGCCCAGTGTGTTTCTGTTGCTGCAGTGGGCGTAGATTTCAAGCTTCTATGATCCCAAGACATCCAAGTCTTTGAACTATGATTAGTCTTGTCATTTTGTTACCTTTTCCAAATGTTGGTTCCAAGGCAGCTCCGAGTCTAGTATCATCCCGAGATATTCGACATCCCCCTTCATTTGTAGGGTTTCTCCTCCAAGTGTAAGAGATCCCAGGCCCTTCAATTTGCATTTTGGAGTGGGGGCTTTGTGGCGGTCCTGCCATGTAATACCCAGGTTCATAGCATCTTGCATTCGACCTCTGACCTTGATGTTGTATCTTCCTTGTGCCAAAGCAACTATGATGTCGGCATAACCAAGGGTGCTGTATCCTTCGTACTGAAAGGCCTCCTGCAGTACGTTCACGACCACTCGTTTGCAGCATGTTTCTCTCAAAGTGTGCCAAATGATAATTTGATGTAAATAAAACTCAAAAAGTTAAATTTTAAGTCCAAAGTAGTACTCTTCATATGTATGGAGTTCAGCTCCCAAACATACGTTGACGCTCTTGGATTCTATACAGAATAGAGTTATTTGTCTGATTGATGATGTTACACTTACGAATTCATCAACTTCTCTAGAACATCGTAGAAGGATGGGCGATCTCTCCCTTTCTACAGATATTTACATGGTATGATATTCCAGATAGGTGGACTAGGCGAGCTCAAGCTAGTCACCCCTCCATTGTCAAGCATTTTTCTATTGAACATTATAGGTTCTTTTGTTTAATTTAATCAAAGAATAGAAAAGTCATAGAGACATGTTGATAGACTAGAAGAATATGCTATCCTTTCTGCATGAAAATGGATATGTACCTTCGGGAGATTTTGAGGTAAGAACTTCCGTTCCCAATAACTCACAGCAACAGTTGAGAGTTACACGATTTTCACATACAGTCCAGGGAACAACTGAAGAAACAAATGAAAGTCCTGGGAGTCAAATAAACTGGAATTCGATATAATCAAGTTTATTCGATTACCAGGACTTTCATTGTTCTCTCATGTCAGATTGTATGCTATATATTTATTTTATTAATTCCATTTCTCCTACATACTGATAGAGGCGTCTGGAACATAACCTGTAACCGTTTTATATTTCCAGTTATTATTTGGCCACCGAGGAACGGAAGCCAGGTCAAAGACATCTATTCGTCGTACGTGATCCGTCTACTGACGATCCACGTCGACTCGAGTCTCACTGTATTACGTGCGACCTGGGTGATGTATTGTGGAGTAGTCGATATCTTTATGGTAATTGTACACATTTTAACGCGTTGGTAAGTATAACACACCTCCGAGATCTATCCAATAGTAAACATCCCACAGGAGATTCCTGAATTGGATATTTGGCGTTATTTACTAGTTTATCATCAATTCGAACAATTTAACAAGTTGTTACCGTACAGGGCGGGCAAATTTCAATGTTTATATAGGGTGACTCGGTTACAATAGGAGATACCAAAAAATGAAACTTACATTATTTTTTTTGAGACAAACTCACTGGCGGAAACAAAACTTTGCTATCGTCTTCTGTTTTTGAGTTATAAATAAAAGCTTGTACACATGTAAATATCGTGGTTCTTGTGAAGTTAGAAGAAAATAACTTTCACATTTTCAACGCTCTTTTTTCTGTATAGTCCAGTGGCGGCGAGAAAATTTAAACAAAAATGGTGCAATTTTAAGTTATAGCCTAAAGTTGTATTTTTCCAAATCATTTACTTATTTGAGAAACCCCATAAGTCACAGGATAGAAGTTTTTGGAAAACCAAGGGAAACTGTTTTTTCCCTTTGGAAAATTACATGCTATTTTTAAATTCTTTAGTGAAAATAAAGTGTTCAAAATGTATTGAATTCTACAAGATTCAATGAATTAGAAATACTGAAACCAACATTAAACATTTCTGGAAAATGCAGACTAATAGAGTTTCTCAAATAACCAAGCAATGATGTTGGTAAAAAAGCTTAGAACAACTCTAATAAATTTATTCCAAAATAGGAACCAATTTCACAATATCGTGATACTGTCCTTCTTTGAGATAGTCCATCTTCTTCTGATTTATTGGTAGAAGGTAATTCTTTGAAAGATTTCCTTCTTCCGGGTCACTCATTCAGCCCTTCTCAACTGGACGTTTAAGATAAGGGATGATAATAGGTTTTTCTCATCCTTCCCTGTTATCAAATACTATAAGAGTAATCATAGGTAAGTCGAGGATAAGACGCCAAGGGACCTTATGGGCACGCACTGCATTTTGATATAGAATCAGGAATATCATAACTTCCTTGACAAGAGTATAATGGCTCTCTGCAATATTTGGCGCAGTCCCTGTTACAGAGCCAACGGGGGTTCTGGGTGGGTAAGAATTACGTGATAAATGTCGTCCCGATTAATTAGCACAATATAAATTAGTGAAAAGGATTGCTAGCGTCTCTAGAAAATGACCACTTTTTTTGTTGAAGACTCAATTGTCTCAATTCAAATTTTATTAACATAACAATTTAAATTTCAACAACAAAACAAAAAAGTAATGTTATTAAGACGGACTGGGCGTTAGTGAAACATATTAAATTTTGCTATATTCAATCCTATCGAAGATACTGTATTACATAATTCCACCTATAGTATATACAGCAACAACTAGAAACTGTAGCTATCTTTCGAAACAAAAGGTATTTGGTTCCGTCGTATATTCTTTCTATGCCGTACAATATCTCGTTTTATTGATGAGATGATGAATTTTCGACTACGAAACCCGCTGCAACACCGTCTGATACAAATAGTTCCTGACGTTTTACACAAGAATGCTGCTTGGATGTTGCATTTTGCTCTCGAGTCTTGAATAATTTCATTTCTAGTCCTATTATTACGTGCAATTGTTAAGCCTTTGCAGACGTCTCGTATCGTTTTTATTGGCTCAGGGATGTCAATACCGTTAGCTATGTCATGCAAAAGCCAGAAAAGCGCGTTACAAACAGATGAAAGCTTTTCAGCCGTCAAACAATTAATCTAGTTTTTTATGACTCAACTAGAACATTGTGAACTGGGGCATGATAGGAACGTGTTGGTAATAGCTTCGGCTTTATCAGCAATACTAATTCATTGAGAATAGAAAACATTGGATAACAGAATGTTGATTAGGTATATACTGCGCACTAAAATTAACTCAAATTACTCTAAATTCCAAATTTTACAAATGATACATAAGTTTTGTTTAAAAAGGGTAGCCCACATCAAAACTAACAGTTTTTCATAGAAATTCTAATACAAAATAGAGAAAGAAAACATCAATTATTGGGAACACGAAACTCTGATGTTTATTACAGCTTGACAACGATCCTTCATACTAAAAATCAACGTTCTCAATTAGTTATGATCAGTTTGATCGTAGTGATTGATCAGTCTCGAAACAAGATCATCTAATATATTTGGGAGGCTCGGCATTGATCTTAGCCGTTACCCCATGGAGTGCCATATGCACTCAATTGGCTTCTCGAAGGCTGAACCATCTTGCGAATTGCAACCTCCTTAAGATATAGTTCCACAATTCTTTTGCGTGTGGTCGAGCATAATCATGGATAAGTATGAAAATGCCTCCAATGTATGTTGCAAATGGCACAACATGCTCTTTTTAAATATTCAATATAAAATTTACCATTGCCCTGTAAGTTCCCATTATATTTGTAAGTTGGGGTTGGTTGGGAAAAGTCAAAATAAGTAAAATCAATATACCGACACATTTCGACAAGAAAACTATCAAAATAGATTTGTAGACGTCGTTATAATGAGAGACCAAAGGAAAAAATCACCATTTCTATTGATAATTTATTATTTGCAGGTGAATCCCCGAATCGACCCGGTGAGCAATTCGTTTTACGTACTTCAGTGTGAAGGACCAGGTCTTCCATTATCAGGCATTCATAATGCGTCCACGCATAAACTTTTGAAAGTTCTCTACGACACAAGACCTACGCTCACACCTTTACTCCAAAAACTTGCGTTACCAAAACAGAAATCGTTCGAGGTGCCTTTGCCCCAAGGTAATAGGGCTCAAGTACAACTCCTCCTTCCACCGAGTTGGCGGGAAGAGTTGCGGGATGCTGCTTATCCTGTCCTTGTTGAAGTGTGAGTTATTTTTAAATTACGTATACCTCAATATTATTATCTATAAGGAAAAGATATTCAAAACATCGGTACGTTGAGGAAACATCATCTATTATCACTTTATTCTTCATAACACACCAAATGAATTCAATTGGAGTCAAATCATGATATGAAGGCGAATGTAAGATCGTATTTAATGTAATGTAATAATAATATGCGCGTTCGAATCGATAGACAAACTTTCGATTCTCCGTAGTTGAACTGTCACAACACGTGTATTATTTTCTGGAACCTGTTTCGCTGTTCTCATGAGCTTATCAGTAGAACTAGCCAAACGATGGTGAGACATTTGCTTTAGGCAGATGATGTTGGAACATCTAGGTTGTCCAAACATTTTTGGAAGTGTCAGTTTTATCTGTGCCCTAAACGGATGATCATTGGCTTCATCGTCTGGCTGTTTCAACAAATGAGCTCATGAAAAAGCGGCATGGAGGTCTAAAGAAATGATTTTCTCCCATTGCAGGTCTAGTCCTGCTCTTTCTTTCCAACCTCATCTTTCCACCAAGTCTCAGATCCTCCCACTCCGCTTTTCTTTCTCATTGTCTTCATAATATTATCACCCCACTCCATTTGCCTTCTGCTCTAATATTTCCATGTTTATAACCATCCTTCAGATGCGTCCCCTATATCCAGCCCAGTCGTATCCTCCTATCTATTTGTAGTTCTAGATTTCCTTCTTCAATAAACAGTTAGTGTGTTAGTTTGTGATTGATGAAGACTGGTCTCAGCAAGTGAGACCAAACTGCTGACACACATACTGACAGGATAGGGACCGTTTAACCAGCACCTTCACAGGATGAACCTTAACGATTCGCTTTTGTACAGGTGGTACAAACGGAAAATAGAAACATCAATACACATTGCATATGCAGATGCTTAACATCAAGTGCTCCCCCCAAGAAGCAGAGCACTCTCGATAGAGCTATACGATACTAAGGAGATCCAGAAAGTAGATACGAAAATGGTGCTAAGTCTCTTCAGGGCATTAACCACCTACTCGGTACCAATTGGGAGTTGACTAACTGGCTGTTTGTCCTCCTCGGGTACCCGGTGAACCCTCTGGAGTGCCTACCTCTGGAGCCAGGTGAACACCCTCGAGTGGGGATTTGAGAAGTCAGTGTACAACTGACGACTATATTAATTACTAGCATAAATTATTTCCTGGTATAATCTACAATCTGTTTTCCTTTTCAGTAATGGCAGGCCAGGCAGCAAAGCAGTAACGGAAATGTTCCGAGTGGATTGGGGAACTTACATGTCGAGTCATTGTGACGTGGTTTATGTTAGATTGGACGTACGAGGAGCCAGTGGACTCAGTGATCGGTTACTTTATCATCAGTTGGGTGGGATCGAAGTGCAAGATCAAGTATCAGTACTTGAACATTTGTTCGATAAATATAAATATCTGGATAAGACGCGAGTGGGTTTGTGGGGTTGGGGTTACGGGGGTTATGTGACTTCCATGGTATTAGGATTAGGTAATCAACAAAAAGTGTATAAATGTGGAATTGCTGTGAGTCCCATCGCCGACTGGTTATTCTACAGTAAGTCAAATAATTAGATTCATAAGATTATATCGATAAAGCTTCATCTCATGAAAAATTGATGTTTATTAATTTATGATTAACGCTCCTCCATATGAGGAATAGCTACGGTTTTAGAGATTCATCCTAAATTAGATAAACTCACAATATTTTCTTTTCTCGTAATAATGTTCATTAAAACATGTTATACATTTGTTATACTTATTATAGCATAACAAAAGATGAGTCGACAAGGTTGAGTTATAAAAATTGCTCCTCACACGTTGAGAAGATTTTCTAAAACATAGTATAATTTGGAATTGTTGATTCAATTCCTAATTCACTTGCTGTTAATATTTTTATGTTTCAATGAGTTTTTCACAATTATAACTCCCTAAAATAACATTATTCCAACCTCTTGTTGTGGCTAGACAAAAATATTGCGGGAGGGAACTTCTCCCAAGAAAACTTGAAGTTCTCTTACTGGAGACAGAGTAATAGCAAACCTAGCCTATACTGTGGAATAACATTCCAAGGATATTGAGGAAGCGGTTCCAGAATTGAATATTGGAAGGAATGTTCTGTTTGAGACAAATGCGTTTCAACGATCTGATTAGAAATGGGTGCAGTTATTCAGGGCACATGATAACTCTTTTTTTACAAGAACGTAGCCCTATGCTAATATTATTCGATTGACATACCACAAATGTATTCATACGTAATTTGGATAATAACCTATCCATTTTTCTATTTATACATATAAAAAAAGAAAGATTTTAGTTAGTCCAGGCATGATCATATAGCTTATACTTATATTCTCAAAAACTGTAGGTCACTTCTTAACTTATTGCATTGGTATAAGTGGCGGTTCATTTGCCCTTAGACATATCAGGTGGCGTGTACATAAAATCCCTTGAAACTTCTTTGGTAATTGTCCAACATACCCCTTCTCGCTTTTTAAACTTTTTTAAATTGAAATACATTAAATTGACTTATATTTGTCCATTCCTACCACCAAAACCTTGTTCAAATGAAGATTATTGCTGGATCGTGGTTGTAATAAAGGTATAAGTTGGTAAACAATTCATTTTTTAAACGATTTAGCAAGGAAGTGATTCTCACATCCTAACGATTATGTTCTCAAAAAAAATAACTGACAAATACTAGAGTGTAGTTCTCACAGATATACGATACCAGGAAACAATAAATATATCAACCCTCAAGAAATGCAGTCTTAGGACAGATTTAATAACAGAATAACTGAGCTTTTAGGATAAGGGATAATACGTTAAGAAAGATAGCGTGCCAGTATTTTATACCAGACATAATATGATTTGATATGACAGGTTTTTCTTATCCTTTCCTGTTATGAAATACTCGAAGAGTAATCATACGTAAATAAAGATCTAAAATTGTAATTAAAATGATAATTTCAAATCATATAAATCGTAATGTTGAATAAGAAGTAGTTTACCATTTAGAAAAAGATGAACTTGTATACCTCCCCTACCTTACAGTAGCTCTTGAACTATCAAAGCCAAGTCAGTTCAGTTTATAGGTTCTAGGCACATCCAAGTTCATTAGGTAAAAGCTTAAAAACGGAGAATTTAATTATGATGATTCTTTCAATGTTTTAAAAAATCAATCAATTTCTTTTGTTTATTTCGTTCCAGTGAATTAACTCGTATTATTATCAATTATGGTTTTTTGCTTGTAGTTGGCTAAATTTAATCATTTTCTACGTAACCTTAATGACCCGCACTGAATTTTGATATAGAATCAGGAATATCACAACTTCTTTTAGAGTAAAAGGAGTAAGATAAGCCAGCATTAGGTTTTCATCAATTCCTGCAAATTTTTTGGTGTTTCTTCATTCGCAGAACATATTATATACTTTCTCGTACCTCTCCTTAGTTTCACCGCAAGTAAACTAGAAGAAGCTTCCCGAGCTGCATATAAGATATCTCCCAAGTCATTTTTATCAGCCTTTTCGATAATTATTTTAAATTTCGCTGTTCAAAGATTATTTAGTTTGGATGCTGTCAACCTTTGTTAATTAAAAAACATCCTATTTAGATTGCTAGGATACCGAAGTCAGACACCTACTTTTTTCAGATTCTCGCAGTAACTATTATAATGAACAGATTTCAACATGAAATGCGAAATAAGTGATAATTTACAAAATACAAAAAAATGGTATACGCTCCTCGTCCGTCAGAAAAGTGATTTCACTTGACTAGTATGGTAACTTGATACGTAATGCACTATTACAGAGACGATGGAGTATATGTTGTGTCCTTCGCTTTTAAGATCTTTCAAGATGATTATTCTAAGAATTTATGTGGCAATATGTCTCAATATTCTCTCTGTTCTACCAGTTGAGAACAAAAAATAGAAACAGGTCTGCTAAACTTGTTATCTCGAAATATTGCAGAGCATATTCTCACGTCGCATCTTTATTATTGCTTTATCATAGCCGGCAATCGATGACGTACTTTCTGAATACACATAGAATTGTTCGTTCACATAAAATTGCCCGCTTCCTTTCAGATTCCGCGTTCACGGAGAAGATTCTGGGTCTTCCAGCGGAAAATTACAAAGGTTACGTAGAATCGGATGCCACGCAGAGGGCTCGCAATATTCCTAAGAAATCCTTTTTCCTCATACACGGCTTAGCGGACCTTTCGACGCCCTATCAACATGGGATATCCTTAGCACGTGCCCTCACGGATGCTGGGATTTTGTTCAGATATCAGGTGGGTGACCGATTCGAATCATGCGTTAGATATTAGAAAGTTAATCGACATGAACTCGCTTACTTCATCCCCAGACCGTATTAAGTCATGTCACGAACTGTTTTCGTTTCTTCCAACGTATTTCCTCTTGGGAAAGAGTATGAAGTCTGCAGCCTTATGTTTATTTAAAGCTGGTAGCTGTTAGTCGCTCGGATTATGTACAGTTTGGAGATATTTCAGCTACAAATAGAGACACTCGGGAAACTTTTCACATAACTACATAACGTCTTTGCTAATTTGAATTCATCGCAAGCACTCAGGGGAATATGTCGTAGTGCTCATGAATATAATTTAATTTCATGTCTAATAAGAACTCATTTAATCATCATCATCATGTGAGACATTTAAATATGTTACTCCAGTCAATTAAACATTTCCACCATCAATTTTATCGGTAAATGGATTTTTATGACATTTTGTGTAGGGGTTCCTGAAGGCTCCAAGTAGTCAAGGAAATAAACCCAAAAAAATCCCAAAGTGGAAAATACAAAAGGGACAGAATCGATTTTGACGATTTTTTTAATAGATTCTGGAAGTCATTTTGAAGAAATGTTACCCATTTTGTTCACATGCACTGTAGCATTTCTACAGAGGAAAATGCATCTTTTTGGATGCACTTTCAGGAGCTAAAATTCAATGTGAAAAAAGTAAACAAATATAGCCGAGATATGCCAGAATTCCTTATTCGGGGGTTTTTTGGGGTCGCTGATCACGATTCTGAACTCGGATTGGAGCAGCGACGCACATGTGGGAGCCAGGGCATCCTGGTATCCATGCCGTCTCCAGGAAATTCGTGAAAAAGAGTGAAACTTGTTAGGGAGGTTCTTTTGAGGTTGCCGGTCATGACCATGACCCTAAATAGTCACCTGGTGGTCAGGATACTCTGATTATCTAGGTCATCTGCGGGGACTGTTCTTCTATATGCTCAGAAACGTTTTTCGGTTTTTTTTTTAGTCGATTCCGGTGCCAGATTCAAACTACGACGCACCTGGGGCTCAGAGCATCCTGGTACTGATGTCGTCTGCAGACCGGAAGCAATGGTCGCTTCATCAAATTGCGTGGAAGGGCTCGCTCTCCTGGGCCAAATGAATGAAGAGTGGTCTGAACTGTGGCGAGAATCACCACGCATGAGGCAGGCCAAGCTCTTCATCAAAGAGCCTGTGCCTAAGCTCTCAAAGAAAGTCTTTTCTCTGAACAGAAGGGACAACAGAGAGATGACTGGAATCCCGGTCACTGTCGTCTTAACAAACACCTTCTCACTATGGGCGTCACAGATGACTCAATATGTAGGAAATGCATCATGTTGGAATGCCCAGGATTAGCATCTCTCAGGCACCGACACTTCGGAGAATCAAAACTGCTCCCAGAAGAACTAATGGAAGCCAGCACTGGCAATATTCTGAGTTTCTGGCGGGTCACAAACCTGCTAGAATAGAAAAGGCTTCTGACCACACCACGGGGTGTACAATGGTCCCAATTAAGTGACCTAAGTGCATTTGGGAGCTAAGCACCCTCCCCTCAAACGATGAACGATGAATGATGAACGTCGTCGTCTCCAGGGAATTTATGAAGTTATCTCTTCTGATGGGATGAAACCTGTGAGGGAGGTTTTTTAGAGGTTGCCGGTTGCAACAGCATATAAGAAAAATAGATCTTGATACGTGACAAGGATCAGTTCGATAAACGAAAATTTGAAAGTTTAAATCGTCTAGTGAATATCTAGTGAATATAGTATATCTAGCAACTATACAAACTTTCAAGATAGAGAATTACCACAAAATAACAAAACTGATTTTTATCGATCTTACTTGCCAACGTTCATACACATGATTGTGATCTCAACATTCACATTCACCCTCTCCGTGAACGCCGCGTAACGTATTCTGTTTCTCCTATGACCCGCTACCGCATTGACATACTTAGATTGAGCTATTTAATTGTAGAGGTCGGAGGTTCTCTCTTTCTAAGATTCAATATCTCAAACTCGTTCCCGGAAATAATAACTAACCATTAATTAAGTAATTAATAATTTAGAAACGTCCAAACATCACAACCTTTGATCCGTAGATTCGACTACATTTGCATCGTCGAAATAGGGTTGCCTTAAAGGAATTATTTCATTGTATGTATATTTAATGTATGTAAAAATGTTTTTCGTTCCATTTAATCTGATGATAATTCTTCCGATTGAAAGATTGTTGCTTGCGTTTTATCCCATCAACAACATTATGTTGTAGATTTATCACAGATGAGTTTGGGATTATTTTGATTGAATTTGTTTTTCAGAGCTATGCAGATGAGGGACACGAGCTCAGGGGCGTATTAGAGCATGTTTACCGCTCAATGCAAGAATTTTTCGAAGAGTGCCTTAGTCTAGACACAGACGATAGAGAAAAAGCTAAAAAAGAAAATACCTGAAGAATGGTTAGCCACCTGTTTTCCTACCACCACGCTATGGCCTTTAAAAGACTGTAAACTATAATGGCAAACAGCCTCGTAAGAAAGATGCCTACCGTGGTACAAATCGAAGCCGATCTTGGATTGGGCTTTAATGGACGGTGATATAGAATTAGTGATAACCGACTTCAGTTGGTCAAGCAATCAATAATCAATATGTTTATATCATAGAACTTTTAGTGAGTTTCAAGTGTTTACGATACAATTTTAGTGATTTCTTTTCCGATTTAACTGTTTCAAACTGGACTGTATTTTGTAAAAGTAGATTTAAATTCCTCTGCCCTTATTCGATCTATCGAATGAATCTATCTCTAAGAAATGCCAGCACAAGAGATAATAATCCGCTGCGAGATTGCATTCACATTTCCAGTGTTCTACCAGAGTTATGGAAAATAGATTAAACAAAAACTCTTATTGAGAAAATATTAATAGAAACGACAATATTAATCATTGTGTGAACAGTTTTCTGTATTGGTTTTTTTCCTCTTTTCTTTGTTTGTTCAATTTGAGCTTAAAATACAGGTTTATACCAAGAACTATGTTCGTTATTGATAGGACTGATTTTCTTTCATTGAGAATGATGCTCCAGCGTTTGGTTCATGCCTTCTATACAAAGATTCTTGGACATTATCTTCTGCTTCTTGTTCAGTTCTACTAACTGCAGATACTCCCGTGTCGTCAACCCTAAAGTTTCCCCTGTGATATAGTATTGCTTCTCTCACTTGATCTTGACCTCCACTCATGTATGATTTTAGTAAGAGACAGTGTAGTGGTTCTTAAAGTGGTTCTAGTTACTGCTGAACATATCATTATCTCCTCGAGTGCTTTTTCTGTGTGGCTCATGACTCGATGAACCTGATTCATAATTGCTTGCTTTCTTCTGATACAAACTGGTGTGTCCATATTGTGTTTTTTTCCTCAATGAAGAAGTCGTTCCAACTACATATTCACATACAGCTTTGATACCCCTGCAAACAGTGCTTTTCCAGGTTTGGGAATCATAATCACTTTTACTATTATTATATGATGCATTGATGGAATTTGTTAACTTTACTGCTGATTTCCTTGGCAAATGTTCCACTATTTCACCAGTTTCCAGTTCATTACCTAACGCTTGTTGGAATTTCTGTGTATTGCAATCTCACCTAGTTCTTCTTACGCTGTTAAAAAATCCATTGCTGTAGATTATTGATCTATTATTGTAGGTAAATTTCCTGCAACTTTTACGTCGTTTGGTTTGGATGCGTGTGATACTTTTAGTCTTTTCAACAGAGAGCGTTGCAAACTTGCTCTTGCCACTGATAAGCTCTATGAGAAAAGCGAAACTGCTGTCTGGAACTATAAGTATGTGACGTTACTGATCGATCTGGACTAGATGATCTTATCATAAAAGGATTTCCAAACTGTGAGCATTGACTGCTCTATAGTGTATGTTACGAGTAATATGCATACTGAGTATGTGTTTATTGTAGAAGTGTTTTAAATCAGTGATGGAAAAGTGTTTTTGGTAAGTTTCCAAAAAACGTTTTCCGATGACATGTTCAAGTTCAAGCGCCATTCGTATTTTGAAGCATAACGAAGAAACGTAAATTATCAGGATGTGTGTTTTCTCTTCAAATTGAAATAATCAAAGATATTATCAATAAATATCTTTCTTTAGATACAAAACAATGATAATGTTTCTCTATGTCAGTAACATTATAATTAATAGTCCCGGGTAATTGTTTGATTTCTCGAGCTCATCAGTTGGAATAGTGAGTTTGTAATGTTATTGAACGATAATTTTGTGTAAATTTTAAATTACTCGCTAACAGAATGCTTCAGATACCAACATGTCTAACGCCATCTATCTGCGAGTAGACGTTCCAATAAGAAATGCAAGCAATGTACAATATCCACTGATTGATTCCTTGCCCTGTAAAGTGCTAGATAACCTACTAGTCGAGAATTTGGAATAAGAAAAGTCTCGAATTTAAGATCGTTGTAATCAAAAATTCCAACCAATTAAATTTCTGAATATTATATTGCTATCAGGAGACGAGGCTGAATTGGAACATATTTTTTTAAATGTCCACTTTAGATAAATATCAACACATGTCAGCAGTTCTATGAGATGTGATGTTTGGAAAGATCCATGGTGATGTGAATGGATCGTCTTAATGAAGTAACAGAAAGAGTGTTTCTCAATAATGTAAGCGTTCGATATCTCTTATGCTGGCTCCTTTAACCTACGAATCGTTACTATTAACGCAATCCAAAAGTATTTATCGTCGTATAAGCAATAGTCAATCGATCTTTCTAATTCATTAATTATCAATTTTTGTAGAATCCTTTTATTTCGATTAATGCTTTCACTCAATCTGTTAAAACAATGGAACAAGTTTTTGCAGATCCACGAACCCAACCTGGGTTTTCCGGCAACGTTGTGACGAGTATATCAGATTTGCTCAACTTGTGAGGTTCGGCTGGAAATGCTCAGATGTAACGGATCCAATTTCACCTTTCCTCAATCACATTTTGACAGTACGTAGAAAATTCCTAAAGCTGTTTTGGCCCATAACTGAGGAGGATCCGATCATCAATTTATTCTAAATTATCTCAAATCCGCATTTAAAATGCGCGGTACAAAATTGATCTCTATGGATTTGCGGATTGAAAATTTCTGGATTCATTCTATTTCCCTTTGGCTTGGTCCAAATTTTAGAGAGAAGAGCGAAATGGTGGGCCTGAATGAATACCCCTTGGCACTACTGTATATTGGTGAAGAAAGGTTCAATGTACAATAGCTGTCACAGGACGAATCCTGTATTGTCAGGCGTTTGTATAAGCGAAAAATCCTTGACGCTATAGAAATCCTAAAACATCCAAATAATCTGAACCGTGACTTCCCAATATTTGAAAACCGATCTTCGAAATTTCCACTTCGCACATAATCACACAACGGCAGGATCAGGTGCCAGAACGGAGTTAACCACCGGAATAACGATAGTTAACTGTGTAGCGTGAAATTTTTTTCTTAAAATAGATACAGCTACAGAAACCAGTAGAATCAGTTTCAGTTCAAGCCTCAAACCTGCCCTGAAGATCGTCGGCATTAAGTCGTGCTATATGACGTGGAATCCAAGATTTTTCAACTTAAAGAATTGTTTTCAACAGATAAATGACGCTACAAATAATTATTAACATAGGGGATAATCATCATAAATTTGCTATTTCATCATGACATTAAATATCATGGGTGCATTGTATAGATAACTTTGTGTTCAAATTTTAAGTTAAATGTTCAAACGGTTCTGTGTAGATGGTTCAATCGAAAATCGTCCGTAAATACTTTTTGGATATAACATTTAAGAATTGTTTGCGCATTGTAATGTTTGATTTCTACTATCTTCTTAACTATAACTTTTCTACTACTTAAATGTTTTCAATAGGCGTAATTTAAATTAGTGTGCAAAAAGTCAATTATTAAATATTTTCGAAATTATCGTATATTGAATAGATATGCGAAAAATCAAAACAAAACGACTTGAACCTGGAGCTTCGATGATTTTAAAATAATCAACAATTATGGTTGTGAAATGTGACTATGATGTTTTTTGTTCCACTCAACTCTGAATGAGCGAATCGGGCATTGACATGATTGATTCATCAGAAAAATAAAATATCATAATATCGAGAAACTTGAAATAATCATCTCTCTTACTAAATTTCTATTTGCAGTAAATCTGAAATATTGCGGAATTGATAATCTTCGGATAAACCGATTATGACCTTTTTTGTTAATCGATTCAGGAAGTCATTTTAAAAAAATTTTGCCAGTTTGTTTTTGTATGACGTGCATCTTTGCATTTCTATAGAGGAAAATGCATCTCTTTAAATGCACTTCCAGAAGCTGAAATTCAATGTGAAAAAAAAGCCTCGATATGACCGAAATAGCCCAGAATGTCTTACTCGGGGGGTTTTTGGGGTCGCTGATCACGATGCCCGTGCCAGATTCGAGCTACGATGAACCTGGGAGCCAGGGCATCTTGGTACTCGAGTTGTCTCCATGGGATTCATCAACATATCTTCCGCATTAGAGTGAAACTTGTCAGGAAGGTTCTCTTGAGGTTTTCGATCATGACCATGACCCTCAATAGTCACCTGGTGGTCAGAATACCCTGATTACCTAGATCATTTCCAAGTCTTCTCTGTAATTGATTTAACTTATTTGTATTGTTTTTTTGTAAATTAAAAACTCAATCAAGTTTCATTAAAGTTAAAACGGTATTTTATTAATTCTTTGCTGCCAACATCACAGATATGTTTACCAGATGAATCGTCGATTGATTATGACTACAGAGTCGTGGTTAGGGATCCATAAAACCCCCGAGAGATGATTTTCGTTACATTCCATGAAACAACACTATTATTTACAATGATGTATAGGTTATGGAGAAGGCGCAGACGACATCGACATGAATATACCGATGGTCGTATGCCTTTCGCATTGCCACGATGCCGAAAACCCAATCGAGAGTCTCTGTGACTAACATCATTTCTTTTGGTGGCAAGCACTACCTTACGTACCAAGACAAAGGCTTTTTCTAATTGAAACATCAAGTACACAGATCAGAAAAAATTGGAAATCATAATCTGGTAGTGTAGTTGTCGAGAAGACTATCTAGCCCCGTTCATAATTTGACAGTTTTCACAACGTGCTTTCAACATTAGCCTCTTATCCCTCCCTGCCTTAAAAATAACCATTCCGCTAACAACGTTGATGAGATGGTTAATATGCTCACGTTCACCTTCAAGAAATGATCTACCATTCCTCATTTGGACGTCCACATGTTACATTTCAATCTCGTTAAATTATGGTGAATAATGGTTACTGAATAACTAATAGCCATGCTCTCATTTCATTCAGAGTTGGATGCCGAAAATAGCATAAATCCTGCTTAGATTTATTCCTAATTAAGTAGAAGATCAGCCGTATTTTATTGTGCGGCGATATGACAATCTTAATCTGTTTGAAAGTGCACATTAAACTTGAAATAATAACGGGATAAACTATTTCCTCAACAAAGGCAAGTCATTGAAAATTATAAACTGTAAGGTCTGAAATCTATTCAAATTATATTAACTGCTTTTGAATGATTTCTTTGGATTCAATGTTTATCCACAGATCTAACGAGTTAAATCATAGTTGTATTCCACCTAATGATCACATGTCTTTTATGCTTCACACCTTGTACTCAATGATTAAAGAATATTATTATATATTATATAGTAGGACATATACTGCTATACGTACCATAGCACGTAGGAGTTAGAAGAGACCCTTTTTGAACTGTAAAAAATATTTTATTCAACTTTACTATTTTAGCAATTTTTAAGAAATCGAGTACAAGTTGACAACCTTGCGTATAGAGAAACATGAGCTGGATTCTACAACTTTTTGCAAGTGTCCATTGGCATACCGCCCGCTTGGATAAAATATGATTGGTCAAATCGAAATGCAACTCCTGATTTTTTTTTCAATCACGCATCAATCCGTCCTATTTATTGAAAAGAAATTAAATTGAATCAAAATGTGCAACTAGAAATTCGTGTCGGTC
Source organism: Endomychus coccineus (assembly GCA_958510875.1). Lineage (NCBI taxonomy): Eukaryota > Metazoa > Arthropoda > Insecta > Coleoptera > Endomychidae > Endomychus > Endomychus coccineus. The sequence continues at coordinate 3,227,343 of OY294069.1, read as the reverse complement.
ATCAATTCAACCTGATGGTCAAACTTATTAAAACGAGTGCAAAATAAACACAAGTATGTTTGAATTACACAAAATATTATATTTTCGATTTACTTAAATATAATTTAATAAATACCTATAATGAAAATTGTATATGGAATCATTGAAATTAAATAAAATTTATTACCTATACTGGAATTAATATTTGTGTAAATTTCAATAAATCAGAAAAAATAGACTGTTTGAAAATTGAATATTCAATTTCAAGATACACCAAAGCCATTTGAGCTTCATGTTTCAAAGTATTTTAAACCAGGAAATTCAAACATCATTAACGAATTAATGTAACGAAATTTCACACTTTGAATAATTTTAATCTATGTTGATAAAATCCTTAAAAAAAATTTCAATTATAACACAAATTATTGATTTTTTTCTGAAATTCGTTATAACCTAATACCCTAATTTCAAAAATAATTAAAATGTGGTTAGCAGCTTTTAGAATTGAAGATTTTCAATTATTGAACGATTCTCGGTTTTATAATAACGTTTATTAATAATTCTCAATCGGCAATATTTAAATATTCAACTTGCTATATTTATTTTTTTTAATAATCCACAATCATCAATGATAATTAAATATTATCATTGGTTGGTAAAATCCAAAATACGATTTCGAAACTATTTTCTTATTCGCGGAAGAAAAAGAATAAAAACGATGTTTGTGATAATTCATTAACAGTGTTTTTTTTATTAAAACTATAGATACGAATTGTCAACGCCGTGATGATTAAATACAAGAGCCTATTTATGTGAACTTGTGTAGCATCACATCTTGTCACAACACGTCAGAACAAAGTGTTTCTCCATCTTGAATGCAAGTGCTTCTCTTCTCTGTCTATGTAGAACACATTATAGTAATAAGAAATCAGACCCATAAACATAAAGCCACAGACAAGTCGTTTTTTGATATGCTAAACTTCCAATTACCGAACCGCTACTGATTCTCGAAGAGGATGCTCCAATTTATAGTTTCTTCAACACTGTGAAATGGTCTTCCCCTTGGTCAAGTGGTTATAACATATATTCAATACGAAAGGATTAGACATAATCTTAGGTTAGGTAGAACGAAACGAACGTGAAGTACCTAACATTGGATTAAAGGCAACATTACCTAACTACCTCTATTCGCCCTAAATAAAAGCAAGTGATATGCACTTTCATCCAGAATGTTTCTTCTCTAGATCTATGTAATCTATTATACTTACTATTAATTTGCCCGTTATCAAAAGAAACAGATATAATGTAGATATTCAAAAGTGTTGTCACTAGTCTAGATTTGTGTAACTGGTTAGCTGTATAGGTGATAAATTTATCAAAAACTGATTTGAATAGCCAAAATTAGATCACTAGATCCTTGATCAATTCAATTGTACAGCTGTGAACACAACAGAATTTGATAATTCTCACTTATAGAACTAATTCAGAGAGAGGGATGTTTTACGATTTAACATAGCTGCAAAGTATACAGCATAATAAAGTATACTTTTCACTGATTATTGTTAATTGTTACTGATATTATGAAAAATAATTCATTTCTTACTTAATGTTAGCCTAAAAATTAGTTCTTCCAAACTTTCTGGACAATGCTGATCCACGAGACATGGTTGATATGATAATAATATTTCTGATATTTTGAAAATATGATATTTCTGTTTATATATCCTTGAATTATGTTACTACATATATGTTTGTTAGCATATATCTGTGATATTATGTGGTATACTTGCTGTCTGTAGTGTAATCATAAAACAAATACATTATTCGCGGTATTGAATATTTCCATCAGCATCAGCATTGAAATTATTTATTACGTCGTAGTCGGATATACAGTGTGTTCAAGATAAGCATGTCTCTCACTGGGATATCGAAAACGGTAATACATACCGTTTTAATATGTTTTTACGGAGGATCTAATTAATGGGAAGCGTTACGCGAGAATCGATACGTGGATTCGTAACAGCTCTGTTTGGTCGAGACCACCAATAGGCTCCTCCTTCTCTTATACCAGCGCCAAGCGAGCGTTGAAACAACCTAGCGTAGAGGAGTGTATACGTGACTGTGACCACATTCATATAAGACAGTCTACTGAGGAAAAAAGAATATTAAACATGTTCTTTGTTATTCGTTTTTATATAATGAAAACTGTATGTATTTTGTTATTGAACTATAAAAGTGGAACTGAGAATTTTTCAGCTACCAAGTAGCCATGATCAGAGTAAACTTAGTTAGAAATCAAAATGTGCCTGTTTAAATACTATTTGAAATTAGTAGTGTATATAAGGGATATCCCTCTGCTGGAGATCGATCTGAATTCATTGAATTGTTTTTTTCGCTTATACATTTCCATCCCTTCTCGATTACCTAGATATTTTTCATTACTATATTTCAAGAGTGATGAAGTTCCTTGAGAAATTGTGTGACCTGTATTAATATGTTCATGATTAAATGAAACAACAATACCTTTATTTTTTACCATTTTTAATAACAACATGAAAACTTTACTATAATTTCAACACCGAAGATTAAAAAAATAGTAATTTTGTGTTGAAACTAAGTAAAGTTTCCGTGTTACTATTTAGTTCTTGGTATTTTGGTTCTTTGATATGACTAAAAATAAAATAAGATTTCTCTTTTTGACGTTTCGATATTGTTTTTATATCTTTATCAAAAAATATTAAAATCGAATTCTCTGCTCCGGCAGAGAAGAACACAGTCTTGAAAGAGGAGGAAAAATGGATACTATACCCAGGCCACAAGGTCGTTTAAGTGGTTCTGCTCGTCGGTATTTTGGGCAGAATTCGGTCTTCGCTGCGTTCGAACTTGAAGATCATTCCGGTCTGTACCAACTCGGCGCATATCTCGATAGACCGGATGTAGAAGTCATTCTGGGTTCAATAAGACAACTTAGAGCACCGACCAGCGGGGAGGAGTAGCTTCGGTTAACTGATTTTGTTTTTCTGGTGCGATTGCTCTGAAGTCGTCGGAGCGCGAAGCAGTCCCAACCAGGTATTAATGTAAAAACAATATAAATAACCTAACATGACTATCCAAAACTAGCAAAAGTATGAACATAAATAAAATTAATAGAACATTAAAATAATAAAATCTATGAACCACCAGAAAGACGCAACTCACTTCTAACTCATCCGCATTCAGTAGGTTTTCAATTATTATTATTCTTTCTTGCTTCATGTCTTGCCCGGTTTGGTAGCTTGTGTACATCGGTTCTTTAACAATCCTAGTTCATGGTTTGCAACGCCAAAGTATATTATTCGTTTCATTAATCATTATTGAGGAACGAATACCTACACACCCCATTTTTTATTTATCATCATATCAAAAAGGAATTCATCATAAATGAATAATGTCAGCTGTTGGTAGATGATGGTCAAACATCCAATACTGTGAACTGAAAGAAATCATCAGAAGAAAAGAATTTCAAATATAAGACAATTTCCGTTCTATCGAATTTCGTTAACTTGAAAATCATTGGTGTTGAGAAATAATTGTGTTCAGAATTCAAGTTTTCTATGAAACATGTATTATTTTTATAGCAATAGGAATTATTTATTGCGTAATGTTGCCTAAAATATAATTGTTGTACACATCAATGTTCTTATAAAATAATGTGCAGAACACCAATTATCTAATATATTGATTTCTATTAGCAGCAATGTTAGAACAATGGAATGTTAAATGTTTCGTTTTTGTATTATATTAAAACAATGAAGCAAAAAATGTTTACAATAAATCGTTAAGTAAAATGTGGTATTTCGTATTCTGAAATTCTGATACTGTCAAAATTCTACCATCTATTGGAGCAATATACTAACGACCGACCCATCCAAGATACAAAAAGATTTTTCAAACAGGAAGAGATATAATATGTGCCAATGGCACTGTACGATAATTGTTCAAGGAGGCCAACAACTTAAACTTATCAAAGTTACGCAGTATTTTACCCAACACTATCAAGAAACAAAGACAATGTGGAAGACAGCTTTTAAGTGTTATTACAAGAAAAATATGAGAGATCAGACTTGGCCGCATTTTCTCAAATTTTATAAGGGTAAGTATGGAAAAATAGTGAATTTGTTCCATCTCATCGATTCCGATATATCGATCACACTACACTCTCATGAATGATAAATTTGATCCTACCATTAGTTTTCACCTCGCAGTCCGAAATAACGACGTCATAATATCCCGTTGGGTTACTTTTTTAGTTCAGATTTTATGATGTCCTTCAGGTCACTCTGACAGAACTCTGAATAACACTGAAAATCGAGATTCTAAACATGTAATCATTTATCAACACTGTCAAAAGACAGGAAAATGCGAAAGACACCTCGAAAAATGATGTCAGGAGAAAAATATGAGTGATCACGTTGAGATCTAGCGGTAGTAATTGTAACTCTTAATATTTCTAGTCTATACAGTACACAAATCTTCCAAAACCTAATCAGTTAATAAAGATTTCTGCGGAAGTGAAATTCCAGGAGCTAATGTCCTCATGATATGAGAACTGTGGGCAAGTGGGTACGGATTAATCTAAAGTACAGTGTGTTAGAGACTACTTACTACTTACGAGTTACGACTATGTAGTCAAGGACTCTGACAGTGATGCCATCTTTTTAAGTTGCAGTGATTCTCAGTTACAGTTTTAAAATGTCGATTTCTTACATTTTATAGAGATCTGTTACAGATTTCTGTAAAAGCTAGTACAGACTCCTGTAAAATGTAGTACAGATTTCTGTACGATCTAGTACAGATTTCTGTAAAATCTAGTACAGGTTTCTGTAAGATCTAGTACAGATTTCTGTAAAATCTAGTACAGGTTTCTGTAAAATCTAGTACAATGTATTTTCACTAGGAACAAGAATAACATTAAGTCTGGCTTGTGGTTCTCGTTCTACCCATAGAGATGATATACTATATGATCTCTATGGTTCTACCTAGTTGATCATTAAATCATTTATCCAGCGCATTACCAATGCAATACACTTACAATAGATGAGATTTTCAATTCCAAGAAGTTTGATGTAGTTATTTATAATGCGCAGACAGTAAAACTATATGTGAGGATTGCACTCTTTATTAGAGATTACTCTCAAGACAATACCAGACATTAACTGTTTTGCAATATAACTAACCTGTGTCTAAGAAGGTCATAGAACAAATATGCTCACAGATTTTCTGTACACAGAATTGCCAATATTAACATTTGACTCTTTAGTATACAGTTCAAGCACTGTAATGTCATTTCAATAGTCTGCAATCATACATTATTAGAAAACTTGATTAAAAAAGGTTTTTGTTTAAGCTGTGATCAATTTCTTTCGAAACTGTGGTTTTGGGATAAGTTCCGTGATTTTCTAAGTATCAATGCGCCATCTATCGATAAAAGGCTCAAGCATTTTTGTTTTACTAAATTGTGAGCAGATTTCTGTAGTGTACAGTTCCAAGCACCACAACTTTAAATTTTACCTGAATCTGATATTCTAAACTAAGTCGCCATCTATTAGAAGGTTTATGATTGTTTCACTTAATATTGAGCAGACTTCTGCTTTATTGGGAGATTTGTGGTATACAGTTATAATCGAAGTTATGTTAATTCAGTGGTTTGCAGGTTGAGTTAAGACCCCAAACTTGAAGAAAACATGATTTACAGTTTATGTTTAAAGGCATTTTTCGAAAGTCAACGTGTATGATACTGATAAATTAATATTGAAATGTTTTGGCGGATTACCAAGTATTTTGAATTTTTTTCCATTTCAAAATTATTTAACAATTTTTAATTTTTTGTAACGGTCGTTTGGGTGGGACAATTCAACCGTGCGATCTGTAAGGCTGTTTATAACACTTTTTTGTTGGTGCAACGGAATTGAAGTGAAGATAACGTTGAGACCAAACTTCTTAAGTTAACCACGAAGTTTTTATTAATCAAAATTAACAAAATCAAACCTCTCGAAATGCTACATTTGTTTCGATTTGTAGTAATTCTTGTATCAGGAACTTGAATATAGTTTCTATGGAACTAGTGCAAGCTTAAGGTGTAAGATGTATTGCCTGTTTCTGAAGATCGCTGAGTTATTCTATGGTAAACAATTTATAGTTATTGTATAACATTTCAATGTATTAATCAATGCTGATATCAACCTCCAACTTCGATGCTACTAATAGTTAATTAGAGAATAAAATGTTTCTGGGATTCATATTTTCATGAATTTATAGAATTATCTGAATTCTCGTATTATTTGGGGATTTCAATCATTACCACATATCAGATTCTAGATCCTAGAATTTTGATGTGGCTTACTTTTTCCTATTTTCAATCATGAAGTTGATGCCTATCTTGAACTTTGTTTCAATTATGATGTCTTTAAGAATCTAGTAGTTAGTTCCTAAAAGCTATATTGGGATCTCTGAAAAAATACGTCGGCAACACTTGTTGCGCCATGTATTAAGATGTATTGCCTATATAATAATTGATCCATGATAACTTTTCAGATTTTAGTATCAATTCTTTCCATTGACAATGGTCAACGTAATAGATATTCATTTTGCTTTTTGATTTGTTTCATCAGAAAAATTTCCAATGCACAGACTGTTGAATTGTCTACTCAATTTACTTACCTAATAAACTATAATATATATAGAGTTCACACTGTGAATATACTATAACACTATAGATAAAAGATAATCACCCTTATCCACTAAAAATACTATTAAAGTACTGAGGACCTTTCGGCTACCAAGTAGCCATCATCAGAGTAAACTAAATTATAAAACAAAATGTGCCTGTCTTAATACTATTTGGGGATAATAATGTAAACAATGGGTTACCCTCAGCTGGAGATAAATCGAAATTTAATAAATTGCTTTTTCGTTTATACATTTCCTTCACTTCTAAATGACTTGTCCGAGCTGTGTTTTAAAAGTGATACACTTTCTTGAGAATTGGTGTGACCTGTATTCAAAATATGTTCGGCTACCGCTAATTTGTCACCATTATTTTTCTTTACATGGGCAACATTTTGACTTATCATAAGGAACATAATACCCCGAAATTCGAATATTGGTGAAGAGGCGAGCAATACTATTTTTGAACGATCTCATCTAGGAATTTTATGGCCCTAACTTTTGCCTCAATATTTTCATCTATAACGAAATGAGTCGCCACATTTGACGATACTGGATAAGTGGGAAATAAAAAGGGGGGGTGTATCCTATTAAAAATGTTGAAGGTATGAATAGTCACACCTGCGTAGGGTGTGAAGTTAAAGGGTTGAAAATACAAAAGATGTTTCTCTAAAATCAATAATCGTCGGGTCTGAGCATTTTTCCAATTTTTTTTTTAATATTCAAAATCGGAATGACATACGTCAGTCAAAACAGAAAAAATTAGAGTAAGTGTAAAAAACATTTGGCATAACAGAATCGAGAATAAAGAGATAAAAAGTTCTAGTTTAATTATTGATATTTTCAGTTAAATTAAATCCATTGACTTTCAATTTATCGTAATTTATTAATATAAGAAGGTAAAATTAAGCTTTCCTCTTCTAGTGTGGAATCAATCGGAATAAATTAGATTACGTACATTAGTTATTGGTTCAAAATCTTCTTAAATTCAGTAGACATATTACAATTTACGATTAAGCATCGTTGAGCCATTACGAAAGACGGGAGCTAGTCCCTCGTACTATTTCTGGGGAAATGGGAAAGGTTATATAGAGTTATGACATGAAAAGAGTAAAGTTGTTTGAAGTTCGGCGTGGTGGACAAATAATGGAAGCTGTGTCTGTGTTCATACAGCAAACACATGAGGAAGATATAAATCGGCCCGCTGACTTTAACAGTTCTCTAAGTTTATTACTAATACTATTATATACTCTATAAAGCATGTCTTTATGCATTTAAAAATCGAGATACAAAAAAAACACTATTTTATCTCTTGCAATCTCTCTTGGAATGCATCAATTCCAAATAAAATCGCTACTGTGAGATAATTCACTACAAAGCAGATAGGTTGGCTATGAAAGAATAATTCTAGACTTCACTATGAGTAAATTCCTTAAAATCGAATTGTAAAATGTATCTATGGAGAAAACACAACTTTACACTTTAATAAAAGATTTAATTTTAAATAATACGGGGTGTTATGATGTAGTAGGTCAATCCATTACCCACACATTCTCTGGATGAAGATAATGACCGAACGGCATGATATTCGTCACAATTTGATTACGGGGAACGGTCAACGTCTCAGGTAAGTTTAAAGGGTGCCTGAAACTCGTCACACTTTAGTAAGAACAGAAAGGATGTGCGAATGTTGATTATTAAGGCTAATTGAATATTTATTGCTTTATAAGACTAGACTGGGGCTTATTTCCAAACTTATAATCATTATATTTTTCTTGTTGTACGCGCTATCAACTAATAGTTCTTTTCAAAATTTCAAATGTCATTTGTGAAAGAAATTATTAGTAAACGCGGAAACACCCAAATAGTTTACGGAAATTATATGTTTTCTAAACATCGATCTTCAACTAATGAAACTGTCTGGAGATTTATGTGTATACCATACCATTGGGGAATCGGGTAGTTTTGTTGTAACAATATTGAAAAATCAACGTAATCACGAACCTGTTCTTGTGGTAAAGTCTACGTTGGTGAAACAGGTCGTACAGTAGCTATTACTGTGGAAGGCTTCGTGACACCAGTAGATTTTCACTTGCGGAACATAATTTTGACACTGATCATCAAATCCTCCTTCATGAACCGATTGAAATCCAAAAACATCCCACTAACCTAAGCCGTGATTCAGGATATTACTTTCCCAACATTTGAAAACCCATCCTTGAAAATTCTATTTCGCACAACGGCAGAATCAGGCCAGAAAGGAGTTAATCAACGGAACAAAGACAGTGAACTGTGTAGCGCGAAGGTTTTTCTCACAATAAATATTGTTACAGAAACCAGAAGAATCAGTTACCGTTCAAGCCTGAAGACGCCGCCTGTAATGATGGACGAAACGTCGAAATCGTGCTATTGTGAACTCAAGAATTTTCATGTACACTCTAGTTTATTTCAGCTAATAGCAACGCAGTGTTCATAAGTATGTCTATTATACATTTATTATTATGATATCGGTTTGAGTTGAAATTTGCTGCATTTCTTTCGTGCATGACCATTTAGTCTATAATAATTAATCATAATTTAAGGCGCACTTAATAAAGTATAGAGTATATTTTGAGACGATTGTCAAAGCAAGACCGTAACTGTCGCCATTGACACACAAATAGCCCAATTAAGTACTGTTTATGCGATTCTAAATCCGTATTCAACATCCCAATTTAATTTTATCGTTACACGTACCATACGAATATTTTACGGGGAAATGTTTCAAATAACGGAACCTTCCAGATTAAAATTGTTATTTCCAGAAGTACCGAAAGAGTTATAAAGTAATTGTAAAAAATACATAATTATCGCGATTGAAGCCGTTACTTGGTAATAGTTTATGGACATTATGAATTAACCCAATGACCCAACCGATTATTTACTATATGGATGGCTTCCTAACTCCTGAGTAGAAGAGGGATGGATGTCGATTAAAATCATTAATTTCCTGGAGTATTCTTTCGTTACAACTTGTATGTTTCTGGGTCTATTGATTTTAAGGTAATCCCAAAATAATATGTCCAGTGGTGATAAGTCAGGACTATTTGCTGGTCATATCACTTGTCCATGTCTTCCTATCCAAATCGGATACCAATTATTTAAAAAGTTGTTCACTAATTCAACCTTACGTGGAGGGGTGCCATCCTGATGCCATATCAAATTGTTATATTTATTGACAGGCAGTTCTTCTAAATACCCTTCGATTTCATTCTGTAATAATAGATGTTCATTAAAAAATATTTTTCAATAACTTGATTATGAAGAAGATCATACCAAACATGTAGGATCTCTTTTTTTGAATATTGACATTTCCAACAGCAAGCGAATTTTCTCTGAACCATCAGAGAGGCTTGTTCTTCGATTGAACTTTGTCCCAGTAGTAAATGTCGCCTCGTCAGTGAAAATTATGATTAATAAACATAATCAGTTCATCGATACTCTTCCTTGTATTTCATGACAAGATTGCAATCGTCTCTTTTGTTTTCATCGCCTAGACCTAAATCTTGAATACATGAAATCTTATAAGGCTTATATTTATAATTTATAACAATTGAATGAATTTTATGTCATGATTTATTGAAATAAATTGTTGCCTGGAGATATGAACACCCGGAATTTTCTTTAAAAAATATAAAATAAATGGTAGAGCTGAATGATTTTAAGGGAAGACTTGTTTGGGGGATGGCGTATCCGTTAGGATCCTTGTATGACATAAAATAAATATAATTTGAGAGAAACAGCATTGCTACAATTAGTACTTGATAAAACTAAATTAGTTCGATTAAAATTTGTGGTTGTGAATGAACCTATCAAATGTGAGTAATACATAAATTGATAAAAAACATAATAATAATTAATGTGGAAATTAGTTAATAAAATATAAAGCAAAACAACTTGGAAATGAGTACAACTAATTCTCCCTTTACTTACATAATTCAGATCGAGATATTCACACGCGAGAGTTAAGTTCAAATCTCTACTTTTCCTCGGTCGATCGCTTTTTCAAACTTTATTGATCAAATCTTGCAATTCAAAATTCACACGGTAATGTTAGGCAAAATAAGGAGAATAATGCTGATATATTATTTCCATTATAAAAGTATTTGAGATTGAAATTAATACCGACTGATAGGAAATGGTTTAAAGGTTTGTAATCAGATGATACATTGAAATAAAATATATGAAAGATTATGATAGGATAGGAAATGATTTAAAATAATGAAAAAAATATAGATTGGTAATAATTGAATTTGGTAAAAAATGGAATAGTGACTATTATAAACAAGAAAGAATCAAGAAGTACTGAGGACCTTTCATTTATCAAGTAGCCATCATCATAGTAAACCTAAAATGTCGAGAAAAGTAAAAAAATTGAAAAATACCTTTTAGAATAAAGTAAAATGTTTAAAGTCTTCCTTTTTCTGAATGGTTTTGGTGCTTACTTGTTGAAAATTACCACCACGGTGGTAAAAAATGTCACGTTTTGTTTAATAAAAAATGAAGTTTGTGAAAATTTATTACGAGTGTATTTTTAATCAAAACTCAGTGTTTTTCTTTCAGTTGATAGTTTTATTTAATTCAATATTATTATATGCTCCTATCTGGAAACTCTCTTCGATATTGTATGCTGTTGATTTTTTGATATAAATAAAATAATTATTATATCATATTTTGTGTTTCTTGTTCAGAATAGCCTATTTTATACCTATTTATTCACGAGTTTTGACAAAACGTACGTTTGATAGGTACCTAAACATCAAAAATGGAACCGGGTCCTGTCATTCCCGATTGTCTCTGGATCGTGCCTGTCTATGTTTGAGAGCACATAACTTATTTTTTCTTAAATATTTGAATCCTTATATGTTGAAAACGGAAATGAGATAATATACATGGTTTTCGGTTATAAAACATGTCAAAATTTTACATTTGCCATAATAATTTAGCATTTTTACTAAAAAATTTTAATGATTCAGAGAAAAAATACAAAACTTTTTCATTGATCATTTTTTGATAACTGTTCAAATAATAAATAAGCGTTTTAGAAGGTGAGATGTAGTTTGGAATTCATGTCAGTATGTTTCATTTGGATGAAAAATAAGCTGAATTTTTATTAAATAAATAACCATGTATATTTATGGTTAACTACCAACACTCAACCTGGTATTTAAATTGTATTATTCAATTAAAACGAGACGACATGTTTCAAGTCCTAGACTATCTACCATTGACTATATTATGGGCATTGTTATACACCAATAAATTACTTCTCCAACATTACTAACGGTTTCACCGCTAATCATTATAGAGACGCTAACCGGAAATATTATTTATTTTGATTTTCGAAAACATTAAGTCAAAGTCTTCTGTTAGATACTGCATCGTTATATTGTTTGTATATATTCCAGCATACGAACAGGCGACATTTACAAAATACTGTGGTGTATGTGGATAAATAAATAATTTTTTAGTTATGTCGGTCGGTAATAACTAATGTACGTTGCTGGAAATCGAAGCGTGTAAACAAATATAATGTAATGTGTAACTTGACACTGCTTTTAACTATGAAAACAAACGTATACTGAGCTTTCGGTTATCTTGACTTTATTAACTGACTTTTATTTAGTTCGCAAGAACTATAAACTATTTCAACACATGTAAGGCGGTCGCTACATTTTGGCGCTGTATGATATACGATAATACACAAAATAATTGTGTTGGAGGATATTTTTATGTGTTATGAATGATCCTGATAACCCTACGAATCGAATCCCACAAAAATGGTAATAATAGAGTACAAAACAATGGAATAAACTTTCAAAATGTACACATTTTTTCAAATTAAACATTTATTATGAAACATATTCAAGATTAACTTAAAATATTGTTATATTCAACGAAAAATTAGATGAAATATCGTGAATATTAAAATATGAGCTATATTTATAGAAATTATTAAAACCAGAACCAAGATAATTTTTCAGAATATCCAATAATACCATCTTTTGACAGTTAATTATTTTCGACTGAAAGCTCATTAATTTCAATAATTTAAAAACAAGCGCGAAATATTTTAAAGCTGACAAGCAAGACCCGCCCTTCCATCCTGACTTCACGTTTATTTGAAATTGTTTTCGATAGGCATTGGGCAGGTATCGAGTTGAAGTAATTGTAGTAGAAGTTGATGGGATGACGGGCGCGTTCTGTACGCTTCGGTTATAAAACGGACAGGAAGAAATAAATAAAACTGGAACAAGAATTGAAGTGGGCGTTTCAATGACGGATGACAAAAATATCCTCGAAATAAAGGCCGCCGCGGAAACGTTCAGAATAAAAATATGCTGAGCATTTCGATTTCATACTTGCTTATTTTTCAAGCAAATATCTCGGATTTTAATTAATAATGAATATAAGTTGTTAGGTGTAGGATCAGGTACTATAGCCCAAAGCACTCTTAGATAACGTGTTGGAACCTATTGTCCACAACTGAAACATTAGTTGATAAGAAAATAACATGAAACATCGTGTTTTCTCTTCCCAGAAAAGTCCCGGTGAATATCAAAAATTCATTTAGAATACCAATAATGCTATTATACAATATAGAAAGGAAGAAACTTTAAGTGTAAATGTCTTGGAAAATAAAAAGGGATTGAATCTATAATATAAATTAATTGTTAATAGGTTGAGGACTCTATGAAGTATGTATGTGGAATAATTTACTTCCTACCTTAACAAATGTTGAAATACGGTCAAAACCGCATTTGGTTTAGGTGGTAGAGAATCCCGTACCCAGGCCCGATGAGAGAGGGGTCGAGGTTGATTCCCCTCGGGCCCAGTGTTTCTGAAGGAGCCCAGATTTCAATCGAAATCATGAATGATATGAAAGTTCAAGAGATTCAGACACCTGAACAAAATTTTTCAATTAAATGTCCCGCTGAAATTATCGTATGGAATTATACGAAGTAAAGGTTCATGCACCATTGGGAAACTCTGAGCGTTCACTCATCACTACCACATGTCTCTATATCTTACTCCACGAACTAACCCAATACCTCCATGCACTGTTTGGCATTACAACTCAGCCCACTAGGATGCTCTTCGCATGTTTTGAATCTGTTGACCCAACGCAATTTACCATAGAGATCTCGGGTATTAACAGGCTAGAAATGGAATCGCTTCAAAACAAAGAGCATACCGTCGTTGGTGCGGCTGGAGACTAGAACAGAATATGTTGAAGCCAGAAATATGTGCAATGATACAATAAACGCTTGGAAAGAGGCATATAATGTCAAAAATAGTGAGGCTTTTTCCCATGGCTATAGCCTCCAAACCTTCAAGAAAAAATCGATAGGCTACCCTCTCGTGTAGTCAAAGTATAAAAAGAACATACCTCAAAAAGGTCTATGAAGAGAATCTCAGATCTTGACAATCTCCATTTGATTTACTTAATGCCATCAATGCGAAGAAATTGAACAGACTTTTCACGAAGGTTTGCACCGCTTTCGGTATATTTTGCACAATTCCAGTTTATGTTGCCAGTATCAAGTCTAGCTACTTTATTTCTGGAAGCTCAATTGACCTAAGGAAGAAGGGCGTATTTATTCAAATTATCAGTTTCATGCCTATTATAAAAGTTAATAAGGAACAATGAGAACTTATTATACAGACATTTAAACTAAAAGTACAGAATAAATTTTGTTCTGGTATCTTGAATCTGTATATTGTGTTCTAAGACAAATTTGTAATTGTGTGGTATGAAGAAACCTTTTGCATCAAACTGAGGGGTAGACTACTACACCCAGGTCTCGATTTTCTTTCGGCGGCCATGTCCGCCTGCCCAATTAAAAAAACGCAAATCACATTGCTCTTCGGAATTCTCATGACAAATAAGGCTCAATAACAACTTATTTCAATATAGAGATAGCTCTTCGGCTTACGTATCGCTACTGGTGAAAGATGTTTCAGCAAACCAAGGTTAATAAAAATTATTATAAGCCATCACAGATTGTTAAGCAACGTTTAGGCAATATGGCTATACTATCGACTAAAATTGAGGAAAAAGTTGATATAGACAGTATTATCGACAAAATGAAAAAAGTTAATTGAAGTGAAAACTTCTTATGGCGCGTTGGGCACTTTTGTGGGAGAGCATTTTCAGCCGTTCTCGCGACAGATGAGATTTTACACAGATATACTCCGCGTGTATTCTTATAATATATGTATACTATACGCGCTCTTTGCATGGGCATTCGTTCGTGCTCTCGCGACAGACGAGATTACATACCTATATGTATACTCAGAGTGTATAGGTATGCGAGAGCGCTGTATGCTATACGCAGTCTTTGCATGGGCATTCGTTCGTGCCCTCGCGGCAGACGAGATTGAGAGTTTTTTATATTTATTTTATAAATGAATATTAAACGGAAAATTTATTTATTTAAATATTTCATTTGACTTGTGTTGCTGCTATGGTATTGTGTTAAAAAAACAAATCTAAAGTGTAAATAGAATTAATAAAAACATTGTTGTAGTGCAATAATGCAGTATTCACAAGATATATAAATAGATTTAAATCAAAATTGTTCATTTCATACTTTAGTTACCATAGACCTATTGTTTCAGTTTTAGAATTTGATGAAAATCCTGATAATAATGATGAAAATGCTGATAATGATGATGTAAGAGTTGTTGAAATTATGGATGACAATTGATAAATTTTGTATTTACTATTTACTAATATTTACTCATTTAAATAAAACCACTTCCTTCGAATATAGTTTCTATATTATTATACTTCATGTCTATTCAAAAAGTGCCCACATTGCTTTGATAAACTTGATTTTTTATGAACAATTTCTCATGTCGCGAGCGCACCTAAAAATGCTCACCCAAAAAAGTGCCCAACGCGCAATAAGTTCAAGTTTTCACTTCTGCCTGCACTCCCGGAGTGCGCAGACTTTTTTTTTTTAACGTGGTCCGTGTTGATCACTCATTGCTTTTTGTTAATTTCTTGTATCGTTTTTGTGTTATTTTCATTAGTCCTACGCAATATCTAAGGCTATTATGGGGGGCGTGCGGAGTTTATATATTGCCCTGGACGCTCATCACTGCGAATAATATTAATAATAATAATAATCTTTATTTCAAATTTAGTCTTAGAACACAAAAGTATCATAAAACACAAAATGAAATGGTTTCAATATAAATGAGTATACATGATTATCCAAAAAAAAGTTTACATTCTAAAATAACAATAAGGTTCCAAATTGGTTAGTAGTTTCTTAGTTTATGTTTCAAATTCTCTATAGTTTATTATTAATTTCATACGATCTGGCAATTTATTATAAATTATAAATTTTAACGCACATATAAGATGAATTTTTCTCAGTTAAGGAGAACCTGTGAATAGGATAGCATATATCTAAAGTCTTAGTATTGTAATTAACATTAGTGTTATTTTGTAATAAACTTATCTTATTTCTAAATAAAAAAAGACACATTCGTGCAAATATAAACCATATACTGTTAGTAGTCCTGTTTGTTCAAATATATTTCTATACATGAATCTCTAAGCTTCATGCCAAGTATTACGCGTAAGATTCTTTTTTGAGCTAAAAAAATTGAGTTGGTTGTTGAATTTAAACCCCAAAATATAATACCTTACTAACGATTCGAAATTCGCATAGTGCAGAATTTTTTTAACATTATCCTCTATGTATTTCCCTATTAACCTGACAGCATGGCAGACCTGATTCAGCTTTTCCAGTAAGTGCTCTATATGTAATGACCATTCTAAAAATTCATCAATAATGATTTCAAGAAACTTGGTGTATTTAACAGTGGCGATATCCCTGCCATTAATCAGCATACTCGAAGGTTTGTCTTTTGATTTATTAGCTTATCAAATTATTCTTTTCCTCAATAATAACAAATTCATTTCTGTCAAACCAGATTTTGCTTAATTAAACAAATCGTTACATTTTTGTTAGTCGTTTCTGATTTTTGCTTGCCACCAGAAGGTTAGCATCATCTGAAAAATTAGTGAATGCAGAATCTTCTTAGCAAACTATACTATTTAAATCACTGATCATCATTAAGAACAATATAGGACCCAATATGCTACCTTGTGGGACCACGAGGTTTGTTAATTTATTGGACTTCACGATGTTTCATCCTTATCAATTGAAACACACCGTGAACAATCTGAGAGGTATGATGTAAACCAAATGCCTTTGACAGGTCTATGATTAAGCCCGCTGCTAATTTGTTTTCTCCTAAGATCTTAACGATGGTCTGAGTAAATTGAAAAACTGCTTTTTGAGTTAAATTACATTATTCAGTTGAATACATAGATAAAAACTCAATATTCGACCGTTACACCTAGATCGTTGTTTGATAAAAAAATCGTCTTTAACATCCTTTGTATTTATCTAATTTTCTGTTGACAAATTCCCGCTAGTTTAGAATGTTTTTCGCTGGTAAATAACCAGGAACAGTGTCATCGATATGTACTAACAAACATAAGCCCGTTATTATTTTTAGAGTTATAATAAAAACAAAAGTGATAAATTTCTGTATTTAATGGCTGAAACGTTGAATGAAAATAAAAGAAATGGTTAAGACAAACGACTGTGTTGGAGGTCTAAATTCATAATTAATTATATGTGAAAACAGTTCATCGTAATTTAGAGTGGATATTTTTGTATATTCTTACAACATTTTATATAAATCGTTGTTTCTATCAAAAAAGAATGTTTGCCGGAATGTGAATCAAAGATTGCACATAATTGCCGCCTATTAAATATCTATATATTTGTTTTATGAACGTGGATTCTCACAGTGATGCAGCATGGATATTCGAGAAAGAAATTGAAATATATCTTATCCATCAGTTCTTCCGTCATGTACAATTAGAATAATCTTATTTGAAGAAATTAAATTGTTGTAGTTTTAAATGTAATTGCTTATCAAAATTGACGCCTGCTCGTACGATTTTTTTCACTTCAAGGTATAGTTAAATAAGTTCATGAAAAGAGATCTACAGACAATATTTCAAACTTGAAAAGAATCAGCATTTACGTGATAAAAATCCACTCTGAACTGAAATAAAATAAGGGGGAAGAAATGGCTCCCTGACCAGGCGAGGGTCGTTCGGCGTCCCTGTCGGACCGGAGCCAATCGTGGCTTCATCAAATCGCGTAGGGCGAAGTATTTTATTGAATAAAATGTCTAACTTTATATTTACAAATCATTTGGTTGAATTTTGAAATTCTCACCTAAGTTATAAATATCAATATTTATAGTATAGAGGTTTTAAATCGTATTCATTTCATGCAAACTCAGGTGTACCTCAAGGGTCAGTACTTTGACTACTACTGTTCAATTTATTTATCATGACATTTCTTCTTTATTTGTGTTATTTTCTTCTTTACGCGGGCGATTTGAAACTTTTCTCGGCAGTGGAGGATTCTTTATGTTGTATCTCACTACAGCATGACTTAGATGCACTCAGTACTTGGTGTGTAATAAATCATATGTAGCTTAGTATTACTAAGTGCACTGTAATGACTTTCACCAAGAAAATTACGACTATTATTTACAATTACAAACTTGTTGACACAGCCCTTGCTCGTTCCCATAGTTTCAGAGACTTGGGAGTTTTGTTTGCCTTGAAATTGTCATTTGCGTCTAACATTGAATCAATTGTTTCTAGCGCCTACAGAATGCTGGGCTTCATCATCCGGAATTGCCGCCTATTCAACAATAGTGATTCAATAATATTATACAATTCATTTGTTCGTTCTAAGCTAGAATATGCTTCAATTGTGTGGAACCCCCATTATAAAATTTATATAAACAACATAGAGCGCGTGAATCTGCATTTCTCAAGATATTTAACCTTCAAAGCTGATGGTGATTATCCATCTATTACATTTTCCCACCAGGCTCTATTAGATAGATTCTCTTGCCTAGAGTTATATAAACGTAGGAAAATTCATAGCAATTTATTCAAGGCTAAATTTGCTCGCACCCATTCCACACAAACATTTTATCTACCACTCTGCAGAACAAACACGTTATTATTTTCTCCAATATTCCAAATGTGTAGATTCTGGATGATCGGTTTGACTGTTGACATATTTTGTTGTTAACGCTAATGACATTTGTAAGGTTATGTATATTAGTTCATTTTAATTCCTACTCTGTCATCATTTTTAACTGATAGGCAAATACTAGTTTCAGCAAACGGTGTTCAATCTAAAAAAATTTCCTTAAATAGAGGAGTAGCCCAAGGTTCTTTATTGGGGCCTCTTATTTTCCTCATTTATATCAACGATCTCTCCTCAAATATTACTGTTGGGCTGCTTACCAAATTTGCAGATGATGTGTCAGTCAGCTTATCAGCGGACAGTATGGAGGAGCTACAAAAAGACATTGAACAGGCAAATATGGAACTCGAGACTTGGTGTCACAAAAATCAGTTACTACTAAATAAAAATAAAACAGTATGTATTCATTTTGATAAAGATTACAAATTACTTTTAAATTCACAGATTAAAGAAAGTTGTAAATTTCTGGGGAGTTTTATAGATTATCATTTAAGCTGGAATAAGCAAGTCGATCTTGTTTGTAATAAATTAAAAAGTGCTTACTACGCTCTGTTGAGGCTTAGAAATACCTTTGATAAATCATACCTACTTCAAATTTATTATGCACTGGCTTATTCTCACATAGCATACAATATTATTTTGTGGGGTAGAGCAGTAAACACAAACAGGGTTTTTATATTACAAAAACGTCTTGTTAGGCTTGTATTTAACATGAAACGCAGAGAATCCTGTAAAACAATATTTCATCTACAAATGTTCAGTATTTGTTTATCAAAATATGCATTTATTTAGTAGAAACAATATTAACCATGAATACAATACCCTCACATGCTACAGATCTAAGGGTCACGGTCCATAACAGTACCTTGTACGAGAAATCGCCATCATATTCATGTCTGACAATATTTAACAATTTACCAGGAGAAATTAAACAATGTAGGTCAATGACAAGCTTTAAAAGAAAGATAAAAAACTTTATTTTTACAGAATCATTCTACCCAATTAGAGAATTTTTAGAATAATTGTTTTACAATATCTTGCTATAACTTATTTAACATTTTAATTTAAAATATTTTTTCAAACTACTTTTGGAATTATATTTCTCAAATTATTTATTTTACAAATGGATTTAATGTTTTTAAAACTGAAAATTTGATTTATCTCTTAATTACGGTTAACTACTGAAGTGTTTTAGTAAATCACTCTTATTAATGTATTTATGTTGATGACGTGTCTTATGTCATTTTTAATGATTTTGTGACGAAATAAATATTATTATTATTATTATTATATACTCCTAAGCTCTCCAACGGGTGTATCCCTTGTTAAATGAATTTGTTTGTTTGTAATGATTTGAAAAATATCGTCTCAAAGTTGGACATAAATATTTCAGCATAATGGAGAACCCATTGCCTTGATTTTGTTTGTAAAAATTGTTATTAAACCCCAGTCAATTTTCTGAGATACAAAGTTCAAAAAGTTTAAAATTTCATTTGGAATAACTATGTTAATGTTAAAAATATATTACAGGAACAAAACATTGAAATAGTTACTCCAAATGATATTTTACAACTATTTGAGCTTTATATCTCAGAAAATTACTTGGAGTTTAAGCAATTTTTACAAACAAAGAAGGTTTAGCAATGGATTTTCTCCATTGAGCCATTTATTGACTGAAATATTTATGTCCAACTTTGAGACAATATTTTTCGAATCATTACAAACAAACAAATTCATTTTTTGGTACAGAAATGTAGATGACGTTATAGCATATTTTACAGATAATACAGATGAACTTACAACTACTCCTAAACCACATTCATCCCGAAATTAAATTCACACTATAAGCTGAAAACAATTCAATAATCAATTTTTTGGACCGAAAATCAACAAAACAAACTGACAAAATTTCTTTTGACATCTATGGAAACCAACTTGTACAGCACATTCTAAATTTCGTATTAATACTATGTTGTTTCAGTGTTTTCTCATTGTATGTTTTGATAATGAACTGTAAAATTCGAAATTGCAATGAACGTTCTTTTAAATAAAGTGATACTGAACAAAGTAAAATTTCTTTTTTTATCTGTGAAAATGGAATATCACAAAGTAATGCAAAATTTATTTAAAATCTTCAGGTTCATTTGGAATAAAACGAAACACTTATAGCAAAAATATTTTATTCTTCAACAAAAATAAATATACATTATCGTACAAAAATTGTTCTATATATACACATCCCGTAACATTAAACTTAAATTCTGTACATTAAAATCTATGGAATAATAAATAAGTATCAAAATGTGTCATCTAAATTATGAAATACGAGAAGACATATACTCGTTAATTTTTTGACCATTAACGTTTTTATGAACGTTCGAAAAAACTCTACAGCTGCTCGAAGATCTTCTCAACGTATCATATGTACAGTTTATGATCTAACAAAAAAAAAATTCTACAGTTAAACAAAGATCACAAACGGATAACCAAATCCTCTATCCCCCACTCGCCACGCTAGATAATAAATGAATACTTTCCACATAACCGTTTCGATGAAAATAAACCAAAAAGAAATGCAACTCAGCTCGTTTGATTCGACTCGAAAATAGGCTCTTTGTTTCCGAGTTATTTTTATTGCCAAGTAAATCGCAACAGTCTAGTGAATTTTAGCATAATGTTGTTGGTTTAACTTACTCGGGTAATTTCATTCATATACGCTAAAATGTAAATAAATTATCTGATAATAACCACGCAGATTGCATTAAATTAGAGTGGAAGCACCGATAAAAACTTCATCTCGACGTAACATCAAAAGGTTATTTGAAAAAATTAATCTTGTTTCGAAAATAAATCACTTCCATAATATCGTAAATTCTGGAATTATTTGGTGAACATAAAACATTCGAAATTTTAATGTATTCCAATAATAATAAAATGAGAAAATGGTAAAGAAATGAAATAAGACCCTTTTATGAAACTGGTCACAATAGAAAGTTAGATCAAGCTTTTTTTTTCCGCAAAAAATGTAGTATTTTATTCTTTCAATATGGCTAGCGAGTTATCTTGCATTTTATAGAATCTGACTAGAGTATATATCAGTTGAATTCAAATAAACATCAATATAAACGAATAAAATTTTTTTTAGTTTTACATCTGATAAAGGGTAATTTTTAATATTTAAGACAGATATCTTTAATAAGAATATATTTTTACGATAATGCTTATTTGAATATTTTGGATATTAGATGATATCTAACCGCTATATGCATTTTTCAACAACCAAGTTGCCATCTTCAATAGAAAAACGGGCTTTAAATGGGTTTGAAATGAACAAATATGGAGACATAATTGTTGGTCCAGTAAATGAAGATTAAATCAGTAAAAAGAATTATGATAGTGAAAATTTGGACGTGAAGTGAAAAAAGCTCGAATGCAATTTTTTTAGTTATTTAGATATCATTTCAAAACTGCAGTATATTCGAAGAAAATTGACCGCAACGTGTACCATGAAAATAACATGAGATATTTCGATTTAAAATTAGTGCAAGAACAACAAAAAAAGTCTCTAATTTTGCAACTTTTTTGTCTTGTCATGAATAACTGGATAAGTATTTTTTTTGTACGTTCATCTTCACTTACATCTAAACTATGGCTTTATAATAATCAAATTCAAATCAATCATGACTACCAACTAGTAGGTTTTATGTTTTTCAAGCGATTTTTTGTTAATATTTTCTAATTTACTTTTTATTTGAACATAACTTTTTTGTAATTCTCCATTTCGTTATTTTTAGTACCTAAGCGAAAGGTGTTAAACAATTTCCTATTTGATGAGTAAAAAAAAGTAATATTTAAAATGCGATTAAAAATAATATATTATAATCAACCAAAAAAATACAACATGATCAATTCAGTTATTTTCAGCCCAGCTTTCAAAAATGTTTGGAAACGTAAAGTGTAAAGAATTTACATTCAGTCTTCGTAAGCTTTGTTGATGTAATTGAATATGAACATAGAACTCCATGTGATTTTTGGTATGATCACGTTTCACACTTTTTGGTCTATTTTATACCGTATCAGTGGCATAGGGTTGGAGGACTGAGCCCCCAGAATCTGCGATCTCTAATGTATTAACCCTCAGAAAATTTTTCTTGCTATGCCACTGCCCCCGGACGAAATTGTCATTTGCAAACTCTAGTCCATCCTTTTAGCTTTCAGAAAATGTTCAATAATGCAATAAAATCGATGTAAATGAAATTAAAACATGTAACGATATCTAACAATATGAGATCTGCCGAAAATTGCACTTTAATTACCAAAATTTTGATCTAAAATTATTCGAGTTTAATTGGACATATTTGTCCTAGTTATACTTCATGCAGAAATAGTTCCTATTTGAACAGCATTCCTGGAATACATTTCTTTTTGGTTTAATAACAAGATGGGTTGCATCATCAAACGCATAATTTTACATAAACTAAAACAAACTTTCATATAATAAAATCAACTGGAATAGTTTTCTAAATATCTACAACAATTATTTACTGAGTGTTCCAATCGCCCTCCATGCGCCACATACTAAATGCCCTAGATAATTTCTCGTGGGCCGTATACGAACAAACGT
This sequence comes from Endomychus coccineus, assembly GCA_958510875.1. NCBI lineage: Eukaryota > Metazoa > Arthropoda > Insecta > Coleoptera > Endomychidae > Endomychus > Endomychus coccineus. Next base: position 3,203,886 of record OY294069.1, on the reverse strand, counting down.
TCCCCAAAATGTCACTATCTCCCGGACTATCCCCGGACGACGTCGACAGGATATGATACAAAAATGCTATATACCTGGAGGCCAACTTCAACGTTTGTATCTTGGACAGTTTATCCGACGGCAACGTGGGAATGCTTTTCCTTAAACTCGCGAACGCTTCGTTCAAACTTTGCGTACGTTGTCTCTCCCTCACATTAGCCATTATCCTCTGATTCTGGATGTCCTCGAAACTCTGCGGCGATTTCCTTCTAGACTTACCGGACTTGCCGCTGTGGAAACTGTTTTCGTCGTCCGAATCCAGGCTTTTTCGTTTTCTGGAATAGTTCCGCGTTTTCAATACCGGTAAACTTTCGTCGTCTACCTCAACTTTGATGGCGTACTCGTCCATTAACGGTACCCTAGAATCGGGATATTGCGGCGAACCTACGAGTCTTCTGTGTTCCTCCTGAGCCCTTAAGAAGTGGTTTTCATAGTATTTCATGTTTTCGTAATGCGTTTGTTCTTTGTGATGGTTGTAATAAAAACTGAATGGACTCTGGTGGTCGTTGGTATTGTTTGGTAACGTGGTGGGTAAATATTTATCTTCCGAATTGGTCAGATCCATGAGTTTGGTCGGCGTTGGTGTATAATCTTCGTAGAGTAGAGGCGATTGCGGCGATACATGCCTATAAATCGGCGATGAAGAATCACTGTTACTACCGCATTCGTACATTTCACAAACACACGCACTTTGATCTTTTACAAGAAAGGTAACTTGTCGGACGACGGTCAATTCAAGACGACTACGAGCGAAGGTGGCTTACTGCTTACTGTTAAAATTGTAAATTATGTATTTCTTCATACAAATCTGATAACTTGAAGGCTCCTTAGCCAATGAGAAGCCGCAGATGTTCCCTTCCATATTGTAGTGCCTCGGACTATCTCTATCTTGCACATCCAACTTATCTCTTTCGGTAATTCACGAAGTAGTCATTTCACCGTAAAGCGCATCAATGTTGTCTGTCTCTGTTTAGTACGCGGTATTCGGAAGCTGAGTGCATTTCTCTACTTTATGTGATTTATTTCTTCTTTTTGCATGTTATCGATTTAATTATCTACCTCTTTTTTACAAGTCACAAAGATGAGTTGTCGGTCCTAAAGATTGCGATCTTTTTAGACGAATTCGATAACCCTGATATTCTTGATTTGAAATTAACAATTTTAACTTAGTTTTATATAATTTGATTTAATAATGATTCCTGACCCAGGTTTGAAAACTATTCCACGTCATAATTTTCAAACGTCTTCTGATTATGGTCGTGAGACCGAAACGTACGTTGAGACGAAAATATATATTTGATTGAAAGACACGCTGATTAACGTACTTATATACAAAATGTTTTCCAATACTGTTTGGATAATATTGAATAATCTACCCTTGGAACAATAAATGCTTAGGATCATTCACTTAGACCATTGTATTCTTAAAAGCTCTAAATTAAAACATTCAGAAAGCAAATAAACTATAAAAGAGTTTACACTGTGGATAATACAATAGACAAGAAATAATCACCCTTATCCACTAAAAATACTATTAAAGTAAAAACTACCAAGTAGCGTAGCCATCATCAGAGTAAAGTAAATTATAAATGAAAATGTGCTTGTTTAAACACTATTTGGGGATAATAATGTAAACGTTCCAGACGTATCTATCAGTGAATAGGAGAAATGGAATTTTATCATCCTCGAAAACCTATAAAAAGATACGTATAACTCTCTACAAAAATTAAACTCAAGAAGCACACACACAATTTTCCGAGATTTTCCAGCTTTTCATTTTCTTCATTTCGTGTTGTTATTAAATACTGAAAATACCGGGGTACCAAATTTAGTTATCTTGGTGTCCAAGAAAATAGGTAAAAACAAATTTTGGGTCCAATTTTTGAGAGGCACCCACAAGAAATACTTTGGAGACCATGTTGATAGGAAACTTTATCATTGTTTTGTTGTGTAGATTCACCACCCGAATTAACTTAACGTTATTTCCTGACATCCTGTATAATACGCGTTGAAACGGACATCTAGTCCAGTTTTGTTAGAGAATTTATAGAACATATTAGAAATGTTGTATTTCAAAGATACGAGTTTCTTTGATAATCGTTGAAACGAATTACCGGTCGGTCTGTTTATGTTCGCTATTGGTCACGTCAAATATATGAAACAACTTGAAATTTGGCGGATTTTAATTGACTCAAGACAAATTGCCGAGATTAAGCTTAAAATTAGAATGAACCAGTGCGACTCGTTCCAGTTCGCTTCTGCCAATCATAACAGCCGATTATTTTTGCGCCCAATTTGTTATCCTAGTTTCTGTCTGAACACTGTCATTTTAACCCATTTTTGTTCAAAAGTTGATCAATTAAGAAACATTTGTTTTCATAACTTCAAGAACTAATGCCATGAAGATATTTCCAAAAGTTATATCGATAGTTTGTTGTGCTTTGATGCATTAAAGTTCGCGTAATAAAAGTCAAAATACGGTTGATTATTTCTATTTCGCTCATCATAAAAATAATCTGATTTGTAGGACGAATCACTATTATTCAAAATATGTACTAAAATGTGAACAAAATACAAACTTACACTATTATTTATCAAGAAAATAAATTTAATGTTCAATACATTTTCATTAATACATCTTAATGAAATTTAACATTGATGTCACAATAAATAGTATCAGTATTTTTCTCTACAAAACACTTGAAAAAAAAAGTTAGGCTCATTCTGCTTGATCTCAATACCAAAAAGTCTATGTTGTCGTTCTCAAGGAATGTGCTGCATAATTAACACCAGTTTCATACAAACATTATGTGTTTCGTTCCAGCTGGAAGACAGCTAGAGTCCAACCAACTTCAAAAAAGGAAAGAAGACCCTTCCTAATAATTATAGACCTATTGCAATGTTATTTGTAATACATAAAACCCCCTCAAACAAATAGGAATACTCCGGCGGATTCAGTTACACCATTTAATTATAAAATACCCCCATTTAATAGTCTTATTCATAGGTTATTGCACGTCCCTTTGAGCTAGTAAAATTATAACAACGAAGTTGAGAATCTTCAGCAAATGGTTGCTACAAATCTTTGATCATTAAATTCATTTCTAGAGAAAAAAAGAAATTGGAACGTAACCACCTAGCCAAATTGTGGCCATTACTTTCAAATAATTCAGCAAAATTCAAAAGATTCACCTTCAGTATTCTATAATTTCTTTTCTAAATTAATTACCAGTTTATAGATGTAAGAACAAGCTAAAAAACCGTTTAGGGAACACATTTGAAATAGCTTCCGACTTCGACAAATCCTGGATTTACAAAATCGTGTTAAAAATGATATGTGGGTCAAACTAGATGGAATATTTTAACTCAGTATAAAGAACATTTTGCCCAAGTAAAGGAAAATAATGGTGAAAAAGCGTTAGCCGGACATATTTTGAATGCAGATCACACCATATCTCAAGAAAGTTTATCACTTTTAAAACACAGTATGGACAAATATCTAGGTAATTTGGAAGGGATAGAAATGTATAAATGAAAAAGCAATTTATAAATTCCGATTTATCTACAGCTGAGGGTAACCCCTTGTTTACATTATTGTTCCCAAATAGTATTTTGATTTACATTTTAGTTTACTCTTATGATGGTTACTTGGTAGCCGAAAGCAAGCAATTAATGGCAAAATCGAATTTCTCATACATGATTGTGTATTATGACGCCAATCGATGAGATCGACTAAATTCACTATTTCTCCATACTTATACTACCCCTTAAGAAATTTGGGAAAATGCGAAACCTGGAAATGGTTCACGCAACTGATAGAACTTGTTCTATGGGATCTCATAAGATTGTGGATATCAATTGCGGGTGCATTTATCATGTTGAACGTGATTCTATAGTGTATCTATTCAAGGGATGGCCTAAATTTCGATTTTCGGAACGCAGTTACAGGTTGCCATAGCGTCAGAGGTGAAAACTAATGGCAAAATCGAATTTCTCATCCATCATTGTGTATTATGACGCCGTTATATCGGAATCGATGAGATCGACCAAATTTTCCCTCAGAATATAAGTTATTTAAAGTTAGATTGCACTCTTACATTATTGTTCTTAACTAATGATTAAATGAGTAAGTCTCGAATTTATCCATATGGAATAGTTAAATGTGAATAAAACATGAATCAAACTGTATATCAACAGAGCTTTCACCACATACAGTAGCATCCTCAGCATGAGTTATTATTATTATTGTATGAGATCCACTTCATCGTGTATGTACTCAAAATGATTATTATAATAAAGTACTTATTATAAATAGGTGAGTGTGACATAGATAGTCAAAAGAAGCAGAAGCAACGGTTGGTATGCGATGAGTTATGTGAAGGGTAAAGGGAATAGCATTGCGTTCCCTTGGGAGCCCATCGTATCCGGTATTTGTTGACGTCAATCTCAATGAGATCGAATTTCACTTATAAACTTGACAATTACATTTTCTCATTCCCAATTCAAGTGAAAAAAAGCAAAATAATAAGAAGTAAAACATTATTTCTATTAACTAACATTACATAGATTAAATGGTTATTCAAATTCCATTAGTACAACCAGAAATGTAAATGAAAAGTTCATCGATAATAATAGTAATTCAACCAAGGCTTTACGGGTTTTTTAACGACAGTTTCGAGAGGTGTATAACTCATACGAGACACCCCAGCTTGACAAGCTCTACATGTCGCGGTCCCCTGGAACTCTAATCTATCTTATCTAGTGTTACACTCACTAAAAAATGAAATCTTAGAGAGGGTACTTTCAACACCAGCCAATGCTGACGAAAAAAAAACTACCACATCGTTAAAAATATCCCCCATAGTCAGTTAGCTTGGCTCATTTAAACATTAATTATTGGACGTAAGAAAATTAATCGATGATTTTCAGGAATGAATTTTAAGAAAGAATATCAAAACGATGACTATCAATTCATACATACTATAAATAAGAAGCAATCATCCTCATCCCCTAAAAGTACTGTTAAAGTACTGAAGACTTTTCATCTATCAAGAAGCCATCGTCAGAGTAAACAAGTGAAATCTCCATTATTTCCGACCATTTAGCTATTTGGGAGCGTCGACACTAATAACGTTCAGGTTTAATTTTTAAGAGAGATCATTACAAACTATGTACTAGATTGCAATTCTAAATTTTGTCGATTTTATGAAATAATAATAATTACAGTTGGGAATTCCCAGTTCGTTATTCTATTATGTTGTGTAGGTAAACTTTAGAGGTCTTAACTACAGGATTTTCCTAATCCCTCTAATAATCTAGGGAAGTTTACAGAGTTTATTACTTATCTATTCACTTGAAATGATTGCCTTATTGAACGGTAGTTAAGAGATACATGTTCTACTCAACATGTTTCTACAAAGATTTAATGACGTAATCTTATTTTTAGGATATTTGACGGGAAATCCCAAGATTTGAAACTAATATTTTCATTTTGATTATGTAAAAATACAATAAGCAAATTATTAAAAGTCAAGTTTCACATTACTTCTATACTTGATAAAATTAAAGTTTATAACATTGAATATAGTATAATATTTGTGATATGACATAAACATAAACCATATTAATTCATAATAATTATCCAAATAGTTATCAAGAAATACAACAATAATTAAAAGAACCTGCAAATTTGTATTAAGTATATACAATAAAGTGTGATATAAATGGAATGTAGTATTGAATATCCAGAATAATTTACAGATTTATAATGAAAAATGAAAAAAGAATCGAAAAACGTATTTGAGTACTCTGACACTCCAGGGCAGGTCGAATCTATGCTTTGTAGATTATGAGGAGCTGCTAGGGTGTAAAGTAGCTCTTGGCACGGTATAGAAAACTAAATTTTTATGAAGCGGTTTCGGTTGCATCAAACGCTACTACATTATCAGATCCCGATTTCAAAAACATTGCCAGATCTCCATTAATTGCGTCAACCTGTCTTTGTCTCGCTCCTCATTGTATGGTATAGGGGCTCTAGATGAGAAAGCGGTATGAAGTGTACCATCATCTGCAAAGCTGTGAACGAGACAGGTGGTCACTTCCAGCAGATCGTTGATATGGAGCAGAAACAAAAATTGGTGCCAAGACACATCCCTGTGGAACATCAACGTATATAGCCATTATATCGGAGGATACTTCGTCAAACATCATTTAGAGAAATCTATCTGAGAGAAAGCAAGCGACAAAGTTGAGGCGGCAAACCATATGACGGAAGATTCCCAAGAAGATATCCAATGCTACAGCTAGAGATTCCCCATATCAATAGATTTCTGCCATACATGTGTTACGTAGGCAAGTTTCAGTTTCTAAAATGAACTTAATGTTAGGATGAATATTATCAATGAAGGATAAGAAAACATTCAATTGTCGTGATGTACCTTTGAAGAAGTATAAGACATCATCTACATATCTGAACCAGCAATGAATATGTTTTATTAGCTAGAGGGGAACTCATTATAGTTTCTTCGAAATAAGACATTAAAATATCTGCCAAAAGAGACAATAATTTGGTCTAAGTCAAAGATCAAAAGCTTATTCTATCTCGGATTTTAATACGGGATTTGCATGTGATTTTTTCAGAATTTTTGGTATCAAAATTTTACATTCATTGGTAGGAATATTCGAAAACATATTTGAAACATGAAAAGATACCAAAATTCCATTTTTAGGGAAGGTTAATCTATTTATTGACTATGAAAGTTTCAAGGGATTTTTTACTGCATTCTTAGATTTTTAGTTACTTATGTTTTGAAAATTTAATTTAATTTTACCGCTAGATTTTGTGTGGGGCGATTAACATAGGATACTAGGGGGCGGATAGGAGCATGTTGTTTGTGATTTTTTATGAGGCTGTAAAGTTTAGGAGAAGATGGATTACAGTTAATTAACCTACTCGTTTCAAATTTACTATTAAATAAAACTTGGCTATCTTCTACAAATTATTCAGTTGTTAACTGGAATTGGTGTGTAGGATCTTTCTTGATTTGAGTCAAATCTGATGATACAAAGGTATTCATTTTAGGGTCATTATCTATTTTATCTGACAGTTGCTTTAGATTTATCGGCTTTCGTAAGCACTACTTTTATTTTATGTTTGATAGATTTTACAGAGGAACAACACTGTTTTAAAACAGTGCACTATTGCACCAATATTCAAATAGATTGAAGAAAATGTTGTTACAAAAATAAATTTTTCGTCACTGAGAATCGAACCCGCGCCTAAATGGTGGGAGTGAAGTATCTTAGCCCCTAGACTGCTAAACCATACCTTTGGTTCATCGCCGTTTCTTATAAACAGTTGAAGTGCGGTGTAAATTTAAGCTTACTATAATAATTGTTTTTGTTGTTGTTTAATGATTTTGTTGAAATTTGGTTAAAAACTTTTTAATCAACCTATACTGTAAAAGTTTTGAATCTATTCAATATATACTTTGAGAGTTATGATTTTTTTTTCAACCCTTAAGAAAAGGTTATGTTTTCACATGATTTCCCTGAATAAAGTTCGTCACTGAACACCAAACGATTTTGTTGGCAAAATTTGAATATGATAGAACCTTTCGTTTTTGAGACATCGTGTAAGCAAGCATTTCGTGCCGGTCATCCAGACAGACAGATAGTCGGATTTTTTCAAAGTTGCTTGAAATTCGATAAAAAATAGTATGGTGAAGGAATTTTTGCTCTAGGACTTTTTTAACGATTTTTATTTATTTAATAATAATACACGGGAAAACCCCAATACAAGATAAGAATTCGTAAGTATAATAGCTTATAGATTAAAATATAACTATCGGATGATACAAACTAAAGAATAGTAACAGGTTATTAAAACTAACAGCAGGTACATCCATTTTAGATTTTAGAAATAGCTTCAGTAAATGCGCAGTTCAAAGAGTATATCTCTTGCCAAAAGTGTAATAATGTAGGAATATTTGCCAAAATGTAAGAATAAATTGATAACAATCAATATTGTGCACTACAATATCGAAATGATACCAATAAATAAACCATGAATCTCCACACATCCTCCTGAGTGGGCTCAAGATTAATAACGTCTGAAATCTAGACTTGTATTAATTAACCTTTGGCTCAATCTACATGTTAACACGACGATAATTTTCAACAGAGAGTTCATTACTAAACAAACAACATCATGTCATTGTATTTCATTTTATCTAAGATCCTGTTCTTGTTTTCCTGTGTTTCGATTGGGAAATTTCACAAGAGGCTTTGTACCTTTATTATATCGATGATTTAAGGGTGTCTCCCTGATGATATACGAGCAACAAGTGTTTAGGGTTGCTCCGTATAGACCTCACGGGTGGGTGCTGCCGTAGCATGGAACGCGAGACAGGATATGCGCTTCCAATTCTATAAGAAGAGTCAGCTGCTCGGTCTCGTATCTGCCCATTATGTCGCAAAATACATTAGAAAATCCCTTTGCGGCATACGAAGGCAGTTGGCTTTGACACTGCCTGATGCTAACCAATTTGCAGACTGGTTAAGCTGCGAACACTTGGTTACTTAACATTTCGGCACAACTCAATTAAAATCAAAATGTAACAAATATAACCTTATCAATACGAAGCAATCGCCCTTATTCGCTGAAAATAGTAAGTATATTAAGTAGGAGTAAGAACGTCAAGCGCATTTTACTGATCGAAAACAATTATTGTCCAAGATCGGTAGTCCGTATCGTTCGTGATGCAAACGACGTTTTTTGAGCGATTAAATTTATTTATCGAGATATTTCCGCAATCGATTATTAATAATTCATAATGATTCTTGACCCAGGTATGAATTATGTATAAATTCTCGGAAAATAGGTCACACTAACACATATGCTCATTATTTTCGTCTTTACGTAAGTTCCGGCCTCATGCCCATCATCAGAAGACCCAAAACAGGTTCAGAAGGTTTTCTCTAGAGAAAACTCAAATCGGCGGTACTGGACTTACAAAAAAAAACAATTGGCTATATATTGCAGTTTGTGAAGTATTTTATTTACTATTGCATAAATCTATTTCTTTTCTCTGTAATAAACCTACATTTTTATACTTTCTTTTAAGTCTTTCTCTTTATTTCATTTTTGTTAGAGGTTAAGTATGAGTAGCATGAGCTAAACGCATCTCTCGTTTTTAAATTGTATTTTCTTTTTTCTTTGTACAAATTAAAGGCAATTTATTATTATTATTATTATTGATATGAAAGATAATCTTCCAGCTTGTATGGCACCAAAAATGGATTCTACTTAAATATTTGTTGAGATATATTCATCCTACTGAAATAATATTACTGAGATTATCGAAAGTAGATTTGGAAATCTTGCATTGATATGGAGACTTTGATAGTCGGGCATTTTGAGTATTTGCAGGGACGTATTTATCATAAGCCGTTGGGCCAAATGCGGGTCTGCCAATTTCAAAATTATAATTATTCCATTTATGAACTAACATAAAGTGGTATTTAAAAAAAATGGGATTCTTAGTTAGCTATGGTTTAATCACATCGGTTTTTATTATCTTTTTAACTACGCACCATATGTCTGCTCGTTTTTGATGTGTAAGTATTTAATATAGCGAGAATAATAGTTTACTATATTACTTTTTGCGTTTCTTCATATTTATTCCAAGTATGCGGATGTCTATAACAGTGTGTATTGTTTATGCGTTTGTCAATAAATTGCATATTAATGATTTTGAAATATATTTCAGATGCAATATCACAATTGTGATCACTTTGAATAAAGGTACAAAGTTATCATATTTCTCGTAATTTTCTCTTCATTTTAACGATTAAATGAGTTAATTGTTATTATGACGGAAACAAAATTATTAATGTGGAGTTTACTGACAAATGAATAAGTACTGTCATACATGACACCCTCCTAATTGGAATAAATATAAAAAGACACGAAAAATAGTGTAACAAAATATTATTTTCGCAACCCGACATATGATACACAGTTAGAAAGACAAAAAAAATGCGTTTTAACAAAACCATAGCCAACTTTAGGCCATAACTCGAAATTGAATCTTTTTTCAAATTTTGTAGACGTCACTGGATTATACAGAAAAAAGTGCCTCAAGAATGTAAAAGTTATTTTCTCCTAAGATTACAAACAACCACGATGTTCACATTTGTCTAAAAGTCGAAAAATCGAACTTTTCTGTATAACTCGAAAACAAAAAACGATAGCAAATTTTTGTTTCCGCCAGTGAATTTGTCTCAAATAAGAGATTCAGAGTGTGACTTCCATTTTTTTTGTATCTCCTATAGATACCGAGTTACTCTTTATAAACATCGAAATTTGCCCATCCTGTACATTTCAAGACAATATTGATATACATATTCTCGTTCAAACGCAGATGTGGTTCAGAGATTGTAGGAATAGAATGAGTAATCGAGTAATATAACAATAAACCCATAACGCCTATATCCGGGGATTACGAAATACAACAACAACCATAGTTGTAATGTCCGGTTCTAAGGTTGAAACCATTTGATTATAGATGAATTGTAGGTATAAACAAGTAAATCATATTGCGAAGGTATATTAATAATGATAATGATAATAATATATATGTAAGTATACATATATACATTTTTTGTAATACTTGATAGAACTTTGAAATTAATTCAAAAAGCTTATAACATAGGTTCGCGAACGCTTAGTTTTCAAATTAAATTCAAAACTAGAATTTTCTTAAATATCGTAAGCGTTTTTCAACTTGTTGCATTGAAGATTAATGTGTCGGCGTAAAAAGGACGGAAATATTGTTTGTATGTCGTTTGCAATTGCATCAAAATGGGATAAGCGAGACTCTAAATTTATTTTAAAGCACGCAAAGCTTTAATTGCAAAATCTACCAGAAAATGAGTTTGCTGACTGAATGTTTGGCATACGGCTTTTGCTTACATATATTACACAACGAAAAATAATGCCATCAACCCTTTCTGGGCTCTGGGTAATATCAGAGCCCCTGCTCAAATCTTTTTGCCAAGCAAAAAAAACATTATAGTAAACCTACTTTCAACAAATTTAGATAACTTTTCACCATCGGAATTACAAATTCTAGCTTAACTCGAGTAAAAAACGGTCCCATTCAGACAGTTTTCTCATAAACAGGTTTATTGAATAGAAAACTTCACCTCCGATAACTTTGAGAATAGCACAGTATAAATAGTTTCTAACAATGAATCGAAATTCAGAATTGATACAAAACATCGCAAACTGTAAATAATATAATACTTCTTCTGCTTCGGCCATAAAATAGACGTTACGGCAAATATGTTAGTATAAATATAATTCTAATATTTCCTTTTTGCCCAAACATTCTTTTCTTACTCTATTTACAATAGTGTTAGTAATCCCTGCATTCAGTATCTCAAGTTTTATCTCTACCAAAAATTCAAAGACACTATCCTATTTTGTTGATGCCCTTGCTGTGATGGGCATTAGCGCTGAACTCTTCACCTAGTGAAGTATTTCCTGATGTCTATCACATCTAATATTTTGAAGAAAATTCCAATACCTACCTCCTCGCCCAATACATTAGGTGGTGGACACTTGGGGCAGACAGCCCAGACAGTCTTGAACAAAAATGTTTTCAAACCGTCGTTTTATGTCGTTGAAAACGTATTTTAAATTGTAACATTTGAATCAAACGTTAAACAATGGGTGCCAAAGATATCAAATTTTCTTACTGTTTTAAATGGCAAAACTAACAATTATCCTCAGAACTCCCAATTTTAGCGTAACTGATGTTTTGAGGTGACTTTTTCAATTACGTAAAGCCTAAATTTATTATTAATTGTTCAATTTGAATTGTAACTACTTTTAAAGATTAAGATTAACATTTATATACGAGTTGTAGACTAATTTCACTAATATCAATTCTTGCTAAGATCTATGAAAAAATAATCAACAAAAGACGTAGCTTTTTGAGTTCGAATAAAATTATAACAGAACGACAATTTGGTTTTCGAGCAGGTGAATCTACCGAAGTTCAATAGTATTTGCAATTGAAAAATTGTATAATAACTTAGATAATTGTTTACCTACTGTACTGGGTTTCCTTTGATTTGAGCGAGGCTTTTGATCATGAATGATTCATTTATAAGTTATTTAAATGAAAGAATACAAAGGGTAAGATCAAATAATAGAGACAGTAAGTTTAAAAAAATGGAATATGGAGTTCCATAAGGAAAATTTTTTGGGCCCATCTTGTATTTAATTCATATAAATGAGATTATAAAATTTATCAAACAATTGATTGATTTTGCTGATGATATGACCTTAGTATGCGTAGAAAAATCATGGGAAGTGTTAGAGGTGCTAGTCCAAAATACTATTGGCAAATATTATTATGATATTAGTTCTGACTATATCAAAAGCTAAATATATTGCGTTTGACAATTACTCAGATAAAATACCGACAAACTTACATTGTAAATTTATTCACTCAAAATATCTTGGAATCATTATTGACCAACATTTCAGATGAGATGAATATCTTTACTTTTTACTGTTTAATAATATATCACAGAACATACGCGATTAAAGTCATAATATGCAATTATAAGATAAACTGAAATCGTTTGTAGTAGGCAAATGTTCTTATACCAAGTTCAACTTCTTGTATTGTATATTGTAGTTGTCATTTATATTTATAGTAATTCGATTTTAAACCTTTGTAATTATCGATGGTAGATGCAGAAGCAAACAATTAGTTTGTTTTTGTACAACTTTTATCAATAACATGAAAACTTAACTATAGTGCGGGTTTGAAACTATAGTATCATTTTCATGTTCTTATTTAAAGTGGTAAAAACAATGTAATTGTTTTTTCATTTAATGTTTGTAATTATGTATTCTTTTGTGATTTAACTACATTTATTAATCTAAATCTATTATTGCTTTATGAATGAAAACTTTTCTATTCTATTCAATTAATATATATTCATCTTCAAGTTTGCATTTCTATTTCATCGAAAATTCATTATTTATCATGTCGGAGAATTTTGTTTACGATAATAAATTCAAGGTGTTTAACATCTTTATCCAATTTTACGGGGACAAACTCCGCAAGATTTTGCAGTGACACGTTCCTACAAGTAATAACAATTTAATTCAATTACTGTATAACCCGGGGGACATCTGGTCAAGTTTCCGTTTATTTATGCCAGCGTAAAATTCAGGAAACTCCATCTGGAGAGCACACTCTTCAAGAAAAACAAGCCATCCTTGTTACGGTTTTATTGTACGGTATAATTCTTATCTATCGATCGGCAAAGGTGTCGAGACATTTGGTTCTTATTGTGGGGCCGTGGGAATTCCGATGTGTAAATTATATTTCATGAACGATCAATTTTTATTTCCTTCGCTTTCCGTCAGTATAAAGGAAATAATTTAATCGGTTTAAAAACGTATTTCCAGATTTTCGCTTTGAACCTTTTTGAATTCATCTATACATTTTTGAAATGCGTATGTGCGTATGAATTTATGTAACTCACTGTGGAGACGATAAGGCTGTTTTTATTGGTCGAACACCTTTGAAAATTTGCAAAACGCTTAAGTGATGAGAATATGAACTGTATAATTTTGGGGCACATTAGCCCCCTTGCAAGTTGTACTTTTCACATCCAACTTCAGTTTTTCAAATAGAAATATAGTATTTTATTGAAACATTATGACAACAGTGATTTTCTGGTTTCAAACATACAGGATGTCTCTCAGTTGTATTCAGCAATCGATAGCACATTGAAAAATAAGTCGACATACATGATATAATTTTCTTCAGAACCCTTCCTATGTGGGATGCAGCCCCTCAAAATTCGATATGAAAAAATGTTTTTTTTTTATGGTAAACCAGACCGCTACAGCGATTTTGACCAAATTCGATTCAATTCAACTCTAAAAGAGATACATTCTACTTGACACTAGAAATGATTGTCTAAATTGCCCAGTGGCGTAGCTGCATGGAAGTTGTTCCCCTTTGTTCACCCTGTCTGCTACACCTATGCATATTTTCCCACTCTGTTGATACCTCGTTGAATTTAGAATGAAGAAGGTGTATTTGCAAAATGTTGTTCAGACGCTTACAAGATATTTGAGTTTTAATTTAAAATCGACTACTCGATTCTTGGGGTTCCTGCAGGGGGGTTGTTCCTTTCAAATGTGAAAAGTATCATACACACAATATCTCACAATGTCTCTAGTGTCACATAATAGGTATCTATTTCAGGAGTATTTGAACTAAATTTGGTAAAAATCGCTTCAGCGTTCAGAAAGTTACGATAACAAAAACGATTCTTTGGATCAAATTTCAGGAATCGCTTCTGGAGAAAATTATGTTACGCATGTGACTCCCCTCACTATACGTAGTATATATTGTGAGGGACGTATTGCATACGACCAAAAATTTTTTCAGGATTTTCGCTTTGAACAATTCTAAATCGTAACTAATAAACTATAAAAGAGTTCAGTTCTATTTGGGGATAATAATTAATCAATGGGTTACCCTTAGCTGGAGATGAATCGGAATATATTTCCATCTCTTCTAGATCACCTAGATATTTGTCTGTACTATATTTTAATAGTGATCACTTTCTTTGGGAATGGCGTGGCCTGTATTCAAAATATGTTCGCCTACCGCTGATTTTTCACCATTATTTTTCTTTATATGAGCAAAATGTTCCTTCTAGTTTGACCCACATAGCATTTTGAACACGACTCACAATTGATTTTTAAAATCTCGGATTTGCAAAATCGGAAAAGCTGTTGCCTAAAAGGGGCTTTAGCTTGTTTAGCCAGGGTGCATTTTTCTGATCCTTATACCGGTAGCGCTACATGGAGCGCTATAATGACATAGAATACGCAAAATTATCAAATATTTCATTTTCTGCTATTGGCGCACATTTTGCAAGTAGTGCTTTGTGGTGGGATATTTTGATTTATAATTTAGTTTGCTCTGTTGATGGCTATTTGGTAGCCGATAAGTCCTCAGTACTTCAATAGTATTTTCAGTGGATAAGGGTGATCATTTCTTATTAATAGTATTTCTAAATCAATCTAGACTATTTTTGATATGATGTCTGTGTGTGTGTGTTTTTTGAGCCGTTTAGTTCCGTTTCGAATGGTATTTTTGACATCCATCTTTTTTTTGAATGGTATTATAGTATGATTGAATCAAAGAACAATTACTTTGTGCCATTATCAAACATATACAAAAGTATGAAGTAAACAATAAACAGCTTAAGTATAAATGGGAAGTACAGTAAAAGTAGTATGAGTATAGCTTAAAGAGAATTGTACAACTAATAGGACTAAGGGATCATCGGAAATTCCAAACCAGGTATATTCCGGGAAAATATAGTGTAAATTGAGAAACACTTTGAGCATTAGGGTAATTATTATTTAATTCTGGCCGTCCTAATGTAGCGCGCAGGTCATAAATCCCATATACATATAAATTTTGCATCAAATTTTCCTCTTATAAAATTTAATTCAAGTAATAATGGATAATGATTTCCGAGATGGAATTGTAATTTTTAGCTGCCAAACAAATTTGAAATTCTTATGTAAGGCGAGTTTTATATACATGGATGGCACATTCCAATACTACACAAAATTTTTCATACAACTATTTACCATACATGGTTACATAAATGAACACTATATCCCGCTAGTGTTTAGTTTACTGGAACACAAATCAGAAGAAACTTATAGACTCTGTTTGGAAAAAATTAAGTTTATTTGTTCTCTTAACAACTCAAGTTTTATTCCTGAAAAAGTAGTGGTTGATTTTGAAATTGCCTTTCACAATGCAGTTCGTAAGGTGTGGGTAAACGTTACAATTATTGGTTGCCGCTTCCATCTTACTCAGTCTTGGTGGCGTAAAATACAAAAATTGGGGTTAAGTGGTGAATATAAAAACAAAAATTGTGAAACTGGAAAGTGGCTTCGTTATTGTTTTGGTATGGTATTTTTAAAACCAAATCTGGTAAGCGATTTTTATGTTTTTTAGTTACTTGCGATAAAACCAAGTGACCATAAGTTAAATGTTTTTGCTGATTATTTGGTGGATTATTTCATATCCGACGAACCCACTTTTCCACCCCACATTTGGGCCGAAGCTTCTTCAACTCTAAATAAAACCACGAACGCTTACGAGTCTCATTTAAATAACTTTTTTTATTATAGTTCACCGAATATTTTCTATTTCATGGATGTCTTGTAAAAATTCCAAATAGACGTGTTCATAAAATGTAATAGTGTAGCTACTCCTTGTGAATCTAAGAATTCAGCCACAATTCGGACACAAAATGTATTATAAGTACATTATATTCTTGATCATGTGTTACACATTTTTTTATTGCACTAATTTAGCGAATAAATAAAGTAAAACCGATCTCATAATTTAATTTCTCATTCATATTAATTTCTTTTGTAAACGTAAAAATATTACTTGGACGTCTATGGTAGAAAAATTGCTGCATCCACAAGGTTTTCATTGTATTTTGGAATTTTCAAATGGATAATTATCTTTGTGACGAATTTCGTAGTCCCAAAATCGAATTTTATGTTTACCTACGTACTGTGACGAATTTCGAACCCCCTTGCTTGCTGCATGTCGAACGCTATTATCCTAACAGTGCTTTGAAAAACAAAGGAAAAGATCGCTTCAAAAATCACAGGATGGTACGTTTAAGAAACTAATTAATCATTTGGAATATATTTCCGGCTCTACAGATGAGGGAAGTTAGTGATCTATGGATCACACTTCATTTTATCATGTTCCACCGTTCTCAATACACGCGGTGTTTTTTGTCGAAATGTTTGCCAGTTTGTCTGTAAATAATAAATCACACCTGTTGGTACTTGAGTAAGCGTCTTCTCCTGTAAAAAACGAATTTACTTTTCTTTCTCATGAGTAATGTTAACATTTCAACTGTGTTTACATTGAGGGACATGAATTTTACGCCTTCATTTATAAATATTTGGCCGTCATGTATACAATTCATAATCGAGCACAAAACATAACATCATTATATTTAGATCTCATCACTTCTTCTAGCGTTTGTTTATTTTCTTTTTCTCGTTTTTTCTACTTAGTTCATTAAATTCTAGAAAGTTCGGTGCCACTGAAATGTACAACAGCTAATCAATTGGGAATTAGAAGATAACAAGAATCCTGCATAATGTTTTGTCGGCTTATACACGTTTTCCGTTATCTTGGATCGGTCTTGGGTTGAGCTAGTTCTTATTTTTTATCCCTCAAGGAAATATTCTCACATAAAAACTCAAGGAAGTAAAGTTGTTCGCTATAACATTATTAACAAAATTATATATTAGCTGACTTCGAAGTGTTAGAACTTTCAACAAGGTGGGTTTGAAGTCACAATCTAACTTTACATCGTTGGTGAATTTTCCCTCTTTCGCGATTATCTTGATACATTTTCGCCGTTTCCTAGATTGGTCCAATTGAAATGTATATCACCTTTGAATCAATTCAGCGTTGAATCGATTTGAAATCGCCCATCCCTAATACGTATCGAAAATTGAATTTACGATACGAATATAGTGCAATATTTTACCTACTACCTATAAAATTAATTATTTACTCAAAAATTGTTAATATTTCTGAAATTAATTATATTAGGAACATGCAACAAGCAAGTGTTGCAAAGGTTGGACGTATACCTATTGTTGATTTATTGTGTTCTTAGTTGTCACTCATTCTGCGAACTGTCAACTTTGACGCGTTTATTTCAATTTACCAAAATTTCATCGACATGAGTTCCGGCCATGAAAGTATAGATTCACATATATCACTTACGGCAAACGAAGCAATTCAAACATTAGTACCTGCTAAATCCCTGGATCGATACGAAAATAGCGATTTGAAATGAGAATAAATATTTTTTTCACTTTACCGCACTAGTGGTGTATTTGAACAGGCAAGTTTTGATTCATAATTTAGTTTACTCTGATGATGGCTACTTGGTTACTTACTTTAATAGTATTTTTAGTGGATAAGGGTCATTCTAAAGTTCCATTAAACGAACGGTTTGCTCATACTATATTTTTGAATGTTGTCCCACTAATTACAAGCAAATAATCATAGATACAAAACATTTTAAATGCGGTTCGAGAAGCGTCTTCGAGCTTACTTCCTTTAAAATTCAAGGAAAATATGGAAAGATATACGGGATATTTTGTAATTGGAGGATGACCAAAAACGCATTAAGAACTGATAAGAGTATAATGCTAGCGTATTTTTCTGAGAAGATAATTATTTTATACAATTTATTTCATAATTTCAGGCAAAAACTGTTGAGGCATCCAGTTTACGGTCTACATATTCCATGTCGAAAAGTACTATACTCTTCACCTAGAAGGTGCTTATGGCATTCCCTGTTCTTGCGGTAAAGTCTACAATGGTGAAACAGGTCGTACAGTAGCTACTCGTGTGAAAGAACATGAGTGATGTACAAGGCTTCGTGACACCAGTAGATCTGCACTTACGGAACACAAGTTTGACACTAATCATGAAATCTTAGCCCGAGCCCCAAACTTCTATCAGCGAAAAATCCTTGAAGCTATAGAAATTCTAAAACATCCAAATAATCTAAACCGTGACGTTTGGAAACCCATCACACAACGGCAGGGTCAGGTACCAGAACGGTGTTAACCACCGGAATAAAAGCAGTGAACTGTGTAGCGTGGAGGATTTTTCCTACAATAAATACTGCTACAGAAAGTAGTAGAATCGGTTTCAGCTCAAGCCTCACGCCTGCTCTGAAGATGATACCTGTAATGGTTGGCGAAACGTCGACATCAAGTCGTGCTATTGTGACGCGGAATCCATCCGGAAGCCAAGATTTTTCTATAAATATATAAAGCACATGCATTTGTCAACATTACTAGGCCAACGGGCTGAAACTTCCTTTGAAGAATATTCCAAGTTTAAATCTCCTTCTATGGTAGCTTAAATATTATTGTTAGCCCCAATTAATTTACCAGCATAACTCTGGCACAACTTGTCAAGCCATTATTTTAATGAGATACCTTCTGGTGGGTGGGGTAGGAGACATGAAACGAATCAACCGTGAGAAGCACTCATGCATTCATCATTAATTAATAGAACACAAATATTAAGAAGTTCTAATATTCAACTGTTTCCAATTTTTGTTCTTTTCCGAACAACATTATAACTTCTTAGACTTTGAACGTTGTACCAAAAGTTGGAGCTCGGATATGGCCAATGTTTAAAATCGATCGAAAGCTGGACCATCAATCAGCGATGTCAGAATGAATACTAAAACAGACAAGCAAAGAAATTTGAAAAGCTTCGAACAAAACAAAGAATTTAAACATTCTCGGTAATTCAAGGGTTTTAACAGCCCTACGCCGTCTGTATTTCTACTTACCGGGAGACATTAAGGACACTGTAAATGTCATTATTCTTTCTTTTCTAAACAAAATCTATTTTTCAAAAGGGACACTTTACGACAATATAATAGACTGACACAAGAAGTCGACCTGTATAGTAGCCTACATTGTGTATTTTAGGACGTTAAACTTGTCTTTGACGACTTATTTATTGCCACCCTGAAGATCGATTTTACACGGTCTTCAGTTCTCTGGATTTAGTTGGAACGCCATTTTCAACCAGGTAAGCGGTAATGCTTGAACTTCTCCATTGGTATTCAAGTAAATTCAGGTGAGATAAAATGATAGGTAACAAGTTACAGGTGTAATGGCGCGTCGAAACGGAGGAGGAGCTAACATAGGAACTATTTCCTGGTTAGTACAAGCTATAGTATGAATAATAACAAAACATAGATAATACAATTTAATTTCAATCCTGAAAATGAAGTTCTCACTGTTAGTCATAATGATTCAACCGTTATCTGGGCCTGTACATATTTAGGTAGATAGATAAATAGCATTTATTTGTTCCATTCAATAGGTCACATTAACACAAATCTTTATAAAAAAATGTTAAAACTGTAAGAGTCCTCAACTCTTCTGATGAGCTTACATACTTCATATTTCAATTTTTTTGTTGCAATATATGATCAATAGCCACCTAAATCAATAATAACGGCCATTAGATGTTCAATTTCTTCAAAGTCATATTCATTGAATACCTTAAAGGCTAATTTAACATTTTGACGTTCAAAATTTATAGAATAGAGTGCTTTCAAATTCAAGGAATATCCAAATTTTAGCAATTAAATCATTTTATTTTTTGAAACTTAAAATGTGGCAATGTACTCGTTTCCCGAATCAAAGTTTGGATATTGCATAATTTGATTGGGTTTTGAATTTGGCCCATTATTCCTTATACATTTGATATTGTGAACTGAATCGAATAGATGAAATATTGGCCTTCCTTGAATTATCAACTGGATGAGGATACACGATACTTAACTTGTTATGCTTAGAAAAATTGTTCATAGCTTTGTTGTTGACTGCATTATTGTCACTCATTATACAGAATTATTTTTGGTATTCAATTTGTTCTAGTTTCAAAACAATTGGGAAAATTTACACTTAGTAGTGCGGTCCCCTACGAGAATCATGATTATTGTTGTTACCATGACATCTTTCACAGGGACAGCTTATATCCATTGTTTCCGTATCCATTATCTTTTGGCCAATTGTTGTACCTACGACACAGAGAGCGGGAAGCTATTTTGCAATGCACTTTATTGAGTCATAATACTTTTATACACGCTTATTTACAGGTAAAAGCACTTTCCAATCAAACAAGAACTCCGAGAAGAACAGGTGCAGTACATAATTTTCCACAAGGAATATGTAATATGTAACAACCGGTACCACCTAGGTGCTATTAAAATTACCGTTCGTAAACTTCGTCCCGTTTAAGCCCCTTGTTAACGACACACTAACTTTTGTATCAAGCGTTCTAATGTAGAGCCGAAAGTAAGATCCGTCTTATTTCTTCCTGATGTTCAAAAACTATTTCGAAATATTCAAAATAACGCTAGTTATTGAGTCTCAATATTTCGAAAACAGCTGAAGAAGACCATCTCAAAAAATTACGAGGAGTAAAATCGTGGTGAGTAATATAACGAAGGTGGTGTCCACTTCCGGTATAACCAGCAAATTAAGAGCAACGAATAATCGATTATGACTGTACACATTTTTCAGATTTACATCATTCTTTAAAATTGTACGTAGTTTTGAACAAATAAAGCTTTCCTATTCTAATCTATTCTCATGCAAGTTGTTATTGAAGTACTATTTCTTAATATCTGCATTCGATAACCAAGAAATTCTACCACTTCCTTTCAAGAAAAATTCAAGCCTTCAGCCTAGCTGTAAATAATTTTTCTCAGTTCCTTTATAAAACGAACGAAATTAAATAATTTAAATTAGTTTCTATTCCCAGTATCTCTGTCGTTTCTGACGAAACGACTGTACCGATAAATCATTAACATATGCAATGAAATAATATAAAATGTATAAATGACATTGTATTTAACATACTGATTTTCATGTCTCTGCAGTAGTTCGAGAGCTGTTTAACTTTTATGGCTTTCGTTGCGCTTCTGTTGACAAACTCAGTGATTTTTAAACAGTAGCCAGTAGCTTTGGTCCTACTAATAAAACGATACCGAAAGCAAAAACTCCTTTATTTACTTTTGGCATGCGTTATGTTCCAATGTCGGCAGTCGGCATATTGAGAAGACGGAAACATAAAAGACAGGATAGCGAATCTACAAATAAATAAGGATTTATTCTCTACCGTCTTTCTGAAGTGCTACGGTGACTTTATGTGATTTTAAAATATTTTTTTCTACTCGTATCGTGTCCCAGATGTTAATAGAAATCGCCCATCGGAAATGAATGCCGTGAGAAATTGAATAGAGTCGGCCATTACGTAATAAAAATCCATTCTAAACTTAATAAAATAACAAAAGTTCAATTTTCACTAGTTTAATAAATAAAACAAATATTACAAAATACTAACTTACTACATACCTAATATATAGTTTTATTGCTAATCTTAGGATAGATAGTTATTCGATAAACTAGTAGCCAACGGAAAATCTAATTAACAAATTTAACAAGGTAGAATTATCAAGTATTTGTTGATCGTCCACTTAGATATCGGACTTCTTATATTCATTAATTCAAGCAAATTTTATTTATTACTTTTATTCTGAATGTGTAAAATCTTAAAATAATCATTGAAGTTATGGTTTTATATAATAAAATGTTACGCAAAGGTTGAATCCCATTTAGATTAATGAAACTACGCTTGTCCTTTGATCCGTTTTTGAAGATCCTTGCTGTCTGACCAATGTATATCATAGGACAAAACCCACATGTCTTGATCGGATGATTTATCTTTATTATTTTTGATAAACTTGAAAATCTAAAAGACTAAGAAAATTTAAATTTTAGTAGTGGGTGGCCCCACTTATTTAATACTAACATAAGAATAGTTTTGTTTTATTGTAAAAAAAACTGAATTCATCGTCAACTTGTATTGTTTTTAGATAGAATATGATCCGTTGTCAGTATAACCCTTTAACCTCGAACACTTGTTGTGAGGGTTCTTCATTTTATTCGGCTTATTTGTTCATATTGGCAAACCTTATATGTTTTTGTCACTCCATCAAACTTGAATCTTACAGAATAGTTTATTTTTTCCTTTTAATTCGCAAATACTATAAATAAGAAATAATCACTCTTATCCACTAAAAATACTGTCTAAATATTAAATATTTTCGTTCTTTTGTTTATGTTCATGTCCGATAATTGAATGCAAAAACAATATGTAACTGTAATAATCTTAAGCTACTAGAAATCATGCTAAAACGGATACTGAAGGTCATGTTGGGTAAGAAATTCACCTTCTGGACCTTCTCTTCCAATTTGTTATTTGGTGAAGTAGCTATTACGAAGCACCACTACTACAATGACATGTCAAAACCTCTCGTTCAACACCCAACTACCATACAACATCTCTTGAAATATTGATCAAAGAAATTGGAAGAATCGATATTCTATTGGAATGTTACTGTATTTTCAAATCACCTGCCTGTAGTTTAGTGACATCTAGCTGTAAAAAGACAATACACTATGTTCTAAAAGAAGAGGAAAACTGTTTCAAATTAGCAGTTTTCTCTAAGCCGACTGACATAGTTTTGATATTATCCGATAGATGACACTTTTAATACGCATATTTGTTAAGAATATTGAATAATAATCATTGTCTCTGGATGTAATTGTATCTCCTTGATAACTAATAGTTTTCTTACAACAACTCTCTCCGAACACACACTTCATATTACTTAAAAACACAATTGGCTGTGTCCTATATCAATCTGATACCAAGCTCGTCTCGATCATCCTGGACTGTTGAGCCATAGTTCAATAAAATCTATTATATGGCCGCCGCTTCCAAATAAACAGTATACCGTCGTTGGTGTGGTAACCCATGCCTGGAGACCTGAACAAAATATGTGCAATGAAACAATAAATAAACATTGCACTGTTATCTGTGATATCTAACGTGATGGGGAAAGCAATCAACATGAAGCCCATCCAATACCTAGAGCGCTCCAAAATCGTGAATGACCGGCAACATGGGTTTCGTCAGCAGAGATCAACAGGGGACCACGTGCCTACGTAACACATATATGACAGAAATCTATTGGAAAATGTGGGGAATATGTAGCTTTAGCATTGAATATCTCCAAAGCATTTGGCACCAAAGCTTCCGTCATATGGTTTGCCGCCTCTTACTATCCAGTTCTTGTGTTCTGGTCCATATCAACGATCTGCTGGATGTGACCACCTGCCCCGTCCACAGCTTTGCAGATCATGGTACACTTCATGCCGCTTTCCCATCTACTGTCTCTATACCAACCAATGAAGCCAGAGGAGCGAAACAGAGACAAGTTGACCCAATTAATGGAGATCTGGCAATGGTTTTGAAATGGGGATCTGATAATCTAGTAGAGTTTAATGTAACCAAAACTCTAGATTGCTTCTTCTCCAGGAAGACGGATTCCACAATCTCTATTATGATAATGGTCGGTGTTCATCAGAAATCTCGTCATATAGTCACAGTGTAGGAAAAAAGATTGAACGAGAACAAACCGTGTAAGGTAGAAAGTCATTAGCTGGTCCTAATAAGGGATACGGTACGGTTGCGTATCTTGTTTAATGAACTTCTACAGGAAACTGATGTTCGTTTTAATTAGGGACGAAATACACTCTCTGAGAACTTCTCGCAGAGACATTCGCATACCTTTAAAATTATATTCCAAAAATAGATTATAAATGGAATACTTATTTTACATTTGTCATTAAAGTGATGATATGTGGCGTATTTTAATTTGTGGGATTAACATTTACTGCATCCTTGAGGAACACGTTTATCATTACAAGGGCAAGGTGTAAGTTCCTATAAAATGAAACAAGAAATGATTTATTTGGTCAAAATTTATTTTATTCCTCACATAATCTCCATGTAGCTTGATGCACTTCCTCCAACGTTTTTCCAATTCTTCGATCCCTTCCAAATAATACGATTTCGGCAATCCTTCAAAATAGGCGTTTGTTTTAGCACTGACCTCATCGTTGGAGCCAAATCTCTTTCCGCTAAGCCTTTTCTTTGAGTTTCGAAATAGATAAAAATCGCAGTGGGCCAAATCTGGAGTATATGGTGGATGACGAACCAATTCGTAGCGCAATTCATGCACTTTTGCCATTGCGACTGGGAACCTGTGTGCCGGTGCGTTGTCCTGTTGGAAGAGCACTTTTTTATTTGCCAAATACGGCCACTTTCGCTTCAAATCGGCGTCGAGTCGATCCAACTATCGCTGCAGCATAATATATGCCGGTGATCGTTTTACCCTTTTCGAAGTAATCGTAGTATGATGGATACCGTGAACATTCCAAAAACTGGAGCCATGACTTTGTTGGCCGATAAATCCACTTTGGCCTTATTCGGCGTGGATTCGCCAGGACAAGTCTATTGTTTCGATTGTTCTTTGGTCTCTGGTATGTTGTGATGGATACATGATCCGTCCACGGTCACGAAACAGTGCAAAAAGTCCTTCTTATCGCGCATGAATATCGCCAAACACTCCTTTGAAGTTATCACACCGTCGCGTTATATAATTTTTTTATAATATTTCGTGGTGGACGCAATCGAAAGCTGAGTTAAGTAAGCTATTGCATTATTAGTGGATTCTCCTCTGAAACCAAATTGTTTATTTGAAAGTATATTAAATTTATTTAAATAGCTGCAGATTCTTTTTTTTATTCATCCCCAAATAGTATATGAACAGGCACCTTTCGATTCATAATTTAGTGTAGACTGATGGTCCTCAGTACTCTAACAGTATTTTTAGTGGATAAGGGTGATTGCTTCTTATAGAAAGTGTTGACGTGTATCCAAATTGTGAACTTTTTATATTATATTCAATTTACTTTAATCCATATGCGATATGTTATACTTTAAAATTGGGCTTAAATTTCTGACAATTTTTAATCAATTAGTTGATCATCAGTTAGCATCATAGTTGTTATTATAATGCAAAGAACCTACAAGGGAGTTTGTTATTGACCCGGCGCTAACGTGTCATGTTTCAAAAAGGAATAAACTTAGTCATAATTACAATCTAAAATAATGATCAAGTCTAGTGGACTGGATTGGGGCTGTACCGCTAGCAGGATATTGCGGTTTCTTGTAGATGACATACAGACTTGTCTATGCCGACAAAGTAGAATAATCATTCATTAGTATACTGTTTGAAGCCTCGAACAACCGAATCAAATTTGTAGAACAGCGTAAGAAATAGTCTCGACAGTTCTTCGATGTCGCAAGCAGATGAGTAACTGTAACTGTTTGGAAAAAATGTTAACATCTTCCGTAAATAAATTTATTCACCTAACCGATACAGCAAATTTTCAACAATCCAAAGGTGGAAACCTTTGATAATGTGGCAAGTGATAGAACGGCCGTTTTCGTTTGTTCGGTGGCTCCACAACGTTCCGTTTAATTTTAAGTTCCACTCGACAACCGTATTGCATTACCGAATAATAAACTTGCTTGAAATGATTTATCGGATTATAAGAGGCGCATAGACGATCGTCCACTAAATACAGCTTTGTGTCAATGTAGTCTTGATTCATGACCGTCGATAACAACATTCGTTGGATTACCTGAAACAATTAACATCTTTATAATCAACTCAATAAAAATACGACTTAACAAAAATAATTGTTCGCCAACTTTACAAAGTTCTAAGCTTCTGAGTATGTTAGCATCTTCCTTGATAAATCAATGGGAAATAGGACCGCTGATCTAACGAACCAAAATGATGTGTTTTATTTTTGATTGCTTGATGGGATATCCTATATTATTCGTAGAACATCGTGTTAGCCAGCGATGGAGTGCTTGGAGAAGGATAGGCCATACATCAGTGAATCCTTCTGTATCGCCCTTCATAATGTTTTGTAAATGGTAAATGTCTTGGATAATTTACTCACCTTCATAGATTTCTGGCCAAACGGATTGCCATAGAAACAAAACAAACGAAGATAGAAAGGTTTCTTCAACGTGTCCAATATGGATACCAAGCCGTCGTCGTCGATTTTGTTGTAACTTATATTGAGGAATTTCAATCGGGAATACGCCATTCCAAAACCCAGAGCCCTGTAAGCAGAATAAGGAAATAATAATAACAATAAGCCTTTATTGTTCAATAGGTTAAAACCCTAAAACTAAAATTAAAAAGTTAACGTTCCAACTTAATGTTAATGTTAACAATGAAGTATTATCACTTTTATAATTAATTATAATATTTATGGTTATATCAATTATCTATTATATTGTATCTATATAGCCTTCAATTTCTAAATACTGCATACATTAGAGTCACATTGAATATAGTAACAGATAAAACTGCTATTACCGCAGGTAAATTAAATTTTAGGCATTGACGAAATGTAAATCTGGGCACTAAAAATTCAGAATTTCGGAGAGAAAAGAATATGGTAGGACGTCTTATGATTGAATATATGAGGAAGTCATTTACAGAAACCCGTACTCCTTTACGAAGTATGTGTTGGTAAATATTCTTCAAATCTAAAACCTTCAATATCTGAAGATTATCAAACCCACACAATATATAAATTAAAGTGTTAAGATTGCGATGGTACTTTACAAGAATCTCTAAACAATATAATCAGAAAAAAAGTATGGTCAAAATTATAGTACTAGAAACAAGAACTTAGTAAATTCCACCGCCCTTGCTAAACATTGTTTTGATAATAACCATCAATTCAATTACAAAAATGTTAATATTTAATATAAAACGTGACTCTAAGTCTGTAAACCGATGTTCAATCATTAAATCAAATTTATACTGATTTAATTAACCAAAACCTTCGCAAATTACTACATGCGTCTTTATAATGATAAGAGTATAGCTTAGGTAGAATTCTGAAATAGCAATATTTTCCACAAGGTCTGAAAACATTTTCCTTTTACCTCATAAATCTTTAACATCTGGTTTGAAAGTGGATTCTTGAGCGTATTATAGTTCGAATAAGACTATTCAAACATTGCATGAGATGTCATCAACTATTAGAAGTAGATTGCTATGCAGTGGCTTCTTGATACATATTCATATACTTAAAACGTTAATGTGTTACAATTTCGATTACTCGTGTTTCTGTTCGTTTCGACGACTTGGGCATTTTTACAATTAGTCTTAAGAAATCCGGTTTTAGACATTGATGATGGTCGTGAGACAGAAACGTACGTAAAGACGAAAATAATAAGCATATGTGTTTGTGTGATCTATTTCATGAGAATTATATATGCATTAATAATAGAATAACATAAGGAAGTGAGAACATACGAATTTAAACAAAGCATGACTAGGTACCTGGCTCCGATCTGACCTATTTGATTATAACTGACGTCAAGTCCCAACAATGGCGGTCTCGATTCCAACCAATTGGCTATGAGTTCCAGACCGAAACTGCCCATTTTGTTAGACGCCAAATTCAGTAATTTCAACACTCTGTTCTCCTCCAAACCAATCAGGAGTTTTCCCACATCGTGTCCATCCATTCCGCATTTCTCGATGTGTATTTCCGTCAACGTCCTGCTATTCTGAAAACAAAAGCTGGTTTAAATCAGTATATGAGTATCAACCGCTATTTTTTTTCTATGCTTCGACTACACGTGAGGAAGACCTATAATGTTCGTAGAACATCGTGTGAGTTAGCAGTGGAATTTAGGGAGAGGAGATGAGCATTCGTATTTTTCTTGAAGGTTTGGAGGTTATAGGTATAGGGAAAGACCTCACTAGGTAAAGCCTTCCACAACTTCGACGTTCGATAGAAAAGGCTGGTAACAATAATTTGAGAATGCAATAACATAACATTGAATAATAATAATCTTCATAATGAAGCTAAAGCATTTTAAAAGAATCTAGCGCCACAGGAATCTGAAATGCGTTAGGAAGATGACCTATTGGTCAGAGTACTAAGTCCTTCACTCCGAGTACGTAGTACTAGGAGAGTTTCTCCAACAGGGCTGGTTAGGTGCTCCCTTCCGCTTTAGTGCAGACACAATGTGCCACTTACTCTACGAAAACGTCGAGCATTACGATCCATCATTGCCTGTGGGTGTTTTTCACACGACCCCCCTAATGATGGGAGACGCGATTCTTCGTAACACCATCTTTTGGACATATCAGCTGTTACGTAGCAATTTCTCCCAAAAGAGCTGTTGAACAACTTTTCAAAGCTTATAGTTTACCTCTAATAATGCCGCCACATTAGATCCTATCCAACTGGAATCCAACAAGGCGTATTCCGTACTGGGAAGGATCCGCGAGATGTTCAAGCCTTTGAGGTTGCTACGTTGGGCCGAAATCAGAATAGCGTCCATGCTTCTTATTTGTTGGTCGGTGTCGGAAATCTCCAAATACTCCAGACTGGGTACATCGCGTATTATCATGGCCACACATTCTCCTCCCTAAAACAATCAGATAGGTAGCTGTGTGTCAGGATTTGGCTATCTATAGATGATACATACGCAGTGTATCAAGTAGACTTGGGGTTTTTAAATAAAATAACTATTAATAGTTCGAATCTAGTGATAATCTGTAACGTTCTGGACGTTTCTGAGTTTCTGATTGCTTTAAATTATGTTAGGAATAATTTCCTCTAGAAAATCCTAGATAATTAAATTTCGGAAGACACTGTCATCTGTGATTGGATTACGCACCTAAATTATATAACTATTGCGTGAATTGTAAGGTTTTGATGTGACCTTTTGTGTTTGATGATCCCAACTAGCTCACTAGGATAATATACGCTCAGGGCTCGTAGTGGTGAGTGTCCTTAGATTATTGATTGATCGGATGCTGTGCGCCAACTGCTTTAGCAAAAAAAAGTTAAGATAGAATCCTCAATCGAGAATTTCCGTACCCAGAGTATGTTAGCAAGTTTTCCACTCGAAATATGGTGGTATAGGACTGTGGGCCTTTGCATAAGCTCAATTTCTCTACATATTCCCCTCCTACTATCCTGTAAGCTACAAAGGGTGCCTTGTTATAAGCGTCAGTCACCCTTGCATAACGCGAATGATGGTCTGATACATTCAGCTCTTCGCCATCTTGTAATTTTTTCAAGAATTTTTAGAACTGTCAATTTTTCTGACTTATCTTGATAACAATATGGCCTCCAACTTGAATGGGTAGGGAAGCAAAAAGGAACAATAAAACATTGGTGCAATGGAACAAGTATACATGGCGCCGGTAACACTGAGAGATGTAAGTGGTTACACTTATGCAACAGGACTCTTTAGCCAACAAACCATAGACGAGTATGTGACAATAGGCCTAATTGATAATGATTCTTGACCCAAGTATGAATTATATATAAATTCTAGGGAAATATAGGTCACACTAACACATATGCTTATTATGTTATCTTTACATTCGCTTTGGTATCATGACCATCATCAGAAGGCGTATCACTATCTCTAGCAATCGAAGTCATCTCATGCAATGTTTGAATAAGACTGAAACCAAACTATAATACGCTTAAGTATCCACCATTCCGATAAGGACGCTTTGTGCTTGATAGTGGATACTTGAGTGTATTAAATATTGGTTTGTCAGTTTTATTTTCCCATTGATGATGATAACAGTTAAGTACACTTTGGATTTCTTAAAAATATTTTATCTGATAAAAATATGAAAAATTGTAATTTCATCCTAGACTTTTGAAAATTGGCACACATAAAATTGCAGTAGAAACATCTTTTTCAAATTCGATTTAGAAATGCCACTTTCTGCAACGAATGTAAAATTTGACAGCTAACGAAGATCGCTTGGCCACAACTGTTAATGTTCTTGTTGCTCTAATTTGAACCTAAAACTGTTCCCGACATTAAATTTTAACCAAACCTATTTTATTTAACTCTTAACTTCAATTTACGGAATTTTATGGTGGCACTGTATACGCTAACTGTTGTAATCTTTGTTGGCAGAAATCATTGTAGTGCTGACCAAACTCAATATTATGCTGAACGCTTAAAGTTCCATATCAAATTTTCCCAAAGTTAATTAATTTAGCGATCTTACTATATTCCAGAAATAATCCAAGCTCTAGTTTTACATTCACCTGTCTTCCCAATTTATTTCCGTTTAGTATCAAAGATTCTAGAACTATATTCTCGTGGTAATCGTGCAACTTGTTGAGACCAACCGCGGTGATATCACAATGGGCCAGATTCAGATGCTGAAGTTGATTCGGTTTCGAGAAAAACTTGTCGCTCAATATGTTCAATCCATCGTCCATAATGTCGTTGTAACACAGGTCTAAACTGATGATCTCAGGATGTGCGGTTAGAAACTGTACCAAATTTTCAGAGTCGAGGTCATGCAGTCGCCTCCTGGAAATAAATATTCGCCAAGAATAATGAACAAGAAGAATAGACTCGAAACAAGACATCCTCTAACTTTTCGTTTACAGATCCCTGGTGACCGACCCGTTTTTTTTTCAGTTTTGCCTCGCTTACACAATAATTCAGGGTTCTCTTGATATATTTTGGGCCCTGTCCTTCAGTTGTATCTGTATTGTAATGTTATTGCTATCTTACTGTTCTGTTCTTGGAGTCGTTCTTGGAATTTTTAATGTTTGAGTTTTATTGTAAATATACCAGTTACCCAAGTTAATGTTGTTGTAGCTATATTAGGTGTAGCAAATGAATAAGAAATGAATATATCGATATTCACACATTTGATTTAATCTCATGAAATAATTGAATTGGACCGGGTCGGGATGGTCTCCTTGGGGAATACCTTGAAATGCTTTGACTCTGATACAGACATGATTTTTAGACACCTACAGGATTAAAAAAACTGTCTATAGTTACGTGAGTATTATCATCTCCTCAAATAAGTATTGGGCAGGTGAATCTGTCTCCTGAATCCTAATAAGCCAGGATTGATAGGTTAATGTGAAAAGGTGCATAGAGATTTGGTTATGACTATTTTGCAACTAGAAGGAATAATTTTGTTGTCAAAATAATACATTGAAACCAAATCGAGCTCTATACTACTTTCAACATCATTATTGGCTAGACCCAACTAGTGGTCACGTTCCGAAGACTACATAATTTCTAGAACATACCCAATTCGTTGCCATAACTCTTTCCCTTTCAAGCGTAAATGCCTGGTTCCGTCGGAATTTTTCTCTACGAATAAACTCAATAGAGTATCCGTAAGGGTTCTGTAATGCATTCGATCGACCGATACCTATCCTAATCGTGACTGAAAAAAAAATTGTTGACACACCGCGGTGATAAAACTATCGATTCTCACGGTTATTCCGATTGTATGTATTATATCGCGATGATATTTCGGGTGACATGTTTGAGAATGTCAAATATATTTGGTCAATTAAGAATTTTACATGGTTACTATTCATTGACAACAGATATTTACTCTAAATGACAATACAGTTCACCTAGCTACATGACAACTTCTATTAATTGATCTCATATGATATTTCGATTGATTCTAAAACGCTGCATATAGCTAACATAAACAAGCTTTTAAGTAGCCATAGCTAGTTCGATACCTAACAAATAGAAACCGCTCGAAAAATCAGTCCAGCATTACAGAAATCTTCCAACTTTGGAATCATCAAAGTTCTGATCCATTACAGATCACTGTATATTATGATCGCTATCATAGGCAACCTGATCGCTTTCATTTTATTCATTGCTACCGTTGATAGAATGAGTTTTCTTCAATCAACATTACTACTTCACATACAATCCATGTACAAAATCAGGTGTGATGTAGATATCACAATATAATAATGATTCTTGACCATCATCAGAAATGTTTGAACACGAATTCAAGTCACTAAAGCGCGGGATACAATGTTAAACAGAAGTGTTCAATACTTTTGAACTTTGAAAAATCCTTGTCTGTGTGGATGTCACGATAACGAAAAACGAAAGGTCCTATCATATTCAACTTTTGACAAAAATTCGTTTGCTGTTCGGACACAGACAGGAAATCGTGTAATAAACACCCTTGTATGAAGGGCTGAAAATTAAAAAAAAATCATAACTTCCAAACTGCGCTTAGCTCGGATATAATATTTATGCATTTCACAAAAAGTTTAGGTTTACTTACCTTGTAAAAAGTACAAATTGAAAGCAACTATTCAAATTTTTTCATATCCGGCCACCTCCTTCGCGTAATAATATTAGCGGGGAACAGGTATTGGTGGCAGCACCAATCACCATTCAGTCGCTCAACCGTCAGAATTCAAGCACGCGTTTATTCAAATGCATGGAGTTCCCAAGAAACTTTTCTTAGGAAAATTCATATCAGAACTAATTTTGTGCGACTATTTCTCATTCTTGATAACTGAGAAATAATAAATGACAAAGTTTTATTCGTAAACGTTTTATTTTTATTATTCGGGACACTGAAAATATGTGATAAGGATGAATCCTTTCTTAAACCAGACTACAGGCTAAATACCCTTGTCATATTATATTCATGAATTATCTTTCTAATATACAAGATGTTGCTTTATTTGTCGATATTCTGCCGGTATTTTGAGACGATATAAAGGATGTACTAAGGAGGTCCATTTCCTTTCTTCTCTGAAAGGTACAGAAATGAACTTCCTTAGGACGTACTTTATAAGTCCAGGACGTTCGGACTCACCTAAACCATATGTCGTAGTCATGGGGTCGTCTTGTACCTGGGAAAGTATACATTGAATCGATTCAAAATTTTTACAGTAAATTTGGGTTAACTTAAAACTGCTTCCACTCAAATTTCAACAAAATCTAACTTAAACTTACACCCTTTTTTAACAATTTTTCATAAGTAACGGTGGGGGCTAGGAGCTAGGATATCGCCCCCCCACTCAGTAGCTAAAAATTTGTTTTTGTACATTTTCTTAAAAATATTTTTAATTTGAATATTATTTAGTTGTGTAAAGCTACATTTGTTGTATGGTTAGTGGGTTAAGTAGATACATCTTTAATTTCAAAAAGAATATTTAAACCAGTCAATTTTATTCTCATGCTATGTTATATTAAATAATAATAAATACATCGATATTACGTTTCAAATATACTTGTAAATAAAAATGTCTCTATTCGTTTGCTTGATCCTATTTGAAATATACAAATACCTATTCCTGTGTCTTATTGCGAGATGAATACGTTACAATTTTCAATCCATAGGAGGATATCTCTGGTAATGGGGAAGATTATAGAAAGGACGCCTCCTGGTGCTCTTCTCTTCAACCACATTACGTCTAATTTTCAATTCTGTGGCGCAGCCATATCGCACGCACGAATAATACTGCTGCTTAAATTGATTCGTTGGATAGTAAGCTGCTTGTAATAATCCATCCACTTCATATAATTTGACATCGATAAGTCTTTGCTCAAGTACCTGAGACGAGAGCATCCTCCGGATTATCTAAAACACAAACTGTGATAACGTCTTTCTAGTCTAGATCGATCGGTAGCATTACAACGACATCTACAAGTAGATGTAGTACTAAGATATCAAACAATGTACCACAATGACTGATAGATTTCTCTAATTTTAAATACGTTATGGGGAATGTTAGACTTCTTGAATGCACCAGATGGCGAAGAAAATAATAAGAAGGTGAGAAAGACTTTTATAATTATCATAAAATTACTTTGCACTGATTCTAAATTGGTATTATGTAGGTAGGATATTACAAATTGGATGTGAAGCTATATATTTCGGTTCATAATTTAGATTTAGCATATCTCGCAGTTTATTAGATGTTCTTGAAATCATCATCCCGACTGATAACTGCCAATATTACTATCTACGAAATAATTAATAATATAAAACGAAAAGTAAGTTTCAATATTGTCACCTTCATAGTTTTCTGCCCAAAGGGATTTCCGAAGAAATAGAAAAGTCTAAGTACGTAGGGTTTTTTCAGAGTGTCCAATAAATTAGCCATTCCATTATCATTGATAAGATTATTGCCGATATTGAGGAATCTCAATTTGGAGTAGGACATCCCGAAACTCAATGCTCTACAAAATTCAAATTGGACATGAGTGTGTGATTACAGGAAACGAAAAACACTCAGTGTAAGGGGTGGATTTTGAACGAAGGTCAAATATGACTACTATACGAGGTCTGTCCCGAAAGAATCCGACTACCTCGATGTCTCGGCGCATGACTTATTCTTCATCATCCGATTGGTGGCATCCTTCAAAGTAGTCACCATTCGTTTGAACAACGCGCTCATATCAATGCTTCCACTTTCTAAAGTAGCCTTGATAGTCAGTTTTTGGAATCGTCTTAATGTATTCGTCGCATTAACCAGCATTTTCAATCGAGGAAATAGCCAAAAGTCGCAGGGAGCTATGTTTCAATAACTTTAGAATTTTCATCACTATTGAACATTTCCAGATTGTCCTGAGCGATTTCTAATCTCTGATTAAAATTAAAGTTTTTTTGCTGCTGAGGGCAGTTTTGGAATGAATTCCAAATTCTCGGTTAAAATTCGCCAAACAGTACTTTTCTAGTTCCTCACAGTCAAACGACGATCTAGTCCAATCAAATGCAAATTCGCTGTTCAGTTTTTCCCGTCATTTTTAGCAATAAACAAAATCCGACGAATGCAAAAAATACGTAGTGAACAAATACACGTGGGAACTAAAGCATCTCATCGGTAACTAAGGTATCTGAGGAGAATGTTAGAAGTTACTGGTGACGTACGGACCCTACAGAGGTCGCCTGAGTGTTATGGCGCGAATATATGAATGCAAGTCGGATACTTTTGGGACAGACCTCGTATTTGCATCCATGCTTCGTTATTAAGTTTTTATCTTGAAACTGTCTACCTATTTGACCGATATACATTTCTATATAATCAATCCAAAAAATAGTTTTTTTAACTGGTTTGAGGAACTGTTTTCAAAAAGTGATATTTGAAATCGATTCTATAGGAAAGTCTGGTGCTTGGCATTGATATTGGTTGAGATGGTAGCGAGCTTAATAGAAAGTTCAGTGCACTTAGCCACAGATCCCCTGCCACGTTTTTCAGGGGTATTTGAATGTACTATGAATGATTGTTGGATTTTGAGTTTTCTACTGTTTTTGGTATCACCCAAATGAGCATATTCCGCTCTCATAGCAATGGTTCAGTAAAATCAGATGTAAATGATTGTAAAGTATCTTCCTTATATCTTCGAATATGAAACTAATTAACTATTAAGAAAGTGTGCAAATGTTTGTATGAAAACTCCTAAAGAATACGGAAAAAATGGTGAGCGTTTTCTAATCCGCGGAATCTGATAATTTCTCCGACACATGTATCTGCCCTTGCAAGTTCACATTTTACTCCAAAAACATCCCTTTCCATTGTTTGTTGTCAATATTTTTCTCACTAAATATGTATTTATTGACACTGATATTTACCTGGCCCCTATGTCACCGATTCCATTTGAACTGACATCGAGACCCAAAAGTCCAGGTCTCTGACCTAACCATTTCGATATTACTTCCAATCCGAAGTTGCTTATCCTATTTCCGGCTAAATTGAGTAATCTCAAATGTTTATTATGCACTAATGCCAGCACAAGTACCTCAGCTTCATGGCCGGACAGTTGACATTTCTCCAGGTGTAATTCTGCTAAAACTGGATTTGCCTAAAAAACTATTTCCAATATAGCTGCCACAACGCTTGCTCGAGAATCAAAAATTTTCCCCGTTAATCAAAACAGTATCTATTACTGTTTGCGATATCCCCATGATAGATATTCTTATTTACACATTGTATACAAAACTACATACCTCCAAAAACAAGCTAATGTTATGTGCCAGGTACGGAGTATTCATGGAGGCGTATTCATTCCTAGGTACCACAGCAGACAGATCCAAAACTAATAAATTACTATTTCGAGCCTTGTTCAAGATAAAATCTACGCTGAATATCGTTTGATGGCTATCACCTAGCTCCAGGCATCTAAGGCTGGGTACGTCCTCTAAGAATTTGGCACAATACTCTCCACCCTGCAATAAAATTGCAATGCTTCATCTCCATTTATTGATCGAACAAATGAGGATAAAGGGCGTTTTTTGAAATTCTGATCAAGACAGCTCTGCCACTAGTTATGTCAAATTTGATCTTAATACAATGATGTGAGGAGACCATGATAGCCGATCATCAATACACGTTATTCCTAGTAGGGTTGTCGATTGGCCTTCACAAGATCGTACGTCAGAAGAGATGATAAGTCGTTGAGTTTTTACCTGGTTCATTTTAAATTTATAACAGGAGAGCCAGGTGACTATTTTGCCTCCAAGGGTATCCATTTTGTCAGTGATCTCATTACTGGTTGATGCTGGATTCCTTAAGGATATACCATCCGCAAAGCAGACATATTTACCAGGTTAAAGGTAGTAAAGAAGATCATTAATGTAAATTAGAAACAAGATAGGACCCAAAACAGAACTTTAAGGAACGCCGTAAGATTGGAATTCAATAATGGATGGATCTCCATTTTATAGGTATCACTTTAGATTTTGTAAATTATGTAGGAAAGACTTAAAGATTTAAAGCAAAGATTAAAGAATGCAGTCAAAGGTAATATAATATAGTTGGAAGTTTCCTTGATTATCATGGCATTTGATCCATAAATGTCCATGCTATTTGAGTTTTTCAGCTTATTTACAACTTCAACAACTTCATCAGATGAGATGGGCTGGAGATAGAGGGAAGATGATATGGGAGAGATATTTGTCATACTTGTTAGTGTCAAATTACCTTCTGGAAGTGAATTCTTTAGGAGATACATATATGAGTTTTTGCGGATTTGAAACACTTATTGCGTTCCGACTTAATTAGGTACCTGTAATGATCGCACAGTAGACGATCCCAATGACATTGTTGCTATGTTCAGTACCCACTTTAACCTATCCTTTGACCTTAACTTAACCTTAGGTATGTCAAGTAATAAAAAAAATTAAATCCACCTTTTCTTCTGGTATCGATGACATTCCTCCATCTATTGTTAAAAAGATATCAAATATCATAGCTATTCCATTAGTAGAGATTATTAATACATGTTTCAGTAGTGGTCAATTCCCTGATAAACTGAAAATAGCAAAAAGTATTCCGACTCTCAAAAAGGGTCACAAACATGATATAAACAACTATAGACCTATTTCTTTATTGCCAGCTTTCTCTAAAGTAATAGAGCGAATGATATATAATAGATTATCCAGCTTTCTTGCTAAGAACAACAACTTAGTTCCTAATCAATATGGTTTCATGCCAAATAAATCTACGGAATCTGCTATATATCATTCTCTCAATTATATATTTCACATGTTGGATGAGAAAAATAGGGTCGCAGGAATATATTTTGATCTCTCTTAAGCATTTGACACTATTGATCATCAAATACTATTGCATAAACTGGAATCTTATGGTGTGAGAGGAGTTTGCTTGAATCTTATTGGATCATACCTTTCAGGACGCAGCCAAATTACTTGCATACAATATAGTACACACGAAAGAAAAGATTTTTATTATTCGTCACCTCAAAAAATCAAACGAGGGGTTCCACAGGGCTATATTTTAGGCCCGCTATTGTTTGTATTGTATGTGAATGACCTACAGTCACATTCACCAAATGCATTTGTTTTCCAGTTTGCGGATGACTCGTCTTGCATAGTTGTCGACCGCGAAATCTCAGATATTTCAAGAAACTCCACTGACACTATTAACAAAATGAACAATTGGTGTAAAAATAATTGTCTCCAACTAAATAACAGTAAAACTAATGTAGTAGTATTTGGGAACAGTAGAGTCAAACGAGAGGAATCGCTTTACATACCACTCAACGGCAAATCAATTCCAGAGGCAGATCACATACAGTTTTTAGGTGTCACTCTTGACTCAAACTTCAACTGGAAGCATCAAATCATCAAATTGTGCTCAAAACTAAATTCAGTTTGTTTTTTGCTAAGATACTTGAGAAATCATTTATCAATAACAACAATTAGAATCTTTTACTTTTCACATGTTCAATCAATATTAGCCTATGGTATTTTATTCTGGTATCCATCTGCTTTTTCTATAAAACTTTTCTCTTCCCAAAAGCGCATTTTACGGGGAATCTACAACTTGCCTCCAAGAACTTCATGGAAGAAATATTTTAAAGACTTTGGTATTATGACTTTGCCAAGTTTGTACATTTACTGCTTGGTGATGTTTGTCAAAAAAAATACAGAAACCTTTACAACAAATAGTGAAATATATAATAATATGAGAACCAGAGGCTGTGATGACTTAAGGATACCAAAACACAAATCAACCTTTTTTGAAAAAAATGCATTTTACCAATGTGTTAAAGCATACAATTGCCTACCACAATGCATCAAAGATTGTCACTCCTTGGGTTTTAAGAGAGTGCTTAAAAAAATTTTTAATTGAAAATTGCTTTTATTCATATGATGAATTTTTAAATTTATGATATTTTAATTTTATTATTTATCCATTTATATGTACATGTCTGTAGATCATTTCTAAATTGTTGATCGTACTAACTTATTTGTTTTATCAATTTCTAAAATATCTGATATTGTATTCCATTATTAATGTTTATGTATTATTATTCTTGACAATGCTAATATTTTGTACAAAGTCATGACAATAAAGTATTATTATTATTATTATTAAATTTTTTCTTATTTGAGGACTTGGTAATGGCGAGATGGAATGCACTTTTCTTCTTGTTAATGGCTAGTCTGTATTCCTTACTGAGATTGCAGTAAAATCTTTTTGCAGCATTATCTTACTGAATGGCAATTTACGTATTGTTCAAAATGTATTCTTAAATTCGCAATAAAGAATGCAGGAACTATTACCTGTCTAGCTAATTTGTTTCCAGTAAGTCTTAGCGTAACCAATTGTATGTTTTCACGATAACCATATAACTTCGCCAGACCATAGGGTGAAATATCACACGATATAAGATTCAAATATACCAAGGTGTTCGGTCTACAGAAATAGTTTTCAGCTAATATTTCCAACCCAAGATCACCGATATTGTTATAAGCCACATTCAAGCTAACTATCTCGGGATGTTCAGTCAGATAGTATGATATATGGAGCATATCCATATGATTTAATCGTTTCCTGTAATGAACAATTATTATAAACTTATATAATCAATTCATCAGCAGGGTAATACATAAAATGGTGACGTTATTATCATTATTCAGTAGTCAGAGAAAATGTGTATGTCTGGTATTGTGACTTTCATTCGGTAATGTAATATAAATTTGCTGATTGCCTTCGATATTGCATTTATGCTGCTCTTAATGCCACTTGTTTCCCAAATTATAAATTTTGAATTGTTATTTTAATGTTGCGCTGCTTGTACTTACCTCGAAATTTTTAATAATTACAATAAAATATTTCGGCGTGTGTCGGTTGTAGGTTATCGTACAAATATGTTACATCATTAACATATTTGTTGTACACTATATAAATAAGAAACCATCATCCTTATACTAAAAACACTGTTAAAGTACTCAACTATCCAGTTACTAAGTAGCCATCATCAGAGTAAAATAAATTAGAAATCCTTTTAAAAACAATTTGCAATTAATAGGGTAATAAATGGGATTACTTTCCGCTGGAGATAAACATGGATGCATTAAATTTCTTTTTCGCTTATAAGTTTTCATCCCATCTAAACTACTACTGAAGTTCCTACCCTATTATGTATTTACGATGCGGGGATGCTGGGCTATAGAGGGCAAGACATTGGTTAATAGGTAACTTAAACAAGTGTAACAAAATAATATAATAGTTTTGTAATAAGCCGCCTTGTGTATTTGCAACACACTTTACAAGTAACTTGCCTCACGTGTTGTATACCTCAAATACTTCAATACATTTCAAAAGTTTCACTTCTCATTCTTCAGTAATTAATAAATTCCATAGTTTGTTTTCTATATTTGCAATACAACCAGTTTGTAAATATGTAAGAACAATCTAAAACACTGTTTAGGCAACCTTTGATAAAGTTTCCGTTTTCGACAAATCCGGGATTTACTAAATCAAATATGTGGGTCAAACTAGAAGGAAAATTTTAACTCGTTATTTGTCCATATAAAGAAAAACAATGGTGAAAAATCAGCGGTAGCCCCATTTTGAATGAAGGCACACCATTTGTCAAGAAAGTTTATCACTTTTAAAACACAGTACAGACAAATATCTAGGCAATTTAGAAGAAATGGAAGTGTATAAACGAGAAAGCAATTTATTAAATTTCGATTATCTTCAAATAGGCACATTTTTATTTATAATTTTACTCTGATGATGGCTACTTGATAGCTGCAAGCTCCTCAGCATTTTTTAGTGGATAACGATTATAATTATAAATGCTTTAGTGTATCCTATTATCAATTTAGGAATTTGGAAATGCTGGCTATTAAATCAATGGGAAAGGTAACTTAAATAAGCGTAACAAAATAATATAAGTTTTTTAATAAATCGCCTGGTGCATATGCAACATACTTTACAAGTTCTTGGCTCACGTGTTGTATAAGCAAAATGTTTTTGTTACAATAATTATAAAATACTTTATGATCAAAGGTCTTCATACCATTGATTTATATTCTGTAAAATTTGCCTCTTGAAGTATAAAAAGATAAGCTTGAAAGTGTTATTATTATTTGAAATATAAGCGCTAAAACATTATTGTCCTATAGTTATATTAGTTATTTATATTCTCACATAAGTAACAATCTGCAGACATACTGACAAAGCAATATGCATAGATTTTGATTCTAATAAGCAAATATGCTGAATGATATATATTTTTTTCTAACTAGCAAGGTAGTTGTAAAATCAAACAAATTTATGGGAGGAAAAACATGCAACACACATTACAGGTCACTTGATTTATGTGTTGCTTGGGATTAGGTTAATTATTATTGAGAAAAGTCTAAAAATAAGGTTTTATCTACTTCTACTGAAGGAAATTTTGCATATAATTCGAAAGTATTTTCTGTGATATACATTACAAAGCTTCTTGCTCACGGACAAGTTACCAGATATAGATGATGTAGAATATCGAAATCCTCAGACTAAATTATAGTCGAAATCAATGAAACGAGACAGGTACCTCTCTGATATGCAACCTGGAATACACTTCACAATTATCATAATGTACGTGTTGAAATAAGTCACATTAATGTTTACATTTAGAAAGGAAATGTATAATAATTCTGAATATTACTTGATATCTTAGATGAAGTAATATCTCTTTGTTCACATTCTGACTGATTAACATTAGAATATCCTAATAAATATTGATGATGGAGCGTTTTAGGAATTAAAAACCTTACAATATCTTATTTATTCCGTTTCAACTCATAGAATT
Organism: Endomychus coccineus; assembly: GCA_958510875.1. Taxonomy (NCBI): domain Eukaryota; kingdom Metazoa; phylum Arthropoda; class Insecta; order Coleoptera; family Endomychidae; genus Endomychus; species Endomychus coccineus. Next base: position 3,161,767 of record OY294069.1, on the reverse strand, counting down.
ACTTGCCCATATCTTTGCACTAAATCTCTTCCTAGCATTTTGAAGTGTTTCGTTCCATCGGAGTTTTTTTCGCAGAATAAAGCCATAAACGTTTCCGTCAATCGTTCGCCCATCTTTATTCAGTAGTTTTTATTCGCATTCGTAACCACTTATATGACTTTGTCACATTGACATGACGTGTCCCTAATGACATATATCTACAAGGTCCTGTGGGTGTTTGATATCCGAGTTATTGCAATTGTTTAACAGTTTGTTTTCGGATAATATGTAGCACTGATTAAGTATCTCCTACAGTTTCGACAGTCAGAAAGAGAAAATCAAAATACATTGAGATAAACCGAGGTTCTGATTTAATTGAGAGTGTTTCGAAACAGGTATTATCGAGTCAAGTCTCTGCTTTACCCTTTACGTAGATGCATCTAATGGCAGACAACTCCAGAGCACTTAGACCGCTTGATTGGGTACATTGTGCGCCCTTTGATGTAAGACTCAGTCCAGCAGGCTAGAATTCTGCATGAACTGATGTGTCTTATAGCCTCAGGCGGTATGTATGCGTTACCGAGATGTTGTACCCTAAGATAAGCCAGTCGCCTTTCCGCATCTACTACAACGATGCCCATCAAGTGTAGGTGCTTATTCAGATGAGTGTTCTGTGAGGAGTCTTGTCATCAGCCTCTTCTGCTCATAGAGAGAAAGGTTTCGGTGAGAACTCCGCGATGTGGAGCTTCGTTGCCTCATACCGGGGACAGCTGGAAGGTAACACACCAAGTTTGTACGAAAGGGTAAACAACCTGCAAAAAACTGGTGTTAATTCAGGCGCACATTTCTTGAGAACGACAGGTGGAATTTCGTCTGGCCCCATAGACTTTTTGGTATTGAGATCAAGCAGAATACGCCTAATTGTGGGTTGACGAAAGACAATTTCAGGCATATGGCTATCGATGGCAGCAATATTAGGAGGGTCTTTCCTTTGTGGATCCAAAGTGGAATTTGCAAATATTCCAGCAAAAAGGTTGCCTGTTTTTATGGTAAGGGGAGGGATAAGCTTTGATCTCATTTTCGCATTATATGCCTCTTTCGAAACGTTTATTGTTTCATTGCACATATTTCTGGCTTCAACATAACAATAGATAGATAGAATTTCAATGTAACGTCTTTTATTAGCTGTTTTTAATTCATTTCCAGTATATTTTCTGTTCCCAAAATGATACATATGAACCGCAAAACGTATATCATTCTAACAAACCGCATCGGAATATATATTCTGTATCAGTTTTCAACCAATCGCAAACGGGTTAGCTACTTTTTTGCAACAATTAATTATCTCGATCCACGCCTTGTCGTTGAATACAGCGCTCATATGACCTTTGTTCAGGTTGCTATGATTACATATTCACGCCCCTCGCGTTTATTATGTTCATCTTTTGAAGTCGCAGTTTGCGGAACAGTAAAGGACCCCGCAAATTCCTTACGCGAATTGGGTCTCGGTGGATATTTCTGAATTTTTGATATGATGTAGTCCATGTGATTCTGAACAGATGTTATCATTGCGCCAACCCCCAAAAATGAACAGATTCTCTGCTAGGGGGGGTTATATTTACATTTTACTCTCAATATACTATTTATTTCTGAAGACGGGAACAATATTTGAACATGCTTCATTCTAGTTTATGTTGCATAATATGGTTCTTCTCCCATAAAATTTTTTTAAAGCCCCCCCTTAACCCCTAAACCCCCTTAAATAAAAAAATATACCTTTTTCTGGATAGATCACTTCAAAACTCATTGTGAAATGTTTTAATAAGGTTAAATACGGAATCCGCACTTGTATTTCAAAAATCAACTCCCCTTCGAAATGGGGGATGCACAAAAAATTTCGGTGGATTTGTCTGAATTTTTGATATGATGTAGTCCATGTAATTCTGAACAAATTTTATTCATGCGCAAACCCCGAGAAATGAACAGTTTTTCCGCTAGGGGGGGTTATATTTACATTTTTCTCATAACAGACTTATTCATTTTTGAAGGCGAGTACAAAATCCTTACATGCTTTACTTCAGCTTATGTTGCATAATATTATTCTTCTTCCATGAAGGAATGTTGAAGCCTCCCCTATCCCCCCCAACCCCCACTTTTGAGAAAATAAAAAATACTAATTCCTGGGTCACTTCGAAAACCATTGGAAAATGTTTAAATAAGCTCAGATACGGAAACCGCACTTCTGTATCATAATAATTGCGTACGTTATCAACATTTAGAGGAGGTCTGTTTTCCACATTTCGCCGGATAACTGCTATTTCACTTTTATTTGCGTTTGCTACTCCATCAATTCTTGATAGTTGCGCTGGCCGAAAAGATCTCTCGCATACATAACAATCCCCACGATTTAGGTACGTCATTAATTTTAGTAACCACAACCAGTAAATAAAACTACAATAATGCAGAAAAGCACAACAATAATTACTTCTAATAAACAAGATGACAAGACGCAGTGCATAAGTTTGACAGTTCTTAGGACAAGATGACAAGACGCAGTGCATAAGTTTGACAGTTCTTAGGGCAAGATAAAAGATTGCTCATAGCCGCCTCTAAATTAATTGCAATTGTTAAACGTGCGTTCATTAGAATGAAGAAGCGAGTGTAGTTCAAGCAAGCGTAGAAAATGAAGGACTCATAAGAAGTGCCGTATGCGTCCATTTCAATCGAGATCATTTGAATCCATCTTCCCCCCTTACAAAAATGCAAATAAACGTCAAATAGCTATATAAATAGTTATCCGGCAAAAAGTGGATAACAGACGCAATTATGATATAGAAGTGCGGTTTCCGTATCTGAGCTTATTTAAACATTTTCCAATGGTTTTCGAAGTGACCCAGGAATTGGTATTTTTTATTTTCCCAAAAGTGGGGGTTGGGGGGATAGGGGAGGCTTCAACATTCCTTCATGGAAGAAGAACAATATTATGCAACATAAACTAGAATGAAGCATGTTAAAATATTGTTCCCGTCTTCAGAAATAAATAGTCTATTGAGAGTAAAATGTAAATATAACCCCCCCTAGCAGAGAATCTGTTCATTTTTGGGGGTTGGCGCAATGATAACATCTGTTCAGAATCACATGGACTACATCATATCAAAAATTCAGAAATATCCGCCGAGACCCAATTCCCGTAAGGAATTTGCGGGGTCCTTTGACAAAACTATTATTATTAATTAATAAAACCGTATTAGAGAAAGTATATTCCACGGTATTTGATACAATTAGGAAATATTTATCAGCTCACAGATCCAAAAAATTGATTAAACAATCTTCTATGATCATTTACGTCACTTTGAGCTTCTATGATTGACATTTATTTACCTTTTTGAGGTTATCGAAACGTCATAAAACATATCGAACATAGACTTTGCTTTATATTGTTCTATAGCTTACTTATATTCCATTACTTCCATTCTCTATCGTGGACAACGTTGGTAATTGCCTTGGTAGTTCCAAGACAAGGGGATTTCCATTTGATTCCCTTTTCAATTGAATGAAAGACATTTCAATAAACTATTTATTATAACTTTAAACTCCATTTTTTAAAACACAACATCTTCTTAAATATTTCATTCATATAATTCAGTACTTACATCTCCAATACAAAATAAAATAAAATTAATTATATATTCCAATAAATATAACATAAAATGAACCGCAAATTCTAAGATAAACAATAAAATATCACTTAAATAGGTACATATTCCAAAAAAAAATCAATAAAATAATAATAATCAATATTCCACTTCAAACACATTATTTTGTATCCAAGATAAGGCTGAACGAATATTAGCTATCGAAGCTCTACGCAAAAAACTCGATATTAATAAATATTCAGGGTAAGATCTGCGACCCCTTTTATATACAGACTGATTAGTTTCTTCAGAATCTTCATTGTTCACAGGTACCGATGCCATTCTACCTTCACAAAGCACTTTAGTTGTTAGACTCAACAACCATTGCAATATCTGCAAGTTAGAAAAATGCCAACTTAACAAATTGAAAAAATAGTCAAGTTTAAAGAAAATATATCCTAACATTATTCTGGACTATTATTGGAAACGATGCTGGACATTTTAAGAATGAAAATGGAGCATAAGTTTTCCTTTCTAAATTTATAGTCGAGGAAATTGATGGATTGAGTTGCGGTTTTTTGCATTCGATTCAGAAAGTAATTTAGAAAATTTGTCCGGTATTTTTTTTTGCGGAAAGAATTTATTGCATTTCTACAGCCAAAAAATGCATTTTTCTGGGTGCATTTTTTGAGATGAATAAAAAAACGGACTCGAATTGGTTTCTCGGGGGTTTTTTGGGGGCGCTGAATACGAATATGCTATCAAGAAAATTCCCTGCGGTTCCCTTGGACCTCCCCCGGGGTATCTGGCGTTCTGACACCCTAGATACCGATGAAATTAATAAAAAAAATATTTCTAATGTTTGTTAACTGTTAGAGGTAATATAAAAGTTGCTAGTGATGATTACGACGTGAAAAAACTCTTATGCAATACCTGGTGGTACCCTGAGACTGGATAACCACGTCATCTTCTAGGAATTTGTTAATTTTTCTTCATAAAAGGTAACAAATTTTGGCTCTCGGGGGTTTTCGAAGTCTCCGATCACGATTATGATACCCAGAACACCCCCGGGTAAGTTGCATAACATTGTGAGTGTCATATTCATGATCGGCGACTTTGAAAACCCCCGAGTCAGAATTTGTTACATTTTACGAAGAAAAATTAACAAATTCCTAGAAGATGTCGTGGTTGCCCGGTCCCAGGGTACCACCAGGTATTGCAAAAGAGTTTTTTCACGTTACAATCATCACTAGCAACCTTTATATCACCTCTTGAACAGTTAACAAACATCAAAAATATTTTTTTTGTCAATTTCATCGACATCTAGGGCGTCAGGACGCGAGGAGGTCCAACGGGACCTCAGGGAATTTTCTTGATAGCGTTTTCATGTTCAGCGACCCCAAAAATCTACGAGAAACCAATTCGAGTCCGTTTTTTTTTTATTCACCTCAAAAAGTGCACTCAGAAATATGCATTTTTGGCTGTAGAAATGCAACAAATTTTTTCCGCAAAAAAAAATACAAATACAAATTTTCTAAATCACTTTCTGAATCGAATGCAGAAAACCGCATCTCAATCCGTCCAACTGCGCCAAGTTTGGAAGGTTTGGCCTATTTTAGTGCTTTATTTCCTTGACTATTTAAAAAAAAAACGGTATCATTATATGAAAAAATTGAAACCCATTGATTGGGAAATTCCTTTTCGTATAAGCTGAGACTTTCACATTAGTCTTTTTAGAACGTTCGGAAAATCACCGAAAAAATTTAGGCTAAAATACAAATAAACTCGCAAAATTTTACTTTAGTCCTCGTTTTGCCTGAAATCGATGCCGGATGTTCTAACAATGCTACATTTCATCGAAACGAACTCAACTTACCTCGGCACTTGAAGGTAATTTTAAAATCCCAGGTTTCAACCAACCGCTTGGCGCCCACAAAAACAACTGACATACGTTAGCGGCTACGTCCGTATCCAAACGCTAAGAAAATAGAACAATTATGTTAGCTATTTGACGCATACAGGATGTCATAAAGATGTACCACAGTTCAAAAATTATGGCTGCAAAAAAAATCATGTCCAGCAGTTTCGTTTGGAGTATAGAGACAGAGGGTGTTGAACTCGAGCTCTACCATAACTTCTTCAAACAGATATTATAAACTCTAAAAATACAAAATAATCACCCTTATCCATTAAGACATATTAATAAAGTACTAAGGATCGTTCAGCTACCAAGTAGTCATCATCAGAGTAAACTGAGACAGTTTCTTATACGTCCTATAGTCCAGGCTGCGAAACGGAAAAAAAAAAACATGTAGGTTCGAATCGAAATTTTTTTTCTGTATTAGCTTCAGGAGGTTCTCAGGATCATTCATACACCTTAAAACCTGTTGGGAACCCCAACCCCACCCATTGAGGGCGAATATGGCCCGAAATCTCCAAGTCTTGAATTGTATTTTCTACAAAAAGGGTATTTTTGCATTTCGAGTGCACCTAGGAGGTTTTTTGAGTCGCTGAACACGAATCCGTAGCCAGATTTACTTGCAATCCATCATAGGGGTGGTCAAATCGACAAAATTGGCCAATTTCGCACCCCTTATATGTTATTCTGCAATTTACGTGTTTTTGTCAATTCGAGTGCACCAAGGAGGTTTTTTGGGTCGCTGAACACGAATCCAAAGCCAGATTTACTTGCAATCCATCGTTGAGGTGGTAAAATTGACAAAATTGGCCAATTTTGCAATTTACGTGTTTTTATCATTTCGAGTGCACCAAGGGAGTTTTTTGAGTCGCTGAATACGATTCCAAAGCCAGTTTTTCACCGAAGTAATTTTAAAATGCAAAAAAAATTAAAATTTAGAAGCGTGTCATTTTTGTAAATTTCCTACCCCTACGATGATATTCGAGTAAATGCCTAAAACACGTAAATTGCAAAATAACATATTAGGGGTGCAAAATTGGCCAATTTTTTCAATTTTACCACCCCTTCCATGGATTGCAAGTAAAGTCACCGGATTCGTGTTCAGTGACCCAAAAAACCTCCTTGGTGCATTCGAAATGCCAAAAACACGTAAATTGCAAAATAACATATTAGGAGTGCGGCATTGGTCAATTTTGTCGATTTGACCACTCCTACGATGTATTGCAAGTAAGTCTGGCTCCGGATTCATGTTCAGCGACCCAAAAAACCTTCTAGGTGTACTCGAAATGCCAAAATACCTTTTTTTGTAGAAAACACAATTCAAGACTTGGCATGTTGCAAATTTGAGGGAGATTTCGGACTATTTTCGCCCCCAATGGGTGGGGTTGGGGTTCCCAAGAGGTTTCAAGGTGTATGAATGATCCTGAGAACCTCTTGAAGCTAATGCAACAAAAATTTTTTGGTTCGAACTTGCATGTTTTTTTTTTATTATAGCTAAAATCCCGGTTCACAGCCTGGACTACTAGTCAGTATCACATAAACATTATAAACGTCAGAATCGGATGAACTTATATCAATAACAAATTCTCAGATAATGAACATGATTTATAACTTAACTTAATTTTTTTAATGTTGCAACAACCGAATAGAGGATGAGTCAAAAGTCAAACACCAGATTTCTCAATTGTTTTAATTGAATCACCCTGTATTTTAAATTAAAACGTCTTTTTCTTATTAAATTGGAGATATCTCAGAAATTAATGATTTTAGGTTCGACTTTCCGCTTGCCCACTATTTAGTTTCTGCATAATTAAAAAAAAGTTATGTTTGTAAAAAATCGATGACAGGTTGTTTCGTTTGAAGTATACAGGGTAGAACTCCATATACAATTGGACATAACTTCTGAAATACCCCGTATAATTTTTTTGAAGTGAAAACTTCTTTAGGCGCGTTGGACTATTTCAGATGAGGGGTAAAACCATGAGCCCGTCACGTCCCGTCACGCTGTTCGTATATACAGGGTGTTTCAGTTTTTTCGTTCATAGCTTCGGCAAACGATAGAACTTCTAAAATTAATAGGGGTCTTTGGTATAAAATTTTTCTCTATATCCCTTCGTTTTCGAGATACAGGGTGTTGAAATTGAAAAAAAAAACAGTTTTTTACGAATATCTCCGGAACCCTTCATCGTACAGAAAACAGCTTTTGTAAGCAATCTCTACTCACAGTAAGCTATGTTTTGTGCGATAAACATGACCGGCTGTGCGTTACCTCGCTCTGAGGCGTTCCATTTAAGGCTTCAAGTGCAAGCGAGAGCGCGCTGCTATACAATGATACATTTACATGTTTTCGTCAAGTATGAAGTGCAGTGAAAAGTGAATGTGGTGTCAATTGTTTATAGGAACGATAATTGCGGCGATAAAGGTAATGATTCTTTCGATATTAAATATATGTTCAGTGATATATTGTCGAATATTCGTGCTTTCATCATTAAAATAAATAGCATCGGTTCGCTAGTGCAGCGATTGTAGGTTATGCTATAATTGACAAAACTATAACAATAAGTTAACAGAACTGTTTCACTATGAGTAAAAAATCAATTGCTTTACTATTGGATCGAAATAATTATCGAGCGTAGCTATGATTTCAAAAAATTAAAACATAAATGTTAAATCTTCCACATATCATAACAACGTGTCTGAAATGACAGGTTGGACCAGCCAGCCGTCCATTCCATCAGTATTTTCTTATGACGTCACGTTCAACTATCGTCAGTAAACCGACTTTACAGACAACCGATTTTTTTTTATTCATAATTGGTGAAGATTTTGAAGGGGTAGTGGATGTTTTTCTCCCCAACTTCTACGCCACTGGAAAAAGTACGGTTTTGAGACAACCATTTGAACCGCCAATGTTTTCTACACAAAAAAGGTACTCGGTACTGGGTAATAAGCTCTAAAGTTGCCCGTTTTCGAGAAAAATCAACTTTTATGTTGAAAAACTTGGTCAATTTTTTAGTTTTGTTAGTTCTAACGTTTAAATAAATTTTATTTCAAAGAATTGACAATGTTTTTCAACATAAAAGTTGATTTTTCTCGAAAACGGTCAACTTTACAACTTATGACCAAGAGTACCTTTTTTGTGTAGAAAACATTGGCGGTTCAAATGGGCGTTTCAAAACCGTACTTTTTCCAGTGGCGTAGAAGTTGAGGAGAAAATCACCCACTACCCCTTCGGAATCTTCACCAATTATGACTAAAAAAAAATTTTTTATCGCACAAAACACAACTCATCATGAGTAGAAAATGCTTACAAAAGCTGTTTTTTGTACGATGAATGGTTCCGGAGATATTCGCAAAAAACGAATTTTTTTTCAATTTCAACACTGTATCTCGAAAACGAAGCCTTCTACGACATATGTTTATAGGAACTTTTCTTCTTGAAAACATCTGTTTTATCTCCCGTTGGAGTTTGTCTACAAAAAACTGACTCACCCTGTATATCCATATTAATTCGAATGATTCTTTAATTTTTTACTTTGCTTCGCGGCCCCGATACCCCCTTTTTTTTAAATTCCGAACCCCATTCGTCTCCAAATAACCTACGCCTCGTTCAAATTAACTTACCCTTCTAGGATTGCGTTCCAAAATATTCCGCACCAGCGCCCTGACGACGTCGGGCGTTTCGATCGGCAAATCGGGCAGTTCGTCCTCCTTGTAAGTCGAATTCTTCAGGTGCTTACCGTAGAACGGATTGTCGCATCGGAATATCTCGTAAGCCAAGGCCCCCGCGGTCCACAGGTCCGACTTGGTGTAATCCAACACGCTGTACCGGCCGGGCCTTTGCAGATAGATCTCGGGGGCCATCAGAGCCGCGTTACCTCCGATATCGATCTCGTTACTCGTATACGGCAAATGGAGACCGTTGGCTTTGTCGGCGAGACAACAACCGAAATCGCTCACGACCAGAACGGGCACGTCGACCTCAGTCAGGTCCAGCAGCAAATTGTCGGATTTGAGGTCGCGATGGGCTATCCCGTGCGCGGTCAGATGGGCCACGGCCTCCAACAATTGGGTGAAGAGAAGAATCGACGTTCGCATTGAAGGCGATGCGGTTTCCATGTATTCTTTCAGATTTACGTTGTACCTGAAAGATTAATGCGAGTGCAGTTTGATACAATTATAAACAATCCATCGTTACTCCATTTTCGCTGTCAAGATAATTAATTATGTCCATAAGTGAACAATTACTCGTTAGAAACTAATCTAATCCGCTAAAGTAGTATCTAAAGAAACCAAAATAATCAATTTTACGTGTTTTAGGAAGAGTGTAAAGGAAAAAATAGCCTTATGTGGAAGATAAAAAAGAAACGTGTGGCACTCGGGGACTGTCGCGGTAATGCTATTGCATAGCACTACGCCACTGGAAAAAGTTGGGCAGAAAAATATCCACTACCCCTTCAAAATTTTCACGAATTATGAGTAAAAAAGAGTATCATCTTGATCTCTATGAAGAGTATTCTGTGACAAGTGCATAGATAACTCTACTACCGGTAGTAGAGTTATCTATGGTGACGAGTGTCAGTTGACTTGTAAACACAGTTTTATACGAAAGTTTTAACGTTCAGATCTCGATTTTCACGTGGCCTATCGAAATTAGAAGGTTCGAATTGTATACAAACACAATTGCATGAACGCCAGACGACTCATGTAATTAGCTACGAACGTAATCATTTTGACATATTCTCGAGAAGCTCGCTGCGCGTAAGTTAGAGTTTATACATTTTACCTCTATTTTGTTAATTTGGGGCCGTTTCGAACCCCGTGCGGCCGACGCCAGTTGTAATAAAGTATTTTGGGCTATGGGCCGCTAGCTTTTACCCGCTTTCGGTATATTTAAGTAGCTAGAAAATTTCCTTTCGTACGTCGCACGTCAGATGCTAGTAGGTGACAGCTGAGAATACCTCAAACTGTTTTAATTAAATTTTCCTATACATTTTGGGGCCCGAGACTATGTTATTTAGTGGGCCCCGTTCATTAACTAACGACATGGAGCGAAAACCGCATGCGAAAAGTCCTCGTTAAGACGTTCTATGTACCGTAAATTTGCCCTTTTCTAACTCGCGACCTACGCGCTTCTCACGTGAACCAGTGGCGGCTCCTCGAAGGAGGCTAAGGAGGCTCAGCCTCCTCGCCAATTTATCTTAATGATCACTCTCCATTTTATTTCCTGTTTCTCTGATAATTCTTTAAATTTTACAATTAATTCCCCGTTCTCAGTAGTTATTTTCAATCTGGCAACAGTGGCCAGAGGCTAGATTCTCTATATATCTCAAACGCTAAATACGTGTGGTCAACACAGTTGCCGTTTTTCCAACCATTCAATTGCCCAGTGGGTTAAAACAGCGAATATGGCAACAGAGTAGGGAGGCTAGCTTTTCGTACCCATTCGTCGGTCGAATGAAATACGATTACTTGCTCCCGCCTCCCGCTGCTAGAAGAATGCGGCACGTCTTCGGTTAGTTGTTGTTTTTATTCCACCAGGCGTAGTAAGGTTAAGTAGTTAAGTTTTAAGTTATAATTTATCTAATCGGAATCGGTGAACGTTAAAATGATGAGTGACTTAGTTCTAGTTGCAGAGTTCTTAGAAAATCCATTTAGTGGATTAACATATGATAGAAGTGTTAGTGATGGCAGGGAAGTATCAAAATCGATCGTTTAATACTGATAATTATAAAAAATATTCATGGTTAACGGGATCTGATGTACACAATAAATTATATTGCTGGTATTGTGGTATTGCTTGCTATTCACATCAGATACAACTTCATGTTGGGGGCACTTGGGTTATAATGATTTGAAAAATTTAGCTCGTGGCCTAGAAAGACATGAAAAATCGCAGGAACATATTACATCGTGTATTGAGTTTAAATTAACCGGTAAACAGAATATTGTTAATGCGATTGATTCTACACGAACACGCAAAATCGAAAATCATAATAATACAGTTAAAGAAAACCGCGAAGTTTAAAAAAAAATCATTGATTTCTTATTGTATTTATCATTTCAAGATTTGGCTTTTAGAGGGCATGATGAAACTGAAAATTCAGTTAATAAAGGTAATTTTAGGGAATTGTTAGATTTGTTTTGTAAATAAGACAGTAAGCTTCGCGATTTTATGACTAACGCGTCAGTATTTGCAGGCACCTCAAAAACAATACAAAACGAAATTCTTGATTCAATAAATTATGTCCTCCGAAATCACATAGAGGATGAATTATTTAATGTCCCTTTTTTTTCGTGGCAGGTTGACGAAACAACTTTACCATTCACAAAAATAAAGACAAATTAATTGAAACATTTGATTTTATATTAAACAGTGATGACTTTTCGACAGATCAGGTTTCATTAAATGCTGCTGTTGGTTTAAAATCTTATTTAGAAAATGAAGAATTTTTGTTTTTTCTTGATACTTTTAAATTAATATTTGAACAAACTGATCTTATTTTTCAAATTTTACAACATAAATTCACTGATGAGGCTCCTCCCGCGAAAAGGAGGAAAACATATAATTTGGTAGACAAGAAACTACATTATAATCAACTTTTTTATGAAATTTTAGATACTATTAAAGGTCAAATTGAGATTCGATTTTCCGATTTACATGAATTGAAGTTTTTCGATTTGACGAATAGAAGATTTTTCGAATCTTTTTCAAAAGAGTTTCCCAATACACTTTTAGATAACTTAGTTCTCAAATATAAATTTTTTGATAAAATAACACTGCACAATGAATTATGCGTTATATACTCAGATAAATATATTTTAGGCCAGTACGACATTCACGCCGATATGATAAAATATATGATAGACAATGATTTGCAACAAGTTTTACCTCAGTTTTATAAACTACTTTGTTTGACAGTCACCATTCCTGTCACGTCGGCATCGGTGGAGAGATCATTTTCTACTCTCAAACGAATTAAAACTTACATGCGAAATACAATGGGCCAAAATCGTTTATACAGTGTTAGTTTAATATCTATTGAAAAAGATTTAGTAAAACACTTAAAAACAAAATGATACATTTTTTGATAATATTATTGATCATTTTTCGCAAACTAAAGACCGTAGAATTCCGTTAATATATGAAAAAAGTTAATAAAATAATAAAAAAAAACAAAATAAGAAAAATTTCAAAAAAAAGAAAAAATATCAAAAATCCAAAGAAAAAAAAAACGAACAAAAAAATTTTTTTCCAAAAGAAACTCTACACCTCCACGTAGGTTCTTCTGGGCAACAATTAATTTTGTCACTGAAGTAGCTGGTACGGTCGCTGTGCAAAAGTTAAATTAATTCGCTGAGTAGAGTATATTTAAAAAAAACATTTTATGTCCAGCCTCCTCTCTTAAAAAGTTCACGAGCCGCCACTGACGTGAACGTCATTCGATTTATCGAAAATTAACCAATTCAAAACAGTTTTCGACCCAGTTTGGGGCTATCACGACCTTGGAGTGATGGGTGTCAGGATATTTCGTTACAGTATTTGTCTTTTGTTTTTTTTCTTGATTCGGTCGCCGCGCTCAAAGCCCGCGATAAAAGCTATATGCAATAGCTTAATAATTTTCTCGCAATGTGCTTCGTTTTTCGAGAATAATGACATTATTTTGTTTCTCTGTCCTGGAAGATGCATGTCGATCAGCTAGCTGGGAAACTTAAAAGAAACCTTTTTGTCTTAAGAAACCTGTCAAATTCACTATCCACTCACGTATTACGTTCTACCTACTTCGCAAGTTTGGAATCGCATGTTAGATATGGTCTAATCTTATGGGGTAACTGCTCCGAAGCTGATAGAATTTTCAGTCTTCAAAGACAAGGTATCAGAATCCTAGGAGGTAAACGCTATCGTGAATGTGTCAAAAGTACATACAAAGATTTGAAAATTTTAACCTTTCCAAGTCTGTTCATTCTAGAATGTCTCTTATATGCGCACCATGCAACGAATTCGGATATACTAGAATAAGCTAGTCATTTTCGAGTATCGCCAACATGTCTCTCTCCCACCATACTGTCATCTAGCTTCCCAGCAATCGTGTGGAGAAATAAAGATTGAATAGAGAGATCTCCGAAATTGGCACTCGTAATTCGCCGCCGCTAATCGTGTACCTACTGTCAAGAAAAGTGACATTTATTTGAAAGTGTAGTTAACGAGTTCCGATCAACTTAACGTGTCAAATCTTTGAGTGATTTTGGTGATACAGTTCTTTGTTCTTTCTACTTTCTAGAAAATTCAAGAAGCTAACGACTTAATAGTGTTCTAAAATTGTGAATTTTCTTTACTTTTAGAGCAAAACTCTCAGAAAGTGAATATGCGTCAACATCTATGACCAAAAGCAGCGTTTGGTTTGCACCAGCTAATGAGGATATCATGGTTAGTAGTAATGACGAGCCGCTTCAATTACTACTACATTTCAACAGCCACTGCAGCCTTACCCAAAAACTGTATCTAGCAAATCACCAGAATCGGATACCTCTTCTGAGAAAAAATCCGTTATAGCTGTACCATTAGCAAGGTCTTCATCAACAACTTCCAGTAGTTCCAGTAATCCAAAAGAAAGGAGGAAAGGGAAATATCAACAAATAGTAGGAGTAGTAGTTCCACAAAAGAAAGTTTACAATACTGTATATAATTCTGCTAAAACTGGCCACCTGTAGTATTACAGGCTTTTGCTAGTATCAGCATAGTGCAATGTATACGGTGAATGAGTTGTGCAAATTTCATGCATTTATATCTAATAGTTTTTGATATTCACCAAAATTTTCATGACCTGTATCCCAAAACTTGTCAATAGTGGGGCCATGAACTATTAAGAATTTTTGGGCTAAATTTCTCTAAAAAAATATGCTCCTTATGTTATGACATGGATTTAGTTAATACCCTTATATACTGTGTCAAATTGTTTATAAGTTAATAAATATAATACCATTATAACATCTAATTAATATTAATGTTATCAGAAAGTTTCGTGGTAAACGCTATTTTGGAGATTGTACTACATCAGATATGGACAATCCAGCAAGAGCACATGTCAGTTGGAAAATTGCAAAGAAGACTGTCACAGCAAAGGCGAAAAATAAAAAACTTACAAGCTTCTGTTGAAGAGGTTGCTTATAATACCAAGGAAGGGCAACAGATTGATTAAATTATGTATTTATCTTTTTAATATCATAGATAAGATATCCCCCTAAAACATGTTTTAAAGAATGTACTAATGATTTACTAGAATTTATAGTAACAATAAATTGTTAATATTTATTATTAATACGTCAACATTTTTAGAATTATATTTTCCGCAAGAAAACTTTTCAACAATATACAATATACTTTCTCACATAAATAAATTGACAATTTTTTATTTAAATGAAACGTTTACAATTTTACTAAAACTTTTCTTACTTGTATGTTCCCCATTCATATTGTTAGATATATACCATCTTACATCGTGAAATCAAGAAAATCAACGCATATTTTGCTCCCACCTCATAGTCTGATTGTTAAAAATGCTTCCTGACAATACGGATGAAATAAAATCAAAAATGCTTTAGTGGCGATATACCTACTGTACTTTAATATCAGTAGACAGAATAGAATAAAAGTATATAATCATGTTAAACATCTTTTGGAAGTTTTTGTTCATGAAATTTTCCATATAGGGCCCAACAATGGATTTTGTATGAATATACTTATACAGATATGATTTGAAACCAAATTATAGGTTGATGTAGTGGTGAAAAAAGTGAAACTATTATTGTATTGCAATATAAATTAAATAATTGTGATCTAATAATGTCCTCGATAGAAACAAATGTTTTCACTGGTTAAGAATATATAAAAATATACTTAATTGCCCAGATGTAGATGAACAAAGTAATAAGCAGCTCATAGTCTGCGCTTCAATATAGTTACTTGCACGCACACATAAATCGGTGAATGGCAATCACCAAAACAAGAAACGACCATACTATTATACAAATGTGGTCAGTAAGTGTATCAGTTTAATTGCCAAAATACTAGTCTTTTTCTGTAAAACATGGAAGAAACCCACATTTGTCATTAACATTCTTCTATGTCTACAGCTACACTGTTAATATTGGTTATACAGTTTTTATTTTTGATGTTTTAACAGTTTAAAAAAAACGTACCTTACTGCCTTATAAATAGTACGCCCGTGGCGTGGGGTACCCTGGAAATCTGTTTAAAATACCCTATACAATACACGCCTATGCCGTGGGGTACTATTCCTCTATCCGTACTGGATTTCTACACGTCATGTTGGCGATACAAAATTCCGTAGTTACGAATAGACTGACTAACTCTAGTATATCCGAATTCGTTGGCACCATGCTTTTCTTGCTGGTGATGTTGTATTAAATTCTGACGTTCACGACCACGATACTCGTGGTGAAATGGATGTTCATACCCAATTTCATCGGCTGAGCAAGTCAAAAACTGGTCATAATGTACTATGTTTTAAATTTTTTAATAAATGTCCTTTTTATATCAGAAATATGAATCAGAAAAGATTTAAAATCACCATCAAAAATTTTCTAATGATTAACGCCTTCTATTCAATTCAAGAATTTCTAGATCTCAAAATTATCTCAATGTAACTTTTTATAATTTGAATTTTTATATACCTACTGTTAAATTTTGAATATGTATTTGTTAATTGAAGTTAATAATAAAGATTCTTGACCCACGTATGAATTAATACAAAATTCTCGGGAAATAGGTCACATTAACACATATATTTTTATTTTTACCCTCGTCTTTACGTACGTTTCGGTCTCACGACCATCATCAGAAGACTTATTAATACAATAACCTGATTACTTAGAAATACTGTAATAACACAAAGCGTCCTTATCGCACAAATTTCGTTTAAATGCCAACGTCGCGAAACGAACGGAAACATGAAATCGGAACTATAACGCTGCAACATTGCTGTGTTATAGTTCCGATTTCATGTTTCCGTTCGTTTCGGTGACGTTGGCATTTAAACGAAATTTGTGCGATAAGGACGCTTTGTGTTATTACAGTATTTCTAAGTAATCAGGTTATTGTATTAATAAGTCTTCTGATGATGGTCGTGAGACCGAAACGTACGTAAAGACGAGGGTAAAAATAAAAATATATGTGTTAATGTGACCTATTTCCCGAGAATTTTGTATTAATTGAAGTTAATTTTAGTGCTATCCATATTTCTTAAATACTCTGACCTGTGCAAAAACTATGTTATTTGGCATCAATAAATATTATTATTATTATTATTATTATTTATTAACAAAAAATTCGTCGGAAAATGGTTTTAATCGGAACTTAATGGCTTGAAACTCGTATTGAGATAATAAGCACCTCAACCAATAGGTAGTGAAAAACGAAAACATTTCAATGGCAAAAAAAAACGTTACATTTTTATTTGAATTATTGCCAGTTTCTGTTAATTATATTATTATATATTTTTATGCAATTTTTCAACCAAGTAGCTTATTATATGCGAATAATCACTAACAAAAATTTGTTATTGTAATGTGAGCTTAATTAAAAGCTGGGAAATTGATTTAAAACTGGGAAATTGAATTTTTTGCGTTTGTTCCTACAATACAATATTTTAATTTATTATTAGAGATCTGTATAAAAAAAAAATTAGAAAAGAAATAACACCAGAATATTATCAGACATATTGCAAAATTTTGCGAAATACAATAAATAAGTCTAAATCAATTTATAATACTAATTACATCTCTAATAGCCATAACAAAGGCAAAGCGATATGGACAGTAGTAAAAAATTATACATCACACAACCATAAACCTAAAATTACTTTAATTGATCAAGATAATCTTTTAACAAATGGTAATGAAATCCTTAACAAAGCAAATGAGTATTTCACAAAATCTAAAATATCTAATACAAAAACAAATTTGAGTTTCTGCAAAAGAAACTCTAAATCGATTTATTTGACCCCATCAACGGAAAGTGAAATTTATAACATAATACATTCCTTAAAAAAATCTCAATCAGTAGGAGATGACGGTATCCCTATTGTAGTAATTAAACATGCTGCGTTACAATTAAGCGCACCCTTATGTCACATTATGAATGTAATGTTAAAAAATGGCATTTATCCGGAAAACTTAAAAATAACACAGATCAGACCAATATTCAAAAAAGGTGATAAAAATGATGTTGGAAATTACCGTCCAATAGCATTGTTATCAAACATTAGTAAATGTTTCGAAAAAGTCATTTACAACAGGTATATAAAATATTTAGAAAAATTTGATATATTAACAGAAAGTCAAAATGGATTCCGTAGAGGAAGAACTACTATCAGAGCTACATATCTGACGTTAGTTAAGATAATCAATTCGCTGAATTCAAATAAGAACACAATATTAATGTGTCTGGACTTAACAAAAGCATTCGATCATGTAAATCGCAGTATACTACTGCAAAAACTGGAAACATATGGCATTAGAGGTGTAGCTTTGTCACTTATATCATCTTATCTTACAAATCGCCAGCAATATGTAGCGGAAAATTCAAATACAAGTGAACAATACAGATCAAATAAACTTACAATTACGCAAGGCGTCCCACAAGGCTCTATTTTAGGTCCCCTGCTATATATATTATACACAAATGACCTGCCAGCAGCCATTGAAGAGGATATTTGTCAATTTGCAGATGACACATCACAAGTTCTAGCGGACGAGGAATTGATAGGCCTCAAAGATAAAGTCAAAAAATCTTTAGATGACTTAAATTCCTGGTTCGAATCAAATGATCTTATGTTAAATGTAAATAAAACACAAATAATTAAATTTAGCTTTCTAAAAGAATATACAGAGAAAGTGAATATTGATGGAGAAACCCAAAATATAGAATCTCAAGATTCAGTGTCATTCCTAGGAATAAATATCGATTCGCGATTAGATTGGACCACTCATATTGATAAATTATCAAAAACCATTGCCCAATATACATATGCACTAAGAGTAATATCTATACATATTAATAAAGCAGCAGCTCTTACTGCCTATCATGCATTTGTGCAGAGCAGGGTAAGGTATGGCTTATCATTTTGGGGAGGCTCTTCAGAAGCTATAAGAATTTTTATCTTGCAATAAAAATGCATTAGATTCATATTCAACTTGCCTTATTTGCAGAGTTGTAAGAACTTATTCCGATCGGAGAATGTACACACATTATATGGTTTATACATTATAGAATCCATCCTCTTTGTTATGAATAATAAAGATATAATAGATAGAGTCGAGCAGTTGCATGAATATGATACAAGACAGAGAGACAATTACTTACCTGTCAGATTCAAATGGTCATATTAACAAAAGAATGTGACTTATATGGTGATCAAAATCTTTAATAAAATCCCGGTAATCTACCGTAATCTACCAATAAAATTATTTAAAAAGATATTAAGCTCATATTTGTTGAAAAAAGCATATTACAGTATGGAGGAGTATTTTCTAGATGAAATTATACTCTGAAAGCATCAATTAAATTTTGGAACACCACTCAGTAGACTTAGTTATTAATTCAATTAATTATAATTTTGACGTGTTCTATACCCATTGGGTCAATATTACTTTGTAATCTAGGAACAAATAAAAATCTATCTATCTATTAGTCGAGTCAATTTAGCAAAAAAGCTCGGAATTTTTTCCATACAGACCAATCAACTTAATTTTTTTTGCAAATCGTTCCTGGACGGATACTGAACGATATTGAACTTAAAGATCTAGTCGCTCGACCATTTTTCACCTGTTAAACCGGAAATTGGCCAATTTTTATGGGAAAATTTGCAAAATTGGTAAGTATTGCCAAAATTGGCTGGAAAACTCCACTCGGGGGGTTTTCGGGGTCGCTGATCACGATTCCGAAGTTAGATTTACCTTTTTCGACCGCGGTAGCTAGAAATTGGCCAACTTTATGTCCCAAAAATGGTCAAATTTAATGGCCCCCATGAACTCTCGAAATTTTGGAAAAGAGCTCTACTTCAAGGGTGCATCGACTCAAAAAAATTCAGCCAATTTGCTGACACACGCGCGCAGCGATTTTTAAATAATCAATGGATCTCTTCATTAAAATTTACATAAAACCCCAAAAGACCTACGGACAATCCACTATAGATTGAAAAACCTTACCTTTTCATCAGCAAAAATAACGACATATTCCTGCCTTCACCTTCCGCAAAAATCCGGGCAGGAAGTGCAGCGGGATACAAATTTCGGCAGTTCTCCAGCTCGGGTACATAATCTGCAAAAACGGAAAACATTGCCACGATGTTGGGATGAGGCGGTAAATAGCGTTTTCTGTTGGCTAATCTGCAGAAATAATTAATAAATCAGAGGTACTCCAATTCGTTTCTTCAGTAATGGAAAATTAGTATTATCGTTAATTATTGCTTAATTATCGATTATGCATACAACATTTTAATGCACAAACGAACTCGATTCAAAAATAATTAATTTTTATCAACAAAAGTATTTTTTATTATAAAATAACTTACTCTATTTCCCAGTCAGAACCACTGACACTATTGAATTGTATTCTCGCCGGTACTGTTTCCCTGTACATTCCTCTCAAAATAGCCATTGCGTTCGATTGAATATCATAATTGTACATCATTTTCAATGCTAGAGGATACGTTGCACTATCGTTTCCGTTTACTTTTTCATCAGATAATGGTTCTACAAGATTGGCCGGTGTTTGTGGTTCTAATTCTTGATTTTCTATTTTAGCAGAATAAACCACAGCACTTGCTCCTCCACCGATTCTTTTACCAACTGAAACATCTTTCAATGAAATTTCTGCATTGCATATGTCGACATCATGGAAATTCCAATTTATCTTGGACACTGCTTCCTGAAAACATGCAGCTTATTTCAGTTGACATTCCAGTGAACAGAAGACACATCAAGAACTGGACATTGTGGAATTTTTAGCCCAATATCATTCACTGAATCAAATGAACAATTAAATTTGCCTACTATTATAACCTCCAATTGTTATGAGAAAATCAGTTTATTATCATTTCAAGGAAGTCACTTACTCGAATTTCCCAACAAACTCCCTCTAGCTCTTCTTCTTTAGTTAAAATTCCTGTTCCAGAAGCCAAACTTATTCCAACCAGTGCAAAGAATGGTCCAGAATCACCATACAATATTCTAATAACAAAACTATTAATTCAACACTGTTTTTAATGGGACACAACATGAAGTTAAGTGAAACATGAACAATTCATTATTTCAGAATGGAGAATAAAATATTTGAGGAAATATCGCTAGTACATTGAAATGACTTAACATACCAACTTGTACTTACCTTCTAGCAGCCCGTTTTCGAAGATCCGAAGCTAAGCTATTCGTAACTCGATTAAGTACATTGTCGATGAGTATTCTACGAGCTTGTAGCCCTATTTGTACACCCACATTTCTCAGCACGAAATTTCTCGGTACAGCCCATTGTGCCGCAGAATTCGAAACTTGCTGTGGTGTAGCTGAAGCTCCTTGAGCGACATTAATTTTGCCGAAAATATTTGTGCTATGAAACTCTCTTCTGCTGCGTATGTTTCGTATAAAGTTTGCACCATGTTTAAATACGCGATGACCTAGTGCTCTTAAAGACATTTTCAGCACTAGCATCTACGTTGAATTCCTCCCTTTTCAGGAACCTATCGGTTTTTTTGTGACTAACCCAAAAAATCACACAATATCTTGACACTTGTCGGATGCCATTGTTTGGCAGATGCAGGTGTTACAAACTACAAAATGAAAACAATGATGTGAGATCGGTGTGTAAAATTCATGTGATGTTTACTTGTGAAAATAATCTCTTTCCTTTTCTTCCTGGAATGACTTTGCTTCCTTGTTCATGCGAGAAGCTTATCTCAGACGAACGTAGCCGAGTTTTTATGAAACTCGCACGATAGTGGAAATACGAAGGAATTTTTCTGAACGTCTGTACCGCGTTCGTTAATGCATGAATGCCGATGTATTTTTAATTATTATCTTACATACTTGACACCCCAACTACGCACATCTTTGAAAAATTAGCTAGTGTTAATTATGTTGCATAATAGTATTTCGTGATTTGAAAATAGAGTATCGAGTATAATTCAGATACAGGTGAAATATAAAGAATTTTTGTGTACAACTGACTATAAATATAAATTATCAAATTCGCCATCTATACTTCATTTTGCAAACTATCTTTAGCCACAACAGTAATCGCTAATACAATTTTGAAAATATTCCTGATTTCATTACTGAAATCTATGCCTGGGCTTTGATAATGAGCCTATTTCATGTTATGTAAGAATAGAATATAGACCTAAAAATTAAAGCCACATTCTCTTACTAAGCATTATTAGATCACTCCGCTGGTGAGAGATCCTAAAGTTTATTGTGGAATTCAAATTGCATAGAAGGCATCACCACAAGATTGCTCTTAAAAAGTCTTAAGAAATTCAGTGGTTGAGGGTGTGATGACTTCAATGCTCAGTGTAAGAGTGAAATTCACCTAGATCCTAGAGTTTGTCGATATTATCCAGTAAGTCTCTAGAAGGTTAATATTGGATATATTCCTTATATATTGAGCAGTATCTCTTTTCAGAATCCAACGTTTAAATTAATTGAATTACAGAATTTTTAGTTCTATGAATTCTATGTTCCACCAATATTTCCTGATCTATCATTCATTATAGGTTGGAATGACGTTTGATTTCGAAGTAGTGACTGTTCCAAATAAAAGGCAAATTAAAAGAACTTTAAAACCCAATTTGATAGTTGTGATTGATTATGGATCAAAATTTTAAATTGAAGTGTTGAACTAGTTTTGATATCCCCGACGATTCGAATCTAAACTTCATAAGTTGAATTCCATCTTTTAAAGACAATATAAAGAATGTATTAAGTTGTAGCTAGTGGCATATGATGTTTCTATAGATGGGACAGAAAATTTAATAGAAATATATATATATATGTAAATCATAAGAAATGTCCAGCAGAAAGCTGAATAGTTCAAATTCACGGTTAAAACAAGATTATTTACGACTCAAAAAAGATCCCATACCCTACATAACAGCAGAACCGGTGCCATCAAATATATTGGAGTGGTAAGAGATACATCCATCAACAAATTTCTCATTCAACTATATATTTTAAGAATCAAGTTCAAAGTTCAGATGTGGCAATATTTAATTTGAATTTCCTCATAGGCATTATGTTGTTTGTGGTCCTGAAAATACTCCTTATGAAGGTGGTTATTACCATGGCAAGCTAGTGTTTCCAAAGGAATTCCCATTTAAACCACCTGCGATATATATGGTAACACCTAATGGTAGATTTAAAACAAATAAGAAGTTATGTTTGAGTATATCTGATTTTCATCCAGACACCTGGAATCCTGCATGGAGTGTTTCAACTATATTAACAGGTCTTTTGAGTTTTATGGTGAGTATTTGTTGGGAATTTGTATTTCTTTGTTCTTAAATTGAAATGTTATCTAGTGATTCACATGATACAATTTGCACCTTTCATTGAACAATTAGCAATTGTGTTTCTTGAAATGCAGTAACACCTATTATTCAATTTTATTCATTGTTTCTGTTTACATTGATATTTCAAAAGTAAAGTAAAAAGTCATTTAATAATTTAATAGAATCAGGCTGTATCCTAAATTCCGTATCCATAAATTATCGCGTTCATGATAAAAAAAATGTTATCAGAATTTTTGCGCCATTCTCAGTTTAGAGTCAGATAATTTTCAATTCGATTCTACTCGAAAATGATGTGTCCAATCGAAATAAAACAAGACGACCTTTTTTGCCAAAATAAGTTCAAATATGCTGAAAAAAATTCATCAATACAATAAAATTTCATGATTATGAAAAATCAAGTACTTAAAGGTTGGGGTGTTTTTTTCCGTACGCCCCCCCTAGTTCTAGACATAGTTGAGCAATGATATACCATTTTGAGTTTCATAATTTTATCGTTTCGGAGATGTTGACAAAGATCGATCTTCAGGGTTCACTCTTTAGAGGGCTGTATGTAATCTTAGTCGATAGCAAACATTGTATTTGATGATTTTTGAGGTATTTGTTATTTTCAACTAACACGCATGTGTTGGATTCTAACATGAATTTTCGAAATATGAGGAAACTTGTGTCTTAACGGAACTTTGTTTTTTTCGCAGAACGAAAAGTGCCCTACGTTAGGTAGCATCGAAACGACAGATAACGACAAACGACAATTTGCTTACCATTCGTTAGAATTCAATTTGAGAAATAAGGAATTTTGTGAACTTTTCCCAGAAATTGTCACCCAGATGCAGGTAATTTAATTTGAACATTTAAATTGTAACGTTGATTGCCTCTCTATTTGTTCATTACAACGTTAAAACGTATTTATATTTTACGAAAAACTTGTTCTAGGAAGACATATCGAAACGAAGTGCGACTTTGGCAAATCAACTGGAGAATCAGAACAATTCTCGGTCAGTAGCAGAACCAAGTAACAATATTCAATCTTGCATAACAAATTTAATAGTCATCATTGGCTTTGCCGCATTTGCTTTCACTGTGAAATACGTAATGAAACACAGTTCATCCGAAACTGACTAAGTTATAGCAGTGCCAATTCATTTTTTAATTTTACTTTCCGATTTTAGTTTATCTGTTCAAAGAAGATACTGGAAACGATTTAGTAATATGCTTAGAAAAATTATAACGGTTTTCTATCGAAGATTCTGATATATACACTATTGTTATTATTTTGTTAATTAATCATATGAATTTGAATTGGAAGGGAACTTATTAATTATTATATTAAACATTTGTCAGTTATAAAGAAGATTTTATAAGTTTTTTTTAAATGTGATATATAAAAGTTATGAATAAAATGTATTGTTTTATTATCTTTTACCTTATCATTCAATTTTTTATATATTTTTACTTCCTGAACTTCTGGAGAAGCTTGTCACCTGATTCTAATCCGAAGGTAAGATGAATTTTGTGAGGAAATAAAATATTTTGCACAATATTCGTTCACTAGAAATAGAATAGAATAGAATAAAACTTGCGAAATTACAAAAAAGCAACGTCAAAGAAAAAAATGAAAATAAAAAACGTCTGGCACTCGGGGACTGCCGCGGTGAAGCTATTGCATAGCATTTTTTCTCAACTTATGTAATTATAATTATTTATTTTTTTAAATTCATGCAGTATTTTTTTTCTTAATTCAATTTTTTCTTTGATATTAATTCAAGTTACACTTTTTGAGCGTGGTGACCGATAAGAAAACAAATTTTTTTCTTTTATTGAATAAATGAGAAGTTAATATCATTTAAAATATTTTTATTATCTTACAATACATGTAGGTTATTCAGGAATTTGTTATCATTGAAACTATAGGTTTATGGTAACTGAATAACTGAAATAAGAGACTTAAGTTTGAGACTTGACATCCTCTAAATATCTGGAAAAGACCGCGTCAATGGGGGTCCCATATTTTGTTGTGGATTCTTGTGGATCATTATTCATTTTCAAATTCAATTTTTCCGAAAGAAAAGTTGTCAACCGCTCTGATTTTTTATCAGCGAAGTTGATGTTGAAATCGCCAGCCAAGATAAGTGGAAATTTATTACCATTTGTACCAAGTATTTTCGACCCTTCTTCAGTGTACTCCAGTAAAGTGCGATGAATAAAATGCCCTACCTCGTCCAATTTTGGATTCGGATAAATGTAAATTGCTACCATGACTATGTGTAGGCCATTTCTAAGTTTGCAAAAGCACGCACAAATATCTCCAAAAAATGAGCGCCTAACATTAACATCGCTAATGTGTGCAATATTTATTTCAATTTTCGGAGTCATAATATTAGTTACATTATTATTATTTTGGTAAATAGCTACCCCATCTTTTGGAACAGTATCTCGTTTGAATTGAACAATACAATTGAAATTAGGTATTTCAATCGGATTATCATGCGCCATGCAAGATTCGGTAAGAAGTAACACATTTGTTTGTCTCGTAACTGAATCTTGTAAATCGTATTTGTGACTATTTTGACTTTGGCAATTGCAAGTCATTATTGAAATGCCATTTCTATTACTAATGAAATCTAAGACACTTTGAGCTGTCGTCTGAACACTATTTAAAGGCAGTCTTTTGAATTTTTGCAACAAAGATGCAGTCGATGCAGCTTGCCTTCGATTATTATAAAACTTGAATGTAGAATTATCGTTTTTTGTCGTCATATACAATTTTTCAATATTAGTCACCCGAGAGAGCGCAACATAAACGAGTTCCTGTTATTTTTCGTTACGGAATTTCTTGATTCGGTCGCCGCGCTCATAGCCCGTGTTAAAAGCTATATGCAATAGCTTAATAGAAACAGGTTTTCTCAGGTCTCTGCTACGCGTCTAACGTATAAACTCTAACTGAAGCGTAGCGAGCTCCTAGAGGCATATGTCAAAATGATTTGGTTCGTAGCTAATTACATAGGACGTCTGGAGTTCATGCAATTACGTTTTTAGATAATTCGAACCTTCTAATTTCGATAGGCCACGTGAAAATCCCGGAGTCTAAAGCGCTAGAGTGTTATAACATTCGTATAAAATAGCGAAATTTCTCACTTTTAGAAACTTCAAATTAATTAATTAATTTGACACATGTTAGGTGTTTAGGTCTTAGGTTTTTTCGTTACGGAATTTCTTGATTCGGTCGCCGCGCTCAAAGCCCTCGATAAAAGCTATATGCAATAGCTTGATAAAATTTGCCGATTCACAGGCCCAGAGCAAGCTCAGATGGTCTGCAACTTGATCAGATTTTTGAATATTGGAAAAAGATGATACGGTTTGTTTAAACTTACATACAAAAGTATTAAAAAAGATACATTTTAATAATATTTTAAGTAACATTCTTGAGAACAAAAGTTAAAAAGATAAATGACTTATTTACGAAGACAAAATTAAAAATTAAAGTAATATATGATTCTTTCCTGTAGATACAAATAAACTCTCCTTCTGAAGCGACTGAGGTTATCCACCTCCCTTATCTCCACTGGCAGGCTGCGGTAGGCTTTAATAGCTCTATACTCTGGACCTCTCTCGTAAAAAGTAGTTAAGATTTGGTATAACTAAGCCATCTCTGTCCCTAGTTGTCATGTACATTTGTGTCCCATAAAAGCGTCTATTTACAGGAAAAAGATTTTTATTTTTTTTTGACAAATAGAACCAAGTGCAAAAAATAGGGAGATGGCACAACTAACATGCCCAAGCTTCCAAAATGCGTTTTACATGATGTTCTAGGATGTAATCCTAGGAACGCACTTATTATACGTTTTTGAGCTTTGAAAACTTTTGTAGCACTGCTGGAGGATCCCCAGAATATGATTCCATAGGTTATAATACTTTGTATACTGGCGAAATAATATCTCTTAAAACTATTTGGGGAAATTACATCACGCAAACGACGAACTACTCCTGTTGCACTATAAAGTCTTAAGGTTAAAGTTTTTATGCGGTTTTCCCAGCTAAGCAAAGGATCCATGTGTTTGTTGACTGTGTTTGTGTTTGGGATGGTTTTATGATCAAGTTTCACAAGTAGGGAATCTTTGATTTGACCAGTTTTTTGAAATTTCATTAAAGCAGTTTTTTGAACATTAAAACTTAAATTATTTTGTTCACACCATTTAGCCATTCCCTCTGCTACTCCATAACAACTTATTGAGAGGGCTTCTCAAGCAACAGTTCCGCTTCAGAACAAGTAATGTCATCTGCGTACTGATATGCCTGATCCTCACCAACTATCTCAGGGAGGTCGCCTGCGTAAAGTAGAAAAATAAACGGACCCATTATCTAACCTTGAGGGATGCCTTGCCGAATGTCCTCCCATTCTGAATAGAAAGAGATATTGTTGTTCTTGATGCTGACAATTTGTTTTCGGTCTTTGAGATACGTTTCAATTAGTTTTAGAACAACGCCTCTTATCCCCAATCGCTTAAGTTTTTTCAGCATCAGAGTAAAGTCCACTGTGTCAAAGGCCTTTGACAGGTCAAAGAACAAAGCAGCTACTTGCTTTTCTTGTTCTATATTTCCAAAAAGAAATTTTAAAAAGTTGTAAACTGCAAGTTCAGTTGAATTCTTTTTCCGAAATCCATACTGGTTTTTCCTTTTCAATAAAGTCAATAAGCCGATTGTACAAGCCTTTTCAAAGACCTTAGACACAGAAGGGAGAAGAAATACCGGTCGATAATTACCAGGATTTGTTTTTTGTTCTTTTTTAAATATGGGTTGTACTTTAGCCTCCTTAAGCTTAGCAGGAAAAATGTCATTTGAAAAACATAAAACAATCATTTATGATTTGTGATAAAATTCCACTGATATGTATTGATGCTTTTTTTAATATTGCAAGAGGAATTTCATCGACTCCTGCTGAGAATTTGTTAGGAAAACTCATAAGAATATTGTAAACCTCATTTTCAGTCACTGGGTACAGAAAAAATTATGTATGGTGTAGTGTTCAAAATATTTTTTGGAATATAGATGCTATTTTTTGTGGGTCTTTAATTTCAATCCTGTCTAGTTGAATTATTATTTTTTGTGACCTTTGTTTTTTATTAGTTTCTTCGTTAAAAATATTCCAAACCGTTTTACTTTTGGTCAGAGTTCGTCAATGGTGCACGAACCTTTACTTCGTAGGGATCTGGAATGTTGTTTAAAAAAAATGAACAGCATGTTACTGAAAATCGAATAGTTTGAAATCAAGTAGAATTGCGAAGCGGATATAACCCAAAGAGTTCCACTACTTAGTAGAACTCTTTGATATAACCCATTGAAATTCACTTGGAAAGAATTGATTCTGAAATCTGAAAAGTAGCAACATATTTTCAATGATTAAAACCGCCAACCGTTCATATGAAGGAAATACAAATTAGTAAAGTGAATTGAATAAACAATTTAACAGTCCGTGTATTGGATATGGAAAATATTTTTGATGAAACGAATCAAAAAACAAAATGATTATGTATCATGTTGACTTTGTCATTGGAAAGAATTGATTCCGAAATCTGAAAGTTACAATGATCGATTGTTATATAGGCAACACAGCTAACTACGTAGCGCAACAAATGTTGCCTACGTATTCTTTCAGAGAATTCGAATGTAAGTTGATCCTAATATAGCACTTAAGAACTCTAGATTACTACATTCTTAAATTAGTTCTTGATGGCATCATAATTGGAACAAAGTCAAAGATTATCAGCTTCATAATTGGTAATAGGAAAAATTAAGCCACATCAACATTCTATGATACTCTGAAACAAGAGTTGCAAATAATATGATATATGGAAATGATTGAAATTCCTAAATAATATGAGAATTCAGATAATTCTATAGATTCATTCGAATATGGCTCCCAGATATGCTTTATTCTTCAATTAACTATTAGTAGCATCAAAGTTGAAGGTCGGTACCGGCGTTAATTATTAATCAATGGTATCAGAAACATACTCGACATAATTGAACGACAGGATGAAACAATTATGTAGGCAACACATATGACAGTATGCTGTAATAAGTGTTGTGTATATCGAAAGATGATAGAAATGACGATAACTTAATCACGGAATTCAGAGATGAATTTTCACTAATTTTGGCATAGAGGTTAAGCCTGAGTTCAATTTCATACTTCTTATAAAAGTTAAAATAACACATTATAGGGCAATTGAAGAGTTACTCGTATAGAGGGAACATATCTCACACTATGGAGTAGGTGGTTTTTGAGCCAGTTGTCTTTTAAAATTGATTCTGAGCTGTACATCAGCGTAATACTTATTACAACAGAAAATTAAGTCAAATCAAATCAATCCTAGTGTAAGCTTTTTAAAGCCAGATGGGCCTGTCATGTAATTAAAATCACAGAACATTTTACCTATGTCATTTCCTAAGAATCTGATGTGGCTCCCCAAAAGAAATAAATCCCGCGCCCAAAGTTTTATTGTGTACACCAGATTCAATATACATAAACTTATCATGGATTTGTAGATAACACATCTTACATCATGAAGTAGCACAAGTTGCATCAAAACTGTGTTGGAATTAGAAAAATAAATTTAATTTTGAACATTATAAATAATTACTATTTACTACAAACCGTATAATGCCATACTTGACATATTTTATAACCCAAACATGTAGCTTTGAAGAAGCCAGGGAATCGCTAAAGACACATTTCTTAGGTACACTTTGAAGTAATAGTAAGGCTTGTATGTTTCATTATTATAGGGTTCGAAGATTGGATTAATAAGTAAACCTAGTATATTGAAAATGTGACATAAACAATACCATATTTAAATTTTGTATAATCGTTGAATGCACTACCACAGGGTGTACATATCAAATCTTCTAACACGCAAGATATAAAAGTATTTGTTTGAAAGTTCACCTGCTTTGAATAATGATTCAGAACACAATTTAATTTCCACATCAAAATGGGCAAAACTCGTCAGTTTATCTAAGAGATAAAGGATTCATTCAATAGAATCGAACTGGTCTCAGAGTACAAACAATTACTTTTAGTTTTAGATGCCCATTTTCCAATGGTACCTCAGTGTCAAAACACCCAACTTTATAGAGAAGTACAACTTACATATAATTTCAAAACAAGTTGTATGCCTGAATCTGATTTAAGGAACACATTAAAGAAGTTTTAAACAGCTGAAGGGTGTTAGCTACAAACTGATGGAATTAAAATAATCAAAATTATTAATGCAACCAAGTGAAATATAAGATCCACTCTAAGTAGTATCATCAAACGTTGTGATAATACTGAAATGATACTTCCCCATCTTGTCGTTAAAATATCTCAAGACATTCCGATTTGCTTTTACACAATTTCATTATGGGAACTTTTACTTGCAATCAATCACTGCTATAATAAATACCTGCGAAAATAACGACCTGTAGAAATGTTAATTATTCAACTCAATAAATATCGACCTTTTCTGAAACATAACCTGAAAAATGCAAACCATAGATCTCTATTACCTGTAGTATCTTTGGTGAAAACCATACATTCTCACATTCAGTGGTTCGGAAATCTGTTTATTCGGCAAGGCAAGACCATCGATAAAACTTTGAATATCAACAATTATTTCAATATGCCAATAAGCGAAAATATAGAAATCTGTATATTTGGAAATGCAAGACATTTTTGTTAAGACCTTTCACCGTTAGATGGCACTCTAGCTAGAGCTAAGAATATTAATGTTCTATGCTCCAGCTAGAACGCCATCTAGCTGTCAAAAACCTTGCGCTTACAAATCTCTATATTTTTGATGATTCGAGATTCTAAAATAAATGCTCATGTTCTATGCTCTAGCTAGAGCGTCATCTAACGTTGAAAGGTTTTATTGATGACCATGTACTTTCAACTAAGCAGATCTCTATATTTTAGGTGATTTCTAACAATTATCAAAAATACAGAGATCTGTTTATTTGGAAGTGCTGAAGCTTTTGATAAAACCTTTCAGTTAGATGGCGTTCTAGCTAGAGTTTAGACGCCAATTATTTCAAAATCCCCAAATAAATGCATCCCGCCCCCAATATATTTATTTCATACAACATCTATATCAGATAAACACCACATATTCGATAAATATACAATTATATGTAAATTCTTAAGAAATAGGTTACATTAACAAATATGTTAGGTCTAACCACCATCATCGGAAGACTTTTGAAAAATAATGTCAGGTGAACTAGTTTTCAAAAGACTTTTGAAAATATACATTACATATGTGTTAATGTACCTGGGTCAAGAATCATTATTATATGAACTTATACAATCTCATGATACAAAAGAAAATAAAAAACCAAGACAAGTAATCGAGCTAGTACGTATTTAACAAAACTTTCATGTTTTCAAAGACAAACAGATCCAATTTGTTCATAATCAACCTAAATAGGTTCTTTATGAATAATAGGAGCAGACATTTTTCAAAAATATATATTGAAATATTAATATTCGCTCATCAAAGTATTAAAAAAGAATTTTGGAGAATGGAATCAAAAATAAATTAAATAGCCAACTAATGAAATATTGACATTGACGTCAATTTAAGGATTGACAAATGATTATCTTTCTCAGGTCGTTATATTTTTAACATATCTTGGAAATGAAAATATATAATTATGGCATAACATTATGTGAACTTTGGTGAGCTTTAAAATTTCATCTTGTATATACAGGATGTTTCAGAAAGACTTTCCGTAAATGCAGGGGACGGTAGATTTTACAAAATAATCAGATTTTTCGTATAAACTATGGTACTATCTTCTTTCGTTTCGGAGACAGACGTTGAATTTGATTTTTTTTTAACGAAATTTTGCTGTAGCTCCTGACCAGTTACACACATTTTGTTGAAATCTGGTACTCGGGGGTTTCAGAGGACACTAAATAAGATAGTTTAGTTAGTTTCAGATTATGCGGTAGAGGGCGCTGGATGCGCGACTTTTCGTGTTTCTTTAAGCCTTAACTTTTTTGAAAATAATTTTTTTGTTTTCTTGGCACATTTTTTTCTGGTTTACAATTTTATTGCAAACAAATAAAGTACTCTTAACCAGATTCTCAAAATCTCAAACTTTTCGAGAAAAACGCGTTTAAATGAACATACGCGATTTTGTGAGTAAGTAAATTTGTTAATGAATTTTTGTTATGTTCACATTTCAATTTTTTCTCGAAAACGGTGGAATTTCGAAACCCTCTACAAAAGTACATTATTTGTTTGGAATAAAATTGTAAACAAGAAAAATGTGCAAAGAAAACAAAACAAATTATTCTCAAAAAAGTTAAGGCTAAAAGAGTCGCCGAAAAGTCGCGCACCCAGCGCCCTCTACCGCATAATCTTAAACTAGCTAAGTCATCTTATTCGGCGTCTTCTGAAACCCCCGATTTTCAACAAAATATCTGTAACTGTACAGAAGTTAAAGCAAAATTTCGTTTAAGTTATACAGTTATGTGAAAATTCTGATTTTTTTTGTAAGATTTACCGTCCCATGCATTTACGGGAGATCTTTATGGAACAACCTGTATATCTTCGTATATTGAATAGTTTAAAACATTGAATATGGAAAATTGTATTCAAACAGAGTAAAAACAAGTTAAGTGAGTCAATTGAATAGTCAACAAAGAAACAGTCTGTATATTAAGAATTTAATGTCTTTCTGAGGGATGAGATCAAAAAACAAAATTATTATAATGCATTAGGTTGTTTTTACTCATTATGTGTAGCTATGTCATTGGGAAGACGCTGTTCA
The DNA here is from genome assembly GCA_958510875.1 of Endomychus coccineus. Classification (NCBI taxonomy): domain Eukaryota; kingdom Metazoa; phylum Arthropoda; class Insecta; order Coleoptera; family Endomychidae; genus Endomychus; species Endomychus coccineus. The sequence continues at coordinate 3,128,831 of OY294069.1, read as the reverse complement.
AACCAAGGAATAACAGATTTTGAATGATTCAAATAGCCAACCACCTATAACTCCCACGACTGAACAGTCTGTATATTAAGAATTGAAGTCTTTCTGAAGGATGAGATCAAAATACAAAATTATTAAAGCATTATGCTATGTCATTGAACAGAAACTGTTCAAACTCTGGAATAACAGACTTTGAATCATTCAAACAGCGAATCACTGATACTCCCATTCCAGAACAGCCTGTATATTGAATAATTGAAAACATTGAATATGACGAAATTAGTTCAAACAAAGGAAAAACAAGTTAATTAAGTCAATTGAATAGTCAAGCATTAAATAGTCTGTCTATTGAGAAATGAATGTTTTTCTGAGAGATGAGATCAAAATACAAAACTAATAGAACGGTAAAAAACCAAATCTTAAATCTAAATACGCAACTTTGCAGCTCTCAATTACTTGTCAAGGTTCGAAATTCAACACATGATAATTACCAATAAATAATTTTACAACAATAACTGCAATGCTGGATTTCCACTTCATCCAAGTCCATCAAGTTTGGCCCTGCACATCTTCAATTAGTTGAGGTAACAAAAAAAAAAAGCCATACTATGTAACACCTACAGAAATAAGAACTATTAATCATTGTAAGAACCAAAGTTTTGAATATAGTTAAAACAGCAAAATATTAATCTACAAAATGTAGAGGATATAGTTGTAATATATTAATATCTGATCAAATAGTTTACAGAGCTTTGAAGCTTCCAACTTTCGTTTTTAAAATTAAGGTTCGAATACATTCTGATATCGTTTGGAAAGTGATCTGAAAGGTACAACTATTTTTTGTAACCTATCTGATAGTAGAAGAGTTTCGAATTGAATAGTTATAATTTGAAGTAGATACTTCCAATACAATGTCAGACAAATATCATTCTTTCGGTTTTAGCATTTTTTTTGCTTTGGATATTGCTCCTATTCACCGGCCACATCTCAGTCACTAGAATTGTTCATGCTTTCCAAAAGAACGGTACTACTCGGTACAGGTTCTTCGCCGTTTCGATGGGTAGCCTGGGCTGTATGTATTTGACTGTTTTTGTTCTTGCAAGGAGGATCCCCTTTGTACAGGGTGAGCGTAACTCGATGTATCAGCTCTATTATAAAAAAAGACTGTACTCACCCTGTACAGACCCATTTTATGCAGGTATCCCTCTCATTAGTCTTTGATCAGGGAGGAGATCTAAAGTGTTCGGACAGCGGTTTTTGTCACTTCGAATACAGCTATTTTCTGGGTTATCTTTGATCATCATACCAAGGATGCATAAGTGATCATGGGTGCCAATACAATGTATGTCCAATATGACATTTAGAACGTAGCCCCCATGTCTTCCCGTGTGCGTACTTGGCTAGCATCAGTGTTGCCACGGTTTTGTTCTCGACTTTTACCAGCTAGCTATTGGTTTCAGGTAAGTTTCGAGTCAAGGATTACACCGGAATTTTCAGTCCTAGGGGGGGGGTTAGAGGACATGGTCCCTATAGTTTTCTCATGCGTTTGCATAACTGTGAAGTTCTATTTAGCTCTAGAATGCTAGCAGCTTGGTTCCTTCGAATAAACTCAAGGAAAAAACTCAAAAACCGTTAGATAAGGAGACCCCGGTAATGTCATACCACTTAAAGATAATACGACCAGAAAATTTAGTTTGAACTAAAGTAGCACAGGGACTGGTAGCTCAGTGGTAAAAGAATCGATCTTCTAATCACTGTGGCTGCTGGTCACGGGTTCGAATCCTGCGTCTGCGGAATTTTTCCGATGGCCAGAGAAAGTGGTGCAACAAGATACAATGGGCTGTCAAGCCCAAGTGTCATCGAGACTGCCCTGGTTGCAGGATCGAGCCTATCACACAAGGTGGAATGTTTAGTGGGTATATCTGATGTATTGCATGCAATGACGATTATTTTCTAACACTACGTTATAACCAACTACCTTAAAGCCATAGTGATGTTTTAATCATTGAATTAACACTTTAGACGATCTCACCTGGAATATGTTTCATTCCACTCACGTTGTATCTCCAAAATCCATTCATTTGAACGATCCATATGAGCATGTAAAATAATAAAAGGGGCATAAGTTTATCGCAATAACCAAATTGTATAATACAAACATCAAAAATTTTAAATTATATTTGTATGCAGGTACTTTGCAATATTAATAGAACATAAGCAATTTGAAGAACAAATACGCATATAACAAGACAATTACTAACAATATGAAGTTCTCACACAACCTTATGACGCATTTCCTATTCTCCTATCACTAAGGAAACACGTAGCTAGACCGAACTGGTTCAGTTTTTAGATCTTTTGCTGTCATTCTATGAAGAAAATTGCAAAATCAGTTATCCTAACAAGAGCAGTTCAAACTCAAATGGAAATACTAGGTGAACGAATTTTTAAATACGATCCCTCTGTTTCTAAAATAATCTACATAACATCATATGATACGACTACAGTATGAATATCTGGAAGCGTCTTATTCCTCAAATTTATTTTTAGAAAATCATTGCACTACTAACAGAATTAAACGAATCAGAGAATAATGTAAATGTTAAGAAGCTATACAAGCTAGTGGCTAGTTTTCATACAATAACTTACTCACATACAGTCCTGCCCTTAAATATTATAATTATAGAACGTTCCACAATGACAGCTGGAGACAAAACATCGGTGATACTAATTTACATTTTGCCAGAAAACATATTATCAAGGCTTGTTCAATTGCAAAATCATCTTTTATCGTAACAAATTCAAACTAAATCGGAAAATCAAATGATTGAAGAAAATGATCATCGAATGGCAACCCTCCCTAGCCAAACAAAAATTACAGTTTTAAAATAATCTCTAACGTGAAGGAACTAAGCCTGATCAGAAGGGAATAACGATTAGCAAGAGGTCCCTGAGATCTTCGTAGATCTCCAAGGATACTAAATAATCAAGTCAAGCCGATGATATGGTGGCTATGATATCTTCGTAGCATGAATTGATTATCAAGTATCAAATGTGTTGGCAATGTTGGAAGTCAAATGAAATTGGGTTGTGATAATGATTATGTTTTCACGGATACTAAATAATCAAGTCAAGCCGATGATATGATGGCTATGATATCTTCGTAGCATGAATTGATTATCAAGTATCAAATGTGTTGGCAATGTTGGAAGTCAAATGAAATTGGGTTGTGATAATGATTATGTTTTCACGGATACTAAATAATCAAGTCAAGCCGATGATATGATGGCTATGATATCTTCGTAGCATGAATTGATTATCAAGTATCAAATGTGTTGGCAATGTTGGAAGTCAAATGAATTGGGTTGTGATAATGATTATGTTTTCACGGATACTAAATAATCAAGTCAAGCCGATGATATGATGGCTATGATATCTTCGTAGCATGAATTGATTATCAAGTATCAAATGTGTTGGTAATGTTGGAAGGCAAATGAAATTGGGTTGTGATAATGATTATGTTTTCACGGATACTAAATAATCAAGTCAAGCCGATGATATGGTGGCTATGATATCTTCGTAGCATGAAGTGATTATCAAGTATCAAATGTGTTGGTAATGTTGGAAGTCAAATGAAATTGGGTTGTGATAATGATTATGATTTCACGGATACTAAATAATCAAGTCAAGCCGATGATATGGTGGCTATGATATCTTCGTAGCATGAAGTGATTATCAAGTATCAAATGTGTTGGTAATGTTGGAAGTCAAATGAAATTGGGTTGTGATAATGATTATGATTTCACGGATACTAAATAATCAAGTCAAGCCGATGATATGGTGGCTATGATATCTTCGTAGCATGAAGTGATTATCAAGTATCAAATGTGTTGGTAATGTTGGAAGGCAAATGAAATTGGGTTCTGATAATGATTATGTTTTCACGGATACTAAATAATAAAGTCAAGCCGATGATATGGTGGCTATGATATCTTCGTAATATGAATTGATTATCAAGTATCAAATGTGTTGGTAATGTTGGAAGTCAAATGAAATTGGGTTGTGATAATGATTATGTTATCACGGATACTAAATAATCAAGTCAAGCCGATGATATGATGGCTATGATATCTTCGTAGCATGAATTGATTATCAAGTATCAAATGTGTTGGCAATGTTGGAAGTCAAATGAATTGGGTTGTGATAATGATTATGTTTTCACGGATACTAAATAATCAAGTCAAGCCGATGATATGGTGGCTATGATATCTTCGTAATATGAACTGATTATCAAGTATCAAATGTGTTGGTAATGTTGGAAGTCAAATGAAATTGGGTTGTGATAATGATTATGTTTTCACGGATACTAAATAATCAAGTCAAGCCGATGATATGGTGGCTATGATATCTTCGTAATATGAATTGATTATCAAGTATCAAATGTGTTGGTAATGTTGGAAGTCAAATGAAATTGGGTTGTGATAATGATTATGTTTTCACGGATACTAAATAATCAAGTCAAGCCGATGATATGATGGCTATGATATCTTCGTAGCATGAATTGATTATCAAGTATCAAATGTGTTGGCAATGTTGGAAGTCAAATGAAATTGGGTTGTGATAATGATTATGTTTTCACGGATACTAAATAATCAAGTCAAGCCGATGATATGATGGCTATGATATCTTCGTAGCATGAATTGATTATCAAGTATCAAATGTGTTGGCAATGTTAGAAGTCAAATGAATTGGGTTGTGATAATGATTATGTTTTCACGGATACTAAATAATCAAGTCAAGCCGATGATATGATGGCTATGATATCTTCGTAGCATGAATTGATTATCAAGTATCAAATGTGTTGGCAATGTTGGAAGTCAAATGAAATTGGGTTGTGATAATGATTATGTTTTCACTGATACTAAATAATCAAGTCAAGCCGATGATATGATGGCTATGATATCTTCGTAGCATGAATTGATTATCAAGTATCAAATGTGTTGGCAATGTTGGAAGTCAAATGAAATTGGGTTGTGATAATGATTATGTTTTCACTGATACTAAATAATCAAGTCAAGCCGATGATATGATGGCTATGATATCTTCGTAGCATGAATTGATTATCAAGTATCAAATGTGTTGGCAATGTTGGAAGTCAAATGAAATTGGGTTGTGATAATGATTATGTTTTCACGGATACTAAATAATCAAGTCAAGCCGATGATATGATGGCTATGATATCTTCGTAGCATGAATTGATTATCAAGTATCAAATGTGTTGGTAATTTTGGAAGTCAAATGAAATTGGGTTGTGATAATGATTATGTTTTCACGGATACTAAATAATCAAGTCAAGCCGATGATATGATGGCTATGATATCTTCGTAGCATGAATTGATTATCAAGTATCAAATGTGTTGGCAATGTTGGAAGTCAAATGAAATTGGGTTGTGATAATGATTATGTCTTCACGGATACTAAATAATCAAGTCAAGCCGATGATATGATGGCTATGATATCTTCGTAGCATGAATTGATTATCAAGTATCAAATGTGTTGGCAATGTTGGAAGTCAAATGAATTGGGTTGTGATAATGATTATGTTTTCACGGATACTAAATAATCAAGTCAAGCCGATGATATGGTGGCTATGATATCTTCGTAATATGAATTGATTATCAAGTATCAAATGTGTTGGTAATGTTGGAAGTCAAATGAAATTGGGTTGTGATAATGATTATGTTTTCACGGATACTAAATAATCAAGTCAAGCCGATGATATGATGGCTATGATATCTTCATAGCATGAATTGATTATCAAGTATCAAATGTGTTGGCAATGTTGGAAGTCAAATGAAATTGGGTTGTGATAATGATTATGTTTTCACGGATACTAAATAATCAAGTCAAGCCGATGATATGATGGCTATGATATCTTCGTAGCATGAATTGATTATCAAGTATCAAATGTGTTGGCAATGTTGGAAGTCAAATGAATTGGGTTGTGATAATGATTATGTTTTCACGGATACTAAATAATCAAGTTAAGCCGATGATATGATGGCTATGATATCTTCGTAGCATGAAGTGATTATCAAGTATCAAATGTGTTGGTAATGTTGGAAGTCAAATGAACTTGGGTTGTGATAATGATTATGTTTTCACGGATACTAAATAATCAAGTCAAGCCGATGATATGATGGCTATGATATCTTCGTAGCATGAATTGATTATCAAGTATCAAATGTGTTGGCAATGTTGGAAGTCAAATGAACTTGGGTTGTGATAATGATTATGTTTTCACAGATACTAAATAATCAAGTCAAGCCGATGATATGGTGGCTATGATATCTTCGTAATATGAATTGATTATCAAGTATCAAATGTGTTGGTAATGTTGGAAGTCAAATGAAATTGGGTTGTGATAATGATTATGTTTTCACGGATACTAAATAATCAAGTCAAGCCGATGATATGATGGCTATGATATCTTCGTAGCATGAATTGATTATCAAGTATCAAATGTGTTGGCAATGTTGGAAGTTAAATGAATTGGGTTGTGATAATGATTATGTTTTCACGGATACTAAATAATCAAGTTAAGCCGATGATATGATGGCTATGATATCTTCGTAGCATGAATTGATTATCAAGTATCAAATGTGTTGGCAATGTTGGAAGTCAAATGAATTGGGTTGTGATAATGATTATGTTTTCACGGATACTAAATAATCAAGTCAAGCCGATGATATGATGGCTATGATATCTTCGTAGCATGAATTGATTATCAAGTATCAAATGTGTTGGCAATGTTGGAAGTCAAATGAAATTGGGTTGTGATAATGATTATGTTTTCACGGATACTAAATAATCAAGTCAAGCCGATGATATGATGGCTATGATATCTTCGTAGCATGAATTGATTATCAAGTATCAAATGTGTTGGCAATGTTGGAAGTCAAATGAAATTGGGTTGTGATAATGATTATGTTTTCACGGATACTAAATAATCAAGTCAAGCCGATGATATGATGGCTATGATATCTTCGTAGCATGAATTGATTATCAAGTATCAAATGTGTTGGCAATGTTGGAAGTCAAATGAAATTGGGTTGTGATAATGATTATGTTTTCACGGATACTAAATAATCAAGTCAAGCCGATGATATGATGGCTATGATATCTTCGTAGCATGAATTGATTATCAAGTATCAAATGTGTTGGCAATGTTGGAAGTCAAATGAATTGGGTTGTGATAATGATTATGTTTTCACGGATACTAAATAATCAAGTCAAGCCGATGATATGATGGCTATGATATCTTCGTAGCATGAATTGATTATCAAGTATCAAATGTGTTGGTAATGTTGGAAGGCAAATGAAATTGGGTTGTGATAATGATTATGTTTTCACGGATACTAAATAATCAAGTCAAGCCGATGATATGGTGGCTATGATACCTTCGTAGCATGAAGTGATTATCAAGTATCAAATGTGTTGGTAATGTTGGAAGTCAAATGAAATTGGGTTGTGATAATGATTATGATTTCACGGATACTAAATAATCAAGTCAAGCCGATGATATGGTGGCTATGATATCTTCGTAGCATGAAGTGATTATCAAGTATCAAATGTGTTGGTAATGTTGGAAGTCAAATGAAATTGGGTTGTGATAATGATTATGATTTCACGGATACTAAATAATCAAGTCAAGCCGATGATATGGAGGCTATGATATCTTCGTAGCATGAAGTGATTATCAAGTATCAAATGTGTTGGTAATGTTGGAAGTCAAATGAAATTGGGTTCTGATAATGATTATGTTTTCACGGATACTAAATAATAAAGTCAAGCCGATGATATGGTGGCTATGATATCTTCGTAATATGAATTGATTATCAAGTATCAAATGTGTTGGTAATGTTGGAAGTCAAATGAAATTGGGTTGTGATAATGATTATGTTATCACGGATACTAAATAATCAAGTCAAGCCGATGATATGATGGCTATGATATCTTCGTAGCATGAATTGATTATCAAGTATCAAATGTGTTGGCAATGTTGGAAGTCAAATGAATTGGGTTGTGATAATGATTATGTTTTCACGGATACTAAATAATCAAGTCAAGCCGATGATATGGTGGCTATGATATCTTCGTAATATGAATTGATTATCAAGTATCAAATGTGTTGGTAATGTTGGAAGTCAAATGAAATTGGGTTGTGATAATGATTATGTTTTCACGGATACTAAATAATCAAGTCAAGCCGATGATATGGTGGCTATGATATCTTCGTAATATGAATTGATTATCAAGTATCAAATGTGTTGGTAATGTTGGAAGTCAAATGAAATTGGGTTGTGATAATGATTATGTTTTCACGGATACTAAATAATCAAGTCAAGCCGATGATATGATGGCTATGATATCTTCGTAGCATGAATTGATTATCAAGTATCAAATGTGTTGGCAATGTTGGAAGTCAAATGAAATTGGGTTGTGATAATGATTATGTTTTCACGGATACTAAATAATCAAGTCAAGCCGATGATATGATGGCTATGATATCTTCGTAGCATGAATTGATTATCAAGTATCAAATGTGTTGGCAATGTTGGAAGTCAAATGAATTGGGTTGTGATAATGATTATGTTTTCACGGATACTAAATAATCAAGTCAAGCCGATGATATGATGGCTATGATATCTTCGTAGCATGAATTGATTATCAAGTATCAAATGTGTTGGCAATGTTGGAAGTCAAATGAAATTGGGTTGTGATAATGATTATGTTTTCACTGATACTAAATAATCAAGTCAAGCCGATGATATGATGGCTATGATATCTTCGTAGCATGAATTGATTATCAAGTATCAAATGTGTTGGCAATGTTGGAAGTCAAATGAAATTGGGTTGTGATAATGATTATGTTTTCACGGATACTAAATAATCAAGTCAAGCCGATGATATGATGGCTATGATATCTTCGTAGCATGAATTGATTATCAAGTATCAAATGTGTTGGTAATTTTGGAAGTCAAATGAAATTGGGTTGTGATAATGATTATGTTTTCACGGATACTAAATAATCAAGTCAAGCCGATGATATGATGGCTATGATATCTTCGTAGCATGAATTGATTATCAAGTATCAAATGTGTTGGCAATGTTGGAAGTCAAATGAAATTGGGTTGTGATAATGATTATGTCTTCACGGATACTAAATAATCAAGTCAAGCCGATGATATGATGGCTATGATATCTTCGTAGCATGAATTGATTATCAAGTATCAAATGTGTTGACAATGTTGGAAGTCAAATGAATTGGGTTGTGATAATGATTATGTTTTCACGGATACTAAATAATCAAGTCAAGCCGATGATATGGTGGCTATGATATCTTCGTAATATGAATTGATTATCAAGTATCAAATGTGTTGGTAATGTTGGAAGTCAAATGAAATTGGGTTGTGATAATGATTATGTTTTCACGGATACTAAATAATCAAGTCAAGCCGATGATATGATGGCTATGATATCTTCATAGCATGAATTGATTATCAAGTATCAAATGTGTTGGCAATGTTGGAAGTCAAATGAAATTGGGTTGTGATAATGATTATGTTTTCACGGATACTAAATAATCAAGTCAAGCCGATGATATGATGGCTATGATATCTTCGTAGCATGAATTGATTATCAAGTATCAAATGTGTTGGCAATGTTGGAAGTCAAATGAATTGGGTTGTGATAATGATTATGTTTTCACGGATACTAAATAATCAAGTTAAGCCGATGATATGATGGCTATGATATCTTCGTAGCATGAAGTGATTATCAAGTATCAAATGTGTTGGTAATGTTGGAAGTCAAATGAACTTGGGTTGTGATAATGATTATGTTTTCACGGATACTAAATAATCAAGTCAAGCCGATGATATGATGGCTATGATATCTTCGTAGCATGAATTGATTATCAAGTATCAAATGTGTTGGCAATGTTGGAAGTCAAATGAACTTGGGTTGTGATAATGATTAAGTTTTCACAGATACTAAATAATCAAGTCAAGCCGATGATATGGTGGCTATGATATCTTCGTAATATGAATTGATTATCAAGTATCAAATGTGTTGGTAATGTTGGAAGTCAAATGAAATTGGGTTGTGATAATGATTATGTTTTCACGGATACTAAATAATCAAGTCAAGCCGATGATATGATGGCTATGATATCTTCGTAGCATGAATTGATTATCAAGTATCAAATGTGTTGGTAATGTTGGAAGTCAAATGAAATTGGGTTGTGATAATGATTATGATTTCACGGATACTAAATAATCAAGTCAAGCCGATGATATGGTGGCTATGATATCTTCGTAGCATGAAGTGATTATCAAGTATCAAATGTGTTGGTAATGTTGGAAGTCAAATGAAATTGGGTTGTGATAATGATTATGATTTCACGGATACTAAATAATCAAGTCAAGCCGATGATATGGTGGCTATGATATCTTCGTAGCATGAAGTGATTATCAAGTATCAAATGTGTTGGTAATGTTGGAAGTCAAATGAAATTGGGTTCTGATAATGATTATGTTTTCACGGATACTAAATAATAAAGTCAAGCCGATGATATGGTGGCTATGATATCTTCGTAATATGAATTGATTATCAAGTATCAAATGTGTTGGTAATGTTGGAAGTCAAATGAAATTGGGTTGTGATAATGATTATGTTATCACGGATACTAAATAATCAAGTCAAGCCGATGATATGATGGCTATGATATCTTCGTAGCATGAATTGATTATCAAGTATCAAATGTGTTGGCAATGTTGGAAGTCAAATGAATTGGGTTGTGATAATGATTATGTTTTCACGGATACTAAATAATCAAGTCAAGCCGATGATATGGTGGCTATGATATCTTCGTAATATGAATTGATTATCAAGTATCAAATGTGTTGGTAATGTTGGAAGTCAAATGAAATTGGGTTGTGATAATGATTATGTTTTCACGGATACTAAATAATCAAGTCAAGCCGATGATATGGTGGCTATGATATCTTCGTAATATGAATTGATTATCAAGTATCAAATGTGTTGGTAATGTTGGAAGTCAAATGAAATTGGGTTGTGATAATGATTATGTTTTCACGGATACTAAATAATCAAGTCAAGCCGATGATATGATGGCTATGATATCTTCGTAGCATGAATTGATTATCAAGTATCAAATGTGTTGGCAATGTTGGAAGTCAAATGAAATTGGGTTGTGATAATGATTATGTTTTCACGGATACTAAATAATCAAGTCAAGCCGATGATATGATGGCTATGATATCTTCGTAGCATGAATTGATTATCAAGTATCAAATGTGTTGGCAATGTTGGAAGTCAAATGAATTGGGTTGTGATAATGATTATGTTTTCAAAGATACTAAATAATCAAGTCAAGCCGATGATATGATGGCTATGATATCTTCGTAGCATGAATTGATTATCAAGTATCAAATGTGTTGGCAATGTTGGAAGTCAAATGAAATTGGGTTGTGATAATGATTATGTTTTCACTGATACTAAATAATCAAGTCAAGCCGATGATATGATGGCTATGATATCTTCGTAGCATGAATTGATTATCAAGTATCAAATGTGTTGGCAATGTTGGAAGTCAAATGAAATTGGGTTGTGATAATGATTATGTTTTCACTGATACTAAATAATCAAGTCAAGCCGATGATATGATGTCTATGATATCTTCGTAGCATGAATTGATTATCAAGTATCAAATGTGTTGGCAATGTTGGAAGTCAAATGAAATTGGGTTGTGATAATGATTATGTTTTCACGGATACTAAATAATCAAGTCAAGCCGATGATATGATGGCTATGATATCTTCGTAGCATGAATTGATTATCAAGTATCAAATGTGTTGGTAATTTTGGAAGTCAAATGAAATTGGGTTGTGATAATGATTATGTTTTCACGGATACTAAATAATCAAGTCAAGCCGATGATATGATGGCTATGATATCTTCGTAGCATGAATTGATTATCAAGTATCAAATGTGTTGGCAATGTTGGAAGTCAAATGAAATTGGGTTGTGATAATGATTATGTCTTCACGGATACTAAATAATCAAGTCAAGCCGATGATATGGTGGCTATGATATCTTCGTAATATGAATTGATTATCAAGTATCAAATGTGTTGGTAATGTTGGAAGTCAAATGAAATTGGGTTGTGATAATGATTATGTTTTCACGGATACTAAATAATCAAGTCAAGCCGATGATATGGTGGATATGATATCTTCGTAATATGAATTGATTATCAAGTATCAAATGTGTTGGTAATGTTGGAAGGCAAATGAAATTGGGTTGTGATAATGATTATGTTTTCACGGATACTAAATAATCAAGTCAAGCCGATGATATGGTGGCTATGATATCTTCGTAGCATGAAGTGATTATCAAGTATCAAATGTGTTGGTAATGTTGGAAGTCAAATGAAATTGGGTTATGATAATGATTATGATTTCACGGATACTAAATAATCAAGTCAAGCCGATGATATGGTGGCTATGATATCTTCGTAGCATGAAGTGATTATCAAGTATCAAATGTGTTGGTAATGTTGGAAGTCAAATGAAATTGGGTTCTGATAATGATTATGTTTTCACGGATACTAAATAATAAAGTCAAGCCGATGAAATGGTGGCTATGATATCTTCGTAATATGAATTGATTATCAAGTATCAAATGTGTTGGTAATGTTGGAAGTCAAATGAAATTGGGTTGTGATAATGATTAAATTATCACGGATACTAAATAATCAAGTCAAGCCGATGATATGATGGCTATGATATCTTCGTAGCATGAATTGATTATCAAGTATCAAATGTGTTGGCAATGTTGGAAGTCAAATGAATTGGGTTGTGATAATGATTATGTTTTCACGGATACTAAATAATCAAGTCAAGCCGATGATATGGTGGCTATGATATCTTCGTAATATGAATTGATTATCAAGTATCAAATGTGTTGGTAATGTTGGAAGTCAAATGAAATTGGGTTGTGATAATGATTATGTTTTCACGGATACTAAATAATCAAGTCAAGCCGATGATATGGTGGCTATGATATCTTCGTAATATGAATTGATTATCAAGTATCAAATGTGTTGGTAATGTTGGAAGTCAAATGAAATTGGGTTGTGATAATGATTATGTTATCACGGATACTAAATAATCAAGTCAAGCCGATGATATGATGGCTATGATATCTTCGTAGCATGAATTGATTATCAAGTATCAAATGTGTTGGCAATGTTGGAAGTCAAATGAATTGGGTTGTGATAATGATTATGTTTTCACGGATACTAAATAATCAAGTCAAGCCGATGATATGGTGGCTATGATATCTTCGTAGCATGAAGTGATTATCAAGTATCAAATGTGTTGGTAATGTTGGAAGTCAAATGAAATTGGGTTGTGTTAATGATTATGTTTTCACAGATACTAAATAATCAAGTCAAGCCGATGATATGGTGGCTATGATATCTTCGTAGCATGAAGTGATTATCAAGTATCAAATGTGTTGGCAATGTTGGAAGTCAAATGAATTGGGTTGTGATAATGATTAAGTTTTCACGGATACTAAATAATCAAGTCAAGCCGATGATATGATGGCTATGATATCTTCGTAGCATGAATTGATTATCAAGTATCAAATGTGTTGGCAATGTTGGAAGTCAAATGAATTGGGTTGTGATAATGATTATGTTTTCACGGATACTAAATAATCAAGTCAAGCCGATGATATGATGGCTATGATATCTTCGTAGCATGAATTGATTATCAAGTATCAAATGTGTTGGCAATGTTGGAAGTCAAATGAATTGGGTTGTGATAATGATTATGTTTTCACGGATACTAAATAATCAAGTCAAGCCGATGATATGGTGGCTATGATATCTTCGTAATATGAATTGATTATCAAGTATCAAATGTGTTGGTAATGTTGGAAGTCCAATGAAATTGGGTTGTGATAATGATTATGTTTTCACAGATACTAAATAATCAAGTCAAGCCGATGATATGGTGGCTATGATATCTTCGTAATATGAATTGATTATCAAGTATCAAATGTGTTGGTAATGTTGGAAGTCAAATGAAATTGGGTTGTGATAATGATTATGTTTTCACGGATAGTAAATAATCAAGTCAAGCCGATGATATGGTGGCTATGATATCTTCGTAATATGAATTGATTATCAAGTATCAAATGTGTTGGTAATGTTGGAAGTCAAATGAAATTGGGTTGTGATAATGATTATGTTTTCACGGATACTAAATAATCAAGTCAAGCCGATGATATGGTGGCTATGATATCTTCGTAGCATGAAGTGATTATCAAGTATCAAATGTGTTGGTAATGTTGGAAATCAAATGAAATTGGGTTGTGATAATGATTATGTTTTCACGGATACTAAATAATCAAGTCAAGCCGATGATATGGTGGCTATGATATCTTCGTAATATGAATTGATTATCAAGTATCAAATGTGTTGGTAATGTTGGAAGTCAAATGAAATTGGGTTGTGATAATGATTATGTTTTCACGGATACTAAATAATCAAGTCAAGCCGATGATATGGTGGCTATGATATCTTCGTAGCATGAAGTGATTATCAAGTATCAAATGTGTTGGTAATGTTGGAAGGCAAATGAAATTGGGTTGTGATAATGATTATGTTTTCACGGATACTAAATAATCAAGTCAAGCCGATGATATGGTGGCTATGATATCTTCGTAGCATGAAGTGATTATCAAGTATCAAATGTGTTGGTAATGTTGGAAGGCAAATGAAATTGGGTTGTGATAATGATTATGTTTTCACGGATACTAAATAATCAAGTCAAGCCGATGATATGGTGGCTATGATATCTTCGTAGCATGAAGTGATTATCAAGTATCAAATGTGTTGGTAATGTTGGAAGTCAAATGAAATTGGGTTGTGATAATGATTATGATTTCACGGATACTAAATAATCAAGTCAAGCCGATGATATGGTGGCTATGATATCTTCGTAGCATGAAGTGATTATCAAGTATCAAATGTGTTGGTAATGTTGGAAGTCAAATGAAATTGGGTTGTGATAATGATTATGATTTCACGGATACTAAATAATCAAGTCAAGCCGATGATATGGTGGCTATGATATCTTCGTAGCATGAAGTGATTATCAAGTATCAAATGTGTTGGTAATGTTGGAAGTCAAATGAAATTGGGTTCTGATAATGATTATGTTTTCACGGATACTAAATAATAAAGTCAAGCCGATGAAATGGTGGCTATGATATCTTCGTAATATGAATTGATTATCAAGTATCAAATGTGTTGGTAATGTTGGAAGTCAAATGAAATTGGGTTGTGATAATGATTAAATTATCACGGATACTAAATAATCAAGTCAAGCCGATGATATGATGGCTATGATATCTTCGTAGCATGAATTGATTATCAAGTATCAAATGTGTTGGCAATGTTGGAAGTCAAATGAATTGGGTTGTGATAATGATTATGTTTTCACGGATACTAAATAATCAAGTCAAGCCGATGATATGGTGGCTATGATATCTTCGTAATATGAATTGATTATCAAGTATCAAATGTGTTGGTAATGTTGGAAGTCAAATGAAATTGGGTTGTGATAATGATTATGTTTTCACGGATACTAAATAATCAAGTCAAGCCGATGATATGGTGGCTATGATATCTTCGTAATATGAATTGATTATCAAGTATCAAATGTGTTGGTAATGTTGGAAGTCAAATGAAATTGGGTTGTGATAATGATTATGTTATCACGGATACTAAATAATCAAGTCAAGCCGATGATATGATGGCTATGATATCTTCGTAGCATGAATTGATTATCAAGTATCAAATGTGTTGGCAATGTTGGAAGTCAAATGAATTGGGTTGTGATAATGATTATGTTTTCACGGATACTAAATAATCAAGTCAAGCCGATGATATGGTGGCTATGATATCTTCGTAGCATGAAGTGATTATCAAGTATCAAATGTGTTGGTAATGTTGGAAGTCAAATGAAATTGGGTTGTGTTAATGATTATGTTTTCACGGATACTAAATAATCAAGTCAAGCCGATGATATGGTGGCTATGATATCTTCGTAGCATGAAGTGATTATCAAGTATCAAATGTGTTGGCAATGTTGGAAGTCAAATGAATTGGGTTGTGATAATGATTAAGTTTTCACGGATACTAAATAATCAAGTCAAGCCGATGATATGGTGGCTATGATATCTTCGTAGCATGAAGTGATTATCAAGTATCAAATGTGTTGGTAATGTTGGAAGTCAAATGAAATTGGGTTGTGATAATGATTATGTTTTCACGGATACTAAATAATCAAGTCAAGCCGATGATATGATGGCTATGATATCTTCGTAGCATGAATTGATTATCAAGTATCAAATGTGTTGGCAATGTTGGAAGTCAAATGAATTGGGTTGTGATAATGATTATGTTTTCACGGATACTAAATAATCAAGTCAAGCCGATGATATGGTGGCTATGATATCTTCGTAATATGAATTGATTATCAAGTATCAAATGTGTTGGTAATGTTGGAAGTCAAATGAAATTGGGTTGTGATAATGATTATGTTTTCACAGATACTAAATAATCAAGTCAAGCTGATGATATGGTGGCTATGATATCTTCGTAATATGAATTGATTATCAAGTATCAAATGTGTTGGTAATGTTGGAAGTCAAATGAAATTGGGTTGTGATAATGATTACGTTTTCACGGATAGTAAATAATCAAGTCAAGCCGATGATATGGTGGCTATGATATCTTCGTAATATGAATTGATTATCAAGTATCAAATGTGTTGGTAATGTTGGAAGTCAAATGAAATTGGGTTGTGATAATGATTATGTTTTCACGGATACTAAATAATCAAGTCAAGCCGATGATATGGTGGCTATGATATCTTCGTAGCATGAAGTGATTATCAAGTATCAAATGTGTTGGTAATGTTGGAAATCAAATGAAATTGGGTTGTGATAATGATTATGTTTTCACGGATACTAAATAATCAAGTCTAGCCGATGATATGGTGGCTATGATATCTTCGTAATATGAATTGATTATCAAGTATCAAATGTGTTGGTAATGTTGGAAGTCAAATGAAATTGGGTTGTGATAATGATTATGTTTTCACGGATACTAAATAATCAAGTCAAGCCGATGATATGGTGGCTATGATATCTTCGTAGCATGAAGTGATTATCAAGTATCAAATGTGTTGGTAATGTTGGAAGGCAAATGAAATTGGGTTGTGATAATGATTATGTTTTCACGGATACTAAATAATCAAGTCAAGCCGATGATATGGTGGCTATGATATCTTCGTAGCATGAAGTGATTATCAAGTATCAAATGTGTTGGTAATGTTGGAAGGCAAATGAAATTGGGTTGTGATAATGATTATGTTTTCACGGATACTAAATAATCAAGTCAAGCCGATGATATGGTGGCTATGATATCTTCGTAGCATGAAGTGATTATCAAGTATCAAATGTGTTGGTAATGTTGGAAGTCAAATGAAATTGGGTTGTGATAATGATTATGATTTCACGGATACTAAATAATCAAGTCAAGCCGATGATATGGTGGCTATGATATCTTCGTAGCATGAAGTGATTATCAAGTATCAAATGTGTTGGTAATGTTGGAAGTCAAATGAAATTGGGTTCTGATAATGATTATGTTTTCACGGATACTAAATAATAAAGTCAAGCCGATGATATGGTGGCTATGATATCTTCGTAATATGAATTGATTATCAAGTATCAAATGTGTTGGTAATGTTGGAAGTCAAATGAAATTGGGTTGTGATAATGATTATGTTATCACGGATACTAAATAATCAAGTCAAGCCGATGATATGATGGCTATGATATCTTCGTAGCATGAATTGATTATCAAGTATCGAATGTGTTGGCAATGTTGGAAGTCAAATGAATTGGGTTGTGATAATGATTATGTTTTCACGGATACTAAATAATCAAGTCAAGCCGATGATATGGTGGCTATGATATCTTCGTAATATGAATTGATTATCAAGTATCAAATGTGTTGGTAATGTTGGAAGTCAAATGAAATTGGGTTGTGATAATGATTATGTTTTCACGGATACTAAATAATCAAGTCAAGCCGATGATATGGTGGCTATGATATCTTCGTAATATGAATTGATTATCAAGTATCAAATGTGTTGGTAATGTTGGAAGTCAAATGAAATTGGGTTGTGATAATGATTATGTTATCACGGATACTAAATAATCAAGTCAAGCCGATGATATGATGGCTATGATATCTTCGTAGCATGAATTGATTATCAAGTATCAAATGTGTTGGCAATGTTGGAAGTCAAATGAATTGGGTTGTGATAATGATTATGTTTTCACGGATACTAAATAATCAAGTCAAGCCGATGATATGGTGGCTATGATATCTTCGTAGCATGAAGTGATTATCAAGTATCAAATGTGTTGGTAATGTTGGAAGTCAAATGAAATTGGGTTGTGATAATGATTATGTTTTCACGGATACTAAATAATCAAGTCAAGCCGATGATATGGTGGCTATGATATCTTCGTAGCATGAAGTGATTATCAAGTATCAAATGTGTTGGCAATGTTGGAAGTCAAATGAAATTGGGTTGTGATAATGATTATGTTTTCACGGATACTAAATAATCAAGTCAAGCCGATGATATGGTGGCTATGATATCTTCGTAATATGAATTGATTATCAAGTATCAAATGTGTTGGTAATGTTGGAAGGCAAATGAAATTGGGTTGTGATAATGATTATGTTTTCACGGATACTAAATAATCAAGTCAAGCCGATGATATGGTGGCTATGATATCTTCGTAGCATGAAGTGATTATCAAGTATCAAATGTGTTGGTAATGTTGGAAGTCAAATGAAATTGGGTTGTGATAATGATTATGATTTCACGGATACTAAATAATCAAGTCAAGCCGATGATATGGTGGCTATGATATCTTCGTAGCATGAAGTGATTATCAAGTATCAAATGTGTTGGTAATGTTGGAAGTCAAATGAAATTGGGTTCTGATAATGATTATGTTTTCACGGATACTAAATAATAAAGTCAAGCCGATGATATGGTGGCTATGATATCTTCGTAATATGAATTGATTATCAAGTATCAAATGTGTTGGTAATGTTGGAAGTCAAATGAAATTGGGTTGTGATAATGATTATGTTATCACGGATACTAAATAATCAAGTCAAGCCGATGATATGATGGCTATGATATCTTCGTAGCATGAATTGATTATCAAGTATCAAATGTGTTGGCAATGTTGGAAGTCAAATGAATTGGGTTGTGATAATGATTATGTTTTCACGGATACTAAATAATCAAGTCAAGCCGATGATATGGTGGCTATGATATCTTCGTAGCATGAAGTGATTATCAAGTATCAAATGTGTTGGTAATGTTGGAAGTCAAATGAAATTGGGTTGTGATAATGATTATGTTTTCACGGATACTAAATAATCAAGTCAAGCCGATGATATGGTGGCTATGATATCTTCGTAATATGAATTGATTATCAAGTATCAAATGTGTTGGTAATGTTGGAAGTCAAATGAAATTGGGTTGTGATAATGATTATGTTTTCACGGATACTAAATAATCAAGTCAAGCCGATGATATGGTGGCTATGATATCTTCGTAATATGAATTGATTATCAAGTATCAAATGTGTTGGTAATGTTGGAAGGCAAATGAAATTGGGTTGTGATAATGATTATGTTTTCACGGATACTAAATAATCAAGTCAAGCCGATGATATGGTGGCTATGATATCTTCGTAGCATGAAGGGATTATCAAGTATCAAATGTGTTGGTAATGTTGGAAGTCAAATGAAATTGGGTTGTGATAATGATTATGATTTCACGGATACTAAATAATCAAGTCAAGCCGATGATATGGTGGCTATGATATCTTCGTAGCATGAAGTGATTATCAAGTATCAAATGTGTTGGTAATGTTGGAAGTCAAATGAAATTGGGTTCTGATAATGATTATGTTTTCACGGATACTAAATAATAAAGTCAAGCCGATGATATGGTGGCTATGATATCTTCGTAATATGAATTGATTATCAAGTATCAAATGTGTTGGTAATGTTGGAAGTCAAATGAAATAGGGTAGTGATAATGATTATGTTATCACGGATACTAAATAATCAAGTCAAGCCGATGATATGATGGCTATGATATCTTCGTAGCATGAATTGATTATCAAGTATCAAATGTGTTGGCAATGTTGGAAGTCAAATGAATTGGGTTGTGATAATGATTATGTTTTCACGGATACTAAATAATCAAGTCAAGCCGATGATATGGTGGCTATGATATCTTCGTAATATGAATTGATTATCAAGTATCAAATGTGTTGGTGATGTTGGAAGTCAAATGAAATTGGGTTGTGATAATGATTATGTTTTCACGGATACTAAATAATCAAGTCAAGCCGATGATATGGTGGCTATGATATCTTCGTAATATGAATTGATTATCAAGTATCAAATGTGTTGGTAATGTTGGAAGTCAAATGAAATTGGGTTGTGATAATGATTATGTTATCACGGATACTAAATAATCAAGTCAAGCCGATGATATGATGGCTATGATATCTTCGTAGCATGAATTGATTATCAAGTATCAAATGTGTTGGCAATGTTGGAAGTCAAATGAATTGGGTTGTGATAATGATTATGTTTTCACGGATACTAAATAATCAAGTCAAGCCGATGATATGGTGGCTATGATATCTTCGTAGCATGAAGTGATTATCAAGTATCAAATGTGTTGGTAATGTTGGAAGTCAAATGAAATTGGGTTGTGATAATGATTATGTTTTCACGGATACTAAATAATCAAGTCAAGCCGATGATATGGTGGCTATGATATCTTCGTAGCATGAAGTGATTATTAAGTATCAAATGTGTTGGCAATGTTGGAAGTCAAATGAATTGGGTTGTGATAATGATTATGTTTTCACGGATACTAAATAATCAAGTCAAGCCGATGATATGGTGGCTATGATATCTTCGTAGCATGAAGTGATTATCAAGTATCAAATGTGTTGGTAATGTTGGAAATCAAATGAAATTGGGTTGTGATAATGATTATGTTTTCACGGATACTAAATAATCAAGTCAAGCCGATGATATGGTGGCTATGATATCTTCGTAATATGAATTGATAATCTAGTATCAAATAAGTTGGCAATGTTGGAAGTCAAATGAAATTGGGTTGTGATAATGATTATGTTTTCACGGATAGTAAATAATCAAGTCAAGCCGATGATATGGTGGCTATGATATCTTCATAATATGAATTGATTATCAAGTATCAAATGTGTTGGTAATGTTGGAAGTCAAATGAAATTGTTATTATGTTAATGATTATGATATCTTCGTAATATGAATTGATTATCAGGTATCAAATGTGTTGGTAATGTTGGAAGTCAAATGAAATTGGGTTGTGATAATGATTATGTTTTCACGGATACTAAATAATCAAGTCAAGCCGATGATATGGTGGCTATGATATCTTCGTAATATGAATTGATTATCAAGTACCAAATGTGTTGGTAATGTTGGAAGGCAAATGAAATTGGGTTGTGATAATGATTATGTTTTCACGGATACTAAATAATCAAGTCAAGCCGATGATATGGTGGCTATGATATCTTCGTAGCATGAAGTGATTATCAAGTATCAAATGTGTTGGTAATGTTGGAAGTCAAATGAAATTGGGTTGTGATAATGATTATGATTTCACGGATACTAAATAATCAAGTCAAGCCGATGATATGGTGGCTATGATATCTTAGTAGCATGAAGTGATTATCAAGTATCAAATGTGTTGGTAATGTTGGAAGTCAAATGAAATTGGGTTCTGATAATGATTATGTTTTCACGGATACTAAATAATAAAGTCAAGCCGATGATATGGTGGCTATGATATCTTCGTAATATGAATTGATTATCAAGTATCAAATGTGTTGGTAATGTTGGAAGTCAAATGAAATTGGGTTGTGATAATGATTATGTTATCACGGATACTAAATAATCAAGTCAAGCCGATGATATGATGGCTATGATATCTTCGTAGCATGAATTGATTATCAAGTATCAAATGTGTTGGCAATGTTGGAAGTCAAATGAATTGGGTTGTGATAATGATTATGTTTTCACGGATACTAAATAATCAAGTCAAGCCGATGATATGGTGGCTATGATATCTTCGTAATATGAATTGATTATCAAGTATCAAATGTGTTGGTAATGTTGGAAGTCAAATGAAATTGGGTTGTGATAATGATTATGTTTTCACGGATACTAAATAATCAAGTCAAGCCGATGATATGGTGGCTATGATATCTTCGTAATATGAATTGATTATCAAGTATCAAATGTGTTGGTAATGTTGGAAGTCAAATGAAATTGGGTTGTGATAATGATTATGTTATCACAGATACTAAATAATCAAGTCAAGCCGATGATATGATGGCTATGATATCTTCGTAGCATGAATTGATTATCAAGTATCAAATGTGTTGGCAATGTTGGAAGTCAAATGAATTGGGTTGTGATAATGATTATGTTTTCACGGATACTAAATAATCAAGTCAAGCCGATGATATGGTGGCTATGATATCTTCGTAGCATGAAGTGATTATCAAGTATCAAATGTGTTGGTAATGTTGGAAGTCAAATGAAATTGGGTTGTGATAATGATTATGTTTTCACGGATACTAAATAATCAAGTCAAGCCGATGATATGGTGGCTATGATATCTTCGTAGCATGAAGTGATTATCAAGTATCAAATGTGTTGGCAATGTTGGAAGTCAAATGAATTGGGTTGTGATAATGATTATGTTTTCACGGATACTAAATAATCAAGTCAAGCCGATGATATGGTGGCTATGATATCTTCGTAGCATAAAGTGATTATCAAGTATCAAATGTGTTGGTAATGTTGGAAATCAAATGAAATTGGGTTGTGATAATGATTATGTTTTCACGGATACTAAATAATCAAGTCAAGCCGATGATATGGTGGCTATGATATCTTCGTAGCATGAATTGATTATCAAGTATCAAATGTGTTGGCAATGTTGGAAGTCAAATGAAATTGGGTTGTGATAATGATTATGTTTTCACTGATACTAAATAATCAAGTCAAGCCGATGATATGATGGCTATGATATCTTCGTAGCATGAATTGATTATCAAGTATCAAATGTGTTGGCAATGTTGGAAGTCAAATGAAATTGGGTTGTGATAATGATTATGTTTTCACGGATACTAAATAATCAAGTCAAGCCGATGATATGATGGCTATGATATCTTCGTAGCATGAATTGATTATCAAGTATCAAATGTGTTGGTAATGTTGGAAGTCAAATGAAATTGGGTTGTGATAATGATTATGTTTTCACGGATACTAAATAATCAAGTCAAGCCGATGATATGTTGGCTATGATATCTTCGTAGCATGAATTGATTATCAAGTATCAAATGTGTTGGCAATGTTGGAAGTCAAATGAAATTGGGTTGTGATAATGATTATGTCTTCACGGATACTAAATAATCAAGTCAAGCCGATGATATGATGGCTATGATATCTTCGTAGCATGAATTGATTATCAAGTATCAAATGTGTTGGCAATGTTGGAAGTCAAATGAATTGGGTTGTGATAATGATTATGTTTTCACGGATACTAAATAATCAAGTCAAGCCGATGATATGGTGGCTATGATATCTTCGTAATATGAATTGATTATCAAGTATCAAATGTGTTGGTAATGTTGGAAGTCAAATGAAATTGGGTTGTGATAATGATTATGTTTTCACGGATACTAAATAATCAAGTCAAGCCGATGATATGATGGCTATGATATCTTCATAGCATGGATTGATTATCAAGTATCAAATGTGTTGGCAATGTTGGAAGTCAAATGAAATTGGGTTGTGATAATGATTATGTTTTCACGGATACTAAATAATCAAGTCAAGCCGATGATATGATGGCTATGATATCTTCGTAGCATGAATTGATTATCAAGTATCAAATGTGTTGGCAATGTTGGAAGTCAAATGAATTGGGTTGTGATAATGATTATGTTTTCACGGATACTAAATAATCAAGTTAAGCCGATGATATGATGGCTATGATATCTTCGTAGCATGAAGTGATTATCAAGTATCAAATGTGTTGGTAATGTTGGAAGTCAAATGAACTTGGGTTGTGATAATGATTATGTTTTCACGGATACTAAATAATCAAGTCAAGCCGATGATATGATGGCTATGATATCTTCGTAGCATGAATTGATTATCAAGTATCAAATGTGTTGGCAATGTTGGAAGTCAAATGAACTTGGGTTGTGATAATGATTATGTTTTCACAGATACTAAATAATCAAGTCAAGCCGATGATATGGTGGCTATGATATCTTCGTAATATGAATTGATTATCAAGTATCAAATGTGTTGGTAATGTTGGAAGTCAAATGAAATTGGGTTGTGATAATGATTATGTTTTCACGGATACTAAATAATCAAGTCAAGCCGATGATATGATGGCTATGATATCTTCGTAGCATGAATTGATTATCAAGTATCAAATGTGTTGGCAATGTTGGAAGTTAAATGAATTGGGTTGTGATAATGATTATGTTTTCACGGATACTAAATAATCAAGTTAAGCCGATGATATGATGGCTATGATATCTTCGTAGCATGAATTGATTATCAAGTATCAAATGTGTTGGCAATGTTGGAAGTCAAATGAATTGGGTTGTGATAATGATTATGTTTTCACGGATACTAAATAATCAAGTTAAGCCGATGATATGATGGCTATGATATCTTCGTAGCATGAATTGATTATCAAGTATCAAATGTGTTGGCAATGTTGGAAGTTAAATGAATTGGGTTGTGATAATGATTATGTTTTCACGGATACTAAATAATCAAGTTAAGCCAATGATATGATGGCTATGATATCTTCGTAGCATGAAGTGATTATCAAGTATCAAATGTGTTGGTAATGTTGGAAGTCAAATGAAATTGGGTTGTGATAATGATTATGTTTTCACGGATACTAAATAATCAAGTCAAGCCGATGATATGGTGGCTATGATATCTTCGTAGCATGAAGTGATTATCAAGTATCAAATGTGTTGGCAATGTTGGAAGTCAAATGAAATTGGGTTGTGATAATGATTATGTTTTCACGGATACTAAATAATCAAGTCAAGCCGATGATATGATGGCTATGATATCTTCGTAGCATGAATTGATTATCAAGTATCAAATGTGTTGGCAATGTTGGAAGTCAAATGAATTGGGTTGTGATAATGATTATGTTTTCACGGATACTAAATAATCAAGTCAAGCCGATGATATGATGGCTATGATATCTTCGTAGCATGAATTGATTATCAAGTATCAAATGTGTTGGCAATGTTGGAAGTCAAATGAACTTGGGTTGTGATAATGATTATGTTTTCACAGATACTAAATAATCAAGTCAAGCCGATGATATGGTGGCTATGATATCTTCGTAATATGAATTGATTATCAAGTATCAAATGTGTTGGTAATGTTGGAAGTCAAATGAAATTGGGTTGTGATAATGATTATGTTTTCACGGATACTAAATAATCAAGTCAAGCCGATGATATGATGGCTATGATATCTTCGTAGCATGAATTGATTATCAAGTATCAAATGTGTTGGCAATGTTGGAAGTTAAATGAGTTGGGTTGTGATAATGATTATGTTTTCACGGATACTAAATAATCAAGTTAAGCCGATGATATGATGGCTATGATATCTTCGTAGCATGAATTGATTATCAAGTATCAAATGTGTTGGCAATGTTGGAAGTCAAATGAATTGGGTTGTGATAATGATTATGTTTTCACGGATACTAAATAATCAAGTTAAGCCGATGATATGATGGCTATGATATCTTCGTAGCATGAATTGATTATCAAGTATCAAATGTGTTGGCAATGTTGGAAGTCAAATGAATTGGGTTGTGATAATGATTATGTTTTCACGGATACTAAATAATCAAGTCAAGCCGATGATATGGTGGCTATGATATCTTCGTAGCATGAAGTGATTATCAAGTATCAAATGTGTTGGTAATGTTGGAAATCGAATGAAATTGGGTTGTGATAATGATTATGTTTTCACGGATAGTAAATAATCAAGTCAAGCCGATGATATGGTGGCTATGATATCTTCGTAATATGAATTGATTATCAAGTATCAAATGTGTTGGTAATGTTGGAAGTCAAATGAAATTGGGTTGTGATAATGATTATGTTTTCACGGATACTAAATAATCAAGTCAAGCCGATGATATGGTGGCTATGATATCTTCGTAGCATGAAGTGATTATCAAGTATCAAATGTGTTGGTAATGTTGGAAATCAAATGAAATTGGGTTGTGATAATGATTATGTTTTCACGGATACTAAATAATCAAGTCAAGCCGATGATATAGTGGCTATGATATCTTCGTAATATGAATTGATAATCTAGTATCAAATGTGTTGGCAATGTTGGAAGTCAAATGAAATTGGGTTGTGATAATGATTATGTTTTCACGGATACTAAATAATCAAGTCAAGCCGATGATATGATGGCTATGATATCTTCGTAGCATGAATTGATTATCAAGTATCAAATGTGTTGGTAATGTTGGAAGTCAAATGAAATTGGGTTGTGATAATGATTATGTTTTCACGGATACTAAATAATAAAGTCAAGCCGATGATATGGTGGCTATGATATCTTCGTAATATGAATTGATTATCAAGTATCAAATGTGTTGGTAATGTTGGAAGTCAAATGAAATTGGGTTGTGATAATGATTATGTTATCACGGATACTAAATAATCAAGTCAAGCCGATGATATGATGGCTATGATATCTTCGTAGCATGAATTGATTATCAAGTATCAAATGTGTTGGCAATGTTGGAAGTCAAATGAATTGGGTTGTGATAATGATTATGTTTTCACGGATACTAAATAATCAAGTCAAGCCGATGATATGGTGGCTATGATATCTTCGTAATATGAATTGATTATCAAGTATCAAATGTGTTGGTAATGTTGGAAGTCAAATGAAATTGGGTTGTGATAATGATTATGTTTTCACGGATACTAAATAATCAAGTCAAGCCGATGATATGGTGGCTATGATATCTTCGTAATATGAATTGATTATCAAGTATCAAATGTGTTGGTAATGTTGGAAGTCAAATGAAATTGGGTTGTGATAATGATTATGTTATCACGGATACTAAATAATCAAGTCAAGCCGATGATATGATGGCTATGATATCTTCGTAGCATGAATTGATTATCAAGTATCAAATGTGTTGGCAATGTTGGAAGTCAAATGAATTGGGTTGTGATAATGATTATGTTTTCACGGATACTAAATAATCAAGTCAAGCCGATGATATGGTGGCTATGATATCTTCGTAGCATGAAGTGATTATCAAGTATCAAATGTGTTGGTAATGTTGGAAGTCAAATGAAATTGGGTTGTGATAATGATTATGTTTTCACGGATACTAAATAATCAAGTCAAGCCGATGATATGGTGGCTATGATATCTTCGTAGCATGAAGTGATTATCAAGTATCAAATGTGTTGGCAATGTTGGAAGTCAAATGAATTGGGTTGTGATAATGATTATGTTTTCACGGATACTAAATAATCAAGTCAAGCCGATGATATGGTGGCTATGATATCTTCGTAGCATAAAGTGATTATCAAGTATCAAATGTGTTGGTAATGTTGGAAATCAAATGAAATTGGGTTGTGATAATGATTATGTTTTCACGGATACTAAATAATCAAGTCAAGCCGATGATATGGTGGCTATGATATCTTCGTAGCATGAATTGATTATCAAGTATCAAATGTGTTGGCAATGTTGGAAGTCAAATGAAATTGGGTTGTGATAATGATTATGTTTTCACTGATACTAAATAATCAAGTCAAGCCGATGATATGATGGCTATGATATCTTCGTAGCATGAATTGATTATCAAGTATCAAATGTGTTGGCAATGTTGGAAGTCAAATGAAATTGGGTTGTGATAATGATTATGTTTTCACGGATACTAAATAATCAAGTCAAGCCGATGATATGATGGCTATGATATCTTCGTAGCATGAATTGATTATCAAGTATCAAATGTGTTGGTAATGTTGGAAGTCAAATGAAATTGGGTTGTGATAATGATTATGTTTTCACGGATACTAAATAATCAAGTCAAGCCGATGATATGTTGGCTATGATATCTTCGTAGCATGAATTGATTATCAAGTATCAAATGTGTTGGCAATGTTGGAAGTCAAATGAAATTGGGTTGTGATAATGATTATGTCTTCACGGATACTAAATAATCAAGTCAAGCCGATGATATGATGGCTATGATATCTTCGTAGCATGAATTGATTATCAAGTATCAAATGTGTTGGCAATGTTGGAAGTCAAATGAATTGGGTTGTGATAATGATTATGTTTTCACGGATACTAAATAATCAAGTCAAGCCGATGATATGGTGGCTATGATATCTTCGTAATATGAATTGATTATCAAGTATCAAATGTGTTGGTAATGTTGGAAGTCAAATGAAATTGGGTTGTGATAATGATTATGTTTTCACGGATACTAAATAATCAAGTCAAGCCGATGATATGATGGCTATGATATCTTCATAGCATGGATTGATTATCAAGTATCAAATGTGTTGGCAATGTTGGAAGTCAAATGAAATTGGGTTGTGATAATGATTATGTTTTCACGGATACTAAATAATCAAGTCAAGCCGATGATATGATGGCTATGATATCTTCGTAGCATGAATTGATTATCAAGTATCAAATGTGTTGGCAATGTTGGAAGTCAAATGAATTGGGTTGTGATAATGATTATGTTTTCACGGATACTAAATAATCAAGTTAAGCCGATGATATGATGGCTATGATATCTTCGTAGCATGAAGTGATTATCAAGTATCAAATGTGTTGGTAATGTTGGAAGTCAAATGAACTTGGGTTGTGATAATGATTATGTTTTCACGGATACTAAATAATCAAGTCAAGCCGATGATATGATGGCTATGATATCTTCGTAGCATGAATTGATTATCAAGTATCAAATGTGTTGGCAATGTTGGAAGTCAAATGAACTTGGGTTGTGATAATGATTATGTTTTCACAGATACTAAATAATCAAGTCAAGCCGATGATATGGTGGCTATGATATCTTCGTAATATGAATTGATTATCAAGTATCAAATGTGTTGGTAATGTTGGAAGTCAAATGAAATTGGGTTGTGATAATGATTATGTTTTCACGGATACTAAATAATCAAGTCAAGCCGATGATATGATGGCTATGATATCTTCGTAGCATGAATTGATTATCAAGTATCAAATGTGTTGGCAATGTTGGAAGTTAAATGAATTGGGTTGTGATAATGATTATGTTTTCACGGATACTAAATAATCAAGTTAAGCCGATGATATGATGGCTATGATATCTTCGTAGCATGAATTGATTATCAAGTATCAAATGTGTTGGCAATGTTGGAAGTCAAATGAATTGGGTTGTGATAATGATTATGTTTTCACGGATACTAAATAATCAAGTTAAGCCGATGATATGATGGCTATGATATCTTCGTAGCATGAATTGATTATCAAGTATCAAATGTGTTGGCAATGTTGGAAGTTAAATGAATTGGGTTGTGATAATGATTATGTTTTCACGGATACTAAATAATCAAGTTAAGCCAATGATATGATGGCTATGATATCTTCGTAGCATGAAGTGATTATCAAGTATCAAATGTGTTGGTAATGTTGGAAGTCAAATGAAATTGGGTTGTGATAATGATTATGTTTTCACGGATACTAAATAATCAAGTCAAGCCGATGATATGGTGGCTATGATATCTTCGTAGCATGAAGTGATTATCAAGTATCAAATGTGTTGGCAATGTTGGAAGTCAAATGAAATTGGGTTGTGATAATGATTATGTTTTCACGGATACTAAATAATCAAGTCAAGCCGATGATATGATGGCTATGATATCTTCGTAGCATGAATTGATTATCAAGTATCAAATGTGTTGGCAATGTTGGAAGTCAAATGAATTGGGTTGTGATAATGATTATGTTTTCACGGATACTAAATAATCAAGTCAAGCCGATGATATGATGGCTATGATATCTTCGTAGCATGAATTGATTATCAAGTATCAAATGTGTTGGCAATGTTGGAAGTCAAATGAACTTGGGTTGTGATAATGATTATGTTTTCACAGATACTAAATAATCAAGTCAAGCCGATGATATGGTGGCTATGATATCTTCGTAATATGAATTGATTATCAAGTATCAAATGTGTTGGTAATGTTGGAAGTCAAATGAAATTGGGTTGTGATAATGATTATGTTTTCACGGATACTAAATAATCAAGTCAAGCCGATGATATGATGGCTATGATATCTTCGTAGCATGAATTGATTATCAAGTATCAAATGTGTTGGCAATGTTGGAAGTTAAATGAGTTGGGTTGTGATAATGATTATGTTTTCACGGATACTAAATAATCAAGTTAAGCCGATGATATGATGGCTATGATATCTTCGTAGCATGAATTGATTATCAAGTATCAAATGTGTTGGCAATGTTGGAAGTCAAATGAATTGGGTTGTGATAATGATTATGTTTTCACGGATACTAAATAATCAAGTTAAGCCGATGATATGATGGCTATGATATCTTCGTAGCATGAATTGATTATCAAGTATCAAATGTGTTGGCAATGTTGGAAGTCAAATGAATTGGGTTGTGATAATGATTATGTTTTCACGGATACTAAATAATCAAGTCAAGCCGATGATATGGTGGCTATGATATCTTCGTAGCATGAAGTGATTATCAAGTATCAAATGTGTTGGTAATGTTGGAAATCGAATGAAATTGGGTTGTGATAATGATTATGTTTTCACGGATAGTAAATAATCAAGTCAAGCCGATGATATGGTGGCTATGATATCTTCGTAATATGAATTGATTATCAAGTATCAAATGTGTTGGTAATGTTGGAAGTCAAATGAAATTGGGTTGTGATAATGATTATGTTTTCACGGATACTAAATAATCAAGTCAAGCCGATGATATGGTGGCTATGATATCTTCGTAGCATGAAGTGATTATCAAGTATCAAATGTGTTGGTAATGTTGGAAATCAAATGAAATTGGGTTGTGATAATGATTATGTTTTCACGGATACTAAATAATCAAGTCAAGCCGATGATATAGTGGCTATGATATCTTCGTAATATGAATTGATAATCTAGTATCAAATGTGTTGGCAATGTTGGAAGTCAAATGAAATTGGGTTGTGATAATGATTATGTTTTCACGGATACTAAATAATCAAGTCAAGCCGATGATATGGTGGCTATGATATCTTCGTAGCATGAAGTGATTATCAAGTATCAAATGTGTTGGTAATGTTGGAAGGCAAATGAAATTGGGTTGTGATAATGATTATGTTTTCACGGATACTAAATAATCAAGTCAAGCCGATGATATGGTGGCTATGATATCTTCGTAGCATGAAGTGATTATCAAGTATCAAATGTGTTGGTAATGTTGGAAGGCAAATGAAATTGGGTTGTGATAATGATTATGTTTTCACGGATACTAAATAATCAAGTCAAGCCGATGATATGGTGGCTATGATATCTTCGTAGCATGAAGTGATTATCAAGTATCAAATGTGTTGGTAATGTTGGAAGTCAAATGAAATTGGGTTGTGATAATGATTATGATTTCACGGATACTAAATAATCAAGTCAAGCCGATGATATGGTGGCTATGATATCTTCGTAGCATGAAGTGATTATCAAGTATCAAATGTGTTGGTAATGTTGGAAGTCAAATGAAATTGGGTTCTGATAATGATTATGTTTTCACGGATACTAAATAATAAAGTCAAGCCGATGATATGGTGGCTATGATATCTTCGTAATATGAATTGATTATCAAGTATCAAATGTGTTGGTAATGTTGGAAGTCAAATGAAATTGGGTTGTGATAATGATTATGTTATCACGGATACTAAATAATCAAGTCAAGCCGATGATATGATGGCTATGATATCTTCGTAGCATGAATTGATTATCAAGTATCAAATGTGTTGGCAATGTTGGAAGTCAAATGAATTGGGTTGTGATAATGATTATGTTTTCACGGATACTAAATAATCAAGTCAAGCCGATGATATGGTGGCTATGATATCTTCGTAATATGAATTGATTATCAAGTATCAAATGTGTTGGTAATGTTGGAAGTCAAATGAAATTGGGTTGTGATAATGATTATGTTTTCACGGATACTAAATAATCAAGTCAAGCCGATGATATGGTGGCTATGATATCTTCGTAATATGAATTGATTATCAAGTATCAAATGTGTTGGTAATGTTGGAAGTCAAATGAAATTGGGTTATGATAATGATTATGTTATCACGGATACTAAATAATCAAGTCAAGCCGATGATATGATGGCTATGATATCTTCGTAGCATGAATTGATTATCAAGTATCAAATGTGTTGGCAATGTTGGAAGTCAAATGAATTGGGTTGTGATAATGATTATGTTTTCACGGATACTAAATAATCAAGTCAAGCCGATGATATGGTGGCTATGATATCTTCGTAGCATGAAGTGATTATCAAGTATCAAATGTGTTGGTAATGTTGGAAGTCAAATGAAATTGGGTTGTGATAATGATTATGTTTTCACGGATACTAAATAATCAAGTCAAGCCGATGATATGGTGGCTATGATATCTTCGTAGCATGAAGTGATTATCAAGTATCAAATGTGTTGGCAATGTTGGAAGTCAAATGAATTGGGTTGTGATAATGATTATGTTTTCACGGATACTAAATAATCAAGTCAAGCCGATGATATGGTGGCTATGATATCTTCGTAGCATAAAGTGATTATCAAGTAT
Source organism: Endomychus coccineus (assembly GCA_958510875.1). Taxonomy (NCBI): domain Eukaryota; kingdom Metazoa; phylum Arthropoda; class Insecta; order Coleoptera; family Endomychidae; genus Endomychus; species Endomychus coccineus. The sequence continues at coordinate 3,095,597 of OY294069.1, read as the reverse complement.
CAAATGTGTTGGTAATGTTGGAAATCAAATGAAATTGGGTTGTGATAATGATTATGTTTTCACGGATACTAAATAATCAAGTCAAGCCGATGATATGGTGGCTATGATATCTTCGTAGCATGAATTGATTATCAAGTATCAAATGTGTTGGCAATGTTGGAAGTCAAATGAAATTGGGTTGTGATAATGATTATGTTTTCACTGATACTAAATAATCAAGTCAAGCCGATGATATGATGGCTATGATATCTTCGTAGCATGAAGTGATTATTAAGTATCAAATGTGTTGGCAATGTTGGAAGTCAAATGAATTGGGTTGTGATAATGATTATGTTTTCACGGATACTAAATAATCAAGTCAAGCCGATGATATGGTGGCTATGATATCTTCGTAGCATGAAGTGATTATCAAGTATCAAATGTGTTGGTAATGTTGGAAATCAAATGAAATTGGGTTGTGATAATGATTATGTTTTCACGGATACTAAATAATCAAGTCAAGCCGATGATATGGTGGCTATGATATCTTCGTAATATGAATTGATAATCTAGTATCAAATAAGTTGGCAATGTTGGAAGTCAAATGAAATTGGGTTGTGATAATGATTATGTTTTCACGGATAGTAAATAATCAAGTCAAGCCGATGATATGGTGGCTATGATATCTTCGTAATATGAATTGATTATCAAGTATCAAATGTGTTGGTAATGTTGGAAGTCAAATGAAATTGTTATTATGTTAATGATTATGATATCTTCGTAATATGAATTGATTATCAGGTATCAAATGTGTTGGTAATGTTGGAAGTCAAATGAAATTGGGTTGTGATAATGATTATGTTTTCACGGATACTAAATAATCAAGTCAAGCCGATGATATGGTGGCTATGATATCTTCGTAATATGAATTGATTATCAAGTACCAAATGTGTTGGTAATGTTGGAAGGCAAATGAAATTGGGTTGTGATAATGATTATGTTTTCACGGATACTAAATAATCAAGTCAAGCCGATGATATGGTGGCTATGATATCTTCGTAGCATGAAGTGATTATCAAGTATCAAATGTGTTGGTAATGTTGGAAGTCAAATGAAATTGGGTTGTGATAATGATTATGATTTCACGGATACTAAATAATCAAGTCAAGCCGATGATATGGTGGCTATGATATCTTAGTAGCATGAAGTGATTATCAAGTATCAAATGTGTTGGTAATGTTGGAAGTCAAATGAAATTGGGTTCTGATAATGATTATGTTTTCACGGATACTAAATAATAAAGTCAAGCCGATGATATGGTGGCTATGATATCTTCGTAATATGAATTGATTATCAAGTATCAAATGTGTTGGTAATGTTGGAAGTCAAATGAAATTGGGTTGTGATAATGATTATGTTATCACGGATACTAAATAATCAAGTCAAGCCGATGATATGATGGCTATGATATCTTCGTAGCATGAATTGATTATCAAGTATCAAATGTGTTGGCAATGTTGGAAGTCAAATGAATTGGGTTGTGATAATGATTATGTTTTCACGGATACTAAATAATCAAGTCAAGCCGATGATATGGTGGCTATGATATCTTCGTAATATGAATTGATTATCAAGTATCAAATGTGTTGGTAATGTTGGAAGTCAAATGAAATTGGGTTGTGATAATGATTATGTTTTCACGGATACTAAATAATCAAGTCAAGCCGATGATATGGTGGCTATGATATCTTCGTAATATGAATTGATTATCAAGTATCAAATGTGTTGGTAATGTTGGAAGTCAAATGAAATTGGGTTGTGATAATGATTATGTTATCACGGATACTAAATAATCAAGTCAAGCCGATGATATGATGGCTATGATATCTTCGTAGCATGAATTGATTATCAAGTATCAAATGTGTTGGCAATGTTGGAAGTCAAATGAATTGGGTTGTGATAATGATTATGTTTTCACGGATACTAAATAATCGAGTCAAGCCGATGATATGGTGGCTATGATATCTTCGTAGCATGAAGTGATTATCAAGTATCAAATGTGTTGGTAATGTTGGAAGTCAAATGAAATTGGGTTGTGATAATGATTATGTTTTCACGGATACTAAATAATAAAGTCAAGCCGATGATATGGTGGCTATGATATCTTCGTAATATGAATTGATTATCAAGTATCAAATGTGTTGGTAATGTTGGAAGTCAAATGAAATTGGGTTGTGATAATGATTATGTTATCACGGATACTAAATAATCAAGTCAAGCCGATGATATGATGGCTATGATATCTTCGTAGCATGAATTGATTATCAAGTATCAAATGTGTTGGCAATGTTGGAAGTCAAATGAATTGGGTTGTGATAATGATTATGTTTTCACGGATACTAAATAATCAAGTCAAGCCGATGATATGGTGGCTATGATATCTTCGTAATATGAATTGATTATCAAGTATCAAATGTGTTGGTAATGTTGGAAGTCAAATGAAATTGGGTTGTGATAATGATTATGTTTTCACGGATACTAAATAATCAAGTCAAGCCGATGATAAGGTGGCTATGATATCTTCGTAATATGAATTGATTATCAAGTATCAAATGTGTTGGTAATGTTGGAAGTCAAATGAAATTGGGTTGTGATAATGATTATGTTATCACGGATACTAAATAATCAAGTCAAGCCGATGATATGATGGCTATGATATCTTCGTAGCATGAATTGATTATCAAGTATCAAATGTGTTGGCAATGTTGGAAGTCAAATGAATTGGGTTGTGATAATGATTATGTTTTCACGGATACTAAATAATCAAGTCAAGCCGATGATATGGTGGCTATGATATCTTCGTAGCATGAAGTGATTATCAAGTATCAAATGTGTTGGTAATGTTGGAAGTCAAATGAAATTGGGTTGTGATAATGATTATGTTTTCACGGATACTAAATAATCAAGTCAAGCCGATGATATGGTGGCTATGATATCTTCGTAGCATGAAGTGATTATCAAGTATCAAATGTGTTGGCAATGTTGGAAGTCAAATGAATTGGGTTGTGATAATGATTATGTTTTCACGGATACTAAATAATCAAGTCAAGCCGATGATATGGTGGCTATGATATCTTCGTAGCATAAAGTGATTATCAAGTATCAAATGTGTTGGTAATGTTGGAAATCAAATGAAATTGGGTTGTGATAATGATTATGTTTTCACGGATACTAAATAATCAAGTCAAGCCGATGATATGGTGGCTATGATATCTTCGTAGCATGAATTGATTATCAAGTATCAAATGTGTTGGCAATGTTGGAAGTCAAATGAAATTGGGTTGTGATAATGATTATGTTTTCACTGATACTAAATAATCAAGTCAAGCCGATGATATGATGGCTATGATATCTTCGTAGCATGAAGTGATTATTAAGTATCAAATGTGTTGGCAATGTTGGAAGTCAAATGAATTGGGTTGTGATAATGATTATGTTTTCACGGATACTAAATAATCAAGTCAAGCCGATGATATGGTGGCTATGATATCTTCGTAGCATGAAGTGATTATCAAGTATCAAATGTGTTGGTAATGTTGGAAATCAAATGAAATTGGGTTGTGATAATGATTATGTTTTCACGGATACTAAATAATCAAGTCAAGCCGATGATATGGTGGCTATGATATCTTCGTAATATGAATTGATAATCTAGTATCAAATAAGTTGGCAATGTTGGAAGTCAAATGAAATTGGGTTGTGATAATGATTATGTTTTCACGGATAGTAAATAATCAAGTCAAGCCGATGATATGGTGGCTATGATATCTTCGTAATATGAATTGATTATCAAGTATCAAATGTGTTGGTAATGTTGGAAGTCAAATGAAATTGTTATTATGTTAATGATTATGATATCTTCGTAATATGAATTGATTATCAGGTATCAAATGTGTTGGTAATGTTGGAAGTCAAATGAAATTGGGTTGTGATAATGATTATGTTTTCACGGATACTAAATAATCAAGTCAAGCCGATGATATGGTGGCTATGATATCTTCGTAATATGAATTGATTATCAAGTACCAAATGTGTTGGTAATGTTGGAAGGCAAATGAAATTGGGTTGTGATAATGATTATGTTTTCACGGATACTAAATAATCAAGTCAAGCCGATGATATGGTGGCTATGATATCTTCGTAGCATGAAGTGATTATCAAGTATCAAATGTGTTGGTAATGTTGGAAGTCAAATGAAATTGGGTTGTGATAATGATTATGATTTCACGGATACTAAATAATCAAGTCAAGCCGATGATATGGTGGCTATGATATCTTAGTAGCATGAAGTGATTATCAAGTATCAAATGTGTTGGTAATGTTGGAAGTCAAATGAAATTGGGTTCTGATAATGATTATGTTTTCACGGATACTAAATAATAAAGTCAAGCCGATGATATGGTGGCTATGATATCTTCGTAATATGAATTGATTATCAAGTATCAAATGTGTTGGTAATGTTGGAAGTCAAATGAAATTGGGTTGTGATAATGATTATGTTATCACGGATACTAAATAATCAAGTCAAGCCGATGATATGATGGCTATGATATCTTCGTAGCATGAATTGATTATCAAGTATCAAATGTGTTGGCAATGTTGGAAGTCAAATGAATTGGGTTGTGATAATGATTATGTTTTCACGGATACTAAATAATCAAGTCAAGCCGATGATATGGTGGCTATGATATCTTCGTAATATGAATTGATTATCAAGTATCAAATGTGTTGGTAATGTTGGAAGTCAAATGAAATTGGGTTGTGATAATGATTATGTTTTCACGGATACTAAATAATCAAGTCAAGCCGATGATATGGTGGCTATGATATCTTCGTAATATGAATTGATTATCAAGTATCAAATGTGTTGGTAATGTTGGAAGTCAAATGAAATTGGGTTGTGATAATGATTATGTTATCACGGATACTAAATAATCAAGTCAAGCCGATGATATGATGGCTATGATATCTTCGTAGCATGAATTGATTATCAAGTATCAAATGTGTTGGCAATGTTGGAAGTCAAATGAATTGGCAAATGTGTTGGTAATGTTGGAAGTCAAATGAAATTGGGTTGTGATAATGATTATGTTTTCACGGATACTAAATAATCAAGTCAAGCCGATGATATGGTGGCTATGATATCTTCGTAGCATGAAGTGATTATCAAGTATCAAATGTGTTGGCAATGTTGGAAGTCAAATGAATTGGGTTGTGATAATGATTATGTTTTCACGGATACTAAATAATCAAGTCAAGCCGATGATATGGTGGCTATGATATCTTCGTAGCATAAAGTGATTATCAAGTATCAAATGTGTTGGTAATGTTGGAAATCAAATGAAATTGGGTTGTGATAATGATTATGTTTTCACGGATACTAAATAATCAAGTCAAGCCGATGATATGGTGGCTATGATATCTTCGTAGCATGAATTGATTATCAAGTATCAAATGTGTTGGCAATGTTGGAAGTCAAATGAAATTGGGTTGTGATAATGATTATGTTTTCACTGATACTAAATAATCAAGTCAAGCCGATGATATGATGGCTATGATATCTTCGTAGCATGAATTGATTATCAAGTATCAAATGTGTTGGCAATGTTGGAAGTCAAATGAAATTGGGTTGTGATAATGATTATGTTTTCACGGATACTAAATAATCAAGTCAAGCCGATGATATGATGGCTATGATATCTTCGTAGCATGAAGTGATTATTAAGTATCAAATGTGTTGGCAATGTTGGAAGTCAAATGAATTGGGTTGTGATAATGATTATGTTTTCACGGATACTAAATAATCAAGTCAAGCCGATGATATGGTGGCTATGATATCTTCGTAGCATGAAGTGATTATCAAGTATCAAATGTGTTGGTAATGTTGGAAATCAAATGAAATTGGGTTGTGATAATGATTATGTTTTCACGGATACTAAATAATCAAGTCAAGCCGATGATATGGTGGCTATGATATCTTCGTAATATGAATTGATAATCTAGTATCAAATAAGTTGGCAATGTTGGAAGTCAAATGAAATTGGGTTGTGATAATGATTATGTTTTCACGGATAGTAAATAATCAAGTCAAGCCGATGATATGGTGGCTATGATATCTTCGTAATATGAATTGATTATCAAGTATCAAATGTGTTGGTAATGTTGGAAGTCAAATGAAATTGTTATTATGTTAATGATTATGATATCTTCGTAATATGAATTGATTATCAGGTATCAAATGTGTTGGTAATGTTGGAAGTCAAATGAAATTGGGTTGTGATAATGATTATGTTTTCACGGATACTAAATAATCAAGTCAAGCCGATGATATGGTGGCTATGATATCTTCGTAATATGAATTGATTATCAAGTACCAAATGTGTTGGTAATGTTGGAAGGCAAATGAAATTGGGTTGTGATAATGATTATGTTTTCACGGATACTAAATAATCAAGTCAAGCCGATGATATGGTGGCTATGATATCTTCGTAGCATGAAGTGATTATCAAGTATCAAATGTGTTGGTAATGTTGGAAGTCAAATGAAATTGGGTTGTGATAATGATTATGATTTCACGGATACTAAATAATCAAGTCAAGCCGATGATATGGTGGCTATGATATCTTAGTAGCATGAAGTGATTATCAAGTATCAAATGTGTTGGTAATGTTGGAAGTCAAATGAAATTGGGTTCTGATAATGATTATGTTTTCACGGATACTAAATAATAAAGTCAAGCCGATGATATGGTGGCTATGATATCTTCGTAATATGAATTGATTATCAAGTATCAAATGTGTTGGTAATGTTGGAAGTCAAATGAAATTGGGTTGTGATAATGATTATGTTATCACGGATACTAAATAATCAAGTCAAGCCGATGATATGATGGCTATGATATCTTCGTAGCATGAATTGATTATCAAGTATCAAATGTGTTGGCAATGTTGGAAGTCAAATGAATTGGGTTGTGATAATGATTATGTTTTCACGGATACTAAATAATCAAGTCAAGCCGATGATATGGTGGCTATGATATCTTCGTAATATGAATTGATTATCAAGTATCAAATGTGTTGGTAATGTTGGAAGTCAAATGAAATTGGGTTGTGATAATGATTATGTTTTCACGGATACTAAATAATCAAGTCAAGCCGATGATATGGTGGCTATGATATCTTCGTAATATGAATTGATTATCAAGTATCAAATGTGTTGGTAATGTTGGAAGTCAAATGAAATTGGGTTGTGATAATGATTATGTTATCACGGATACTAAATAATCAAGTCAAGCCGATGATATGATGGCTATGATATCTTCGTAGCATGAATTGATTATCAAGTATCAAATGTGTTGGCAATGTTGGAAGTCAAATGAATTGGGTTGTGATAATGATTATGTTTTCACGGATACTAAATAATCAAGTCAAGCCGATGATATGGTGGCTATGATATCTTCGTAGCATGAAGTGATTATCAAGTATCAAATGTGTTGGTAATGTTGGAAGTCAAATGAAATTGGGTTGTGATAATGATTATGTTTTCACGGATACTAAATAATCAAGTCAAGCCGATGATATGGTGGCTATGATATCTTCGTAGCATGAAGTGATTATCAAGTATCAAATGTGTTGGCAATGTTGGAAGTCAAATGAATTGGGTTGTGATAATGATTATGTTTTCACGGATACTAAATAATCAAGTCAAGCCGATGATATGGTGGCTATGATATCTTCGTAGCATAAAGTGATTATCAAGTATCAAATGTGTTGGTAATGTTGGAAATCAAATGAAATTGGGTTGTGATAATGATTATGTTTTCACGGATACTAAATAATCAAGTCAAGCCGATGATATGGTGGCTATGATATCTTCGTAGCATGAATTGATTATCAAGTATCAAATGTGTTGGCAATGTTGGAAGTCAAATGAAATTGGGTTGTGATAATGATTATGTTTTCACTGATACTAAATAATCAAGTCAAGCCGATGATATGATGGCTATGATATCTTCGTAGCATGAATTGATTATCAAGTATCAAATGTGTTGGCAATGTTGGAAGTCAAATGAAATTGGGTTGTGATAATGATTATGTTTTCACGGATACTAAATAATCAAGTCAAGCCGATGATATGATGGCTATGATATCTTCGTAGCATGAATTGATTATCAAGTATCAAATGTGTTGGTAATGTTGGAAGTCAAATGAAATTGGGTTGTGATAATGATTATGTTTTCACGGATACTAAATAATCAAGTCAAGCCGATGATATGTTGGCTATGATATCTTCGTAGCATGAATTGATTATCAAGTATCAAATGTGTTGGCAATGTTGGAAGTCAAATGAAATTGGGTTGTGATAATGATTATGTCTTCACGGATACTAAATAATCAAGTCAAGCCGATGATATGATGGCTATGATATCTTCGTAGCATGAATTGATTATCAAGTATCAAATGTGTTGGCAATGTTGGAAGTCAAATGAATTGGGTTGTGATAATGATTATGTTTTCACGGATACTAAATAATCAAGTCAAGCCGATGATATGGTGGCTATGATATCTTCGTAATATGAATTGATTATCAAGTATCAAATGTGTTGGTAATGTTGGAAGTCAAATGAAATTGGGTTGTGATAATGATTATGTTTTCACGGATACTAAATAATCAAGTCAAGCCGATGATATGATGGCTATGATATCTTCATAGCATGGATTGATTATCAAGTATCAAATGTGTTGGCAATGTTGGAAGTCAAATGAAATTGGGTTGTGATAATGATTATGTTTTCACGGATACTAAATAATCAAGTCAAGCCGATGATATGATGGCTATGATATCTTCGTAGCATGAATTGATTATCAAGTATCAAATGTGTTGGCAATGTTGGAAGTCAAATGAATTGGGTTGTGATAATGATTATGTTTTCACGGATACTAAATAATCAAGTTAAGCCGATGATATGATGGCTATGATATCTTCGTAGCATGAAGTGATTATCAAGTATCAAATGTGTTGGTAATGTTGGAAGTCAAATGAACTTGGGTTGTGATAATGATTATGTTTTCACGGATACTAAATAATCAAGTCAAGCCGATGATATGATGGCTATGATATCTTCGTAGCATGAATTGATTATCAAGTATCAAATGTGTTGGCAATGTTGGAAGTCAAATGAACTTGGGTTGTGATAATGATTATGTTTTCACAGATACTAAATAATCAAGTCAAGCCGATGATATGGTGGCTATGATATCTTCGTAATATGAATTGATTATCAAGTATCAAATGTGTTGGTAATGTTGGAAGTCAAATGAAATTGGGTTGTGATAATGATTATGTTTTCACGGATACTAAATAATCAAGTCAAGCCGATGATATGATGGCTATGATATCTTCGTAGCATGAATTGATTATCAAGTATCAAATGTGTTGGCAATGTTGGAAGTTAAATGAATTGGGTTGTGATAATGATTATGTTTTCACGGATACTAAATAATCAAGTTAAGCCGATGATATGATGGCTATGATATCTTCGTAGCATGAATTGATTATCAAGTATCAAATGTGTTGGCAATGTTGGAAGTCAAATGAATTGGGTTGTGATAATGATTATGTTTTCACGGATACTAAATAATCAAGTTAAGCCGATGATATGATGGCTATGATATCTTCGTAGCATGAATTGATTATCAAGTATCAAATGTGTTGGCAATGTTGGAAGTTAAATGAATTGGGTTGTGATAATGATTATGTTTTCACGGATACTAAATAATCAAGTTAAGCCAATGATATGATGGCTATGATATCTTCGTAGCATGAAGTGATTATCAAGTATCAAATGTGTTGGTAATGTTGGAAGTCAAATGAAATTGGGTTGTGATAATGATTATGTTTTCACGGATACTAAATAATCAAGTCAAGCCGATGATATGGTGGCTATGATATCTTCGTAGCATGAAGTGATTATCAAGTATCAAATGTGTTGGCAATGTTGGAAGTCAAATGAAATTGGGTTGTGATAATGATTATGTTTTCACGGATACTAAATAATCAAGTCAAGCCGATGATATGATGGCTATGATATCTTCGTAGCATGAATTGATTATCAAGTATCAAATGTGTTGGCAATGTTGGAAGTCAAATGAAATTGGGTTGTGATAATGATTATGTTTTCACGGATACTAAATAATCAAGTCAAGCCGATGATATGATGGCTATGATATCTTCGTAGCATGAATTGATTATCAAGTATCAAATGTGTTGGTAATGTTGGAAGTCAAATGAAATTGGGTTGTGATAATGATTATGTTTTCACGGATACTAAATAATCAAGTTAAGCCAATGATATGATGGCTATGATATCTTCGTAGCATGAAGTGATTATCAAGTATCAAATGTGTTGGTAATGTTGGAAGTCAAATGAAATTGGGTTGTGATAATGATTATGTTTTCACGGATACTAAATAATCAAGTCAAGCCGATGATATGATGGCTATGATATCTTCGTAGCATGAATTGATTATCAAGTATCAAATGTGTTGGTAATGTTGGAAGTCAAATGAAATTGGGTTGTGATAATGATTATGTTTTCACGGATACTAAATAATCAAGTCAAGCCGATGATATGTTGGCTATGATATCTTCGTAGCATGAATTGATTATCAAGTATCAAATGTGTTGGCAATGTTGGAAGTCAAATGAAATTGGGTTGTGATAATGATTATGTCTTCACGGATACTAAATAATCAAGTCAAGCCGATGATATGATGGCTATGATATCTTCGTAGCATGAATTGATTATCAAGTATCAAATGTGTTGGCAATGTTGGAAGTCAAATGAATTGGGTTGTGATAATGATTATGTTTTCACGGATACTAAATAATCAAGTCAAGCCGATGATATGGTGGCTATGATATCTTCGTAATATGAATTGATTATCAAGTATCAAATGTGTTGGTAATGTTGGAAGTCAAATGAAATTGGGTTGTGATAATGATTATGTTTTCACGGATACTAAATAATCAAGTCAAGCCGATGATATGATGGCTATGATATCTTCATAGCATGGATTGATTATCAAGTATCAAATGTGTTGGCAATGTTGGAAGTCAAATGAAATTGGGTTGTGATAATGATTATGTTTTCACGGATACTAAATAATCAAGTCAAGCCGATGATATGATGGCTATGATATCTTCGTAGCATGAATTGATTATCAAGTATCAAATGTGTTGGCAATGTTGGAAGTCAAATGAATTGGGTTGTGATAATGATTATGTTTTCACGGATACTAAATAATCAAGTTAAGCCGATGATATGATGGCTATGATATCTTCGTAGCATGAAGTGATTATCAAGTATCAAATGTGTTGGCAATGTTGGAAGTCAAATGAACTTGGGTTGTGATAATGATTATGTTTTCACAGATACTAAATAATCAAGTCAAGCCGATGATATGGTGGCTATGATATCTTCGTAATATGAATTGATTATCAAGTATCAAATGTGTTGGTAATGTTGGAAGTCAAATGAAATTGGGTTGTGATAATGATTATGTTTTCACGGATACTAAATAATCAAGTCAAGCCGATGATATGATGGCTATGATATCTTCGTAGCATGAATTGATTATCAAGTATCAAATGTGTTGGCAATGTTGGAAGTTAAATGAATTGGGTTGTGATAATGATTATGTTTTCACGGATACTAAATAATCAAGTTAAGCCGATGATATGATGGCTATGATATCTTCGTAGCATGAATTGATTATCAAGTATCAAATGTGTTGGCAATGTTGGAAGTCAAATGAATTGGGTTGTGATAATGATTATGTTTTCACGGATACTAAATAATCAAGTTAAGCCGATGATATGATGGCTATGATATCTTCGTAGCATGAATTGATTATCAAGTATCAAATGTGTTGGCAATGTTGGAAGTTAAATGAATTGGGTTGTGATAATGATTATGTTTTCACGGATACTAAATAATCAAGTTAAGCCAATGATATGATGGCTATGATATCTTCGTAGCATGAAGTGATTATCAAGTATCAAATGTGTTGGTAATGTTGGAAGTCAAATGAAATTGGGTTGTGATAATGATTATGTTTTCACGGATACTAAATAATCAAGTCAAGCCGATGATATGGTGGCTATGATATCTTCGTAGCATGAAGTGATTATCAAGTATCAAATGTGTTGGCAATGTTGGAAGTCAAATGAAATTGGGTTGTGATAATGATTATGTTTTCACGGATACTAAATAATCAAGTCAAGCCGATGATATGATGGCTATGATATCTTCGTAGCATGAATTGATTATCAAGTATCAAATGTGTTGGCAATGTTGGAAGTCAAATGAATTGGGTTGTGATAATGATTATGTTTTCACGGATACTAAATAATCAAGTCAAGCCGATGATATGATGGCTATGATATCTTCGTAGCATGAATTGATTATCAAGTATCAAATGTGTTGGCAATGTTGGAAGTCAAATGAACTTGGGTTGTGATAATGATTATGTTTTCACAGATACTAAATAATCAAGTCAAGCCGATGATATGGTGGCTATGATATCTTCGTAATATGAATTGATTATCAAGTATCAAATGTGTTGGTAATGTTGGAAGTCAAATGAAATTGGGTTGTGATAATGATTATGTTTTCACGGATACTAAATAATCAAGTCAAGCCGATGATATGATGGCTATGATATCTTCGTAGCATGAATTGATTATCAAGTATCAAATGTGTTGGCAATGTTGGAAGTTAAATGAGTTGGGTTGTGATAATGATTATGTTTTCACGGATACTAAATAATCAAGTTAAGCCGATGATATGATGGCTATGATATCTTCGTAGCATGAATTGATTATCAAGTATCAAATGTGTTGGCAATGTTGGAAGTCAAATGAATTGGGTTGTGATAATGATTATGTTTTCACGGATACTAAATAATCAAGTTAAGCCGATGATATGATGGCTATGATATCTTCGTAGCATGAATTGATTATCAAGTATCAAATGTGTTGGCAATGTTGGAAGTCAAATGAATTGGGTTGTGATAATGATTATGTTTTCACGGATACTAAATAATCAAGTCAAGCCGATGATATGGTGGCTATGATATCTTCGTAGCATGAAGTGATTATCAAGTATCAAATGTGTTGGTAATGTTGGAAATCGAATGAAATTGGGTTGTGATAATGATTATGTTTTCACGGATAGTAAATAATCAAGTCAAGCCGATGATATGGTGGCTATGATATCTTCGTAATATGAATTGATTATCAAGTATCAAATGTGTTGGTAATGTTGGAAGTCAAATGAAATTGGGTTGTGATAATGATTATGTTTTCACGGATACTAAATAATCAAGTCAAGCCGATGATATGGTGGCTATGATATCTTCGTAGCATGAAGTGATTATCAAGTATCAAATGTGTTGGTAATGTTGGAAATCAAATGAAATTGGGTTGTGATAATGATTATGTTTTCACGGATACTAAATAATCAAGTCAAGCCGATGATATAGTGGCTATGATATCTTCGTAATATGAATTGATAATCTAGTATCAAATGTGTTGGCAATGTTGGAAGTCAAATGAAATTGGGTTGTGATAATGATTATGTTTTCACGGATACTAAATAATCAAGTCAAGCCGATGATATGGTGGCTATGATATCTTCGTAGCATGAAGTGATTATCAAGTATCAAATGTGTTGGTAATGTTGGAAGGCAAATGAAATTGGGTTGTGATAATGATTATGTTTTCACGGATACTAAATAATCAAGTCAAGCCGATGATATGGTGGCTATGATATCTTCGTAGCATGAAGTGATTATCAAGTATCAAATGTGTTGGTAATGTTGGAAGGCAAATGAAATTGGGTTGTGATAATGATTATGTTTTCACGGATACTAAATAATCAAGTCAAGCCGATGATATGGTGGCTATGATATCTTCGTAGCATGAAGTGATTATCAAGTATCAAATGTGTTGGTAATGTTGGAAGTCAAATGAAATTGGGTTGTGATAATGATTATGATTTCACGGATACTAAATAATCAAGTCAAGCCGATGATATGGTGGCTATGATATCTTCGTAGCATGAAGTGATTATCAAGTATCAAATGTGTTGGTAATGTTGGAAGTCAAATGAAATTGGGTTCTGATAATGATTATGTTTTCACGGATACTAAATAATAAAGTCAAGCCGATGATATGGTGGCTATGATATCTTCGTAATATGAATTGATTATCAAGTATCAAATGTGTTGGTAATGTTGGAAGTCAAATGAAATTGGGTTGTGATAATGATTATGTTTTCACGGATACTAAATAATCAAGTCAAGCCGATGATATGGTGGCTATGATATCTTCGTAATATGAATTGATTATCAAGTATCAAATGTGTTGGTAATGTTGGAAGTCAAATGAAATTGGGTTGTGATAATGATTATGTTTTCACGGATACTAAATAATCAAGTCAAGCCGATGATATGGTGGCTATGATATCTTCGTAATATGAATTGATTATCAAGTATCAAATGTGTTGGTAATGTTGGAAGTCAAATGAAATTGGGTTGTGATAATGATTATGTTTTCACGGATACTAAATAATCAAGTCAAGCCGATGATATGGTGGCTATGATATCTTCGTAGCATGAAGTGATTATCAAGTATCAAATGTGTTGGTAATGTTGGAAGTCAAATGAAATTGGGTTGTGATAATGATTATGTTTTCACGGATACTAAATAATCAAGTCAAGCCGATGATATGGTGGCTATGATATCTTCGTAGCATGAAGTGATTATCAAGTATCAAATGTGTTGGCAATGTTGGAAGTCAAATGAATTGGGTTGTGATAATGATTATGTTTTCACGGATACTAAATAATCAAGTCAAGCCGATGATATGGTGGCTATGATATCTTCGTAGCATAAAGTGATTATCAAGTATCAAATGTGTTGGTAATGTTGGAAATCAAATGAAATTGGGTTGTGATAATGATTATGTTTTCACGGATACTAAATAATCAAGTCAAGCCGATGATATGGTGGCTATGATATCTTCGTAGCATGAATTGATTATCAAGTATCAAATGTGTTGGCAATGTTGGAAGTCAAATGAAATTGGGTTGTGATAATGATTATGTTTTCACTGATACTAAATAATCAAGTCAAGCCGATGATATGATGGCTATGATATCTTCGTAGCATGAATTGATTATCAAGTATCAAATGTGTTGGCAATGTTGGAAGTCAAATGAAATTGGGTTGTGATAATGATTATGTTTTCACGGATACTAAATAATCAAGTCAAGCCGATGATATGATGGCTATGATATCTTCGTAGCATGAATTGATTATCAAGTATCAAATGTGTTGGTAATGTTGGAAGTCAAATGAAATTGGGTTGTGATAATGATTATGTTTTCACGGATACTAAATAATCAAGTCAAGCCGATGATATGTTGGCTATGATATCTTCGTAGCATGAATTGATTATCAAGTATCAAATGTGTTGGCAATGTTGGAAGTCAAATGAAATTGGGTTGTGATAATGATTATGTCTTCACGGATACTAAATAATCAAGTCAAGCCGATGATATGATGGCTATGATATCTTCGTAGCATGAATTGATTATCAAGTATCAAATGTGTTGGCAATGTTGGAAGTCAAATGAATTGGGTTGTGATAATGATTATGTTTTTACGGATACTAAATAATCAAGTCAAGCCGATGATATGGTGGCTATGATATCTTCGTAATATGAATTGATTATCAAGTATCAAATGTGTTGGTAATGTTGGAAGTCAAATGAAATTGGGTTGTGATAATGATTATGTTTTCACGGATACTAAATAATCAAGTCAAGCCGATGATATGATGGCTATGATATCTTCATAGCATGGATTGATTATCAAGTATCAAATGTGTTGGCAATGTTGGAAGTCAAATGAAATTGGGTTGTGATAATGATTATGTTTTCACGGATACTAAATAATCAAGTCAAGCCGATGATATGATGGCTATGATATCTTCGTAGCATGAATTGATTATCAAGTATCAAATGTGTTGGCAATGTTGGAAGTCAAATGAATTGGGTTGTGATAATGATTATGTTTTCACGGATACTAAATAATCAAGTTAAGCCGATGATATGATGGCTATGATATCTTCGTAGCATGAAGTGATTATCAAGTATCAAATGTGTTGGTAATGTTGGAAGTCAAATGAACTTGGGTTGTGATAATGATTATGTTTTCACGGATACTAAATAATCAAGTCAAGCCGATGATATGATGGCTATGATATCTTCGTAGCATGAATTGATTATCAAGTATCAAATGTGTTGGCAATGTTGGAAGTCAAATGAACTTGGGTTGTGATAATGATTATGTTTTCACAGATACTAAATAATCAAGTCAAGCCGATGATATGGTGGCTATGATATCTTCGTAATATGAATTGATTATCAAGTATCAAATGTGTTGGTAATGTTGGAAGTCAAATGAAATTGGGTTGTGATAATGATTATGTTTTCACGGATACTAAATAATCAAGTCAAGCCGATGATATGATGGCTATGATATCTTCGTAGCATGAATTGATTATCAAGTATCAAATGTGTTGGCAATGTTGGAAGTTAAATGAATTGGGTTGTGATAATGATTATGTTTTCACGGATACTAAATAATCAAGTTAAGCCGATGATATGATGGCTATGATATCTTCGTAGCATGAATTGATTATCAAGTATCAAATGTGTTGGCAATGTTGGAAGTCAAATGAATTGGGTTGTGATAATGATTATGTTTTCACGGATACTAAATAATCAAGTTAAGCCGATGATATGATGGCTATGATATCTTCGTAGCATGAATTGATTATCAAGTATCAAATGTGTTGGCAATGTTGGAAGTTAAATGAATTGGGTTGTGATAATGATTATGTTTTCACGGATACTAAATAATCAAGTTAAGCCAATGATATGATGGCTATGATATCTTCGTAGCATGAAGTGATTATCAAGTATCAAATGTGTTGGTAATGTTGGAAGTCAAATGAAATTGGGTTGTGATAATGATTATGTTTTCACGGATACTAAATAATCAAGTCAAGCCGATGATATGGTGGCTATGATATCTTCGTAGCATGAAGTGATTATCAAGTATCAAATGTGTTGGCAATGTTGGAAGTCAAATGAAATTGGGTTGTGATAATGATTATGTTTTCACGGATACTAAATAATCAAGTCAAGCCGATGATATGATGGCTATGATATCTTCGTAGCATGAATTGATTATCAAGTATCAAATGTGTTGGCAATGTTGGAAGTCAAATGAATTGGGTTGTGATAATGATTATGTTTTCACGGATACTAAATAATCAAGTCAAGCCGATGATATGATGGCTATGATATCTTCGTAGCATGAATTGATTATCAAGTATCAAATGTGTTGGCAATGTTGGAAGTCAAATGAACTTGGGTTGTGATAATGATTATGTTTTCACAGATACTAAATAATCAAGTCAAGCCGATGATATGGTGGCTATGATATCTTCGTAATATGAATTGATTATCAAGTATCAAATGTGTTGGTAATGTTGGAAGTCAAATGAAATTGGGTTGTGATAATGATTATGTTTTCACGGATACTAAATAATCAAGTCAAGCCGATGATATGATGGCTATGATATCTTCGTAGCATGAATTGATTATCAAGTATCAAATGTGTTGGCAATGTTGGAAGTTAAATGAGTTGGGTTGTGATAATGATTATGTTTTCACGGATACTAAATAATCAAGTTAAGCCGATGATATGATGGCTATGATATCTTCGTAGCATGAATTGATTATCAAGTATCAAATGTGTTGGCAATGTTGGAAGTCAAATGAATTGGGTTGTGATAATGATTATGTTTTCACGGATACTAAATAATCAAGTTAAGCCGATGATATGATGGCTATGATATCTTCGTAGCATGAATTGATTATCAAGTATCAAATGTGTTGGCAATGTTGGAAGTCAAATGAATTGGGTTGTGATAATGATTATGTTTTCACGGATACTAAATAATCAAGTCAAGCCGATGATATGGTGGCTATGATATCTTCGTAGCATGAAGTGATTATCAAGTATCAAATGTGTTGGTAATGTTGGAAATCGAATGAAATTGTGTTGTGATAATGATTATGTTTTCACGGATAGTAAATAATCAAGTCAAGCCGATGATATGGTGGCTATGATATCTTCGTAATATGAATTGATTATCAAGTATCAAATGTGTTGGTAATGTTGGAAGTCAAATGAAATTGGGTTGTGATAATGATTATGTTTTCACGGATACTAAATAATCAAGTCAAGCCGATGATATGGTGGCTATGATATCTTCGTAGCATGAAGTGATTATCAAGTATCAAATGTGTTGGTAATGTTGGAAATCAAATGAAATTGGGTTGTGATAATGATTATGTTTTCACGGATACTAAATAATCAAGTCAAGCCGATGATATAGTGGCTATGATATCTTCGTAATATGAATTGATAATCTAGTATCAAATGTGTTGGCAATGTTGGAAGTCAAATGAAATTGGGTTGTGATAATGATTATGTTTTCACGGATACTAAATAATCAAGTCAAGCCGATGATATGGTGGCTATGATATCTTCGTAGCATGAAGTGATTATCAAGTATCAAATGTGTTGGTAATGTTGGAAGGCAAATGAAATTGGGTTGTGATAATGATTATGTTTTCACGGATACTAAATAATCAAGTCAAGCCGATGATATGGTGGCTATGATATCTTCGTAGCATGAAGTGATTATCAAGTATCAAATGTGTTGGTAATGTTGGAAGGCAAATGAAATTGGGTTGTGATAATGATTATGTTTTCACGGATACTAAATAATCAAGTCAAGCCGATGATATGGTGGCTATGATATCTTCGTAGCATGAAGTGATTATCAAGTATCAAATGTGTTGGTAATGTTGGAAGTCAAATGAAATTGGGTTGTGATAATGATTATGATTTCACGGATACTAAATAATCAAGTCAAGCCGATGATATGGTGGCTATGATATCTTCGTAGCATGAAGTGATTATCAAGTATCAAATGTGTTGGTAATGTTGGAAGTCAAATGAAATTGGGTTCTGATAATGATTATGTTTTCACGGATACTAAATAATAAAGTCAAGCCGATGATATGGTGGCTATGATATCTTCGTAATATGAATTGATTATCAAGTATCAAATGTGTTGGTAATGTTGGAAGTCAAATGAAATTGGGTTGTGATAATGATTATGTTATCACGGATACTAAATAATCAAGTCAAGCCGATGATATGATGGCTATGATATCTTCGTAGCATGAATTGATTATCAAGTATCAAATGTGTTGGCAATGTTGGAAGTCAAATGAATTGGGTTGTGATAATGATTATGTTTTCACGGATACTAAATAATCAAGTCGCCGATGATATGGTGGCTATGATATCTTCGTAATATGAATTGATTATCAAGTATCAAATGTGTTGGTAATGTTGGAAGTCAAATGAAATTGGGTTGTGATAATGATTATGTTTTCACGGATACTAAATAATCAAGTCAAGCCGATGATATGGTGGCTATGATATCTTCGTAATATGAATTGATTATCAAGTATCAAATGTGTTGGTAATGTTGGAAGTCAAATGAAATTGGGTTGTGATAATGATTATGTTATCACGGATACTAAATAATCAAGTCAAGCCGATGATATGATGGCTATGATATCTTCGTAGCATGAATTGATTATCAAGTATCAAATGTGTTGGCAATGTTGGAAGTCAAATGAATTGGGTTGTGATAATGATTATGTTTTCACGGATACTAAATAATCAAGTCAAGCCGATGATATGGTGGCTATGATATCTTCGTAGCATGAAGTGATTATCAAGTATCAAATGTGTTGGTAATGTTGGAAGTCAAATGAAATTGGGTTGTGATAATGATTATGTTTTCACGGATACTAAATAATCAAGTCAAGCCGATGATATGGTGGCTATGATATCTTCGTAGCATGAAGTGATTATCAAGTATCAAATGTGTTGGCAATGTTGGAAGTCAAATGAATTGGGTTGTGATAATGATTATGTTTTCACGGATACTAAATAATCAAGTCAAGCCGATGATATGGTGGCTATGATATCTTCGTAATATGAATTGATTATCAAGTATCAAATGTGTTGGTAATGTTGGAAGTCAAATGAAATTGGGTTGTGATAATGATTATGTTTTCACGGATACTAAATAATCAAGTCAAGCCGATGATATGGTGGCTATGATATCTTCGTAATATGAATTGATTATCAAGTATCAAATGTGTTGGTAATGTTGGAAGGCAAATGAAATTGGGTTGTGATAATGATTATGTTTTCACGGATACTAAATAATCAAGTCAAGCCGATGATATGGTGGCTATGATATCTTCGTAGCATGAAGTGATTATCAAGTATCAAATGTGTTGGTAATGTTGGAAGTCAAATGAAATTGGGTTGTGATAATGATTATGATTTCACGGATACTAAATAATCAAGTCAAGCCGATGATATGGTGGCTATGATATCTTCGTAGCATGAAGTGATTATCAAGTATCAAATGTGTTGGTAATGTTGGAAGTCAAATGAAATTGGGTTCTGATAATGATTATGTTTTCACGGATACTAAATAATAAAGTCAAGCCGATGAAATGGTGGCTATGATATCTTCGTAATATGAATTGATTATCAAGTATCAAATGTGTTGGTAATGTTGGAAGTCAAATGAAATTGGGTTGTGATAATGATTAAGTTATCACGGATACTAAATAATCAAGTCAAGCCGATGATATGATGGCTATGATATCTTCGTAGCATGAATTGATTATCAAGTATCAAATGTGTTGGCAATGTTGGAAGTCAAATGAATTGGGTTGTGATAATGATTATGTTTTCACGGATACTAAATAATCAAGTCAAGCCGATGATATGGTGGCTATGATATCTTCGTAATATGAATTGATTATCAAGTATCAAATGTGTTGGTAATGTTGGAAGTCAAATGAAATTGGGTTGTGATAATGATTATGTTATCACGGATACTAAATAATCAAGTCAAGCCGATGATATGATGGCTATGATATCTTCGTAGCATGAATTGATTATCAAGTATCAAATGTGTTGGCAATGTTGGAAGTCAAATGAATTGGGTTGTGATAATGATTATGTTTTCACGGATACTAAATAATCAAGTCAAGCCGATGATATGGTGGCTATGATATCTTCGTAGCATGAAGTGATTATCAAGTATCAAATGTGTTGGTAATGTTGGAAGTCAAATGAAATTGGGTTGTGATAATGATTATGTTATCACGGATACTAAATAATCAAGTCAAGCCGATGATATGATGGCTATGATATCTTCGTAGCATGAATTGATTATCAAGTATCAAATGTGTTGGCAATGTTGGAAGTCAAATGAATTGGGTTGTGATAATGATTATGTTTTCACGGATACTAAATAATCAAGTCAAGCCGATGATATGGTGGCTATGATATCTTCGTAGCATGAAGTGATTATCAAGTATCAAATGTGTTGGTAATGTTGGAAGTCAAATGAAATTGGGTTGTGATAATGATTATGTTTTCACGGATACTAAATAATCAAGTCAAGCCGATGATATGGTGGCTATGATATCTTCATAGCATGAAGTGATTATCAAGTATCAAATGTGATGGCAATGTTGGAAGTCAAATGAATTGGGTTGTGATAATGATTAAGTTTTCACGGATACTAAATAATCAAGTCAAGCCGATGATATGGTGGCTATGATATCTTCGTAGCATGAAGTGATTATCAAGTATCAAATGTGTTGGTAATGTTGGAAGTCAAATGAAATTGGGTTGTGATAATGATTATGTTTTCACGGATACTAAATAATCAAGTCAAGCCGATGATATGATGGCTATGATATCTTCGTAGCATGAATTGATTATCAAGTATCAAATGTGTTGGCAATGTTGGAAGTCAAATGAATTGGGTTGTGATAATGATTATGTTTTCACGGATACTAAATAATCAAGTCAAGCCGATGATATGGTGGCTATGATATCTTCGTAATATGAATTGATTATCAAGTATCAAATGTGTTGGTAATGTTGGAAGTCAAATGAAATTGGGTTGTGATAATGATTATGTTTTCACAGATACTAAATAATCAAGTCAAGCCGATGATATGGTGGCTATGATATCTTCGTAATATGAATTGATTATCAAGTATCAAATGTGTTGGTAATGTTGGAAGTCAAATGAAATTGGGTTGTGATAATGATTATGTTTTCACGGATAGTAAATAATCAAGTCAAGCCGATGATATGGTGGCTATGATATCTTCGTAATATGAATTGATTATCAAGTATCAAATGTGTTGGTAATGTTGGAAGTCAAATGAAATTGGGTTGTGATAATGATTATGTTTTCACGGATACTAAATAATCAAGTCAAGCCGATGATATGGTGGCTATGATATCTTCGTAGCATGAAGTGATTATCAAGTATCAAATGTGTTGGTAATGTTGGAAATCAAATGAAATTGGGTTGTGATAATGATTATGTTTTCACGGATACTAAATAATCAAGTCAAGCCGATGATATGGTGGCTATGATATCTTCGTAATATGAATTGATAATCTAGTATCAAATGTGTTGGCAATGTTGGAAGTCAAATGAAATTGGGTTGTGATAATGATTATGTTTTCACGGATAGTAAATAATCAAGTCAAGCCGATGATATGGTGGCTATGATATCTTCGTAATATGAATTGATTATCAAGTATCAAATGTGTTGGTAATGTTGGAAGTCAAATGAAATTGGGTTGTGATAATGATTATGTTTTCACGGATACTAAATAATCAAGTCAAGCCGATGATATGGTGGCTATGATATCTTCGTAGCATGAAGTGATTATCAAGTATCAAATGTGTTGGTAATGTTGGAAGGCAAATGAAATTGGGTTGTGATAATGATTATGTTTTCACGGATACTAAATAATCAAGTCAAGCCGATGATATGGTGGCTATGATATCTTCGTAGCATGAAGTGATTATCAAGTATCAAATGTGTTGGTAATGTTGGAAGGCAAATGAAATTGGGTTGTGATAATGATTATGTTTTCACGGATACTAAATAATCAAGTCAAGCCGATGATATGGTGGCTATGATATCTTCGTAGCATGAAGTGATTATCAAGTATCAAATGTGTTGGTAATGTTGGAAGTCAAATGAAATTGGGTTGTGATAATGATTATGATTTCACGGATACTAAATAATCAAGTCAAGCCGATGATATGGTGGCTATGATATCTTCGTAGCATGAAGTGATTATCAAGTATCAAATGTGTTGGTAATGTTGGGAGTCAAATGAAATTGGGTTCTGATAATGATTATGTTTTCACGGATACTAAATAATAAAGTCAAGCCGATGATATGGTGGCTATGATATCTTCGTAATATGAATTGATTATCAAGTATCAAATGTGTTGGTAATGTTGGAAGTCAAATGAAATTGGGTTGTGATAATGATTATGTTATCACGGATACTAAATAATCAAGTCAAGCCGATGATATGATGGCTATGATATCTTCGTAGCATGAATTGATTATCAAGTATCAAATGTGTTGGCAATGTTGGAAGTCAAATGAATTGGGTTGTGATAATGATTATGTTTTCACGGATACTAAATAATCAAGTCAAGCCGATGATATGGTGGCTATGATATCTTCGTAATATGAATTGATTATCAAGTATCAAATGTGTTGGTAATGTTGGAAGTCAAATGAAATTGGGTTGTGATAATGATTATGTTTTCACGGATACTAAATAATCAAGTCAAGCCGATGATATGGTGGCTATGATATCTTCGTAATATGAATTGATTATCAAGTATCAAATGTGTTGGTAATGTTGGAAGTCAAATGAAATTGGGTTGTGATAATGATTATGTTATCACGGATACTAAATAATCAAGTCAAGCCGATGATATGATGGCTATGATATCTTCGTAGCATGAATTGATTATCAAGTATCAAATGTGTTGGCAATGTTGGAAGTCAAATGAATTGGGTTGTGATAATGATTATGTTTTCACGGATACTAAATAATCAAGTCAAGCCGATGATATGGTGGCTATGATATCTTCGTAGCATGAAGTGATTATCAAGTATCAAATGTGTTGGTAATGTTGGAAGTCAAATGAAATTGGGTTGTGATAATGATTATGTTTTCACGGATACTAAATAATCAAGTCAAGCCGATGATATGGTGGCTATGATATCTTCGTAGCATGAAGTGATTATCAAGTATCAAATGTGTTGGCAATGTTGGAAGTCAAATGAATTGGGTTGTGATAATGATTATGTTTTCACGGATACTAAATAATCAAGTCAAGCCGATGATATGGTGGCTATGATATCTTCGTAATATGAATTGATTATCAAGTATCAAATGTGTTGGTAATGTTGGAAGTCAAATGAAATTGGGTTGTGATAATGATTATGTTTTCACGGATACTAAATAATCAAGTCAAGCCGATGATATGGTGGCTATGATATCTTCGTAATATGAATTGATTATCAAGTATCAAATGTGTTGGTAATGTTGGAAGGCAAATGAAATTGGGTTGTGATAATGATTATGTTTTCACGGATACTAAATAATCAAGTCAAGCCGATGATATGGTGGCTATGATATCTTCGTAGCATGAAGTGATTATCAAGTATCAAATGTGTTGGTAATGTTGGAAGTCAAATGAAATTGGGTTGTGATAATGATTATGATTTCACGGATACTAAATAATCAAGTCAAGCCGATGATATGGTGGCTATGATATCTTCGTAGCATGAAGTGATTATCAAGTATCAAATGTGTTGGTAATGTTGGAAGTCAAATGAAATTGGGTTCTGATAATGATTATGTTTTCACGGATACTAAATAATAAAGTCAAGCCGATGATATGGTGGCTATGATATCTTCGTAATATGAATTGATTATCAAGTATCAAATGTGTTGGTAATGTTGGAAGTCAAATGAAATTGGGTAGTGATAATGATTATGTTATCACGGATACTAAATAATCAAGTCAAGCCGATGATATGATGGCTATGATATCTTCGTAGCATGAATTGATTATCAAGTATCAAATGTGTTGGCAATGTTGGAAGTCAAATGAATTGGGTTGTGATAATGATTATGTTTTCACGGATACTAAATAATCAAGTCAAGCCGATGATATGGTGGCTATGATATCTTCGTAATATGAATTGATTATCAAGTATCAAATGTGTTGGTAATGTTGGAAGTCAAATGAAATTGGGTTGTGATAATGATTATGTTTTCACGGATACTAAATAATCAAGTCAAGCCGATGATATGGTGGCTATGATATCTTCGTAGCATGAATTGATTATCAAGTATCAAATGTGTTGGCAATGTTGGAAGTCAAATGAATTGGGTTGTGATAATGATTATGTTTTCACGGATACTAAATAATCAAGTCAAGCCGATGATATGGTGGCTATGATATCTTCGTAGCATGAAGTGATTATCAAGTATCAAATGTGTTGGTAATGTTGGAAGTCAAATGAAATTGGGTTGTGATAATGATTATGTTTTCACGGATACTAAATAATCAAGTCAAGCCGATGATATGATGGCTATGATATCTTCGTAGCATGAATTGATTATCAAGTATCAAATGTGTTGGCAATGTTGGAAGTCAAATGAAATTGGGTTGTGATAATGATTATGTTTTCACGGATACTAAATAATCAAGTCAAGCCGATGATATGGTGGCTATGATATCTTCGTAGCATGAAGTGATTATCAAGTATCAAATGTGTTGGCAATGTTGGAAGTCAAATGAATTGGGTTGTGATAATGATTATGTTTTCACGGATACTAAATAATCAAGTCAAGCCGATGATATGGTGGCTATGATATCTTCGTAGCATGAAGTGATTATCAAGTATCAAATGTGTTGGTAATGTTGGAAGTCAAATGAAATTGGGTTGTGATAATGATTATGTTTTCACGGATACTAAATAATCAAGTCAAGCCGATGATATGGTGGCTATGATATCTTCGTAGCATGAAGTGATTATCAAGTATCAAATGTGTTGGTAATGTTGGAAGTCAAATGGAATTGGGTTGTGATAATGATTATGTTTTCACGGATTCTAAATAATAAAGTCAAGCCGATGATATGGTGGCTCTGATATCTTCGTAATATTAATTGATTATCAAGTATCAAATGTGTTGGTAATGTTGGAAGTCAAATGAAATTGGGTTGTGATAATGATTATGTTTTCACGGATACTAAATAATCAAGTCAAGCCGATGATATGGTGGCTATGATATCTTCGTAATATGAATTGATTATCAAGTATCAAATGTGTTGGCAATGTTGGAAGTCAAATGAAATTGGGTTGTGATAATGATTATGTTTTCACGGATAGTAAATAATCAAGTCAAGCCGATGATATGGTGGCTATGATATCTTCGTAATATGAATTGATTATCAAGTATCAAATGTGTTGGTAATGTTGGAAGTCAAATGAAATTGGGTTGTGATAATGATTATGTTTTCACGGATACTAAATAATCAAGTCAAGCCGATGATATGGTGGCTATGATATCTTCGTAGCATGAAGTGATTATCAAGTATCAAATGTGTTGGTAATGTTGGAAATCAAATGAAATTGGGTTGTGATAATGATTATGTTTTCACGGATACTAAATAATCAAGTCAAGCCGATGATATGGTGGCTATGATATCTTCGTAATATGAATTGATTATCAAGTATCAAATGTGTTGGCAATGTTGGAAGTCAAATGAAATTGGGTTGTGATAATGATTATGTTTTCACGGATAGTAAATAATCAAGTCAAGCCGATGATATGGTGGCTATATCTTCGTAATATGAATTGATTATCAAGTATCAAATGTGTTGGTAATGTTGGAAGTCAAATGAAATTGGGTTGTGATAATGATTATGTTTTCACGGATACTAAATAATCAAGTCAAGCCGATGATATGGTGGCTATGATATCTTCGTAGCATGAAGTGATTATCAAGTATCAAATGTGTTGGTAATGTTGGAAGGCAAATGAAATTGGGTTGTGATAATGATTATGTTTTCACGGATACTAAATAATCAAGTCAAGCCGATGATATGGTGGCTATGATATCTTCGTAGCATGAAGTGATTATATAGTATCAAATGTGTTGGTAATGTTGGAAGTCAAATGAAATTGGGTTGTGATAATGATTATGTTTTCACGGATACTAAATAATCAAGTCAAGCCGATGATATGGTGGCTATGATATCTTCGTAGCATGAAGTGATTATCAAGTATCAAATGTGTTGGTAATGTTGGAAGTCAAATGAAATTGGGTTGTGATAATGATTATGTTTTCACGGATACTAAATAATCAAGTCAAGCCGATGATATGATGGCTATGATATCTTCGTAGCATGAATTGATTATCAAGTATCAAATGTGTTGGCAATGTTGGAAGTCAAATGAAATTGGGTTGTGATAATGATTATGTTTTCACGGATACTAAATAATCAAGTCAAGCCGATGATATGGTGGCTATGATATCTTCGTAGCATGAAGTGATTATCAAGTATCAAATGTGTTGGCAATGTTGGAAGTCAAATGAATTGGGTTGTGATAATGATTATGTTTTCACGGATACTAAATAATCAAGTCAAGCCGATGATATGGTGGCTATGATATCTTCGTAGCATGAAGTGATTATCAAGTATCAAATGTGTTGGTAATGTTGGAAGTCAAATGAAATTGGGTTGTGATAATGATTATGTTTTCACGGATACTAAATAATCAAGTCAAGCCGATGATATGGTGGCTATGATATCTTCGTAGCATGAAGTGATTATCAAGTATCAAATGTGTTGGTAATGTTGGAAGTCAAATGGAATTGGGTTGTGATAATGATTATGTTTTCACGGATTCTAAATAATAAAGTCAAGCCGATGATATGGTGGCTCTGATATCTTCGTAATATTAATTGATTATCAAGTATCAAATGTGTTGGTAATGTTGGAAGTCAAATGAAATTGGGTTGTGATAATGATTATGTTTTCACGGATACTAAATAATCAAGTCAAGCCGATGATATGGTGGCTATGATATCTTCGTAATATGAATTGATTATCAAGTATCAAATGTGTTGGCAATGTTGGAAGTCAAATGAAATTGGGTTGTGATAATGATTATGTTTTCACGGATAGTAAATAATCAAGTCAAGCCGATGATATGGTGGCTATGATATCTTCGTAATATGAATTGATTATCAAGTATCAAATGTGTTGGTAATGTTGGAAGTCAAATGAAATTGGGTTGTGATAATGATTATGTTTTCACGGATACTAAATAATCAAGTCAAGCCGATGATATGGTGGCTATGATATCTTCGTAGCATGAAGTGATTATCAAGTATCAAATGTGTTGGTAATGTTGGAAATCAAATGAAATTGGGTTGTGATAATGATTATGTTTTCACGGATACTAAATAATCAAGTCAAGCCGATGATATGGTGGCTATGATATCTTCGTAATATGAATTGATTATCAAGTATCAAATGTGTTGGCAATGTTGGAAGTCAAATGAAATTGGGTTGTGATAATGATTATGTTTTCACGGATAGTAAATAATCAAGTCAAGCCGATGATATGGTGGCTATATCTTCGTTATATGAATTGATTATCAAGTATCAAATGTGTTGGTAATGTTGGAAGTCAAATGAAATTGGGTTGTGATAATGATTATGTTTTCACGGATACTAAATAATCAAGTCAAGCCGATGATATGGTGGCTATGATATCTTCGTAGCATGAAGTGATTATCAAGTATCAAATGTGTTGGTAATGTTGGAAGGCAAATGAAATTGGGTTGTGATAATGATTATGTTTTCACGGATACTAAATAATCAAGTCAAGCCGATGATATGGTGGCTATGATATCTTCGTAGCATGAAGTGATTATATAGTATCAAATGTGTTGGTAATGTTGGAAGTCAAATGAAATTGGGTTGTGATAATGATTATGTTTTCACGGATACTAAATAATCAAGTCAAGCCGATGATATGGTGGCTATGATATCTTCGTAGCATGAAGTGATTATCAAGTATCAAATGTGTTGGTAATGTTGGAAGGCAAATGAAATTGGGTTGTGATAATGATTATGTTTTCACGGATACTAAATAATCAAGTCAAGCCGATGATATGGTGGCTATGATATCTTCGTAGCATGAAGTGATTATCAAGTATCAAATGTGTTGGCAATGTTGGAAGTCAAATGAATTGGGTTGTGATAATGATTATGTTTTCACGGATACTAAATAATCAAGTCAAGCCGATGATATGGTGGCTATGATATCTTCGTAGCATGAAGTGATTATCAAGTATCAAATGTGTTGGTAATGTTGGAAGTCAAATGAAATTGGGTTGTGATAATGATTATGTTTTCACGGATACTAAATAATCAAGTCAAGCCGATGATATGGTGGCTATGATATCTTCGTAGCATGAAGTGATTATCAAGTATCAAATGTGTTGGCAATGTTGGAAGTCAAATGAATTGGGTTGTGATAATGATTATGTTTTCACGGATACTAAATAATCAAGTCAAGCCGATGATATGGTGGCTATGATATCTTCGTAGCATGAAGTGATTATCAAGTATCAAATGTGTTGGTAATGTTGGAAGTCAAATGAAATTGGGTTGTGATAATGATTATGTTTTCACGGATACTAAATAATCAAGTCAAGCCGATGATATGATGGCTATGATATCTTCGTAGCATGAATTGATTATCAAGTATCAAATGTGTTGGCAATGTTGGAAGTCAAATGAATTGGGTTGTGATAATGATTATGTTTTCACGGATACTAAATAATCAAGTCAAGCCGATGATATGGTGGCTATGATATTTTCGTAATATGAATTGATTATCAAGTATCAAATGTGTTGGCAATGTTGGAAGTCAAATGAAATTGGGTTGTGATAATGATTATGTTTTCACGGATACTAAATAATCAAGTCAAGCCGATGATATGGTGGCTATGATATCTTCGTAATATGAATTGATTATCAAGTATCAAATGTGTTGGCAATGTTGGAAGTCAAATGAATTGGGTTGTGATAATGATTATGTTTTCACGGATACTAAATAATCAAGTCAAGCCGATGATATGGTGGCTATGATATCTTCGTAGCATGAAGTGATTATCAAGTATCAAATGTGTTGGTAATGTTGGCAGTCAAATGAAATTGGGTTGTGATAATGATTATGTTTTCACGGATACTAAATAATCAAGTCAAGCCGATGATATGGTGGCTATGATATCTTCGTAGCATGAAGTGATTATCAAGTATCAAATGTGTTGGCAATGTTGGAAGTCAAATGAATTGGGTTGTGATAATGATTATGTTTTCACGGATACTAAATAATCAAGTCAAGCCGATGATATGGTGGCTATGATATCTTCGTAGCATGAAGTGATTATCAAGTATCAAATGTGTTGGCAATGTTGGAAGTCAAATGAATTGGGTTGTGATAATGATTATGTTTTCACGGATACTAAATAATCAAGTCAAGCCGATGATATGATGGCTATGATATCTTCGTAGCATGAATTGATTATCCAGTATCAAATGTGTTGGCAATGTTGGAAGTCAAATGAATTGGGTTGTGATAATGATTATGTTTTCACGGATACTAAATAATCAAGTCAAGCCGATGATATGGTGGCTATGAAATCTTCGTAGCATGAAGTGATTATCAAGTATCAAATGTGTTGGTAATGTTGGAAGTCAAATGAAATTGGGTTGTGATAATGATTATGTTTTCACGGATACTAAATAATCAAGTCAAGCCGATGATATGGTGGCTATGATATCTTCGTAGCATGAAGTGATTATCAAGTATCAAATGTGTTGGCAATGTTGGAAGTCAAATGAATTGGGTTGTGATAATGATTATGTTTTCACGGATACTAAATAATCAAGTCAAGCCGATGATATGGTGGCTATGATATCTTCGTAGCATGAAGTGATTATCAAGTATCAAATGTGTTGGTAATGTTGGAAGTCAAATGAAATTGGGTTGTGATAATGATTATGTTTTCACGGATACTAAATAATCAAGTCAAGCCGATGATATGATGGCTATGATATCTTCGTAGCATGAATTGATTATCAAGTATCAAATGTGTTGGCAATGTTGGAAGTCAAATGAATTGGGTTGTGATAATGATTATGTTTTCACGGATACTAAATAATCAAGTCAAGCCGATGATATGATGGCTATGATATCTTCGTAGCATGAATTGATTATCAAGTATCAAATGTGTTGGCAATGTTGGAAGTCAAATGAATTGGGTTGTGATAATGATTATGTTTTCACGGATACTAAATAATCAAGTCAAGCCGATGATATGGTGGCTATGATATCTTCGTAGCATGAAGTGATTATCAAGTATCAAATGTGTTGGTAATGTTGGAAGTCAAATGAAATTGGGTTGTGATAATGATTATGTTTTCACGGATACTAAATAATCAAGTCAAGCCGATGATATGATGGCTATGATATCTTCGTAGCATGAATTGATTATCAAGTATCAAATGTGTTGGCAATGTTGGAAGTCAAATGAAATTGGGTTGTGATAATGATTATGTTTTCACGGATACTAAATAATCAAGTCAAGCCGATGATATGGTGGCTATGATATCTTCGTAGCATGAAGTGATTATCAAGTATCAAATGTGTTGGCAATGTTGGAAGTCAAATGAATTGGGTTGTGATAATGATTATGTTTTCACGGATACTAAATAATCAAGTCAAGCCGATGATATGGTGGCTATGATATCTTCGTAGCATGAAGTGATTATCAAGTATCAAATGTGTTGGTAATGTTGGAAGTCAAATGAAATTGGGTTGTGATAATGATTATGTTTTCACGGATACTAAATAATCAAGTCAAGCCGATGATATGGTGGCTATGATATCTTCGTAGCATGAAGTGATTATCAAGTATCAAATGTGTTGGTAATGTTGGAAGTCAAATGGAATTGGGTTGTGATAATGATTATGTTTTCACGGATTCTAAATAATAAAGTCAAGCCGATGATATGGTGGCTCTGATATCTTCGTAATATTAATTGATTATCAAGTATCAAATGTGTTGGTAATGTTGGAAGTCAAATGAAATTGGGTTGTGATAATGATTATGTTTTCACGGATACTAAATAATCAAGTCAAGCCGATGATATGGTGGCTATGATATCTTCGTAATATGAATTGATTATCAAGTATCAAATGTGTTGGCAATGTTGGAAGTCAAATGAAATTGGGTTGTGATAATGATTATGTTTTCACGGATAGTAAATAATCAAGTCAAGCCGATGATATGGTGGCTATGATATCTTCGTAATATGAATTGATTATCAAGTATCAAATGTGTTGGTAATGTTGGAAGTCAAATGAAATTGGGTTGTGATAATGATTATGTTTTCACGGATACTAAATAATCAAGTCAAGCCGATGATATGGTGGCTATGATATCTTCGTAGCATGAAGTGATTATCAAGTATCAAATGTGTTGGTAATGTTGGAAATCAAATGAAATTGGGTTGTGATAATGATTATGTTTTCACGGATACTAAATAATCAAGTCAAGCCGATGATATGGTGGCTATGATATCTTCGTAATATGAATTGATTATCAAGTATCAAATGTGTTGGCAATGTTGGAAGTCAAATGAAATTGAGTTGTGATAATGATTATGTTTTCACGGATAGTAAATAATCAAGTCAAGCCGATGATATGGTGGCTATATCTTCGTAATATGAATTGATTATCAAGTATCAAATGTGTTGGTAATGTTGGAAGTCAAATGAAATTGGGTTGTGATAATGATTATGTTTTCACGGATACTAAATAATCAAGTCAAGCCGATGATATGGTGGCTATGATATCTTCGTAGCATGGAGTGATTATCAAGTATCAAATGTGTTGGTAATGTTGGAAGGCAAATGAAATTGGGTTGTGATAATGATTATGTTTTCACGGATACTAAATAATCAAGTCAAGCCGATGATATGGTGGCTATGATATCTTCGTAGCATGAAGTGATTATATAGTTTCAAATGTGTTGGTAATGTTGGAAGTCAAATGAAATTGGGTTGTGATAATGATTATGTTTTCACGGATACTAAATAATCAAGTCAAGCCGATGATATGGTGGCTATGATATCTTCGTAGCATGAAGTGATTATCAAGTATCAAATGTGTTGGTAATGTTGGAAGGCAAATGAAATTGGGTTGTGATAATGATTATGTTTTCACGGATACTAAATAATCAAGTCAAGCCGATGATATGGTGGCTATGATATCTTCGTAGCATGAAGTGATTATCAAGTATCAAATGTGTTGGTAATGTTGGAAGTCAAATGAAATTGGGTTGTGATAATGATTATGTTTTCACGGATACTAAATAATCAAGTCAAGCCGATGATATGATGGCTATGATATCTTCGTAGCATGAATTGATTATCAAGTATCAAATGTGTTGGCAATGTTGGAAGTCAAATGAAATTGGGTTGTGATAATGATTATGTTTTCACGGATACTAAATAATCAAGTCAAGCCGATGATATGGTGGCTATGATATCTTCGTAGCATGAAGTGATTATCAAGTATCAAATGTGTTGGCAATGTTGGAAGTCAAATGAATTGGGTTGTGATAATGATTATGTTTTCACGGATACTAAATAATCAAGTCAAGCCGATGATATGGTGGCTATGATATCTTCGTAGCATGAAGTGATTATCAAGTATCAAATGTGTTGGTAATGTTGGAAGTCAAATGAAATTGGGTTGTGATAATGATTATGTTTTCACGGATACTAAATAATCAAGTCAAGCCGATGATATGGTGGCTATGATATCTTCGTAGCATGAAGTGATTATCAAGTATCAAATGTGTTGGTAATGTTGGAAGTCAAATGGAATTGGGTTGTGATAATGATTATGTTTTCACGGATTCTAAATAATAAAGTCAAGCCGATGATATGGTGGCTCTGATATCTTCGTAATATTAATTGATTATCAAGTATCAAATGTGTTGGTAATGTTGGAAGTCAAATGAAATTGGGTTGTGATAATGATTATGTTTTCACGGATACTAAATAATCAAGTCAAGCCGATGATATGGTGGCTATGATATCTTCGTAATATGAATTGATTATCAAGTATCAAATGTGTTGGCAATGTTGGAAGTCAAATGAAATTGGGTTGTGATAATGATTATGTTTTCACGGATAGTAAATAATCAAGTCAAGCCGATGATATGGTGGCTATGATATCTTCGTAATATGAATTGATTATCAAGTATCAAATGTGTTGGTAATGTTGGAAGTCAAATGAAATTGGGTTGTGATAATGATTATGTTTTCACGGATACTAAATAATCAAGTCAAGCCGATGATATGGTGGCTATGATATCTTCGTAGCATGAAGTGATTATCAAGTATCAAATGTGTTGGTAATGTTGGAAATCAAATGAAATTGGGTTGTGATAATGATTATGTTTTCACGGATACTAAATAATCAAGTCAAGCCGATGATATGGTGGCTATGATATCTTCGTAATATGAATTGATTATCAAGTATCAAATGTGTTGGCAATGTTGGAAGTCAAATGAAATTGGGTTGTGATAATGATTATGTTTTCACGGATAGTAAATAATCAAGTCAAGCCGATGATATGGTGGCTATATCTTCGTAATATGAATTGATTATCAAGTATCAAATGTGTTGGTAATGTTGGAAGTCAAATGAAATTGGGTTGTGATAATGATTATGTTTTCACGGATACTAAATAATCAAGTCAAGCCGATGATATGGTGGCTATGATATCTTCGTAGCATGAAGTGATTATCAAGTATCAAATGTGTTGGTAATGTTGGAAGGCAAATGAAATTGGGTTGTGATAATGATTATGTTTTCACGGATACTAAATAATCAAGTCAAGCCGATGATATGGTGGCTATGATATCTTCGTAGCATGAAGTGATTATATAGTATCAAATGTGTTGGTAATGTTGGAAGTCAAATGAAATTGGGTTGTGATAATGATTATGTTTTCAAGGATACTAAATAATCAAGTCAAGCCGATGATATGGTGGCTATGATATCTTCGTAGCATGAAGTGATTATCAAGTATCAAATGTGTTGGTAATGTTGGAAGGCAAATGAAATTGGGTTGTGATAATGATTATGTTTTCACGGATACTAAATAATCAAGTCAAGCCGATGATATGGTGGCTATGATATCTTCGTAGCATGAAGTGATTATCAAGTATCAAATGTGTTGGTAATGTTGGAAGTCAAATGAAATTGGGTTGTGATAATGATTATGTTTTCACGGATACTAAATAATCAAGTCAAGCCGATGATATGATGGCTATGATATCTTCGTAGCATGAATTGATTATCAAGTATCAAATGTGTTGGCAATGTTGGAAGTCAAATGAAATTGGGTTGTGATAATGATTATGTTTTCACGGATACTGAATAATCAAGTCAAGCCGATGATATGATGGCTATGATATCTTCGTAGCATGAATTGATTATCAAGTATCAAATGTGTTGGCAATGTTGGAAGTCAAATGAATTGGGTTGTGATAATGATTATGTTTTCACGGATACTAAATAATCAAGTCAAGCCGATGATATGATGGCTATGATATCTTCGTAGCATGAATTGATTATCAAGTATCAAATGTGTTGGCAATGTTGGAAGTCAAATGAAATTGGGTTGTGATAATGATTATGTTTTCACGGATACTAAATAATCAAGTCAAGCCGATGATATGGTGGCTATGATATCTTCGTAATATGAATTGATTATCAAGTATCAAATGTGTTGGTAATGTTGGAAGTCAAATGAAATTGGGTTGTGATAATGATTATGTTTTCACGGATACTAAATAATCAAGTCAAGCCGATGATATGATGGCTATGATATCTTCGTAGCATGAATTGATTATCAAGTATCAAATGTGTTGGCAATGTTGGAAGTCAAATGAATTGGGTTGTGATAATGATTATGTTTTCACGGATACTAAATAATCAAGTCAAGCCGATGATATGATGGCTATGATATCTTCGTAGCATGAATTGATTATCAAGTATCAAATGTGTTGGCAATGTTGGAAGTCAAATGAATTGGGTTGTGATAATGATTATGTTTTCACGGATACTAAATAATCAAGTCAAGCCGATGATATGGTGGCTATGATATCTTCGTAGCATGAAGTGATTATCAAGTATCAAATGTGTTGGTAATGTTGGAAGTCAAATGAAATTGGGTTGTGATAATGATTATGTTTTCACGGATACTAAATAATCAAGTCAAGCCGATGATATGGTGGCTATGATATCTTCGTAGCATGAAGTGATTATCAAGTATCAAATGTGTTGGCAATGTTGGAAGTCAAATGAATTGGGTTGTGATAATGATTATGTTTTCACGGATACTAAATAATCAACTCAAGCCGATGATATGGTGGCTAAGATATCTTCGTAGCATGAAGTGATTATCAAGTATCAAATGTGTTGGTAATGTTGGAAGTCAAATGAAATTGGGTTGTGATAATGATTATGTTTTCACGGATACTAAATAATCAAGTCAAGCCGATGATATGATGGCTATGATATCTTCGTAGCAGGAATTGATTATCAAGTATCAAATGTGTTGGCAATGTTGGAAGTCAAATGAATTGGGTTGTGATAATGATTATGTTTTCACGGATACTAAATAATCAAGTCAAGCCGATGATATGGTGGCTATGATATCTTCGTAATATGAATTGATTATCAAGTATCAAATGTGTTGGTAATGTTGGAAGTCAAACGAAATTGGGTTGTGATAATGATTATGTTTTCACGGATACTAAATA
Organism: Endomychus coccineus; assembly: GCA_958510875.1. Classification (NCBI taxonomy): domain Eukaryota; kingdom Metazoa; phylum Arthropoda; class Insecta; order Coleoptera; family Endomychidae; genus Endomychus; species Endomychus coccineus. Next base: position 3,058,463 of record OY294069.1, on the reverse strand, counting down.
ATCAAGTCAAGCCGATGATATGATGGCTATGATATCTTCGTAGCATGAATTGATTATCAAGTATCAAATGTGTTGGCAATGTTGGAAGTCAAATGAAATTGGGTTGTGATAATGATTATGTTTTCACGGATACTAAATAATCAAGTCAAGCCGATGATATGATGGCTATGATATCTTCGTAGCATGAATTGATTATCAAGTATCAAATGTGTTGGCAATGTTGGAAGTCAAATGAATTGGGTTGTGATAATGATTATGTTTTCACGGATACTAAATAATCAAGTCAAGCCGATGATATGATGGCTATGATATCTTCGTAGCATGAATTGATTATCAAGTATCAAATGTGTTGGCAATGTTGGAAGTCAAATGAAATTGGGTTGTGATAATGATTATGTTTTCACGGATACTAAATAATCAAGTCAAGCCGATGATATGGTGGCTATGATAGCTTCGTAATATGAATTGATTATCAAGTATCAAATGTGTTGGTAATGTTGGAAGTCAAATGAAATTGGGTTGTGATAATGATTATGTTTTCACGGATACTAAATAATCAAGTCAAGCCGATGATATGATGGCTATGATATCTTCGTAGCATGAATTGATTATCAAGTATCAAATGTGTTGGCAATGTTGGAAGTCAAATGAATTGGGTTGTGATAATGATTATGTTTTCACGGATACTAAATAATCAAGTTAAGCCGATGATATGATGGCTATGATATCTTCGTAGCATGAATTGATTATCAAGTATCAAATGTGTTGGCAATGTTGGAAGTCAAATGAATTGGGTTGTGATAATGATTATGTTTTCACGGATACTAAATAATCAAGTTAAGCCGATGATATGATGGCTATGATATCTTCGTAGCATGAATTGATTATCAAGTATCAAATGTGTTGGTAATGTTGGAAGTCAAATGAAATTGGGTTGTGATAATGATTATGTTTTCACGGATACTAAATAATCAAGTCAAGCCGATGATATGGTGGCTATGATATCTTCGTAATATGAATTGATTATCAAGTATCAAATGTGTTGGTAATGTTGGAAGTCAAATGAAATTGGGTTGTGATAATGATTATGTTTTCACGGATACTAAATAATCAAGTCAAGCCGATGATATGATGGCTATGCTATCTTCGTAGCATGAATTGATTATCAAGTATCAAATGTGTTGGCAATGTTGGAAGTCAAATGAAATTGGGTTGTGATAATGATTATGTTTTCACGGATACTAAATAATCAAGTCAAGCCGATGATATGATGGCTATGATATCTTCGTAGCATGAATTGATTATCAAGTATCAAATGTGTTGGTAATGTTGGAAGTCAAATGAATTGGGTTGTGATAATGATTATGTTTTCACGGATACTAAATAATCAAGTCAAGCCGATGATATGGTGGTATGATATCTTCGTAATATGAATTGATTATCAAGTATCAAATGTGTTGGTAATGTTGGAAGTCAAATGAAATTGGGTTGTGATAATGATTATGTTTTCACGGATACTAAATAATCAAGTCAAGCCGATGATATGATGGCTATGATATCTTCGTAGCATGAATTAATTATCAAGTATCAAATGTGTTGGCAATGTTGGAAGTCAAATGAAATTGGGTTGTGATAATGATTATGTTTTCACGGATACTAAATAATCAAGTCAAGCCGATGATATGGTGGCTATGATATCTTCGTAATATGAATTGATTATCAAGTATCAAATGTGTTGGTACTGTTGGAAGTCAAATGAAATTGGGTTGTGATAATGATTATGTTTTCACGGATACTAAACAATCAAGTCAAGCCGATGATATGATGGCTATGATATCTTCGTAGCATGAATTGATTATCAAGTATCAAATGTGTTGGCAATGTTGGAAGTCAAATGAAATTGGGTTGTGATAATGATTATGTTTTCACGGATACTAAATAATCAAGTCAAGCCGATGATATGATGGCTATGATATCTTCGTAGCATGAATTGATTATCAAGTATCAAATGTGTTGGTAATGTTGGAAGTCAAATGAATTGGGTTGTGATAATGATTATGTTTTCACGGATACTAAATAATCAAGTCAAGCCGATGATATGGTGGTATGATATCTTCGTAATATGAATTGATTATCAAGTATCAAATGTGTTGGTAATGTTGGAAGTCAAATGAAATTGGGTTGTGATAATGATTATGTTTTCACGGATACTAAATAATCAAGTCAAGCCGGTGATATGGTGGCTGTAATATCTTCGTAGCATGAAGTGATTATCAAGTATCAAATGTGTCGGTAATGTTGGAAGTCAAATGTGTTTATGAAATAGAATTTGGTACAACCCTGCCTTTATTTCAAATATAAGGAACAGCGAAAACAGAACTGTTGTAGCAAAATTCAGATGCAAACCTCCCTGACCAGCTGAACATGACAAATTTAGGACATTCTGTGATAACATGAGGTATATGTACCTATACAGTTCACACCTATCTATTTAAGAATCCTAGCAAATTAGTAAAAAACAGATAATTAACGCTTAATGGGAGACATATGGATCTAGAAATTCACCAGATTCATATTCAGATTGAAAAAATGTTTTAAAACAAGAAAAATTCGTGTGGCTACTTTCCCATCCCTACCCCCAAACTACAATGACGTAGCACCTCCAACCTTTTAAAATTACAATCATTTTACCCTTTGATAACAAAAAAATGTCATGTAATACAAAGTGGAGCTTCAAACATTGATACAAAATAAATATGTGTTTTCTAGTATCCTTTTTGAGAGTTATTTCAACTTTTTTTCCCATAGAACCTATCTGATCCTCAGTAATAATAATGTAACATTCCAAATGATAAGCTAACCTTCATTGAAAAACGTTGCTATCGGTACCTACTTTCAGTTACATGAGCGATTTGGTACTTGAAGAACTAAATCAAACACTACAGGAAAACACGTTAGATAAATAACTATCAAGATGTGCTAAAATATAGTTTCAATAACTAAGATACGTTTGAAATAGCCAAAATACAGGAATACTCAAGAGGAAATACCTGAGTGATCTAAATGAAGACTAAGGAGGACATGTCCTCCTACCTGGTTCTTAAGCTAGCTCTTTTGTAATTCTGATAGCTGATAAATAATTATATGACAAAATATATATTGAAGTACGTACATGAGAAGAAAATTTTTGTATAGCAAAATAATGTTATTTATATTTCTCGAAACGAACATAAATATACAGGGTGTTTCAGTTTTTTCGTTCATTACTTCGGTAAACGATAGAACTTCTAAAAATAATAGGTGTCTTTCATATGAAATTTCTCTCTAAATCACTTCGTTTTCGAGATACAGTTGAAGTTTTGCAAAATTATTACATTTTCTTCATTATCTTCTAATCAAATGAAGATGTTTAGTTCAAACTTGGTAAACTTCAATTTTACTAGATGAGAATTTTTTTTGGTGACAAAATGTTCTTGAGACAAACACAATAGCTTAGTAATGGGGTTCTGTACCCATTTAAACCCCTTAAACTTCTACGCCAATGGTCAGAAACTATTATTGTATACAAATTTAAAAACTTTGGTTTATTTACTATAAAAAAGTATTCTTGGTAAATTTCACTTAGAGGCTTCCTGTTCGAGCTATTTCGATTTTTCTAATCAGGGTTATCTTATGAAATTTCTTTGAAAGGCTATTTAAAACGTAAGAAAATATTGAAATACCTATTTATTGGTAACGATGAAAAATAATTAATACTAAATGCTCAAAATGATCCATTTACTTCAACGCAACGCCGACATAGACTTCTCAACGACCTTCTTATTCGAATTAACATTTTATTATTTATTTCACCACAAGCTCTTTGAATGCGATTAAGTAAATTTTCTCTATTATGAACCGGCGTGACATAGTTTTATCTTCCAAATAACCCCAAGCAAAAAAGTCCATGCAACTGGACCACCTCTATCAATTCATCTTTCACCGTACGTTTTACCAGGCAGACTAACGGCCGCTGCATTTTTAGAATTTTTGGAAACTAATCACGAAGATACCACACAATAAGGGAACAAATGCATGGAAACAATTGGATGGCTGTCCTGCCCATTTTGGCAGACAAGTGCGAGAATGGATAAATAGAAGTACGGTGAAAGATGGATTGGTACAGATGGTCCAGTTGCATGGCCTCCGCGATCACCTGACCTCAATCCTCTTGACTTTTTGGTTGGGGTTATTTGAAATATGAAGTAGCCACGCCAGTTTATAATATAAAAGATCTATGGAATCATATTCGAAGAGCTTGTGGTGAAATAAATAATAAAATGTTCATTCGAAAAAGAAGGTAGTTGAGAAATCGATGTCGCCGTTGCGTTGAAGTAAATGGATATCATTTTCAGCATTTATTATGAATGATTATTTTTTTATCGTTACACCAATAAATGGTATTCAATTTTTTTTACTTATTAAATATCCTTTCAAAAGAAATTCCATATGATAACCCTGATTAGAAAAATCAAAATAGCTCGAACAGGAAGAATCTAAGTGAAATTTATCAAGAATACTTTCTTATAGAAAATAAATCAAAGTTCTTAAATTTGTATACAAAAATGATTTCCGACCATTGGCGTACAAGTTTGAGGGGTTTAACTACGCTACTGTATTTATCTCAAAAACATTTTGTGTCTACAAAAATTTCTCATCCAGTAAAACTAAAGTGTACTAAGTTTGAAATGAAAATTTTCATTTGTTCAGAAGATAATGAAGAAAATGTTATAATTTTTCAAAACTTTAACACCCTGTATCTTGGAAACAAAGTGATTTAGAGAAAAATTGTATATGAAAGACCCCTATTTTATTTTTAGAAATTCTATCATTTGCCGAACTTATGAACGAAAAAACTGAAACACCCTGTATATGGCATGGACAGTTAATATTTAATTCTTAATATGCAAATTCATCCGGAGTTCTGTGATAACTTGCCATCATTGAAAACTAATGCATGAATTTGGGAGTGCATTATATTATTAGATTTTTTATGATGGTGACTTGTCCACTCATAGTAAGAGATGGGTCAAAGCTAGTTGGGCTCAAACAGATGGAGATACTTATTATCATCTCATATCAAGTTATATTTTCAACATGAGTTTTATATTAGAATGTGAAAAAAATGGAATTACTTACATCTAATGTTCAAGTAGTAAAAGGATCAATCGAATGGACCAATTGCTTGTTTATAAAATCACTAGATGCTGAAGGAAAGTGTAGATTACTATTCAATAACCATTAAAAGTTGAGCCCATCATCTGCAACAAAGCACAATTTCTCAAATATGTAGCTATGGAATCTCTGAATAACACATTTTTCATTGAATTGTATTTTAAGAAACGATGATTTGATATTGAATAACCTTCATAAAAACTATTATTCATTAAATCAACATGAATCGATCAGAAAAGGAATTTTACTCTTCCAACTTCTATCGTAACATTTGAAACGTTTCATTCATATGTATCAGTGCTAACTGGAATAAGTACTCACAATTTTTGCTTTAGTTACTACTCAAACTTGAGTCCATTATAGGGCCAACATCTACAACAAAATTTCTCAAACATGCTGCTATGGAATCTGTAAATCAACACATCTTTCTTGAATAAGAAATTTCACTCTTCCAATTAAACATTTACAGCAGGTATTCACCATTTTTGCATCATGATTCAAGAATCATCAACGTTGTTCATTTGTTATAAAGTATCCAGCGGTTACTAAACTTCACATCTAATTCTGGAACGTTTCATCGATTCATATCCAAGATATGCAATATGCAATGACGGCAGGTTTTTCTATACGAAATATCTTCACGACTTGGGAAACCATAGTAACACGGTTTGCAATCCTCATCTAACATATATCATCACAAAGCAGGAATAACTTTATAATTATATTGACTCCTAAGAAGAAATACAACGAAACTTTTAAACTATATTGTTGAATCACTCTACAACCGGTTCTCATCACAAAACAACTAAAAGGTATCCATTCAATGCCCATAGAAAAGAAGTAAAACAAAGGAAATGGTTAAACTTACATAGAGAAACTACTAATTACAACGTTGTATTATGGTAATCAAAGACTGACTAAATAAAGGTCGGCAACTATTAGTTCCCAGACTGGCCATATTGAATGCTTCTTTCCGACATCGAAATATTCGAAATAAAACTGAAGTGACTAATGTAAGTAGCTGAATAGCGCTCGAAATGTACAACACAAATGAATACAAACAGAACAGGATGTTTATGATCCGGTACAGAAATACGTTCGAATATCGCTTGCGCCAATAAGCTACGTGACTATTCAAGGTTATTATAGTTGAACATGGGTTGCATTACATACGCTTCCATTACGAATTTACGAACACTGGCTGGTTTCCATACGAGTTTATCATAGCACAGTTTAGGATATACCTACTCTTTGCAGAGAGATGTAACACCTTTCTGACTCTTTGTCGATAGACCACAGACGTAAATTTATGTTTCTCGAAAATTGATGATAATATATACTAGCTTCTTTTCTGTTTATCATTTTTTGAAATACATATTGAAAATAACGAATGACTTACCCAAATCATGCATCTGCTCGAATTACACAAGATCGTTTGAAAAATCTATTTAATAACTGACAAACATATTAATTATAACTCATAAATTCAATGAATGTAGACGAGATGAAAACACTGCATAATACGTGTATACGACCGTGCATAATACAAATTACTATTTTTGCGCATGACATGAGTTGGCTTAAACATACTGGTATGAAAACATTCTAATCTATGATCACGGTAATTTGTGTCATTTGTTTTAATGGCCAGTGACTAGTTCGCGTCGGTCATTAGTTATTCCGATTTAGTGTTATAAGTATTTCTTGTAATTTTGGTACAATTTCCCAAATCAATCTGAACTAATCAATGTAAGTAAACAATAATTGATCAATTTGTTGTATCCACCCAAAGTTATCATTTCAGAATACTTATTATTTAACCAGTTGTTAAGCTTGTTTCTAACTATTAATTTCCTCATAACGTGTTGAAGAAACCTTTCTAAATTTAATTTGAATTCACGTTCATACTAAAGTAAAATTTGATTGTAGGAATAAATAAAAGTAATTCAGGTGCTAACGAATGATTAATGCAATAATTATTAACTAATCACGTCAACATGCTGGTTCAATTTGTCAACTATAATCAATACTACCAAAATCATGTACACCATGGAACACATAGATTTGATTGCGTCTTTCGTTCTGTAAAGTCGCAAATTTAATTTTGTTTTATTTCATTCGCCCTATTTGAATTTGATTGTCATCAATTTTCCTTGATTTTACAACCTCGATGTCAATAGAATAATTTCGCAAATCACAAAAGTCCGTTATATAACCAACCCAAATACAAAGACCAGGCTATTATAATTCAATGAAACAAGAATTAGTTCTAATTTAAAAGGAACATAGATGACTTCATCAGACTGCTGTTTTGACCAATTAAAGTAAGCTAAATTCATAAAAACACCTGTTTGAATGACTATCTACTATATAATATTATCAAAGAAATGAATTTTATGCATTATGTAGTTACTTCTGTTGCACAATATATAGGCTGTTCTAGCGTGTTAAACTTCGATATATCCGTTATTATAGAAGATATCAAATAAAATTATTGACGAGAGTTGTATCTAGACATCTGTAAACATTACATTCCAACATTAGGTTCATATGTACTGAGTGTTCCATATTCCTAGGGTGAAACAAACATACTTTATCTCAAATGGGGTAGGTACCTACCCTATTATATTATTTCGAATTTAGATTAGGTTCATCTTTTCCATACTGGTAATATATGGTTTCATATAATTATATGGAGTATTTCAGAGTAATGTTCAATTGTATATGAAAATCATTGGGAGTTCAACACTATGTATACTTCACATGACACAACTTGACATACATTTTTTGCAAGCAGAACTTTTATCTCACTGCTAATTTAGCTATAAAAAAATAATTTCAAAAATCTTTTTGTTATTAAATTGAAAATATTTCACAAATTAGTAATTGTAGGTATTATAAGAGCTTAATATGAATGAAAGCATGTAAGTAGTAAGTGTTGAAGTATTTATGTTTATGTGTAAATCTGTAAATACTATGTCAACTGTACAACGTATAGTTCTATGCTCATTTGGTTCTCTGGTCAGTAAGAGAACATTCTCTCTATGTACACAGGTGCGATGTGGGTTGCGTTACTCTACAAAGTTGTTAGCGTCCCTCTTGTACGTTTGAAATGTTTAAATTAATACCTACGATGTTTAGTTTCATTATTAATTGGTTATCTTTCTTTGCCGATTCACATTAACCATCACAGTAAGTAATTTATTTCATATATTCATAAGAACCCCTATGGGTGTAGAACAGGTCACAGTAAAAAAAACGAAATAAATGAATGGCGTTGGCGTTAGCCTACAATCATAAATACATGATGAAATTCAGGAGAATAAAAACTATTTGAATATAAAATATTTCAGCTTAGTAAAGATTGATTTCAAATTAAGCTGACCAGGTTGTCGTCAAAGTATTCATCAATTGTGTAGTAAGCCCTTGCAATGAGAAACGATTTCAGAATGGATTTCAAAACACTCCTAGGTTCAAAGCGAAGTGGTTGTGGAAGTTTGTTTAATATTTTTGCTGCCGAAAACTCACAATTTTTTTGCAGATAAGTGTAATTCAATTTTTGACATTTTATATTTTCACATATGCATGATATGCAGCTAATGCTGTATCAATCCCCACTTGATTCAATAACATTCTCAGTGCATAGCAATACTTTGAAATGTTGCTAGCTACATGATTTATATGAGGTCTCGAATCTAGCCGTGAATCAACTTCTATACTTGAGAAACTTGTATGAGCAGAGAGTCTTAACATTCTTTTGGCATTGGCAAGTTCTGTCCTGTTATTATTTTCACTGTAGTTGAATGTGATTACTTTGGTTTTATCTATATTTAAAATTAAATTGTTTTTTGTGAACCAGTTGTTGAAAGAATCAATGATTTTGAAGGTATTATTTTGGAGATCTTCACTTGACAACTGTGAAATTGCAGCCGCAGTGTCATCTGCATATTTTGAAATATCAATGTTGATTGCAGCAGGTTTGCAGGTAGATCGTTTACATAAATAATATACAGCGGCGCCAATATTGATCCTTGAGGGACCCCTTTTTTCACACATAGTATATCAGACCTCATGCTATTTCTTGAATTATTGGAAGATTTAGTATATTGACTTCTATTTTCAAGATATGATTTAAGTAAATTATGTGCTGCCCCTCTGATGTCGTATAAGTCCAGCTTTGCCAACAGAATTGAATGATCAATACTATCAAAAGCCTTTGACAAGTCTAAACAAAGAAGTGCAGTTGCTTTTTCCTTGTTGATAGAATCAAATATTCCATCTAGTCTGGTAGATAGTTCTAATCGTTGTCTTATTTTTCTTGAAACCGTTTTGTTTGTCTGAGATAATGTTTAATCTTTCGAAAAATTAGACAATCTACTTTACTGAAATTGAAGAGTAAAGCTATAGGTCTATAGTTATTGATCTTATCTTTCTCGCCATTTTTGAAAATTGGTTTTATAGCTGCTAAGAAAAATGATGTTTGGTTCACGCTAGTAATAAGGAATAACCTGTACATGTGAGAATGATTTGAAAATTTGTAGTTTACATATGTTGGAATATATTTAACAATCATTTTTCCACCCCATGAAATTGAAAGCCACCACGATTTCTAACCTAATAGTGATTCCAACGAATCTTCTATGTATGTCAAAATGAAAGTTCCTATACCTTCAAGATAATATACTTACACCGTTTATCGCTAGAAAAATTCCGTATCTATTAGCCCTTGAAGGACAATATTTTGCCATAATTCTTTAATAATATTTTAAGATGAAACCCTATAATTGTCAACTTATTAATTTGTATTGAATACCATGTATGTTATTGCGTTTTCAATTTACACGTTAAATTTAAATTGGGAATATAATTGCAAGGCCCTCTGCCTAATGAAACGTACTTGAATTATTGACCGTTTTCGGGAAGCACTAGCAGCATCTGTCACAAAAAAAAAACACTAACCAATAACAATTTCACACCAAACATGAAAAATCTAAAGGGAGTGAGATGCAATCTCTGAATAATTAGATTCTATTGAAATATTCATTAATGGAAACCGTGCAATTTTCATCCAATCGTTTTCACGATTAAATTTATAGTTTTTCTCTATCGAAACAGGGAGTATTTTCGTGAGGTCTGAATTTGGAGATTCAATTTATAGTTTTCATATTCTGTTGCTGATGATACCGCTTGTGTTAATTGCCAAAACGTCGGCATATAATTTTACTCCTCTTATATGAAATTCATGGAAAGTCAGATCATGAGAGACGTGAAAATTACTAATTTAAGATTTGTTTTACATATTCTGTGTGATGGAATTCCAGTTTATAACTTAAGCACGTTTGATACAAAACGAATAGTTTCAAGTATAAATAATTCTACATATCTCACAGTTTCATCTGTTTTATGCACAATAAAACCAAAAATACATCTAGAAAATAGTAAACATTAAGGTTTTCAGTTCCTCAAAAACAAGTTTAAATAAACTATATGAATAGAAGAATCTGATTACATTATGCATTTTGATAGTTGGATATGGAGAAATTAATTTTATTCTTCATTTCAGGATCCTTGCAAGAATTTGGGCATTTTCCACCATTCAAATGTTAAATCTTCATATCCATTCCACAGTCGAAGGGGTCTTTGGGGAGTCGGAAATGGAACATATTACATCTTTGCTTACTAGAATGTACAGACCGAAATCATCTAAAGTAAGTGAAAAATATGTTTCATATCGTAATTATAACTCTGCAGTTTACTGGACTCACTCACTGGGATTTGACAAAAACTAACTGTAAGGGTAACTGTTATGGTCACAACCAAAATATTTAAAAATTGTGTTGTGAAAACTGTTAAGATGCAGTCGTAGGGAATTTAGTTCAATGATGTTTAACTGCTTTCGAATTGATTTGAGTCAATTCGTGACAGAAATCCTATTCTGTCCAGTTTTTGATTTGGATTTGGCAAAACTTTTTATGGAAAACTGTTGAGGGTGAATTAAGTTTCAAATGATCCATTCGCTCTTTTTTTGGTAATAATGGTATTGTATGAGAATCATGATTCGAAAATATATTCACAGTTGGTTCTTTAATATCTGTTTAACTTGATTAATAATTATTGCATCAATTAACGGATTGTTGGAAATAAAAGTTTAAAATATTTTGGATTAAGCTTTACGAACGTCCAAACGGACGAGGGGAGGTTTAATACGCCTCGAGCAATTTGAAAACTACTGTTTTATCTGCACAGCCTGTACTAGACAAATTTGGCCTTAGTCAATAACCATCAAAAATTAATATTTAGAATTTCTTAATAATTATTAGTATTCTTTTTTATCACGAAAAATATTTATTGTTCTCCAAGGCTGTATAAGTATTGAATTGGTAATGAAATGTTGAATCACGGCATGTTTTGTGATCCAAAAAGTTGTCGGTTTGCAACTACTATTTTTTACAAAGTTTTTCCGTCGAATGCGACCCAACTTGGCATACCTCATTGTATTTGGAAATAAGATAGATTGTTTCATTTCAAATTCAGGTGTTTGTATTCTTTTACAAAATGTCATGCACCCTTACTATGTTTTTCATAAAATTGAAACTTTGACAGTAAATAGCGAACGCTACTTCATACATTTGAGTTTTCCAACATGTTTTAACCACAAGCTTACGAGTTTTTATCCATTACTCATCCAAACCAAAGAGGTGTGTACATAAAGCTGACAATTGAATAAACAACCCTTCTTCCTATTTCAAGGATCCCATTCATCTAAAGCTAGTGATATGACATGTCATCGAAAAAACATCCCTTGTGTGTATTAGATTGGCATAAAATGGATCAACTTGAGCCAAATTAGATCATTTCTACAACATCGCAAATTATCGCATTTAATTCATTTGCTACTAAGCTATTTCAGTCCATTTATGCCCAATGATTTTAAGATCAAGTTTTAATTCAAATTTATTCTAGTGATGTTTGTCACTGGAGTGAATATTTTCATGTCAACCGTCAATCTGACAATATGCTTATTGTTATTGTATAATAAGAGAGAAAAGTCAAAAATAAACTGGTAATAATTCTGATGCCCTTATGAAATGCAACTTCTTTGTAATTTTTTTCAAGCACCTAATTTAGAATTCTTCTAACAAAATAATATATCCCGTGCCTTCCTTAAGGCGGGAAGTAAAAACGTAAAGTCCGTGTGTGCTGGTTGATAACATGAAATGGTACAATGGTCCTAATATGGACTAAGTAAACTGACCATCAATAGGTCACCATCATTACTCAAACCAGAATTCAATCGTATAATTATTTATACGATTTTACATTCGAATTCGTAATTGCAACTTGATCGTCTTGAAATCTTCAAGTCGTCAGTTGCATCTCCCAATTCCATGAGAGCTCCTGTATTTGGACAGCTTCAACTTATGATTACCTGTAATATCAAAATTAATTCGAGGGAGAATTATTACGTTCTGCTAATCTAATACACGTCACAGTGCAGTATATGTCTCATTTATTTGCTTGAAAAAAACAATCCATCAAGTAACAATTACGTACCTCTCACTAAAGGGCTTGTGTGTGCTTGACCAAGTTTCAAACCGCACCACCACCAAAGTATATTTCAAATGAAACTGCATTTTTTTCCAACTACAAGCATCGCATTTTTATATAAAAATATTTGTTTCTATTATTCCGCAAGGAATTTTTTCATAATTGGTGAAATAATATTAGTAAGCAATGTCATCATTCAATTATGCTTAACTCTAGCACCACGAATCATGCAGTACAAATTTCTCACATGTTCTACAATAGTCTAACAGGACTAATGTGACATAAACAATATTTTTTAGATAACATTTACAAATTATACTAAAGCAAACGGTAAAAAATAAAGCGGTCAACAGTTTTGATTAAATTGAAAAAAATATTTCACACAGGCAATGGTAGAAGAGTGGTCTATACGGATGCCTGCTTGAATGGCAACGTAAAGACTTTGGGGGCTGGATATAACTATTTTCACAAACAAATATAAATTAGGCTTTATCCGCTTCATTTCCCGATCACATTTTCTCAATCAGAAAAAGAGCTCTAGGTTTCCTAAACTTGATAAGATAAGATAAGTTAGATTTGAGAGGAATCCCTATCACCACCATGTCATAAAGAGGTTCAGTTGTTACAATTGAACTGTTAATTAATTTCTATAGTCTCGGGCAAATGATTGGCGGATATAAGAACGTTATCAAAAATCTTTTGCATTCAACCTTCTGCTCTGCCTGCTTTTAATGGTAGAAGAGTGGTCTATACGGATGCCTGCTTGAATGGCAACGTAAAGACTTTGGGGGCTGGATATAACTATTTTCACAAACAAATATAAATTAGGCTTTATCCGCTTCATTTCCCGATCACATTTTCTCAATCAGAAAAAGAGCTCTAGGTTTCCTAAACTTGATAAGATAAGATAAGTTAGATTTGAGAGGAATCCCTATCACCACCATGTCATAAAGAGGTTCAGTTGTTACAATTGAACTGTTAATTAATTTCTATAGTCTCGGGCAAATGATTGGCGGATATAAGAACGTTATCAAAAATCTTTTGCATTCCACCTTCTGCTCTGCCCGCTTTTAATGGTAGAAGAGTGGTCTATACGGATGCCTGCTTGAATGGCAACGTAAAGACTTTGGGGGCTGGATATAACCATTTTCACAAACAAATATAAATTAGGCTTTATCCGCTTCATTTCCCGATCACATTTTCTCAATCAGAAAAAGAGCTCTAGGTTTCCTAAACTTGATAAGATAAGATAAGTTAGATTTGAGAGGAATCCCTATCACCACCATGTCATAAAGAGGTTCAGTTGTTACAATTGAACTGTTAATTAATTTCTATAGTCTCGGGCAAATGATTGGCGGATATAAGAACGTTATCAAAAATCTTTTGCATTCCACCTTCTGCTCTGCCCGCTTTTAATGGTAGAAGAGTGGTCTATACGGATGCCTGCTTGAATGGCAACGTAAAGACTTTGGGGGCTGGATATAACCATTTTCACAAACAAATATAAATTAGGCTTTATCCGCTTCATTTCCCGATCACATTTTCTCAATCAGAAAAAGAGCTCTAGGTTTCCTAAACTTGATAAGATAAGATAAGTTAGATTTGAGAGGAATCCCTATCACCACCATGTCATAAAGAGGTTCAGTTGTTACAATTGAACTGTTAATTAATTTCTATAGTCTCGGGCAAATGATTGGCGGATATAAGAACGTTATCAAAAATCTTTTGCATTCCACCTTCTGCTCTGCCCGCTTTTAATGGTAGAAGAGTGGTCTATACGGATGCCTGCTTGAATGGCAACGTAAAGACTTTGGGGGCTGGATATAACCATTTTCACAAACAAATATAAATTAGGCTTTATCCGCTTCATTTCCCGATCACATTTTCTCAATCAGAAAAAGAGCTCTAGGTTTCCTAAACTTGATAAGATAAGATAAGTTAGATTTGAGAGGAATCCCTATCACCACCATGTCATAAAGAGGTTCAGTTGTTACAATTGAACTGTTAATTAATTTCTATAGTCTCGGGCAAATGATTGGCGGATATAAGAACGTTATCAAAAATCTTTTGCATTCCACCTTCTGCTCTGCCCGCTTTTAATGGTAGAAGAGTGGTCTATACGGATGCCTGCTTGAATGGCAACGTAAAGACTTTGGGGGCTGGATATAACCATTTTCACAAACAAATATAAATTAGGCTTTATCCGCTTCATTTCCCGATCACATTTTCTCAATCAGAAAAAGAGCTCTAGGTTTCCTAAACTTGATAAGATAAGATAAGTTAGATTTGAGAGGAATCCCTATCACCACCATGTCATAAAGAGGTTCAGTTGTTACAATTGAACTGTTAATTAATTTCTATAGTCTCGGGCAAATGATTGGCGGATATAAGAACGTTATCAAAAATCTTTTGCATTCCACCTTCTGCTCTGCCCGCTTTTAATGGTAGAAGAGTGGTCTATACGGATGCCTGCTTGAATGGCAACGTAAAGACTTTGGGGGCTGGATATAACCATTTTCACAAACAAATATAAATTAGGCTTTATCCGCTTCATTTCCCGATCACATTTTCTCAATCAAAAAAAGAGCTCTAGGTATCCTAAATTTGATAAGATAAGATAAGGTAAGTTAGATTTGAGAGGATTCCCTATCACCACCATCTCATAAAGAGGTTCAGTTGTTACAATTGAACTGTTAATTAATTTCTATAGTCTCGGGCAAATGATTAGCGGATATAAGAACGTTATCAAAAATCTTTCGCATTCCACCTTCTGCTCTGCCCGCTTTTAATGGTAGAAGAGTGGTCTATACGGATGCCTGCTTGAATGGCAACGTAAAGACTTTGGGGGCTGGATATAACCATTTTCACAAACAAATATAAATTAGGCTTTATCCGCTTCATTTGCCGATCACATTTTCTCAATCAAAAAAAGAGCTCTAGGTATCCTACATTTGATAAGATAAGTTAGATTTGAGAGGATTCCCTATCACCACCATCTCATAAAGAGGTTCAGTTGTTACAATTGAACTGTTAATTAATTTCTATAGTCTCGGGCAAATGATTGGCGGATATAAGAACGTTATCAAAAATCTTTCGCATTCCACCTTCTGCTCTGCCCGCTTTTAATGATAGAAGAGTGGTCTATACGGATGCCTGCTTGAATGGCAACGTAAAGACTTTGGGGGCTGGATATAACCATTTTCACAAACAAATATAAATTAGGCTTTATCCGCTTCATTTCCCGATCACATTTTCTCAATCAAAAAAAGAGCTCTAGGTATCCTACATTTGATAAGATAAGTTAGATTTGAGAGGATTCCCTATCACCACCATCTCATAAAGAGGTTCAGTTGTTACAATTGAACTGTTAATTAATTTCTATAGTCTCGGGCAAATGATTAGCGGATATAAGAACGTTATCAAAAATCTTTCGCATTCCACCTTCTGCTCTGCCCGCTTTTAATGGTAGAAGAGTGGTCTATACGGATGCCTGCTTGAATGGCAACGTAAAGACTTTGGGGGCTGGATATAACCATTTTCACAAACAAATATAAATTAGGCTTTATCCGCTTCATTTGCCGATCACATTTTCTCAATCAAAAAAAGAGCTCTAGGTATCCTACATTTGATAAGATAAGTTAGATTTGAGAGGAATCCCTATCACCACCATGTCATAAAGAGGTTCAGTTGTTACAATTGAACTGTTAATTAATTTCTATAGTCTCGGGCAAATGATTGGCGGATTAAGAACGTTATCAAAAATCTTTCGCATTCCACCTTCTGCTCTGCCCGCTTTTAATGGTAGAAGAGTGGTCTATACGGATGCCTGCTTGAATGGCAACTAAAGACTTTGGGGGCTGGATATAACCATTTTCACAAACAAATATAAATTAGGCTTTATCCGCTTCATTTGCCGATCACATTTTCTCAATCAAAAAAAGAGCTCTAGGTATCCTACATTTGATAAGATAAGTTAGATTTGAGAGGAATCCCTATCACCACCATGTCATAAAGAGGTTCAGTTGTTACAATTGAACTGTTAATTAATTTCTATAGTCTCGGGCAAATGATTGGCGGATATAGAACGTTATCAAAAATCTTTTGCATTCCACCTTCTGCTCTGCCCGCTTTTAATGGTAGAAGAGTGGTCTATACGGATGCCTGCTTGAATGGCAACGTAAAGACTTTGGGGGCTGGATATAACCATTTTCACAAACAAATATAAATTAGGCTTTATCCGCTTCATTTCCCGATCACATTTTCTCAATCAGAAAAAGAGCTCTAGGTTTCCTAAACTTGATAAGATAAGATAAGTTAGATTTGAGAGGAATCCCTATCACCACCATGTCATAAAGAGGTTCAGTTGTTACAATTGAACTGTTAATTAATTTCTATAGTCTCGGGCAAATGATTGGCGGATATAAGAACGTTATCAAAAATCTTTTGCATTCCACCTTCTGCTCTGCCCGCTTTTAATGGTAGAAGAGTGGTCTATACGGATGCCTGCTTGAATGGCAACGTAAAGACTTTGGGGGCTGGATATAACCATTTTCACAAACAAATATAAATTAGGCTTTATCCGCTTCATTTGCCGATCACATTTTCTCAATCAAAAAAAGAGCTCTAGGTATCCTACATTTGATAAGATAAGATAAGGTAAGTTAGATTTGAGAGGATTCCCTATCACCACCATCTCATAAAGAGGTTCAGTTGTTACAATTGAACTGTTAATTAATTTCTATAGTCTCGGGCAAATGATTGGCGGATATAAGAACGTTATCAAAAATCTTTTGCATTCCACCTTCTGCTCTGCCCGCTTTTAATGGTAGAAGAGTGGTCTATACGGATGCCTGCTTGAATGACAACGTAAAGACTTTGGGGGCTGGATATAACCATTTTCACAAAC
Organism: Endomychus coccineus; assembly: GCA_958510875.1. NCBI lineage: Eukaryota > Metazoa > Arthropoda > Insecta > Coleoptera > Endomychidae > Endomychus > Endomychus coccineus. The sequence goes on along the minus strand of OY294069.1, from coordinate 3,040,795 downwards.
AAATATAAATTAGGCTTTATCCGCTTCATTTCCCGATCACATTTTCTCAATCAAAAAAAGAGCTCTAGGTATCCTAAATTTGATAAGATAAGATAAGGTAAGTTAGATTTGAGAGGATTCCCTATCACCACCATCTCATAAAGAGGTTCAGTTGTTACAATTGAACTGTTAATTAATTTCTATAGTCTCGGGCAAATGATTAGCGGATATAAGAACGTTATCAAAAATCTTTCGCATTCCACCTTCTGCTCTGCCCGCTTTTAATGGTAGAAGAGTGGTCTATACGGATGCCTGCTTGAATGGCAACGTAAAGACTTTGGGGGCTGGATATAACCATTTTCACAAACAAATATAAATTAGGCTTTATCCGCTTCATTTGCCGATCACATTTTCTCAATCAAAAAAAGAGCTCTAGGTATCCTACATTTGATAAGATAAGTTAGATTTGAGAGGATTCCCTATCACCACCATCTCATAAAGAGGTTCAGTTGTTACAATTGAACTGTTAATTAATTTCTATAGTCTCGGGCAAATGATTGGCGGATATAAGAACGTTATCAAAAATCTTTCGCATTCCACCTTCTGCTCTGCCCGCTTTTAATGGTAGAAGAGTGGTCTATACGGATGCCTGCTTGAATGGCAACGTAAAGACTTTGGGGGCTGGATATAACCATTTTCACAAACAAATATAAATTAGGCTTTATCCGCTTCATTTCCCGATCACATTTTCTCAATCAAAAAAAGAGCTCTAGGTATCCTACATTTGATAAGATAAGTTAGATTTGAGAGGATTCCCTATCACCACCATCTCATAAAGAGGTTCAGTTGTTACAATTGAACTGTTAATTAATTTCTATAGTCTCGGGCAAATGATTAGCGGATATAAGAACGTTATCAAAAATCTTTCGCATTCCACCTTCTGCTCTGCCCGCTTTTAATGGTAGAAGAGTGGTCTATACGGATGCCTGCTTGAATGGCAACGTAAAGACTTTGGGGGCTGGATATAACCATTTTCACAAACAAATATAAATTAGGCTTTATCCGCTTCATTTCCCGATCACATTTTCTCAATCAGAAAAAGAGCTCTAGGTTTCCTAAACTTGATAAGATAAGATAAGTTAGATTTGAGAGGAATCCCTATCACCACCATGTCATAAAGAGGTTCAGTTGTTACAATTGAACTGTTAATTAATTTCTATAGTCTCGGGCAAATGATTGGCGGATATAAGAACGTTATCAAAAATCTTTTGCATTCCACCTTCTGCTCTGCCCGCTTTTAATGGTAGAAGAGTGGTCTATACGGATGCCTGCTTGAATGGCAACGTAAAGACTTTGGGGGCTGGATATAACCATTTTCACAAACAAATATAAATTAGGCTTTATCCGCTTCATTTCCCGATCACATTTTCTCAATCAGAAAAAGAGCTCTAGGTTTCCTAAACTTGATAAGATAAGATAAGTTAGATTTGAGAGGAATCCCTATCACCACCATGTCATAAAGAGGTTCAGTTGTTACAATTGAACTGTTAATTAATTTCTATAGTCTCGGGCAAATGATTGGCGGATATAAGAACGTTATCAAAAATCTTTTGCATTCCACCTTCTGCTCTGCCCGCTTTTAATGGTAGAAGAGTGGTCTATACGGATGCCTGCTTGAATGGCAACGTAAAGACTTTGGGGGCTGGATATAACCATTTTCACAAACAAATATAAATTAGGCTTTATCCGCTTCATTTCCCGATCACATTTTCTCAATCAGAAAAAGAGCTCTAGGTTTCCTAAACTTGATAAGATAAGATAAGTTAGATTTGAGAGGAATCCCTATCACCACCATGTCATAAAGAGGTTCAGTTGTTACAATTGAACTGTTAATTAATTTCTATAGTCTCGGGCAAATGATTGGCGGATATAAGAACGTTATCAAAAATCTTTTGCATTCCACCTTCTGCTCTGCCCGCTTTTAATGGTAGAAGAGTGGTCTATACGGATGCCTGCTTGAATGGCAACGTAAAGACTTTGGGGGCTGGATATAACCATTTTCACAAACAAATATAAATTAGGCTTTATCCGCTTCATTTGCCGATCACATTTTCTCAATCAAAAAAAGAGCTCTAGGTATCCTACATTTGATAAGATAAGATAAGGTAAGTTAGATTTGAGAGGATTCCCTATCACCACCATCTCATAAAGAGGTTCAGTTGTTACAATTGAACTGTTAATTAATTTCTATAGTCTCGGGCAAATGATTGGCGGATATAAGAACGTTATCAAAAATCTTTTGCATTCCACCTTCTGCTCTGCCCGCTTTTAATGGTAGAAGAGTGGTCTATACGGATGCCTGCTTGAATGACAACGTAAAGACTTTGGGGGCTGGATATAACCATTTTCACAAACAAATATAAATTAGGCTTTATCCGCTTCATTTCCCGATCACATTTTCTCAATCAAAAAAAGAGCTCTAGGTATCCTAAATTTGATAAGATAAGATAAGGTAAGTTAGATTTGAGAGGATTCCCTATCACCACCATCTCATAAAGAGGTTCAGTTGTTACAATTGAACTGTTAATTAATTTCTATAGTCTCGGGCAAATGATTAGCGGATATAAGAACGTTATCAAAAATCTTTCGCATTCCACCTTCTGCTCTGCCCGCTTTTAATGGTAGAAGAGTGGTCTATACGGATGCCTGCTTGAATGGCAACGTAAAGACTTTGGGGGCTGGATATAACCATTTTCACAAACAAATATAAATTAGGCTTTATCCGCTTCATTTGCCGATCACATTTTCTCAATCAAAAAAAGAGCTCTAGGTATCCTACATTTGATAAGATAAGTTAGATTTGAGAGGAATCCCTATCACCACCATGTCATAAAGAGGTTCAGTTGTTACAATTGAACTGTTAATTAATTTCTATAGTCTCGGGCAAATGATTGGCGGATTAAGAACGTTATCAAAAATCTTTCGCATTCCACCTTCTGCTCTGCCCGCTTTTAATGGTAGAAGAGTGGTCTATACGGATGCCTGCTTGAATGGCAACGTAAAGACTTTGGGGGCTGGATATAACCATTTTCACAAACAAATATAAATTAGGCTTTATCCGCTTCATTTGCCGATCACATTTTCTCAATCAAAAAAAGAGCTCTAGGTATCCTACATTTGATAAGATAAGTTAGATTTGAGAGGAATCCCTATCACCACCATGTCATAAAGAGGTTCAGTTGTTACAATTGAACTGTTAATTAATTTCTATAGTCTCGGGCAAATGATTGGCGGATATAGAACGTTATCAAAAATCTTTTGCATTCCACCTTCTGCTCTGCCCGCTTTTAATGGTAGAAGAGTGGTCTATACGGATGCCTGCTTGAATGGCAACGTAAAGACTTTGGGGGCTGGATATAACCATTTTCACAAACAAATATAAATTAGGCTTTATCCGCTTCATTTGCCGATCACATTTTCTCAATCAAAAAAAGAGCTCTAGGTATCCTACATTTGATAAGATAAGATAAGGTAAGTTAGATTTGAGAGGATTCCCTATCACCACCATCTCATAAAGAGGTTCAGTTGTTACAATTGAACTGTTAATTAATTTCTATAGTCTCGGGCAAATGATTGGCGGATATAAGAACGTTATCAAAAATCTTTTGCATTCCACCTTCTGCTCTGCCCGCTTTTAATGGTAGAAGAGTGGTCTATACGGATGCCTGCTTGAATGACAACGTAAAGACTTTGGGGGCTGGATATAACCATTTTCACAAACAAATATAAATTAGGCTTTATCCGCTTCATTTCCCGATCACATTTTCTCAATCAAAAAAAGAGCTCTAGGTATCCTAAATTTGATAAGATAAGATAAGGTAAGTTAGATTTGAGAGGATTCCCTATCACCACCATCTCATAAAGAGGTTCAGTTGTTACAATTGAACTGTTAATTAATTTCTATAGTCTCGGGCAAATGATTAGCGGATATAAGAACGTTATCAAAAATCTTTCGCATTCCACCTTCTGCTCTGCCCGCTTTTAATGGTAGAAGAGTGGTCTATACGGATGCCTGCTTGAATGGCAACGTAAAGACTTTGGGGGCTGGATATAACCATTTTCACAAACAAATATAAATTAGGCTTTATCCGCTTCATTTGCCGATCACATTTTCTCAATCAAAAAAAGAGCTCTAGGTATCCTACATTTGATAAGATAAGTTAGATTTGAGAGGATTCCCTATCACCACCATCTCATAAAGAGGTTCAGTTGTTACAATTGAACTGTTAATTAATTTCTATAGTCTCGGGCAAATGATTGGCGGATATAAGAACGTTATCAAAAATCTTTCGCATTCCACCTTCTGCTCTGCCCGCTTTTAATGGTAGAAGAGTGGTCTATACGGATGCCTGCTTGAATGGCAACGTAAAGACTTTGGGGGCTGGATATAACCATTTTCACAAACAAATATAAATTAGGCTTTATCCGCTTCATTTCCCGATCACATTTTCTCAATCAAAAAAAGAGCTCTAGGTATCCTACATTTGATAAGATAAGTTAGATTTGAGAGGATTCCCTATCACCACCATCTCATAAAGAGGTTCAGTTGTTACAATTGAACTGTTAATTAATTTCTATAGTCTCGGGCAAATGATTAGCGGATATAAGAACGTTATCAAAAATCTTTCGCATTCCACCTTCTGCTCTGCCCGCTTTTAATGGTAGAAGAGTGGTCTATACGGATGCCTGCTTGAATGGCAACGTAAAGACTTTGGGGGCTGGATATAACCATTTTCACAAACAAATATAAATTAGGCTTTATCCGCTTCATTTGCCGATCACATTTTCTCAATCAAAAAAAGAGCTCTAGGTATCCTACATTTGATAAGATAAGTTAGATTTGAGAGGAATCCCTATCACCACCATGTCATAAAGAGGTTCAGTTGTTACAATTGAACTGTTAATTAATTTCTATAGTCTCGGGCAAATGATTGGCGGATTAAGAACGTTATCAAAAATCTTTCGCATTCCACCTTCTGCTCTGCCCGCTTTTAATGGTAGAAGAGTGGTCTATACGGATGCCTGCTTGAATGGCAACGTAAAGACTTTGGGGGCTGGATATAACCATTTTCACAAACAAATATAAATTAGGCTTTATCCGCTTCATTTGCCGATCACATTTTCTCAATCAAAAAAAGAGCTCTAGGTATCCTACATTTGATAAGATAAGTTAGATTTGAGAGGAATCCCTATCACCACCATGTCATAAAGAGGTTCAGTTGTTACAATTGAACTGTTAATTAATTTCTATAGTCTCGGGCAAATGATTGGCGGATATAGAACGTTATCAAAAATCTTTCGCATTCCACCTTCTGCTCTGCCCGCTTTTAATGGTAGAAGAGTGGTCTATACGGATGCCTGCTTGAATGGCAACGTAAAGACTTTGGGGGCTGGATATAACTATTTTCACAAACAAATATAAATTAGGCTTTATCCGCTTCATTTCCCGATCACATTTTCTCAATCAAAAAAAGAGCTCTAGGTATCCTAAACTTGATAAGATAAGCTAAGATAAGTTCGATTTGAGAGGAATCCCTATCAACACCATGTCATAAAGAGGTTCAGTTGTTACAATTGAACTGTTAATTAATTTCTATAGTCTCGGGCAAATGATTGGCGGATATAAGAACGTTATCAAAAATCTTTCGCATTCCACCTTCTGCTCTGCCCGCTTTTAATGGTAGAAGAGTGGTCTATACGGATGCCTGCTTGAATGGCAACGTAAAGACTTTGGGGGCTGGATATAACCATTTTCACAAACAAATATAAATTAGGCTTTATCCGCTTCATTTGCCGATCACATTTTCTCAATCAAAAAAAGAGCTCTAGGTATCCTACATTTGATAAGATAAGTTAGATTTGAGAGGAATCCCTATCACCACCATGTCATAAAGAGGTTCAGTTGTTACAATTGAACTGTTAATTAATTTCTATAGTCTCGGGCAAATGATTGGCGGATATAGAACGTTATCAAAAATCTTTCGCATTCCACCTTCTGCTCTGCCCGCTTTTAATGGTAGAAGAGTGGTCTATACGGATGCCTGCTTGAATGGCAACGTAAAGACTTTGGGGGCTGGATATAACTATTTTCACAAACAAATATAAATTAGGCTTTATCCGCTTCATTTCCCGATCACATTTTCTCAATCAAAAAAAGAGCTCTAGGTATCCTAAACTTGATAAGATAAGCTAAGATAAGTTCGATTTGAGAGGAATCCCTATCAACACCATGTCATAAAGAGGTTCAGTTGTTACAATTGAACTGTTAATTAATTTCTATAGTCTCGGGCAAATGATTGGCGGATATAAGAACGTTATCAAAAATCTTTCGCATTCCACCTTCTGCTCTGCCCGCTTTTAATGGTAGAAGAGTGGTCTATACGGATGCCTGCTTGAATGGCAACGTAAAGACTTTGGGGGCTGGATATAACCATTTTCACAAACAAATATAAATTAGGCTTTATCCGCTTCATTTGCCGATCACATTTTCTCAATCAAAAAAAGAGCTCTAGGTATCCTACATTTGATAAGATAAGTTAGATTTGAGAGGAATCCCTATCACCACCATGTCATAAAGAGGTTCAGTTGTTACAATTGAACTGTTAATTAATTTCTATAGTCTCGGGCAAATGATTGGCGGATATAGAACGTTATCAAAAATCTTTCGCATTCCACCTTCTGCTCTGCCCGCTTTTAATGGTAGAAGAGTGGTCTATACGGATGCCTGCTTGAATGGCAACGTAAAGACTTTGGGGGCTGGATATAACTATTTTCACAAACAAATATAAATTAGGCTTTATCCGCTTCATTTCCCGATCACATTTTCTCAATCAAAAAAAGAGCTCTAGGTATCCTAAACTTGATAAGATAAGCTAAGATAAGTTCGATTTGAGAGGAATCCCTATCAACACCATGTCATAAAGAGGTTCAGTTGTTACAATTGAACTGTTAATTAATTTCTATAGTCTCGGGCAAATGATTGGCGGATATAAGAACGTTATCAAAAATCTTTTGCATTCCACCTTCTGCTCTGCCCGCTTTTAATGGTAGAAGAGTGGTCTATACGGATGCCTGCTTGAATGACAACGTAAAGACTTTGGAGGCTGGATATAACTATTTTCACAAACAAATATAAATTAGGCTTTATCCGCTTCATTTCCCGATCACATTTTCTCGAATCAAAAAAAGAGCTCTAGGTATCCTAAACTTGATAAGCTAAGATAAGTTAGATTTGAGAGGAATCCCTATCACCACCATGTCATAAAGAGGTTCAGTTGTTACAATTGAACTGTTAATTAATTTCTATAGTCTCGGGCAAACGATTGGCGGATATAAGAACGTTATCAAAAATCTTTTTCATTCAACCTTCTGCTCTGCCTGCTTTTAATGGTAGAAGAGTGGTCTATACGGATGCCTGCTTGAATGGCAACGTAAAGACTTTGGGGGCTGGATATAACTATTTTCACAAACAAATATAAATTAGGCTTTATCCGCTTCATTTCCCGATCACATTTTCTCAATCAAAAAAAGAGCTCTAGGTATCCTAAACTTGATAAGATAAGCTAAGATAAGTTCGATTTGAGAGGAATCCCTATCACCACCATGTCATAAAGAGGTTCAGTTGTTACAATTGAACTGTTAATTAATTTCTATAGTCTCGGGCAAATGTTCGGCGGATATAAGAACGTTATCAAAAATCTTTTGCATTCCACCTTCTGCTCTGCCCGCTTTTAATGGTAGAAGAGTGGTCTTATACGGATGCCTATTTGAATGGCAACGTAAAGACTTTGGGGGCTGGATATAACTATTTTCACACAAAAATATAAATTAGGCTTTATCCGCTTCATTTCCCGATCATGTTTTTTCAATCAAAAAAAAAGCTCTAGGTATCCGAAATTTGATAAGATAAGATAAGTTAGATTTGAGAGGATTCCCTATCACCACCATCTCATAAAGAGGTTCAGTTGTTACAATTGAACTGTTAATTAATTTCTATAGTCTCGGGCAAATGATTGGCGGATATAAGAACGTTATCAAAAATCTTTTGCATTCCACCTTCTGCTCTGCCCGCTTTTAATGGTAGAAGAGTGGTCTATACGGATGCCTGCTTGAATGACAACGTAAAGACTTTGGAGGCTGGATATAACTATTTTCACAAACAAATATAAATTAGGCTTTATCCGCTTCATTTCCCGATCACATTTTCTCAATCAAAAAAAGAGCTCTAGGTATCCTAAACTTGATAAGATAAGCTAAGATAAGTTCGATTTGAGAGGAATCCCTATCACCACCATGTCATAAAGAGGTTCAGTTGTTACAATTGAACTGTTAATTAATTTCTATAGTCTCGGGCAAACGATTGGCGGATATAAGAACGTTATCAAAAATCTTTTGCATTCCACCTTCTGCTCTGCCCGCTTTTAATGGTAGAAGAGTGGTCTATACGGATGCCTGCTTGAATGGCAACGTAAAGACTTTGGGGGCTGGATATAACTATTTTCACAAACAAATATAAATTAGGCTTTATCCGCTTCATTTCCCGATCACATTTTCTCAATCAAAAAAAGAGCTCTAGGTATCCTAAACTTGATAAGATAAGCTAAGATAAGTTCGATTTGAGAGGAATCCCTATCACCACCATGTCATAAAGAGGTTCAGTTGTTACAATTGAACTGTTAATTAATTTCTATAGTCTCGGGCAAACGATTGGCGGATATAAGAACGTTATCAAAAATCTTTTGCATTCCACCTTCTGCTCTGCCCGCTTTTAATGGTAGAAGAGTGGTCTTATACGGATGCCTATTTGAATGGCAACGTAAAGACTTTGGGGGCTGGATATAACTATTTTCACACAAAAATATAAATTAGGCTTTATCCGCTTCATTTCCCGATCATGTTTTTTCAATCAAAAAAAAAGCTCTAGGTATCCGAAATTTGATAAGATAAGATAAGTTAGATTTGAGAGGATTCCCTATCACCACCATCTCATAAAGAGGTTCAGTTGTTACAATTGAACTGTTAATTAATTTCTATAGTCTCGGGCAAATGATTGGCGGATATAAGAACGTTATCAAAAATCTTTTGCATTCCACCTTCTGCTCTGCCCGCTTTTAATGGTAGAAGAGTGGTCTATACGGATGCCTGCTTGAATGACAACGTAAAGACTTTGGAGGCTGGATATAACTATTTTCACAAACAAATTTAAATTAGGCTTTATCCGCTTCATTTCCCGATCACATTTTCTCAATCAAAAAAAGAGCTCTAGGTATCCTAAACTTGATAAGATAAGCTAAGATAAGTTAGATTTGAGAGGAATCCCTATCACCACCATGTCATAAAGAGGTTCAGTTGTTACAATTGAACTGTTAATTAATTTCTATAGTCTCGGGCAAATGTTCGGCGGATATAAGAACGTTATCAAAAATCTTTTGTATTCCACCTTCTGCTCTGCCCGCTTTTAATGGTAGAAGAGTGGTCTATACGGATGCCTGCTTGAATGGCAACGTAAAGACTTTGGGGGCTGGATATAACCATTTTCACAAACAAATATAAATTAGGCTTTATCCGCTTCATTTCCCGATCACATTTTCTGAATCAAAACAAGAGCTCTAGGTATCCTACATTTGATAAGATAAGTTAGATTTGAGAGGAATCCCTATCACCACCATGTCATAAAGAGGTTCAGTTGTTACAATTGAACTGTTAAATAATTTCTATAGTCTCGGGCAAATGATTGGCGGATATAAGGACGTTATCAAAAATCTTTTGCATTCCACCTTCTGCTCTGCCTGCTTTTAATGGTAGAAGAGTGGTCTATACGGATGCCTACTTGAATGACAACGTAAAGACTTTGGAGGCTGGATATAACTATTTTCACAAACAAATATAAATTAGGCTTTATCCGCTTCATTTCCCGATCACATTTTCTCGAATCAAAAAAAGAGCTCTAGGTATCCTAAACTTGATAAGCTAAGATAAGTTAGATTTGAGAGGAATCCCTATCACCACCATGTCATAAAGAGGTTCAGTTGTTACAATTGAACTGTTAATTAATTTCTATAGTCTCGGGCAAACGATTGGCGGATATAAGAACGTTATCAAAAATCTTTTTCATTCAACCTTCTGCTCTGCCTGCTTTTAATGGTAGAAGAGTGGTCTATACGGATGCCTGCTTGAATGGCAACGTAAAGACTTTGGGGGCTGGATATAACTATTTTCACAAACAAATATAAATTAGGCTTTATCCGCTTCATTTCCCGATCACATTTTCTCAATCAAAAAAAGAGCTCTAGGTATCCTAAACTTGATAAGATAAGCTAAGATAAGTTCGATTTGAGAGGAATCCCTAGCACCACCATGTCATAAAGAGGTTCAGTTGTTACAATTGAACTGTTAATTAATTTCTATAGTCTCGGGCAAATGATTGGCGGATATAAGAACGTTATCAAAAATCTTTTTCATTCAACCTTCTGCTCTGCCTGCTTTTAATGGTAGAAGAGTGGTCTATACGGATGCCTGCTTGAATGGCAACGTAAAGACTTTGGGGGCTGGATATAACTATTTTCACAAACAAATATAAATTAGGCTTTATCCGCTTCATTTCCCGATCACATTTTCTCAATCAAAAAAAGAGCTCTAGGTATCCTAAACTTGATAAGATAAGCTAAGATAAGTTCGATTTGAGAGGAATCCCTATCAACACCATGTCATAAAGAGGTTCAGTTGTTACAATTGAACTGTTAATTAATTTCTATAGTCTCGGGCAAATGATTGGCGGATATAAGAACGTTATCAAAAATCTTTTGCATTCCACCTTCTGCTCTGCCCGCTTTTAATGGTAGAAGAGTGGTCTATACGGATGCCTGCTTGAATGACAACGTAAAGACTTTGGAGGCTGGATATAACTATTTTCACAAACAAATATAAATTAGGCTTTATCCGCTTCATTTCCCGATCACATTTTCTCGAATCAAAAAAAGAGCTCTAGGTATCCTAAACTTGATAAGCTAAGATAAGTTAGATTTGAGAGGAATCCCTATCACCACCATGTCATAAAGAGGTTCAGTTGTTACAATTGAACTGTTAATTAATTTCTATAGTCTCGGGCAAACGATTGGCGGATATAAGAACGTTATCAAAAATCTTTTTCATTCAACCTTCTGCTCTGCCTGCTTTTAATGGTAGAAGAGTGGTCTATACGGATGCCTGCTTGAATGGCAACGTAAAGACTTTGGGGGCTGGATATAACTATTTTCACAAACAAATATAAATTAGGCTTTATCCGCTTCATTTCCCGATCACATTTTCTCAATCAAAAAAAGAGCTCTAGGTATCCTAAACTTGATAAGATAAGCTAAGATAAGTTCGATTTGAGAGGAATCCCTATCACCACCATGTCATAAAGAGGTTCAGTTGTTACAATTGAACTGTTAATTAATTTCTATAGTCTCGGGCAAACGATTGGCGGATATAAGAACGTTATCAAAAATCTTTTGCATTCCACCTTCTGCTCTGCCCGCTTTTAATGGTAGAAGAGTGGTCTTATACGGATGCCTATTTGAATGGCAACGTAAAGACTTTGGGGGCTGGATATAACTATTTTCACACAAAAATATAAATTAGGCTTTATCCGCTTCATTTCCCGATCATGTTTTTTCAATCAAAAAAAAAGCTCTAGGTATCCGAAATTTGATAAGATAAGATAAGTTAGATTTGAGAGGATTCCCTATCACCACCATCTCATAAAGAGGTTCAGTTGTTACAATTGAACTGTTAATTAATTTCTATAGTCTCGGGCAAATGATTGGCGGATATAAGAACGTTATCAAAAATCTTTTGCATTCCACCTTCTGCTCTGCCCGCTTTTAATGGTAGAAGAGTGGTCTATACGGATGCCTGCTTGAATGACAACGTAAAGACTTTGGAGGCTGGATATAACTATTTTCACAAACAAATTTAAATTAGGCTTTATCCGCTTCATTTCCCGATCACATTTTCTCAATCAAAAAAAGAGCTCTAGGTATCCTAAACTTGATAAGATAAGCTAAGATAAGTTAGATTTGAGAGGAATCCCTATCACCACCATGTCATAAAGAGGTTCAGTTGTTACAATTGAACTGTTAATTAATTTCTATAGTCTCGGGCAAATGTTCGGCGGATATAAGAACGTTATCAAAAATCTTTTGTATTCCACCTTCTGCTCTGCCCGCTTTTAATGGTAGAAGAGTGGTCTATACGGATGCCTGCTTGAATGGCAACGTAAAGACTTTGGGGGCTGGATATAACCATTTTCACAAACAAATATAAATTAGGCTTTATCCGCTTCATTTCCCGATCACATTTTCTGAATCAAAACAAGAGCTCTAGGTATCCTACATTTGATAAGATAAGTTAGATTTGAGAGGAATCCCTATCACCACCATGTCATAAAGAGGTTCAGTTGTTACAATTGAACTGTTAATTAATTTCTATAGTCTCGGGCAAATGATTTTCGGATATAAGAACGTTATCAAAAATCTTTTGCATTCCACCTTCTGCTCTGCCCGCTTTTAATGGTAGAAGAGTGGTCTATACGGATGCCTGCTTGAATGGCAACGTAAAGACTTTGGGGGCTGGATATAACCATTTTCACAAACAAATATAAATTAGGCTTTATCCGCTTCATTTCCCGATCACATTTTCTGAATCAAAACAAGAGCTCTAGGTATCCTACATTTGATAAGATAAGTTAGATTTGAGAGGAATCCCTATCACCACCATGTCATAAAGAGGTTCAGTTGTTACAATTGAACTGTTAAATAATTTCTATAGTCTCGGGCAAATGATTGGCGGATATAAGGACGTTATCAAAAATCTTTTGCATTCCACCTTCTGCTCTGCCTGCTTTTAATGGTAGAAGAGTGGTCTATACGGATGCCTGCTTGAATGACAACGTAAAGACTTTGGAGGCTGGATATAACTATTTTCACAAACAAATATAAATTAGGCTTTATCCGCTTCATTTCCCGATCACATTTTCTCAATCTAAAAAAGAGCTCTAGGTATCCTAAACTTGATAAGATAAGCTAAGATAAGTTCGATTTGAGAGGAATCCCTATCACCACCATGTCATAAAGAGGTTCAGTTGTTACAATTGAACTGTTAATTAATTTCTATAGTCTCGGGCAAATGATTGGCGGATATAAGAACGTTATCAAAAATCTTTCGCATTCCACCTTCTGCTCTGCCCGCTTTTAATGGTAGAAGAGTGGTCTATACGGATGCCTGCTTGAATGGCAACGTAAAGACTTTGGGGGCTGGATATAACCATTTTCACAAACAAATATAAATTAGGCTTTATCCGCTTCATTTGCCGATCACATTTTCTCAATCAAAAAAAGAGCTCTAGGTATCCTACATTTGATAAGATAAGTTAGATTTGAGAGGAATCCCTATCACCACCATGTCATAAAGAGGTTCAGTTGTTACAATTGAACTGTTAATTAATTTCTATAGTCTCGGGCAAATGATTAGCGGATATAAGAACGTTATCAAAAATCTTTCGCATTCCACCTTCTGCTCTGCCCGCTTTTAATGGTAGAAGAGTGGTCTATACGGATGCCTGCTTGAATGGCAACGTAAAGACTTTGGGGGCTGGATATAACCATTTTCACAAACAAATATAAATTAGGCTTTATCCGCTTCATTTGCCGATCACATTTTCTCAATCAAAAAAAGAGCTCTAGGTATCCTACATTTGATAAGATAAGTTAGATTTGAGAGGAATCCCTATCACCACCATGTCATAAAGAGGTTCAGTTGTTACAATTGAACTGTTAATTAATTTCTATAGTCTCGGGCAAATGATTGGCGGATTAAGAACGTTATCAAAAATCTTTCGCATTCCACCTTCTGCTCTGCCCGCTTTTAATGGTAGAAGAGTGGTCTATACGGATGCCTGCTTGAATGGCAACGTAAAGACTTTGGGGGCTGGATATAACCATTTTCACAAACAAATATAAATTAGGCTTTATCCGCTTCATTTGCCGATCACATTTTCTCAATCAAAAAAAGAGCTCTAGGTATCCTACATTTGATAAGATAAGTTAGATTTGAGAGGAATCCCTATCACCACCATGTCATAAAGAGGTTCAGTTGTTACAATTGAACTGTTAATTAATTTCTATAGTCTCGGGCAAATGATTAGCGGATATAAGAACGTTATCAAAAATCTTTCGCATTCCACCTTCTGCTCTGCCCGCTTTTAATGGTAGAAGAGTGGTCTATACGGATGCCTGCTTGAATGGCAACGTAAAGACTTTGGGGGCTGGATATAACCATTTTCACAAACAAATATAAATTAGGCTTTATCCGCTTCATTTGCCGATCACATTTTCTCAATCAAAAAAAGAGCTCTAGGTATCCTACATTTGATAAGATAAGTTAGATTTGAGAGGAATCCCTATCACCACCATGTCATAAAGAGGTTCAGTTGTTACAATTGAACTGTTAATTAATTTCTATAGTCTCGGGCAAATGATTAGCGGATATAAGAACGTTATCAAAAATCTTTCGCATTCCACCTTCTGCTCTGCCCGCTTTTAATGGTAGAAGAGTGGTCTATACGGATGCCTGCTTGAATGGCAACGTAAAGACTTTGGGGGCTGGATATAACTATTTTCACAAACAAATATAAATTAGGCTTTATCCGCTTCATTTCCCGATCACATTTTCTCAATCAAAAAAAGAGCTCTAGGTATCCTAAACTTGATAAGATAAGCTAAGATAAGTTCGATTTGAGAGGAATCCCTATCAACACCATGTCATAAAGAGGTTCAGTTGTTACAATTGAACTGTTAATTAATTTCTATAGTCTCGGGCAAATGATTGGCGGATATAAGAACGTTATCAAAAATCTTTTGCATTCCACCTTCTGCTCTGCCCGCTTTTAATGGTAGAAGAGTGGTCTATACGGATGCCTGCTTGAATGACAACGTAAAGACTTTGGAGGCTGGATATAACTATTTTCACAAACAAATTTAAATTAGGCTTTATCCGCTTCATTTCCCGATCACATTTTCTCGAATCAAAAAAAGAGCTCTAGGTATCCTAAACTTGATAAGCTAAGATAAGTTAGATTTGAGAGGAATCCCTATCACCACCATGTCATAAAGAGGTTCAGTTGTTACAATTGAACTGTTAATTAATTTCTATAGTCTCGGGCAAACGATTGGCGGATATAAGAACGTTATCAAAAATCTTTTTCATTCAACCTTCTGCTCTGCCTGCTTTTAATGGTAGAAGAGTGGTCTATACGGATGCCTGCTTGAATGGCAACGTAAAGACTTTGGGGGCTGGATATAACTATTTTCACAAACAAATATAAATTAGGCTTTATCCGCTTCATTTCCCGATCACATTTTCTCAATCAAAAAAAGAGCTCTAGGTATCCTACATTTGATAAGATAAGTTAGATTTGAGAGGAATCCCTATCACCACCATGTCATAAAGAGGTTCAGTTGTTACAATTGAACTGTTAATTAATTTCTATAGTCTCGGGCAAATGATTGGCGGATTAAGAACGTTATCAAAAATCTTTCGCATTCCACCTTCTGCTCTGCCCGCTTTTAATGGTAGAAGAGTGGTCTATACGGATGCCTGCTTGAATGGCAACGTAAAGACTTTGGGGGCTGGATATAACCATTTTCACAAACAAATATAAATTAGGCTTTATCCGCTTCATTTGCCGATCACATTTTCTCAATCAAAAAAAGAGCTCTAGGTATCCTACATTTGATAAGATAAGTTAGATTTGAGAGGAATCCCTATCACCACCATGTCATAAAGAGGTTCAGTTGTTACAATTGAACTGTTAATTAATTTCTATAGTCTCGGGCAAATGATTAGCGGATATAAGAACGTTATCAAAAATCTTTCGCATTCCACCTTCTGCTCTGCCCGCTTTTAATGGTAGAAGAGTGGTCTATACGGATGCCTGCTTGAATGGCAACGTAAAGACTTTGGGGGCTGGATATAACCATTTTCACAAACAAATATAAATTAGGCTTCATCCGCTTCATTTGCCGATCACATTTTCTCAATCAAAAAAAGAGCTCTAGGTATCCTACATTTGATAAGATAAGTTAGATTTGAGAGGAATCCCTATCACCACCATGTCATAAAGAGGTTCAGTTGTTACAATTGAACTGTTAATTAATTTCTATAGTCTCGGGCAAATGATTGGCGGATATAGAACGTTATCAAAAATCTTTCGCATTCCACCTTCTGCTCTGCCCGCTTTTAATGGTAGAAGAGTGGTCTATACGGATGCCTGCTTGAATGGCAACGTAAAGACTTTGGGGGCTGGATATAACTATTTTCACAAACAAATATAAATTAGGCTTTATCCGCTTCATTTCCCGATCACATTTTCTCAATCAAAAAAAGAGCTCTAGGTATCCTAAACTTGATAAGATAAGCTAAGATAAGTTCGATTTGAGAGGAATCCCTATCAACACCATGTCATAAAGAGGTTCAGTTGTTACAATTGAACTGTTAATTAATTTCTATAGTCTCGGGCAAATGATTGGCGGATATAAGAACGTTATCAAAAATCTTTTGCATTCCACCTTCTGCTCTGCCCGCTTTTAATGGTAGAAGAGTGGTCTATACGGATGCCTGCTTGAATGACAACGTAAAGACTTTGGAGGCTGGATATAACTATTTTCACAAACAAATTTAAATTAGGCTTTATCCGCTTCATTTCCCGATCACATTTTCTCGAATCAAAAAAAGAGCTCTAGGTATCCTAAACTTGATAAGCTAAGATAAGTTAGATTTGAGAGGAATCCCTATCACCACCATGTCATAAAGAGGTTCAGTTGTTACAATTGAACTGTTAATTAATTTCTATAGTCTCGGGCAAACGATTGGCGGATATAAGAACGTTATCAAAAATCTTTTTCATTCAACCTTCTGCTCTGCCTGCTTTTAATGGTAGAAGAGTGGTCTATACGGATGCCTGCTTGAATGGCAACGTAAAGACTTTGGGGGCTGGATATAACTATTTTCACAAACAAATATAAATTAGGCTTTATCCGCTTCATTTCCCGATCACATTTTCTCAATCAAAAAAAGAGCTCTAGGTATCCTAAACTTGATAAGATAAGCTAAGATAAGTTCGATTTGAGAGGAATCCCTATCACCACCATGTCATAAAGAGGTTCAGTTGTTACAATTGAACTGTTAATTAATTTCTATAGTCTCGGGCAAACGATTGGCGGATATAAGAACGTTATCAAAAATCTTTTGCATTCCACCTTCTGCTCTGCCCGCTTTTAATGGTAGAAGAGTGGTCTTATACGGATGCCTATTTGAATGGCAACGTAAAGACTTTGGGGGCTGGATATAACTATTTTCACACAAAAATATAAATTAGGCTTTATCCGCTTCATTTCCCGATCATGTTTTTTCAATCAAAAAAAAAGCTCTAGGTATCCGAAATTTGATAAGATAAGATAAGTTAGATTTGAGAGGAATCCCTATCACCACCATGTCATAAAGAGGTTCAGTTGTTACAATTGAACTGTTAATTAATTTCTATAGTCTCGGGCAAACGATTGGCGGATATAAGAACGTTATCAAAAATCTTTTTCATTCAACCTTCTGCTCTGCCTGCTTTTAATGGTAGAAGAGTGGTCTATACGGATGCCTGCTTGAATGGCAACGTAAAGACTTTGGGGGCTGGATATAACTATTTTCACAAACAAATATAAATTAGGCTTTATCCGCTTCATTTCCCGATCACATTTTCTCAATCAAAAAAAGAGCTCTAGGTATCCTAAACTTGATAAGATAAGCTAAGATAAGTTCGATTTGAGAGGAATCCCTATCAACACCATGTCATAAAGAGGTTCAGTTGTTACAATTGAACTGTTAATTAATTTCTATAGTCTCGGGCAAATGATTGGCGGATATAAGAACGTTATCAAAAATCTTTTGCATTCCACCTTCTGCTCTGCCCGCTTTTAATGGTAGAAGAGTGGTCTATACGGATGCCTGCTTGAATGACAACGTAAAGACTTTGGAGGCTGGATATAACTATTTTCACAAACAAATTTAAATTAGGCTTTATCCGCTTCATTTCCCGATCACATTTTCTCGAATCAAAAAAAGAGCTCTAGGTATCCTAAACTTGATAAGCTAAGATAAGTTAGATTTGAGAGGAATCCCTATCACCACCATGTCATAAAGAGGTTCAGTTGTTACAATTGAACTGTTAATTAATTTCTATAGTCTCGGGCAAACGATTGGCGGATATAAGAACGTTATCAAAAATCTTTTTCATTCAACCTTCTGCTCTGCCTGCTTTTAATGGTAGAAGAGTGGTCTATACGGATGCCTGCTTGAATGGCAACGTAAAGACTTTGGGGGCTGGATATAACTATTTTCACAAACAAATATAAATTAGGCTTTATCCGCTTCATTTCCCGATCACATTTTCTCAATCAAAAAAAGAGCTCTAGGTATCCTAAACTTGATAAGATAAGCTAAGATAAGTTCGATTTGAGAGGAATCCCTATCACCACCATGTCATAAAGAGGTTCAGTTGTTACAATTGAACTGTTAATTAATTTCTATAGTCTCGGGCAAACGATTGGCGGATATAAGAACGTTATCAAAAATCTTTTTCATTCAACCTTCTGCTCTGCCTGCTTTTAATGGTAGAAGAGTGGTCTATACGGATGCCTGCTTGAATGGCAACGTAAAGACTTTGGGGGCTGGATATAACTATTTTCACAAACAAATATAAATTAGGCTTTATCCGCTTCATTTCCCGATCACATTTTCTCAATCAAAAAAAGAGCTCTAGGTATCCTAAACTTGATAAGATAAGCTAAGATAAGTTCGATTTGAGAGGAATCCCTATCACCACCATGTCATAAAGAGGTTCAGTTGTTACAATTGAACTGTTAATTAATTTCTATAGTCTCGGGCAAACGATTGGCGGATATAAGAACGTTATCAAAAATCTTTTGCATTCCACCTTCTGCTCTGCCCGCTTTTAATGGTAGAAGAGTGGTCTATACGGATGCCTGCTTGAATGACAACGTAAAGACTTTGGAGGCTGGATATAACTATTTTCACAAACAAATTTAAACTAGGCTTTATCCGCTTCATTTCCCGATCACATTTTCTCAATCAAAAAAAGAGCTCTAGGTATCCTAAACTTGATAAGATAAGCTAAGATAAGTTAGATTTGAGAGGAATCCCTATCACCACCATGTCATAAAGAGGTTCAGTTGTTACAATTGAACTGTTAATTAATTTCTATAGTCTCGGGCAAATGTTCGGCGGATATAAGAACGTTATCAAAAATCTTTTGTATTCCACCTTCTGCTCTGCCCGCTTTTAATGGTAGAAGAGTGGTCTATACGGATGCCTGCTTGAATGGCAACGTAAAGACTTTGGGGGCTGGATATAACCATTTTCACAAACAAATATAAATTAGGCTTTATCCGCTTCATTTCCCGATCACATTTTCTGAATCAAAACAAGAGCTCTAGGTATCCTACATTTGATAAGATAAGTTAGATTTGAGAGGAATCCCTATCACCACCATGTCATAAAGAGGTTCAGTTGTTACAATTGAACTGTTAAATAATTTCTATAGTCTCGGGCAAATGATTGGCGGATATAAGGACGTTATCAAAAATCTTTTGCATTCCACCTTCTGCTCTGCCTGCTTTTAATGGTAGAAGAGTGGTCTATACGGATGCCTGCTTGAATGACAACGTAAAGACTTTGGAGGCTGGATATAACTATTTTCACAAACAAATATAAATTAGGCTTTATCCGCTTCATTTCCCGATCACATTTTCTCAATCTAAAAAAGAGCTCTAGGTATCCTAAACTTGATAAGATAAGCTAAGATAAGTTCGATTTGAGAGGAATCCCTATCACCACCATGTCATAAAGAGGTTCAGTTGTTACAATTGAACTGTTAATTAATTTCTATAGTCTCGGGCAAATGATTGGCGGATATAAGAACGTTATCAAAAATCTTTTGCATTCCACCTTCTGCTCTGCCCGCTTTTAATGGTAGAAGAGTGGTCTATACGGATGCCTGCTTGAATGGCAACGTAAAGTCTTTGGGGGCTGGATATAACTATTTTCCCATAACAAATATAAAATAGGCTTTATCCGCTTCATTTCCCGATCACATTTTCTCAATCAAAAAAAGAGCTCTAGGTATCCTAAACTTGATAAGCTAAGATAAGTTAGATTTGAGAGGAATCCCTATCACCACCATGTCATAAAGAGGTTCAGTTGTTACAATTGAACTGTTAATTAATTTCTATAGTCTCGGGCAAATGATTGGCGGATATAAGAACGTTATCAAAAATCTTTTGCATTCCACCTTCTGCTCTGCCCGCTTTTAATGGTAGAAGAGTGGTCTATACGGATGCCTGCTTGAATGACAACGTAAAGACTTTGGAGGCTGGATATAACTATTTTCACAAACAAATATAAATTAGGCTTTATCCGCTTCATTTCCCGATCACATTTTCTCGAATCAAAAAAAGAGCTCTAGGTATCCTAAACTTGATAAGATAAGCTAAGATAAGTTCGATTTGAGAGGAATCCCTATCACCACCATGTCATAAAGAGGTTCAGTTGTTACAATTGAACTGTTAATTAATTTCTATAGTCTCGGGCAAATGATTGGCGGATATAAGAACGTTATCAAAAATCTTTTGCATTCCACCTTCTGCTCTGCCCGCTTTTAATGGTAGAAGAGTGGTCTATACGGATGCCTGCTTGAATGACAACGTAAAGACTTTGGAGGCTGGATATAACTATTTTCACAAACAAATATAAATTAGGCTTTATCCGCTTCATTTCCCGATCACATTTTCTCGAATCAAAAAAAGAGCTCTAGGTATCCTAAACTTGATAAGATAAGCTAAGATAAGTTCGATTTGAGAGGAATCCCTATCACCACCATGTCATAAAGAGGTTCAGTTGTTACAATTGAACTGTTAATTAATTTCTATAGTCTCGGGCAAATGATTGGCGGATATAAGAACGTTATCAAAAATCTTTTGCATTCCACCTTCTGCTCTGCCCGCTTTTAATGGTAGAAGAGTGGTCTATACGGATGCCTGCTTGAATGACAACGTAAAGACTTTGGAGGCTGGATATAACTATTTTCACAAACAAATATAAATTAGTCTTTATCCGCTTCATTTCCCGATCACATTTTCTCGAATCAAAAAAAGAGCTCTAGGTATCCTAAACTTGATAAGATAAGCTAAGATAAGTTCGATTTGAGAGGAATCCCTATCACCACCATGTCATAAAGAGGTTCAGTTGTTACAATTGAACTGTTAATTAATTTCTATAGTCTCGGGCAAATGTTCGGCGGATATAAGAACGTTATCAAAAATCTTTTGTATTCCACCTTCTGCTCTGCCCGCTTTTAATGGTAGAAGAGTGGTCTATACGGATGCCTGCTTGAATGGCAACGTAAAGACTTTGGGGGCTGGATATAACCATTTTCACAAACAAATATAAATTAGGCTTTATCCGCTTCATTTCCCGATCACATTTTCTGAATCAAAACAAGAGCTCTAGGTATCCTACATTTGATAAGATAAGTTAGATTTGAGAGGAATCCCTATCACCACCATGTCATAAAGAGGTTCAGTTGTTACAATTGAACTGTTAATTAATTTCTATAGTCTCGGGCAAATGATTGGCGGATATAAGAACGTTATCAAAAATCTTTTGCATTCCACCTTCTGCTCTGCCCGCTTTTAATGGTAGAAGAGTGGTCTATACGGATGCCTGCTTGAATGGCAACGTAAAGACTTTGGGGGCTGGATATAACTATTTTCCCATAACAAATATAAAATAGGCTTTATCCGCTTCATTTCCCGATCACATTTTCTCAATCAAAAAAAGAGCTCTAGGTATCCTAAACTTGATAAGCTAAGATAAGTTAGATTTGAGAGGAATCCCTATCACCACCATGTCATAAAGAGGTTCAGTTGTTACAATTGAACTGTTAATTAATTTCTATAGTCTCGGGCAAATGATTGGCGGATATAAGAACGTTATCAAAAATCTTTTGCATTCCACCTTCTGCTCTGCCCGCTTTTAATGGTAGAAGAGTGGTCTATACGGATGCCTGCTTGAATGGCAACGTAAAGACTTTGGGGGCTGGATATAACTATTTTCCCATAACAAATATAAAATAGGCTTTATCCGCTTCATTTCCCGATCACATTTTCTCAATCAAAAAAAGAGCTCTAGGTATCCTAAACTTGATAAGCTAAGATAAGTTAGATTTGAGAGGAATCCCTATCACCACCATGTCATAAAGAGGTTCAGTTGTTACAATTGAACTGTTAATTAATTTCTATAGTCTCGGGCAAATGATTGGCGGATATAAGAACGTTATCAAAAATCTTTTGCATTCCACCTTCTGCTCTGCCCGCTTTTAATGGTAGAAGAGTGGTCTATACGGATGCCTGCTTGAATGGCAACGTAAAGACTTTGGGGGCTGGATATAACTATTTTCCCATAACAAATATAAAATAGGCTTTATCCGCTTCATTTCCCGATCACATTTTCTCGAATCAAAAAAAGAGCTCTAGGTATCCTAAACTTGATAAGCTAAGATAAGTTAGATTTGAGAGGAATCCCTATCACCACCATGTCATAAAGAGGTTCAGTTGTTACAATTGAACTGTTAATTAATTTCTATAGTCTCGGGCAAATGATTGGCGGATATAAGAACGTTATCAAAAATCTTTTGCATTCCACCTTCTGCTCTGCCCGCTTTTAATGGTAGAAGAGTGGTCTATACGGATGCCTGCTTGAATGACAACGTAAAGACTTTGGAGGCTGGATATAACTATTTTCACAAACAAATTTAAATTAGGCTTTATCCGCTTCATTTCCCGATCACATTTTCTCAATCAAAAAAAGAGCTCTAGGTATCCTAAACTTGATAAGATAAGCTAAGATAAGTTAGATTTGAGAGGAATCCCTATCACCACCATGTCATAAAGAGGTTCAGTTGTTACAATTGAACTGTTAATTAATTTCTATAGTCTCGGGCAAATGTTCGGCGGATATAAGAACGTTATCAAAAATCTTTTGTATTCCACCTTCTGCTCTGCCCGCTTTCAATGGTAGAAGAGTGGTCTATACGGATGCCTGCTTGAATGACAACGTAAAGACTTTGGAGGCTGGATATAACTATTTTCACAAACAAATATAAATTAGGCTTTATCTGCTTCATTTCCCGATCACATTTTCTCGAATCAAAAAAAGAGCTCTAGGTATCCTAAACTTGATAAGATAAGCTAAGATAAGTTCGATTTGAGAGGAATCCCTATCACCACCATGTCATAAAGAGGTTCAGTTGTTACAATTGAACTGTTAATTAATTTCTATAGTCTCGGGCAAATGATTGGCGGATATAAGAACGTTATCAAAAATCTTTTGCATTCCACCTTCTGCTCTGCCCGCTTTTAATGGTAGAAGAGTGGTCTATACGGATGCCTGCTTGAATGACAACGTAAAGACTTTGGAGGCTGGATATAACTATTTTCACAAACAAATTTAAATTAGGCTTTATCCGCTTCATTTCCCGATCACATTTTCTCAATCAAAAAAAGAGCTCTAGGTATCCTAAACTTGATAAGATAAGCTAAGATAAGTTAGATTTGAGAGGAATCCCTATCACCACCATGTCATAAAGAGGTTCAGTTGTTACAATTGAACTGTTAATTAATTTCTATAGTCTCGGGCAAATGTTCGGCGGATATAAGAACGTTATCAAAAATCTTTTGTATTCCACCTTCTGCTCTGCCCGCTTTTAATGGTAGAAGAGTGGTCTATACGGATGCCTGCTTGAATGGCAACGTAAAGACTTTGGGGGCTGGATATAACCATTTTCACAAACAAATATAAATTAGGCTTTATCCGCTTCATTTCCCGATCACATTTTCTCAATCAAAACAAGAGCTCTAGGTATCCTACATTTGATAAGATAAGTTAGATTTGAGAGGAATCCCTATCACCACCATGTCATAAAGAGGTTCAGTTGTTACAATTGAACTGTTAAATAATTTCTATAGTCTCGGGCAAATGATTGGCGGATATAAGGACGTTATCAAAAATCTTTTGCATTCCACCTTCTGCTCTGCCTGCTTTTAATGGTAGAAGAGTGGTCTATACGGATGCCTGCTTGAATGACAACGTAAAGACTTTGGAGGCTGGATATAACTATTTTCACAAACAAATATAAATTAGGCTTTATCCGCTTCATTTCCCGATCACATTTTCTCAATCTAAAAAAGAGCTCTAGGTATCCTAAACTTGATAAGATAAGCTAAGATAAGTTCGATTTGAGAAGAATCCCTATCACCACCATGTCATAAAGAGGTTCAGTTGTTACAATTGAACTGTTAATTAATTTCTATAGTCTCGGGCAAATGATTGGCGGATATAAGAACGTTATCAAAAATCTTTTGCATTCCACCTTCTGCTCTGCCCGCTTTTAATGGTAGAAGAGTGGTCTATACGGATGCCTGCTTGAATGGCAACGTAAAGACTTTGGGGGCTGGATATAACTATTTTCCCATAACAAATATAAAATAGGCTTTATCCGCTTCATTTCCCGATCACATTTTCTCAATCAAAAAAAGAGCTCTAGGTATCCTAAACTTGATAAGCTAAGATAAGTTAGATTTGAGAGGAATCCCTATCACCACCATGTCATAAAGAGGTTCAGTTGTTACAATTGAACTGTTAATTAATTTCTATAGTCTCGGGCAAATGATTGGCGGATATAAGAACGTTATCAAAAATCTTTTGCATTCCACCTTCTGCTCTGCCCGCTTTTAATGGTAGAAGAGTGGTCTATACGGATGCCTGCTTGAATGACAACGTAAAGACTTTGGAGGCTGGATATAACTATTTTCACAAACAAATATAAATTAGGCTTTATCCGCTTCATTTCCCGATCACATTTTCTCGAATCAAAAAAAGAGCTCTAGGTATCCTAAACTTGATAAGATAAGCTAAGATAAGTTCGATTTGAGAGGAATCCCTATCACCACCATGTCATAAAGAGGTTCAGTTGTTACAATTGAACTGTTAATTAATTTCTATAGTCTCGGGCAAATGATTGGCGGATATAAGAACGTTATCAAAAATCTTTTGCATTCCACCTTCTGCTCTGCCCGCTTTTAATGGTAGAAGAGTGGTCTATACGGATGCCTGCTTGAATGGCAACGTAAAGACTTTGGGGGCTGGATATAACTATTTTCCCATAACAAATATAAAATAGGCTTTATCCGCTTCATTTCCCGATCACATTTTCTCAATCAAAAAAAGAGCTCTAGGTAT
Organism: Endomychus coccineus; assembly: GCA_958510875.1. Taxonomy (NCBI): domain Eukaryota; kingdom Metazoa; phylum Arthropoda; class Insecta; order Coleoptera; family Endomychidae; genus Endomychus; species Endomychus coccineus. The sequence continues at coordinate 3,015,352 of OY294069.1, read as the reverse complement.
CCTAAACTTGATAAGCTAAGATAAGTTCGATTTGAGAGGAATCCCTATCACCACCATGTCATAAAGAGGTTCAGTTGTTACAATTGAACTGTTAATTAATTTCTATAGTCTCGGGCAAATGATTTTCGGATATAAGAACGTTATCAAAAATCTTTTGCATTCCACCTTCTGCTCTGCCCGCTTTTAATGGTAGAAGAGTGGTCTATACGGATGCCTGCTTGAATGGCAACGTAAAGACTTTGGGGGCTGGATATAACTATTTTCCCATAACAAATATAAAATAGGCTTTATCCGCTTCATTTCCCGATCACATTTTCTCAATCAAAAAAAGAGCTCTAGGTATCCTAAACTTGATAAGCTAAGATAAGTTAGATTTGAGAGGAATCCCTATCACCACCATGTCATAAAGAGGTTCAGTTGTTACAATTGAACTGTTAATTAATTTCTATAGTCTCGGGCAAATGATTGGCGGATATAAGAACGTTATCAAAAATCTTTTGCATTCCACCTTCTGCTCTGCCCGCTTTTAATGGTAGAAGAGTGGTCTATACGGATGCCTGCTTGAATGACAACGTAAAGACTTTGGAGGCTGGATATAACTATTTTCACAAACAAATATAAATTAGGCTTTATCTTCTTCATTTCCCGATCACATTTTCTCGAATCAAAAAAAGAGCTCTAGGTATCCTAAACTTGATAAGATAAGCTAAGATAAGTTCGATTTGAGAGGAATCCCTATCACCACCATGTCATAAAGAGGTTCAGTTGTTACAATTGAACTGTTAATTAATTTCTATAGTCTCGGGCAAATGATTGGCGGATATAAGAACGTTATCAAAAATCTTTTGCATTCCACCTTCTGCTCTGCCCGCTTTTAATGGTAGAAGAGTGGTCTATACGGATGCCTGCTTGAATGGCAACGTAAAGACTTTGGGGGCTGGATATAACTATTTTGGATAGTAGACTTCCGCGGACAGCTAATCTTGAAAAATCTTGTCTTCCGGATGGATTCCGCGTCACAATAGCTCGACTTGATGCCGACGTTTCGCCAACCATTACAGGTGGCATCTTCAGGGCAGGCTTGAGGCTTGAACTGAAACTGTTTCAGTTCAAGCCTCAAGCCTGCCCTGAAGATGCCACCTGTAATGGTTGGCGAAACGTCGGCATCAAGTCGAGCTATTGTGACGCGGAATCCATCCGGAAGACAAGATTTTTCAAGATATAACTATTTTCACAAACAAATATAAATTAGGCTTTATCTGCTTCATTTCCCGATCACATTTTCTCGAATCAAAAAAAGAGCTCTAGGTATCCTAAACTTGATAAGCTAAGATAAGTTAGATTTGAGAGGAATCCCTATCACCACCATGTCATAAAGAGGTTCAGTTGTTACAATTGAACTGTTAATTAATTTCTATAGTCTCGGGCAAATGATTGGCGGATATAAGAACGTTATCAAAAATCTTTTGCATTCCACCTTCTGCTCTGCCCGCTTTTAATGGTAGAAGAGTGGTCTATACGGATGCCTGCTTGAATGGCAACGTAAAGACTTTGGGGGCTGGATATAACTATTTTCCCATAACAAATATAAAATAGGCTTTATCCGCTTCATTTCCCGATCACATTTTCTCAATCAAAAAAAGAGCTCTAGGTATCCTAAACTTGATAAGCTAAGATAAGTTAGATTTGAGAGGAATCCCTATCACCACCATGTCATAAAGAGGTTCAGTTGTTACAATTGAACTGTTAATTAATTTCTATAGTCTCGGGCAAATGATTGGCGGATATAAGAACGTTACCAAAAATCTTTTGCATTCCACCTTCTGCTCTGCCCGCTTTTAATGGTAGAAGAGTGGTCTATACGGATGCCTGCTTGAATGGCAACGTAAAGACTTTGGGGGCTGGATATAACTATTTTCACAAACAAATATAAATTAGGCTTTATCCGCTTCATTTCCCGATCACATTTTCTCAATCAAAAAAAGAGCTCTAGGTATCCTAAACTTGATAAGATAAGCTAAGATAAGTTCGATTTGAGAGGAATCCCTATCACCACCATGTCATAAAGAGGTTCAGTTGTTACAATTGAACTGTTAATTAATTTCTATAGTCTCGGGCAAATGATTGGCGGATATAAGAACGTTATCAAAAATCTTTTGCATTCCACCTTCTGCTCTGCCCGCTTTTGATGGTAGAAGAGTGGTCTATACGGATGCCTGCTTGAATGGCAACGTAAAGACTTTGGGGGCTGGATATAACCATTTTTACAAACAAATGGGAATTAGGCTTTATCCGCTTCATTTCCCGATCACATTTTCTCAATCAAAAAAAGAGCTCTAGGTATCCTAAATTTGATAAGATAAGTTAGATTTGAGAGGAATCCCTATCACCACCATGTCATAAAGAGGTTCAGTGTTTACAATTGAACTGTTAAATAATTTCTATAGTCTCGGGCAAATGATTTTCGGATATAAGAACGTTATCAAAAATCTTTTGCATTCCACCTTCTGCTCTGCCCGCTTTTAATGGTAGAAGAGTGGTCTATACGGATGCCTGCTTGAATGGCAACGTAAAGACTTTGGGGGCTGGATATAACTATTTTCACAAACAAATATAAATTAGGCTTTATCCGCTTCATTTCCCGATCACATTTTCTCAATCAAAAAAAGAGCTCTAGGTATCCTAAACTTGATAATCTAAGATAAGTTAGATTTGAGAGGAATCCCTATCACCACCATGTCATAAAGAGGTTCAGTTGTTACAATTGAACTGTTAATTAATTTCTATAGTCTCGGGCAAATGATTGGCGGATATAAGAACGTTATCAAAAATCTTTTGCATTCCACCTTCTGCTCTGCCCGCTTTTAATGGTAGAAGAGTGGTCTATACGGATGCCTGCTTGAATGGCAACGTAAAGACTTTGGGGGCTGGATATAACTATTTTCACAAACAAATATAAATTAGGCTTTATCCGCTTCATTTCCCGATCACATTTTCTCAATCAAAAAAAGAGCTCTAGGTATCCTAAACTTGATAAGCTAAGATAAGTTAGATTTGAGAGGAATCCCTATCACCACCATGTCATAAAGAGATTCAGTTGTTACAATTGAACTGTTAATTAATTTCTATAGTCTCGGGCAAATGATTTTCGGATATAAGAACGTTATCAAAAATCTTTTGCATTCCACCTTCTGCTCTGCCCGCTTTTAATGGTAGAAGAGTGGTCTATACGGATGCCTGCTTGAATGGCAACGTAAAGACTTTGGGGGCTGGATATAACTATTTTCACAAACAAATATAAATTAGGCTTTATCCGCTTCATTTCCCGATCACATTTTCTCAATCAAAAAAAGAGCTCTAGGTATCCTAAACTTGATAAGATAAGATAAGATAAGTTAGATTTGAGAGGAATCCCTATCACCACCATGTCATAAAGAGGTTCAGTTGTTACAATTGAACTGTTAATTAATTTCTATAGTCTCGGGCAAATGATTTTCGGATATAAGAACGTTATCAAAAATCTTTTGCATTCCACCTTCTGCTCTGCCCGCTTTTAATGGTAGAAGAGTGGTCTATACGGATGCCTGCTTGAATGGCAACGTAAAGACTTTGGGGGCTGGATATAACTATTTTCACAAACAAATATAAATTAGGCTTTATCCGCTTCATTTCCCGATCACATTTTCTCAATCAAAAAAAGAGCTCTAGGTATCCTAAACTTGATAAGATAAGCTAAGATAAGTTCGATTTGAGAGGAATCCCTATCACCACCATGTCATAAAGAGGTTCAGTTGTTACAATTGAACTGTTAATTAATTTCTATAGTCTCGGGCAAATGATTGGCGGATATAAGAACGTTATCAAAAATCTTTTGCATTCCACCTTCTGCTCTGCCCGCTTTTGATGGTAGAAGAGTGGTCTATACGGATGCCTGCTTGAATGGCAACGTAAAGACTTTGGGGGCTGGATATAACCATTTTTACAAACAAATGGGAATTAGGCTTTATCCGCTTCATTTCCCGATCACATTTTCTCAATCAAAAAAAGAGCTCTAGGTATCCTAAATTTGATAAGATAAGTTAGATTTGAGAGGAATCCCTATCACCACCATGTCATAAAGAGGTTCAGTGTTTACAATTGAACTGTTAAATAATTTCTATAGTCTCGGGCAAATGATTTTCGGATATAAGAACGTTATCAAAAATCTTTTGCATTCCACCTTCTGCTCTGCCCGCTTTTAATGGTAGAAGAGTGGTCTATACGGATGCCTGCTTGAATGGCAACGTAAAGACTTTGGGGGCTGGATATAACTATTTTCACAAACAAATATAAATTAGGCTTTATCCGCTTCATTTCCCGATCACATTTTCTCAATCAAAAAAAGAGCTCTAGGTATCCTAAACTTGATAAGCTAAGATAAGTTAGATTTGAGAGGAATCCCTATCACCACCATGTCATAAAGAGGTTCAGTTGTTACAATTGAACTGTTAATTAATTTCTATAGTCTCGGGCAAATGATTGGCGGATATAAGAACGTTATCAAAAATCTTTTGCATTCCACCTTCTGCTCTGCCCGCTTTTAATGGTAGAAGAGTGGTCTATACGGATGCCTGCTTGAATGGCAACGTAAAGACTTTGGGGGCTGGATATAACTATTTTCACAAACAAATATAAATTAGGCTTTATCCGCTTCATTTCCCGATCACATTTTCTCAATCAAAAAAAGAGCTCTAGGTATCCTAAACTTGATAAGCTAAGATAAGTTAGATTTGAGAGGAATCCCTATCACCACCATGTCATAAAGAGGTTCAGTTGTTACAATTGAACTGTTAATTAATTTCTATAGTCTCGGGCAAATGATTTTCGGATATAAGAACGTTATCAAAAATCTTTTGCATTCCACCTTCTGCTCTGCCCGCTTTTAATGGTAGAAGAGTGGTCTATACGGATGCCTGCTTGAATGGCAACGTAAAGACTTTGGGGGCTGGATATAACTATTTTCACAAAAAAATATAAATTAGGCTTTATCCGCTTCATTTCCCGATCACATTTTCTCAATCAAAAAAAGAGCTCTAGGTATCCTAAACTTGATAAGCTAAGATAAGTTAGATTTGAGAGGAATCCCTATCACCACCATGTCATAAAGAGGTTCAGTTGTTACAATTGAACTGTTAATTAATTTCTATAGTCTCGGGCAAATGATTGGCGGATATAAGAACGTTATCAAAAATCTTTTGCATTCCACCTTCTGCTCTGCCCGCTTTTAATGGTAGAAGAGTGGTCTATACGGATGCCTGCTTGAATGGCAACGTAAAGACTTTGGGGGCTGGATATAACTATTTTCACAAACAAATATAAATTAGGCTTTATCCGCTTCATTTCCCGATCACATTTTCTCAATCAAAAAAAGAGCTCTAGGTATCCTAAACTTGATAAGCTAAGATAAGTTAGATTTGAGAGGAATCCCTATCACCACCATGTCATAAAGAGGTTCAGTTGTTACAATTGAACTGTTAATTAATTTCTATAGTCTCGGGCAAATGATTTTCGGATATAAGAACGTTATCAAAAATCTTTTGCATTCCACCTTCTGCTCTGCCCGCTTTTAATGGTAGAAGAGTGGTCTATACGGATGCCTGCTTGAATGGCAACGTAAAGACTTTGGGGGCTGGATATAACTATTTTCACAAACAAATATAAATTAGGCTTTATCCGCTTCATTTCCCGATCACATTTTCTCAATCAAAAAAAGAGCTCTAGGTATCCTAAACTTGATAAGATAAGATAAGATAAGTTAGATTTGAGAGGAATCCCTATCACCACCATGTCATAAAGAGGTTCAGTTGTTACAATTGAACTGTTAATTAATTTCTATAGTCTCGGGCAAATGATTGGCGGATATAAGAACGTTATCAAAAATCTTTTGCATTCCACCTTCTGCTCTGCCCGCTTTTAATGATAGAAGAGTGGTCTATACGGATGCCTGCTTGAATGGCAACGTAAAGACTTTGGGGGCTGGATATAACTATTTTCACAAAAAAATATAAATTAGGCTTTATCCGCTTCATTTCCCGATCATGTTTCTTCAATCAAAAAAAAAGCTACCCCAAATTTGATAAGATAAGATGTAAGATTTAAGAGGAATCCCTATCATGACCATGTCACAACGATATTAAGTTGTTACAATTGAACTCTTAATCAAAACAAATTCCTATACCATTACAATTCAACTGTTAATAAATTTCTTAATTAATTCACTCTCAGGTAAATGATTGGCGGATTTAAAAGGAGATCATCAAAAATCTTCTCTGCCCGCTTTCAATGGTAGAAGAGTGGTCTATACCGATACCAGCTAGAATGGCAACGTAAAGACTGTGGGGGCGCGATATAACTATTTTCACAAAAAAATATAAATTAAGCTTTATCCGCTTCATTTCCCTATCATGTTTTTCCGATCAATTTCTTGAATCAATTCCATACCAACTATGAACATGTCATCTTCATAAAATGACAATTTGTCATACTGAATTGATAGAAAATAATACCCATAAACGTGAGAATTGCAGATACATTTGTGTGTATTGCATTCTTGTTAAATAAAACAAAGTCTCATTCGCAATGGACCTACAATATGTTCTGTCCTGTCTGTAAACGATCAAAATATAAATTTAACTCTTCTGGTAGGTCTGTGTAAGTTTTATAATAATATAATAATTATTATTATTTATACTCCACTTTGTTCTGATAGAAATGTAAGGAAACAATTCTGGTGTAAATTCGTGATGGACGTCCAGTGATGATGGATGCCTTATTGTCGTCAATTATCTATTGATATAAAACATAGGTCGTTGTTAGATGTTCGCTCTCAATTACGTAATATATTGAATAAATGCGATTTAAATATCGCAAATAAATCCCAATCTGGAGTATCGTGTAAAGTCAACGTCTTCAGGTTAGTACTTACTACTCATTATTCAACTCAGGTTTAGCTATGAAGGTAGGAAATTACTAGCAGTTTGTAAACAATTTTTTTTTTGTAGACATCTATCCCACACTCTAAACGATTTTAAGTATAGTTGCCATTTGTCTATTTCTTAAGAAGACAGATGCTATTTGATCAGTTAATAAAATCACAGCAGAGCACGCTGGCTATTTCAAACATATGTTCTTTATTGAAAGTATACTTCAGCATCTTCATAATTATTTATTTAACGTGTTTTCCTGTTGCGTTTAATTTTGTTTTTCAAGAGCCAAATCGCTTATGTAACTGAGCGAACCAGAAGTAATGTTTTAAAATAAAGGTTAGTTTTTCATTTGGAATGTTACATTATTTTGAACGAGCTCCAAGAAGGTTATTCTGTGAGTAAAGAGTTCACAAAATTCTCAAAATCATTTCAGAAAACGAATGAATACGTTTAAAGTTAGAATAATCATAATTTCTTGGTTTATCAATAATTGATACTAACGGAAACAGATATTTATTTTGTATCATTGTTAGAAGCATCACTTTGTGCTACATGACATTTTTTTGTTATCAAGGGGCTTAAATGATTGTAATTTGAAAAAGTTGATGGTGCTGCGTCATTGTAGTTTTGGGGTAGTGGATGGGAGAAGAAAGTTTTAAAACAATTTTTCAATCTGGATATGATTTTGGCGAATTTCTAGATCCATATAACTCCCGTTAAGCGTTAATTATCTGTTTTTTTTTGTGTGAACTGTGGCTTGTTTCACCAGGTACATTTACTCGATGTTATCACAGAATGCCCTAAACTTTTAATATCCAGCCGATTAGGGAGAATTGCATCTGAATTTTGTTGCAACACAATTTGGTTTCCCCGCATTTAGTTTTAATTTGTTATGATAAAACATAGATCCGTATCACTGAGGTTTTGTCACTTGCTTTCATTGTGGGTCGTACCAGAATTATAATATTTGAAATAAAGACAGGATCGTATCTAATACTTGTTTTATAAACAATATATTGCATGGAAACTTTTTACAGGGTCGGGCTATTTTTCAATCATCTGTATCTTTCTTCTAGTAGTTTTGTTCTGTCAAGTTTTCGATGATTTTCGGATTGTTTATTCGCTTATTAGTAAGTTTAGTCCCATCCTGTTATAGATTATTTCACCACTCCAAGTTTGGTTGGTTCGAGAGCGTTGCCATTGGACATTTCATCAATTATTTTGTTATTTCTCCCATTGAGTACGAATTTGTTATCGTAATAATGATTTTGCAATTGATCAAACTTTGGTGATACGTTTTCTGGCAAAATGTAAATTCATATCACTGAGGTTTTGTCACTTGCTGTCATTGTTGCTCTCAATCATTTGCATCTTTTTTCTAGTAGGGGAAGGTGGTGCATATAGGGACATGGTACATTGTGGGACAATCGCATTTTTGGCCATCTGTTGTTCAGTAGGTGAACTTTCTCCACTATGAAGTGTCTAAACCTTTTCTTATTCCAATCTTATTTACATTTCACTGCCTTACCAACAGTGCATTGTTATTACTTTTCTGTCTTATCTGACAATCGTTGCAAACTTTTATTTTCTTCTGTGTTCTGTTGAAGTAAATTTCGTTTATTTGTGCAACAAGAGGAGTCAAATTAACAACAGGGCTGATTTAATATATGCTCAAGATATGTAAACATTTGAAATTCAAAATATGAAAAGGTTGTTCTATTTTTAATTATGATTTGTGGAATGAACACATGGTGTTTTGCGGGACAAATGTGTGTGGTCCATAGTGGGACATGTCCCACTATACACCATCTTGCATGAAGTCACGAAACCATCGTGATTTCTCATTAATTCCAGCTGATTTCTGGTGATCTAAAATTAAAACCTGCGGCAGACTTGTACAAATTAAGCAAATCTGCTCTCCATAGAAAAGTGCTCAAGTATAAGCTTAGTAGTGAAAGTGACATAGAAAACTCTAGTTTTGAACGCAAACACGGTTTCTGTCAGATTTTTGATGATAATGAAGAAGAGGCATTAGCAGCATATCTTGTAAAGGCATCTCAGATGTGTTATGGGTTAACAATAAAAATGACTCGTGAAATTGCATACAAATTTGCAGTCGCGAAAAAAGAAAAAAAAACTGAAGAACAGTATGTGTCATTAGCTGTTCTTGATGATCCCATTACTGAGCCAGAGCCATCTACCAGCAAAATCCAAGATGTTGACACAACTAATGAACTCCCACATCTCGGTGAAAGTTATATGCTAACATCCACACCAACAAGAAATTCAGAGAAGAAGTTCATGAGTCCAGAAGACGTAAGGCCACATGTGAAAGCAGGAGAAAGGAAAGAAACACGTAAAGGGCGATAAAGGGCTGTATCGACAATACTCACCAACACACCAAATATGAAAGAAAGGGAAAATAGAGAACTAGATAAGGAGCAACAAAGAAAAATCAAACTGGAGAGAAAGAAAAAGGCAAAACTTGTGAAGAGGATAGTTCTCGTGGAGGAATCTTCTAGCGACAGCGACGATATTGATGAACCAATATTGGATGATTCAACCGATATCAGTTTTGGAGCAGAGGGAGGAGAAGGCGAAGAAATAACAACTGGCGACTTCATCTTGGTCCAGTACCCAATGAAAAAGAGCATAAAACATTATGTAGGACGAGTAGATGGAACAGAAAACGAATTCTATCAAGTGAATTTCTTGAAAAAAGTGTCGGAGTCGGCATTTTTATATCCTGATGAGAAAGATGGAGACGTCGTTGAAAAGGCGAATGTTGTTCACAAGCTCCCAACCCAACAACACTTGGAGGCACCGAAAGAGTTAAAAAGCAATTACAATTCAAATTTGATTTCAAAAGTCATAACATTCAATAAGGGTATTCATTTATTTTTGTATTACTTATTGCATGCAACAATTTCTTAATAATAAATAGCCATTTTCAAAGATTTCTATGCTCCTATACATACTGTCCCACAATGTACCATAGTGTGGTACATTTAGGGACATGTGGTATATACCGGGACAGTCAAAATATATGCCCATTTTTTTTTTCTGTTTAATATGGTCAGATGACTAAACTTCAGCTTGAAGATATACACATATCACCTGTTAATCCTAGATTTGTCACTAGAACAATAAATGATCTGGACCAGAAAGAAGAAAAATGTCCCAGTTTACACCACCTTCCCCTACTTTGGTTATATTAGGTTTTGAATGATTTTCTGATTGACAAATGATTGGAGACCTCTGGCTGATGTTTATTTGCTGATAATCAGGTTTAGTCATGTTTCATATTTTTTCACAACTTCCAAATTTGGTTGGTTAGAGATGGTTGCCATTAGATGATCATTACCTCAATTATTTTCTTATTTCTCCCATTTAATTTAAATTTTTATGGTAAAAATGATTTTGCAATTGATCAAACTTTGATGATATGTTTTCTGGCAAAATATAAATCCGTATCACTGAGGTTTTGTCACTTGCTGTCATTGTTGCTCTCAATCATTTGCATTTTTTTTCTAGTACTTTGGTTATATTAGGTTTTGCATGATTTTCTGATTGACAAATGATTGGAGACCTCTGGCCGATGTTTATTTGCTGATAATCAGGTTTAGTCATGTTTTAAATTTTTTCACAACTTCCAAATTGGTTGGTTAGAGATAGTTCCCATTAGATGATCATTAACTCAATTATCTTCTTATTTCTCTCATTTACTTCGAATTTTTATGGTGAAAATGATTTTGCAATTGATCAAACTTTGATGATATGTTTTCTGGCAAAATGTAAATCCGTATCACTGAGGTTTTGTCACTTGCTGTCATTGTTGGTTTCAATCATTTGCATTTTTTTTCTAGTACTTTAGTTATATTAGGTTTTGCATGATTTTCTGATTGACAAATGATAGGAGACCTCTGGCCGATGTTTATTTGCTGATAATCAGGTTTAGTCATGTTTTAAATTTTTTCACAACTTCCAAATTGGTTGGTTAGAGATAGTTCCCATTAGATGATCATTAACTCAATTATCTTCTTATTTCTCTCATTTACTTCGAATTTTTATGGTGAAAATGATTTTGCAATTGATCAAACTTTGATGATATGTTTTCTGGCAAAATGTAAATCCGTATCACTGAGGTTTTGTCACTTGCTGTCATTGTTGGTTTCAATCATTTGCATTTTTTTTCTAGTACTTTAGTTATATTAGGTTTTGCATGATTTTCTGATTGACAAATGATAGGAGACCTCTGGCCGATGTTTATTTGCTGATAATCAGGTTTAGTCATGTTTTAAATTTTTTCACAACTTCCAAATTGGTTGGTTAGAGATAGTTCCCATTAGATGATCATTAACTCAATTATCTTCTTATTTCTCTCATTTACTTCGAATTTTTATGGTGAAAATGATTTTGCAATTGATCAAACTTTGATGATATGTTTTCTGGCAAAATGTAAATCCGTATCACTGAGGTTTTGTCACTTGCTGTCATTGTTGCTCTCAATCATTTGCATCTTTTTTCTAGTACTTTGGTTATAGTAGGTTTTGAATGATTTTCTGATTGACAAATGATTGGAGACCTCTGGCTGATGTTTATTTGCTGGTAATCAGGTTTAGTCATGTTTTAAATTTTTTCACAACTTCCAAATTTGGTTGGTTAGAGATGGTTCCCATTAGATGATCATTGACTCAATTATTTTCTTATTTCTCTCATTTACTTTGAATTTTTATGGTAAAAATGATTTTGCAATTGATCAAACCTTGATGATATGTTTTCTGGCAAAATGTAAATCCGTATCACTGAGGTTTTGTCACTTGCTGTCATTGTTGGGTTCAATCATTTGCATCTTTCTTCTAGTACTTTGGATATATTAGGTTTTGAATGATTTTCTGATTGACAAATGATTGGAGACCTCTGACCTCTGGCTGATGTTTATTTGCTGGTAATCAGGTTTAGTCATGTTTAACATTCTTTCACAACTTCCAAATTTGGTTGGTTAGAGATGGTTGCCATTAGATGATCATTACCTCAATTATTGTCTTATTTCTCCCATTTAATTTGAATTTTTATTGTAAAAATGATTTTGCAATTGGACAAACCTTGATGATGTTTTCTGGCAAAATGTAAATCCGTATCACTAAGGTTTTGTCACTTGCTGTCATTGTTGGTTTCAATCATTTGCATTTTTGTTGTAGTAGTTTGGTTCTATCACGTTTTTAATGATTTTCTGATAGACACATGTTTGGGGACTTCTAGCTTTTTTTTTTCCTTTCTTATCAAAGTTAGTACCGTCATGTTATAAATTATTTCAAAACAAATATTTTCCAATATTAATATTTAATAGTTATTATTTTACCAAAGTTAATTCTGGTATATGTTCCTATCCAATATTGTTTCAATTACTCTTTTTGTTTACAACGTTGATTAATAATTATACATAATGTTTAATTGCTTATATGAGTATAAACAAATGCATAATAAACTACACTTCTTAATAGCTGACATAAGATCTAGCATACGTCAAAATCAATCCAGAAAAAATATATATGACAATAAAACTGCATATACATACATGTTTATTCGGGAAATAGATTCCATTCTATTCTACGATCATTTCCTCTATTATTTGGAGATTTATCTCGTTTAGTTTGAATTTGTTAGGGTAAAATGATGCAATTGATAAAACCTGATGGATGATGTTATTCTGACAAAATGTAAATTAATATCAGTGAGTATTTGACACTTGCTGTTATTTTGAATCGCTCTAGTAATATATCATTTGGGGGTAAAGTTAGGGCAGTATCTGAATGAGCTATTGTATGAAAAGTAGCCAACAGGTAGTATAGTTTTCTAATCATTCGCATTATTCTCTGCTTCGATCAATTATGTTAGTAGTACAATGATTTTCTAAAAATAAATTTGTGAACTAAGACGCTTCCGGATACTCTTATCACATGCCGGTATGTAGATTGTTTTAGAACAGAAATGTTTCAGAAATAGGGGGGATCGTATACAGAAATTCGTATTCGGTGGAAATCGTTTAACTGAATAGGCCATTCACCCAGTTATTTACATATTCCTTCTATTTGATTTGCTCTTGTTAGGATAACTATGATTAACTTCATAGAATGGTAACAAAAAATCTCAAAACCGTACCACTCTGGTCTAGCCACTTGGTTGACTTGGTGACAGTTCTACAATTATGACATTATTAAAAAAATAAATGGTCCATGACACTCGATCCATGAGTGAGTTGATTTAAGAACTTCATATTGTTATTAATTGTCTTGTTTTATGCAAAATGCTTCTGTTGCATTAATATTGCAATAGGTTAGGTCAGCTATTTACAAATATAATTTCAATTATTAAATGTTATATTATACAAGTTGGTTATTGCGATAAACTTATGCCCTTTTATTATTTTACATGCTCGTATGGATCGTTCAAATGAATGGATTTTTGGAGATACAACGTGAGTTGGCAGAAACATGTTCCAGGTGAGATTAAGCTAAAATTTGACTAAATTGTTAATTTAATAATGACACGACTAAAACATTATTATCGCTTTAAGGTAGTTGGTCATAACGTACATTTAAGAAATTGACATTGCTTGTGATTCACCAATAATGCAACACTGTGTACTTTGCTATAAGGTAATTCTGATCAGTCTTATACAATCCGGTATAGTTGCTTTACAGTCAGAGTGGAGGAAACGTCTCCAAACTGATCTTCCTTACCAGATCGAGTCGATAATTGGAGCTGATACTGATTTTGATTGCTCACTCACACATGTGAACATTTCACCCACTTTGTTCTTTGACAATCTAACGTTGTGAGCTTACAACGGTGTGAGGGTTCAAAATGAGTTTGCTTCAAGTGCAGGAGTGTATTTAAGGCCTAGGATCACAAGATCAGTTGCCTTGGATACGTAATGCGGATTTAGAGGCGAAGTACTAAGTAATTTTGACATGCGCCTTGTAAAACCTGCGAAAAAATTATATAACTAGGCGTATACACATGGTGTTCCATCTCAGACGAGCCACCCCGTATATTTCTTATCCCATAGTGAGTGGAAAAATCTCCCGAAACACGTCGAATGATTTTGTTTGGGCAGAATCTTTTGACGTATATTTGAGGCTTGAACGAGCAAGCCCCTAATAGGGTGCGCTTCAACCCCTCATAATTGAATAGGGGAGAGGGGTTGAGTGATACGTCATTTGAAAGGTCTTGGAAGCCTCTTTACAACAGTGTATGAAAAACGTAAATTTGATAAACCGTTTTCGGCAAAAATCAATTTTGTTGCTCGAATGCGCCACCTTGAATATTTTGGTTATTTGTACAATGTACAAGCTCATTTTTATTGAGCCTTTTTAACAAACTTAAACAATCTTCAAAAAATCACATTCGTAAAAAAATTGAAATGTGTTGTCATGCTTACAATGAAAAAAATTAAATCTGCGTGTTCAAATCGTTCTCCATTGACTTCCATACAATAATACAATCTTGACTGAAAACCGTCTCTAACATGGTTCAGCATAATTGGAGTTATTTGACGACACTCATTTACAATTCGTTGGCGTAGTTCGTCCAAATTTTCAGGCTAAGTCACAAAAATCTTGGACTCAAGATGTCCCCACAAGAAGAAGTCCAGAGGGTTCAGGTCAGGAGATCGGGCAGGCCACTCCATAGGACCTCTTCTTCCAATCCAGCGACTGGGGTATTGCAAATTGAGGTATTGGTGAACTGGTGCGGCGTAGTGAGGAGGAGCTCCGTCTTGTTGGAAATGCAATTGTTGTTCAAGTAGTAGAAGATCGTTTTCTAATTGTTCAGTTATTAACGGATCAATCGCATTTTCCAACATTTCAAGATAAATTTCGCCATTTAAATTACCGGGAATCAACAGAGGTCCAATTAGGTGGTCTCCCAAAATTCCTACCCAAACGTTTAGCTTTTCCCGATGTTGAGTGTGTGCTTCTCGAAATACATGAGGATTTGTATCGCTCCAAATTCTACAGTTATTCCGGTTAACTTCTCCATTAAGTAAAAAAGTGCATTCGTCAGAAAAGCAAACGTTGTACAAGAAATTTGGGTTATTGTTGATACGCTCGACCATAATTTCGCAAAACTCTTGCCTTCGATCCCAATCATCATCATTTAATTCCTGAATTAATTTAATTTTGTACGGATGGAACTTGTGTTAATGTAAAATTCTGAAAACGTTAGATTGGCTAATACCGTAAGCTGCAGAAAGTTGTCGTACAGATTGCGTGTTTGGCATAAGTTGGACATGTCCCAATACCGCCACAGCTGCTCCTTCATCATTAACAATTCCAATGGGTGCCCTTTTTTTATCCATTACTGAACCCGTCTCCACAAATTTTGAAATCAATTCCATTACGTACTTATGGCGAACGCTACGTTCAGGATGGTTTTCGTTAAATATCCTTGCAGCCGCTCGGGTATAATTTTGATTTTGGTAATAAAGGCTAACCAGCTCAACACGTTTTTGCAATGTGCACACCATATTTTTTGAAATTTTAAACAAATCAGCAAAGTAGTAACTCAACAGATTGATTAAAATCATGAAATGATCGAAGAAACGTTAAAACCAGATAAACACCTTCCAAGAACAAAAAATGAAGGCAACATAAGGAAATGTTTTGCTGTTTTTTTATTTATTAGTTTGAGAGAATGTATTATTGTATGGAAGTCAATGGAGGACAATTTGAACATTTGATTTAAACACGCAGATTTATTTTTTTTCATTGTAATCATGACAACACAATTCAATTTTTTTACGAATGTGATTTTTTTAAGATTGTTTAAGTTTGTAAAAAAGGCTTAATAAAAATGAGCTTGTACATTGTACAAATAACCAAAATATTCAAGGTGGCGCATTCGAGCAACAAAATTGATTTTTGGCGAAACTGGTTCATCAAATTTACGTTTTTCATACACCGTTGTAAAGAGGCTTCTAAGACCTTTCAAATGACGTATCACTCAACCCCTCTCCCCTATTCAATTTTGAGGGGTTGAAGCGCCCCCTATTAGGGGGTTGCTCGTTCAAGCCTCAAACATACGTCAAAAGATGTCCCAAACAAAATCATTCGACGTGTTTCGGGAGATTTTTCCACTCACTATGGGATAAGAAATATATGAGGTGGCTCATCTGAGATGGAACAGCTTGTATATATATGCACAGACAACCGTGCCAATCACACCTGACAGCTTTTCTCGGATTGGTCAAAGAAACAGTCGAGAGAGCAGCACGCCTGAAATTTGTTTTTCCATGTAGAAAAACATGGAAAAAAGTTATGAACTATAAAGAAATTCGTTAAGATACAGTCCACTTTAAATGAATCATTCATCAACCTCAACAGTCCCATCAAGGCTAGTCAAAGATTTTAGAGAAGCACTAAATTAGCCAGGACAAACACAGTCCAATTCATCTTATGTCATTAAGTTAATTGTTATTCATAGTTATAACCTTCTTATTACCATAATTTCGTAGTTTTAGAGATATATCAGAAGATAATCGCGCTTCCAGATATATAATATATCATAATGACTAGCGTAATGTAGGTAGTTTCACTGAAGGAATGAATAGATAGTTATCTTGCAGATAGATATGCAAGCTTTTTTCTGTTTGAAATTCACAATTTTTATAGTAAGGACGAGAATGTTCGCATAATTTCTATATATTTTCCCAAAATTTAATGAATAAAGGCATAGTTTTAGCAATTACACATCAGTTATAAATTTTTTCTATGTGAAATGTTAATCTTCATATTCATATATCCTCATTGTTTATTTTTCATATCCCTTGCAATATTTTTTGAATATAAAATATATCAGCAAATGATTAACAATAGTTATAATCGATGAAAACTAATACTTTAATACACTGAAATCTAATTGTTTCAGATGGTTGTTTTTAAATATATAGAAGACAAGGATGTATTCCAGAAATTTTACAGTAAAATGTTGGCAAAAAGACTGGTACAACACATGTCTATCAGTGATGGCGCAGAAGGATTCTATGATCTCAAAACTTAAACAAGCTTGTGGATTTGAATACACTTCCAAGTTACAAAGAATGTTCCAAGTAAAATCATGAGGAATAGTAATTTGTATCAGTATCATTTATATTTTCTTTTATAGGATATTGGTGTTTCTAAGGATCTGAACGAACAATTTAGGAATCATTTAATCAATTCAAATGAATCTCCGGATATTGATTTTAGTATACAAGTTTTGTCTTCTGGTTCATGGCCATTCCAAGAGTCTTTCACTTTGGGATTACTAACAGGTACTATATTGACATATTTATTTTAATTTTATAATATAGTGAATTTGTATATTTATTGTTTCGGCGCTTGCGTGGTGTAAATTTATTTTGAAATATCTGAAGTTTGAAGAATAATGTCCCAGGGCACAGTAGATTTGAGGGTAATAATATGGCCTACCCTGTTTCCCTTTCTCTTCTCTACTGTCCATGTTGCACGTGATCTTGATCTTTTTTTTGTGAAACCAATGGTATAAATTTGAATGATGTGAGTTTCAACAGAGTTGATCCACATGTCATGTGTAATAGACGTGAAACAGCTTTTTTAGTTCAAACCAAATTTTCTGGTCGTGTTATTTTTAAGTTGCATGATATCCATTGGTCACCGAGGACTTCTTATCTAACGGCACTTGAGTTTTTTCCTTGGGACCATTTGAACCTGCTAGCATTCCAGAGCTAAAGAGAACTTCACATTTATGCCAAAGGATGAGGAAACTATAGGGATCATATCCTCTAACCCTCCAAGGGACTAAACTTACCCGGAACCAATACCTAGCTGGTAAAAGTCAAGAACAAAACCGTGGCAACACTGATGCTAGCCAAGTACGCACACGGGAAGACATGGGGGCTGAGTCCTAAATGTCGTATTGGACATGCAACATTTTAGTGGAACCCCCATGACCACTTATGCATGTTTGGCATGATGGTAAAAAAAAACTAGTATTCAGAGAGACAGAAACCGCTGTCCGAGGATGCATAAGAGAATGGGTCAAACAACTAAAAAGAGAGCGCTGGAATGAAGAGCCTCTCATGCATCAAGGGAAAATGTCGAAAAAATACAGAACTGAAGAACTGCTCAAAATGAGTAAGAACCCGGTTCGAATAATATAGGTCTCCTCACTAGTCAAAGTCCAATGAAAGGATATCTGTACAAAATGGCTCTGTACAAAGTGAACGAAACTCCATGTCTCAGCTCTATTATAAGAAAAGGAAAAACGATCAGAAAAATCTGAAAGAGGTTCTTAAATGCGATTGAGTAAGGTCCATTTTAACCCAAATTTGCATTTGAAGTAATGACGCCATCAAAATGTTTTTTCGGGAAACATACTTATACCGGGATATCAAAAATTATCTTGGTCAAGGGTGGTTGTGGAATCTAAAACGTGTGTCTTACTTTACGTTTGAAATAATTGTGTCACTGTCACACTGACATCAATAACCTACAAATTCCATACCTATTTATTTCAGTTGTAAAACAATAATGAACTACAAATTGTGAAATAACGGTTTAGTAACAAGAAAAACTAAATTACAGTAATTGTTGGAAATGTCCCCGTTTTGTTCGATGCACAAGTTGACGCGCATCCTCATGCTGTGAAAACCGTTTTGCAGCATTTCTGGCGTTGTGGTTGCACATTGCTGAACTATTCTTTGTTGACAACTTCTTTTATGAGTCACACAACCAGTTTCGCGAAACACTTCAACACAATTTGTAAGGCACGCATAAAAATTGTCCGGTAATATTGCCACGTTTGGGAAGTGCTCTCGAAAATTGTCCAAACACATACGTTGACTGTGTTGCCAATTTCCATTAACTAGCGTACCCGTTCGAAAATAGGCTTCAATCATGAACATTTTGTGCTGTGTGGTAAGAGGCATGATTCAAAAACTGGATCAGAAAATTTCAGCACAATGACTAACAGATTCTGACACAACAAAACATATTCAAAAATTTAAAGTAAGACGCACGTTTTACATTTCACAACCACCCTTAATAATTTTTAATTAGTAGTAGTTCGTTATTGTTTTACAACTGAAATAAATAGGTATGAAATTTGTAGGTTATTGGTGATGTCAGTGTGACAGTGACATAATTATTTCAAGCGTAAAGTAAGATTCCACAACCACCCTTGACCAAGATAATTTTTGATATCCCGGTATTTTGGCATATTAAAGATATAGATAGACATAGAAAAGTCGCATCTGTCAATAATTAAATATCATTATTTTCTAGTATTAGTTGTTAATTTAACATTAAAAAACACATAATTATATTACTACTATTACCCAAGAAAGAAAAAAGTATTTAGGCATTCATTACATGAAATTTTGTGACCACCTCCTATTTCTAAACACATCCAATCTCTGCCTTACTTCTCTTACTGAAGCCTTATCTCTAGATAGTTCATTGCAATCATTTCTGATTGTTTCTTTTAAATGTTCCAAGTTTTTTTCAAAGTTTCCCTCAAGAATGAGTCCACTGGGGGGGTCAAGTCCCATTTGAACCTAATGCAATGTTCTCCATAAGTTTCATTTAAATATTGTTGGACAATTGTTGCTTTATGAGGTGGAGTCCGTCATGCTGGAAACACATGTTTGCTCGCAATTGTAATGGCACATTTTCGAGAAGCACAGGAAGTAGTTCGTGAAGAAAATTCAAATGTCGCTCACTATGTGAAATTCCTTCCTATCAATCAATCAATCAATAAAAGCGGTGGCGGACAAGTGCGGAGCACTTAGACCGCTTGAATTGGGTCCATTGTGCGCCCGTTGACACAAGAATCAGTCCAGCAGGCTTAAGGCAGAGCCGAAGGCTAAAATTTTGCATGGACTGATATCTCTTATGGCTTCAAGCAGTATATGTGTGCTGCCGAGGTGTTGTAGCCTAAGAGAAGTCAGTGCTGGACATTCTGCTAGGATGTGAGAAGCAGTTTCATCCGCCTCTCCACAACTACTATAAACTGGGTCTTCAAAAATGCCAATTGTGTGTAGATGTTTATTCCTGTCCTGTGAGGAGTCCTGTCACCAGTATTAGGCCTTTCCTGCTCATAGAAAGTAGGGTTTTTTAGAGAGTTTAGGCGAGAACTGCCTAATGTGGAGCCTCGCCTGCCTCATGCCTGGGGAACCACTCCAGACCGAGAGCCACTGTCTATCCAGTAGCTCCTTGAGGGCGTGGAGCCCGGTGGTCGATGAAATTCCGATGGTGGAATCGGGGTCAGGGGCGCTCAAGGAACCCCATTTGGCCAATTCATCGGTCACTTCGTTTCCCTTCACGCCAGAATGGGCAGGTACCCACACTAGCTGTAGTTTGTTCTTTCAACCAGAGTTTCCCTGCACTCCAAGACAAGCCTAGAAGTAACTCTGTGGGCGCGAAGTGCACCTAGGGCCGCTCGGCTGTCAGTGCACATGTAAATCCGCCTACCTCGGTAGTTTAATCTAAGGTTTTCCAGGGCACATGTCCGTATTGCACAGATCTCAGCCTGGAAAACAGTTGCGTGGCCACCTAGGAGGTGTACACAAGTAGACTCCGGCTCCGCTGGACTCGCCAGTCTTAGACCCGTCCGTAAACCACACGAGTTCCCCTGGCGGAAGCGGCCTAGAGTTCTTGTTTTCCCAGTCCGTCCTCTGCGTTTCGAGGACGTCTGGTGTTTGAAACCTGACAGCATGCGCTATCACTTGCCATGACCGCGAGGCATAGACCCACCGACCTGCTGGCCTAGACCAACCAGCCGATACGCCGTACCCGCGGCCACTGTTTTGATGTGGAGTTGTAGAAGGACGATCCCCACCAGAACGTCCAGAGCCCTAGTGGGGACGGTCCTCATAGCCCCCGCTATACCCACGCAGGCAAGTCGCTGAGCCTTATCCAGTGCCAGACGGGACGGAGCCGTTTCTGTCGCCGGCCACCAGGGCTGCGTAGCTTATGATTGGGCGGATCATGTCCGTGTAGATCCAGTGCAGAACCTGTGGCCGTAGACCCCGTGTGTTTGCGAAGGCTCT
The DNA here is from genome assembly GCA_958510875.1 of Endomychus coccineus. NCBI lineage: Eukaryota > Metazoa > Arthropoda > Insecta > Coleoptera > Endomychidae > Endomychus > Endomychus coccineus. The sequence goes on along the minus strand of OY294069.1, from coordinate 2,994,316 downwards.
CCCGCATGCCTATAAGAATGCAACGGCCTTCTTTAACCGGGTTTCCAGGTGCATTTTCCGAACGAATGTCTGGTAGGGGTCCCAGTTTCCGCTTCCTCGTGAAAAGATCCACTTTGATCTTTTCAGAATGCACCCCCGAGTCCCTCGACCTGTCATCAACGAGCAACGATGGCAAGTGCAGTGTTCTGCAGCTCGCACAAGGTAGCCGGGTGTCTTCCGAGGGTCACAGTTGCCAAGTCGTCTGCGTAGGCTTCGGCGTAAAACCCAGTCTCATTCAGCTCGACCGACAAACTGTCCACCACCAGGGACCACAGGAACGGAGACAGTACGGCTCCCTGAGGGCACCCTCGGGTTCCTAATAATATGGACCAATCAAATGGCCATTGATAATACCACACCAAACTTTAATTCCGAAGTTTCCTTGGATTGACAAAATGTGAATTTTCAGTATTCCAAAATTGTTTTTTTTTTATTGGACTTACCGTTTTTAACAAAATGGCATTGGGCCGTCCACAACACATGTTGAAGAAACAGTTTGTCATTGTCACTTTTGAAACATAATTCGTTGTTAATATTGATCTGACAAGTGTTCTAAGTTGTGAAGTTTATAATGGTAAAAACATTTTTCTTTCAAAATTTTTCGTACTGAACTATATCTTATATTCAATTCACGACAGGCTTGTCGGCTCGACTCGAGTACTTTGGATGATGTTTAAAATACTGCAAAACAGTGGCAACAGTATTGTCAGAATTGTCCCTTTTAACAATTTTTCTTCCCTTTCGAGAAGAAACTGTCTCGTTATTGCTTGCAGTGTTGGAAAAATTTTTGAGCTTGGAATAACATAAGTGCGATTTCCCCTTGAATCACACTCATCATTCCATCAGATTTATTACTGTTCGAGACTTATACATCACAACATGGTATTTAAAACGTAAATAACTTCATTTTATTCAAACAGGTTGATGGTAATCGATATTTCCTTGGTGTTTCCCGCTGTGTCTGAATCAATGTTCCTTCTACATTAATAAATTCTCCTTTACTTATGATATTTGAAACTGTTACGAGTTTTTCTACTAGAGTAAATTTTTTTCGTATACAAACGTATTCGTACATGATCGTTAGACCATAAAAGGAAAGGTACAGGGTTGCATAGTATTCTGACAATATTCCGCCACTGTCAGCAGCTTTGTTCATATGTTTTTGTAATTTAAGTTGTACTTGTTGAGTAGTTCCAATAACCGTCGAGATATTACCCTGGGATATAGTTGTTGTTCTATGTAAGAATATTATTCGAATCTATGTCAATTACTTTGTACAGGGTGTTAAATAAAGGATGAGTAATACATCTGGACTAACTTCCTGGTGCGAAAATGAGTCAATATGAATCAATGCACCCCAGTAGAATTTTTTTCCATAATTGAGCACCTGTGTTGCTTGATTTTTTGAAATCATAGTGATTTGTGGAAGAATTGCTTGAAAATGGTATAATTGGTGCATGTCACATAAGTGCATCATTTCTTTGGTTTTTTAGACACTCCCCATAAACTAATAACGATTTCGTTTGTTTTCGTTGTGTATGAAAATTTTTCAAAATCAAATAACAACAAAATAATATTGATCAACCATAAGTTTAATTATTGACAGATGATTTACAAAGGCAAGTGAACCGTGACGTTTGCGAATTTTTATAACACTTTTGTTACAAATTTTTCATTACTTCAGTTTACAAATATGGAAAACTTTCCAAATTTGGCTTAAAATAGACCTTACTCAATCCCAATGAAGAACTTGTACAGACTAGTACAGTGGATTAGAGCTACGGAGTGGGTGTAAATCATTCAACTGGAAGGCACAGAAAGTTCTAGTGGCTGAGATTTGGCCGGTGAATAGGACCAACATCGAAAGCAAACAAAAAATGAGAACGCATTATGGTAAACTTCGCCAAAAGAATGATAGTTGGCTGACATTGTATTGAATATCTAACAACCAAGTATCTACTTTCAATTATAACTGTTCAATTCGAAACGAGAGAGAAACCTATGATGTTCGAAGAACATCGAGTAAGCCAGCAGTGGGATATAGAGAGAAGAGATAGGCATTCGTATTTTTCTTGAAGGTTTGGAGGTTATAGGTATAGGGAAATACCGCACTAGGTAAAGAGTTCCACAACTTCGCTGTTCGATAAAAAAATGAAGTCTGGTAGGAAGAAGCTCGGCAGGTTTCGAGTTTGACAGTGAAATGGTGACTAGTTTAAGCTCGTCTAGCCCGCTTATCTGGAATTTCTCGTGGTGGAACAACAGACGAGAATCCTGATGAATACCGACCACGGAAATATCTATAGAAAAGGAATTATGGGATCCGCCTTCCTGGATAAGACTAAAGCTTGAGTTTTGGTTGCATTAAACCCTAGTACATTATCACATCCCCATTTCAAAATCTCCAATAATTGCGTCAATCTGTCCCTGTTTCGCTCCTCTGGTTTTAAAGGATGGGCCTCTAGAAGAGAAAGCGGTATGAAGTGTACCATCATCTGCAAAGCTGTGGACGACATATGTGGTCACTTCCAGCAGATCCTTGATATGAAGCAGAAACAAAGTTGATGCCAAGACAGGTCCCCGTGGAACACCAGCGTTGATCTCTGCTGACGAAAGCCCTATTGCCGGGCATTCACAATTTTCTAGCTCTCTAGATATTTTATGAGCTCGATATTGATTGCTTTCTCCATCACTTTGGAGATCACAGGGTCTGTAATTATTAGGAATAATTATTCCTTTTTTTGGAGTTGGTTGCACTCTACTTGTCTTCCAGCTGGAAGGAAATACAACAAGTTTGTATTAAGGGATAAAAAATCTGCACAAAAATGGTAGATTTTTTGGTATTCAGATCAAGCATAATGCCCTTGGTTTAGTAGTTCGAAGAGAGGATTATGGTTAGAACTAAGGCGGTATCTGATCGCCTTCGAACCTCTTCTACTATCCGATAGGTTACAAGTGCAGATCACTTTCCAAAAGATACGAAAATGTATTCGAGCACAATCCCTAATTTTAAAATGAAATGTGCGAAACTTATTAGGAAAAGGAGATTTTCACAAGCTCCCTAAACTATTTGATCTAATATTGGAATATTATAAGTATCTTCTAAATTTTGTACATTAATATTTTGCTGTTTTAACTTTGGTTTCTACAATGATTAATAGTTCTTATTTCTGCAGGTGTTTGATAGTATGGCTTTTTCTTTGTTACCTCAACTAATTGGAGAAATGCATGGCCAAACTTGATGGACTTAGATGAAGTAGAAATTCAGCATCGCAGTTACTGTTGTAAAATTATTTATTGTTTCATCTGTTGAATTTCGAACCTTGACAAGTAATTGAGAGCTGCAAAATTGCGTATTTAGATTTAAGATTTTGTTTTTTACTGTTCCATGACGTTCTTCACAAGCAAAAATTCAACAAGTTAAATGCTTACAACACGCAAGATGTAATGAGTTACGAGCAATAATAAGTCCCATCTCCAGAATCAGAAACTCTGTCCCCAAGAAATTGTTAGGACATACTGGTTTGTTACTTTCAGTAGTTTGGTATCCAATTCACTTTATTGATTTGTTTTTTATCTGTGTTAACACAATTCATTAGATTCAATGTTTTTCAAAAGTCAATATACAAGCTATTTTGTGGTGGGAGTAGCAGTGGTTGCCTATTTGAATGATTCAAAATCTGTTATTCCTTAGTTTGAAAAGCTTCTTCACAATGACACAAAACTCGACACAATAAGTAAATCAAACGTAATACATTATATTAATTTTGTATTTTCATCTCATCCCTCAGAAAAAACATTCATTTCTCAATAGACAGACTATTTAATTGACTTACTTAACTTGTTTTTCCTTTGTTTGAACTCATTTCGTCATATTCAATGTTTTCAATTATTCAATATACAGGCTGTTCTGTAATGGAAGAATCAGTGGTTGGCTGTTTGAATGATTCAAAGTCTGTTATTCCTGAGTTTGAACAGTTTCTATTCAATGACATAGCATAATGCATTAATAATTTTGTATTTTGATCTCATCCTTCAGAAAGACTTCAATTCTTAATATACAGACTGTTCAGTCGAGGGAGTTATAGGTGGTTGGCTATTTGAATCATTCAAAATCTGTTATTCCTTGGTTTGAACAGCGTCTTCCCAATGACATAGCTACACATAATGAGTAAAAACAACCTAATGCATTATAATAATTTTGTTTTTTGATCTCATCCTTCAGAAAGACATTAAATTTTTAATATACAGACTGTTTCATTGTTGACTATTCAATTTACTCACTTAATTTGTTTTTCCTCTGTTTGAACACAATTTTCCATATTCAATGTTTCAAACTATTCATTATCCGAAGATAAACAGGGTGTTTCACAAAGACCTCCCGTAAATGCAGGGGACGGTAAATCTTACAAAAATAATCAACATTTTCACATAACTATATAACTTTTTTCGTTTCGGAGATACGGGCGTTCAATTTAATTTTTTATAAAAATTGCGCTTTAACTTCTGTCCAGTTACAGATATTTTGTTGAAATCTGGTAGTCGGAGGTTTTAGAAGACGCCGAATAAGATGACTTACCTAGTTTTAGATTTTTTTGCGAATAATTTGTTTTGTTTTCTTTGCACATTTTTCTGGTTCACAATTTTATTTCAAACAAATAATATACTCTTGTTGAGGGTCTCAAAATTTCACGGTTTACGAGAAAAACGCTTTTAAATGAACAAAAACTCATTAACAAATTTACTCACTCACGAAATCGCGTATGTTCATTTAAACGCGATTTTCTCGAAAACCGTGAGATTTTGAGAATTTCAACAAGAGTATTTTATTGATTTGCAATAAAACTGTAAACCAGAAAAATGTGCAAAGAAAACTAAAAAAATATTCTCAAAAAAGTTAAGGCTAAAAGAAACACCGAGAGGTCGCGCACCTCTACCGCATAATGTGAAAGTAACTAAATCATCTTATTTGGCGTCCTCTGAACCCCCCAGGTACCAGATTTAAACAAAATGTCTGTAACTGGGCAGGAGCTACAGCAAAATTTCGTTAAAAAAAATTAAATTCAACGTCTGTCTCCGAAACGAAAGAAAATAGAACCAAAGTTTATACGAAAGATATCTGTCCCCTGCATTTACGGGAGGTCTTTCTGAAACATCCTGTATATACAAGATGAAATTTTAAAGCTCACCAACGTTCACATAATGTTATGCCATAATTATATATTTTCATTTCCAAGATATGTTAAAAATATAACGACTTGAGAAAGATAATCATTTCTCAATCCATAAATTGAAGTCAACGTTTATTAATAATATTAGTTTTAATAATTGGCTATTTAATTTATTTTTGATTCCACTCCAAAATTCTTTTTTAATACTTTGATGAGCGAATATTAATATTTCAATATATATTTTTGTAAAATATCTGCACCAATTATTCATAAAGAACCTATTTAGGTTGATTATGAGCAAATTGGATCTGTTTGTCTTCGAAAACATGAAAGTTTTGTTAAATACGTACAAGCTCGATTACTTGTCTTGGTTTTTTATTTTCTTTTGTATCATGACATTGTATAAGTTCATATAATAATGATTGTTGACCCAGGTACATTAACACATACGTAATGTATATTTTCAAAAGTCGTTTGAAAACTAGTTCACCTGACATTATTTTTCAAAAGTCTTCCAATGATGGTGGTTAGACCTAAACATATGAAAAGATGAAAATATATTTGACATATTTGTTAATGTGACCTATTTCTTAATAATTTACATATAATTGTATATTTATCGAACATGTGGTTACGTTATCTGATATAGATGTTGTATGATAATAAATATATTTGGGGCGGGATGCATTTATTTGGGGGATTTTGAAATAATTGGCGTCTAAACTCTAGTTATAACGCCATCTAGCCGTGAAAGGTTTTATCAAAAGCTTTTGCAGTTCCAAATAAACAGATCTCTATATCTTTGATGATCTAAAATATAGAGATCTGCTTACTTGAAAGTACAAGGCCATTATTAAAACCTTTCAACGTTAGATGACTAGCTAGAGCATAGAACATTGGCATATATTTTAGAATCTCGAATCACCAAAAATATAGAGATTTGGAAGTGCAAGGTTTTTACAGTTAGATGACGCTTAGAACATAGAATAATCTTAGCTCCAGCTAGTACTATCTAACGGTAAAAGGTCTTATCAAAAAACCTTTCATTTCCAAATATAAACAGATCTCTATATTTTCGCTAATTGGGATTTTGAAATAATTGTTGTCTAAACTCTAGCTAGAACACCATCTAGCTGTGAAAGGTTTCATCAAAAACTTTTGCACTTCTAAATAAAGATCTCTATATTTTTGATGATCACCTAAAATATAGAGATCTGCTTACTTGAAAGTACAAGGCCATTAATAAAACCTTTCAACGTTAGATGACGCTCTAGCTAGAGCATAGAACATTGGCATTTATTTTAGAATCGCAAATCATCAAAAATACAGATTTGAAAGTGCAAGGTTTTTGACACTTAGATGGGGCTTAGAACATAAGATAGTCTTAGCTCTAGCTAGAGTGCTATCTAACGGTGAAAGGTCTTGTCAAAAGCCTTTCAGTTCCAAATAAAGATCTCTATATTTTTGCTAATTGGGATTTTGAAATAATTGTCTATATTCAAAGTTTCATCGATGATCTTGCTCTGTCAAATAACCAGATTCCCGAACCACTGAATGTAAGAATGTTTGGTTTTCACCAAAGAGAACTACTACCGGTAATAGAGTTATCTATGGTATGGTTTGCACTTTTCAGGAAAGGTCAAAATTTATTGAGTTGAATAATTAAGATTTCTACAGGTCGTTATTTTCGCAGATATTTATTATAGCAGTGATTGATTGCAAGTGAAAGTTCCCATAATGAAATTGTGTAAAAGCAAATCGGAATGTTTTGAGATATTTGAAATTTGTTTGAATTGCTTCATTAGTGTTTTTGTTATTTTCATTTTATTTAAATGCACGAAAGAATTATTGAATCCTTCAATGAAGATATTACTTTTTAGTTTAATGAAATAATAATGAACAACGAATACTTTCATATAACAGATATGTGCTTCATTTTATATCATGCTTGCAAACAAATAACGTTGATCTTGTTTATTGTCAATTCAGTGCTAGGATTTTTCGATACATTCAGTGTGTTCGGAGAATACAGAAATTTCTATAGGTATGTTGCTTCAATAACGACAAGATGTGGAAATATCATTTCAGTATTATCGCATCAACGTTTGATGATACTACTTAGAGTGGATCTTATATTTCACTTGGTTGCATTAATAATGTTGATTATTTTAATTCCATCAGTTTGTAGCTAACACCCTCCAGCTGTTTGTGACTTCTTTAATGTGTTCCATAAATCAGATTCAGGCATACAACTTGCTTTGAAATTATACGTAAATTGAACTTCTCTATAAATATAGGTGTTATGACACTGAGGTACCATTGGAAAATGAGCATCTAGAACTAAAAGTAATTCTTTGTACTCAGACCAGTTCGATTCTATTAAATGAATCCTTTATCTGTTAGATAAACTAAAGAGTTTTGCCCATTTTGATGTGGAAATTAAATTGTGTTCTGAATCATTATTCAAAGCAAGTGAACTTTCAAACAAATACTCTTATATCTTGTGTATTAAGTTTTCTGTAAAGATTTGATGTACACCCTATGGTAGTGCATTTAACGATTATGAAAAATTTAAATGTGGTATTGCTTATGTCACATTTTCAATATACCAGGTATACTTATTAATCCAATCTTCGAACCCTATAATAATGAAACATACAAGCCTTATTATTACTTCAAAGTGTACCTAAGAAATGTGTTTTTAGCGATTCCCTGGCTTCTCCAAAGTTTCGTGCTAGGTGTAAGTATGGCATTATACGGTTTGTAGTAAATAGTGATAATAATGTTCAAAATTAAATTTATTTTTCTAATTCCAACAACACAATTTTGATGCAACTTGTGCTACTTCATGATGTAAGATGTGTTGTCTACAAATCCATGATAAGTTTATGTATGGTATGTCTGTGTACACAATAAAACTTTGGGCGTGGGATTTATTTCTTTTGGGGAGCTACATCAGATTCTGAGAAACTCCTTCAATCAACGCCTCTATGCCAAAATTAGTCAAAATTCATTTCTGAATTCCCTGATTAAATCCATCGTCATTCGATATACACAACACTTATTACAGCAAACTGTCATATGTGTTGCCTACATAATTGTTTCATCCTGTCTTTCAATTATGTCGAGTACGTTTCTGATACCATTGATTAATAATTAACGCCGGTACCGACCTACAACTTTGATGCTACTAATAGTTAATTAAAGAATAAAGCGTATCTGGGAGCCATATTCGAATGAATCTATAGAATTATCTGAATTCCCATATTATTTAGGAATTTTAATCATTTCCATATATCATATTATTTGCAATTCTTGTTTCAGCGTATCGTAGAATGTTGATGTGGCTTAATTTTTCCTTCAAAGTTTCATGTTAGGCTTATAAAATATGTAAGAAGTATGACATTACTCGGTTAGGTTAGAGCATATCTGAATGCAAGGTTTGTAGTATATAGTAATTATTTATTATGTTCAAAATTAAATTTATTTTTCTTATTCCAACGCGGTTTTGATGCAACTTGTGCTACTTTATAATGTAAGATGTGTTGTCTATATATTCATGATAAATTTATGTATATTAAATCTATGTACACAATAAAACTTTTGGGTGCGGGATTTGTTTCTTTTGGGAATCCATATCAAATGTGATTCTGAGGAGATAACAAAGGTAAAATGTTTTGTGATTTTAATTACATGACAGGGTCATCTGGCATTGAAAGCTTACACTAGGATTAATTTGATTTGACTTAATTTTTTGTGGTAATAAGTATGACGCTGATGTACAGCTCAGAAATTGTTTCAAAAAGGCATCTGGCTCAAAAACTGCACCTAGTTCATTGTGTGAGATATGCTCCTAGTGTATGAGCATTAGGTGGTTAGGGGAATATTATAAGACCAAATAAGCCAAAAAATCATCATTCTATTTGTTTTATTAATGGAACCATTGATTAATTAATCAATTCACGTTACTTGTAACAATTATTAATAAGTAAATTAGTCAGTCTACTATGTATGAACAAATATAATAAATATAAAAACACTTCACTTACTTCTTCAAGCCGCGGGATGTACAAAAATAGTTCTATAACCATCACAATCATTCAATTCCTTGGAAACAAACTTGGCCACTATAGTCACTTCACCACTTCTCGGAGCCACGAATCTGAAATACCCGGTAGCTTTTTCTCCAGGAGGCACAGGCTTTTTCAACTTAATCTTCACTATCTTGTCTGATCCTGGAACGTCCACGGTGAATTCTCCCTTCCTCAGCGGCTCCGGCAGAGGATTAACCATAAATAAATCAACTAAGATCTCCTTGTTCTCCACTAAATTCGCATTCTCCCTTAGATCTATCCGTATTTCAGGTTTCCCTACCCTGAAATCGTCTTGCGCGTAATATTCGAATTTGGTATCTTCAACCGTGGCGAAACACGCGATGTTGAAAGCGCCTTGATCCATCAACTTCTTCGCGTATTGATCGTAGGTTATATCGAGCGCAACCTCGTACAACGAATCCGGTTTGACCATCAAATCAAAATGTTGTTTTCGCACCGTCTCCCCCAAGTTACCGGTATAATCGACAGATTCTACTCGTAATAACGCGCCTACTTTGTATTCACTCGTTTTACTTCTGTTACTCATCATCAGGGATACTCTGAACGGTTGTCCGATAATGATATCGTCCCTTAGCTGGAATTCGAATTTGATATCGTTGAAATTCTCGTTGAGATAGTAGCGGGAGAATAAACTTTCCGATTGTACAAGGGCTTTCAGCATCGTGTTGCGTTCTTTGCCGCTTCGTTCCGGATATTTGTATGATTCGGTGATGTTCAAGGGTTCAAATTCTCCCGGTGCTTTCGTGTATATCAGTTTTCCTATCGCTGAGGTTTCTTTTTTTAATAGTTTTAAGGGTTGTTTGCGACCGGCATACCTCCAGAATACCTGAAAATATAAGAAGGTGATTATTATGGGTTTCAACTGTTTGCAGTTGGAAAATATAGCGCATGAGTTCTGTAAATTCAAGGCCAGCAAATAAACTCTTTTTGAAAATATTTTTGAATCGATATGAATTGGTCAAAAACAAACCCCCTAACCTCAAATGATGATGATGATAACCTAATGTGTAATTTTCAATATGGTTTTCCTCCGTTTAAGAAAATTATTAATTCGTTACTGTTCTCATTAGAATATTCGAGATCAATATCATATTTTAACTTCACCATTTCATTTACCTTATCAGCGTTGACTTCTGCGAATACGAAACCATTGTCGTAAGGTCTCAATAGTTCGCCATGCTTTACCGCGTTCACCGATGAAGGTCCCAGTCGATAGACGTTTTCGCTTTCCTCTTGAGGCGTCGCATCTATAGCTTGCCAACCGTCGTATTTCGAACCCAAATCCGGTCGACTCATCCAAACCTCGTTCCAAACGTGGAAATTCCAAACCGAATCGGAATTTAGATTTTCCAAAATAGATCCATCATCGTCGACGAAATAATCGACGGTTAGCGAGCCTTGGGTATCGTGCGCCGAAGAATAATTAGTTATTGTTCTTGATGGGATTCCAAGGGCTCGACATACTGCAAATAGAATCATTATATAATATTGGAAATGATATGAGCATGATATTGGTCAAAATAGATAATATCAACTCTCATGGCCCCCACAAATTGGTACCACAATAGTCAAAATGTGTTAATTTATGTTTAGTGTGTTCTCCTAGAGACATTAGCCCTCAAAGGAATCAGCTGCCAAAGATATGCAGATAGTTAAATGGTAGAGGAAAAATTGGGAGCACTCTATGTTACATCATCCTAGAAGGTCTTGAGATCACATAAGGATGGTGTAATCGGCCGGACTGAGAATAAACCATGGTAAAACCACAATAGTAGCATTTGCCAGGAACATGGAGGTGAAGAATATAAATAAAGAATCTCTGAATTGAAACACTCTTGGCATCATGGGACTACATGGGCAATGTTTTCGTGTTTAGACAGAACCTCCAAATCCATCTTGGGAACAGAGAAGAGTGGTGTCAGGGAAAATCCGCCTTGTTAGGAAACTATATCTGTTTCCTTCCAGCTGGAAGTACGCTAAAGTGCAACCAATTACAAAAAAAGGAGAGAAGACATATCTGTGATCTATGAAGTGATGGATTCAGGGAACTAGAAGGAACAGGGACTGGAGTCTTTGGACCAGTACTTTTCAATCCATGCAATTGAGAGGTGTACACACATCTCAATGCGAAGAAGAAGGCCACCTAGATAAATTTAAGAAAAAGGACGTCTTGGGAACCATAAGGGGAAGAAGAAACAACATTAGAATCATAACAGAATTCATGACATGACACTGCAAACGCAACAGACATATTACGATGATAGTTTGAGGGGTGTTATATTTTTATCTACAGAAGTTTCTCAAAGTTTATTTATCGCCTTATAACTATCAATTCATTTAAAGCTTAAGGGAAGAGAAAAGTGTTGTACAATTTATTGAATAACCAAGAAGTTGGTACTCACTTGATGTCAAAACGCCTGAAAACACCCAACACTGACCATATTTGACCGGCTTTTTCTTGTCATAGTACTGTTGCAGAATTTCCTTACTTCCAATCCATTTCGTGGGTGGCGTACCGTCGCTTTGATCTTCAGTCCAATTTCCCATAACTACACCATCGTCGTCTACAGAATTTACGGCGGCAGCCAGAGCCCTTGTTATATTTATAGGTTCCGATCTACCAATACCTTTGACCTTTCCGATGACACGCATCACGTACATCGCACACTCTAACACGTTCCTCTCGAACTGGTCGTATTTCCAGATAACAGGTCGTCTCCTGTTGAAAGTGCCTCTCCATATAATACCAATATCGTTCAGTACAGTTTCGTCCTTCCAGTTGTCCGGAGCTAAGTACACTCGATCTCCCTTGCACCACGGATTGAACAACATGAAAATACTCTTGTCCCAGCTGTAACAATAAGCCCCCGCGTCGATTATCCTCGTGTCTACTTCTAGTTTCCATTCGCCTATCGCTGCATTCTCGTCTGTCAATATATCGACCGTCATCAGATTGTCGTCGGTGACATTTCGTAAGATCACATTCCATTGGAAATCCTTATGAATCTTCTCTAGTAACGGAAGTGCTACCAGGGTTTTTTGACCGTAACTTGGTTTATCTTCGTCTGAAATAAAATAAATAAATATCTTTCATTTTCTCATGTGTATAGCCGTTGATTGTTATAAGTATTTATCTGGATCATAAGAATATAGCAAATATTGATCTGAAATCTTTAATCAGGTAAATGATAATAATCATCTTATTATCTCTCCAGCACATTGCATGCATACATTCACCTAAATAATTGTTCTCCATCAAGAAATATGAAATTCATAATATTTCAGAAAATTTATCGGCCACCTAAACACCCAGATTTCGTTACTATCGTAATGCCTACTATACTTGATAAATCACAACTTACCATTAATAGTAAATATGAAAGATATGCCATCCGTTTCGGGATTATACTTTCTGCTTAATTCCAAAATCAGCTGAATAGATTGACCTCTTCGGATCACAAGTTGCGGATCAACATCACGTCTCATTAATTCATATTTGTCTGTTCGATGCTCCAAACCATTCTTCTGAATGCACGGATCGATGTTTCTTATTATTAGTATTTCTTCTTCTGGAGCTTCAACTGTACGAGATGCATCCAAACCGTCTGTAAAATATGAAGAAATACGATTTCAAATCTACCCCAAGATCAGTTATGATATGATACAATGACAATATAACGTATATTGGATATTGGTATGAATCGCAAAGAATGGTTAAAAAGCATTCACCTAATTTTGAAATATGTATCATTGTTCGATATATGGATGGATAAAAAATTACATTGGCATGACCAATTGTAGTAGAGTTCTAATGATTCTTCCTATTAATAATTGGGTGAAATGTTTCTTTATAAAACTAATAGAAGACGAATAAGCAATTAAGGAGTCATACTAAATCAAAAAAGCATAGCTTATGGAACAAACTTTCAGAATTAATTCAACGTGGCTTTGGGAAGTATTATTAAATCTTCTAATCCGTTGTTAGGCGCACTCTTTGAACCTGATGATGAGTTATCAATAAGAAACCAGAACACTGTTTAGTAGTTGCTATCGAAATATTAACCGAACCCAATCAATTATCAATTCAGATTATCAATCAAAAGTGAATTATACAAAAATTGATGATACATTCAATCCAGTCTTCCCGTGAAGTATGCATTAATCAGTAAAGCCTTTATTAGAGTAACTCAATTAAAAATATCTTGGGTGGTTTTCAGTTCTTATAAACAATAACACGTCGAAAAAAAAATCATTCGTAAGCCTTAGCAGTAACTGTCAAGGTGAACGTCTGATGCTGTCTATAAATGATTCATTTTGTCACCTACGCAGACACTTTAAATTCGAGTTACATATTTATGCACATGTATTTGTGATGCAATCGCTGCATATTGTTTCAGAGTGCAAACAATATGCTCATCATTAAAACTAGTATAGTTATACAAATCACTATCCTCCTTGACTAACATGAAAGTAATCGATTAGGTCTAGGTGTGGGAAATGTTGATTTTTCCTCATCAGTATAGCTTGATCTAGATAAAAACATAACTTTCATTTGGTTTGTGGACAATAACCTCAAATTGGTAAATGTTCACGTAAATTCGTATTCTAATGAAAACTTTCCGGTTTTCGAGGGGAAAGACAAAAAGACTAACGGAAATCTTTATAAGCTAACCAAAGACAATTATTAATGTACAATAATTCATCCAACAAAGCATTTTTGGTCAATTTGGTTGTTTACTGAATTTTTTGTTTGTTTTATAACTAGAAAAGCAACATCAGTTTCGACTGCAAGAATGGATGTTTTATGATTTCTATCCCACCAAGAATATTTCGCCGATAGAAGTTTGGGGCAAGGATTGTAGTATTTTAGAAAAGAATTTGATGATTAATGTCAAACTTATGTTCCGAATGGGCAGATCTACTGGTGTTACGAAGCCTTGTACAGCGCTCATATTCTCTCACACGAGTAGCTACTGTACGACCTGTTTCACCAATGTAGATTTTACCGCAAAAACAGGGAATGCTATAAACACCTTCTAAATAAAAAGGAGGAAGGGGGTATTTGATAGGCTTGTAAAACTGAAATAGTTTTGGAAGTGTGGAAAAATGAGGAGAAATATTATACTTCTCAAGGATTTAGGAAATTCAACATACATTATATAACAAAAAAGTACATACTTTTCAACCCTACAGAAAATGTTATTGCAATGGATTTATCCGTTATGTGTTATTGGTTAATGTGCAATATTCAGAGGAAATATAGTTCATTATTTTAATGTGATTGTGCAATAAGCTGGATGAGCAGCATACGTATGATACCATTATTAGAAAAGTTTAGATTGGTTGTATTTAAAAACATTGAAAACCTGGTAAACTTCACAACACTGCATCACATGGTGCTATGACGTAATTTCTTTCTTATCCTGCACAGATTTTGTGCACGGATTTTGACGTAGGACTTATCAATTTATTTTATTCTACAAATGCTCTACATGTACTTTATTCTCATATCAAATGCAATTAACAATCGTGTTATGGTGAAGCCTAAATGTCATAGGTTTAATCATTTTTCGAAATCCTCAGATACGTTTTGAAAGTCACAAAAGCAGTTAACATGTAAAATCAAACGATCTTCGTTAAATCTGTATGCAAGTTTGACCTCTCACCACTCGAAATATCTCCAATATTGTATACTCAAGTAACATATACATTAAAATCAATATATTTGTATAGTTAAATATAGAAAAATGACTCATACTCATCTAAAATCGTACCGATATGAATATTAAACACAATTATTGTTATACAATTCAATTATTAATGAATAGTAGAATAGGAATATTATACGCAACTCAATAACTATAATATTCTTTTAAATGTTAGAAATTCTTCTGGCGATGTAGCTGTGCAACGAAATATGTTAAGTTGAATAATTATATCAAAGTTTAATAAGGTAATGTCGTTTTTTATTTTCTTAAAAACCTTCCTTTCCTAAATAACTTCTTTTAAGGCTTTCATTACGGTTATATTAGGATTCATAACTAAATAATTGTACGTAGGAGTAGGTTTTCAGAAAGTTTATAAAATACCTGCTTCATCAGGTTTCGGTAACGTCTGTTCTTCGTAATTTTCTGGTCGCTTAAATAATTTGGCGGTTAAGCCGGAACAACACCCTGTTGATTTACGAATACCCATTGTCTCTTCTCTATTAGGTATTACTTTCAAATTACCGCACTTGTGTTTGCAAACATTCGTATTGAACTCTTGTTTTCAATGAGAACCGGTCTTAAATCGACAACTGAAATGTATTAGCCAGAGGCATCTCTGGTGTACTACTACGATGGTGTAATAAAATAACATCGTGATTGAGAGCAGGAGGGGCTATTCACTACCTACTTAAATTATGAATGAATCATTTAAGTCATATTGAATTACTTATTAGTGCACAATAACAGTTCTCATGCAATTGAACAAGCTACCATAAGTAGAAGAATACAATCATCTAGAATTAGTTACAGCTTCTATGAAATTAAATATTAACATATTCAAACGACGTGATCACGAATAAGATACTTTAATACGTTGATTGAATCAGCGATTAAAACAAGAAATAGATTAACATTACACCCAAAATAATCAATCACATTCTAGAAGAACTGTTGGTCGTAATATTGAACTTTGACAATTAGTTTTCAGGAATATACGATGAGTAAGATGAAGATTATAACGTTAAATCTATTTACCTTGTTATTATCTATTATCATTTATCTTATACCAATATCTTGGTGTGTTTCCTTCCACCTGCAAAAAAAGGAAGAAGACCCTTCCCAAGTACTATAGAACCTGCTCCTCGTGGTTTTCACTTTCAAAGCTCTCCCACTATCTTAACAGATATCGCTGAATCTGTAAAAGATTATTTTGCATTTCATAAGATTAACATTTTGAAAAAAGGGGGATCGATTTGACAACTAAGCGAACCAATTAAACATTCATCTTCGGTCCCTTTGTATATAGATACTCCTTCCCGCCGGTTGGCGGGAACCTCAAGCTCCCAAATCGTATTGAACCCAGAATGACTGCCTTCTACATATGGTCTATCAATATCTGCGCCGAGTTCTTACAGGCCACAATGACCTTTAAGCTCGAACGCAGCGAAGACCGAATTCTGCCCAAAACATCGATGATCAGAACCACTAATACGACCTTGTGGCCTGGTCATTTTTCCTCCTCTTTCAAGACTTTGTTCTTCTCTGCCGAAGTAGAGAATTTGATGACATACATGGTCTTGATTTGTTTATCGAGGAGGATGTCAGGCATATTTGGTTGTATGGGCCTGATGGTCGAAAACTGGTATAATTCCAGTAGATCTGGCATTTTTCGTTTCCTGCAACGGACTTAATATCTCCTGGCATGTAAGGTAGCACCCAGTTATTTTTGTATACGTTAGCAGTAGACGCACCCTTCTCGTCGCTCTCTTTCATGAGAAGAGCTACAGAGAATACGGGAGACTTCTTATCTTATGTCCTTCAGAGAATTGATTAATATATCTATATGGACAGACCACCCCATAACATAGATATCCCTATCAATGCAACTAAACTTTCAATATCATGACATAGAATATAATTTAACGTCTTTCTAAGCCTTTATTACACTCTTCACAGACGAAGTGCTAACAATATAATTGCATTTACTGAAATCGTTGAAAAAATCCTTGAGCAAAATTCCTGCAACATAGTATTTTTCATCGAATTTCAAGCAGCTTAAAAAAATCAGTCTATCTGTGTGACTATCTGCATGTCCGTCACGAATTGGTTGTCCACACGATAATTCAAAAACGAAAGTTCCTACCATATTCAAATTTTGACGAAAAATCATTTGCTTTTTGATGACAAAAACCTATCATTTTTCAGGGAAATCGTGTGATAAGCACACTCTTTTCTGAAAGGTTGAAAATAAAAAATAATCGTAATTATCAAAGTATACGATAAATCGATTGAAAACTTTTACAATAAATTTATGTTAGATGAAAACTGCTTTGGTCCAAATTTTAACAAAATAGTTCATCAACAACGACAACAAAAACCTTAACTCAGATTCATACCGTATGCTTATAACAAACGGCGATGAATCAAAAGTATGGTCTAGGTACTCCCACTCAGTAGGCTCGGGTTCGATTCCCAAAAATGGAAAATCGGTTTTTGAGATAACATTTTCTTGGAACCATTATTGAGTTAAACATTATTTAGTTGTGTAAAGATAATGAAATAAATATTATCTCATTTTCTTTTTACAAAAGCGAAGAGTATCTTATAAAATGTGAAACAATTATATAAAAATCAGTAACCAAATCAAATGATTTGCTAAGAGTAACTTTACCACGCACACTATTATCTATTCTCCAAGCTGTAGCACTAGCTTGTTTCTAATCATTTGCAATATGCATTTACGGCGGCCAAGCTTAACTATCAAATTATATAAGACTAACGGTCTTTAAGGCATTGTTTTATTATATTATTGAAGTGTCAATTGAACGACAATGAGATTGATATTTAATTCAATTTAATCAGTATTAACTACAATGTTGCGCCTATTCGTTGAATAAATAGTTCACATATTTGGCTCATTAGTGTCATCGATTATCGCCAAAAACATATGATTCAATTGAAAACAAGTTATTAATTAACAATTGACTGATTAATTAATTTGTTTTGCAAATGAGATTAAATGCAACTGGCAATGGCCTAGTATTTACTGTAAAGATTAAAATGTTTTATTCGGGTCAAAATTTAATAATGAATCATCCTGTATAATCAATGAACAATATGCATCTGATGACTAATACACGTATCACTTCGGTTAACCAAAGAAACATCGAGAAAGTAAAAAAAAATGTAGTAATTAAATAAAATAAATAAAGCAGATGATAGGGCCAGGAAATGATGCTGACATCATATTCCCACATTATGATTTACACCATTTCCACAAATGGAATTTCCTAGTAGTAATAATGGTAATTTCTTAAAATCTGACCAGTTTAAAAATACATCATCACTTCAATACGAATTCGATCAGTTCGATTCATATATACTTCCTAGTATTAGTCATAATTGTATTTATACAAATATGTAACACATCATTCCATTTTTTTAGGAGAGTGCGGCTGTATTTCAATCGTTGTACATCACATATTCACTTTTAGCTCTGGAATTATAGCGGGTATGTCGACGTGATCCCTTTCCTTCAAATAGCAAAAGAAGAAAGTCTCTTGGGTTCGTTTCCAAGACATCGATGGCTAATCGATTTAACCTCCACTGAGATAAAATACCCTCAGGAAATTTTGTTCCCATTAAAGTGACAATTTGAGGTGCTGTGGGACAAATGGGTCCATTCTTGTATGACATTCAGGTTCAATTCGTTGGTTTCATTGTGAAAAATCGTCGAAAAAATGCCAGGAGAATTGTGACGATTCTCTAAAGCCATTAGTTTCATCGCTCACTGTGTTCGTCCTCGGGGTGGACGAATCCTCGGCGAAGGTGATTAGGTCGAAAAGTTTCGTGACTTTCATGGGCTCAACTCGCCTGATATTCGGGAATGTGGCAACGCACCAGGTTCACAAAGGCGAAAACACCTCCTATAAATAAACTAGCCTTATGACTAATACCAATCTCGAGGTCTTTGAAATCAATCTTCACTTCCCCAGCCAGGTCTGTGGGTTGGGCTTGGCTGGAAGGCTCTATGCTAATGGTTTGCATACACAGCCTAGATCTTGTAACGTCACTGAGATCTAGACGTCGCTTTGCTTCAAGAATTATCTTGAGACCTGGCAGCGGTCAGAGTTGGGTATGCGAATTTAAGCGGAGGAGGAAACGAAAAGCTTATAATAGTTTCCGCTTAGTTCCATCATGACAGGGAGTCGCCTCCAGAGGAGGTGAAAAAACTAGTGAGATACTGTAGAGAAGAGAACCTGGACCTTGTCATCGACTGCGACGCATATTCACAATGTTGTCTGGGGTAGCAGCGATGACAATGAAAGGGGCCTGGAACTTCTCCAATAACTAGTACAAGAGAATTTTTGAATGACGGTTCTAAACGGTCCTTTGTCACAGTCCACAGGCAAGAGCTCTTAGATATTACTCTATGTAACCGCAACACGAGAGCTTAGCTGCAGGAGTAAAGAGTTTCTGAGGATCATACACCCATCAGAGTCGTGTTGGCAGACAACACTTGATTGACAGCCTAATGGCAAAGGAATCCTTGGAATACTAAGTGGGAAGGGAACGTGCTTTACCTCCAAGACGAGCTTGAGGGGTTTAAGGGCAATTACGGCACGACTGATGACCTGGAGTCTTCAGAAAGCATCATTATGAATGCCATAGTCACTGCCTATGAGAGAAATTGTCCCTTTAAATGGGCTTCCACTAGAGCGAAAGCATATAAGTGGAGTATGGACCTGTGCAAATTAGTTTCTTTTGGTTTTGAGGGGGTAGTGTTTTGGGCTGGATTTAGTAGCTTTCTTACAGATACAATTCAGTGGGCTGAAATTAACAATTACATATCACGTACAACTGAAGTCTGTTCTGGTATTCCCCAAGGTAATCAATATGAATCATTACTCTTCAATATTGTCATCGATGATCTCATTATTACATTTAAGGAAGGACTTAGTGTAGATATAAGTGCTTAGTAGTAAATCTCGACAAATTTCTAGTTATATATTTCAATCCTTCTCAAACATCAATCGCAAACGAATAGTATTAAGCTTCTTGTCTTTATACCAAGTTGACGAAGTTAAAGACCTTCACCCACTTATAGGTACTAAGAATGAATGCAGATTGAGTTAGGGCTATATTATGAGAAGGAGCTTGTCGGATATAAAAGCAATAGCAATCGTCAATATCATCCATATATTCACAATGTATACAGAAATAAAATTTTATATTAGAAATAAAATGAAAAACATGTTCAATCACGTCCAAACTAGGAGATGTGAATCACTGTATGTCAACTGTTGAAGCTCCTCCAATTCCATGTATTTCATTAGAGGTGAAGTTAACAACTAATTTTCTCTGTCCTCGTCTTTTGGGCGTGAAACTTTCAGTGACGATGAGGAGTTCTCGCGGCTCCACGTTTCTAAAGCTGATTGTTTTTGGTATTTGCATTCCTGGACCTTCGATTGTATAGCTGCATTGTGTCAGTGGAATGTTCAAAGGATTTTCAAAACTAAAACAACAAAACACATCTATGAGATACTGTATACGATTACCATAGACATAGTTTAGGTTGGTACAGATTGATACCTCAAACTCTACCTATTTGAAACCTGTTTAACTTAGCGCTAATTCGATTTTTGAAAAATCTGATTCTTAATAGGTGATATCCCATAACACGATATGTTCAAATACAGTGTCTTATCATATTAGAACGAAACAAAATATGAAAATTTGTGTAGAGATAAAAATGTTTTCATATTGATTGAGCTAACCGGAAATATTTTTATCTAAACAACATTTTCAATAACGTAAAAGTTTTTGGTAATAGATGTAGAAGGGGTATCTTATTCCATCCCTTTCCTACAAAGAAGTGAAAATCGCAATAGTAGTAGTAGTCAAATAGTAGCATTTTTAAGTTACTATTATTACCAAGAATTTTGTTTAAATTAGAACAATTCTGGAGAAAAGTGGAAAGACGCATTTCAACCTAGACTTGTCAGGAAATGGTCCGATTGAAAAATTTTAAAGGGAAGGTGTTTGCTTCCCTAAAATGGTCTCTAGAATCCCCAATTTCATTTTCCGCAACTACATTTGGAACGTACTGTATATTAGAAGAAATTCTTCTTGTCTCGTAGACCTAGACATTTTTACTATTTATTGTTTTATTGCATGCGGTTTACATTGACACTGGATGAAATCATTTGCAAGTTGCATATTCGGTATAGGGCGAGGTTGTTTTGCGCGTAATATTCACCTGAATTTAACCTCGCATTCTTCACTGACTTTAGCGTACCCAACGTCTAACTTCATATCGGGTATCTTCAAGGTGAAATCATCTTCTTCGCTCCACGTTTGTCTCGTTTCTTCCACGG
Organism: Endomychus coccineus; assembly: GCA_958510875.1. Lineage (NCBI taxonomy): Eukaryota > Metazoa > Arthropoda > Insecta > Coleoptera > Endomychidae > Endomychus > Endomychus coccineus. Next base: position 2,972,909 of record OY294069.1, on the reverse strand, counting down.
TAGCTATCGCGTAGATTTTGATCAAACTGTGATCCACCAGCTTCTCCATATATTCGGACGGTTTAACTATGAATTTGGCAGTTTCAGTTTTTCCAGGTTTCACGGTGAAATGACCTAAAATAAGATATTCTTCAGAATGATCATTCTAAAAATAAATAAATTCCTGTTCATAGCTATCATATCTACAATTCTACAATTAGGCGAGGAAATAAAGCATAAAAAGCCAAATAGATCGAAAACATGGAAGCTGGTTCAAAAGTGATATGTAGATTCTGCCCCTTGAAATTTCCCAAAGTTCAAATTCCAGAATATAAAGAAAAAAGATAAAACTGTAATTATTTTTACCTTTAGATTTTTTTATCTGTTTCGCAGTGGCTCCAGTATAAAATACAGAACTGGCTGATAGTATTGCACTTATGGTACGATCTTCATTCGATTTATTTTCCACGTTGAGCACGACCTCGAAATTTTCTCCGAAAGTCACGAAATCAATGTCAACCAGATCGAAAAACACGTCTTCTTCTTCTTCTGAAGGCACGTTGTAGAATTGCTGAGCCCTAGGAACTCCCTTGACTGCATTGTAGATGACGAGACGTTCCGCGTCGGATCCTTCTTTGTTTTTGTAGAACGAGGTCAAGTCCCACAGATCCGAATCGCCTTCGTCGTCTGTAGGTCCAGGTCTTTTTGTGATTATTTGACGACCAACGCTAAAAAATTAAGTAAGCATAAATATTCACATACAGGCAACAAAAATGTACGTTTTCATTCAACATCATTACTCATTCTGAAAACTGTTCTTCCAATTGTTTTCCTTAGAGAAGTATTTAAAAAGGATTAACTTTTTCATGGATTTTATATCTTTTTAAGTTTATACAAAATTTATGATTATTTTTTGAAAGGAAGAAGAAAAACAGAGAGAATTTAATATAATCAAGACTCAATAACTTTGAAGGACATTTTGATTGTGCCACAGATACTTTTTCTCTGGAAAACATTGCAAAATCGGACATTCATATCAGAAACATGTAAGTAAATAATTACTCTATTTTAGATATTAAACCGCTTGGAGAATAGATAAATGGTGTGCGTGGCAAAGTTACTTTTCGTAAATCATTTGATTAGGTCACTGATTGTTTCATATTCTATAAGACACTCTTCGCATTTGTGTAACATGAACTAAATTATGTATTTCATTATCTTTACACAACTAAATGAATAATATCCAAATTAATGATGTTTTTAAGAAATGTTTACCACAAAAACAAATTGTCCGTACCTGGGAAGCGAACCCGGGCCTACTTTGCTGGAACCAACAATTCTAGCACCTAGACATCATGGCCATTTGTTATAAAACGTTAAAGTGCGGTGTAAATTCAAGTAAGCGTTTTTGTAGTTGTTGTTGAACGATTTTGTTGAAATTTGGATAAAAGCAGTTTTAAATTAACTTAAATTTACTGTCAAAGTTTTGAATCGATTCAATGTATGCTTTGGGAGTTTTTTTTAAGTTATCACATCATTTCCCTGAAAAACAATAGGGTTCGTCGCCGACCAACAAAAAATATTTTGTCAAAATTTGAATATGATAGGACCTTTCGTTTTTGAGTTTTCTTGTAACAAACATTTCGTGAAAGACATCCAGACAGACAGACTTAAGATTCGATGAAAAATTCTATGGTGAAGGAATGTTTCCTCTAGGACTTTTTTCAAAGATTTTAGAAATAGCTTGAGTAAATACAAAATACTTTTCGAACTTCTTCTACGAACAGTATAATAATTATAGCCCTGAAAATATTGAAAACTCAAATGAGACTAGCCTCGATGTAAAAGTGGCCCAACCAAAATGTTTATATCTACTACATTTTAAACTTACTGATATTTGTTTATGGATAATTTGGAAAATCCCCAATCGGATTCTTCGTCTTCCTGGAAATGCACAACGTCTGCGTTCACTTCCGCGAACACGAAAGGGGTATCGTACAAATACCCCACTTCTCCCCTTCGAACTGCTTCAATAGATGCTGGCCCACACTTGAACATGTTCTCGCTCTGTTCTTGTGGCGTCGCGTCTATAATCTGCCAGCCTCCGTAACCCTGAGGCAAATCCGGACGAGCCATCCAGACATCGTTCCAAACGTGGAAATTCCAACAGGAGTCTGTGCAATCCCCATCAGGACCGTCTTCTATGCGGTCGCCATGTTTATCGAAATATCTAGAAGAATTGAAGAAGAAACGATAACAAATGTATGTGATTTTGAAGCCAAACCTTTCCTTGGATCAGTCACAAGACAACTGCCTATATACAACTAATTGAAACTCACTTATCCACTGTTAACGTATTGTTCGTATCGTGGGCCGAAACGTAATTCGTCACGGAGCGGCAGGGGATTCCCAGAGTTCTACAAATTGAGACTGTGGCCGCTGAGAACACCCAACATTGACCATATTTGACTGGTTTCCCGCCGGCGCCTAAATATTTATCCATTATGGCCGTGGAACCCGTCCAAGCGTGTGGAGATATACCGTCAGCATAATTTCCGTCCCAGTTGCCCTCTAGTAAACCATTATCGTCCGCCGAATTCACCTACAATGAAACGGAAGCATACAAAATGTATCCAATGCAAGTGAAATACAATGCTCAATAACATTTATTCGAAAATGTATAATACTTTTTGGACTGATGTTTCATTAGAATAAAGACAAAAATTATTTTTACCACTGCGGAAATGGCCCTGGAAACTGATATAGGGGAACCTCGTTCCTCCGGCGGAATTCCGGCTTTTTCTAGGAGAAAAGCGGCAGTCGGTAGGGAAATGGCGTCGAATTGGCCGAATATCCAGTGTTTTCCCGTGGGATTCTTAAAAGTACCACACCAAATCTTCCCACTTTCGTTTAGAATGTACTCGTCTAGTTCATCTTTTGTTTCCATGTATACGCCATCATGTTTGCTCCACGGGTTGAAGATTATGTAGATATCGTCATCACCCTGAAAAAAATGTGAATTGATAATATGCAAAAAGGATCTTGCATTTGGTATCTCACTGATTTGGCAAATAGTTAAATAGTTTCCGCTGTCGAGCAATTGCTTTGGTAGTTATCTCAATGAACAAAAGAAGAAAGTAGTACCTCTCTCATTTATCACTATTTAAGTGATGACAGTTTGGAAGAATCAATTCAAACAATTAATTGTGATTTGAGTGATGTTGAGGAATATTTGATTCGAAATAAACCTCTACTTCGTGATAATTTATCAAATTGATAGAATGAAACACTATTATTTTGTTGTTATATCACTTATATCATAGAACACTATTATTGTGACAATAGCTTTGTTAGCTAGCGTGTTATATTCAGAACGAAACAAAAGTATAAATTATATATAGTCAAAATAAGAAAAATTCAGCAAATGGGAATGACGTTAGAATGGGCCGATTCGAGAGACACTCCGTTCGCTAACGCTCACTCCGTCTTGATAAATATATTATTAATTAATACTGTTATTATTAGATAATCATACCTTATATTCTTTTTTTATTTCTCGTATTCCTTTAATGTTCGTTTGTATGTTACAATGCCATATACCGACGGGAACATTGAATGGTATACGTATTTTGAATATCAATGTATCTTCATCGTGGTTGTTTAACAAAACACCCCAATGTTGACCTTCATCGGCAAAACTTTTCACTTTGGGTGCGAGCAGAAGCAATACTTTGGTACCTTTGACGAAAGTCGACTTGGGACCTACAAATAAAATTTTTAATTATTTATCTTTACATTACTCACAGGATGTTCTACGAACATTATTGGTTTCCCTCTCGTGTAGTTTATAAGATTAACAAATACAACTTTCCAAGAGCCAGTGTACGGATGAAAATGTGCATTTGGTATCCGGCATCTAGCATAAGCCATTTCGAGCTCTTTGACGTCTATTTATTTGCAAAAGTAAAAATTGAATGATTTTTTTATCGAAAGTCTATAATGTGCGGCGTATAGTAACCACTTTAAAATAATAAAATACGTTAGCTTATGCATGCCAAATTTCAAAAAACCAAACACCTGGAAGGTTGCGCCGTTAGGTTTTATGTAATTGTCTAAAATGACATTAAACAAATATTTAAAGGGACAAATGAAAATTAAGGCTCAAAACTGCACTTATGGAAAGTTTACGATGCGAACATGCATTTGATGCAATAATGCGTATTTCAGATGAGGGTTGGAGCGGGTGTTGGTGGGTCTTGCGTTCTGGCGTCATGGAAAAACATCAGGTGCATTTTTGAGCTTTAATATGCGTTTTCTATAATAAACTATAAAGAGTTCACACTGAGGATGCATTATTACACTACAAATAATAAATAATCACCCTTATCCACCAAAAATACTGTTAAAGTACTGAGGATCTTTTGGCTACCAAGACCAAGTAGCCTTCAACTAATTGTTTGGAAGTTTCTGGCATATGAACATTCTTATACATTTTATGGTGCCCAAAGATCATAATTTCATAACGCCAGAAGGTTACCACTACATTCAACTTTTACTTATGCAAATAACTATATATCTGGTGAATGTCTGGCGGAACCAAGAAATAGTTTTTTTTTAAATTCTCGTCAAAGAGCTCGTGCTTGTGCTATACCTCAGGTAGTTACCAAATGCAGAGTTCCATCCATACACTGGGCTCTTGGACTGTTACAAAAGCACAATTCAGGGCCAAAATATTGAATAGTTGCCATGAGAGATTCATAAACGTTATTTGAGTATAGATAGTACTGACCCATATCGAAACCAATCCTAATGGCATCATGTGTTATATCGTAAGCCCTGTTGAATTTAACAGCGAAAAGGAAATCATTTCCTCGACGGAGTATAGGTGTAGGTGTATCCGGATCATGGACCAGGTCATATTCGTTTGTGTGGTGATTCTTAGCGTTTTCCTTAGTGTAATATTCGACATTAACGACCTGTAACGGCTCCATTCTAAAAAACAAAGAAACAACTGTTTACTAGAGATTCAACTGATTTAGATGAAAGTTAAGTGTCCAATCATCGAGCTTATCAAACCTGAGCCTGTCCAACAAGAATGACTTGTTTGCAGGTTCGTATGAAATTCATGTTATTTGGTGTAATAATATGAAGAGAGACGAATGTTTGAAGGATAATTAGAAGTTGTTATGATTTTATCAATATACGCATATACGTATTAATGCTAATAAGGTCCTTCTAGTCTAGATCGATTAGTAATGCCACAAACTAATAGTTCAAGACATCTGTTATTATATTATAATATATTACTTGGTAAAATCCAACATGAGATAATGAATATATTCATATATTCTTGTATCTAAATTCTTATCACGTATGAACTCTATACTGAATAATACATTCTTGGAAAATTCCAAATAAACTTTTATTACAAAAATAAAAAAACAATGGTACTTTGAACGGTATTATTAGCTATTTATACATAAGGAGAAAATTACCAATTGGGAATGCAGGTTGTTTACAGATAATTTATGGATTACCAGAACACACGTTGTTTACACTAAGGAATTAAAATTTAATAATTAGTTTGGGACAGGTTGTTTATGTGGGAAGAGATTAAGAATCGAAGGATATGGAAAATCTACCTGTTTATTGAATGAAAGATTACTGTGTGTATATTTATTAATTTTTAAGTATTCTAAGTTCTAAAATCTACCTTTATTTACAACATGTAAGATTTCAAAATTTTTATCAAATTGGTAGCTTGACTCTAACAAATGTTTGGCATAATGGGAGTCAAGTTTGTTATTTCTATCACACCTAAAATGACTCCTAAAATAACCCACTCTACTAGAGAAAGATCTACCAATTTGACTCACCGAGGGCAAGATGAAAAGTTCCTGAAAATGACGAGGGCAAGATGAAAAGTTCCTGAAAATGAAACAGATGGCGCATGATCCATTACATTGGTGATGTACCGTGTTTAACTAGAACGCATTACAATTTTCAGACTGATATGTCATTCAGTTCTGTTTTGACATCAAACGAAAGTAACCTTGAAGATTTGTGTAAACATGGAAAAACGTGAATTTCGCGTCTTGATTAAATACTATTTCTTGGGGTGAAAAACCAAAACGAAATTTTTACCAAAATATGTACTACCTCTATAATTTTTCGATTTGTTGAGATTTAGAGACAGAATTTCTTTGATAGCAATATTATATTCTTTCTTTTAATTATATTATTGTTAATTGCTACCGCTTGGTCATATTCTATTGATGTATAAATAGCTAGTAATACCGTTGTAAGTACCATTTTTCACTGGAAGAAGCCACCGTGTGGCGAAAAATGATGTGTTCCCTTTTATTTTTATAATAAAAGTTCATTTTGGAATTTTTCTACAGTGTATTATGTTCATTTGTGATATAATGGATTTCCAACAAGTGAAGACCAGTTTATTCTTAAAATCTAAATTATTACATATGTATATTATGTATATTGTTGTATTCGAATTATTTAATAATTCCTGTTATTGGAATTTTTCTTATGTGAATAAGCGTATGTGATATATACACTGGTACTTTATCTTCTGAACCGGTATTATAATTACGTAATTTGTAAACATTTTTGAATTACGATTAAATTCATAAATTCAATGTCAAAGGTGATTATTTATTGTTTTATCGAAAAAAATATGTAAATGATTCATTCGCTGTTGCGTAATCTTCAGAACTACAGTTGATGCATGAGTAAACACTAAATGGGAGATACATTAACTGAGCAATTTCTTATAGAAATAAAATTGATAAAGTACATTGTATTGAATATTCCCAATAATATTGTTAATCCAGTTTGGTGTAATTAGGACTATATACTCGTTTTGATTGCCATTATTTTCATAATTGTTACTAGAAAAAAGAATAAATGTTCTTTCTCTATTTAACCAAAGCTTTTGACTACGTCGTCTCACCTAAAATCCTTACAGAATGGCTACTTTTAGATGAACCTCAAAATGTTTGCTACAACTAGGAAAATTCTGAGATTATGCAATATGTGATGTCCTCAGGGATCTGTTTTTGGCCCTACATATAAATTGCATTTCAAACTTCCACGATTAAGCTTGATATCCCTTAATTTTATAAAATATCACCCTGATGAGCTATAAAAACATAGAATCTCTTGGTTTGTAGCCAATAAGCCAAGTTTAAATTGTAGTAAAATTCAAAATATGCATTTCATTATTAGAAATGATCTTTCCCAGAATAACATATATGTTTAGATGATTATAATTTCGCTAACACCGTTGCGTCTCCAAACAGATATTACAAAATACTAGCTTGCAAACAAAAAAGCTAATGTAATATACCTAATATAGCATTAATGCTAATTAAAATTACATACGTATTTAGCAGGGAAAATTATTAAGCACTTGTTGATCATTTAACAGGATATAAGAATTATTATACTTAATAAAACTACGCCTACGTTTTTTGATACGTTTACTAAAGGTCCTTCATGTCTGACCAATGTATATATTGATGCAAGATCCACATGCCAGTTTGTAAGCCACACATTCGTCTTAATGGTGATTTATCTTTAGCATTTTTGATAAAGCTAAGTAATTATTATGCGTTGCATACGCTAAGTCAATACCTAAGTTACTAAGAAAATTTGAAATTTTAGTAGTGGGTGGCCCCATATATGTTATACCGACATAAGGATAGTTTTGTTTCATTTATCGTTTTTTAGAAGTAGTCAAAAGCTCGTCTAAAATTTTCTGGACAATTGTTATAAATGTTTAAAACTTATTTTGCGGCAAACTGCAAATTACAAGGATAGAAGGATAGACAACGAAAAAATAATATACTTATATCTCAGAGATTATGTGGTATCAACAGAATAGATCTTACCTATTAGCGAACAAAACCTGTCAGGTTTCAAGTGGAACTAAAAAAAAACAAGATGTTCCTCGATTATATATGAATACTTAACCAGTCGGAGTATTACCACATGCAGTTTATATTCATTATCGATGTTAAATACACGCGAATGAATCTAAACTTCCTAATCTCAATAAAATTTGAATTAATTAACTATCACTGTTTATTTGCTCTCCGATATTCTCGTTATTAATAACTTTATTAATTAAGTTTGTTACGAATATATCGTGAACTTTTAATGATGTTCAAACTGATGATTAGACGTGTTTATATAAATTTATAACCGCAAGAATTTCGATCTTGACTTACTTGCTGCTGGTTTTTCAAGAAAAAATAGAATGTCACGAACGCATTACGAACTATTACAGGAAATAATGATGTCTTTTTGCGGAAGGGCAATACGAAGGAATGAATAGCGGTTTTTCCCAAAGATTATGATCCGCTTGAATTACTTAAACAATACTTTTCTTTGGTCATGACTTCAATATCAACGTTACTGAGTCAGACGTAGACACATTAGGTATGAAAGATTGCGTATATTATTCTAGGAATTTGATGCTGTACAGAATGGTTCAGAATGTATGCGGATCATTGGTAACTTCTTCATTTTTGTAACTTCTTCAGCCAAATTAGCAAACGACTACTTAGTGAAATTCTTGTCGCTGATAATGGTGAAATCGGAAAAACAATTGAACATTGCATTTTTAAGTGTTTGGAATAAAATAACAATTTTTTCAATGGAACATTCCGTGTAGGTATTATTTTAATCTATGAAAGATATTGGAATTTAGATTAGATTGTTTACAAGCTTTTCGCTAGAATGAAAAATAACGGAGATATAGGATCCTGAAGTAATTTTCCTTATACCAAGTAGCCATCAGAGTAAACTAAATAAGAAATCAAAATGTGCCTGTTTGAATCCTTTTCGGGGATAATAATGTAAACAAGGAGTTATCCTCAGCTGATAAATCGGTATTCAATAAATTGCTTTTTTGTTTATACATTTCCATCCCTTCCAAATTATCTAGATAATTGTCTGTGCTTTGTTTTAAAGTGATAAACTTTCTTGAGGAATGATGTGACCTGTATTCAAAATATGAGACATTGAGAAGGAAGTCATGCTACAAAGACAGACCGAAAAGTGCGAGAAAAACATTAAACTTTTCGGTCGCCAGGGTTATACATTGTTCTTATGGCACTTGTCTTCTCTATTGACATAACTCTTTGGTTAGACCTCGTCTGCATATTTTATTGCTTCCGATAGCGTAGAACTTCAATCGGCAAGGTCATCACAGGTTAGTTTGTTACGTTCTTCATTGGTTGTTTTTAAAATTTTCATATATTTTTGAGAATACCAGGCTGGTATTTGAAAGTTTGTTTTCTTAATTGACTTTGTACACATGTATCGCATGTACGCTCGGACTTGTTTCTGCAGACGCTTGGGTCTGGTTAACAATATGGCTCTAAGCAATGCATAGACCTATTCCAAATAGATTAAACTTGGTCTGTTTGTCATAGAATTAATATGTTTGTTTGTATTCACAAAGAAGTCTAGACTTCTTGGTGCAGGTAACCGTAGCAACAAACTATTTGAACTGATCACAACTTTGAATCTAATAATGAATCTTGTCAAAGCGACAATTGAACCATTATGGTTGTTCTGCAAGTTTACACAAAAAGTATAAAAACTAAATATAAGGCGTATCTTTTCTCGAAAGCTTCGTTGATATTTATTTTATCGGGAATAGCGTCAATAATTTTACCGTTTATTCTAGCTTATAAAAGTAAAGGTAATGTATGGAAAGTGATCATTACCGTCTAACATATTAAGAACTTATTTATTTTAGGGTTTTGGTTGATGAGAGACGTTCTGTATGAACATCCAGATGTCAGATTCAGGGGAGAATATCTATTACAGGCCATTACGAACAACATCAGTCATCCCCTTACTTGTAGCACGTACCCTTATTACAGAAAAGTGTTAAAACCATTTCTGGCATGCCCAAGTATACAGGCAAGTTAATTTAAAACAATTCGGTATGAAATCTAAAATAGTATTGTGTTATAGGTTCGGGAAATAGACAATAATTTTGATATGAAAATTGATGAATTATTCATAAGGATCAAAGTGAATCTTCCAGCAAACTGTGAACTACAGTTTTTTAGTTTAATAATTCCTATAGATTATAAGTTGCACGTGAGTACAATATACAAGCTCTCTTTAATTTTTATAAAGATTGTTAGAATATCATTAAATTTGTTTCAACATTTTAGTCGCCGACGTGTCCACTACAGATGCAATCTGCCGTAATTTTCCAACTTTTCGTGCCATTAAATATTACCGGTGTAAATATTATTGGAGATCTACATTTACATCAGTCAGATCCAGTATATTGCTCCAATCTGTATGTAAACAACCTGTATAATCATTCTTTAATAAGATATGAAACCAACATTAACAGCTACAGGACGGACAATATAATTGCCGATTACGCTAAACGAAATCGTAAGTTGAATTGTATTTATTCATAAACCGTTAAAAATTGGTTCTAGAAAATCCAAATGAATATAATATAAAGAAAGAACATATTTGTTTTGTTACAAATTTTGATTATACGGAGAAACGTATTTATTTCAGATTATTGCAGAATATTAAATAAATGTATTATGAATGAAAATGTTCCATTCTGCATATCTGAAGCTTTTTTATTAAGTTTCGATACGATAACATATTTTCGTCGAAGTGATAATTATTTCAAGAAAACTACATGAATTAGAAATAAATGAATCATCTCGCAGAAATCGTGTTCTTGAATTTAATTAGAATATTGAATATTTATGGAGCTTTGTACATAATTTCTGCTGCCAGAAATTTACTAAAACCATAAATTGACTCCGTAAGTGTGGGGCGTCACAACCCCATCTTTCATTGTCGTATTTGAAATAAAAAACAAATTGGTCTTTATTGTAAATTCTTGGCTTTCGGATGAATTCCGCACAATAGCACGACTTGATGCCGACGTTTCGCCAGCCATTACATGTGGCATTTTCAGGGCAGGCTTGAGGCTTCAACTTTCGTGAAATCCATCCGGATGCCAAGATATTTCAAGATTAACTATCCGCGGAAGTTTACTATTCAAGATTGGTCTTTATTATTATGTACATAAGGATCATGATATAATACCGTAAAATATAGGAGATCGATTCGTACATCACTCAAAGTGGATATTTGATTGCTGTAATCTTAGAGCTGAATACTTTTTTGATCTAATTTTGACAATAAAAATTGTTGTATTACTTTATAATTTATAATTAGATTCAATTTTTGGAAACTAATGAAGTAAACCTATATCATCACATGCAGATATGTATGTTCTTAAGTATTCCTTAAGAGAGAGAGAAATTAAATAAAACGTATTCAGGGAACAAATCAACTTATTCTAACCCTCAGTACCTAAACTAACTAACACTATTAATAAGAAATAATAACTTCTAAGTTACCTAGATATTTGTCTGTACTGTGTTTTAGAAGAAATTCTTGAGAAATGGTGTGACCAATATTTAAAATATGTTCTGCTACCGCTGATTTTTAACCATTATTTTTCTTAATATGAGCAAAATGTTCCTTCTAGTTTGACCCAAGTAGCATTTTGGACCAAAGAGTTCTATATCTAGAGAAGACAATCGTTTGTATATAAAGAGAACGTATTTTGGGAGTCCAGCGCGGTTACCCTCTCACCGCGTCCCAAGCGATCGAGGAGGCTTGTTTTTTCCTTTTCTCAAACCAAACGAAATATAATTTATTCTCGTGTAATAGCGTTATAAATGAATAGTCGTCTGCCGGTGCGGGGAGGAGAAAAAAAAAGCCTCGATCATGCGTAAAGAACGAAAAAAGGGAGACTCCCAAAATACGGTATAAATCCGACATGTCTTCTCTAGACATAGAACTCTTTGTTTTGAACACGAGTCACAATTGAGTTTGTAAATCCCCGATTTGTCGAAATTGGAAACTTTATCAAAGGTGTTGTCTATGGCTTCAAATAACTTCAATAAAATTCACTTACCATTCTTCAGTAATTAGTAATTCTGTAGTTTGTTTTATAAATTTGCAATACAACCAGTTTATAGATGCAAGAACAAGCTAAAAAACCGTTTAGGCAACACTTTTGATAAAGTTATAACTCGCTATAAGGAACATTTTGCTCATATAAAGAAAAATAATGGTAGAAAATCAGCGGTAGCCAAACACATTCTGAATACAGATCACACCATTTCTCAAGAAAGTTTATCACTTCTAAAAAAAAATGTATAAACGAAAAAGTAATTTATTAAATTCAGATTTATCTCTAGCTGAGGGTAACCCCTTGTTTACATTATTATCCCCAAATAGTATTAAAACAGGCACATTTTGATTTATAATTTAGTTTACTCTGATGATGGCTACTTAGTAGCCGAAAGGTTCTCAGTACTTTAATAGTATTTTTAGTGGATAAGGGTGATTATTTCTTATCAATAGTGTTAGTTAGTTTAGGTAGTGATGGGGGTGTGACGACATCAATTGTTATGAAAATTAGAACAAACCATTTTTTCGTTATTTAAAACAGTTCTTTTATTTTATTGTAGTTTCACTATTTTATCTTATGTCTTAGTACGTAATTGTTTTTTCATATTTAGGTTATATGTATTTCTTCATATTTAAACCAATATTATTTGAAAACTAACCATCAAAATAAGAGTCCATTTTACAATGAACTCAATAAAACTCAAGAAAACTAATAAAATTGTTTATTTTTTTCAGTAACTACGATATTAACAAATATATATACAACATTTGATACAGATAATAAAAATTATTTCGAGTTGAGGCTGAAGATCAAATATTCAGAACATAAGTTCTACTACAAGCCCGGATTCTGGCAAATAATGAAATGGGCATGGGTCCAATATGTTGCTTATTATGTAATAGTCGCCTTTATTGTTACTAAGATCAAAAGCTACATATTTCACAACCATTTAGTGTTGTTTTACGAAGACAATCCATTAAAACGTAAGCATATTTGATCTGATTCTCAATAAAAGTTTAATACAAAGTATTTTTTTCTGTGTAATCTATTATTGAACTGGGCAGTGCGTTTTTCGTATCGATCTCTTTTCTGTTATCTTCAATAATGATGGTATTTCTTAGCATGTCGTGAACTTCTACGAACAGGTAACGGTATTCGTATTTTCCCGATTCATTCTGTGAAGGAAAATTAGTTTTAGCATTTTATAACTGATTCTCTCAGTATTTTAATCATTGGCTGATTAAATGAATCGGGCGAACATTCCAGAAAATACTTAAACTATTTAAAAATGGTATTAATAATGTACAAAAGTATAGTCCGGACATCAAGAAGGGTTTTGGCTGATAATAATAAAATTAAATAAGTGAAAATAACTGAATGAAGGCGTTTTATTATTTATGTTCTAATTAATATCCAAGACGTCAGATCGCAATTTGTGCAATATTTCTGGTCTATGAAACTTACTAACAAAAAAATTAATAATTAAAAAAATTACTTTGAAATCGGCGAAAACCGTTCTGTGTCATTCTTTGATTCAAGAATTACTTTGAAATCAGCGAAAACCTTTCTGTGTTATTCTTTGATTCAAGACTATACCTGACAAATTGAGTTTTCCGAAATATTTCTAGCTTAGTTCAGTGAAAATAATTACAACTTTTGAAATGTGAATCAAATAATATATTTGCACATCAAAACTGTTTGGCTGAAGATACCTTTGGCTTAGGCCAAGGTGAATATTCAATTATTTCTTTCATAAAATATTGTTAAATTTGTGACACAGACAAGATAATATTCTTATTCTATGAATTATGAAAAATGACAGAACAACTATTGATAAATTCTGATTGCTTATTCAAAATGAAGAATGTAAACATAATAATTGGAATTTTAATTGATTAAATGTATAAATAGTCAATTATGGATAGATTTTTGAACTGATTTGCTAAAACATCAGGTTATGAACAGAGAACTATTTGAATGCCAAAAAGTCAGGTTCATCTGATAGTAAGCATTCAGAAAAATGAGATGTCAAACAAAACTGTGATTAATTTAATGTTTATTTTTGTATACTCACTTCCATCATTTCAAGTTGCACTGTCCCTTTATGAAATGAGCCTTTCAAATAGAATTTCATTCTTATGCACTGCTTTCCGTCTCGATCATAAACTAAATGACTGACGTGTCGACGCCTTCCCCTCCTAGTTTCCTCACCGAAAGCAGCAATAGGATAGCCTAGCTTGTCTTCTACCCTTGTATCTGCGATACATTTCTTAACTGCTTTAGAATACACGTTGTTAGGACTTTTACTAGAAAACAATTCGCTAAACACGGCATAAAACAGTGAGCCAGTAACAGCTACACCTAATAAAATAATTCCTAGATACGAAGCTGTCTTTGTAGTTTCTTTCACTTTCTCCCCTAAGGGTTTAACATTAGTGTCCACTTCTGTCCGTTGAGATGTTGCTAATGAAGTTTCTTTATTGCTTTTGTATCTTTGGCACATGTGCTGGTGTACAGTATTGTATACTTTTATTCTAGATCTAAAGTTTAAAGCCGGCCGGATTATTTTGACCAGAATCATGATTTTTTACAGCTTCTCAACGATCATAAAATGGGAAAGGTGGCATGCAGAACAATACTTTGCAGGTAGTTTCAATTATAATTGTTACGTACCTCAAGTTATGTTCTTTTCGGCATAAAATAAAGTTATTTTGATTAACATAACCTAACAAACGCATAACCTTTTCAAAGGACGAAGACATAGAGAAATAGTCAGTCAAAGATTACGGAAATCGATCATAGAAAAAAATGATATAAGAACCGTAACAGCTGCGAAAAGTAGGAATACCTTCCATATTTGGTTGATTCTGAGAATACAATTTTATTTATTTGGAAACGTTGATAGGCGGATGGAAAGGTCAACTTTTGTGCACGATACTATATACGGCAATGTTGGTATGTGCTGCTAATTTGAACCATTTTCAATGGCATAGAATCAAATGCTTCGTAAAGTAATAGTTGATTATTGATAACAATAATTTGACTACTCGAATAATTGTTAAAATGTTTCTGATTCGTTCCTGTTCGTAACGTCAAGGATAATATTGTAATCAATTGAGAATCCGAGCAATTTTCATCAGAAATCGGATTCAAGCTTCTCGATTTATGCTGATTGCCAGTAGCTTGAGCGCCTCTATCGTTTATTTCACGAACTATATTTACCTGTTTGCAACGTGATGTACAATATTAGTTGGTTATTTGAGAAATTTGCTATGTTCATTTTTAAATTTATCTTATCCGTAAGTACAAGGTGGGCCAAAAGAAGTCATCCGATGTTGTTTGGCTCTCATTTTTTTTCTAAATGAAAAACTTCGATTCTGTTTTTTGATTGTTTATTTGAACCTTTAGAATTTTATTGGTCGAGTCGAGAAGATGATATCGGCCAAATGGGCGCCGCCACAATTGATTGCTATACGGGCTCGTTTTATGGCATTTTTCATCACTTCGGCGAACACTTCGGGCGACAGATTCTCGCACTCGTGTCGAATGTTGTCCTTGAGGGCTTCCAGGGTCTCGGGCTTGTTCACGTAAACACGGGACTTCAAAAAACCCCACAAAAAAAAGTCTGGAACGGTTAAATCGGGCGATCTTGCGCCGCCTTCAGAATATCGGTTGTGGCTCGCGCAGTGTGTGCCGTTGCTCCGTCCTGTTGGAACCACATGTCCCCCAGTCCTAATTCGTTCAATTGCGGCAGAAAAAACTCCGCACCGTCCACTGTTGTCGTTTGACCAGCGGCGTCCTCGAAAAATAGGCCCGATGACTCCTCCAGCGTGAACAGCGCACCATGCAGTCACTTTGAGCGGGTGTAATGGCTCCTCGTGGATTTTCGGTGCCCCAGAAGCGATAGTTTTGTGGTCCCATACTCTTCAAGGTTGGTGGCCAAACGGCGCAGTGTTTGCGCTGTCGGTGCCGGACGACCGAGGAATCGGCGACGGAATTCGCGCTGCGCCAACACCACAGACGAATTGTTACGCAAAAAAATAGACACGATTATTCCGCGTTCTTGGGGAGTGAATCGCTCCATGGCTTGTTCACTTGTATTCTACATCTGTCTAGTTCACAAATGTCAAAACAGATTTGAAATTGGCCTCTATTTGCAAAAATAAGAGCATCTTCCAATAGGGTGATTTCTTTTGGCCCATCTTGTACAAGGAATTATTGAGATTTACAGAAACCAGTAAAGTGATCAAGAATAAAAACAACTAACAATCTGATTATATTGTTCACTTATTTACCGAATCCAGTTAAATACTTAGATTTCCCTTATCCTCTATAGATTATTACAATGAATTCACGTATTTGTTAATTCTGTACATATTTAGTAATTGAGAAATTTTTATAAGCTGGTTAGGAAATATCCGAAATAAAAAGCAAATATTTTTCTAATCATCATTTTATTTCAATTTTAAACGAGGCAACAACAATAGAAAAGTACAATCAATTTACTTGGATAACACCCATCAAATAATGCAAATGAGATATAAATTTTAAACAAGAAGACAATTTTTGGCTACATGGCAATTTAATATTTAGGAAGTACATGTATGACTTTAAATACTGAGAATAACTGCGTTCTTTCATTTCTTCTTTTCTTCACTAATCAGCGGAGAAATATAATTTAATCTTCCCTTACATATCATATTGAGATAAACAAACTTCTTTCCTTTCACGTTTCAGATCTTCTAGGTTACATTGGCTGTGTTCAAAATCCTGTTTTAACCACTAGCGGTTTTCTTTTTAATTTTTCTGGGTCAACGGTAATTAATTTTCCAAAAAACCGAATCCACTATGTGAATATAATCTCAGTGTATTAAAGCAGGGATAATACAAATAATGCCTGTGTATTTGCTATCAATTATAATGGAATTTTTTTAAGATTCATCAGTGATTGATACTTATGGCTCTCAATAAGTATCTAGTTATTTTCTCATATTAGAAATTTGTGTCAGCAAATTGAAGACTTTCCGAATTACCGAAGGTGTTCTTTTCAAAACGCTATTCTTATAGACATTAGAAAGTTATTCAAGAGAAAAGTTACAATGTTAATTGATAACTTTCAAATATCAGTTGTCTTTGAAACCGTTTTTTAATATCCTTCAAAGTTGAAGTAATCGGAAACGTTCACCATAGAAGTTCAAGAAGTTGATAGAAGGTCCACCTAATATCATTAAGGTAATAATTTTAACTGCAAATAGTAACATGTTATAAAAATAGCTCGCTCTAGAATTCTACTATTACAAAGTTATACGGCTATAAACAATTCTAAAACAATTAGATATGGCAGACAATTCATATAAAACAGCAATATAGGATCTCTCAAATATAAATTCGCACATATACATATTGGATATTGTAAAAACATAAATCATAATTTGCAGATTTTAAAAATTCATTAATACTGGAATGTTTATTGCTTTTCTAAAATAAAACGAAAAAATAATGCTTAAATCAAATTTTACAAACTAATGAATTGACATATCAAAACAGAATGAAACACAGATTTGAGATATTAAATTTTTACATTAAAAAGTATACATATATTATATAATATAAATGCATTGATTAATCGGACTAGAACTTCAGAATTGACTATCAAATTAAAGGAAATGTTCAATAACATTTCCATAATTTGCTTACTACGCCACACTTATCAGAAAAAGATTATAATCTCATGTATTTTTTTATGTCTTATGACTACAGGAGGAAAACCTATGGTAATAGAAAATAGCTTTCAGATCATACTGAATTGATTAGCATGCTCTAAAAAATAGCTAATGTTTGTAAATAATTGAAACGAAATTGCCTATGCTTGTAGTCACACATACATGAAAAATATACAAGATGTAAGTGTATTAATTTACTGTTGATAAGGGCATCGTTGTTAAATAATTATATGCTTCCTCCATCTAAGCGAACTGGGGAAGTAACATAATATTTCACAGATTATAGTAATCCATGTAAGGCACCATAGATTTGTTGTAAATCTAAATCGGTTGATTACCATGATACTAGGACTGGGAAGATAAGCTCACATCTCACGACCTTTCCTATCTCTCTTCCTCCTTACACACAAATGTGACAAATTTATGGCGCACGCGAATAGCTTCAAGGCTGCATTCTCGCGTGTAGTTATTTTTCTTCAATTGCAGTTTTAAGGAAGTGAGAATTTGTTATTTTCTTCATTTGTGATCATAATACTCAGTCCTACTATCATGATTTGTAATTGTATTTGGGTTTCTTACCATTTGAAAAGTTTCGCATATAGAACACTTTTCTACAGAAAACTAAGGCAATATTTTTGCGACTGATGCATAATCTATCATACCATGAATTACCGGCACATATGAATTTTAAAGAATCAACTTAACTTCAGAAAAATGCCAATATGTGTGAAACTAACATCTGTTGAAGTGAATCTCTTTTTCTCGAGTTACATTCAATAATACATAACTTTAGAAAATAACTTTTCCTAGGGAATATATGCATAACAATTGATAGATTGCTTTTTTCTTAATTAATTTCAAGACTGATCTGATATTCCAGAACAGGAAATGAATATTTTTCCAATACTAATAAAACTGTGGTTTACTTTAGTTTACCTTAGTTTTATTGTTATAATGGAATGTCACAAAGTAACGGACACCTCAATTCAATATTTTCACGATAATAAAGTTGAATCACCCTGTACAACCTTCAAAATTTTCTACTGAAGATGAAATTGCGTCATGGCATATACAGAGACTGAGAGTTAACTCTTGCTATAATCATGGCACATTTTACAACGAAACTGGCGCAATTTGTGATTTTATCATGCCCACAACTTTCGATGAAAGTAGTCGAATACAAAACAATTGTTTTCGAATGTCTTATTTCCCGAGAATTCAATATAATTCTGTCCAACCAAATTTAAAAACAATATAATTAACAAATTACTTGTGTTACATATTCTCCACAAAGGTACCTTCCTCTATGTAAGAGAGTACTCTCGTCCGTCCTTTTGAAGCAAACACTACAATATGCTCTTGCGTTATAACATGCTGTTTCTTTCAAATCACATTTAACTCATCTCTAACTAGGATCCTCAGGGATACGCCATGCCTCTCGACCCCAAACCAATATTCATTTAAAATCATTCGGCTTTACTAGAAAATTGGCGTGTGGCAATATTCCTTCTAGTTGGGCTCACATAGCATTTTGTAAATTCCGGATTTGTCGAAGTCGGAAACGTTATCAAAGGTGTTTCCGTCTGAAACTAGCTGCGCTTGTAGAAAATCAGAATTTTTGACGAAATGTTAAAACAACTTGAGAGCAAATTATAGTGTAGATATATGTAGATTCCATCAGACGGCTTCAAAATGGCGTACGAGAGTACTTCCTACTCTCGACTAGATGGCGCTAGATGATCTGGTTTCTTTTAGCATTTTTGTCAACGGGGTACTTATACCTTGACAGAGATATCGACTAGTAGCACTGTACGTTCCTCTTTCCTGCCGATGAAGGAATGAGGGAGCAGTGTCAATGTAGAATGACGCACCTTTGTGGGAAACTCAATACGTTTCGAGATTAATCTTCGCGAATATATAGTAGCTGATTATTTAATCTAATCCGCTGAATTACTACAATCTGAATAACGTATCACGCATGTCAATATGTAATCATGATAAGCGTATGTGAAATTCGCGTCTTTCCACTGCACCGGAATCTAAATGCAAAGTACTCGTAGCAATTCGGTAAGCGTGCGCATTTTCTAACCTAAAAACAGCTAATGTCTTTCATTTTTATTCCAGTTTGGAGTATTCGATCTAGAACATGATCGTACTGATCTGTTGTAATACTTTCTACATCTCGTTATTGATATAAGATGCTGGTCGATGGAAAGAGGCGAATTGTTGGTCTACTTACAGTAAACAAAACCTTTAACAGGATAAATAAACTGAATGATTTGTAGCGTATTTGCGGGAAGAACTTTATAATACACAAGAATGTTGAAAATTCCTCATCATCTTTTCTTTAATTTATTATGCTGAAGAATGAAATTATGTATAAGACTAATAATTGATATAAAACCCTTTTTTTCCACGCCTGAAGATAATACTTATCACATAAATTCATACAAAATCAGTTTTCAAAGGCCATCAACATTCTTTTTTTTTTTTGAAATCTAGTCGTGTTGTTTGTATAATAAAGTTTCGACCTTTACAACGAACATTTGTCCCTAGTGCACTAATAACAATGAAATTGATAAATTACATTAAACTACGCGCCAAACTTTCCACATATGTCTTGGAACCATTTTAAAAATTGTTAAGATCCTTTATATGTACAGAAAACTAGAGGTAAGTGAGTATTGCGCTGGAAGACTAAAATATGAGAGTAAATAACAAAAATACCATTAAAAATTGGGGACTTAACGAAAATTAATACTTCTGTATAAAATTACGTGGATTTTGAGATTTTACACTCTCCCCATAAATATCACAAGAAAATCTTTGAGGGCAACTTTCAACACATAGCAGAATCTTCGCAAGCTATTTTCAACATACCAATACCTTCTGGAGCGTTTTTCCCGGGCCAGAAGCAAAACTTCAGAGCCGCACGCTACTAACTATCGTCTGCTATGAAAAAAAACAAGGACTAAGTGGAATAGACTTCACGAAAAAAAAATCACAGAACCCAGACCGACACACTGTGGTTTGATGATTTGCAAGTGATAGAACTGCATACTACCAAATAGTCAAATCAAAATAGGATTCCTGTACCAAAAAAAATAGCAACCAACTAGTGATAGGGCTTGCGTTAAAAATTATTCAAGATCGAAGATAAAAAAAGGAGGTTTTACGCGAACGGAGGCCAATTAACGCCATTATTAAAAGTTCATATTTTGGGCGTGAGAGAGAACCCAAGACCTTTGCAAAAACAGGTTGTCCTCCGTTATCTGCCCGTGGAAGTCGTTCTTCAAATACATGTGACTGTGAAAAATCTACAAGAATCCCCGAGTTAGACCGCTTCAAAGTCCTGCGTATGCGTGTGTATGGAGGGGGTCGAATATTGACAAAAAGACATTCCGCAAAACCTACTCCTTCAAATATCTTTTGCGCACTTTTGATTTTTCGATTGTTCTAAATGTCAAAACAAAGAATCACAACAAAAAAGCCATCTTTATGTCCAATTTGACTCAATAGCCCTGCCCAAAGCAGTGTTCCTGGAGTTATTTTTGGGCACCCCCTATATAATGTACATAATTAAAGAAAATTTAAAATAAGATGATGGTAAATATAATTTTATTGGAATCTTCGAATAACCAACCAATAAAAAAATTAAAAATGTAAGAAATGTCTAATAAATCTTGATAAATTGACTAGGACAAAAAAAAATCTGTTGTCATGTAACATTGTTAGACACTCCTCTATATTTGACCAAGAATAAAACCTTGAATATGGAGCGAATTTATTGTTCAAACTTGAACTTAAAAATTGGGTTCCTTGGTAGCCAAATGAGTCCTCCTACGACCAGTTTATTGGTAGTCTAATACGGTGGATTTAGTTTTTATTTTAATAATGTATTGGTCAAATAATAATGCTACCGACACATCTGGGCAGCAAAATTCAACCCCTAAATAACGATACTTGATAACCAACTAGAATTTAAATGAATTAAAGATAACCTTTTAATTCAGATTTTAATTAAAATGCCTCATTTTTCGATAACTTAACCAACTGTATATTTCAGGGTTAATATCTTTCGGTAACTTCCATTGGTATATGTGGAAATTTCGGGTTACTAATGGTTAGAATCACATGAATCGAGCCGCGATGGTCTAAAGGTCGTCATCACGGCTCAACATAAATACAAACTCTTTAGGTACACAAGAAATTCGTATGCAGGATTGATCGAAAGTTTGCCGATGCTAATATAATCATTGGATTTGTGGAATATAAAGAAATTAGTTAAGATTGTTCGAATGATGAAAGAAAAATTGGTATTGACGATAATGCCGCTTTCGCTTCGGCACTTTAGAATGTGAAGACTTACGACCAATCTGACGCACCCATTCGCTTTTTTTTTCACTTGCGTCACTATAAAATTCGATTGAATTCAAGTTAAACCATATTTTTCATCATTTGGACAATCATGATTACGAAAAGTGAGACTATTTATAGGTCCATGTTACATCATCATAAACGACTGAAACCCTGATTCTACATTTTGGCCATTTTCTTAACTGGTGTTTGTCAAGACTCCAATTTTTTTACCCACTATATATAGTCTAAGCTTTCATGGAACAGAAGGTGTCCCATTGAACTTGAAATTAAAGAGGTAAACATTTTTGAAGAACAATGTAACGCCCGCCAGATGAGTAAAAATAATTGCTATTTTAATGAATTAATAAAAATAGCGAAAATAAATGAATTTACTGCTTGCATTTTACACAATTTATAGTGAATAACGATAATCTTTGAAAAATTTGTGTGGTTAAAATTTTTTGTTAATTAACATCTAATTATTGTTTTTTTACATGAATATACATTGATACACTTTCTTTACCTTCTTGATTCTTATTTTAACATGAACTTTGAGATCTCCTCCATCTGTAAAAACTTGTCTGGCTGTAAATTGTTGTTAATTAACATCTGTCAGACCTTTATTATATTTATTTTTAATAAAAGTACCAGTTTATGATCTCTTTGTTTTTATGAAGAAGTTTGAAATTGCCTCATCTATTAAAACTGTTCTGACTGGGAAGTTGTGTTAATTATTACCTTAATCATTTAATGAAACCAATTATTATAAAAGATCTATCCTGGAGATGATTAACATAAAACGTGAATACAAATCTGTAAATCATAGAACAGACATTCAATCATCAAGTCAAGTTTATACTAGTTGAATTAATTAAAATCTTTGCAAATTCCTATATGCGTCTTTATAATGTTAGAAGCATATTTTAGGTAGACTGCTGAAATAACAATATTTCTGGTAAGATCTGACAACCTTTTCCTATTACCTCATAAATCTGGTTCTCAACTTCTTGATTCTTGAGGAATACTTAGTTGCAAAACTCTGCACGTAATAAATATGCACTTGTGATTCCTAAACGTTCAACCTCCATTTTCAATCGCAGTTTCTCGTACAACGCACCCAAATTGTATAATGATCTTACCAGTGAGTACAGACATTATACAATCTACAACTTCAAAAAAAGACTTAAGCGTCACTTACTAGAAAAGTGGCTGACAGTTTGGCTTCTAACCTGGCGTATTCTCTTTGGCTAAATTCTCTTCTCCGAGAGGTACTCGTAGATATTTTACTTATTTTCGCTTTTTTTATGAGTAAATTACATACATTTATATTTTACCCTTTTATTAATCTACTATATTCCGCTATTTTTTACGATGTTTGTTATAGTTTTATATTTATTTTTACATTCACATCTATACTTTATATTTACATTTATTTATAAAAATCCCCTAGAAGGATCTCCTTAGGGTTGAGTTGAAAAAAAGCTACTGCTGACACTCCACCTTTTCTTATGAATAAACTCGATTTATTATTATTATATTCATATACTTGAAACATTAATGGCTTACAAATTTCGATTATTCGTGTTTCTGTTCGTTTCGGCGACATGGGTATTTTAAATTGAAATTAGTGCGATAAGGATGCCTTGTGATAATACAATTAATTTTAAGAAATCACGTTTTAGACATTGATACGTCTTCTCACGATGGTCGTGAGACCCAAACGTACGTAAAGACGAAAATAATAAGCATACGTGTTAGTGTGACCTATTTCCCGACAATTTACAATTTAATTCAAGTATATTTCATAAAATGTCTTTCTTTTTTTTTTCTATTATGGATGAAAATTGGTAAATCATCTTGAAGATTTTATTTACTAAGCCGACGCCTAATAAAAAAATAAAATTGTGTGTTGTAAATCATTCGAACTTTATTTAATCTATTGATTGTAATTCTAATCTAGAATATTATCGTTAACTACGTAAAATAAATTAGATTGATTAATAATAGTATCAATAATTGTAAATGTCATTCGTTCTAATAAATATTTTTCTATATTATATTTGAACTTTAAAAGCACAAAGTAAGTTATTTTTTATTATATATACAGCACGAAGCGTCTTTATCGCACCAATTTCAATTAAAAATGCCCACGTCGCCCAAACCCGTAAAAATCCCGTTTTAGACATAATACGCCTTCTGATGATGGTCGTGAGACCGAAACGTGCGTAAAGAAGAAAATAATAAGCATATGTGTTAGTGTGACCTATTTCCCGAGAATTTATATATAATAAGTTATTTTGTAATATTGTTTGAAGAAGCTGAAAATCGAACCTTTAATAGTTATTTTATTTAACAGATAAAAACAAGAAATTTTACTATGTTAAATATCATTTTATTTATTATTCGAAATTGTAATCAATTTTCTTTTAAATAAAATGATATTTAACCAAGAAAAATTTCTTGTTTTTATCTCATTCAGCTCTATTCAAATTAATATTTTATTTAAGTTTATTTTGTATAGTGAACGTTTTATTGAGTGGATCCGAATGTATAACTAATAATTGGAACGACGCTTAAAAATTAAGTATGGCAGCAAAAACCTATTTCCTATACAAATGCAAAGTGCAAATTTTTATGCACAGAAGAGATATCAGCCTCATTTTTTTTAAAAGGTGTTTTGAGATGTCAGCGGTTGAACCCGCCATCTATGTTATACATGGATGCTGTTAATTCAAAATTAAGTTTGACGAGGTAATTAAAAAAAAATTCTAGCCAGATATGGTTTAAAAAATAATTTATAACAAAAGGTCTGTCAGATGTTGAATAAGAAAAAATGCTAATCGGTTCAATTTTTTCAAAAATGTTCATGAAAATAACTTTATTTCTTAGTTTAGGCAACGTTTCTAACTTGTTTATAAGTAGTGTTGTTGTTTTATAGAGAAGTTGTAATAAAGTTAATTAAGAAAACAGATTTTTTCTGTTCTCAATAATAATATACAAAAATGATACACTATTTAAATTGTATCAATTTCAAGATGTTTTGAAAAGTAAATTAATTTTTTTAGCTAATTTCAAAAATTCATCAAAAATACCAATCAACAAATTTTGTCAGTCTGGTTGGCGTATCATGTGTTTTGATATTATTCAAACATTTTCACGTATATAACGTGAGGAGTTCTATGGGGTACCTTTCGTGCCACTATTTCATTTGATAGCTAATGCAAAGTATTTAAACGATGATAAATATCCCTACTTTCGACCAGTCCTGTAGAAGGCGCAACGGGGGGAGGGCTGCCTGTTTAAGCAACGAAACACCTACGTCATAACGTGTGTCTGTGGATTAACAAATTAACGTTCTGCTTGGAAGTCTTTTTACACGGATACGTGCGACCATAAGCTATCCCATTCTCCACCGGGATATCCACCACGTCCACGGTACTGCACGAGTCCGTTACCAGGCCGCTGCTACCACTATCGTCGCTAACGACTTTATGAACGTCCGCGTTGACGATCTGACAATTACCGTCCTCCACTTCGGTGCTGGAACCGTTCTCCGAACACTTGGACACGCCCGCTCGTAAAGGATCGTCGCGCGAATCGGTCTCGATCGGTTGCGACGGAGACGAATCGTCTCCCTCGTCGCGCCTACATTTGTCGAACGATCTAACGCCGATCTCGTCTTTCGTCGTCACCAGCCCCTCCCCTTGCCGGTGAGTCCATACGATAACTACTCAATCGCCCCTATGCGACCCCGTTCTCTGCGGTACGGTGTTGCCGTGATAAAAAAAAACCTGCAAGAGGATCAACAGATCGACGCTCACTTGAATGGCGCCGCAGACGCAGAATTGGATCGGCGCGTCTCTAAACAGGAAGTAGAGTGTCTTGAAGATGTCGCCGAAACTCCACATTATCACCATTCCGAGGCTGCAACAGAATGAGTTTACTATTTCAGGGATAACGGATACAATAAAACACATGGTTACCAATACAAAGTCGACATCAAATCCACATTTAGGTAGTTAACATTGCAGAATACACCCTATTGATTTTGATCACTTAGAAACAACAGAAGAAGTAAATAAGAGAGCAAAAGAGAGTTAATAAATTTAAATATAAGAGACGAAAATTAAGACTGCTTGCCAATCGTCTTAATGAACGTTATACGTTTAATTGTGAGCCGCAGTGAATCAGAGCTAAACAATCATCGTTCTAATTCTTTAATCTGACCAATTATATACTTGAAATTTTCGATAGTAGTATCCGTATTTTATTAACAGCGCATTTGAAGCATTCGATAAGAAAATGTTTTATGGGGATATAAACGTTGATAAGAATAATTTTAATTCATGATTTAATTTCAATTAATCAAAGAAATTCAAAAGGTAATAATATTGATAGTTTCATTCATTTTACATCAATAAATCGATTTTAGAAACTATATTTTCGATGATTTATTTTCGTAAAGCAAAAAAGTTTTTACAATTTTTATTCATCAATTAAATAACAATTATTATATAAACAACATCAAAACATTGTAATTTCCAACGATTTTAATGTTAGTTTTAAAATTAGATGGCGATTAAATTTAGACCCCATAAATAATGTTTTAAATGAATAAAGTGAAGTTTGTTCCAATATCTACCGTTGACCTATCAAGATCTCATGTAGTCCAGTCAATGAAGCGCTAAATAATAACAATAGAAAAGGTAAAAGGGAAATTAAATGCGAAAACGATCGGAAATGGTAGAAAACGTCCCTTTTTTTCACGGCTTTCGGTAAAAATGAAAACAAAATGATATACTTACCTTTTTTGGCCCAAAACAAAATATATTCTTGCGAATTGTGCTGAAAAATGGATATTTTATATGGCCACTCAGGAAATCGTAAAAGTGGGGGAGGGGAAATATAAAAGGTACAGAAAAAATCTGAAAAAATTCAGGTGTGAATATATGATCGAAATAAAAGTTTTTTTCTTATTTTAAACTTTTCTCAAGTGCGTTTGGCTTTTCCGGAAAAACACGGAAAGCTACCAATTTCTTTGACATTGTAGCTCTTTAAAATTATTCATCCGAAAAAATTTAAAAAAATTCAGATGTATACATTGCGGCGAAATTTTTTTACATGCATATTTTCCGAGTTAGAGACACTTTTTGCTATGAGAAAAGTACAACATTTTTCAATCCTTCTACGGAAATAAATGTTTTACTACAATAAACATAAATATATAACATAAACAAAGGATAACTAATACTGACCTCATTCCTTCCGTAGATTTGTTACTGTAATTTTTCACCAATTGCGGCGTGCCCAACATCGCTTCCGTAAAAACGGCGAGAAAACCGATAATTTCGACGAAAACGATATACTCGATTAGCAGGTACATCAACAGCGAGGTTAGTATCGTGAAAACGAGCATACAATCGATGTACGATTGAAAATCGGACCAGTTCCAGAAATGTTTCAATTCCAAATCTGCAAGAAAAACGAGCTTAGTATCAACTCGCGATCTCTTACGAAAAACCGTCTAACGAGCTCATGCACGTGATAGAAATAAACATAGAAACAAACGAGGATCTGAATTATAATCGTGATTTTACGAGAATTTTTGAATTGCGCGCCTTTTGCGTCTGTCAAACGTTCGATTGGCCATGTTTGGTACGTGTCTCGTAGAAACATTCGACGTTCACCAAAATCTCGCGTTGCACTTTGGGTGAACATTTATTTATTGTGGAGATCCATTACACTGATAAAGAGAAATTCACAGTGACAGTTCGTAGGTTACGTCACAAATTAGATATCCTTACAGATACGACAGACAGAAAGAGAACATGAAAATAAAAAGAGATAGACCGAAATTCTCATTTAATTTTTTTTTAATACTTTGACTACACGATAGGGAAACCTATAATGTTCGAAGAACATCGTGTGACCCAGCAATGGAAGGGAGAGGAGAATAGGGAATCACCTCACTAGGCAAAGAGTTCCACAGATATCGAGCTTGGCAGTGAAGGGGTGACTAGTTTGAGCTCGTCTAATGCGCCTATCTGGAATCTCTCGTGGTGGAACAACAGACGAGATTTCTGATGAATAGACCATAGAAAAGGGAGAGATCGGCCACATTTCTACGATGTCCTAGAGAGGTCAATGAATTCGTAACTCTTCCGAATAGAATCTAACAGCTTCAGAGAAAGTTTGGGAACAGAACTCCAGAATCTGCGCTGTACATTATGGGGAGCGGATGCTGGGACGTAAAAGTAGCTCTTGGCACTAAATAAAAAACCAACTTGTTGTGAGACGTAGCTGTTGGTAGTGATTCCGAGCATGGATATTAAGGACTTCATAGGAATAGTTCTACCTGGGATCATTATTACAAATTGTGGGATCCGCCTTCCTAAAGAAGCTTGAGTTTTGGTTGCATTGAACTCTACTACATTTCAAAATCATTGCAAGATCTTCATGAACTGTATCGACTTATCTCTGCCTTGCTCTAAATACCAGATACTTTTCATACCTATCACCGTTTCTAGTGTTAATTGTTCGCTAACTCAGATTGTTTTTACTTACATTTTGAAAATATGAGTGAAGATGGCGGAAACAAATTTTATTCCTGCTGTAAAGGAAAGAACCTCAAATTCGTCTGTTTGCCCAAGAATTCCTTAAATTTAGTATCTAAGACTGTTAATAACTATTACGTACATTATAATTTCATCTCAATAGTTGTCTACACAATAATTCTTGAATATTAAGAATTATTAGGCACTATTTCACCCATAGCCGTCTTGACAGGAGGGTAGAATGTTGGTGACTTGGTGACGAATACATATCGGAAAAAAATTTCAAGATATTTCAGTCAGTGCAGTGAAAAATTCGTTAAGTTAGTCAGTCGGTGAATATATTCGTTCTAATTAAGGAAAATAGACCTGATGTTCTATTTGAGCTGCAAACAATCAATGTATAGTTTAAGAGATTGAGTGAAGTGATAGCTGACAATAAAATGGTGTGTTGTTTGTTAGGGGTATCTTGTGTCGTAGACGACCATTTTGATTTCAATACAAATACAATGTTTTGTGTTATAAATAGTTTGTTTTATCGATTGTTCGGAAGGTTTTATCAGTTTTCTTGAGGATATGTTGAACTTGTTGAGGAAATTTATTATTTTTATTTTGTATTCATATCAGAATGTGTGTTGCGTACCGAACCGCAACAGCAACTATGCCAGTAATCCACATAAAACTTAGTGACAGTATCAGAGAATACAAGATAACGAACCGTGATAGATCTGTATTTGTCTGTACTAGAAAGATTCCAAAACTTGTTCAAGATTGTGTACCTTGTATTTTTTCAAATCAACCTTTCTATTCGTCAAAGAATCAAACGTAAATATCCTGAGAAAGACAATTAACTCTAGAACATCGTGATGCGATTGGCTCTAAGAAGATGCTATTAAGTTATAATGACTTTATTTCAAAATTCAACAACAAAAATGCAAGTAAATTTTTTTCATAATATTGCCGAAAACGATTTATGTTTCAGTCTGTACATATTTTCTGATATTCATTACGATTTTGAATTCACAGCCGTGACGGTTATAACGTTATCAATAATAATTAGTTTTCAAATAGTAAATTCCTCTATTTTTGGGATCTGTATGAATAGCGTTTGGGAATTATAGACGTTCGAAACGACGTTATTCAAATTTATTGCTTAAATTCATCATTCTTGTACAGTGACATATCAAAAAAAATTGAACTGATCGATTTTGGTTTTGAAACGAAACTCTTTGAAATACTAATCGCTCCTCACTCCCTACCTCCTTCAAGGGGCAAATACTCTTCCAATAAATGTTTTTAATTGAATGAGGGATCAATTGTCTATGCCGTAAGCAGTATAAGATTTTGTAGATTACATTCAATCGTTGGAACTTTTTTGTCTTTTTTTTATTTCCATAAACTTGAATCTGGCAACAAGTCATTTAAAGGGCTCCCACTAAAGGTCAACGAAACCATCTTCTAATTTGTATTGCATTTTTAGAGTGTCGTATCTGTAATTTAACCTGTCGAGGATAATCGTCCATCGCGGCCTGCCGTTGAAAATTTGAAAACTAACATTTGACAGACGGAAATGGCGCGAGATTCAAAACACCAGTTCTCGAGTTATCCTTTATATTCGAGGTATTAACATTACATTTTCAAACTAGAATAGGTTTCTTTTTTCACAAAGTTTCACCAACACCCTGACAATAGCAATATTTATCTTAATGGTACGTTTCGTTATCGTAACCCTCTTCAGCATTTGATTCTTACAATTAATTAAAATAGAAAACTTAATCAATACCTTTGCTTCTTTTCACAAGTAGAAATGGTTTTCAAAGCGACAAATATTCAATACAATTGCATATAAAAATATATATGGTATGTAGATTTATTTTAACTGAAAACAAATCGCTATGTTGAAGAATAATGGGCACACATGCATTACAGTCAAAAAACGAAAATGCCAAAAGGGTTGAACAAAAATCCTTTTGATTCAGGGGTTTAATGTTTAAATCAATAATGAACTAATTTCCCATCAAATATTCGTGCCATGCACTGGGACAATAAATGTTTTATTCACATTTTATATAGTAAAAGCTGAAATTTGGAATTAAAATTAAGTCTACAGTTACACATACAAGATTCCTTTCTATTTGAAACAAGTTAGTGGATGTTGTATATAAAAATTGATATCATAAAATTGTAGCTTATCAAGCTCTAGTATATTATGTATAAAAGTAAAGCGTAAAGCATTTGCTAGCAAGCCAATTACCACAAATACTGTGTGAGGTTCTGCGTGGTTTAGTCTGTAAGAGCTGAGCCACTTCACTGGGTTTAACTGCCAAAACAAAGGTAAATAGTTAAACAATTAGAAAAGGAATAAAAACGAGACAATGGGTGAAGATATAAAGGTAATAATAAAGAAAAAAAAACAATACAATGAGTCAACTTCAATACAAAGGAATAGTATAGCTTGAATTATTTGCATTTATAAACGATTTTTAGGATTTTCAAATCTGAGTGTGAGTTTGTGAGTTTCAAATTATTTCACATGATCACAAATTATATAAAGAATGATATTGATATCAATGAAGAATAAAAGAATAAAAGTAATTCCTAAACAGAACCAGTATGTGATGAAGTTTTGAAAAACTCATTTGCTTCCTTTCTGAAACCTACATAAGTATGACCATGGCGGCTGTGCAAAATCTGGATTGAAGATTCGAAAACATATAAAACATGAAAATGTCACAGATGCAGCTGATAAATAGAGCAATGTGAATATTGATTGACATTAAAATGGCATCTAAAAATAACCTTGTAATCCATACCTGTGAATAACCTCTGTCTTGCTTGAAGTAACTGATTTCTGTTGCGAACCCGGACACACAAATGGATCATCAAGAACATAGCTATATTCATGATGATACTTTGTATTAGAAGAGGATATTCGAAACGTTTGCCAAACCTAGTGAGTTCAATTAATTCATTATTCAGAACAAAAAATACCCTCGCATCAGCTTACCAAAACATTATTCGCAATGTATTGGCTACTAACAAAGCCAGACAGACAAGCAGTGAAAATCCTTCTGCATCCTGGGTTTTCTTGATATGCCTGTATTGTGGTATGTAAGGAACGACACCTCCAATAATTATAGCTCCGGCACTAACCCATCCTACCACAGTGCCTACAGTTAAGGACAATTCATCTGATATCACCCAATCCATATTTTAATCTTCAATTACAACACAATACAATTATGTATATTTTAAATTTTCTGACCCATATTACGACGAGTACAAATCTCCTTGCACACCGCTTACTGCCGTGATTTATTGTTTAATACTAAATGTTATGAATTGAGTTATGTTAATTCAATTGACACTGACACTACCTCCTGACATTTGACAATTGACCTTTGAACGTTACTCTTTAGGGTGATGCCATCTAGAGAAAGTTTGTTATATTAAAACTAAGAGAACAACAATAGGAAAATTGCTACAGATTTCTCTAATTTGCAGTAATTGCTACAGATTTCTTTAATAGATTCGCTTACCTCAATTTTACCTATATAGCGAGACTTAATACTTATGAATATTGTACTTGATTTGCTATTAATGCTATCTAGACCATATATACTATTCTACTACTGTATAGTATTTATAATATAATCTAGACTCAATTTTTTTCGAGAGCGCCAGCTATTGTACAATTACTAGACTGAATAAATATACACAAGTACTGCTACCTTTAGTTAAAGTTCTGCTTTTAACCAATAGATGAACATTCAAAACAGGAAAATCTAAGCGTAAACTAAATAGTATTATTTATTTCGTTAGAATTGTCATAAATATACATAAATTATAAATGAAATTGGAGTTTATTCTATATAAAATATATACAGAATGTTTAGATTTTGAGTTTTCACCGAAATCTATTGTTACAAACTACATTTTTTGGTTTATATATTATCTGAATTTAAAATGCAAAAATGTGATTATGGTTATAATCATATTAAGGAGGTTTGATTCAATCTTATGCACTAGGTACTGAAACACTCCAGATCTTATAATAATTCTATAATTTAAAAGAAAATTTAATAGAATATCAGGCATTACGAGATGAAAAAACACTATAGACTTAAATAAAACGACCATTAAAAGATTAGAACGTAGCTGCTTCAAACAGATATAACAAAGTACTTGTTTGAAGAAAATGCGATGTTAGCGAAACTAGTTACATTTATTTATTAAAATGGTGAAAATCAACATTTCAATAGTTGATTTTATGTAAGGCTATAAACTTTTTCCTGAAATTAATCTTCCTTACAGTAGTCTGATTGGTCTAAATGTTCTTCTAAACAAAGATTTATTAAAACTATCACCTGTTTTTTTACATAGGTTCCCAAAAAATTGGAACCTACCGTGAACAAATAAAAATCTTTGATATTTATTTTATAGGATAATTTTTACATATATAATTATCTCATCATTATGGGGGAGTTAACTTGCATTCATGTTTTTTTTTGTGTATCAGATTATCAATGTCAGTAGACTTGAAACTAGTGAAAAATATCATATTTCTAAAGACAAAAGCCTTTCTAATTTCAGCAGTCCTTTTCGTATAACTTTTGAGGTTCTCTAATCCTGGCCATATGCACGCAAACCATTCCTATTTTTCTAAAATCGTTCTCAACTCAACACTCATCGTGATTCATTTGTGACTACGGTCCTGCAATAGTCACTAATAATTTAACCAAATTCCACAATACACATAGATAACAACACAATTATATTTTGATTAAAATAAAAGCCGGCGTTGCCTCTTCCAATATGCAGAATTCAGCCCAACTCGCTCGAAACTTATTCTTGGGCGGTCTGAGTAAGAATGAGGGAGCTGTCAGTTGCCTGCAGAAGCAGAAATCGATCGTGGTGTATTCATGGCGACAGGATGGGCTAGTGCGTCAAATCCCGTCCCGTATTGTCCGCCTGTCAGTTACCCTACTGTGTTACAACGAAATAGGTTCATTGAAATATCTCTTATCAATGCGTTTGATAGTAAGTTTTAGTGAGGTCTCCTCGAAACTAATTAATCCGTTCGTTCTTTGACCAACACTCTGATTCATAACGTGTGTGGGAGTGAACTAAAACAGGTCGATATATAATAAAAGTGTCAAATAATGAACTCGTGAAATAATACATTTTTATCAATTCGCATCATTATGTTCAGGTGAGATTTTTTAAATGCAATTGTAGATGTAACTCCTGTTAATATCACTACATATACAGGAAAGATCATTAGGTTAAAATTATTTTTATTTTAGTCCAGCTGCCGGTTAACATTTTATTTTGCATTTTTTTCCCTCAATAATTGGACGTAGACGCTAAACAAAATATGCTCCCCCTTATTTTATTGTTTTAATCAAATAGGAAAGCGTTTTTCATTAAATCACTGAGAAAATTTGAGGATATTACTCCAGTGAAATGTTCATAATTGAAATTAAACGGGCTGGCAACACTCCACCCCTTCCACTCGATTGTGTTAAGTCGTCAAGTTATTATGATCCTGATTCGATTTGTCAATAATTCCACAAATAGACTAACACTTTCCAAATGGGCCTCGATTATAAGAATTGTACCTGAACTGAAATAGGTGGGGACAGAGTTGGCTCCCGTAAAAATTACATAACATTCCAAAAAGCGTTGTTAGCTAATAATATAGAGGTGAAAAATGAATAAAAGCAATCCTGACACCAAGGCCTTCTTTGTGAACTTCCAGCTCCAGCATATGGTTTTCCGCCTCACTTTGTCGTTTACTATCGAATTTTCTCTCAGATAGATCACCAGGGATCTGTCTTGGGACCAATTTTGTTGCTGCTCCCCTCTGTTGACAGCGACGTCCTGTACCGTCCACATCTTTGTAGATTATGGTACGCTTCATAACGCTTTATCATCTACAGCCCCTATATCATCCGATAAAGTCAGTAGAGTGAGACAGAGATGCAATTAATGAAAATTGAACAAGATTTCTAGGAGCTCTATTAAACAATCGGCGGAGAGACATACGATATCCCGCGAATGCTGATAGGGTGGATGACATCGCCATACTCTCGATAGGAGTACAGGAGGGAGCTTGTTCAACAAGCCTTGATAATTTCAGAAGTCTGGTGTAGAGAAAACAAACTCTCCATTCAGCCAGAGAAAACTATCATCATCATTTTCTGCAGAAGGTTCAAAAGCGAGCCTCTGAAGAAGATGGTAAACGGCGGCAAGTCAATTGACTTTTCCTAGACGGTGTAGTATCTGGGAGTCACCCTGCACAAAAAAATACTCTGCCAGAAGAAATGCTATGATAACCTTTAGGCAGGGTAAGAGAGCAATTGGCATGAAGGCCTAAGCAGCTGATGTGTACTCAGCTATTATTATCCCACGACTCAGTCATGCTGTTCTCGTATGGTTCTTTAGTTTATTATCATACTATGCATTTCGATTACTTGCGGTCGGTTGAATTTATGTTAGTAATGATAAACTGTAGGTATTGTCAAATTGAGATGAATGTTTCTCAAAGTTCTTGTAGCTGTATCAGTTAAAGTATCAATTAGTTTGTCTTGTAGATTTACAACAGTATGTTATTTTAGGTGCACCTGGTACTGTTAAACTT
Organism: Endomychus coccineus; assembly: GCA_958510875.1. Classification (NCBI taxonomy): domain Eukaryota; kingdom Metazoa; phylum Arthropoda; class Insecta; order Coleoptera; family Endomychidae; genus Endomychus; species Endomychus coccineus. The sequence continues at coordinate 2,937,653 of OY294069.1, read as the reverse complement.
TAGAGACCGAGAATTAATCAATCGGAAACGATGAATGGACAACCAAAGCACAAGGTAGCCTCGATGTTTCGCAAAATCTTCAAATCCTCCAATAAAGACGGCGAAGGACCGAGCAAACCGAACCCTTCGGGAAGCGGATCACCGGCGCGTCGTCTCCTACGAGGTTGTCGCGACCAAGTATCGCCGGCGTCTCCGCAGCAACCGTCCCCAGCTTTCGCGGTCAAAGGAAAGAAAGGCGATGAAGCGCAACCGAGTCGTACGGTACGCGCGCGAAGACTCATGAAAGAATTTCGCGATCTGCAACGGCTACAGAACTCGAAAACTGATCCCGTGTTCACGGTCGAGCTAGTGGACGATAATCTGTTCGAGTGGCATATAAAAGTGTTTAAAATCGACGGTGAAAGTGACTTGGGCATCGACATGAAAGAACTAGGCATCACCTACATTCTTTTGCACGTCATCTTCCCCGAGAATTTTCCGTTCGCGCCACCTTTCATGCGGGTGATATCGCCGAGGATCGAAAAGGGATTTGTGATGGAGGGCGGTGCCATATGTATGGAACTTCTAACTCCTAGAGGTTGGGCTAGTGCTTATACAGTGGAAGCGGTTATTATGCAGTTTACGGCCAGCGTGGTCAAAGGTCAGGGTCGTATCCAAAGGAAGAACAAAGGCCAGAAAGTGTTCAGTAGAAGAACAGCGGAAGAAAGTTTTCGATCTCTTGTTAAAACCCATGACAAATACGGTTGGGTTACCCCAAGTTTAGCCGACGGTTAGTATAAAAGTGTACAATTATTATTAACGTTTGCATTAACAAAATAATTCATCTTATAACAATTATTACCACAAGACTAAGTGAATATTTGCGCTAACTTTAAAATGTAGTACCTACAATTGAGATATTACGTTAACATATTTTTGGGATGGACATCAATTGGAAAAACTCATGTTCGACACGGATTGAACGTCAGTCCAAGAGAATATTAAGAAGAGAATTACATATTTGCAAAATAATCTCATGGAACTGAAGTTCCAACGTTACCTACTTAACAGATCGATCCTCACCTTAGTACCGCGATACAAACAGAGTCAAGAATGAACAACATGTAAAAAATGGTCGGGACCAATCATTACCTTCTAAATCACAAGGGTGTCACGTTCAATGGTCGAACGTTAAATGTAGACTGCAGCGTGTACACAATACACATGCTATATTTAAATGACTTGTAGCATATTATGAAGTTGTATAGAACCATTTTTTAAAACCGAGTCTAAAACTCCAATCTAGAATTCCAGAATACGTTTTTATTGCGATAATAAATCATATTTCAAGTACATTAGTACTTGAACATAATTGTACCTGTGAGATAAAAGGCTGCAAGTTAAGTTCAATGTTTAGCATTCTAATACATTTTAATAAATGAACTGAATCTAATAGGAAAACAATGGTCTTTCGTTTGAAACATGATGAGGGGAAGAGATTGGTAGACGAAAAAAACCCATTTTTGCTTTACCATTTATCACATTATTATAGCTAACTAAAAGATACACAGTATGTATGTCACTGTTTCTGTATCCTTACCGCAAAGTCTGCATGTCAGCTCGCCATTGTATAGTCCCATTTTGTTTAGGTGCCCTTTTACTGGCTCATAGCCAGTCATGATCCCTGTTACGACTTATATTTTTTCCGTATTAAGTGCTAATAGATCTGTCGTTCTTTTGTTACACGGGGCTTTGATGTATTTCTTCCCATGTTCATTTCCTGGGATTTTTTCCAGTATTCTTTGTGGTTTTCTATGATCCAGTCTTCTACAGACCTTCGTGCTGTATGATTTGGTACCCCGTGGTCTGTTCTGGATCTGGAGCGTATTTCAAGTTCTTCTTTGTATGTCCATACCAGACGGGATGTCACTTCCTGATTTCTCATCGTCTTAAGTGCAGCCTCACTGTCTGTCAATATGTGGATTTGCTCAACATCGATAGCTCTCCGATTGTTTTCCTTCACACATTGAAGGATTGCATATATCTCTGCTTGGACGACAGATATGTGTTTACCCAATGAATAGCTGAAGCCAATCTTTGGGTTTCTTGAGTATATTCCTGCACTTGCACCTTTTTCAGTCTTAGACCCGTCTGTATACCAGATCTTTCCGTTATGTTATTTTCTCTTGTAAAATGTAATTCACATACATTAATGTGGATACTCGATTTAAAATCCACGGTATTGGCGATATTCATTTCTAGCACAAAGTTTCGCCTTTGGGAAAACCAAAAACATGCACTTTTGATTCTCACAAGACTTATTTCCAGACATGTTTGGTATTTGTGAAAAACACACATAACACAATTATATAAAAATAACAAGAAGCTTAGAACAGAATACAATAATGTTTTAGGTTTTGGTATTACTTACTTCGGTTAAACTTTACATAGGAACGCTTTACACCGTTCATTAAACTCAATCAATGTCAAACCAAACCTAATTAAACACTTAAATATCCACTACTCACAAATGAGAGTAAAACTTTCTCTATGATTCTTCATAATAAACTTATGTAGCTTTGTATATAGAACACATATTTGCAAACCGAGCCTAATGGAGTCCAATAACTACATTGTAAAGAGAACGGCTATGTCGCCGCGTCGCCCAATTAACTGACGTCAGAGCATATTGGCCTTGTGATTTAGATGGTAATGTACCAACGTAGTTGTAATATACGTTCTACATCCAGCTGATATGGACATAAATCAGTGGTATCGACTAACATACTACAAGTTGAATGAAGTGTGTACTTATAGGCAGAAAAAAAATTGATTTCCTCTTGCATTTGAAGATCTAAATTAACTTATCAACCAATTGTGAGGGGTAGTTATGAAAAGTTCAACTCCTGTTGACACTGTTTGTAATCCCATAGTATTTCATTCTAACCATTGTGGCAAAGCGGTTTTTTTCAGCAGTTGAAAAAATTTACTAACCCAATATCCTCTCGAGCAATATATGCTGTGGAAGAGTCATATAAAGAAATTAACAGTGAATTGGTTGGCACTGGGTTTCGAAACTAGGTCTTTCTCAATTGCTACGTGGTTGTGGCGAGGATACCCTAAAGCGTTAAAGCTTGATTCCTTAATCACCTTAATTGAAAAGAAAAACTAGAGTTCCAAACGAATAGGACCGAGGGAAAATTCCCACTTATTGTAATTGAAGCCAAATTGATTATTCAGCCTGAAAATCTAAGTGATTTTACACAATACTCTAAATGTTATATTCGATGAATTATTCAGATTATGCTACGAAACACCTGAAATTATTATCTAATTAATTAATTTATTTATTTATTCGGAAATATAACTCAATTATCTGTAGATAAACCTATCAAAATTGGTGGAATTTAGAATTTAGATACATGTTACATTTTGTACTCGAACTCGATGTTTACATTATAAGTAGGTACATGTACTTTACAAATGAATGTTTCATGTAAATGAACCGGTTCAATAGTTTCAATATTTTTCATTTGTTCCTGTTTTCGAACGATCATAGTCATAATAACAGATTTCAGTGAACATTCAATTGTATTAATTGTGATTGGAATGGTTTGTTTATTATTTGCTGATAGGTCAAAGTTGATTGATCTATTATGGTCAGACGTTCACGACATGTTTTTAGATCAATTTCATATTGTACATATCGCCTGAATGGGTAATTAATATATACTATATTGCTTACAGCGATTACGACGATTTGTGCATATCTCATAAAATGCGGCTTCCGTTTGTACTTCTCGTTCACAGGTTATAGAAAGTATAATTAATCTGCAAAAACGACTTTTACTTCATATAATCCCATAATAATAACTACTTTATTTGTTTACGGAATGAACCAGGACAACGCTATACAATCATAACTTTGTTGACACCGATAACATTATGTTTTATTAGAATGTTGCATACTCAGGTTTAAAAGTTTTGGACTCAAGCTATCTACAGACAAAATTACTCACACAGTAAAGGCAAACACAAGTTAAAATTGACATCTAAATATATCTAGAACACAATTCATAAGTACCTTTTTAATTATGATATCTTTTGATTCTCAAGTATTCTCCCAGCATCTCTGAATTTAAGAAAGTGAACTGTTGTTGATCCTCAAACAAAGTGCTTGTGCATCTTTCCTTTTACAAATCAAAGCTCTAGTGGTGTTTTCTCATTCCTCTGTTGAAGTTTCTTCAATTTTTTTATATATCTCCTGATTGCACGAGAGGGATATCTATAATGTTCTTGTGAACCAGCAGTAGAATGTTGGGTACGGTATTACGAAAGATCTCACTAGGCAAAGACTTCCATAACTTCCCCGTTTAATAGGAAAATGAAGTCTACTAAATAGAAGTCCTGTATTTCTCGAGCTTGCTAGTGAAGGTGTGTCCAGTCCAGAATAACGATTTTCGACCATGCTTCGACCATGGAATGTTTGACAGCACCAACCGGACGAATAGCTCTCTCTCCTGAATTGAATGTAATAGCTTCAGCTTCAATCTGGGCTTTGTAGATCATGAGCTCAGGAGCTGCTAAGAAGTAAAGTAAGAAGTGGATTTCACTGATAGTTAGTTGAGAATCATTGCAGAAACAGCATAATTTCTTGGGTTCTTCTTCCTGTTCTTGTTTCGCCATTACAGTCAACAATTTCATAATTTATATTCAACAATTTTAGTTTCTTCGGAAACTGTTTTCTATCAATAATCATGATTGTCAAGGATTCGTAATGCCAGAGGCTACAACTTATTACAGGCGGATTTGGAATTAATTTTCCTGTTTTTGTAATATATTTCGCTTGCGCAAAAAATAGAGCATATACCTCAGTAGAGAATACTATTTTCTCTCGGTCTAAAATATGGTCTACAAGTGTTTACTGAAGAAATTGTCGTAAATATCAACCTGCTCACGTTTTGAGAAACGTTAAACCTTTTTCTAAATCTCCGCTGACATAGTATGTATTGATTACGCAGCGACAAAGGACGGGGGCCAAACAGATTCAATCAATTTTGACGTAATAATCTAATATAATCTTCATGTATGTGTTAATCATCCATGCTGACAATGTATTACAAAGACATGCATTAGGTAATTGAATGTGTTTTATAGATCACTTTTTAAGTGTCGTAAATTTCTTCTGAACCCACGCAACATGACTATTGAGACGAGATGAATTGAAACATTGATCAACGTTACATTAATCAGTGCTTGTCCCACATAAGCGTAATTGACTACAGTTAACACGAAAATATGACAACTTTTCATCTTGCTGTTGACCGTATTACAGGGCCGAATTCAGAAGGATAAATTAACTTGTGAAGAATGTAACGCCATATATATATTGGACAAACGGGTAGATCATTTCAAGTTAGAATGAGAAACATTTTAATTTATTTGATCATAAATATTGAAATAACTAAACGACAACCATTATAGAGCACCTATGGGTACCTGGAGGAATCAAACTATATTTGAAATTAAATAACAATAAGTCGATAATTTTTGATACGAAGTTACAGCAAAATGAAAAGTGAGTCTCTCCATGATCAAGTAATTTCATCGTGTTTGGAGATGTAGGCTGGAACTCAGACAGCCTCAGCTTCAGTTTCATCCTGCCCTGCAGATGTAATTTGTAAAGGTTGGCAAAATGTCGGCATATAGTCGCGCTTCTGTGTCGCGGTATCTATCCGCCAATCAGGATTATACGAGACTATATTGCACCTCTAAGTAAATTTTTATATCTATATGTTTTAGATACAGTAAACAGCATATAGCTGAAGAACTAACGTATACAGGTATGATAGAATTGTTACTAGAATTAAATATATCCAAAGATATAATGCTTTATTTGATAGTACATATATATTAAGGATCTTTTCTATCCAATTTTTGAATTCAAAATATAAACACATGGGTAACACCAATTATATATACATATATTTTTACATTAATGCCTGGTTGGGGCTGCTGCGCGTTCCGACGACATTGCATAATTGCGCCAGAAAAACCTAAATCAGTTAACCGAAACTACTCCTCCCCTACGGTCGGTAAATAGGTTCAGGTTCCTAAATCGTGTGCTCTAAGTAGTCTTATTGAACCCAGAATGATAGCCTTTTGCATCCGGTCTATCAAGGTCTCCGCCGAGTTCTTACAGGCCAGAATGATCGTCAAGTTCGAACGCAGCGAATCAGAACCACTAAAACGACCTTGTGGCCTGGGTATAGCGTGCGGAACTCTAACAGCAGGATACTTAGTTCATTTTTTCTCCTCTGTCAAGACTGTGTTCTTCTTTGCCGGAGCAAAGAATTCGATGACCTACATAGTATTGGTTTGTTTATCGAGGAGGACAACGTCAAGCCAGATCGGCAACGGGTAATTCCAGTAGATCTGGTATTTTTCGTTTCCGACAACGGAGTAATATCTTCTGGCATGTCAGGCGGCACCAGCTCTTAGTCTATTCCTTACAAATGCCTTAGATGTTATTAAGCACCCGCGGGACTGCATTTATAGCGATGGGTGTACGCCGAGGCCGCTTTTGCCGGACATGCCGACAGCAGGTGGAAGTCTCCTTGGAAAACACCCCTCTAGAATGTTATACCAATTGACAACTTAGTAATATCAATATTGTTGTTTTTGGATATATTTAATTTTTTATCATTATTGTATAGCGCAGAGACGCATCATGAATACATTGAATTATATAAAAAACCATTAGATATACATATGAGTAAATGGATATACAATTACTGTCAAGCATGCATGGGGAGTAACAACCAATTTATTGTAGATTTAGATTATCAGCATGCACAAAATGCAATTTTTTCTATGTTATTTTCTCTATAGTGGAATATAGTCTATATTCGGATATAAGTTGTGATTTATGAATACAGGTCTAATTAATAGAAATTGCTTTCTGGTTTTTAATGGTTGGAATTAATTATTAAAAAATATTTGAAAGACTAAAACCAATTATTGCAACTTATTGAAAAAGATACAATGCTCATGAAATATATTTTGTAAGAAGTTTATCGTGGATAAAACTAGTAGAATATATGTTTTGTTATATATTATATCAATATGTCCATACTTTTCAGTATTAAAAATTTTGACCTATTTTATATGTTTAAGTTTTATAGAGATGATTTGTCTTCCAAGGTGATACTTTATATGATTAATTTTTGTCTTATTAGTGATATTAATATAATAATTGTTATTTATTGAAATAAATGTAATAAGTGTTCCAATTTATGGCATTTTTTCCTTGGGAATTTTTTTCATTCATAAAAATATGATCCTGTTTCTTTACACGATTTATTTTAGCCAATTTGGAGAAATCCAAACTTATTAAGATAATGCTAAACTACATAGCCTCACCGATTGTAGGATATATTTTATAAAGTAGGGCCAATTAAATTTAACCAAGGCTACTGTACACCATTGGCCTTTTTAACATTGTTTTTGGCAAAGTAAAAAGGGCAGAACTATAAAAATGTTTTGGACAGTTTTAACCATCATGAATTTCTATGTTTAGCAAAACTATTTACAATGTACCCAAAGATTATTATCTTAGGTAATAAAAAAACAGGAAGTAAATCAAAACAATAGTTCATCTTGATTGAATATCTGCCCTAATTCCTACACTTGAAAGAGATTACAGAATCTAGATATAATAATAAACATGCGTCTGCAATCTGCAATTCGGTATTTTGTCACCAGATAAAACAGATAGGGCCCTCTGTTATTGAGTTGTTAAATTTGGCACCTTACAACGATACATTCTCGGCTCCCTATCCGAATCTAGAAGATTCCTATAAATTTTATCACCTGGCTATCAATAAAATTTATAGGAATCTTCTATATTGGGATAGCAACCCAGTGAATGTATGTAAGGTGCTAATTTAGCTACTCAATAACAGAGGGCACTATCTAGCAACTGTTTCATCTGGTGACAGGCAAAATACCGAATTACACACATATTTATTATTATATCTAGATTCTGCAGTGTCTTTCAAGTTTAGGGATTAGGACAAATATTCATTAAACATATTGACACTATTGTTTTGAGTATTACAAATTAATCATGGTTTAATTGTACTTTTTTTTAGAGTAAACAAGAATACAGAAAATCACAGAAGGAAATATTAAATATAAGTTTGTTCTATGTCTTGTGATTTGTGAGCATTGCTATTACTTTGCAAAGCAAAGTAGCATAGAAGAATAAGAATTGTCGGTCTGTTAGAGGGTCAATGACAGTTATATAGTGTTAAAACAAAAATTGTGTATAAATATTCAGAATTTACAGAAGAAACAATTATTAAATTACTGCAGTCCACTTGTTATCTTAATATAGAAATTCAAAATGCTGATCAAAGTAAAGGTGAGTTTTTAGGTTAGGAAAATATATCGGCATCGAAGAAATGATTTGTTACTCATACTTTCAGACATTAACCGGTAAAGAAATCGAAATTGATATAGAACCGACCGATAAAGTTGAAAGAATCAAAGAGAGAGTCGAAGAGAAAGAAGGTATCCCTCCACAACAGCAACGGTTAATTTTCTCTGGGAAACAAATGTAAGACCGTCCACATTTTATCAATCGGTTGTTGTTACACTTACATGTTTTGTTTCACTTTTAAGGAATGACGAGAAAACAGCACAAGATTACAAGGTACAAGGTGGTTCCGTACTTCATTTAGTTCTAGCATTGCGTGGTGGATTATTGAAATGATCGAATGATGTGTGTACAAATTATTCTCAATCTTCTTGTTTTTCCTTATAACTTCTAAGCGACAATGTAATAACTTATAAAATTTAAATAATACAGATTTTTTATTATCATCATTATAGTTTTCTATCTTTCCCACAGTGGTCAGTGCACTAGTGCAGTGTATATTTACTTAAGTGAACATTAGTACCAGATGATGTGAAGTGTAAACTGTAAATATACTATATTAGATATATCGAAATGGATAAAAACAAAATAACAAAACTGCTATGCGAGTTGCATACAGAAAATGTTACAGGTTAGTAAGAAATCTTAATAAGAAATTATAAGGGCTTGTTTATTGTTGCGGTTATAATAACCTAAAATCTTGGAAACGACCATTTCAGTTGCGCCACCTGCAAATGTAGCTACTGACTGTTATTAAAGCTGGAATAACTTGAGCATCAAGACGCTAGATGGCGCTAGCTGTAATTATAAAATACAGAGATTATAAAGTCTAATGCTATCATTATTCATAGATGTCGCCATTAGCCAAGCTATAATAAAATTTCAATTATTCTTACTTTAAATAACGACAAATTCTTTCTAATTAATGTAATGAGGATGATTCCATACGCCAATGTACTCTGTGGAATTTTTGCTTCAGTTGGCTTGCTAATGTTCAGGTTTTTTTAGATTCCGATTGCGATTTGGATGAATACTTCAACAAGAGATTGCTAGATGTCACTACACTCTTGAATATCGATTTCGATGATATTCGGGAAACAATTTTATCATTTATTCCAGAAGTATACCAGGTGAACGAACAATCAGACGAATGGAAATACGTAGCTACCAATATTTATTTGATTCATTTATTAAGCTTAGAACTCGATAAAAACCTGGAAGATTTGTTGAGCGTACAACAATCTAAAGATATTAGAAACTGTTTAGGAAATCTTGTGACCATCGGAATTTTGCAAAACGTTATTCCAACTATACCGTTCTATACAAAATTGAATTCTAAGCGGAAAAGCACCGAAGAACAATACTACATTTTAAAAATTGTAGTGTTAAGCTTCTACCAATATTTGAAGCGTCCCAGCTTGAGATTGCTAATTTTGCCGCACTCTCTACAAGGAATTTTGACGGGAATGTACCAATTGGGTTATTGTCCTGTTAAGAAGCCCTTAAACACGGAACATGAACCTAATTTTGTAATGACTCAGACGTTTTACGATCAAGTAATCAAGGACCAGGAGATGTTCAAAAGTATTTTGGATAATTTGAGAATTTCTATTCATCCGGCGATCTTCGTCAAAGAAACGATGATTCTTTTTCATAGCAAAATGCCGTCTTGGTTCAAAAAGGCAGTTTCATCGACTTTGACCAACGTGATTAACACCAAAACTGGCCTAGAGAGTATATTACGCATCATGATCGATGGCGCTGGTGACGATATAACCAGAACATGGAAAACGTTGGAAGTAGTGACGAAAATAATGTTGAGTTGTCGGAAATCGCCCGATTTTCTTACGAAAATATATCCTCAAATTGTAAACTTACTGGACGTAGCATCCAAGGCTAATAGTCCAAATGATTCTTTGGTTTTCGAAAGGATGTTTGCAACATTCACAAAAGGGTTATACGTTTCGGATCAAGTCGGTGGGTTTGATTTGGTCGAGCATGTTTTTGGAAACATTTTGCAGTTTTCCAAGAAGGAAATCACATCCGTTGAAACCTTATTGCAATCCATAAGAGTGTTAAATTTCTTGTTCGTCGATAACAAGAGTGAATCCCCCGAGATACCAATCAACCTGATAGAACCGATGCTACCAATTTTATTCAGATTCTTCGCACTTTTCTTAAATACTGATCGTATCGCTACCAAGAACGAATTGCGAGAAATATTAGAAAAGTATCTGAAAAACGTCAAAGAGCGCACGAAAATGTTTGCAACTCTGGACGATCTTCTTTTTGGAATTGAAAAAACCGACTTGTACCACTTTTCACGTAGTATGGTGGTTAACGTGAATTCTGATTCCGTTGACGTGGAAGCTTCTGAATTTCCAGTTTCGTACCCACTAAGGGAAAGTGCTGAAGCTTTACATACCTTGGGCAAAGCTAACCTAAAACTGTCCACTACAATGTTCGAATATCTGATAAATTGTCTAAGACATTCTCAAAAGTATTTCAAATCGAATAATCTCGAATTGTTGGAATTGGAGACCGAAACTTTGGAAACGGTGTTCGAAAAAAAACTTGGCGTCTACGATCTTCTGAGCAAATTGTCTAGTCGAAAAGAAGTTCAAGAGAATATTATCGAAAACCCACACGAGATCATCACCTACATCGACTACATATTCCACGAGGCCATCCAAAACGGTGTGCATAAAGGAAAAAACAAAGAAAGTGACGCCTACCAGAATCTTTTCCTCGCAACTATGATATTGCATGCTCTATTAGAAAATTCCGATCATCAGGTGAAAACCTTCGATGCCATCAAAGTCCCGTTAAGAACTATCCGAAACGTAACTACGGACGAAGAACTGAGGCAGTTGATGTCTAAGATTTCGAATTGTCTTGACTCTGATGATGTTAATGTCAAACGAACCGAAACAAAGTCATCGTTGGATCAGGCAATAGAAGAGGCCTTCGACGAATGTCTGCCTGTTAAAGGACACGGTCTACTTGCGTTAACGAAACTGATTAAGAATCGAGATAAGGACGCTTTGGGCAGGAGGCAATACCTCTTGAACGTATTTCAGGTAATTATCTAGTGATTGAGTTAGGATCGTAATTATAAATTTATATTCGTATGTGTATATTCAATTTAATGCCAGCTGCTCATCTTGTAACCGGTATATTCTTTTCAATGTCTCCATCATTTTATACATGACACCTCAATTGATATTTTTGACTGAAGCTACTGAGCGTTGACAGATGTTGCGATTTGCCGTTTCTCTTCAAAAGTCTATGACACTATGTTGGCATCCTTTGGTTGTATCTTCCAAACGATGTTCTAGTTGTTGGTTTGACTGTTCCAGGAAAATTTGAAACATAAAGATACTTATATTTACTTGGGAGCTATAAATGGTATGGTTTCATTAGCAGAAGAATACACCAGTATTGTTCTAAGTGAACTCTGCGCGGAATATTCCAATTTTCCTACGGAAGACTTCGAAAAGGGAAACGAGTTGAGAATGAAGATAGGAGAAGTTTTGGTTCAGACGACTAAAATACTTAGTAAGTATTTTTAAGTTTCCATTGAAAGATTTATTAGAAAAAAATTGATATTAGCCAAATAAAGTGATAATAGCATTTACAAGAATACCATATCTTCGAAATCCATGATATATAATTCTTAGTTTTATTATAAACAATTAAATAATATTGTTTTGACATCTTCAAGTGAACTTATTTGATTCAGCGAAATATTGACGTTTTAATCAAGCAGGCTTGTAGTAAGTCATACATCTGTATTGGTTTTGTAAATAATATATAGAAATTCGTTACGAATATTCCTTCCAGTACATAATAAAAAGTTGCGTTATATTTGCTATAAATTTATTATTTTCTTACGTGTTCGTAATGCGGCAAACTCAGTGGTTGCTGCTGGGTAGATGTTATTTAGTGCATATTGAGAATTTACACCAACTTTTGCACCTTATTAATATGATTGTACAACAGTACTCATTGGAATGGCTGGAATTAAAATGTCCAGCTTTACAATCTGGCTTTAATGGATTTAATAGTACCATTATAATAACTAGAAATGTGTTGCCGCTCGAGAAAGTCACTCTTCGCGAATCTATTTGATTTGGTTACTGAATTTTATTTAATTGTTCCACTTTCTATAAGATATTCTTAGCATTTGTGTAAAGATTATGAAATGAATTTTTCATGTCGTTATCTTTATACAACTAAATACTAATTGTTCCCCTCTGGGAATCGAACCCGAGTCTACTGAATGGGAGCCAGATATTCTATCCCTCAGACCACACTGCTTTATTTATAAACTGTTGAAGTTCTGTGTAAATTTAAGTGTATTTTAATAATTTTTTTTATTCTTGTTGTTGAAATTTGGGTGAATGTAGTTCAACATTAACTTGAATTTACGTTAATTACTAAAAAAATATTAGTTTTTTAATGAAAATACCTTTTTAAACGCAAATAGCTTGTCTAAATTCAAACTGTTGGCCTATCCATAAGAGAATTATATGCGAAATGATGCAAAATTTAGTTTTATTATTTTACTATATCAAAAAGCACATTATATTGGTTGTTTACAGATGAACTAGCACCGCAATACAAGTCTCTACTCCTTAACACCTTCTTAGAGGGAACAAAAGACGATGATCATTTAATGAGAGCTTCCAGTTTGTCGAATTTGGGTGAAATTTGCAGGGTGTTAGGATATAAACTTGGCACTATCGTGTCAGAGGTGAGTGAATTGAAATATCTACGAATCCATTAAGTATTTACGAGGAACGTTTATTTGATTTGCGTGCAAGATAGGCCAATGTTAATGTGCTCCAGTGTACGTTAACGAATTCTGTCTGTATCAGCTAACGGGAAGAAGTGGTAACGCGCATTCTAATTGTGAAATTTGCATATATTTACAGGTTTTGGTGTGCGTCCATGCAATAATTACAACAGATAAGGCCGTCGAAGCCCGGCGAGCCGCCGTTACAGTTATGAGACAATTGTTTGTCGGTTTGGGTAGGGACACGTTGAACTGTTTGAAAGAAGAGATATTACCAATTTATAGAAGTCTGAAGTTGATTTATAACGACGACACGGACGACGTTATGAGATTGCAGGCTCAGTTGGCACTGGAGCAATTAAACGAGAATATGAAAGAAATTGTTTTTCCTAAAGTTAAACTTAGTTTTAATAAGAAAATTCTTGTGTTACAATGAATCCAGAGAATATGAATGTATTAATTAATAATATATAATAATTGAGATACTTCCTTGGTTTCATTTTCCTCCCATACAGAATTTCATATTACAAGTTAAACAATTTAAAACCGGATATTATACAGGATGTTTCAAATTGAACTGTAGGAGCTCAACAAATTATTCTTATCTTTGTTGTTTTTAATATATTTGCCTACCGTATTATTTGTTCTAAAAGATGTGGTAACATTGTGTTTTTTAAGTACATAAATTATCAGAAAGTTTACCTACATACATCATTTCAAAGATGATTTTGAGATTCTCCATCAGTCAGTTAAAAATACAGGAAACCTTGTACATGTTCAGGAAGAATTTACCAATTCTCCATTATTAAATTTATTTGTAAATAACTCTTATCCTACTGTACACGTACCTCACTCATTCCCTACTTCGTGATCTTAAGTTTAATATTTTAAGAATAAACCATAGTTTGTAAAACCATTGTTGGATAATGTCATCGGTTTAAATGTCACGTTTTGCTTAATAAAAACAAAGTTTGTTAAAATTGTGTATCTTTTATTGAAGCTATCAGTCTGTTTTTAAATTTATAATTCAACCAGTAGTTTGAAGACGAGAACGAATCTAAAAACTGTTTTTTAGGAAAATAGGAGACTTTTCTTAGGCAAACTTTCCATTAACCTACTATTCCAGTACCTTGATCAGAACAGTCATTTTTTGTGTTTGGCAAAATACTTGGTATCATTTTTTACAAATCGGCCAATGCTTCTTGATATTTTACGTTATACACATAGTAATGACAATAAATTGTTTAATATTGAAACGTAATTCTTTGTTTTTTATACACCCATATGTAGAAAAACTAAAAGTTTTTTGAACAAATCTCGTTTGGGGGCGGCATAGTCGGTTGTGCATGCGGGCGTTAAGATAGTTAGCGGCGGGCCTATGACTGTTGTAATTGAAACTATATTCTAGGTTCTTTCAGATTTCTTGAAACGTTACTTTCTAGAAGGAGAAAGAACGCGAATATCATTTTAGGCCATAAAAAGCCCAGATTATTTGAAATAAAGTCGAGTAAATGGAATGTAAATTAGATCAATTGAACGAGTAACCCACTAGTTTTAAAAACTATTCAGAGGACTTTCCCTGATATCTGAGGGTAGCAAGCTTTTTCCCCACAATCGTTATTATAATGTAAAACACCTGTACTTGGAGAATAAAAAACCAACATCATCATTAATTATTCTTTATTAACTAGGAAAATAAAACAAATACATTAAAATTGTACTATGTATAGTTAAAATGTCATTGCATACTATACATGGTGTTAGAAACTTTAAATATTTATAATTTTTATAAACTATCTATAAGCGTAAAAACACCTAGTATATGTTCAAAATATGCAATAAGTTCGTTTGTATGGGAATAATCTTAGCTTATAACGAACAATGTGTTTTGAAAATCTCTGTAGTGTTTCATTTATCACATCTAACAAATAAATATCAAGTTTGACAAAATTCTCAATAACTTCATGATAATAATAATAATTTCTTAGGAAATGTTGACTACAGATACAGCTGGTCCGGAAACGCAAAACTGTATATGCAGTGTGTTTGGGGGATATTTCCTGTATCTGATTATTATTCATCATTCTTGAAAATATGCGTATTAGTAGTGTCATCTATCAGATAGTATCAAAACTAAGTCAGTCGATTTAGAGAAAACTGTTAAAACAAAACAGTTTTCTCCTTATTTGAGAGCATATAGTGTATATTTGTACAGCTACAATAATACAATACCACATTCAACTTCAGAAAATAACTTAGTCTAGTAGAACAAATGAATTAGTTTTTAATTCTTGAAATATTTTTCAGGAAACAATTATTACAAAATATTACACCACAAAGAAGTGGAACATATAAATGAAATCCCATATATTCTTTTTTGTGCTCTAAACGTTACATTTATCAAAGGAACTACTTTTTAATCTTGCATTTTATTTAAAATGATAACGTCAATAATTAGTCATAACATATCATATTCTATCTGCTGGATAACATATGTTTGGAAAGCAATAAATGACAATAATATAATAACTTACTATTCATTAGAAATATTGACTTTTAGTTTACTTCAGATGAAGCCAGCTTCGCTGGCAAACTATTTCCAAAGTAATCTAGTTTACAACGCTGTTAGTGGTTTTGATAATTAGTAATAGTGTATATCCACACCACAAAGAAAACTTTAGATACCCTGTAGATTTGTTTGCTGTAAGAGAAGACTATTCTCATGTACATATTCAAGCGCGATTAAATGAATACTAATGCGAGAGTTCACAGTGGTTATATCCCAAAGAAGTAGCTAGTAACTATTAACATGAGATACTTATCACTTTGTTATCACTTTGTCTCCTAGAATTATTCTGCTCGTCCGAAACTTCTTCGGCGTCGTGCATGGTCGTGTAACTACTAGACGACAAATCAGATATCACAGAAACGTTGTCCATATTTTGCAATCTCCTATTTGTCGTTATTTTCAAGGCTATAACGATCACACCAATAACGAAAGCTACAGTTAACATCGATATCACAAATATTGGAACAATGTTACTGGTCGACGACGTATTTTTTTGTGTGATAACTTTTTCATCTTGAACTGAAACAAGAAACAGGCTATATTAAAAGACCAGTCAATCGTTCATTCATTAGGATCATAATGTACGAACTTCTCCTCTTTCGTATGTGAAATGAATGTCTGTGGCATCTTTCATTTGGTAAAGGGACATCGACTTATGTACGTACGTGTATGTGTTCAGTTAATGTTACTGCTTTCGAAAATAAGCTCACAAATAACCTACTAACTTAGAATTGCCCCTTGGAGATGATATATGTTCTTATGTTATTAATATTGTAAAATTCTGGTTAGATATGAACCTATTGAAGCTAAGCGTTTCTAAAACAAAATACAATTACTACCGAATAACTTATAACCTCTAATTTTAAATGACACCACTGATATTGTGCAAAATACCTCTATAATAAAATATTTGGGCATTTATATAGATCAACACCTTTACTGAGTCAGTGGAAAGAATCGGCGAACTATAAAAGGAAAGATAATTTTTTCGAGGGAGGATGTAGAGCTCTTGGAGCTCTGACAATAATTATAACGATTGCTCCTCGTATAATGTGATCGTCGTGTGTAGCACGTAAATCATTTAATTACAGTGCGTTTGTTTGTAGATGCGTGAGATATCTCGACGATTAATGATATAATAGTTATTACTTAACACTGTCATTAATTTGTAAAATATATCGCCTGCAAGATAAACCGTTTTAATCTTGAAATACCTCTCATTATTTAGATCCATTGAATAGTTAAGGAAGTATAATTAATAACGAACACGATGTCGATAAATACTTGCAATAATTTATGTGCAAAATTGGCGTAACGAATAAACTGGTTTAATAATTACCACGTTGTTAACTATCTCATTCTGGCGGTCTGTTACAAGTGTTTGTTGTCCATAAACTAATTTGTTCAATTATTCATGCTTAATATTGATGGGCTTTTTTTTTGTAGTCGTGAAATTGTTCGGGTAGATCTCAACGGAAACAGAAAATTATGTTTAATTGAATTGAAGCTTTGTCGTGCAGATCACTTTTTAATGTCTTGAAGAAGTATATTTTAACAGGCTGGTAACTCTTTGACTGTGAGACCGTGACGGGGAATCATCGAGAAATGTAGACAATGGGGAACCTACGTAACACACATTTGGCGAATATCTATTGAAAAATAAGAGGAATCTCTAGCTGTAGGTTCTTGCCTTACAGCGTGTCAAAAATAATTTCACGTCACAATGAAAGAGCGCATATGAAAAAAATGCCAAAATCAGGAAGACCAAGAAAAACGACATTTTGGATGGATAGGAGAATCAAAAGAATTTGTCTGTGAAATTCGTGGTTGTTCGGACCGAGAATAATTGCAGAAATTCCTGAATTTGATGATGGTTTCAGGGAAACTTTACAGCAGACGTCCAGTCAAGATTGAATTTGCGCGGCCACACTCAAACTGGAGCATTGAAGACTAGAAAAGAAGTTTGTTTAGCGACTAAACTCGTAACAAACTATTTAATTCTAGTGGAGATATAACCCAAAGTACGATACACCAACAATAAACCAAGGACAGGGTAGTGTGTTTTTATGAAGTGGTTTTTCAACAGGTCAATGATCCAAGACACACATCTAGCCGCCTTGTTCAGAAGTGGTAGCTGGAGAATAATATTCAGGTTCTACAAAGGCCGGCACAATCTCCGGAACTTACCCCTATAGAGAACCTGTGGGAAGAGGTTGAACGCCAAATTTATAAAGCAATATTCAATTGCTGAAATCAAAGAAGTTAGGACACATATGCCTCTCAACACTGCTCAAAACTTAATTGCATCTATGCCGCATCAACAACAAGTTATTGTTGTCAACGATGGTTATTCTGTTACTTATTAAGTTTATTCTTTTTAGTGTTGAGCAGTTTCAATAAGCTTCAAACAATGGTTTTAGTTTTTGTCTTCTTGAATAAAGTAAAGTGTTATTTTCATAATAGTTGCTGTATTTTTGTGGCTCTCATAAATCGTATTGTTTGAATGAATTATCACGTGGTACCTTATTTGACATTTGAAAACAATTTCATTCCATTTCTAGCATACACTCGATCCGAAATTTAGCGCCAAAACGCTGCAATACCTTTGGTGGCTTAGTTATGTCCCCTATGTTGATCCAGCTAGTTGCTTATCCAATTCTTGGTGACGATAATTTATTTTCTGCTGTATAGGCAAGGGGCATGCGATTGATTCTGCATTGGGAATTTGTCTTAAAAGAGGTTTTAGGTGAATATTAATTTTGGGATGGTTTGTAAAAGTTAGAGCTACGTTGAACGAAAGGTGTTGAGATAAAAGGAGACTAGGGTGGTCGAGAGACTCTAAGCTGAAGGGCATTAGCAACGTAGGCTACTTGAGAGCAATTTAAAATATCTTGATTAGAGGAGAATCGGAAGCTAAATTTCCGCAAAACATAATTTTAAGTCGCTAGAGGTACCTATATAATATAAATTGCCAACAAATTTTCATTTCACCACCCCGATATTCACGACATATTTTAGAGGGATCACTTACGATACCAGTCCCAGCATTGGCATGGCTGACCGCAGTATGTTAATATGCACCAACTCTAAAATGTATCAAAAGTATAAAAAAACTTGGGCTTTTTGCGACTCTGAGCTCTTGCACTACAGTGCTCGCTGCGCTTCAACTAGCTTGAAAAATAAAAATGAATACGCTTATTGACGAATCCTCGTAAATGTAGTTAATAGTTCTAGGATTCTATGCCAATAATTTTTACTTAAGTTTTGGAACATTGTTTGTCGACTTCCATTCCTTGGTGTTTTGAAAAGATTCCCAGATTGAGTGAACATTTTGGAACACACTGGCAAATTTTCGTTTAATGTACCTCTATAATAACCAGCATACCGCTATGGCATGTTGTAATATAGATGTGCAGGTTTATTTGGAAGTACCAAAATGCAGCTAAAAAGCCGGGAGCGTAAACATACTAACCTAATGCTAACGGTTTTTGAAAAGCACGTCCTGTCCTTATGTTTCTACCGTTTCGACCCAACTGGTTATTATCATCGAACGATATAGGCGTCATATGCCCCTGTCCTTTAAGATGATTGGTGGGCAAGTTCAATCCGGCTCTCACGGTCAACGTTTCGGGCTGATACGAACACAACACCAGGAATCTACGTGTGCTGTGTGTTAATATCGGTAGATTCTCTTGTACGATTACGAACGTGGCCACCGTTGTGTCGTTAACTTGACTGCCACACTCGGTATGATTGATACGAAGAGTGTAAATGTCTCTCGGACTGGTGGGATCGCCATCTACGGCGCACCTTTCGCCGTCGGTCGCTTCTACCGCTATTCTGCCCCCGAAATACGGTCCCGTTGACACTTCGATCTCGCTCGCCAGGGGCAGGCATTGGGTCGCCTTCGCTGAAACTGAAACATTAAACGTTAGCCCGCAATAATACCGGTTACATAAATACTCAAGTGCTGGTTTGGCAACAATCCGAGAATGGAATTGTCATCGACCCGACCCGTACCATAATCATGATTAAATCGACTTGATTGTCGTCAATATCAGAAATATATGTTTTTATGCAATGTTTGGAGTCATTTATCATAAATCTATAAGGTTGCCCAATAGAAGGAAAGGTTCCTCACCCATGGATAGGTGAACGGCCTAATATTGTACGTTTATCGAGTTTTTGTCAAGTTATTTTATAAATACAGAGTTTAAATGATTGAACCAATGCCTTGAGAAAATTCATTTACCTGATAATTCGGATAAAGAAAATTACATGATAGTTTCGGTCATTATACGAATGCATCGTGGTCTTCTTTCGATCATTCTTATATCACATATTATAGAGAACTACATGATCAAAATGTAATATAGTTAGTCTCAAAGACTGTTGAAATTACTCACGTCCTTTCGAGTTCGAAAGTTTCTCTTGGTCCATGATTTGTTGAATTGATAAAATAGGCAATATGATTTCGTACCGGTATCCTTGTTTCTGTTTAGATAGTTCATGAAGGATAGCTGTATCGAGTGTTAACATTTTCCTTACTTACTTAAGAAATCACCGCCATGTCGAATTGCGATTTTTACTGTAGTCTGTCGATCAGATAGAGAACTCGATCTACAGTTAGGCTTCACATGAGTGGGGAGGTCGGTCTCTCTTGCAGATATCTACTGACAATACCCTCTGGTGTCCCAAAATAAACTCAAGATTGTTGGCAATCGTGAAAAAGAACAGTTTGACAGCTGAGAGCTTAGGGTTACACGATACAACAACGTGTTTTCATCATTGAACAATATCTCAATAATAATGAAAGTTTGGCGGCCACAGTTCGAAAATTTCATACAAAGTATGGTCTGAATAGCGTTTTAACTTCGTCAACTGTGAAGAGATTAATTGGAGAATTCAGTAAGACTGGATCAGTTGGAGACGCCAAACACACCGGTCGTCCAAAAACAAGCCGTTCAAATGTCAATATCGGAGCAGTGCGTGAGAGTGTTGCTGAAAATCCTAGAATATCAATTCGGCATCCTGGACAAGAATTGCAAATTTCAAGAAGCTCTCCACAACGTATACTCACAAAAGATCTGAGTCTCCATGCTTACAAAATTCAATTAACACAACAACTGAAGCCTAATGACCATGTACAGCGAAGAGAGTTCATTCAATGGATTATTGAACATCAACAAGTGGACGCTGATTTCTTGAGCAAAATCATCCTAAGCAATGAAGCACATTTTCATCTTGATGGTTTTGTTAATCGCCAAAATTGCCGTGTTTGGGGTTCGGAGAACCCACATGTGATTGTCGAAAAACAAGTGCATCCACAACGTGTCACTGTTTGGTGCGGATTTTGGGCTGGAGGCACCATTGGACCATACTAACTGGTAATAATAACAAACATTTTCCACCAGGTTAGAAACTGTGTTCGTGCATTGCATTCAGCCTACTGAATTGATTGGCCAGCTCCAAGAAATTGCTTCGATAAAAAACCTTGACACTAGGGGCAAATGTATAAGAATTACATGCTTTTCAATATACAACAACTCTGAAAAAGGGTTCTTGCAATAAAAAAGTTCAAAATTGGAGATGGCTGTAGCTTGCAAACGCCTGACAATACATGATTCGGTCTGTGAGAGCTATTGTACATTGAACCTTTCTCCACCAATATACATTAGTGCCATTCAGGCCCACCATGTCGCTCTAGCTCCTATACTATTAGGTTTGAAGTCGATTCTTCCTCATAGCCTAGGAAGCAAAGCAACAGCCAATTGTTGGATAAGCAACAAGTACTACATAATAACTCATAAAATACAAAAGAGGAGTGTTCACTTCGCATCCCGTAACTACATAAATCTGTTCATTCTTATATCATGATATAGTTATTGCTCATCGCTAATTAATTAAAAGAAAAACGGTGAATGTTCGTGATACGATATAAAGTACGAGTATTTGATAAATAAACAAACGTGCTGATGTGCCGTAAGCCCGACCAGATCGAAATATATGCATATTACGATTAAAGCACTGTTAGAATGCGTTCATACGTTTTTACGGGAATCTACTTTTTCTACTTAGATAATAACTGTTCAACAGTTATCTACAATTACAACGAACGAATATTACCTGGTAATAGTCGGTATCACGACAATTGCATCTAGAATTAGCAAACTGTTAATGCTGATACGTTTTTAAATGTACATCGCTATCATTATATACAAGCTAACCAGACAGTTAGACGTATTATAACTTTATCATTATGGTAGTTATATCGTAGAAGTGATTTTCTTAAGAAACTGTTCAAACTTTACCAAACATTGACTGAAACAGTTCCGAAGATAATACTGAAAAATGAAACAAAATTAACTACGTAACAATTGAATTTTTCCCAGCTTCAATGGTGTAATTTCTTCTATGTTCTTGTATGTCGCAAAGAAGTTTGGAATTGAAGGATACCATTAAATGAACAACAACAAGAAATTAGATTTCGTCTGGTTTTATAGGAAAGGAATATATTAGAAAAATGGGTGAACACTCTTCAGATAATAATGTACATCATATATCATGTTGTTATAGTCGTGTTTTAATTTCTTTCTATTGTAATTTTTTATTGTACAAATAATAGAGTTAACATTGAGATTGATGGTAAAATACATGACCACCCTTTTCCACTATACATTTTTGAGATCTTATGCGCATTTTGCCAGCTACGCTAGCATCATCAAAGAAACAACTAACTAAGTATTACAAAAACTTCGTTGAACTTTTCATTTCCAATTTGAAATTCCAAAAAATTGTGTCGTTTATCCACTCTCTTCGATCTTAGCCTATAATGTATACACTTCAATAGATTATCCAATTCAGAAGCCATATCTCAGGATCTAGGTGATCATATTTTAAATTTTACTATTGCCCTCATAGTCCTGTGAAAATAGCCCTCAAAAATCGAAAATGAAGCTATTTTGCTACCATTGACCGATTTGGACGTTCTTGGTGTCAAAATGTTCGGGAAAGTACCCCGAACCAGAAGACACCATTTTGAACCCGCGCTTTTGTTACCCCTATTTGTTGATCTCATCGATTCCGATATATCACCGTCACAATACATTCTCAAGGGTGAGAAATTCGATTCTAGTTTCCCCCTCAGACTCTAAGGCAACATGTAGCGTTGCGTAACCTTGAATTTTGGAAACATGATTTCGCAATGGAAATCAAAGTTTTACAGAATGCCCCTTAACGACTCGTCACAGTCTTCAGGTAATCTGGAATCATCATTAATTAATTTAAAATCTTACACGGCACTGTTGTATAAACTATCGATGTAGAGTATAGTAAGATTGGTCATGATTTCATTGCGGTAGGAAATTGGTGTAAAAGTGGCAATAATAAAGGTCTCGATCAATATACAATCCGGTGGCAATGGATCCATTAAAGTGATTTAGTTATCTCCATTAACGGGTTTGCATAGTTTACGCCGATGGCATAGCTCTCTTATGCATAATTACGGGGAACAGTTAGCTGACAATCAAAGTAAGAGGTAAGAACGGCTGTTAAAATACACGTTCACACTAGTGACTCATTTAGGCGAACTACTCGAACAAATCATGTAGGTAATAGCTATTTTATACAGGTTACCTAATTGTTTCCACTTTTAAAACATGCGCTCACCAAATAATGAAACAAGTTTATTAAGTGGCGTAAATTTCTCCTCTACAGACCTCGCACGGCGGAGGGCAGCCATCTTGGTGACTCAAACAACACAACGCGCGACCGTCATGGAAAAAGAGGCATATAAAAAATCGAACTAACTAAAAATAAATACAAGAATTCAAATCAAAATTAACAGATCATAATTTTCCACTGCGCTGTCGATGAAATGGGGGTTAAAATAAAGGTTAGGGTCTATTAATAGACAAAAATGTTGATAGTTCGGGAAAAAAGACGTGGAAAACTGGCCATAGGCATCCGTTTGTTGCAAGGAAATTTTGCCTTGCATGGCGCTGGAATTAAACAAGCTGCAAGAGGTGAAGCTTTCAGTCACATGCTGGAAGCAAACCGAAAGAATTTTTTTTTCGGGGGTATCAAAATGTGGCTTGAAATATGAAGTAAGGGCATTGATTATGTGGTGATTATGCCGAGAAATAAAACTTAATTCGGAGGTCAGCCTTTTCTTTCATATTATCGTGATTTTTTGCTCACGAATTTCGGCAACACAAAGTTTCCATTTTCAGTAAGGGGTAATGGGTTAACAAAATAACTAGAAATAGTGTTGCCGCTTGGAGAATATATAAATAGTGTTCGCGGCCAAGTTACTCTTTGCAAATGATTTTTTTTATACTTTGACTACACGAGAGGGAAACCTATAATGTTCGAAGAATATCGTGTGAGCCAGGAGTCAAATATTGGGAGAGCAGATGGGCACTTGAAGTTTTCCTGAAGGCTTCAAGGTTATAGATATAGAGAAGCTGTTCGATAGAGAAATCAAGTCTGGTAGGATAAAGTTAGGCAGGTCTCGAGCTTGTCAACGAAGGTGTGACTAGTTTGAACTCGTCCAGTCCACCTATCTGGACTCTCTCGTGGTGGAACAACATACGAGATTTCTGATGAACACCGATCATGGAAATATCTATAGAAAAGGGAGAGATCTCCCACCTCTCTACGATGTTCTGGAGAGGTATATGAATTCGTTTGGAGTTCGGCTCTCAAACATACGCTGAAGCTCTTGGATTCTATCCAGAAGATGTCATACTTACGTGATCATTGACCTCTCTAGAACATCGTAGAAGAGTGGGAGATCTCTCCGTTTTCTATAGATATTTCCATAATCGGTGTTGATCAGAAATCTCGTCTGTTGTTCCACCGCGAGAGATTACAGCTAAGCAGACTAGACGAGCTCACGATAGTCACCCCTTCACGGTCAAGCTCGAGATCTGCCGAACTTCTTCCTACTAGACTTTTTTTTGCCTAGTAAGGTCTTTACCTATACCTACCTCCAAACCTTCAAGAAAAACATTCCACCTTTGGCTCACACGCTGTTCTTCAAACATTGTAGCTTCCCATCTCGAGTAGTCAAAGTATAAAAGAAAACTAATTGCAATGACCGATTTGCATATGACTATGCAGATGATATTAATCAAATACCTCAAACAAAAGAATTTCTTCTCTTCCATTTCAAATCTCGCCAGATGCAACGCCTTGATTAACTGATATGCGTCTTTGCAAAGTTTGAATGGTATCATCCGATAATCTGATCCAGATCCGCGCTAGTTGCGGTACATTAATTATTGAAATTCTCTGCAAGAGGCAACAAGAAAGTGTAACGAATTTAACTCGTTTTATGCTTAAAACGGTATTTTCTTCGTGGTTTTAACGTTTAGGTGCGCCGACGTGTTTTAGGCTCAGTTGATGTTTGGAAAGAACGAGGGAATGTGGTGTTCGTATGAAACCTAATTTTTATGTGGCGAATTTAAATTTTTACGTAGACTTTTTGTGCTTTTTCATATTTTCAACAACTCTTAAATGTGGCTTTGAAAGTTATAACCTCATATTACTATAGCACAACTTTTTTCAATATCAATTTGCCTGAATTGAAATTATTATGTCATTATTATATCGTAAAACATCTTGAACTATTGAAATAACGAAGGAATCTTGACTTTTTTTACGCTTACAAACCGGTATCAGTCAACGAGAACGAGCATTGTTTTGATTCATGTCATTAGTTCATATACCTAGCTCTTTTGTGACAAATCTGCTTTTTTTACATTTTTTACTCCTTATCGTAAATCATTAATGGAGCCATGAAATTAAGTAGGTGAATATATAATTTCATCTTTGATGAAACAGTTTTTAGATACCTTTTAATGTAGTTGTTTGACCCCAAAGTCCATCAATATTTAACCAAGCTGTCAAACCAGTAATCATCTCGGTTTCAATCTGTAAATTTTAACCGAACAATAGGCAATGTACACTTTAGATTACGTTCAGCCTCCGGTGAACATCTGTGTCTAATGCCCCAATAATTATCAGTCTTACAGAGTCAAGGATGTCGCTGACAATAGAGTAGACCTATCGCAAAGTCATAAAAGTTGTGCCAACTCATATAACTTGTCTGTCTCACTACTATCATAGTACCATACATATAACTTTTAGGCAGGAATCGAAGTGTGTGACTTGACGTGTAACATCATCACACTTTCTATTATTATTGAATTCGTTCCGCTTTTTTGATCGACACAGAATTACCATTAATGTTAATGCGCTACTTGGTTTCAATCATACGAAATAGTAATAATTCAATCAGTACTTTATAATGGAATGCAATGCCTAATATATTGGTCATACGGTAAATCATTCGAAGTAAGATATAGAGAAAATTCTAATTCATTCAAACACAAGAAGACAAATTCAACTTATGCAAACCACCCAGCCTAGCTTTGTTTCCATTGCAGATCTAGATATATTAGATTATTATTATAAGGGATGTTGTTATTACTGTCTAGTTGTATGATGTTCCCTCTCACCTTGAGTAGTATAACAGGACAAATTTAGGAGCGGAAGTGGCAACCGGTCGACGTGTAGCTATAGAACCCAAGGTGCATATATGGCGTTGTAACAAACTCCGCTCGTTGGTAGCAATGACAGTTCATTGATCGACAACCCGACAGATGAGTCAGCATGACAGTTCTATAACCTCACATTCTGAAGCTGGGACTACATCTGCACCGAATGCCACTTCCGATCCAAAACTCATCCTGTTGTACTATCACCTTCGTAGCATTTCCCCAGCCATCTGGATGAGGTTTGGTGCATGCTCCTCCTTCCGAAGAAAGCCTTCATAGTGGCGCGTAACTCTTTGTTACAGGTTTCCTCTGTGTCAAGGAAAGCACCAAAAAAAAGCTATTTCTTACTAGTGGCCTAACAACGCACTCATGTGTTCGTAAAATTTGCCAGGCCCAAATCGAATAAAATATCAAATTCTTTATCATCACTATGAAAAGTAGGTATGGATAAATAGCTATTCGATTTTAGGTACAACTATATAAGCAATAGTTACGCTAGTAAAATTATTATATGATAGTTCAGAGGAATCAAATAATTCAAATTTGATTAATTGAACAGAAGACTTATTTTAAGAATTGAATAGACTCAACCATTACGTGATGAAAATCCATTCTCAATTCCATAATTTAAATAAAATAAATATTAGTTGAATGAATAAATGTGACTATTGTTTCGCTAACACAGTAGCTTCTTCAAACAAAGTACTAACTTAGTACTAAAGAGCTACCTAATATATAACAGTAGCAAACGGAAAATCTAATTATGCATAGTGCAATACAAAGACATTTCGTGTTAGCAGTCAATAAACAAATTTTGATTCCCAAGATTGAACAGTGACAACACATCCTATAGTCTCATACAGCTGTTTCGCTTTTCTCATCAGCTCGTTAGCTCATTAATCAACCATTTCCCAGAGTGATATAACAAAACTCCCTCGGAAATGTTTGGCAAACCAAGATGTTTCAACACCATCTGCGGGAAAGCAGATGTCCCACAGAGAATGCAATTAATAATAATTCTAAGATAATCCTCTAAACAATAAGGTACGAAATTGGTTAGTAGTTTCTTAGTTTTTGTTTGGTTGGTTATCAATTTTATATGATCTGGCAATTCATTATAAATTTTAATGCACATATAAGATGGATTTTTTTAGTTAAGAATAACCTGTGAATAGGATAACATATATCTAAAGTCCTAGTATTGTAATTCACATTAGTGTTATTTTGTAAAAAATTATCTTATTTCTAAATAAATAAAGAAGACATTCGTGCATATATAAACCATATACTGTCAGTAGTCCTGTTTGATTAAATTTATTTCTACATGAATCTCTAAGCCTCATGCCAAGTATTATGCGTAAGATTCTTTTTTGAGCTAAAAAAATTGAGTTGGTTGTTGAACACCCCAAAATATAATACCGTATCTTACTAACGATTCGAAATTCGCATAGTATAGAATTTGTTTAACATCATCCTCTATGTATTTCATTATCAACCTGATAGCATAACAAACCTGAGCTTTTTCAGTAAGTGTTCTATTTGTAGTGACCATTTTAAAAATTCATCAATGATGCTTCCAAGAAACTTGGTGTATTTAACAGCGGGGATATCACTGCCATTAAGTAGCATACTCGAAGGTTTGTCTTTTGATTCTTCAGTACTGAAGATTATTAAATTAGTCTTTTCTTCATTAATAACTCAATTCATTCCTGTCAAACCAGCTTTTTGCTTGATTAAACAAATCGTTACATTTTTGTTTCAATCTTTTCTGGTTTTTGCTTGCCACCAGAAGGTTAGTATCGTCTGCAAAATTAGTGATTGCAGAATCTTCTTGGCTAGCTATACTATTTAAATCATTGATCATTATTTAGAACAATAAAGGACCCAATATTGTGGAACTCCCACGAGGTTTGGTATTTTATTGGACTTCACGATGTTTACATCCTTAGATCCTTAAATAGTCTCTGTTGAGACAATCAAATGCCTTTGACAGGTCTATGAATAAGTCAGCTGCTAATTTAGTTTCTCCTAAAGATGTGACGATGATTAACGAGTTAATTGAAAAACTGCTGTTGCCCCTCAGATAGCCATGCTGTCTTGCGTTAAAAAGACTACATTCATTAAACAAATGTATTAGTCTTCTTGACATTGCCAATTCGAAGACCTTAGAAAAACTATTCAACAGATTTATAGATCTGTAGTTCTTCAACTTCTCTGGATCACCCGACGTAAAAAGAGGTTTAATCAAAGACAGTTTCAACTGTTGAGGCAAACTGCCAAATTTAAATGAATTATTTACTATGTAGCATATTACTGATTCTGTACAGTCTGATTTCATAATGTTTGCGGGAATTTCGTCTACGCCACTGCTAAGTTTGTTTTTTAACTACTTTGAGACCTCAACTATTTCTTCCGGAGTAAAAGGCTTTAAAAACAGTGATTTATTGTTTGCTATTATACAGTCACAATGAAGCTGTTGGATATTGATGTTTTGTTTCAAAGCTGGAACCGATTCCATCAAAAATTTGTTGTAATCATTGGCTATATGCTATGGTGATCCAGTAATTTGGAATTCCTTCTTGTGCTATGCATTGACAGAAGATATCTCGAGATTCAAAGAATCGACGGGAAAAAGTTGGAAATACTGCTGTCTGATACTAACTGGTTAACCTAGTGAACAATACCTTGTCTATTTGTTGATCGTTCACTAGGATATCGGACTTCTTATATTTATTAAATTCCAGGGATTCCAGTAATTCTATTCTGAATGTATAAAATTATGAATAATCATTTTCTATAATTAAAGGTTCAATTATATGGCACGTTGTTGGTTTGTACATAGTAGAATCGAACTCGCGTAACTTGACAGACTGCGGTGCGCGCTCCTTATCGGCGTATGCGGAAGACGGCGTGAGCGTGATTGAAGCATAAGCCGATCCTTTTGGCACACTCGCTCACTCCCTCTTAATCTTCAGGGCATGTGCAACATACTGATGACCGACATCGTATTAAATAACTCAATTAACACCATCGAAGGATAATTGCGTGCTTGTAATTGCAAAGCAGGAGATAGTAACAGGAATTTTCAATATAAGTGTGTTCATCTCTCATAATAGACGAATATAAATCATCCGGTGTACATCTCCAGTGCGATAATTATTTAATTATTTCGATTGTTCGTTAAAGCGTTCGACGAGAAATTCCCAGCAAGTGGGACATTCGAAAGGATCTTGCGGGATAAACGCCACGGGCACAAACCGGCAGTTGAGTAATTAGATTTAATACATACCAACCTTAACAACATAAATTAATTAGATAAATGTATAGCGGCTAATTTACTTACATCCTTTCGTCGGAATCACTATAATATTCTGATTTTTATCGTCTCCGTCCGCTCGATCCTCCCTTTCACCTGGTTCTTTGGCCGTTCTTATTTCGAACGAGTAGGTGGTAGCCATTCGTAGGCCCTTTATTTCTGTAGTGTATAGTTTGACGTTCTCCTCGTGGTCTATACTGTTGGTGTCCGGCTCGGTGACGACGTTAGTTCGGCATCTCTGAGTACCCCAGGTTTGCAGTTCGCAATATCGAACTTGGAAATGGTCGATGCTGGATTTCTGGTCGGCCTCCCAATGCAGTCTGACTTGGCGATAATCGGGCTCGCCTATAAGGTTTTTCACACCTGGAATGGAAAATTTTAATTACTTTAACGGGATAGCATATTGAACATGCAAAGACACAATAGCCGCTTTGAAAGTAGTATATACCGTCAAAATAAGATCAAAGCTTATGGAATGCCGAACTGTCGAACTTATTACACCAAACAACATTTTTCTATCGATCGGCGAAGTTGTGGAACTCTTTGCTTAGTGAGGTCTTTCTTTATGCCTATAACCTTCAAATTCTTAAGAAAAATGTCAATGCCCATCTCCTCTACCCACTTTCGACCGTTCGTTTTGTACTTTCGCCAAAGCAATTGGAAAAAATGTATCTTTCAGCTGATTATATGGTTATAGTTTGTAGGGAGGGACCCCCTTCTGAGATCCTGCTGAACAAAGTTCAGCAATTGCCTCAGTTTTTTTGGAATATTCAATTTTTGCCATCAATTTTTACGTTGTCGATGATGAGAAATTCGAATCTAACTTTAGTTTCAATCTTAGATCATGACTAACTACGGTGGAGAGTGTCGACACCATGGATTCTGCTCATCCTATAGGCAGTGAACTTAACAAAATCATATTGTTTAGGGATTATATACTCATAGTTTGTATCGTCCTCTTTCTGAGATCCTTCTGAACAAATTACAGCAATTGCCTTAGCTTTTTGGAATATTTCATTTTTCCCCTCCCTAAGCAAAGAAGATGGCATACTGGCTATTACACCACCCAAAAAAAAACTATCCTGCTAACATGTTTGCAGCAACTTCCACTTTGGATCCACAAGGGAAGGGTCCTTCTAATGTTGCTGCCGGAAATGAGTATATGGATATTTTGATGATATTTCATTAGAGATGAAAGCTGAATAAGTTTGTGAAATTTATTACGAGTGTATTTTTTATTAAAACTTAGTGAATATTATAACAAAAACTTAGAATTGTCCCATATAGAGCGTGTCCGTAACTTCGACTTAGGTGGCAAGTTACGCACTCTGAATCATATTCAGAAAAAAAAAACCCCGAAAAATCATCTCCTTTTTCATCGTCAAACTGCGCTTGATCCGGTTCACCGCTAACGATCTATTATGTCAATAAAACGGAATTAATATTTTCCGCAATTTTTTATACGCGACACCGTCGATGCGTGAAATTATCATTTGCAACTTTTTCTCCATACAACATCACTATTTCGTTCGTGAATGAATTTATATTGTCGTGACTAGGAATTATTCAATTCTTCTTCATAACTAAATACAGTCGCTACGTCCTATAAATGAGCTGTGGCACTATTTGACAGTGAAACGGAAACTGTAAACGTTTAATCTATTGGGAGTAACGTGTCTTCAGTTGAAGTTCAATTTCAATTCGTTTCGTGATTAGATACACTTAGGTTAAAGCGAAAATTTAACTTAATTATCCTAAAAACTAGTCTATTACGTTTATTTCACATTATCTACCTAAAAAGGTCTGATTATCAACGGTTAACTGGAATACCGGTAGATAGTCCTAGCGAAATAGAGCTAATTTCGATCTATAATCCGGTAACAGCCCAAATGCTTTAGCTTCAGCTTAATTCAATTGAGATTTGCAGCCACGAGATGGGCCACCCAGCAATAAATTGAATTAATATATAACGTATATAATTCAACTCTGTCTTCTTTGATAACATATGAATATAAACCTTTTTTGTTTTGAGGGACTTGAAGTAAAATTTGGTTTACACTATCACCCTTCTTTCACTAAAATTATAACTTATCTAAAGCACTTTTCGGCTGCACTGCAGCAATCAATTAAGACTGAATTTGAAGCTAAGATTACGATAAAATACGAAATTGGGGTTAAATTAGGGAAAGGGTAAATTATAACCACAGCAATGAAGCGGTTATTATACTTTCTATAATGAATGAAAGGTACTTCTTGGCCATCAGTAAAGACATCATGTAAACTGAATTTGAAGCTAAGATTACGAAACAACACGAAATGAGGGTAAAATTTGGGAATTTGGGGTAAATTATACCCAGTAATGAAGCGGTCATTGTGGTTTTTCTAATGAATAAAAGTATGAAAGGTACTCCTTGGCCAAAAATTAATACAAAATATTCCAGGTAGTCACTAATAATAATTAGTTGACGAATAATTAGTACTCATAAATACCAGTTCCTAGAGTTGAGATACCTACTTGTAATAATGGATTGTTTTTAATCGAAGATAAATCAAAATTTAATAAGTGATCTCTATAGTTATACGAAAAATGGAAGAAGAAATGATTTAGTGAGTCACAATTAATTTTATTTCTCAACATAATCTCCTTGTAGCCTGATAAACTCCGTCCAACATTTTTCTAATCTTTCGATTCATTTCTTCAAGTTTGGAAATAGATAAAAATCGGAGGGGGCCAAATCTGGAGAATATGGTAGATGACGAACCAATTCGTAGCGCAATTCATGCAATCTTGCCTTTGCGACTACGGACCTGTGCCCTGGTGCTTATTCCTGGTGGAAGAGCATTTTTTTCTTTGCCAGATGTGGCCGCTTTCGCTTCAAATCGGCGTCGAATCGATCTAACAGCTCTGCAGAATATACGCCGGTGATCGTTTTGCCTCTTTCAGGGTAATCGATACGGACGATACCGTGTGCATCCCAAAAAACTGTCGCCATGACTTTGTTGGCTGATAAACTCACTTCGGATTTTTTCGGGTTCAATTCGCCAGGACAAGTCCATTGTTTCGACTGTTCTTTAGTCTCTGGTGTGTTGTGATGGATCCATGCTTCGTCCATGGTTACGAAACGGCGTAAAAGGTCCTTTTCATCGCGCTTCAGAGGTTTATTTTGGTGTTTAGCAAAGGCTGTTGAATTTTCAAAGCTTCTGTTTCTTGTACTATACTTATGGTCATATATTCTTTTTAGTTATACATAAACATTCTCGCGAACTAGGTCACATTAACACTTTGTTTTAAATATTCGTCTTTACGTACGTTTCGGTCTCACGACCATCATCAGAAGACTCACTATGTCTAAAAAGGGGGTTTACTAAAACTAATTATAGCACAAGCGTCCAAATCGCACAATTCAACTTCAATCAAAAGAGCCCACGCCGTCGAAACGAACAGAACTACGAATAATCGAAATTGTATCGTCAGTATTAGAGTATAAAAATTTTTTGTTTGTAGTAAGAATCCGCTATTCAGTAATATTATTAAAATATATGAGTGCATATTGATTGGTATTCTCACAACAACTGAGAAGAACGAAGTTATTTGTCAAGTATCTACTTTCGAAACCAGATGTGTAGGATTTATGAGTAGGTACTTAAGAACGGTTTCAGACCTGTACTGAAAAATTAGAATTACGAATTCTTCCTAAAAACATTTTCAACAATTATAAAGACGTATGTAAGAATTTGCAAGAGATTATTTAATCAAATTAGTATAAATATGACTTAGATTTTGTGTGTCTACCCTATGATTTACAGATTTGGGGTCCCGTTTTATGTGAATCATCTCCAGGATAGATCTTTTATAATAATTGGTTTCCTTAGTTAAGATATTAACATTTTTGTAATCAAATTGATGGTTATAATCAAAACAATGCTTAGCAAGGGCGGTGGAATTTTCTAAGTTGTTATTTCTTGTGCTATATTTATGGCCGTACATTCTTTTTTGTAAATATTGCTTAGAGATTCCAGAATAGGTTCCATCACAATCTAAACAATTCAATTTATACACTGTGTGGGTTTGTTTATCTTTGGGTATTAAATGTTTTAGACTTGAAAAATATTTCCCAACACAGTTAGTAGGCCTATGCACATTTATATCATACTTTTTTTCAACATTTCTTGATTTTCTCTGAGGTCTCCGGAATGTATGGGTAATGTTATAAAATTATCTGTATTACCGTTTATTTTATTTATATATGACGTCTCATTATAGATTTTGTTTATTCTTTCTTTAATGATGGGATCGAAAAATGTTTTTGGATAGCCATTCATTTCCGGTGTATTCAAATTCAATTTTTAAATTTTTGGGAAGGTCCTCCGGGCTGGGCAATTTAATCGCGAAATCTGTCTGTTTAAAACACTTTTTTTTATTTCTTATTGGTGCAACGAAATTGAATTGAAGATACCGTTGAGGCCAAACTTCTTTAGTAAACAACGAAGCTTTTTTTTCCATCATCTACATACCGTTTAAAGAATACGGGTTGAAAATCTAATGAATTTAATACAGATTCCTCTAGGCATTCAACAACTAGGTTAGCAATAGTAGCTGAAATAGGAGATCCCATTGCTGTGCCGAATATTTGCCAAAAATATTGTTCACCGTATTGAAAATAAGTGCAATCTGAACGAAACTTTACTTGCATTTATAAATTCCAATTGATCTAGAGGTGTGTGGTTTTTAATCTCTGCCCAACGTTTTTTGATACTACTCAATGCCAAAACGACTGGTATATTTGAAAATAAAGAAATTGATTTTTTTATAAATCCATTAAAATGCCATGAGTCTTTCACATAGAATTAATTTTTTCGTATTATATTGTTGATAGATTTTGATAAATTGTAGGTGACGCTCCAATATTACTCAATGGGTCTTATGTAGTTTCGGAAGCCCATTCAATAGGGTTTATCTTATTATTGTACCATTTATTTATTAATTTATTTATGTCATTTTTTATTGATAATGTAGGGTCAGATTTCAATTATTTTGTAAGTTGTTTCATCATTTAGAAGATTCCCTGTTTTGTTTTCGTAGTCTTTTCTATGCATTATGACGGTTTTATTACATTTATCCGCGTTCAAATCTAATATTTGAAGGTTAGCATTTTTGTGTGATAGTTAAAACTGCTTTTTGCTATGCCTATTTCTGCTTTCTGTTTATTCTTTTCATTTGTCAGAGATGTTACTAATTTTAGTTTTAATTTAATTTTTTCCTCTAAATATAACATCCTATAAGGAGGCATGTTAGAACAAAAATTCATTGTAACAGAAACTTTGTTTTGGCAAGAAGAACGTTGAGTTGAATCTTTTACATCTACTTTTGACTCATCCTGTAAAAACTGCAGTGTGATAATTTTTGTCAAATTCATCCCGACCCCCAAATACCCCATTTTCATCTGTACTTGCAAAGACATCTCTTGACATATTTAGAATACAGTGTTGATATTTTTCATACATTCTGGCTAATGAAACAACTTATCATTATTATTATTATTACCTGAGTCATCACAAAATACAGCGCTGGTACAAGCCGCAAATATCACAAATAAAATCATCGCAACGCACAACAGTATAATAACGAAAAATTAACGTGCTTTTTCTTGACTAAAGTAGGTTGAAGTAGTCGAGTTAGTTAATCGAACACATTTTGGTGTATTCAAATAGGCACTTTGACTTTGAGTTTGAAAGTATTATACGCGCGCATATAGCAGCTGATCGAACACACACAACTAATGTCACCTGTCTCCCCGGCGTTTGGATGCAGACTAGATTGCGCGATGCCGGCAATGCGATGCAAGAATTAACAACAGAACCAGGATGACGAGAATCGTCGTGGTTGTATTGCACTTCAGGTGTATTCTGTATCCTCTACTTGAACACACGGGAGGGGTCAGTGCTCTTGAAGATGGTGGCTTACGTCACCGTGCAGTGTCTTTTTTTTTCTTAGTCATACACTCACATATGTACGAATGCAACCGGAAAGGAATTGGCGAAATTATTTTTTTATGCAAACTGGTGTCATATGGCATATGTCTTTGGTACCTAATGGAAAAAATGTTGGAATAATCACAATTGTATTCAATGAAGGAAGAACACACAATTGAATTCGTGAAACGATGATGGCAATTCTGGAGTTGTGAACGTGTTACCCAGACTCAAAAGTAGCTGTCGAATTAAATTGAGTTTTGGCGAAGGTATTTTATTTTATATTGTAGCTTTATTCATACTATATTCAACATAAAAATCTAATCATAGGATGAGAATAGACTGATTTAAGATATAAATAACAGTGTCAGAATTAGAACATGTGACAGATTTAAGAACATTGAATTCCTAGCTAAATTTTTTTAATACAAGTTAATATAAATTGGGATGATATGTAGAAATGTGAATCGATTCAAACTGTGAATATTCGAAAATCAATAATTTTTTGTCGTGATCAAGACAATAGTCTAATTGCTTACTAAGATAATAAATATAAAATAATCAGATATAAAGTCATACATAAGATAACAAGTATGTGAGTCACCACATACTCAAGAACCAGCGAGATACTCTCTGGTTAAGTCCGAGGATCCAAATACCAACGGGGGATAGTATACAAGAGTCTTTGGCTGGGTGCACTGAATTTTCTCTTAAGTCCCCTACCATCTCAACAATACAATACAATCGCATCTGCCAACATTGTAATACTTGCTCTCACGATGTTCTATTGCATCATTCAAACTGTGCTGAAGAACAGAGTAATCATCAGATCATAGTGAATTTTGGCAAATGTCTTGAGTATATATATAGATGATTATTCAGTAAATAGACAAATTTCTAGTTTTGACCTCTCTCTGAACATAAAATGTACCAAAACCTTCCTAAATCGTAGAAAAATGTTATTGAATATTGTGAAATTATCAATTTGAATCAGTATTTATTGAAAAAGATACCACTGAATTCAAATTTATGGACATGAAACTGCAAAATAAAGAAATCTGTACATTTCGCTCGATGAAATATATTACTCCAGGAGTCAGGAGAGTAATGACGAAACAGTAATTTTAGCAAGAGTGTGATTTTATTTGAGAGTTTAAAACGTAAAATAGGCAGGTATTAGCTATGCTACTAGAATTAGAAATTGTATAAATATATTTACATGTTAATAAACCGTATCATATCATCATTCAACATGGTTTACAATCTATGAAATTATTACAAAACATATAAATACACCTATTGAACATAACTAGGTATTAGTTAGTCTCTATTGGCACAGTTAATTGTTTATTTCATTTTTTATGTAATGTTCGTGTTTCGCACATGATGATGATTTGACGTATGTGTCGAAAATTTCATAGATTTACAATCCATTCAATAATACATTTTGATTTCATATTCAATATATGTAATAATTTTTTAGTTAATACTGATTCTTGACTCGGGTATGAATTTTTTATTCGTAGTAATTTCTTCATGAGTATATTTGAATGAATATTACTTGTTTTTATGATTCCATTGATTATAATAATTGTATTTTTTAAATGTTCACAATTTCAAAAATAATTTTGGTATTCATTGAGCATTATTCCAAATGCTAATGGCATTTTGAAAAGAAGATGAACTGAATAATATTCAAGTAGTGTCTGCAGTTTTGACTAGACTGGTTGTTTTTTCATCCTTCTGGCGACTTGCATAAGGTATTTTTTGAGTGTAGTGGTGTTATATAAAATCGTATAATTACTAACGAGTCTCGGCCTCAGACTTTAAAAGTTACAACAAGCACAAGCACGGTCAGGTTTTAATGCAGATAATTGTACAATCGTTCCTTCCTTACTTGTATCTTAACAGCGTGAAAATATCCGTGAAGTAAATTAATTTCAGTGCTTCGAATAAAAATAGCGCATTATGTAAGGTTGAGTACGGACTGTTGAAGTTTAATTGGCCGTACAGAGGAAGCCGAATTAATTCAGAAAGTAATTAAAATTAAAGTTTATTACTCCTATAAAAATTGAGCTTATTTATGAGGATTCATTGAAAAAGCTCTTGTTCAGTAGATATTGAGAAATACAAGAATATTTATCTGGATTCTTATGGGAAAATTCAGTTTCTAGAATACAAAGTACATTGCAAACATACAATTTTGCTTAAACATTGAGAGAAAGTGTAAATTGTACTTAACAATACAAAATTGCAGTTTCTATATAACGACAAATTAGTAGAATTCAAGTGTCACATAGTTATTTATTCAAGAAGTGTTATTATTGTTAATGTAGGGAGAACTGGTGAGGCTCGTTTATGCCTAGGCCGAGGAGCTTTGCAACTCATATCTTCTAGTGGAACGATTTGAACTCTATAGTGTTAAACAAACTCCCGAGATTGACGAACAGCCAACTAGCCAGCACTTAGTCACGACTAGTTGTCTGGATAGGTGGTTAGTGCTGTGAATAGGTTCAACACCGTCCTCCACTGTGCCAGCAGTTTGAGATCGGCTTTAATCTCTTCTTCCCTAACCTACTGTCAGTTCTTTAGACTATCTACAAGCAGTCACTTGTTCGAGTGTTGTGTCCTGGCCCACAATTGATTGGTCTCTTTGATCTCATTCTTCGAGATGCCCACCGCTGGTTCAGAATCTATTAGTGGTTCTTGGGATTTTAGTTTTGCAAGCTCATCGGCTATTTCGCTTCCACTTATTACAGAGTGCCTGGAAACCCGGAATAGGGCGAGTCTGGTTTTATATTATGTTAACCCAATCCTACACGAACGTTGATGTTAGTTTCATGCCAACTAGCGCATCAAGGGCTGTTCCGCCGTTTGTGTATATATTGAAGTAGTTTTGCGTTCTTCCTTCAAGCGTTATTTGAACACAGCGAGTTAATGTCAGTATTTCTGTATGGATAATCGTGGCATGGTTGCCCATAGGTATGATAATACCTTTGCGTGAGCGCTTGCGATATATCCCTGTTATCGCCTGTCTATGGTTTCTTGCTTCATCAG
Source organism: Endomychus coccineus (assembly GCA_958510875.1). NCBI lineage: Eukaryota > Metazoa > Arthropoda > Insecta > Coleoptera > Endomychidae > Endomychus > Endomychus coccineus. The sequence continues at coordinate 2,898,959 of OY294069.1, read as the reverse complement.
TGAATCAGATTTCACCATTGGTCACTAGGGCTGATTGGTTGTAATTGTTGAGAGTATCTTCTTTGGAGGATATTCATCTAACCTGTCCTCATTGAATGACTGGGATGTTTTTTCACTAGTTGTTGGCTTCTACGTTTCACAGTTCTGTTGACATAAGTCTGTGGGTAGCTATTGTTGCCGCTCCCTGTATTGCCAGGTGGTTTGGTTCCACCCTCATTTATAGAGCTCATAGCCGTGCCTAGAATGAATGTTTTGAACTCTGTTCTTTTCCATCATCCCAGCGACGCATATGTCAACATGGGCTCTTCTCTTCTTGTTTAAGATGACAGTCAGATATTTGGCTTGGTCACTGATGTTATCTTACTTTCTAGGAAGTCCTCTAGTAGATACTGTCTTGTATTTGCTAGTGGAAACTACAATTTCTGTTTTATTATGGGGTTCAGTCTTCAGTTACCCCTTTGAGAGGTATGCTCATGATAAACTCTGTATTCGATGAAAGTTCTGGAGGATTATTCCGAGCCCTGGATGATGCGTTACCTGCCATAACGCTTTGTGTAAATTTCATAGAGAACCAGCCTGTAGGAAATCGATTGAATGTATACGAAATAAATAAAAACAACAAATTCAAACACTTTATTTTATTCAAATGAAAGTGGCGACATGGGAACATATAGATCTATATACAATGCAGTGTAAAACATGAATTTACCAAACATATTATCATTTTGTCCTACTACATATTTGAAACAGTTTTAAATTACAGATAAATGCTACAAATTTCGAATTATTCAAAGTTACCAGACTTTCCTCTTTGTTTTGATTTTATTACGTAATATTTTCTCGGAGACTCTACCAAGAAATGTCTTGGTACCAGGTCTTTTGTTCCCTTGAATGCGCTGGTGCTCTGACACCTACACCAATTTTACCTGGTTGTTGGTAGACGGGTTAGGTTAGGTTGGCTTAGGTTGAAGCAAGACGGACAGCGTATGTCGGTTCTCTAAGAGTCCTAGTGGTGATCACATATGATGGTAATGATCGTTGGATGAACTCAGAGGCTTCAACATTTTCTTGCCTTATCCTTGGAGCCCCAGTCGCTGCATCAGCGCAACAAACGTTTCCCTGATTTTCTTAAGTTTACCTACTTCAGCCAGTTCCGAAACGATGGTCTAGAACGGTTTGTCGAAGTGGTATGAGTGTGGTTACCGATCAGTTGGCTTCAGATGTAATGATTAGCTTATTAGTAACATTAGTGGCTCGAATTACAATCGTCTCTGTTGAACGAATCTGCCACGTATGTCACACTCTAAGCGACTAATGGAAGACCACCAGCAGCAACGAGGGAAAATGTACTGATGGTCGACGGAAATACCTTGGAGACGGTCCAACCTCACCGGAGGAAATCAGAAGTATCCCCTACATCATCGAATACACCGGACTCTGAAATTCATCGAATACACCAGACTGATGAGGAGATAGGAATATGTGAGGGAACAATAGGACACCAATGACAGCAGTGCAGTGCAGCTCCGTCTGATGGAAGGAGAACCAACCCTACGAGAGAAAGGTTCTATCCGGTGAGATGGGCTCCCTAGGCGTCAATGCAAGATTTCCTCTCCTTTACGCAAAAAAAAAAAACAGTTTGTGGCCATTGACGAACATCAATAGGCAGAACATCTCAACATGGTTGCCGACATACGTATCTACCTATTATTCTAAATATAATGTATAAAATCTTAGCTATGATATCAATCTCAGTAATAATACATTGTTCATCCAGATTTGTATTTATTTGTAATTTAAAAGAACTTCATTGATCGATGTTGCAAATAAAGGGGGGAGGGGTAGTGTTGGTCCCATACCCTCGAATCTAACATTGGAATTTCTAGGATCATTTAAGCGTTCTAATTTATGAGAAATAGAAAACTATACTACGGTTCAAAGGTTCTTCGTACGATTCTGATATACACAGTTAGTTAAAATGTTGAAGATATAAAATGGACAGGACATTTTGAAACGAACATACAAGGATTGTAATGCTGTTATACATTAAATAGTAATGTTTTCAGATGGACGTCCAGTCAACCATGACACCATTCTGAGGATTCATCGGAAAGAGTTTCTGTCCAATACAATTGTTCTGGACAAATTATTCAAAGTGACTTAGATTTTGAATGATTACATGGCGGTCACCTGATATTACCCCAATAGATTTGTGAGATCTCGGAGAGGGTTATCCAAATTGAACTTCATTATTTGAATTGCGCGCCATTCTTGTTATAAGCGTTTATTTAAATTCATTTGTCAGTGGATATATACATGACTGAGGAACGTTATATAATGTAATTTAGTTGTTCCACTAAATTATAAATTACCTAAAGCATTTTGCGGTTGCGAAGCAACAACTATCACATTATGGTAACTGATTCTAAAACTGAGATTATCAAGGAATGCGAAATATTTAACCGTCAAAATAGTGGAAGGGTAAATTACAACCAGTAATTAAGAGACGCCAAGGCAGCATGTCCCAGCGTTCCCAAACCATGCGTTTCGGCAATCACATAGCTAACTACACTATGAAATCTCACTTTTAACATGATTAATGAATCCGAAATTGGCATTCACAACCTTCTGGGATCCCATAGAAACAGTTCCATCAGTTTTATGAACCTTTTCTAATTTTCGCATTTTCCCATATTTCATAAGGGGTAGTAAGTATGGAACAATGGTGAATTTGGTCGATCTCATCGGTTCCGATATAACGGCGTCAAAATACACTCTCATGAATGAGAAATTCGATTCTACCATTAGTTTTCACTTCAGACGCTGAGGAAACATGTTGCAGCATTCCGAAACCCTAAATTTTCGCCATCCCTTAAATATAAATACACTATAAAATCACTTTAAACATGATTAATACACCCGAAATTGTTATCCACAACCTTCTGAGATCAGATAGAATAAGTTCCATCAGTTACATGAACCTTTCTCAAATTTCATAAGGGGTAAGTAAGTACGGAAAAATGGTGAATTCAGTCGATTCCATCGATTCCGTTATGGGGGCATAATAAGACATTCTCATGGATGGGAAATTCGATTCTACCATTAGTTTTCACCTCTGACGCTGAGTAAACATGTTGCAGCGTTCCGAAACCCTGAATTTTCACCATCCCTTAGATAAATTCACGATAAAATCAGATTTAACGTAAATAATAGATCCGAAATTGGTATCCACAACCTTCTGAGATCAGATACAACAAGTTCCATCACCCACATGAATCTCCGGTAATTTTTGAATTTTCCCAAATTTCATAAGGGGTAAGTAAGTATGGAAACATAATGAATTTGGTCGATCTCATCGATTTCGATACAAGGGAGTCATAATACACTCTCATGGGTGAGACATTCCATTCTACCATCAGTTTTCCAATCAGACTTTAAGGCAACATGTCGCAGCGTTCCGAAACCTCAAATTTAGGCAATTTCTCAGATAAACACACCATAAAAATCTCTTTCTACATGAATAATGCTCCCTAAAATTGGCACCCACAACTTTCTGAGATCCCATAAAACAAGTTCCATCAGTTACATGAAATTTTCGCATTTTCCCAAATTTCATTAGGGGCCATCCCTTAGATGATTGCATGCAAAAAAAGGCTTTGTCGGAGGTACTTTTTATGGTAATTTCAGGGTTACTGTCGACGTTTCGTTCCGATCAATCATCATCACCTTTTATTTATTGATTTTTGTTTTTGAATCAGGTATCAATTATATGTTGACTTTTGGAAAATAAGTCACATTAACACTTATATCTACTATATTTTCGTCTTTACGTACGTTTTGATCTCATGACCATCACCAGAAGACTTTTGAAATCTAATTCACATCAACTAAAGCGCGGGGATTGCGTAAACGAACTCAATGTCTTATAATTTGGTGTAGTTTTTGTTGTCGTAACGTTGCCACCTTTGATTGAAATTAATGTGATGAAGATGCTCAGTGCTTAGTGCAATTAATCCTGCGCTCTAGTTGATGTGAATTAGTATTCAAAAGTCTTCTGACGATGGTCGTCAAACTGAAATGTGCGTAGAGACTGAAATAAAATAGATATACGTCCTAATGTGACATATTCCCCAAGAATTTACATATAATTCTAGAAAACTAAAAAATAAAAATAAAATAGGAAATCAAAAAAATTCGAGTTTTCCAAAATTGTTTGAAACCCAAAAATGTTATCCGACATTTTACACTTCCATATAGATGTTTGTTTCCAATATCCCCTTGATAGACATTCTTATCTTGGACACACTGTATACTGAATTTGAAAGCATTGTCTGCTTTAATGATCTCAATGTTGACAACAGAAATTGCATTGTCAAACTTCGTTAAACTGTATGTATTTTGATTTATGTACAGAAAAGTTTTACAAATCGAAATTGGCACAAAATGACTATTCGTTCTCGATAGTTCTCTCATAAACTTATACGTTTCAAGCATGATTGTTTTTGATGGTTCATCCATTCAAATTATCGATAATGATTATTTCGATACTTGCTGCATCAAATATGAATCAGCTTTCGAATCAGTAACGGGTGTCCGTATAGCGTTAATGAAACGCATCGACGATGATTAAACTGAATCTGGATAACAAAACATTTGCCCTACGTAATCAATCATTCATCACAATGCATTTGTATATGAATGAAACTAAATTAATTCGAGTTCAGCATGAGAATAACAAATTACTTCTATCCATTGTACGTACGAAATTCTAGGTCAACGTGTGGTAAGCGCACGCGAAAATTGTAATGGTCCACAATTATTTCATGCTGTAACAGTAACATAACCGAGTTATGGTACATACATTCCATCCTCGTATGTTCTTTCTCGTTTAAGGTTTTGAACAATTTTAGATACGAACTACGTTTCAAGATATCACCAATACAATCGGAGTAAAATTTGAGTTTCTTCAACCCAATTTGCTTATTTTCGTTTTAGATCACGAAAATTCTAATGTTATACCTCATTATGATAGTGATGTTGAATGAATATCCCAATAACCTCGCAATTTCTGGATGGTTCCCTTTGACATGAGGATCATGAGAGTCGATTTTTCGTCACCCAGTACATGTTGCATCCTTCAGGATCGGCTGGAACTATTCTAGATTGTCCTGCGGATGTCATCGTGATTCCGAAACATTTTGTTTTAGCTGAGTTTCAAGTCGAAACATTGACAAACAATGATGATTAAATTTTATAATCCAAAGTGAATACATACACATTCTGTGTTAGAATCATTCGATAGACAAATATTTGGTTGTCCAGATTGAACAGTGATAACACATATATCAGTTCCGGACAGCTGTTTCACATTGCATTGTTTGAGAGCCGGCACCTGGTGGTTGTGTTTCCAAATATTTCTCGTTACTGTTACGTTATTGATGGATCTGAACTAGGAAGACCTCATCGTTGACATCTAGGTATACCAAACATTTTTGGAGGTGGTAATTACATCAGTGCCGGAAACGGTTGATCACTAACTTCACGTTTGCCTCGTCTTACTGACGAGGTCATGTGAAAACGAAACTGAAAGAACGTTCAACTTGGAAAACCGAAACTTTGTCTATCGGCAAAATTTCGTAGTTAAGATGTGGGATCGATTCACCTTCACGATTGCGAGCAACACTCAAAATTAACTCAAATTGTTGATTTGTCTCTATTAGTGATCGCTGCTTTGGGTGGTTGATGTCAGCAGATCGTTGTAGATAGTGCTGGGACCTTCAATACTACAGACAGAATCTTCGGGAGTTCTTGAAGCTTCCGCCTCGGTCGTTTCTTCTTCTCTTCGTTGCGCCCGTTTACTGTGCAAATTCTGAAGAAAAAATAAAATAATATGATTAATTATTCACTTATCTATATATCTTATATGTGGATGGTGATTCTGAAGATATCTTCCCCCTTATCTAGACTATATCTGAGAAGGATTTATAGGAAGAATATTATATAGGGAAAACCTAGGAGAGTTGTGACAGAGTCGATTTGTCGGAATTCATGGTCGTAAACCAACTGGCAACATCATGCAATGGTACAATATAATAACGAGATAATGCATTAGCTATGGGATCCCCATTAAGTCCTCTTTTGGCAGGTCTTATATTGAAGAAACTATAATGAGTTCACCTCTAGGTAAAAAACATATTCACTGTTGATCTAGATATGTAGATGATGTTTTATCCTTCTTTAAATGTACATCACGAAAACAGAATTCCATTAATAATATCAATCCTAATATTAATCACTTTAGAAACTGAGAAAAATAACAAAATAAATTTCCTAGACCTCCCCCCCCCCCATAATTTTTTACAAAAAATTCTGATTCTTCATCAAAATACGTTTCCCTCACATATTTTGGTACCGTAAGTGAAAAAAACAGATTCACCTTTCTCTAACCATATTTTAAAAACAGGGCACACTTTTCCAAATTCAATGAAGTTAAAATTTTACATAACCAGAGTACAGGTTTTAAATTAAACACACTAGAAACAATAGAAAATTTCAAAGGCTTTGAAAATAATGGCAATTAGATGTGTACTACAGCATTCTGTTTGTTTTTTTGATAACGTAATTCTCTTGTGCCGTTATAGTATACCTCCGCATTGATATGAAAGAAAAAAAGTTTATATTGATACGCAAGTATGACATTGAGCAATTTTTACATACATTTAGGTGTTCGGTTAGTTTTCACCGGTTGTTTTTATTGTTAGATATTAAGTCAAGTAACAATTAATGTCTACTTCAATAATTTGGTAAGATATTAAACGTGTAATTATTTTGAAAATTTGAAATATTATGTGTTATGAAGTTTTGAGAAGCTCTATTTGAATGAACATAAGTTTAGTTTGTATCTCGGTAAGCCAATGCTGAATAGTTTTTCTAATAACTGCATTAAAAAAAGTTTTACTCATATCGCTTTTTTCGTTTTCGTATCTCAAAAAACAACGAAGTTAAGGAGGGTGACAATTTTCCCTGTACATCAGCAAAACTATGAAAGGAACAGGTTAATGACTATCTTTTCCTTTTGTCCCATGTGTTGATTCCTCGATTTAGAACAAGATCATTTTATTCACACAGGAAATTCAAACGATGATCAGATTGGAGATAAGGAGGAAGTTTTTCTATCAAAGTGCAATGGAATAATGAAATTATTTCATTAGATTCCATAAATTTACTAATTCCATAATTTGCTCTACTTTCTAAAAGGAATTGGTATCGTGAACGCTACCGATATAGTAAATACAAATGTTGAGATAATAAATAAATCTTCGTGAGGAGACAAGGCTCCACCTTGATGCGTTGTATAAAAAGAACGGAAGCGGTTAAGATGAGTTAGTATAATAGAGTATAATAAAGCATTAAGAGTATTAAGAAGTAAGCATGATGATCACGACAATGTAATGTGACATACACGTTAATCTACAAGTTATCTAGATGTATAAGTGTTAGAATAAGCCATAACCTATCACCGAGTTATTCCTATACTACTCATAGCTACGGACTCTAAGAACCTGAACAACATATGGCAGGATAACCACTTTTTATTGTATGTCGATCCTGGCAGGGTCGCCATGTGGTATTCAGGTCCTTAGGGTTCGTAGCGATAGGTAGTATGGGAATACCTCGGTGATTGGTTATGGTTTATTGTAACACTTATACATCTACATAACTTGCACTATTTACAATAGTAGATTAACTTCTCACCTTGCTGATGTTTATGTTGCATATTTATTATCATAACATTTGTATTTACTATATCGGTAGCGTACCTAAGTCACGGTACCGATTCTCTTTAAGAAAGTGGAGCAATTTATTGAATTGAGTAAATTTATGGAATCTAATGAAATAATATATATTATTTCATTGCAAAAGAATCACCAGTTCAAGTACAAATATCATGAAACATTTTTTCAAACATACAGTTTACTATTCTTCAATTTGTACGTTTGAAAATGAATGATCAAATTTTCATATTTTCTATCAATATAACAATGAAATACTTTATGTAGAGAACAAAACAGTACCAGATCTAATCACTATTGAACTTTCGTTATAGTCAATCAAATAATCAGAGCTTTGTGATCTAGCTAACCTGGTTTTGATCGTGGATGTGATGAAATAGATAAGGAACATGCATTTGATACGTGTGGGTGTAGTGAACATATTGTTAAAAAATTCTTATTAAACAGTGTTTCATTCTCATTTTACCACTCAATAAGGAACTCGTAATCAAGTTGTTCTTTAAGGTGATAAATACTCAAGGCCCAACCAAATTTTTCACAGCTGTAGTAATCCAATAGACTAATAAGAAGCAACCAGAAATTACATGCTTATCTAAAAATAAAACAGCTCACAAATCCTCATTACGAACATGCCCAGACTTGTGTAGGTGAATATGTATTATGAGACTTACAACATACTGATGATTGAGAACAGAGCGTCTCGTGGCCAGAGACTGTTAAACTAAATACTTGACTTTCGCTCGATCGTTGTTTAATTGTTTTGACCGACGACCAACGTTTCGTCTTCGTTGATGAGGAAGACTGCTGAGAGCTCACTCCCTGCAAGATATTTACATGAAAACAGATTACATTTTTGTTTTCGTTTCGATTTCGAAACGTTTATTATAGACATTTAATTTTTAGAGAATATAGCGACAATGAAGAAAAAAAATCGAAACAAGATAAAAGTATTTTTAGATTCAGTAAATTCGACATACATCTAACATTAAAGGTGTTCAAAAATTTCATAAAATCTTGGAAATAAAGCAGATCCTAAAAGCTAATTCAACTAAAACCATATAAGAAGAAAAATTGGTCATTCAATTGGAGTCAAAGATTTAGTTTAAAATGTATGAATGTCAGAAATTAAGCAAACAAACCATGCAATCAGAATATATTATAAATACAGTTAATCTAAACCACTTGGATTGTACCAATATGTTCCAACATAACAACTCGACAGATATTGAATCACAGAGAATATTTCAATGGATGTGGAAAATTCATATTGTAAAAATTGAACATTACTATGTTGATATCATTTTTATTTGTAACTTCCGTTACTCGAGTTTCAGCGTTATTAGGCCATCTTCAGACATTATTCAAGTTCATAACTACAATTAGAAATATACTTATCGGCAGGTAGCAAAGGATTACTGTGGTTGGTAATTCATGAACTAAGAGTCTTCTTTCCGTTTTTTTAGAATATTAGGAGGGTTCTTCCCTTGTGGATCCAAAGTGGAATTTGTTGCAAGCATTCCAGCAAAAAGATTGGCTTTTTCTTGTGGTGTAGTAGCCAGTGTTCCGTTATCTTTGGTTAGGGGGAAGGAATAAACTACTGGAAGTGGAATTCCTACCAATTGCTTTGGCAAACGTCCAAAACGACTGACTGGGCATTTTAAAATAGCTGACAATTCTTTGTAAATTTGTTGGCATCCTTTTGAATCGACAAACTGCTTTTATCATCGTCTTCGGGCCAGTGTTTTAGTGAACAATATTAAAAGCTTTTTCCCGTGAAGAATAATTATCCTGTTAGTTAACATTTTTGTAACCAAAGTACTCAGGCACGATAATTGAACCTTCGCTACTTGAAGTGATACGTTATAGATTTTCTATAAGCTATCAGATTTCACGTATATTTATTGATGAAAAAGTTTCCCATATAATGGGGACTAATGGAGCCACTGCATATTTTTTGTGATTCAATATCTTTTGAACAGCCATACAGCCAGAGAGGTGATCGTTTAGGAATTGTTAACAGTTCCCATTTTAGGATAGTAAAATCCAAGTGACATTTTGATACATCATGATATAAGAGCAAGGTGAAGTCTCTGAAAAATTAAACAAAAAATGATTTAATTGGGCAAGACTTATTTTGATTCTCAACATAATTTCCTTGTTGGCCCAATACACTTCATCCAACGAGCCCATTTTGTTTTGGAAAAAGATGAAAATTGCAGGAGGCTAAATCTGGAGAATATGGTGGATGATGAACCAATTCGTAGGCTGAATTAAGACAATTTTGCCATTGCGAATCGATCCAACGGCTCTGCATAATATACTTCGGTGATGGTTTTGCCCTTTTCAAGGTAATCGATGTGGACGATACCATGTGCATGTCCAAAAGAGTCGCCGTGACTTTGTTGACCGATACTTTGGCCTTTTTCGGCTTCGATTCGTCAGGACAAGTCCACTGTTTTGACTGTTCTTTGGTCTCTGGTGTGTTGTGATGGATCCATGTTTAGTCCACGGTTACGAAACGACGCAAAAGTCCTTCTTATCGCCCTTGAACATCGCCAAACTCTTTGAAGTTGTCACACAGTCGCGCTTGTTGTGCGGCACTCTTCTGACAAATAGCTTTCTCATATTCAAAAATGTATGCAAGATGTTGAGTACCCGTTCGGTTGAGAAGCCCATACCTTCAGCAATCTGGTGCACTTTAGCTCGCCTATCGTCCATTAGATGACTATTTCTGGCGTTGTAAACTCAATTGGACGACCAGAACGTTCGGCTTCTTTCGTGGTCATACTATCACAACGAAAATCAGTAAACCTCTTGTGAATCGTTCCAATCGATGGTGAAGCCTTCCCATAATGTTTAACAAGCGATGCTTTGATTTGCGTAATGTTTTTTCCACGCAAGAAATGATGTTCAATCAAGACGCGAAATTCACTTCTTCCATGTTCACAAAAATCTTTAAGGCTGCTTGCTTTCGATGGGTGTCAAAACAGAACTGAATGACATGTCAGTCTAACAATTTTGGTGCGTTCTAGTTAAAGAAATGTCACATGGGATCCTCGATTGGGTGCCATCTGTTTTATTTTTCAGGGACTTTTCACCTTACCCTCATATGGATACTACCCAGTACAATTGAGCGCAATACCATGCAATTACATAATACAGTGAAATCACAAGATTCAAAGTTGTAGTATCGAATAAATTTAGATAGATAATGAATGAGCACAGCTTTACAGAATGATGTTACACAGGCTCACAGTTCAGCATGAGCTAAAAGTAGATGTTAATGAATTATGAGAACTCCCTAGTTTCGACGAGCGTTATTTTCTATTGAATTCCATATCCAGTACAATTATGGATACTTCCCGAAGGACTAAATTAGTTATCGAGTTAGTTGAAACTTGTCGGTGATTTGTTGCCACCAACATCCGTTACTCCTTACTTTCAATAATTTGCCTGAGGTTATGATGATATTAAGAATGACTATTTGTCAACACGTACTTTTAAAAATCAAAATGCACTAGAATTCGCTATCGTATTGTTATAAAAGTGTTGAGCATCGAGAAATACAAAAACGATTTTACGTATAAGCCAGATAAAAACTATCATGGAGGATTCTTAATGGAATCTACAGGGTGGGCAAATTTTAGTGTTTGTATAGTGTAACTCGGTAGCTATAGGAGATACAAAAAAATTGAAGTAACATTCTCAATCTCTTTTTTTAAGACAAATATAGTCACCGGTTACCCTATACAAACATCGAAATTTGCGCAGCCTGTACATGTAAATGATCATGTACAAGTTGAACTAATAATACCTAGGTACTAATAAGTGAGCTTACCTTTTCGCGACTCCCCTTTTTCTGTATGCGTGTTGAGAAAATAGAAAATTAGAGTATATAAGTTCAAAGCAAAACACTCTTCTTTACCATATTACACAATTACAATTCATATGTAACATGACAGATATAAAAGAGGTTAAGCTCTCTGTCAAAGTCGAACACAAATATTCTCTCTAGTCTAGTTACATGACGTTGTAAGCAGCTCTAGTATGTATCATTCTGTGGTATTAACTGAGCCATCACATAATACCCTAACCTATTTCTGTTGCTTGAAAACGCTACAAATAAGGTATACTAGATCTACTAGACCTACTAGATCTTCGCATTAGGTCAAGAACTAATAGAAACTTAAACGTAATCATCCGAAGGAGTATTACTCGAGGAAATAAAGCAGAAAAGGTCGAAAAAAAATAGGCAGAACCGATTTTGATGATTTTTGTAAATCAATTCTAGAAGTCATTTAAAATAACAACAAGGAATTCAAAAAATACCCTTCCAACATTAATCAAACTTGATTGAGTTTTTCAAGTGCGAAAAAAATTATACTGAAATATTTTTTATTTTAAATGTTGAAAATTGTAATACTTAAGTAATATCTACAACAGATAAGTTTACAAGAAAAAAGCAACAAAAACAATATCGTAAGACACGAACTTCAACTTTTTGAATTATTTATTAGAAACATTATATATGTAAAAATATGTTAAAAAAAAATATGTAGTTTTTAATATTACTATTATTTTTGATTCCGACTCCAGAGTCGTGATCAGCGCCCCAAAAAAAACTTCCGAGCAATGAATTTGGTTGTATTTCAGAGCATATTAAACTATCCCTGGAGACGACCTAGGTCATCAGGGTATCCTGACCACCAGGTGACTATTGAGGGTCATGTTCTTGACCGGCAACCTCACAAGTTTCATCCCATTCCAAAAGATAATTTTCCGAATTCCCTGGAGACGACCATAGTACCAGGATTCCCTGAGCCCCAGGTGCGTGGTAGTTCGAATCTGGTACCGGAATGTGATCAGCAACCCAAAAACCCCAAGTAAGAAATTCTGGGCTATTTTGGTTATATTTGGTAATTTTTCCAACATTTTTAATATTATCTCTTGAAAATGCATTCAGAAAGATAGATTTTCCTCTGTAGAAATGCTAAAATGCATATGAAAAAATAAACCGGTAACATTTTCATTAGTGACTTCTAGAATCAATTTTTTTTTAAATCATCAATATCGGTCCTGGCCATTTTTTTCAACTTTGGCCTTTTTCTGTTTTATTTCCTCGGTTATATAGAATTATGAAAAATTATATTGTAGTATAAAGATATTTTTTTTCAATGCTTCGCATAGAAAGACCGATTCAAAACTCACGTGATAATGATAAAAAAATCGTACAAACGTCATTATTCAGGTTGAAACTTGACCGGACAAATCCCGACGCTGTTTCTTGTGGAACAAAGCTGACGGATAAATTGTAAACAAGAGAAAAGTCGGTGGTGGCGTTAGGCAAATGAATCCTACTTTGATATGCAGGCACGCGAATATCTGACGCCTTCGAATCAATATAGCCACATGTAAGCCCCCTTTAACTATACGTGCTCTACACCTTCCTAGGTTCATTGTTTTATATTCACGTCGCCTTTTCTTAGAATCAATTTCCAATACGAAATTCATAAATCAATAACGGCGAACTAGAGCAAAGTTCAATTCGACGATAGGAAATTCAAAGCGGGGAACTATGATCTTATAACATGTCAGTTTGACGCCTTTTCTTCTCAACGCTTGAATCACTGTTCAACTGTTTCAAAAAACCGTTTTATCTATTCCGTGTCACTAAACCTCCAACGTAGCAAAGGTGTAATAGTCTAATTTAATGATATTAAGCCCGGAATAGAACCATTTTGAATTCTAACGAACATCTTTTTATTATTCTGATCTGAACTTAACCGGTGCGACGGTTAGTCGACGCCTGGCTTCAATTAAACATATTTGTTATGTTGAAATAATTCTTTCAATCCATCTCTAGCCACTTGTTCAGCCCAATCTCATTTCAATGACGCTTCCTTCTGGAAACACATTTCTCAGACTGTTACTACAACGAAGCACTCCAAAATTCACCAGATTGCCTGTAGTTCATCTATGGAGAATGGGAGTACCGCGACGAAGATTTGCACAAGAAAAAAGACTCTACTGGGCAATCAAGTCCTTTATTCCATACACGTCTCCAGGAGATTCCTTGCCTTTCTACAGAGGAGAATAGATGCAATCACGTTAGCACTCATAAAGATTCGTAGTAGTGATCTTTCAGCTTTGGGGGATATCCCCCCGAACCTGGAGCAGGGCGAAAACGGTATTTACACCAAAAGTGGGTAAAAGAGTTCACAAGTCCTACAGACCTATAAGCGTAACATTCTTCATGTTAAAGATAATGATTTCATCAGAAACACAGTAGTGGAAGAGAAACCCTCCCGCCACTACCAGCATGCCCATATAGCCGGTAGATCAACCGAAACCACACTGTATCAACTGACAGCTGGAATATAGAATGCACTAGAACAATAAAAAATAGCTTTGTGCCTTTTTTGATTTCGATTGAGCCTTTGATAACGCGTCACACGCTACTATTGGGCCTCCATCGAGAAAAGGAATGTAGACCAAACCTCATCTAGATGAATGAAACACTAATTCTTGAAGGAATCCGATGCCAAATATACGCAGATGGTCTAGTACAAATGTCAGGAGGAAAATTTGAGAGCACTCTATGAGACCTCATGGAAGAAGGTCTCAAGATCACAGAGAACTGGTGCAAATCGGATTAGGACTAGGAATCAAACCTAATGAAACTATAATAGTGGCCTTCAGCAGGAAAGGAAGATGGATCACATGAAAGAAATTAACTGAATGGAACTACCAACATGCTGAAACATTAGGTAAAATATCTAGGCATTACGCTGGACAAGATGTACACCATGATGATGAGACATATCTTCACGTCTTGGGCGTTAGGTTGGAGCGACAAAACCGAGCAAATTACCAAACAAATGTAATTAGGTAAGACCCAAAAGCTCGTATGAATATGCGTAATGGTTGCTTCAAGGTCTTGCCCTACGGCTAGCATGGAGAAAATACTGGGACTAACCCCCCTGCATATCCATGTCCATATGTAGGACAGCGAAAAATACTATACCTAATATGAGCAAAAAACAATCTCAGGAATGTGCTAAATTTCGGTGGAAGAACAATATCTCTCTGAAGAACAAACACCCAAAACTCATGGCACCAAGAGATGACATGAGCAAGGGGTTCGTATTTAAAACGAACTTCCAAACCCACCTTGGGAATAAAGAAGAGTGGAGGGAAACACTCACCCTGGAAATAAGCAATCTGTTGATTTACTGATGAACCAAGAACTGTATAAAGTAGGTAGTAGTAGCCGAACATACAAGAATCGAAGAAAATGACCTTGCTCGCAAGGAAGCTGAAACGTCTCTAATAGGTTCGGAAACCTTCTGCGATATAGGCAAGTACACTGTGAAGGAAATCTTCACAACAGACGTTCAAAGTAATGGAGTTCCTTTTCGGGATACGTACTATCCAAAAATCCCCTAGATAAGCTTAGAAAAAGGACGTTTTGGAAAGTATAAGGCTAAACAGAAAAAACCTGAGATTCATAATAGGATTCATGGAAGGACACTGCAACCTTAACGACCACATGAGTAAAATTGGCCTAGTGAACGATGGAATATGTAGAATTGTAGATTCTGCACAAAAGCAGAAGAAACACCTACCCTGCTCCGCAGGAGCAGCCTCATCAGTATATGCATAATCATCGATTCTGCCACTAGAGCCAGAAAAAACTGTAGCTTCCCTAAGAGAGCTTAAACTTACTAGTTCTGTAAAGGGTATACAATAATTATTCAAGGACGCAGTATACCTGACATCGCATCCCCAATTTCATTTCAATGACGCTTCGCTATCATCCACTTTTAAGACAAACAGCAGAAGTGGAGGACTTCATCTAGAAGCGTCATGAAAATTGACAACAATGAGATCGTAATCACTAGTCTATTGGTTTGTGTTTCTCGTGAACCGTAACTATAAATTGACCTTAAAATCATGATGATAATCGAAGAATGAAACTCTTATTTTGATTAGAATGCTTACCGCCCCAGTCTAACCACAACTGCAACGGTTCATAGAATACGTACCTGTAAACTAAACCTGCGATGTGCCGCTTTGCGTCCTCCTCTTCGTTTGGATATGTGGGGGTTGTCGCGACATATCGTTTTGTTCTTAAAAATCTCCAGCTGCAAATAGAGTCGCTTCAGTTCGGCCCGAATATCGTCCGGATTCATATCCGCCAAAGTTACTTCGCCAACATCTACGTCACTGTTGTTTCCAGTCAAGGGACCGTGAGCGTTCATGTCCTGTAAGTCGAGAGAGGGAACACTTATTCCAATTAAACGTTCGCCACGAATTTCTCCTATTTAGAACGATATTCATATTATGTTTATTCAGGGATGAGACGGAATATCTTTGGAGCCTGCGAGGTCGGTCGTTTCATTAAATTTACGCACCGAGCGAACGAAACCCTTCAACACTTGGTTAAGATACATTTGAACATGCTGAAGATTGCAAGCGGAGATAATTGAAAACGCTAAATCTTAAAGCATAATGAAATGCTAGGTTGAAACCGGCAGTGAAACGTACTAGGAAATATAAAATTCCAGCATTCCCTATGGTAAAGATTGCGATAATTTTATGACCGGATGGATATACTGTATATTATGTACCAAATACTAGACCCATCATATTCGGACTAGACGAGTTCAAGCCATACCCTCTTTAATATAAGATCTGTACAAAGTCAATGTGACGTTATCAACAAGAGGAACGAATTTTTACCTGTAAATAAGCGTTTATTAGAGGGGTATGACTGGATAAAACTGTGGAAATAATGAATAACGGCTGTCCCTGTGAAAGATTTCATGATAATAACAGAACAATTTTCTAGTAGTGGTACCAGTAAACGTAAATTTTGTCAATTATTTTGAATTTGGAACAAATTGGATATAAAATATTCTGTGTTATAAGTGACAATAATGCATTCAATAGCAAAGTCTTGAAACATTTATTTACATGAATTTTTAAACACGTACTGAAATTCACAGATAATCAGATTCCTATACTTGATATTAACAGTATAAAGGATGGTGATTTTTTTTACTACACGAGAGGGAAACCTATGATGCTCGAAGAACATCGTGTGGGCCAGCAATAGAATGTAGGGATAGGAGATCTAGGTATTCGCATTTGGAGGTTAAAGGCATAGGGATATCGTTATTTTTCGTCACTACCTCCCCGTGCCGGGAGTGGGTAATTAGGTAGCCTTGTCTCAGGCTCTCTCTCCGGAATCGAATCCTGATTCCCAGTTACCCGTTACAACCATGGTAGGCGCAGAGCCTACCCTCGACAGTTGATAACGTAGACAATTGAAAGATGCGTCGCCATTGCTAGACCGTGCGATCAGCGTAAAGTTATTCACAGTTATCAAGTTGTACGATGACGAGCGAGCCCGCCACCGATTGGTTTTGATCTAATAAAAGCGCTCCTTCCGTTTCCGGTCCGAGCTCTGTTTACATGTATTAGCTCTAGAATTACCACAGTTATCCAAGTGAATGTGGTTTCACTTTAATGAAGAGACAATGAGACAAGCATATGACTACTGGCAGGTAAATAGATCCACAGCGTCGCTGTTCGATAAAAAAAATGAAGTCTGGTAGGAGGAACTTCGGCAGCTCTCGAGCTTGACTATGAAAGGGTGACCAGTTTGAGTTCTTCTAGTCCGCCTGAGTCTTGGCACGGAATAGAAAACCAATTTTTTGTGAAGCGGGTTTTGAAATGGACTTCATATGATCGTCCCGTGAGAGGGTACTGTTGGTGGTGAGCCCTTGGTGATAATTTCAGCTGGTGGATAGTTTTGCTGAATGAGGTCAAGTTTCAGAGAAAGAAATTCAAAAAGCTCACTGTGAGCTGGTTCATTCGGTGATAAATAAAGGCAACAGAGACATTTTGTCTGTTTGTGATAATCAAGCTTGAACCACATTATATCGAATTCTTGTGGTTCTAGATTCTCTTCTCGGTGACATGAGAGATTATTTCCAGATGAGACATATACCTCATTTAAATTTGAAACGAGTGTGGAGCTCGTAGGCAGAGCATGACCTCGGATGATCACTCGAATTTTGACATATAGAGAAAACCCACTCAAACAAATAGGTAAACCCCGGTGGATTCAGCTACACCATTTAAATATAAAATGGCTCTCTAATAGTCTTGTTTATAGATTATTGCACGGACCCTTGAGCCAACAAAATTACAACGCTGGACAATGGTTTCAACAAATCTTTGATCAATAATTTAATTTTTAAACAAAAAAGGAAATTGGAATGCAACCAACTAACTAAATTAGAGCCATTACCTTCAAATACTTCAATAAAATTCAAAAGTTTCACTTATCATTCTTCAGTAATTAATACATACCATAGTATGTTTTCTAAATTTGCAGTACAACCAGTTTATATTTACATTATATATAAAAATTCTCGGGAAATAGGTCACATTAACACTCTGTTTTAAAATTGTTTGTCTTAACGTACGTTTCGGTCTTACGACCATCATCAGAAGACTTATTACTCCAATAACCTGATTAATTAGAAAACATATTAACACAAAGCGTCCTTATCGCACAAATTTCGTTTAAATGCCAACGTCGCCGAAACGAACAGAAACATGAAATCGGAATTATAACACAGCAATGCTACTACCAGTGGCGGCTCGTGAACTTTTTAAGAGAGGAGGCTGGACACAAAACGTTCCTGTAAAAATATACTCTATTCAGCCAATAAATTTAACCTTTGCACAGCGACCGTACCAGCTACTTCAGTGACAAAATTAATTGTTGCCAAGCAAGAACCAACGTGGAGGTGTAGAGTTTCTCTTGGCAAAAATTTTTTTGTTCGTTTTTTTTTTCTTTGGATTTTTGATATTTTTTATTTTTTTTTGAAATTTTTCATATTTTGTTTTTTTTTATTATTTTTATTAACTTTTTTTATATATTAACGGAATTCTACGGTCTTTAGTTTGCGAAAAATGTTCAATACTATTATCATAAAATGCATCATTTTGTTTTAAGTGTTTTACTAAATCTTTTTCAATAGATATCAAACTAACATTGTGTAATGTATTACCACATGTTGCGCGCCGTTTACTTGATGAAAGAACAACGTACTGCGCTAGTCAAGACAGCGGCTCGCAACAGGTGTTTACAGCATGTGTTCGAGGCAACACTCATGTACAATGGATGCGAAATACAAGTTAATTTAGTACAACATAATCGGTGTAGTTATTGTGTTTTCAACCCAGTTATCAAATTCTCATTGCGAACATTACATTTTGGCGACGAGGATAAAAATAAAACCTGTAAGCGTTAAGTTTCAGCATTATTAACAGTGTCGAGTTTATAAAATAAAATGGCCGACGACCATCTAATATTCAATCCTAAACACATTGAATGGTGTGTCTACATTAAAAGGCTAGAACAATATTTTATAGTAAAAAGAATGAATGACGACAACGTGAAACGAGCATTTCTTTTATACAACCTCGCAGAAGAAGCGTTCTTATTATTAGCAAACCTGTGCGTGCCAAACAAACCTGAAGAATGTGAGTATGCAAATTTAGTAAAACATTTAACGGAATTTTACGAAAAGAAAAATGTTGTTTGGGTTGAACGTTTCAAATTTAATACAGCTGGAAAACATGAAAACGAATCAGTAAAAGAATGGAGTTTACGAGTGAAAAGTCTATCAATTCATTGTCAGTTTAACACCGAATTAGATACGAAATTAACCGATTTATTTATCACAAAATTCAATGAAGGAAAGATAAGAAAGTCATTGTTTGCCCAAAAAGCGAACATCACATTTAATGAAGCCGTGGAAATTGCTCAAATCGAGGAGGCCTCAAGAGCAGGCATAAGCAATGCTAACTTAGAAGTGAAACATGAACCAGGAGAAGTTGAAATTCACAAACTATCTTGGGGAAAGTCAAGTTACGAAGGAGGCAGCAGCGTTAAGTCAGGCTCAGGAAGAAACAGGTGGAATCAAGAATCAGAGGCCACCAGCTCAAGGGTCAGAGATGGCAGAACACTTTCAACGCAACAACCAGGAAGAGGTGCGACTCCCAGGAGATTGTGGAATAGTGGTAGTGCTAGTGCGCATGTAGTGACGTGTCATCGCTGTGGAAAACATCACAACGCAAATGTGTGCCCCTACAGAGACTACATTTGCCATTCTTGTGGAGGTAGGGGACATCTGAGTGTGGTATGTAAAAAACTTAAGCAAGTAAACCTTTTAGAAAGCGACGTAGATCAAAACCCTGTTGATTTTTCGTCAGCTGTTCTTTGTATTCAGTCAGATAATGATAAACCAATTTATGTCGATGTTTATATAGACAATATTTCGTTTAAATGGCAACTTGATTCAGGTGCGGCAGTGTCAGTACTACCATTGTCAATATACAATGAGCATTTTCGGAGTAAGCCATTGTCTCATGCAAGTACTTCTTTAGTGAATTTTTCAGGTCATAAGATTCACCCAGCAGGTAAATTAACGCTGCAGGTGAAATTTCATAACAAAATAAATTATTTAGAATTTTATGTAATAACAAACACCGGCCCTGCACTGCTAGGCCGCAATTTTATGAGAAATTTCAACATAGAATTCAAGGAAGTCAATTATGTCAGTGAAACATTCGCAACTTCTTTACACAAAGAATACCCAACTGTATTTTCTAGCGCTCTCGGTACATTCAACAAATTTAAACTAAAATTGGACATGAAACCAGAGGCAGTACCAACGTTTCATAAACCACGTCCTTTACCATTTGCCATAAAAAATAAAGTAGAAGCACAATTAGAAAAGTTAGTTTCGGAAAATATCATTTCTCCTGTTGATTATTCAGAGTGGGGCACACCAATCGTACCGATTTTAAAGAAAGATGGCGGCGTGCGCATTTGTTGTGACTATAAAGTAACTATAAACCCTTACATAATTTTAGACAAATTTCCTTTGCCAAGGATAGACGATATTTTTGCAAAATTGAGCGGAGGCCAGCAGTTTTCAAAAATTGACCTCTCTCAGGCCTATCAGCAAATTTTGCTTGATGAATCATCCAGAAAATACACTACTATTTCAACACACAAAGGGTTATTTGTGTATAATAGATTACCTTTCGGTGTTTCGTCCGGACCATCAAAATTTCAACGCATTATGGAACAAACATTATCAAACATAGCGGGTGTATGTTGTTTCGTGGATGACATATTAATCACCGGTAAAAACAAGCAAGAACACGTAGACAATTTACATAAAGTTCTTAAATGTTTAGCTGATTGTGGCCTGACTATTAAAAGAGATAAGTGTGTGTTTTTCTCAGACTCTGTGTCGTACCTAGGATATATCATAGATCGTGACGGACTACACAAAGGTTCAGAGAAAATCAGAGCAATTGAAAATATCGCTAAGCCTCAGAATGTGACTCAATTAAAATCATTCCTCGGTGCAATAAATTACTACAACAGATTCATTCCAAATATGCCGAACACTATAAGTCCTTTATATCAACTATTAAAAAAAAATAAAACATGGATTTGGGATGACCGTTGTCAAAAGGCTTTTGAACACATAAAAAATATGTTATCTTCCAATGATCTATTGGTTCATTTCAATCCAAATTTAGGTATAAATTTAACAGTAGATAGCTCAGATTACGGTATAGGAGCGGTCATTTCGCACGTTTTTGAGAACAATGTGGAGAGGCCCATATGCTATGCTTCCAGAACCTTGAGTCAAGCTGAAATGGGATATTCATCCTTAGATAAGGAAGCCACTGCCATAGTTTGGGGCGTCAAGCGATTTTACCAATACTTATATGGCAAGACATTTAATTTAATAACAGATAATAAGGCATTAGTTTCAATTTTCGGACCAAAGCATGGTATTCCGATGATGGCAGCAAATAGGCTGCAGCGTTATGCTCATTTTTTGAGTGGCTTCAATTTCACAATTAAGTACGTTCACACAAGTGAAAATATAGCAGACTTTTTAAGCAGGTTGCCGGTTACAAACGATGTAGATACAGAAACGATCGAATCATCAGTAAACATAAAATATTTAAATGAATCAGCGGAATTACCTATCGAGGTGAATAAAATTCGTTGGGAAACGGAGAAAGATCCGATTCTATCGAAGGTATTTTCGTTTGTAAAGAATGAGTGGCCACAAAAACTAGACGCAATTATAAAACCTTATTATCGCATACGAAATGAACTGACTATAGATGAAAATGTGTTATTGAGAGGACACAGAGTGATAATACCGGAAAACTTACGTGATTCAATAGTAAGGGAATTACATAGTGGCCATTTTGGCATAGTTAAGATGAAATCGTTAGCGAGATCATACATTTGGTGGCCATCTTTAAATTCAGATATAGAGAAATGTTGTAAGAGCTGTGTGCAATGTGGTAAATTGCAGGCCAATCCTGCAAGGACTCCTCTGCAAGGTTGGCCTGTTCCAGATGGAGTCTGGTCCCGCATTCACATAGATTTTTTTGGACCAATAAAAAACAAATCATATTTGATTGTTTTGGACGCCTATTCGAAATGGATAGAAGTATTTCAAATGGGTTCTATAACTTCAGAAAAGACTATAGAAAAACTTCGAGAATTATTTGCTAGATATGGTCTCCCAAAGCTTATTGTGAGTGACAATGGTAGACAACTTGTCTCAGATACATTTAAAAATTTTACGAAAGCAAACGGAATTGATCATGTGACAATTCCGCCATACTCAGCACATTGTAATGGAGCAGCTGAAAATGCCGTAAAAAACGTTAAACATTTTTTGCTAAAAGAGTTGGATTCAAGTAATTTAAATCAGTCTTTGTCCAAATTCCTTTTAACTTACAGAAATACGATTCATTGTTCATCAGGAGAATCTCCGGCTAAAGTATTTCTTGGAAGGTCTTTGAGAACTCGTTTAGATTTAATCAAACCAATTAGTTTGCAAATAAATGATCCTCTCAAAGATTTCAAGAAAATCGAAAGTAACCAAAGAAACGCTCAAATTCGTAACAAGAAATATTATAGGGGTAGAAGAAATGTTAGTTTCTCAGTAGGTCAAATTGTTTTAATTAAGGATTATAGAAATGTAAAACCATCGTGGTGTAGAGGCAGAATCACACGCATACTAGGTAAAAACGTTTACCTAGTGGAGCTTACAGATTGCAGATTAATTTGGAAGAGGCACAGTAATCAGATTAAGACAACATACATGAATAATATTGATATTGAATTATCAGAGGAAAAAGGACAAAGCAATCGTGATTCTGACTCGCACACTGAGGATCATTTGGATAATCACAAGGAAAATGATTTCCATCAGGAGCGTATTGTAAATCCAAACGATCCTCAGCATTTTCAATCAGCCATCAAGGAATATGATGGGCAATCTGCAAAGGAATCGAAAAATAAAAACGATGGCATGGATTTCCGTTCATTTTCAGAAAAAGCCTGTTCACGGCCTGTTCGTCTTAGAAGGGAGCCTAAGAGATTAGGATATTAAAAAAAAAAAAAAATTGTATTTTAATTTAGAATAAATGTTTAATTTTGTTTGTGGGGTGGTGTAATGTATTACCACATGTTGCGCGCCGTTTACTTGATGAAAGAACAACGTACTGCGCTAGTCAAGACAGCGGCTCGCAACAGGTGTTTACAGCATGTGTTCGAGGCAACACTCATGTACAATGGATGCGAAATACAAGTTAATTTAGTACAACATAATCGGTGTAGTTATTGTGTTTTCAACCCAGTTATCAAATTCTCATTGCGAACATTACACATTGTATAAACGATTTTGGCCCATTGTATTTCGCATGTAAGTTTTAATTCGTTTGAGAGTAAAAAATGATCTCTCCACCGATGCCGACGTGACAGGAATGGTGACTGTCAAACAAAGTAGTTTATAAAAACTGAGGTAAAACTTGTTGCAAATCATTGTCTATCATATATTTCATCATATCGGCGTGAATGTCGTACTGGCCTAAAATTTATCCGAGTAGGTATATAACCCATAATTCATTGTGCAGTGCTATTTTATCAAAAAATTTATATTTAAGAACTAAGTTATCTAAAAGTGTATTAAGAAACTCTTTTGAAAAAGATTCGAAAAATCTTCTATTCGTCAAGTCGAAAAACTTCAATTTATGTAAATCGGAAAATCGAATCTCAATTTGACCTTTAATAGTATCTAAAATTTCATAAAAAAAGTTGTTTATAATGTAGTTTCTTGTCTACCAAATTATGTGTTTTCCTCCTTTAACAATATTCTGTTTACCGGTTAATTTAAACTTAATACTCGATGTAATATGTTCCTGCGATTTTTCATGTCTGTCTATACCACGAGCTAAATTTTTCAAATCATCATAACCCGAGTGCCCCCAACATGAAGTTGTACAGATTTAAATAGCAAGCAATATAATTTATTGTGTATTTCGATTTTGAAACATACCTGTCATCACTAATCCTTTCAAATCCGGTAAAGGCCGTTTATTTTTAACAAAACTCTTTTCTATCATATGTTAATCCACTAAATGGATTTTCTAAGAACCCAGCAACTAAGTCACTCATCATTTTAACTTTCACTGATTAGATAAATTATAACTTAACTACTTAACCTTACTTCGCCTCGCGGTACAAAAACAAGAACTAACGGAACAAGACACGTGTCGCATTCTTCTAGCGGAAGGGCGGTAGCAAGTAATCGTATTTCATTCGACCGACGATTCCGTACGAGAAGCTAGCCCACATAGGGTGTTGCCATATTCGCTCTTTTACCCTATCTGGCAATTCAACTGCTTGGAAAACGGCAACTGTGTTGACCACCGTATTTAGCGTTTGAGATATATAGAGAATTTAGCCTCTGGCCACTGTTGCCAGATTAAAAATAACTACTGAGAACGGGGAATTAATTGTAAAGTTTAAAGAATTATCAGAGAAACAGGAAATAAAATGGAGAATGATCATTAAGATAAATTGGTGAGGAGGCTGAGCCTCTTTAGCCTCCTTCGAGGAGCCGCCACTGGTTACTACAATGCGTAATATTGAAAATCCACTATTTAGTAGAATCATCAACAAATACGATCACATTTCATAATTGTCTACAAGAGACTGACGGGCGAGACCATCTCAAGTGTACACTTACGAACCAGATGTCATGATTTATTAGGTGATAAAAGAAGGTCTCTGGCCTCTGAGAAATACTATTAGACAAATCTACCTAAAGTAAACTTCCAACATTATAAGGAATCAAGTAGGAATTAATCAGGTTATTGAAGTAATAAGTCTTCTGATGATGGTCGTAAGACCGAAACGTGCGTTAAGACAAAAAATTTTAAAACAGCGTGTTAATGTGACCTATTTCCCGAAAATTTTTATATATAATTCATACTGGGTCAAGAATTCTTTATTTTTATATTTACATGTAAGAACAAGCTAAAAAACAGCTTAGGCAACACCTTCGATATCTTTTGTGAGTCGTGTTCAAAATGCGTGGGACAAACTAAAAGGAACATTGTATAAAGAACATTTTGCCCATGTAAAGAAAAATAATGCGGACTAGTATCTAGGTAGTTTAGAAGGGATGCAATTTATTGAATTTTGACTTATATTCTGCTGAGTGAAGCTCCTTGTTTGCATTATTATTCCCAAATAGCATTTAAACAGATACATTTTTATTTCTAATTTAGTTCACTCTGTAGCAGAAAGATCCTCAGTACTTCAACAGTGTTTTTAGTGGATAAAGGTGATTTTTCTTATTTATAATATACACTAATAGATATCACAATGGAGAGAACTACCAAACAAACGTTGTAGCAGCTTGCTTCCCACAGTCTTCATCTCCAGTTTGAGAACTTATTACATATCCTAGGAACGAACAGATTAAGCTCACTACAATCCAGTCATAAACAAAAGTAATTTAGCGAGGTTCGGTAGAAGAAACAGGTCCTTCGACGCTGCAAGAAACAGTTTAACGTTCAAGATCCCGACTCGCTAACGCAAAAAATCAATCCTTACACTTACTTTGAAAGCGTCCACAGGAAGTCTGCAGGAGTATTCCTGACCCATGGACCGTACTTGCTTGTGCTGATACCAGAATTTTGGCACAAAAACCAGCAACAACGTGGTGGTGGTAGACAGTTGCGTCCTGACGCTGCAGATTATCAACACGTGGTCCGGGTGCAGTCCGGGAAGTACGAGGATCCTTGCGGCGTAAAAGAGGGCGCTAAAGGCCAATTCGATGCTTATTGCGGCGCATAGAAAACTACGCTCCTGCAATATTAGAAATACGATCAATTAGTTTCCTGGAAAACCACATAGGCGGGATTAGGGTGCGCATTACAGGATATGAGAGCTGTAAACAATATTGTAGGGTTTAATTTGGAGAGATAATCATGAGTTATATTCTGGTATAATGTATTTTATGTTACGTACACGTTTTAAATATTGGGATACAAAACTTTAGAGCCAACGAACTTATTCGTTCTGTTAACTTCACGAAAGATGAAATGTGAAGAAATTATTGTAGGGAATAGCCGTTGCAAGCTGAATAGCGTCAAAGTCACATTGAAACAATTACAAACATTATCTGTTTTGTGGATGAACTTGACAATGCAATGTTATTCAATTTCATTGCATTACGAATGGAAAACGTGTTTCCTCATTTGTACAATAGCTTGAGAGTGTTTTGTTTCTAGCAGCGATAAATCAGTCTCGCAGCTACCTTTGATAATTCCTTCAGCGATATTCGAGTCTCAATTTCCATTATCCCACGTTTGCGGTGATCCATGGGGCTTTTAGAGATGCTCTAGCGGTTTGCGGTTGAGAAATTCATTTAACTTTTGCCAGGGTGTGCTAGTCACTAGCGAATATTCTGGATTAAACGCCCGACAGAAATTATATGCGTAAAATAAACGTTGAAACAATAGCCTACCAACAATTAGTTTCGCGGTTCAAATAATTTCGAACTATGCTATTTCAGTACAGTGTTTAATGTTTGTCAAACTCTGGCTTCGAGTTAACTATGATTGTATTTGCTATGCAGGCATGAGAAACTTGTTGGTCTCGTTAAAACTACTTCAAGAGTCTTTGTTCTCATATTCAAGTAAAAATTTAAGACGAAAATACAGTTCTGTTGATTATTTTCCAGGAGCAACTCGAAGGATTCTGGTGGTGTCTAGCAAATTCTTTTTTGATAATCCAACATTCGGAAGACTTATCGACGGACGGCATGATATTCGTCAGGGTCTCAGGTAGAATTTAAGAGTGCCTGAAACTCGTCACACAGAGCTTTCGTTAGTAAGAACAGAAATGATAGCTTATTAATGCTAGACAGTGTTTCCAAACTTATAATCATTATATTTTTCGTTGTACGTGCTAACAAGTAGTTGTTAGCTTCTTTTGAAAATCTTAAATGTCGTTTGTGAAAGAAGTTATTACAGGTTTTTTGAGGTGTTACAATTTCGATTATTCGTGTTTCTGTTCGTTTCGGCGACGTGGACATTTTGATTGAAATTGGTGCGATAAGGACGCTTTCTGTAATACAATTAGTTTTAAGCAATCCAGTTTTAGACATAAGTCTCCTGATGATGGTCGTGAGACCAAAACGTACGTAAAGACAAGAAAATATAAAGCATAAGTGTTAATGTGACCTATTTCCCGAGAATTTATATATAACTTGTATTGTACCTCTTAGGCTTGACGAAAACGGTGAGTTGACGTAGAAATAAAAACTAAACCGCTACATAAAAATATCACAAATGAACACTACACTGAATGATGGACTGTAGTGTTCATTTGTTATATAATGGATTTCCAACAAGTGAAGACCAGTTCAATCTTGAAATTAGAAATAAAAATATCACTTCCTCTTGCAATCCATACTGAAGAAAACTTCTGAATTCAATTTACAAACACAAAACAAACTCTAGTAGCAATTGTAAAAGGAAACGTTATTCACGTAATTTGATTGATTTCACTGAATAGTATAAATTATTTGTTATTCAACACAAGAACGGAACTTTTGAAGCTTCTACAGCCGAATCATATTTCAAAGCACTAACGTCTCGCCTAGATATTTGAGACTTATTTCTTTCCGATTCCTCTCTTTCTTTCCTTCAGACAAGAGTTATTCGACTTGGAAAGATTATTGAAGTAACCGTGTAACTTCCGGAAGAAATATCTATTTGATTACGTATTCAGTTTGTAGAGATTGCGAGCTTGAGATATCGGACGTATCAGAAACACCGTGATGGCTAATGGTTATTTAATGTTAGGGCAGGCATCATGCTCAAGCCATTGGATAATGATTGATTAGTATGCACTCCCAAAATGTAAATGCCAGTGATTCTACTGCTTAATCACATTATTTCTTAATTGAGCAGGAGATTTCGATTTTATGTACGAATTTGTGAAGTCTGTCTGGATAATATTCCATTCTTTTATTCGCTTGAATATGGGTTTCAGGTCAAGGGCCTATGTCGTGGAGTCACTGACATGAAATGTCTTCGTTTTATCTGTGCAATAAGTTATTCCGATTTTAGTTCTTATTATTGGATCGTTTTGTGTTTCAATTCGTGTCATCATAGTATTATTATAGATAGGGTAACATTGTACGTAGTGCATTGCTTGTTGCATACCGTAACACAGGCTAGTATAAATTGCTCAGGGATCTATGTGAGAAAGTTGTATGCTATAGAGGTATGGAAACAAAAGGTTGCCACAGGGTTCTGAATTTGAAAGTGGTGAACGTTAAAACTTTCTGATCATAACTTAAGAATGGAGGAAATGTTGCGTCCTCCCAGAGGCGGGCGTCTCATTTTATTCCTTTGTTCAACCGGTGTGAACTTGGCAGCCAAATTTTAGCAATCAAATCTCCGGAAACAGCCGAACGACCATAGGCGTCGAAATTTAATAATGAGAAAAATTGATACAATGAGAGTGTATTCTTTAAAGTTTTCCTCTACTCTTAGACAATTTGAAATCATTCTTTTATGTCAAAGGGAGTTAAACAACATATTTATATAAATACCTACTAAAATAATTAATGATAGTCTATCTATAAATAGGAAAACTATGTATAGAAGGAAAGTCATTCTGAAGAAAACGGGAAGCCAGCTTGGTATTGATACAGAAAATTGATAACTAAATGGCAAAACTTCATACAAAAGAATAATATCTTCGGTGCCGTCGGAGGGTTATTATTGCTACCCTTATTATTATAAAAATTGATTTCATGCTGAAGGAAACGAGGGGATTTGGCTGCTAAAATTTGGCTGCCAAGTTCACACCGGTCTTTGTTCATTGTCTGTTCATTAAGCCCATTTTGTATCAAGCCGCCAATGAACTAAAGCCCGGTCTGACCTCCGGCTCAAATCACATTTCAGCATTGTTAGTAAGGGACTACTTGTCTTCAGTATAAATGACACGACTAATGGCTTTCTTCAAAAAGCAAAAAGATGACAGAACTGATGTCTGCAATTATATAGCAACTATAGCACTGTTAAGCAGTATTTGAGAGTTCTTTTTACAAACAAGGCTCATTGTGGAAACATCTTTGTTAAACAATGAGGATCACCACGACCATGTGGTTTATTGGCTCAGCAATTTCAGTCTATTTTGGAGGCCGATACTTTTGCTGGTTGAGATTTTGATCAGATGCTTAAATTGTTCATCATTCTCAAGGTATTGAGGGTCTTCCACTGAGCCGAGCCTTCGTGGATTTTGGTTGAAACGGCCTGTGTACAGACTGATTAGAGTACTTAGGTTAGGAGTACTTTACTCTTGTTCACGAAGGGTTCATTATGAACGCTTTAAAGTTGACTACACCTGGTAAGGTTCGTCAGTTCAAAATGATATTGCAGCAAGGCAGTTCCATTAAATATTAATAATATTTCACTCAACTATCAGGGATTAGAAAGGCGTTGAAACATACATAAATTAAATTGTGATAGGGTACTTTTGTTCCTCTGTATTTATTCTGAACAAAGCAAAAGCAATGCCTTTTGAATAAGCTCCAAGTAATGCTATTTTAAAGAGATCGACAGGATATGGGGTTGTTTCTTACAATATCAATATTAAATTAGAAGTCAGTCATTTGGGATGATGAGGCAATTCTAAAGAAAGCAAGTGAAATCTCAACATGTTATTTCAGTACCCATTGTTCATTATGAACGTCATGTGAACTGACAAGTTACGTTGTTTTTTTCTGTTTTCCTTGTGTTAGATATAGTTCTTTTCTAAACTTCTTACACACATATCTTCCTCTCTCCTTCTCTCTCTCCCCCCCTCTCACCCTAATCAGTTCACTCAAGTTTACTGGTTCAGAGGGATGTTAATCCGAAGTTATAATTCCAAAACCGAACCAGTAATATGGTATGGAGGCGAAGTAAGTTTCAATTTAGGTTAACTCCTGTTGAAGTTAATATAAATATTATTGGAATTCCTTCTATCAATTCATTTCCATATTAGTTTGTATGTTCAAATCTGTTGCGTCCTGATTTGGAACTTACCTAGCTCTTTTATTTTTTCATCTATTTTTCATTGAAAGATAAATTGCTGTAGAGTTGGGTATATGATTGTTGATTTAGATGCAAATTATTTGAGAAATCCCTTAAGTAAATTTAATTGATCTTTCTGTAATATTATTTTTTTTTCTATTTCACTAAATATGTATTATATTGCTATGAATTGATAATCTTTGTTCAACGTATCTTACTGGCCATATACTGACCCCCTTGTGTTTAAGTAATAGTGTCTGAATCAAATGAGTGAGTATTACATTATATCTGTACCTTCATTGTTACCCAGTCATATAGCTATGAGAAATCTGTAAATATGTTTACTTTTTCTGTTGGACTGACCACGCAATGCATTCAAGTGAAAATTTAAGTCAATTCCTGATTCATAAGCAAACATATGAAGTAATCCCTTTCACAGAAAGGTCACGAAGTGAATAGTTAAAAGGTTTGGTTAATAAAAAGTGCAAGTAATTAAATTTGAATAAGTAGATAACAGAGAGAAAGAAAACCAAAAACGTGTGTTACAATATAGCTAATTTAGCTGTGCTTGCAGATATGTCAAACACTCGTTCTGGGTCCTGGTACGATACATTTTGAAGCAGCACCCGCTCTGGCCAGAAAGTCTGCTCTGATTTGGTATATACCACAATTTGGTAAATAATCCAAGGAAACTGGGGCATTACTTGAGGTCATTAATGCTGCATCGTTGGTATTTCCTTGAGAATTATTCTTGTGAGAGAATAATAAAATCGTCTTTTGTAACAAAGTATCAACTAGCTTGATGTCGTACGTGTGTAAAACCTGGACTTTATTATCTTATGCAAACAGAAATGTGACATTATCCTGAGGGAATTTTATTTGCATTATGAACAAGTAGACGTACAACCTGGTCTATTATCCTTGTGAAAATATCATTTACGGGCGCGCGCGTTCAGAATAAACTGATAACGAAACTGACAAACACCTATCACGCTTTGACATAAATAATTGAATTCTGTCTTTTGTCCGTTCGGCTACGTACAGATAATTATTTGAATCCATTTCACACACGCGGCTGTTTCGAATTAGTTTCTGCAGCGGTGAACAACGCAATCGAAAATACGGTTTGATTTCTAACGCCACGCCTACTATTTCTTTTTGCCCGTAATTTTGAATTACTGGAGTAGGAAAGGAATTATCTTTAAATTGAATTCATATTTTCGTATTGAAAGGACAGTGTTGAAGGAACGTCAGTTTTGAGCCAATGTTATGTTCATTCGAAAATATTACAGATTCTTTTTTATATATACACTCAAACATACATATATACAGATATCATGTCAAAAATAGTCTACATCGATTTAGAATTGTTCAAAACGTATATATCGCCAAAAATTCGGCAAATCACCGTTCTTCGACTAAATTATAACTTAACTAAAACATTTACAATTATGATGCATCCATTATCGAACATATTTCTTGAACTGAATTTGAAGCAAAGATTACAAAGAGTTCAATTGAATTTACGGTATTGCCAGTTCTCAATACGACAAAGAGGTTGTGCTTTTACATAAAACGATCAAGAGCGTGAACCGCAGTCTGTTTAGGTTCATGCTACAGTAATTCGGAGTCACCCTTCGAGACAGAAAGAAACCAACAACCTGCCGTATAAGCATAAAAGGAGGAAAGAGTTTCCTTCACTAGACTGACGCCATTTCTGGCAGATGCCGACAAAGACCGCGAGCCGCAGTATGTCTAATTGTGCGAGCTCCATTCTTTTCTCTACAATCGACCAGATAGTTAGCGTACCGAACAGTGTCGAGTATTTCGACGGACCGCTCTGTTCAATAACTTTAAAGCACCTAAAGGTACTACGAATTTCAGGCCAGTGAATTTCCAGAATCATATCTAGTTTGTGTCAAAATTTCAAGTGGATTGCATTCTTCATTTAGCCGCTACACGAGATCATACAACGACAAATAACCTCACTGAATCAAGAAATTACTTCATTCGCCAAGGATCACTCTGTCTTGATTAATGAAGAGATAAAAACGACGAATTCAACTGAAAACATACACTAAACTTACAGCAGTATCACGTGACCTGAATAAGATTAAGTTAAATTTTGTCTAGAATATCAATCATGAAGTTCGATTAGAGTGCCACCCCCCTTTAGTTATTTGAATTTGAAAGGTGAAGCTCGTTAACATTGTTGAATATAAGGATAATATTCTGAATTCTTTTACGAATTTATTCATTCCAATTGTAAATATAACGACGTAACAAAGGACAAAATAGGAACTCTAATCTGTTCCAAATTAGCGCTTTAGAATTAAATCAACACACTTCATATTCTTCTTGATGTAGCCTGTGTTGAATTACGTTTTAACTAAATGCAAATAACGTAAGAAACTTCCGAAGGAATAACAGGACTTGTATTGTGTGTAGTTGAAACTTTTAACATTCTCATTACCCGCAACATAAACTGAAGACTTAGTAGCGAGCTCTGGGAATATGTTTCGTTTAAGTTTCTACACAGACGCAACTTCTACCCTGTATTAAAGTAATAAACTATGCAGGGCTTCAGCAATCACTTCTTGCTATTATTGTAGCGGAACCTACATCACAAAATGACAGAGGGAAAATGAAGATGCTTCTCAACTTTCTTTGACTTTCTAGTACGATAAGTTTCTAATTGATTCAACACATTAGTACTAACTGTGTACACATGAGCTGGAACAGGAGAAGTACTTGCTTATGTAACACATTGTATGGCAGACACCTATTGAAAAAAATTAAGAATTTCCAGTTGTAGCATTGAATATCCCCAAAGCATTTGACCGAGTCTGGCATGAAGGCCTTTTTGATAAACTTCCGTCATATGGTTTGCCGCTTTAACTTTGTCGTTTACTATCGAATTTTGTCTCAGATAGATCATTCCAAGTGATGGCTACAGGAATCTTCTCCGATACTATGGCTATTAACGCTGGTGTTCCGCAGGGATGTCTCATGGCACTAGCTTGGTTTCTGCTCCATATCAACGATCTGTTGAAAGTGACCCCCTGTCGTCTCGATTTGGAATGGGGATCTCATTATCTGGTAGACTTTAATGCCACCAGGACACAATTTTCTATGTCATACAGGAAGGCGGATCCCACAATTCCTAATATGATGATGTTTTTTATTTTAGTTCAGTTTAGTTTAGTTTATTTTTCTTCCTCATTGTATCTGAGCAAAATACAAAAAAATGTATGGAAGAATACCTCAGAGAGATGTGGAGCACGTCAAGTTGAAATAATATGTAAATATAAATTACAATACCTTTGTCATCGTAAATAAAAATAACAGTGGGTAAGCAGATAAAAATGTGTATAAGTGCGGTACATTAAAATGGAAACAATACATACAGATACGATTAAAGTGACCTAGAATACTTACAAATAGGAACAGCTCAAATATCTTTGTCTACAAAATATCTATTCAGTGAGTAGTAGGCTTGTTTTATGAGAGAAAAAATTCAAAAGCCTATATCGCCTCTCAACATTTCACAGCTGTGTAATGTTATAATAAAGGAACTATCTTCAATAATTCCTAAAAGAATCTAATAAATTTGGAACATTACTCTATTTATCTAATTGTCCACATGTAATATCGAAAATTATATAATAAGGTTGACGTAACGTGCAAAGTAGTAAAACAGTATGTGCAAGATCACTAACTCAACAAGGTTACATTATTATGATGCCTCAAGGAAGTACCAACCATGTTTGTGAATTTGTAATCTCTCTAAGAAGGAGGTGTACTTATAGATCAGGATGTGGAATAATTAGTTATTTATCAGTATCTTAAATAGCAACTTCCGAGGATGGGCAATATTGAAAATTCTTGGCTTTAGAACGGCTTCCGCGTCACGATAGCACGACCTGATGCCGAAGTTCCGCCAACCATTACAGGTGGCATCTCCAGAGAAGACTTGAGGCTTGAACTGAAACTGTTTCTTCTTGTTGTTGAAGCTGCATTTACTGTGAGCAAAACCTTCACGCCACATATTTCCCTGCCCTTATTCCGATGGTTAACTCCGTTCTGGCACATGACGTTGTGTGATCATGTGCGAAGTGGAAACCCATCCTCGGAAAAGTCGAAAATTTTCTATTTATCAGTAGTTAATAATGAGTCTATAGGTTCTTAAGCAGTGATTAATCAGTCATTAGTTGATTATGAACCAGTTGTATCAGTTTTAATCTTCATTAGTCTTGTGACCATTTCTAGGCACCATTATCTATATGTGTAAGTGTACCAATAAGTCCATTCAACCTACCTTGGTATAATTTCACACTACCACAACTGTACTTCGAACATTTAAGTTTTCTTCTGGTATAGTCAAAATATTTAAGAAAACGCGTTTCTGAACCTTATTTAAGCCAGCGTTGTCAATGCAGTCGTGGGTGCTTGTAGTATATTCATTTTCCCGCCTTCCATGGTTGAAGTGGGAAGTCAGAATAGGGTGAGCTTGCCTTCGTCTCCACCAAGATTGTTTAGCGTGTTGATGCACTTCCACACCAGTTTCGATGTTATTCTCATGTTACCCAGGGCAGCAGGGGCTGTCTTGCTGTCTCATATACTGATGTGGGTTTGCATTCTTCCTTCCAGCGCTATTTGAGCACAGCGCGTTATTTTCAGTACCTCCGCTTGGAAAATGGGGGCTTGTTTGCCCAGAGGTATAGAATTAGTTTTACCTGGGCGCTTGCGGTAATCCCTGCTCCGGTGTGCCCATGATTGATTAAAATATCAGAAAATGATGACAACTCAATTCAACAGCTTCATAGCTCATACATATAGTGTGTTATATTAGCTAAATTTAAGAAATACCATATGGACACGAATGGGTTCTAAGTTACTTATATCGTATAAACACTTTTTTCAAATCTGACCAAATTATAATTGAAACATTTTGTCTACCCAGGACCATGAATCCATACATTGTATTTCGAATCAGAGATAATAAGTTTGCCTCATCCAGGTCACCTCAGGTTCAGGAATAAAATACCAATCGAGATGAAATCGAACATAAGCACATTTATGTGAAGTAGCGGTACAAAACTTAGCTAATGGTTAAGTCGGTAGGTACGTGGTGGGTGACTCTTAATTATATCTTTAGAAATAGGTCGATTCAGTTACTGTTAGAATTAGACGCGATCATTGATCGCCAAGAGCTTACGCCAGTTGTTGTACATCCTAATCGAGTGGTCTGTCTGATATGGTATGAATACGATCCCGTTCAAATGCGAACGACATATTATTGATAGGTACTGCAGATTGTAGACATCGAATCGTTAGAGTAATATGTCCGCATCATCTCGGCACGATGCCCAGGTTGTGCAGCGTCGCATTGGCAACATTCTGCTGCAACGTATCTACGTTTGCCTGCTGCGGATATAATTATTGCTAATGGATCGAATAACATGAAGTTTATTAAACTGTTGATTGCAATTTCTTCGTTCTAATTAATTTTCAAACATAGACTACGAATTGAAACGTTACATCCATTACAGATAATTCAAAGAGGACTAATTACTACTGAAAGGCTCTGTTAATTCGAATGAATTGAGTCTTCTACATTTACTAGTTCAAGCTGACAAATGAAGTCTGGAGTCTATATGGAGCACAAACTAAATTGAAGTTTAAGACAGATCCCTGTGGAACACCAGTATTGATAGAAGAGAAAACTCAATATATGCGCCATATATGTGTTACGTAGGCAAGCTGGTCGCATTGTTTATTCAGGGTCAGTTTGTGCTGTTGCTTCCACACTTCACCCTTTTCAAAGGTATCTCCTTCAGTTCCGCATTATCAATTTGAAGGAATTTGTATTGATCGACACCATCAGTTATTCCCAAAGTAGCCTATATATACTGTTATGATTTCATTTCATAAACAATAAAAATTTAAAAATAATAACTTACCGAACTTTGAAAATCAGAAAAGATCAAATAAAAGATATTTATATGGAATTAAAAACAATAGTAAAAGCTAAATAATAGTTAGGATATTAAAATTAACAATGTAAAACATAATAAACAACAATGTAATAGAATAAGAAGTGATAAACAAGAACTTCAGTGAAAGTGAAGAAACGTACTGTGTAACGAAGGCAGAAATCATAATTAAAGTGATTACAAAACTATCATGAGATAGTACAAAACATTGAATAATGTTATAGATATAAGTTAGGATTAGTAAATTTGAGTTATGTAATGTTAAAAGAATGTTATTGATATAATATGGTATATATTAGATTTAAGAATAAGTAACTGTCAAGAAAACCATAAATATGGGAATAATCATATTAATAATAACCCAATCGTAGGTTATATTATACCAAAGTGTGGGGAAAAATGTAGGCAATATTAATTTAAAAAGAAGGAATCACTATCAATTAAAATAAGTTGAAAATCTCCAATAATTCAAAAATTAAAGCATACTAAATTCTGATTGGTTGAGAGGAATTTCTAGTGTCAGTCTGGTAACAATGAGTACTTCTGTCAGTTCACAACAAGTAACTTGGCATTCTTGATAAGTAAAGTAAGCACCTGATAGGTTGTTTATGACATCAAGTAGCGTCGGTTTTGGAGGCCTATAAAAAGGTCTGAAAGTAAAGCCAAGTTCAGTTTGCATTAATATCCAAGCAGAGACTGTTCTTCTCTGGCAACTCACCAAAATTTTCTAACCTAAGTTTATAAAAAAATAAACATCAGAGAACGCAAGTGTTCCAAACTTCGATAGGTTCAAAGTAACCAAAGTTAATAAGTATCTAAACCAAATAAAAAGTAGTAATAACCTCCAATTTATAAGAAGTATCCAACGATTGCCATTCTTCAACATAATTTCAATAAAGCATCGAAAAGTTTTATGTCTTATCTAAAAGAATAAAACAAAGTATTATCAACAGTTCCTGATCCTCAAGAAGAAGTAACCTAAATTAGTTACCTGTGATTATCGTGAAAAAGCATAGTGTTGTGTAAAAGGTGAATCAACGAAATTATAAAAGAAGTAAATTGAAAATTGCCCACATTGTTAAACACACTTTTGGATATTATCTAAACGTAAGTTTGTTTATAATTTCTACATCATATTATCTGTATTATCTGTAAAGAAAAAGGAAGATTGTTAATTATAACAATATAAACAAATATTAGTTGAAAAAGTGTCTTAAGGTTATGTCATAGATTTTGTAAACATAAAATTGAATTGAACAAGATAATAAGAGTCATAGAAATTAAATATTGTGAAATCAAAGAGCATTGTGTTTAATTCCATATAAAAAATTATTCTATAGATAAACTTCAAAACTTCATAAACATTAATTTAAAAATTCAAATATAATCAAATCAAAAGATAAAAAGCTAGCCGGTAGAATCAAAATATAATTATTAATAAAATTCAAATAAAAAAATCATAAGAAATTAATCTTAATAATTGTCACCAACGTGGGGCAAAATAAAAAAAGTAAGTAAATTAAAAATCTTAATAATACATACACCGATCTGCAACCGGTTCAAGTAAGTGAAAAAAAAATGGCTGTGCATGTAATGTAAATGAGGAAGTATTACCAAAATTATAGCTTCCCGTAATTGTAACTAATACGGATAGTACATACGACTACTCACGAAATACTTTCTTATAAGAGACATATAAATTTCCCGATTATATGTAAGTTCAATAAAATTGTTCAAGTAGGATATTCGCTTTGTGGTCGAATTTGTAAAATCTCGGATATTTGGTTTTCATGCCAGAATGAAAATTTTCTCAGTTTCCCAAGTTGACGCAGACAAAGTGCCAGGATGATGACGTTGTAACCTCAATTGGACGACCAGAATGTTCAGCCTCCTTTGTGGCCATACTATCACAACGAAAATCAGTAAATCACTTGTGAATCGTTCCAATCGATGGTTAAGCCTTCCCATAACGCTTAACAAGCGATGCTTTGGTTTGCGTAATGTTTTTTCCACGCAAGATAGTTTAATCAAGACGCGAAATTCAATTTTTTCCATGTTTACAAAAATATTCAAGTTTGCTTGCTTTCGATGGGTGTCAAAACAGAACTGAATGACATATCAGTCTGAAAATTTTAAAGCGTTCTAGCTAAAGATGGTACATCACAAATGTCACATGGGATTTTCCATTCTGGCACCATCGGTTTTATTTTTCAGGGACTTTTCACTTTGTCCTCATATATCGGCTATGGAAATACCTCAGTGGATTATCAACCCATACGGTGACAGTGAACGTTGCAGTTTATAAAGGGATATATGCAATTCTGGCTTCAGAGAGATATACATTATGGACTATCGCGAAATAGTTTTTGATACTTTTCCCACATTCATACCTCGTGGAAAGGCGTTTGGGCACGATTGCTAATGTGTGCAAGAAAAAGAAACAGTTTGGAAAACTTTAAACCTGCCCAAATTGAATACAAACATATTGACATTTCATTTTGCTATCAAACCAACAGACTTATTTTATTAAAAAACGAGTTTACTCTGATGATGGCTACTTAGTAGGTGATAGGTCCTCAGTACATTAACAGTATTTTTTGTGAATATGAGTGATTGTTTCTTATCAATAGTGTTATTGTGTTCACAGTATGAACTCTTTTATAGTTTATTATAGAGAACTGAAGATTCTTACACTGCCATCTTTCATTGTCTGAATGATTTAATATTCACACTTAAAATCACAATAAAGCATTATTGAATACTTTCTCACTTCACAAGACTTAACAAACATATTACATTACCAAAATATGGGCTGTCTATGTAACCAAATGCGTTATAACTCTAAATGCACTACCAAATTAAGTTATGAATTATGTGATAACTATGTATATGAAACGGATACATTTTTCAATATTCATCCATGCTCTTTAGATGAATTATCTATTATATTATTTTAATGACTCAAGCAAATATTTCATTGTATATTAGCATCATTAAATCTTATTTTATTTCATCTACGTCATCCATGGATAGTGGAAATGAAAGATGTAATATATCGAGCTGGTGGACTAGTTCTAAATTTACATCTAGGATGGACCTGGGTTCAAATCCCTG
Organism: Endomychus coccineus; assembly: GCA_958510875.1. Lineage (NCBI taxonomy): Eukaryota > Metazoa > Arthropoda > Insecta > Coleoptera > Endomychidae > Endomychus > Endomychus coccineus. The sequence goes on along the minus strand of OY294069.1, from coordinate 2,859,541 downwards.
CGTAACGAATTTTTTCAGTGAGTTTTCTCAAGACATAGTACTAGTACATAATGCATTGCATTACATACATACTTGGTACGGGAAATGCTTGATGATCACGACTTTTCGTAATCTCTTGTTTGTGATGTATTTAATATATCCAGATACAGTATAGCTTGTCTGAAACTTGGCAAGGTGTCTCCTTAATTGACTCCTTGATCTTTGACATAATATTGGCCTTTTCTCTAAAATGCGCAGTCGATAAACCTCGACTAATTTCATATTGCAACGTAACAAAGTTCGTGTCGTCAAGCGTTTGTAAATGTACATAGAGATAATTATCAATATTATAGGTTACATGCCCGACTAAATGTAACTGTAAAATCGGAATCTCAATAAAATATAATAAATTGTAACATCATTTTTAAAGATCGCACCTCACAATTATCTGTCTTTGTTCTAGTCTAGAGGAACGTTGTTCAACAAAGTAGTTTATATGTTGTATTCCAGCCGATATTATCTTGATGACATGAATCATGAAAGGTTTATGAAAAGGTTTGCTTCCTAATTCAGAAGCCAATTAATTTTTCATGGAATCGTCCTTTAATATGAAGAAAATCTCGTTCTCTTTTCTCTGTCAGAAGCTCCCAAGTGATGTCTTCATAATAAATTGATGTATCATCTGCAATGGCTTTAGTGAATCATTCTGTACATAAGTAGAACATGTTGTGAGCAATAACGGTCCTAAAATGGTCACTTGTGGTGTACCACAGGGCGACATGTTTGATTGATATAATGGAATGAGGGTTGCCTTTTCTTATTCTTCGCGATTTGAAAACATACAAGAACTTGAACATACTTCTGTATATATCACAAACAAGATATTTATGCCAGTTATGTTCCATATGATTTAAATGTGTCAAACAAGGATCCTAGGTTTCACTCTGTACGTACCCAATAAGCTTCCGATTAATCCTGAGCGAGGGAGCATTTCTGGACGATTAAAAATAAATCACTTTCACCGAAATTAATAGTTTAAATAGGGGTTTAGTGGGCCAGATGTAAATGCCACTCAAACGGAAAGGAGGAATAGTTAGAGATATACGGCAGCATACCTTGCTGTTAAGCGAGAAAATTCCCTCGTCAAGAATATTCATTGGTTCATCAGTATTTAATTAACCTGCCACTGGGATATCGATCCCACTTAAATACAAAACTGCAAATAGCTGAGACTAATGTGGAGCGGCTTAAAACGGAATTAAATACGAACATTTGAACAACTGGTGGTTTTATTAGCTCCGTATGTTGCACCTGTCACTTGATCGATGCTTGTTCTTCATTAATGAAGAGGAGATACGCGTAATACTCTACTTCCTATTCACTTTTATTTTATAGGTTCCGGAAACGAGACAGCAGGCGTAACATTCGAAATATGTATCAACTGTATCAGACGCCGAACGTCTCTCCGGAAACTTCTGTGTAAGAAAGTGACGTATTTGACGTTAGTTCAAAGATGTAGTAACTAGTAGATAATTTTATAACATTACCATACATTACGGAAACCTCAGAGAAAATGAAAAGTGTGATATAAATGTTACGCATAAGCCTACTAACTGTGTTGGGAAATATTTTTCAAATCTGAAACCTTTAATACCTGAAGATAAACAAACCCATACAGTATACAAATTAAATTGTTTAGATTGCGATGGGACTTACACTGGAATCTCTAAACAATATTTACAAAAAAGAATGTATGGCCATAAGTATAGCACAAGAAACAAAAATCTCACCGCCTTTGCTAGACAATGTTTTGATTATAACCGTCAATTTGATTACAAAATGTTAATATTTTAAGTAAAGAAACCAATTGTTATAAAACATCTATTCTGGAGATGGTACACATAAAACGTGACTCCAAGTCTGTCAATCATAGAACAGACATTCAGTCATTAAGTCAGATTCATACTAATTTAATTGAATAAAACCCTTGCAAATTCCTACAAGCGTCTTTATAATGTTATAAGTATACTAGGTCTGGCTATTAAATAACGAGACTGCTTATGAAAGAGAGTTTTATTTCAAAAATTATTCTACATCGAATGCTCCCCTTCAATGTACAATGTCCCCTTGCCGCACATCGTTCTATTCATTTTTTTCATTGGTCAAAGCAATGCTGAAGTCTTCTTTTGTAAGAGCATTTAGGAGCTCCGCCGATTGTCGCTTCACCCTTTCCATCGACTCGAACCGGGTTCCTTTTAAGGCGGACTTGATTTTCGGAAACAGGAAAAAGTCACAAGGTGCTAAATCAGGTGAGTATGGCGCGTGTTCGAGCACTGGAGTGCCTCTAGAGCTAAATAACGCTTCACGGACAGCGCATTATGGGCAGGTGCGTTATTGTTGTTGGGACCAACTTCGCCCAAGCTTTCTTCATGTTCAACACGTCATGTAAAATTTTTCTGACAGTTTCTTTATCGGCGTTTACGGTTTCAGCAATCATCCGAATGCTCATACGACGATCGGCGCACAAATACATTGATTTTGGTCACTGTTTGCGGAGTTGAAACAAAGACAGGTCGACCTGGTCGTTGATCATCTTCGGTGCTCTTTCGACCTTCAGAAAACCGTTTATACCATTCGAAAACACGCGCACGAGATTGAGAAGCCTCACCATAGGCTTCTTGGTGGAACAGGTCGAATAATGACTCCCCGTGTGAAGAATAATAATGATCCAGTATGCGGAACTATGAACCGGATGGATAGTTCCAGATATAAATATCGAGATAATAAGAACTGTGATGGTTGGCGGCACGTTAAGACATCACCTTTTGGTTCAGTTCTCATCTACTTAAGATCATGGCTACTTATTTGGGAAAAGATATATGTGTTTTAGGTTTCAGGTATACAAGTTTCGTTTAAGACAATGATGTATTGAGACATAATAAGTGCAGTGAAGATTCAGATGACAAGGAACGTTGAATATTTCGCCAACGTTCCATATTCACAACTTCACAGGAATTTAGCGTACAAGTTTTGACAAATGTCTCAAATTTCTATTTGTCGCGAAAGCATAGTTGATTTGAAAGTAAGATCAAAGCTTATCGAATGTCCAAATGGCTCAAGTTCGTTTTGGGCTTCCGCCAAAGCAATTGGTAGGATCCGAAAGATGATGGCACTGTATAAGAAAATATATATCTCATTATATTATGAGTTGAATTAACTTAGATGATGGCTACTTCATTCTACTCAACCGTGTAAAAGGAAAGTGAGCGCATCTAACACGACCAGGTCCAACCTACTAAATACTCGATAGGGCTTTACTAGTATACCTTGTAAATCAGTACAATGCGCATCTGGCTCGCTACATTTCACAAGACTTTCTCGTATCTACGGATTCATGAAACTCAAGCTATGATTTGAGATGACTCTAGGTCATTCAGTAATCGATATTTTTAATTCGGTTCAACTCGTCGTGAGCCTTGAGAATTCCGCTGAAGCCTGAAAACAATTTTCCTGATGACATTTCCCATAGTGCATAGCGCCGAGTGTGGCCCGAGGTGAGCGAATGAAAGAATTCCTGAAACTTTGTCACTGCTGACACGCGACTTCAATGTAACGAGCGTCAACTCGCAGTAAGGTCGATTCATCATAAAACAAAAGAGCCCGTTGACGAACCCATTTCCGCTTTACATGCATCAACCCTTCCCATTCCTCGATTCCGGCCAAACTAGCCATTTAACACGATTCATTAATTTCCGATTTTTAATAAATTCCCGATAGAACGACAGCGTCGTTTTTCCGCTTAGGAATGCGTCGTGATTCGATGCAAACTTGAATGAACAATGACCCCGATAACCTCGATATCAACTGTAGAGACAAATCGAGTGCTTGGGGCGCGACAATATTTCACAAGGAACGGAAATATATAATAATCGATAGATAGATAACACAAGGAGACGAAAAAAATATCGTTGCCTTACAGCTTGACTGTTGAATTTAAAAGAAGAAACTTATGATTCTTAATCAGGAGTTTCATCAACGTTATAATCCATGAGTTGTACAACATTTTTGAACTATACAAAAAACAAATAGACATGATACGGGATTCTTTATTATTAGTCAAGTCAATAAGCTGGAGAATTTGGCCAACTTTCTAAAAAAAAAGTAGGGAGTCGTATCGGAAAAATTCTTTTTGCATGATGTTCTGTGGCCGGCTTGGATCATTTGTAAGGGTTGAGTCGAGCTGCTGTGGCCTCACATTCACCCCTAAACGCTAAATTAATCCTATTTTCACCTTCTTTTTTGAGAAATGAAACTTAAGCCTCCAAAATGCGGTCTCGGGGGTTTCTTGGGTCGCTGATGAGGATGATGATTAAAACGTTATATTAAGTATAATTCGTAAATATGTATATATAAAATTACTTACTTTTTAAATTTATTTTAACAAAATGTTATTTTCAGCATTTATTTGTTTTTATAAAATGACATGATGTTTCAATATCGTAGCTTTAAAGAAAAAGTTTCTTGTATTTTTTTAAATTTTCCACATAATCCTACTGACGATAGACGATTTTCTCCTAGTAATTGTCTTTGATTTTTTCCGGAATTTTCAAACAATTGTTTTTTACATTACTTTTAATTTTTGGAATTCAACATGTACATCGAAAACACAAATGCTAATCAACAAGAGACTCAAAAAATTACAAGTATTAGGAAAAAGGAGAATTCGTAGAAAACGCAAATTTGAGTATTGGTTGCATCATCTCTACTAGATTATCAGGTCCTCATTTCAAGATCATTGCCAGATCTCCATTAATTGCGTCAAACCTGTCTCTGATTTCATTGGATGGTGTAGGAGCTCTGCAAAGCTGTGAACGAGACAAGTGGTCACTTTCAGCAGATCATTTACATGGAGCAGAAACAAAGTTGGTGCCAAGGCAGATCCCTGTGGAAAACCAGGGTTGATAGCATATTGAGTCTTTGAGCGATTCATATATCGGCGGTGCAGTCGATGCCTGCTTGTAGGGGTATATGCTGGTCATAAAATAAATATTGATAACAAATAAAATGATATATTTTAAATTTACACAAATAAGATCTACACCTAAGCTCAATTAGGCTTGTCCATTTCAAAACTTTACCTCCACAATGGTTGAAATAACGAAGGAAGAATAAAAATAATGGAAAATTAGTTTGTATGCATTGTTCATCAGATGATTGATGAAGAAGAAGAGAAAAGGAAGCTTCAAATTTTATCAGAGATACGTATGATAATAATAATAATAATGCTTTATGAACTTCAAAAGTAGCAGGTCCAATTACATAACATAACTTATTCAGCTTACTAGTTACAAGCTGTATCTGTTTTTCAGCCCCTCAACTGTCTATCATATTATCTAACATCTTAGTATTGGGAAACATTTTCAGGTTTTGTTCTTACTTTTTTTTTCTACTGTGACAGTTGGAACCTAGAGAACCAAAGCTTTGGGGATATTTTCTCAAATATTCATGCTGTCATTCATATATTGAAGGAAGTAGTTAGTTGAAGAATTAGTTTTTTTATTCATTCTAAGGCAGAACGAACCTGATGTACTGCTTTTTTTCAGTGACAGAGAATTTTTTAGCTGGTCCAGCAATTGCGGTTGGCCCAAGTCGCGGCGGCCAGCTGTCACAATCGCATATTTTGTTCGAAGATCTTGGAGTCTGCATTTCGGCCGTTATTCAGGGGAAAAGTGCTTATAACATGAAAAGAGAGCCATTTGATTCGAATTTGAGTTCGAATAACCTGCTGAATCTTGTTAGAACTCTATGACAATCATATTCTCATCCTTCGCAGCCAATAGTATCGTTGCCATCACGTTAGATTAGATAAGACAATGAGCACCCCGATCGCGATTACTCACGAAATGTGACACTCCCCTGTCCAGAATTACAAAAATACCTATTCCGATTGACGCTTAAATGAGTCACCATTTCCCGAAAACTTCTGCGCGCTGCCATTTCCATCGGACCATAGTATAGAATGGGGAGTTTGAATTGTGCGTGTGCGATTGTGTGTGGTTTATCGAAGAAAACCAATCAAAAGGTAATATCGAGTTCGCAGTACGGAAGTCTAGAGAGCAAAACCCTGAAGGGGAATTCTACAATAGATCTGTGACTTGCGGGACATCCGACCTCACAATACTTGCTGTTTATATTCATTTCAGCATCGAGAAACAACCTCGTGCCATTTGTCCTCAATCGAAACGGTCTCCAGAGCGGCATTACCGGGAAGCTTTAACCGTTTTCTAACTACTTTTACTTGTTTATAAACACACAAATAGATACTTACGTTCAATGATTACGTATCTGATTTTATTGGTAAACTGATTCATGATGAAAGGAGTCGTTTCCTTATAAACAAATTCGTTAACGTGCATCATCCGGCGTTAAAACTTTAAAAACCATCCTTATTAACCGATATCGAATTTCTGGGATAATTCTGTTCATTTTCAGTGTACTCAAATCTATGATGATCTTCTACATACAAACATTCACCTTTTCATCAACAATGATCGTAGCAGGCATGGCCGTAACATATAATCTGGCTGAGAAATCAAACAGACATATTATGTCATTAAGAGAGGCATTGCCATATTATTCAGCTTGAGGGAAACTTTATTTGTTTCTGAGACTATTGATTAAAATCATTTTAAATATGAAAAATCTGTTTGAAACCATAATACAGGATGACAACAACTGACAACAATAACTAACATTTTCTACCAGGTTAGAAACTGTGTTCGTGCATTCCATTTAGCCTTTACTAAATTAACTGGCTAGCTCAAAGAAATTTCCTCGATAAAAACCTTGGCACTAGGTGCAAATGTATGAGAATTACATGCTTTTTAATATACAATAACTCCGAAAAAGATTCGTGCAATAAAAAAAAATACGTGTGGCACTCGGGGACTGCCGCGGTAAAGCTATTGCATAGCATTTTTTCTCAACTTATGCAATTATAATTATTTATTTATTTTTAATTTATGCAGTATTTTTTTTTCTTTGATATTTTAATTCAAGTTTTTTCTTTGATATTAATTCAAGTTACTTTTGAGCGTGGTGACCGATAAGAAAACCAATTTTTATCTTTTATTGAATAAATGAGAAGTTAATATCGTTTAAAATATTCTTATTATCTTACAATACATGTAGGTCATTCAGGAATTTGTTATCATTGAAACTATAGGTTTATGGTAACTGAATAACTGAAATAAGAGACTTAAGTTTGAGACTTGATATCCTCTAAATATCTGGAAAATACCGCGTCAATGGTGGCCCCATATTTTGTTGTGGATTCTTGTGGATAATTATTCATTTTCAAATTCAATTTTTCCGAAAGAAAAGTTGTCAACCGCTCTGATTTTTTATCAGCAAAGTTGATGTTGAAATCGCCAGACAAGATAAGTGGAAATTTATTTCCATTTGTACCAAGTATTTTCGACCCTTCTTCAGTGTACTCCAGTAAAGTGCGATGAATAAAATGCTCTACCTCGTCCAATTTTGGATTCGGAGAAATGTAAATTGCTACCATGACTATGTGTAGGCCATTTCTAAGTTTGCATAAGCACGCACAAATATCTCCAACAAATGAGCGCCTAAAATTAACATCGCTAACGTGTGCAATATGTATTTCAATATTCGTAATATTCATAATATTAGTAACATTATTATTATTTTGGTAAATAGCTACCCCACCTTTTGGAACAGTATCTCGTTTGAATTGAACAATACAATTGAAATTAGGTATTTCAATCGGATTATCATGCGCCATGCAAGTTTCGGTAAGAAGTAACACATTTGTTTGTCTCGTAACTGAATCTTGTAAATCGTATTTGTGACTATTTAGACTTTGGCAATTGAAAGTCATTATTGAAATGCCATTTCTATTAATAATGAAATATAAGAGACTTTGAGCTGTCGTCTGAACACTATTTAAAGTCTTTTGAATTTTTGCAACAAAGATGCAGTCGATGCAGCTTGCCTTCAATTATTATAAAACTTGAATGTAGAATTATCGTTTTTTGTCGTGATATACAATTTTTCAATATTAGTCACCCGAGAGAGCGCAACATAAACGAGTTCCTGTTATTTTTCGTTACGGAATTTCTTGATTCGGTCGCCGCGCTCAAAGCCCGCGATAAAAGCTATATGCAATATATGCAATAGCTTAATAAAAACAGGTACTATCAGGTCTCTGCTACGCGCGTCTAACGTATAAACACTAACTGACGCGTAGCGAGCTCCTAGAGGCATATGTCAAAATGATTTCGTAGCTAATTACAGAGGACGTCTGGAGTCCATGCAATTATGTTTTTAGATAATTCGAACCTTCTAATTTCGATAGGCCACGTGAAAATCCCGGAGTCTAGAGCGCTATAGTGTTATAACATTCGTATAAAATAGCGAAATTTCTCACTTTTAGAAACTTCAAATTAATTAATTAATTTGACACATTAGGTGTTTAGGTCTTACATTATTTTTCGTTACGGAATTTCTCGATTCGGTCGCCGTGCTCAAAGCCCGCGGTAAAAGCTATATGCAATAGCTTAAAAGTCCAAAATTTGAGGTGACTGTAGCTTGGAAACGCCTAATAATACACGATTCGGACTGTGCGAGCTATTGTACATTGAACCTATCTCCACCAAGATGTATGCCAAGGTGTATTCATTTAGGCCCACCATATTGCTCTAGCTCCTAGACTATGATGAACAATTAATACTATGTGAAAATGGTAAAAATTTGTCTGCGAATGAAGTTTTGACCGAGATGTGTTTTATTGACACGAATAAGGTTGCAGAATATAATGAATTAACACCTGCAGTTAACAATAACATTCCCAGTGTTTTAGATACTTGACATGTTGGAACACAAGTTTCAAAAGATGATTTTTATCCTGTTGGTTCCATAATGCATAGCATTAAAACAAATTCACATTTGAGTACGATTACTGGTATTGAAAGATTTGATATTTTGAATACATTCGTTGAAGTGGTTGATAAAGTTTCCAAAGTTAATTCAGATTCAACCAAAATTATCTAATACACCAAAACCCCTTTCGATTACAAGATCCATGACTGTATGCTTAAAAAAAATAATAAACCCTAAACTGTAACAATTTAACAGTGTAGCAATTATTTGCTTGTAACGTTGTCCTGCACGAGCTTTGCAAGAACATCCCATTTGCATAATTTTTCCAACTTCACCAATTTATCCCTTTATTTCATGAGGATCTCCTCTCAAATTGGAAGTTGCTAGGCATCTTGCAATAATAGCCGTATATGATGCGTTTACATTTCTTAGCCTACCACAGCTCATTAAATTATTAGTTTTATTTAAAATATTTTCAGCTTGTTTAAAAATGTTGTTAGAAATATTTGTTTCTGCGAATTAAAAAATTTCTTCTTGTGGCGGCCATATTGATATGCTATATATACCAGAGTTGAGTTTCCAATAGAATGGGAATACAAACACATGACATATTATATTCATGTAATGGAGGTAATGCAGTACCTAAATGAAGTAATGAAGGTAAACCATTAAACTGTAAGTCAGTGATTGTATTCACTTAAAACCTTTTGCAATTGCTTAAGGGTTGTTACTATGTACCTCGTTAGAAGGTAATTGGACACGCTATAAATTTGTACAGGACCAATAATTTATAAAACGGCAAAACTGTAGCGAAATAATCGCGAAATTGGAAAACTTACCTCGAGCCAAAGTTGCATTATGGCTTTTAACCCTTCGGTTTGAGAGTTCTAATTATACTACAATGTTGGCTGATATATCATTTTGTTGATAATTTTATAACGAACAACTTTATCCTTGAGAATTTTCATGCGCGAACATTTCTTGGGGAGATAAAGAATAAATACTAAATCATTATTAAATCCAAGATAACTGCCGAAACGCAGTACCGTGAATTTTGAAAATCTGGTTTTAAGCTAGCAGCATGCATGCAATCAAAGTCTCAAAGTTTCATTGATGGCAGAGATTTTTCAATTTTTGCATGGTTTAGTATAACTGAATTATCGCGATTCAGTAGCAAGGCGTTTTCCTTCAATATGAGAGTTGCGATCGTCAACTGTTACATAAAGTAGCCGGTCCGTCGTATCTCAGGATTTACGTTTAATCGCTTTGATTGTTGACAAGCATTTTAATTGGCAACTAAACATTGATGATCGTCTCTTGTTTTAATAACCAGCTCGGAGTTATAAAATGGGAATACAAGCACATATTAGATTTATATAATGGTGTTAATGCACTTTTGTTAGCACAATTTTTCGCTTTCTTTCAATTCTACGAGTCAAATGTATTATTGTCGAATATTGGAAATGATTAAGAAACAGGTAATGTAAGATAATAAATTATACTCTACGTTATATTGAAATTGTATTCGATACCTATCCCAAAAACTGTCGCCATGACTTTGTTGGCCAATAAACCCACTTTGGTCTTTTTTCACGTGGTCCACTGTTTCGACTGTTCTTTTGTCGCTGATGAATTATGATGAATCCATGTTTCATCCACGGCTACGAAACTGAGCAAAAAGTCCTTGTTATCGCGCTTGAACATCGCCATACACTCCTTTGTAGTTGTCACACGGTCGTGCTTGTTGTCAATAGAGAGCAAATGTGACACCCATCTGGCCGATAAATTTCTTATATTAAAAAATGTATGCAAAATGTTCCATACCCGTTCGGTTGAGATTCCCATAGCCTCAGCAATCTCGTGTACTTGTAACTCGCCGATCGTTCAATATCAAACCATGGATTTTATCGAGGATTTCTGGCGTTGTAACTTAATTGGACGACCAGAACGTTCGGCGTCCTTTGTGGGGTCATACTACCACAACAAAAATAAGTGAGTCACTTGTGAATCGTTCCAATCGATTGTGAAGAGTCCCCATAATGTTTAACAACCCAGGTTTACAAAAATCATCAAGGTAGCTTGCTTTCGATGGATGTCAAAACAAAACTGAATGGCATATCAGTCTAGTTAAGGATGGTACATCACAAATGTCACATGGAATATTCGATTGTGGCGTCATCTGGTTTATTTTTCACGGACATGTCCCCTTGCCCTCGTATGTTTCGTCGAAACAGTGGGTCTCCTCTGGAAAGAGGTATTTTGCTAGAATTTTCATTCCAAATGTCAATATATTGTCTGAATATATTGAAATTTGCACTCGTATAACTTGAGAACATTTTATATACCTTATTTATTTCTTTTGGCATATTTTCTATATTTGCATCGTAATAAGGAAACTGATTTGTTTTCCTTAACAACATATGGAGTGGTGCTATTTCGTCTACCAGTGGCGACTCGTGAACTTTTTAAGAGAGCAGACTGGACATAAAACGTTTTTGTAAAAATATACTCTATTCAGCCAATAAATTTAACCTTTGCACAGCGACCGTACCAGCTACTTCAGTGACAAAATTAATTGTTGCCAAGCAAGAACCAACGTAGAGGTGTAGAGTTTCTCTTGGCAAACAATTTTTTTGTTCGTTTTTTTTTCTTTTTTTGTGAAATTTTTAATATTTTGTTTTTTTTTTATTATTTTTATTAACTTTTTTTATATATTAACGGAATTCTACGGTCTTTAGTTTGCGAAAAATGATCAATAATATTATCATAAAATGTATCATTTTGTTTTAAGTGTTTTACTAAATCTTTTTCAATAGATATCAAACTAACATTGTATAAACGATTTTGGTCCATTGTATTTCGCATGTAAGTTTTAATTCGTTTGAGAGTAGAAAATGATCTCTCCACCGATGCCGACGTGACAGGAATGGTGACTGTCAAACAAAGTAGTTTATAAAATTGAGGTAAAACTTGTTGCAAATCATTGTCTATCATATATTTTATCATATCGGCGTGAATGTCGTACTGGCCTAAAATATCTTTATCCGAGTATAAAACGTATAATTCATTGTGCAGTGTTATTTTATCAAAAAATTTATATTTTAGAACTAAGTTATCTAAAAGTGTATTGGGAACTCTTTTGAAAAAGATTCGAAAAATCTTCTATTCGTCAAGTCGAAAAACTTCATGTAAATCGGAAAATCGAATCTCAATTTGACCTTTAATAGTATCTGAAATTACATAAAAAAAATTGTTTATAATGTAGTTTCTTGTCTACCAAATTACATGTTTTCCTCCTTTAACAATATTCAGTTTACCTGTTAATTTAAACTTAATACTCGATGTAATATGTTCCTGCGATTTTTCATATCTGTCTATACCACGAGCTAAATTTTTCAAATCATCATCACCCGAGTGCCCCCAACATGAAGTTGTATCAGATGTAAATAACAAGCAATATAATTTATTGTGTATTTCGATTTTGAAACATACCTGTCATCACTAATCCTTTCAAATCCGGTAAAGGCCGTTTATTATTAAAAAACACTTTTCTGTAATATGTTAATCCACTAAATGGATTTTCGAAGATGTCAGCAACTGCACATTTTAACGTTAAATAACTCACGGAACAGATAAATTATAACTTAACGTTACTTCGCGTAGCGATACAAAAACAACTAGAAGCTAGCCTACACAGAATGTTGCCATATCCGCTGTTTTACCCTACTTGGCAATTGAACTGGTTGGAAAAACGCCAAATGTGTTGACCACACGTATTTAGCGTGTGAGATATATAGAGAATCTAGCCTCTGGCCACTGTTGCCAGATTAAAAATAACTACTGAGAACGGGGAACTGATTGTAAAAATTTTCAACATTATCAGAGAAAAGGAAATAAAATGGAGAATGATCATTAAGATAAATTGGTGAGAAGGCTGAGCCTCCTTAGCCTCCTTCGAGGAGCCGCCACTGTCGTCTACTACTATTTAGTTTTGCCCATAATGTCCCAGCTGATCAGGACAGATCAATATCAATATTCCATAAATATGGAATTTTAGCACTTTTATTGTAACGTTCATTATAATTAGTTATGATCATTCTAGATTGATTTGCGTCATTTGCGTATCAGCAAGAAATACTTTAGCATAATAATGATATGTCAACAAGTAATGAAACTTACATGAAACTGGGTTCTTGCGTTTCGACTAGCGTAGCTCAAATGTATCCCGAAGATGAGGATGATGAGTTCGCCAGCTTCCGTCACGAAATCCCACCAGAGAGGTTTGCAGGCCTGATAGTGCTGTCCGTTGACTGTGAGGCCTTCGTAGATGAAACTGTAGTTTTCCTGCATGAAATTTAACATGATGGCCGTGAACGCGGCCATGTATGCGAACACAGAGGACGTCATTATGAGAAGATACTTCAACAAGTCTGTGTCTTTCACCACCCATCTGTGCGCTTTTCTTGTACGAAACTCTATGAGATGACGGTACAGTTTGAGAATTATGGCTCCGTAGCAAATGATGAAGCCCACTTCACGGGTCCACGGTTCCAACAGACATCGAACTATGGAGGGTTCGAATAGTTTCACTAGCATCTGGAAATGAACGTGTTAATCAGTAACATGTATTCATTTTATATCTATCAAAAGCGAATGGTGAATTTCTATGATGAAGTACAATCAATTCCAGCCTCCAAATAAAACTGGATCATAACTACCTCATTTATTCCACATCTACATAGTTTTCTAAATCCAATGATGCCACATTTTTGATATTTTAATTGTCAGAATGCTCATCTTATCTTTTGATCAAGAGGGACATGAACACGATAAAATTATTTCAGATGTTCAAAACATTACTACACTAGCACCACAAAATAGTAGTACAAAGCAGTTGTAACTCAGAACTCCATTTTCCAAATGGTACTCTGACATTTAAAAGTACCATCGATGGGGACTTTTCATTTTATGGCTTGAAATCATATTATTATAAGGCAAAAGATTGAAAAGAGAAAGAGAGAGAGAGAGAGAGAGAGAGAGAGAGAGAGAGAGAGAGAGAGAGAGAGAGAGAGAGAGAGAGAGAGAGAGAGAGAGATCCATCACAATCCGAGGTGATCTCGTCATATGTCGCGAACCGCCAAAATCATACGAACATGTCTTCACAGGTTTTCTATGAAGATAAAAAATTGAAAGTTTAAACATCAACTCTGGCCCAGACATATGTGAGGGACTATTGGTCTTCATTGATGAATCGTCTACTGCATATTTAATTCCAACCATCGGTCATTTACTTGACTCGTGGAAAGTTTCACGAGTAACTCCCATCTTTGAAAAGGTCACAGAACTAATGTTAATCCTCGTAGGTCAGTCCAGAGGATCTTCATTTGTATACTTCTTCCTTGAGTTCTTCCAATTTTAAGTTGATGCTCATTCTGCAGAAGCTCTCAGGTCCCAGAAATGATGTTTCGAGGTTTTCTCAGCATGTCTACACCATCTTTGAGATGACAACCTAGCAAATTCACTCACTTTTTGTGAAACCGATGATTTTGCTGGTTGTTGAGGTGTTTTCCTTCTCGTAGGACGTTGTCTTACAGATCATCTCAGATCTGATTCATCCCCCAGCTTTTACTTTCAGTCGGATTATGTAGCTATTTCAGCTGTGCTTGCAGATATACCAAGTACTAGTCTGATAATTGTTCCTACACTGTTCTAGACTTTAAACTAATACCATTTCAAAATCTTTACAAGATCTCCATTAATTTCGCCAACCTGTCCCTATTGGTTAGTTTTTTTTTGTGGAGTAGTAGCTAGTTTGCCAACTTCGTTGAAGGCAATTACATTTTGAAGGTAATTGGATGCGCTATAAATTTGTATCTGATCGATCTACGAAGCTTCTAAACTGAAACGAGATAATCATAACGAACAAATGTAGTTCTGAGAATTTCTATGCGCGAACATTTCCTTGGGAGACAAAACATAAAAACTAACGAATTCCTAAATCGAAGATGATGTCCTCGTGAATCTGGTTTTATGCTCCAAGTATGCATGCAATCAAAGCCTCAAAGTTTCATCGATGACAGACTTTATGCAATTTTTACTTCATTTACTATAAACGAATTATCTCTTTTCAGTAGCGATCTATTTTCCTTCAATCTGAGAGTTGCGATAGTTAACTGTTACATAAATTGGCTGGTCCGTCGTATACCGGGTTTCACGTTTAATCGCCTCGTTCGCTGACAAGCATTTTAATTCGCAACTAAACATTGATGATCGTCTCTTGTTTTAATAACCAGCTCGGAGATATAAAATGGGAATACAAACACATATTAGATTCATATAATGGAGGTAATTGTTGGCACAATTTTTCCCTTCCTATCAATTATGCGGGTCAAATGTCAAATATTGGAAATGATTAGAAACAGGTAATGGAAGATAATAAATTATACTCTACATTATATTGAAATTGTATTCAAATGTTCTACATAACGTATCTCACAGCCAAGAAGTTTGACTTCTTGAACAACTAAGTTTTGTACTGACACCTGATCTCAGATTGACTTTCAAAATTATTGACACTATGATATAACCTTGTTTTATACTGACACTTGCTGTCACGTGAACTATCAAGCTTATTGGCACTATATGGTCTCCAGACATGGGTTACCGCGCCAACGACGGTATGCTGTTTGTTTTGAAGCGACAGCTCTAGAACAGATTTATTGAACCATCGTTCACCAGATGATAGTGATCTATTGGTATGGTGTATGTAAGTTTTCATTCCCAGCCTGTGAATATCCGAGATCTATGTGGCGTTGGATCATCAGATTTGAAACATACGCTTCTCCAAAGAAACTCGGAGAAAAACATGAGAAGACCCAGTCGGCCGAGTTGTGATACCAAAGTGTGCTTGGAGGTTTTGGATTGGTTCGGTTGTAGTGATGATTGAATGGTCAGAGTTTTCCAAAGGTGCACGGACCTGTACTTCATAGAGATCTGGATTGTTAGTGAGGATTAAGTCAAGCGTATTGGCATAATGATCTACATTTGTATTCTGTTTTTATTTTGCTAACATTCCCGTCTATAGTCAATAAGAAACTGGGGTTATGTACAACGACCTGAAAAAACACATATCACGAATTTGGTTCCTTCAAGTAAATGACGTTTTTACGAGCTGTTGTGTTTTACCAAAATCAAATACACAAGTACAGGGTGTCCCATTTTGGGTACTTTTGCGGGGTATCTCCTTTATTTTTAAATATAGAGAGTTGCGGTTCTCGCGACACTGTGCTACTTTTTCGTAAAACTCAAGATGCCGTCAACAGAATTTTCATAGCCCTTTTAGTTTTTAAGATACAGGGCATTTCTGAAAATGTTGCATTTTGTGACCCCCTCGTATCTCCGTTATCCTTCAACTTATCGAAAAGGTAAAATAACGTTCTAATAGATTTTTTTCCGTAGAATGCAGTGGTGTAGATAACTTTTGTTACATATTTACTGTTTTTGAGTTACAAAGTAAACTTATGTTTTTTTAAATGGAACATCCTGTATATTTATAGACTATAAAATTTGTCTTTTTTTTACCTTTTCAAAAATATATGATAGTATAAACTTTTTTTCAGAAACACGCAAATAATTGACAATTTTCAGAAATTAAATACATATTTTAATAGTAGGCTATGGATAACAATAATAAACAAGTGCAACTTACATATTACTAACAAATAATTGGATACCTTGTATATAGGTATCTATTAAAAAAAATTCCCATAGATCTTTTTTCTAACAGTAAGTTTGTAACAACAGTTTTGTGGCGTAAAGTGACAATATAACAAAAACACAAAAAAATAACATTATTAAAAAAAATTAAATGTGATGTTCAAATTGACCACCATTTTCTCTAATGCAAAATTGGCACATCTTTGAGATTCTTTGAATAGCGTTCAATAGAACCATTGTTCTCATTCGCAGATTTCGAAAAGCTAAATGAATTGCCTCTCGAAGTTTTGCAATGCCGTCATATCGAGTTTTATATACTTCATTTTGTATATAGCCCCATGAAAAAAATCTAAAATTGAGAGATCTGGTGATCGTGGAGGCCATCTAACAGGTCCGTTGGTACCTATCCATCTTTGAGGAAAGTTATTATTTAGAAAGGCCCTTAAGAGACTAGAGTTATGACTTGGGGCACCATCTTGCTGTAGGTAAACAGCATTATACTGGGCTAATGGAATGTTTTCGAGCAGTTCTGGAATAACTTCCTCAAGAATTTCTAGGTATCTACGTGCTGTAAGACCTCCTTCAAAAATCCTATAAACTATATGTCTACCCAAAATAAAACATGAAACCCCAACTCCAAAGCGTCCTTGTTGTGCCCTTTCAAACATTAAATGCAGATTTTCACTACGCCAGTTCCTGGTATTGTGACGATTGAAAATGCCAGCACTTGAAATAAAGCATTCGACTGACCAGATAACAAGTCTGCCAAATAAATCGTTAGCATCGATTTGTTGCAAATACCACTGGCAAAACAGTGCCCGGCGCTCGGCATCGCCAGGATGCAAATGTTGTAGTATAATAAATTTGTATGGATGATACTTATATTTCTTCAAGATCCTCTGAGCGTTAGTTTTTGGCACACCAATTTCCTTCTCAATTTTTCTACATGAGGACGAGGTGTTGCTTCTATATATCCTAAAGTATCTATCTCTTTTCTTTCCCTGTTCTCTTTGTTGTATGTTTTAGGGTGCGGGTGAACAAATGATCCGTGCTCAACTAAATTTGCTTTTAAACGGGCAAATATCCCAAAAAACGGTTGCCTTCTTTCTGGATATCTAACAAGCAAAAATTTAAATGATAATAGAGATTTTCATAGCCATAATAGCTTACTCACCTTTGGAAGTATAATTCCGAAGCTTCTTCAGAATTTTCATTACTCTGTATAAAACATACCATCATATCATATTTATCATAATTTTCGTAAACTGCCATTATTCGGAAAAATTGATAAATATCTAAATAGTTGAAGGATAACGTTGATACGAGGGGGGTCACAAAATGCAACATTTTCAAAAATGCCCTGTATCTTAAAAACTAAAAGGGCTATGAAAATTCTGTTGACGGCATCTTGAGTTTTACGAAAAAGTAGCACAGTGTCGCGAAAACCGCAACTCTCTATCTTTAAAAATAAAAGAGATACCCCGCAAAAGTACCCAAAATGGGACACCCTGTACTTGTTACCTGATGATAGACTATCCAATTCTTGTTATACTCTTTTCAAATATAGGGCTCCAGCGTGTGCGATTCGTTGAGAATAAACCGCTCGTACATAACCTTAACGCAAAGTTCTTCACTGTACGACTGTGAGAGTTCGGATTAGGAAAGACGTTGTCTCATTTATCATCATTGACCGTCGCTTCTCTCATTACGGTAATAAAGGAGCGTCCGGTCGAAGTTCATTCCTTACAGAGTTTGTAGACAGATAACCTAACACAATTTTCCCGACTCTAAAATAAAAATCATTTACGTACTGAAACTTTCCACGAAAACTTTCCAAGATAAAGCTTGCTTGTAACATTTCCGACTCTTGAACGTGACTCTGAAGCTATTTACAAAGCACTGTTCTCTAATTTATCTATCTTTACATAATTACGTTTTGGCGTTTCGACATAAATATAACTTTTTACATTAGAAGGATCATACACGACAACGATTATTTTCTAACTCTACCTACGTTACCAGATCAACTACCTTAAGTCATTATTTTATTTCTAGTTTGTAGGTTTAGGTTTCTTGTGATATGCCGAACATCGATTCCTCTTTTGCGACCATGTGCTCTATTGTGGCCACTTCTAATAATCATAGTTCACACAGCAAGTTGAATATTCTTATAATGCTAATGCTTTGTCTGGTTGAGGTTTGGTCCAGGTCTTCTGGTAGGATATACGTCTTACCAAACATCTGAGATTTGATTCTTACTCGAGCTGGGGATTCACAGATAACGTTTCATATCTTCATCTTCCAGACATCGAGCGTTTTCGAGTCTTCGTAGGTGGTGGTTTAAACGGCAGTGTCTGATGAGAGTACATAGGTTCAACCTGCTTTGCTCTGGGAATATGTTAGCTCTTGTTCCCGAAGGGTTTATAATGAACATTTTAGAGAGGTGTAATGTCCGGATAACAACAAACAAAATCATTATATAGGTGAATAATTGATGCTACTAGCATACATTCAAGAAAATTCATCTGACGTGACTCTTTCTAGATCAGTAATGTAAAATCTAATGTTTTGTTAGAAACATTTTTACAAATTCTAATTCTGCGAATCCTAGCGAACCTGAAAGGCTAATAAGGTCCTTCACATGGCCATCTCTCGCCAGAGCTTCACATGGCGATCCAGGCAGGATAGCCATGTGATAGCGTTCCAGGTTTGTTGGAATTCGTACGGTCATAATTCATAAGAAGGTTTTCAATGAAATTCACTCCATTCGTATATATCAAATTATTGGATGCCACATTACTAATCTAAGCAAGATTGACGTTAAATGATTGCACTTGACAGTATTCTTGAATGTATGACTGTATTATTGCAGCAATAATACTATACAATAAATTATTGTCTTATGTTATTTCCTACCACTGGAATAGTTCGCTTATTATTCAATAGTACATTACGGCAGCGGGTGGAATGTTTATAATCAGCCTTCTGTAAATAGCATAATTACATAATTGCATGTTCATAATTATTATGTGTAATCTAATTCCTTAGCGGAATACGATTACTTAGGAATTAATGGCTTTTAGTTTGAGTTAAATGTGCTATGTGTACACCATAGTGGACTAACACCGATCCTGGTCCAATAAATTATGGAGCTCCTTGGCCTGCGTTTCGGCTGCACCATTTCCTTCAATGCCCGAATGGCTAAGTATGAAGATTAGAGTTACTTTGTTCTTTTTGCCTAGGCATGCCTGAGCTTTTTGCCAATTCCACCGTTTTTGGGTTATCAAAATAGAAGTCAATAGTTTCGAGAGAAAAATGTTTATCAATCTGCGAGCATGTTGCCTTTTTTCTGGTTTTCGATGGCATGTATTTCTCCTTGGAAAACAGTTGCATGTACATCGAAACTAACAGATGGTATATTGCGGCTCCAACTCTTTGGGAGCTTATGAGCCGTCTGTGAATCAACAGTAGGTTGATGTTATTCCGAATATCTTTCTGGGGAAATGACGTAGAAGGGGATGTTAACGTGGGTCATTGTTGGTATGATATGTAAGATCATTCCCAGAATACTGTGACATTTCAGGTTTCCCAGCGGCCTATTCAGCTGCTTATTGCCTGCTTGTGGCAGTGTTCACTTGCAGAAGCATGTGCATGTTGTTCACTTGGCTTGTCACTCTCCCAAAGCTGGTATCCACAACCTTCTGAGGTTCCATAGGGCAAATTTCATCAGTCTCGGGAATTTTTGCGTTTTCCAAAATTTCGTAAGGGGTAAAGTATGAAAAAATAATGATTTTGGTTGGTCTCATCGATTCCGATATAACTGCGTCATAATACACTCTCATGAATGAGAAATTCGATTCTAGCATTTGTTTTCACCTCAGACGCTGAGGCAAAATGTTGCAGCGTTCCGTAATCCTAAATTTTTTCCATTCCTTAGATGAGTACACTATAAAATCAATTCAAACATGATTATTGCACCCGAAATTGGTATCCACAACCGTCTGATATCAGATAGAACAAGTTCTATCAGTTACATGAGCTTTCGGGAATTTTCGCGTTTTCCCAAATTTCATAAGGGGTAAGGTATGGAAAAATAGTGAGTTTGGTCGATTTCATCGATTCCCATATAACTGCGTCATAATATACTCTCATGGGTGAGAAATTCGATTCTACCATTAGTTTTCACCTCAAACTCTGAGGAAACATGTTGCAGGGTTCCGAAATCCTAAATTTTATTCCATACCTTAGATAAATACATCATAAAATCACTTCAAACATGATCAATGCACCTGAAATTGATATCCACAACCTTCTGATATCAGATAGAACAAGTTCCATCATTTACAGGAACCCTGAATGTCGGACATCCTTATAAAAATCACTTTTGAAACGATTATTGCAGAATGAACTCAAATAGCTAGGTAAACTTTTGAAAACGGACAAGAAGAGGAACAGTTGTGAGGAAAAATTCTATTCCTGTACCTTCCATAACAAAAATTGACAAATGTTTCAGTTGTAGTAATAGAAGTTACGGTCACAGTTACATTGAATATTAAAAAAAAAACAATGCTCAGACCACACAATCATTTTACCGTTCGTTTTCCCCTCACACGCTAAGGCAACATGTCGCAGGGCTCTGAAACCCCGAATTTAAGCCAACCTTCAGTTAAGTACGCTTTAAAATCACTTTTAACATGATTAATAAACCCCAAATTGGTATCCACAACCTTCTAAGATTCCATAGAACAATATCTCTATCTTTCTATCTTTCTCTCTCTCTCTCACTCAGATTTCACGAACTTCCATTGTGACACAGACAATTTATGAATAAAGCCCTCTTTATATTACACTTTGATGTCAATAACAACTCACAAAGTAGATCAAATAATAAAGCGCATGATAATAATTTTAGAATTCCTAAATGTAAAAATAAAAGTTCCATCGTAGTTACTACATCGGAATAAAAGCTTTGAGTCAGCAGAAAAGCTTCAGTGAAAATATTTGTTCGCCGGAAAACCTTTTAGCAGCATATTCCTTGAAAACTGGCGTTATTCTACATTCTCTAAGCCCACATTTCACATAATTTTGTTTATTCTGGTAGTATGAAAATAGCGAGAAAAATAATCGTTCAGTTATTTATAATCCGAGTGCTCAGCGTAAGGCGTTAAAGATTTCAATTTAGGAAAAATACGTAAACTATACAACGCATTAAGATGAAATTGATGTATGATATTGGTTGCTTTCTTCCATTCTTCCCGAAAAACTGTTCTGTATGCTAATTTTATGACTATGTAATTATCTGATTCGCTCTTTTTGCTGAATTGTTGATTGCAAGTTCGAACTTTATGGTTCATTTTCAACATATACAATAATGTTTGTATATGCGATAGGAAATTGTATCCATATCAATTTTATTTGTATACAGCAATTAAATATTTTGTCATAATAAAGGTGTAGTCCTCTATTGTTAAAAATACTTATGACTATGTCGTGGTTAAAGTGTTATTTCGTTTTCAATTATTCTAAGTAGCATTTTTTTATTGCTTAGTTAGCAACTACACCTTTTTTATACTTCCAGGCACCGTTTCTTCGGATAATCAAAATTGCTCCCAGTAGAACTTATGGGGGCCAGCGTTGACAATATTTTGGGCTTCTGGCGGGCCACCATCCTGCTGGAATATAATAGAGGCGCTCAATTGGCCCAACTAAGTGGCACAAATGCATTTGGGAACTAGGCCCTCTTCCTTTAAATGATGATGATACTGATTCTGCGTGAGCAAATTTGTCCATGCAATCTTCATCTTTATACCCTCGGGCTACTTACAAAACTTCGAGCCTGGTACCCTCAGATTAGTGCGACCATCCCCCTCGGGGCATAAGCATCTACATAATACCCCTGGTATGATCAAAAACATTGGATTCACTCAAAAACGACTTGGAAAAACTGCTTCAGGTAACACGTACCCATTCATTTCTAGTTGTAATGTTACTGATCGATCTGGACTAAAGAGACCTTATCACTGTTATCTGGCAAAATCCAACTAGAAACAAATGGATTTATCCATACATTCAGTTGTATCTCGATTGTTACATTGGTTCGGTTTGGTGTCGAGATCTGGCGCTCAAGAAGGTTAACGTTGCCAGTAAGTTTGAAAGTTCGAGAAATCTATTAGTCAATGTGATACATTGTTTGACTTCTCAGTGGGACATCTATTCATAGATGGCGGTTATTAATTTGGTCTTTTTCTATAAACAAAGTCATATGAATTCCATACTATCCAGAATTTTAGTTTTGGACGGTAATCATTTTTTCTGCGAAATGAAAATGGAAAGGAAAGAAAAACTACTCACCGTTGAATATAAAATGCAAATCCCTAACAGAATGGTCTCTAGAATGGTCCACATGCCAGTTGAAATAGCCTAGAAATAAAACGTTCTTTTATTATGTTATTTGCTTACTGGTCAACAAATGAAACGTTTGACTTTTAATTTTAACAATGTGATATTCTTACAACTCATAGACTATACAGGAAATGTGAACATAAACATATCATGTGTTACTCAGTATCATCTGAATACGTTACTTTGGTTTTCCTTTGCTTGAATACTATGAATCCTAGAATGAATGTGAACACCATACAGCCTAGATGAACACTGAAGATGATAGTTTTTAAGTAGACGTCCATGTTGGCCAGACAAAAACCATTTTGACCGCAATTTGCACAATTCTCCGGGCAGGGCACACATCTAGAACAAACCTGGTGGTAGAAAGATGTACCAGTGGATTACACGATGTTAGGGGGTTATTTTGAAGATCCTTGACTTAACCTAATAACATCTAGTGCTGCAAGGTATGAGTTATTTACCCGATAGCACATCGTTTATTCATAAATTCAATCTGGTTCACTTCTTACCGAATCCATGAATTAATGATTCATTAAAAAAAATGTTAAGTAGACCGCACTTATTGTACTCTGATGACATTGGTTATATGTTACTTACTTACAAACTGATAACTATAAAAGAGTTCACACTGTGGATATGTTAGAACATTATTGATAAGAAAGAATCACTCTTATCCACTGAAGATACTATTAAAGTACTAATTATAAATCAAAATGTGCCTTAAATACTATTTGGCGATAATAATGTAAACAATGGGTTACCCAAAGCTGGAGATAAATCGGAATTTAATAAATTTCCATCCCTTCTAAATTACCTAGATATTTGTTGTACTGTGTTTTAAAAGTGATAACCTTTCTCGTTAAATGGTGTGACCAGTATTCAAAATACCGCTACCGCTGATTTTTCACCATTTTTTAAATTTATATTGAAAATATGTTCGGCGTTTTGTTTGTAGACTCGTGAATATTAATTTCACACTGTTTTGCTGTTAATGAAATCCCACCAAAAACTAGCCAAGTCTCGATGGAGCTGGTTGTTTATCTCTAAAAAGTAATGAAATCTAGACAAAGTCGTGCCAAGTCTAAGGTTCCTTACTGCGATTTTTCTATTATTACTTACTACGTTAGTGGGTTCAAGTCAATTTTGTTTACACGTAATGTTATCTGTTGTAACTACCTATGTTTGTTAAACGAGATAATAGCCCATACTGGTATTGGTAATTGGACGCTAGTGTCTCATTTTAGGCTGTTGTTGATTGTGCAACACATGCATTCAGCATTGACAATGCTAACTTCTGCTCTCTTCTTTTTGGAGCGTCAAATCGACCACCGATCTAGCATAAAATAGACGTACAGACAGACTTCTATCAATGATTAGAAGTCCGTCTGTACTGGAAATAATTTTTTATACTGTTTGTTTCAGGCTCGCCTACACATAAGTATTATTGAAATACGCAGCTTTATCAAGCCTACAATTGACTGGTTATTGAATCAACGTTTTCCAAGTGGCAATTTTCTACTATCGTCAATGGGTAGCGGTTCTGGCGACAGATTGGTGCAATGGTGTCATGGAGCACCTGGTTTTGTACCCTTGTGCACCCTTCAACAGCCAAGTCACACAACATTAACTATAATAATAAAGAAATCGCAGTAAGGAACCTTAGACTTGGCACGACTTTGTCTAGATTTCATTACTTTTTAGAGATAAACAAGCAGCTCCATCGAGACTTGGCTAGTTTTTTACAGAATGTTTTTGGTGGGATTTCACTTCTTTTTGTAGAAACGTGGGCATATTGATTTATTTCATTAGATTTTCTTATTTGACACATTTTTTTTCTTTTTACGAGTAGTTCTTTTATTATTACAAATCTTTTTTTCCGGTTCTGATTCTTGTACAGTAGCAACAGTTTTTCGTATTGCCCATTCGCGTTAATTATTTATTCTTTTAGACGGTTTAGACGGTTTAATTTCTGAAAGAGCGGCGTGGTATTTACGCCTAAGCCGGTTGTATTCAGTGATCGCTGAAGCTTGACCTTTTATACTCTTGAAGTCAACATTTATGAGGTGCACCCCACCTCGTGAAAGCGCCACGTAGGCTTGGCCACAAGAGAATATGAAGGTGCCAATGTCCATAAGGGCATTTTTTAAACTTAGACCTTGGCTCTTGTGAATTGTTAGGGCATACGCCAAACAGATTGGGAATTATTCTCTGCACACGTATGCCCGGGGTATGATCTCAAATTTTGACTTAATAGGCAATAATTCGTGAATCAAATTCACGGCATTCTTTTATGTACCAATAGTAGAAGGGGGGCATTACCATATCTCTAATACAGCTGAGACAAGCTGAGGGTTCTTCATCAGATACATCAGACCTTCGATTTTTGACATCAAATGAAGAGGCAAACAAAGTTGAATATTTTTTGTAAAGGCGGTATGTCGATCTTTAATAGTTTGGTTGGGCTCTTGTGTTTTCAAATAAGGGTCACCAGGTACTCCAGATTTCCGATCATCCTAGTTGTTATAGTTTTCCCTTTATGTGGCCATTAAACCCTAACTCTGTACCAAATTTCAGCTCTCTGCGTTTATGGGAAGTACTAGTTCTATTCTGATGATCATGAGTGAGTGAGTGTCATAAATGCGAAACTTTGCTTTCGCTTAACTTCGGAACTAAATGACCTACAGACTTGAAATTCTTTATTTTAAGTATGTGATTTTATAGCTTACTGGATGACGAATTCTGTGTTCTGGTCTTATCCAGAGGTTCTCAAATAGGGGCCTGAAAATGCAGCGAAATGGTTCCAGTAAAGGATGGTACGGCAGTGTTTGCTTCGCGCTCGACTTGGCGGGGTCACTGCCGTGCCCCCCGATTCCAAATATGTGGTTTGATTGTTTATTAAACCTAATTATTTATATTAACTAAAAATACTAAAGTGAAACTATGAATCTTCAAATTATAAATTAATGATTGAATTGTCGTAATATAATGATTGATGTATCAAAATATTGAGATTTCATTGATTGATAAACTTGTCGATACATTGAAAAACTCTGATATACTGCATTACTTCACAATTACATTCAATTACTTGGAATTTAGAGAGTGGAAAACTTATGCGGAATCCAATAAGATTTTAATAATAAATATTATGTATGGGGGATAGATGTCGCACTAACATCTTGAGACCATCTGAATTGAAATTACAATAATTATGCTAAGAGTTGTTGACTGGGTTTTTCTGATAATGATAGGTAAAGAAATGTAGCAGCACACAAAGTAATAATAGTTATTTATGTATCAAGGGAATTATAAGGGCCTTAATTACCGATGTCAAAGTTTGCGTCCCGAGGGCCTCTGGCCCGAGGGACAGCTATTGCCTGAGGTTATTAAGGCTCATTAATTCCCGTGGTACATAGATTATTTTATTTCTGACCGATTTCAATAAAATTTTGTTCATTTTTAAAACGGAATAAATGCACCAATTCATTACCTTGCCGCTATATTTGAATCAGGTACCGTTGATTATAGGAGTTTCGTTGTTGCTAGGTTGTTGCTATGTTACTTGTTTACAAACAAAGCGTTATTATCAAGTTGTGTTTGCTTTAAAATCGTGTTTTCTACCCCAAATATAATGGAGGATATTTTGAAAAATGCTGAAAAAGTGAAAGTGAAGCCGTATACAAAAAAGAATATAAAATATATCTGGAGTGGCTGACACGGAAAAATGTTATGCCAAAAGATGCCACTGAAACTGTATTTCTGGCATATTTTCAAGAACTGGTAAGAAATTTTCTATGTTTTTCGATAGATTTAGTAGTAATTGTGTTTATTCGTTGCAGTCAGAAACGTATAGACCGAATGCTTTATGGACTAAATGATCAATGCTAAAATCGATGGTGACTATACATGAGAAACGAGATATCACCAAGTTCAATGAACTAGAGGCTTTTTTGAAACGGAAGAGTAAGAGTTATAAGCCGAAAAATTCCGCTGTTTTATCTCCTAAAGATGTCATCATATTTCTAAATACATATATTAGCATTTCTTATTTTATTTTTACTTGTGAAAGTTAGAGGGAATTATAGAATCTATAGTGTCCCAAGGGATTTATGACCCTCATTATTGATAGCGTAACTATGACGATATAAGCTTATAATATCTCGGTCAGAAATAAACCAAATAACAACCCTCTAAATATCCATTATGACCCAGGTCAACAATACTGTGCATATCAGGTATTAGGCAAATATCGTAACGATCCATTCCGGAAATATAATTTATATAATTTATATAATTTAAATCATTTATTATCCCTTACACCTAACTAAATTTCAATATTAAAGCATTTACGCTGTTTAATAGTCTATGTATGTCCTCAACATTCGGCTATCGCTGATTTTTCAACATTATTTTCCTTTATATGGTCAAAACGTTCTTTATAACTTATAACGAAACACAGTACACACAAACATCTAAGTTATTTAGAAGAGATGGAAATGTATAAACGAAAAAGCAATTTATCAAATTCCGATTCATCCCCAGCTGAGGGTAATCCATTGTTTACATTATCATCCGCAAATAGTCTTTAAAGAGGCACATTTTGATTCATAATTTAGTTTACTGTGATGACAGCTACTAAGTACTAAGCACCTTTCAGCTACCAAGTAAGTATTTGAAAAAGTTTGATAATAATATTTGCCGAATAAATTGTATAACGATTTCTGGTTCATCTGGTAAAAATGTTTTGAAATAACGTGTTTCCCAGATTTTTCTATAATTCATAAGTGGGTCACATCACTATATCAATCTGTAATAAATTGCTTAAAAGAAATATATCGTAAAATAAAATAGACGGTTTGATTTTATACGATGGAAAAGAACTTCCAAGTTACATTAAGTAGGTAGGTTAGGGCGACTAACGAGTTCTTTATTGAGTTATTTGTTCTGGAGTATTATGTGTACAGTGTAAGAGGGCTTTCAATCAGTGAGAATTGGACGTACTATACTTCTACCGACTTGTTTGCCAGCAAAACGTCAGCAACACAAACTACATCTTTACCGGATAATTTATCCTCGAATACTCTGTTCACCACCCCACATTCATGTCTCTTCCACGTTTTTAATATGTTTGTATTTAAAAAGACATTATTTCTAATGATTAATGATCACAGTATTATTCGATGATACACCATTGTAGTACAGGGGCACTTGACGACAACATCCTTATTATCGGAGAGGTAGAACTCACTTAGGCAACAGACTTGAAGATACCGTTTTTTCACATCCATGCAACATCGTCTATTTCGTTTGCAGTTTCTTGGGAACCCATCATACTTACACTATGATAGGTTACTATTATAGTAATTTTTGAATTTATTAGATCTGCTTGTTATTTGAGGTATTGCCAAAATAGTAATTTGAGGGATATACCTGTGAATATGCAGGGAAAATATCCATATACAATCATTATTTCAGTCCAAAAACTGTTGCTGGGTGATGGCATCTCTGGCGATCGCTCCATAGCTTACCTTTTTCTTCATAATTTTATTATGGAACAAACACCCCAGAAAGAACAAATAATTCGTGTTTTAACATTTGAGTTTGACATTCGTGCCTACATTATTATGTCCAACCCAATCTGTACATTTTTACGCTTCAACTTCTAGCGTAAACACATAAACGCTTAATTTGTTTCCCAGTTGTTGGAAATATGAATCTTCATGACATCAAAGAGGCAACAAATTGGTTTCGTTTGCTGCCGACGAGTGGAAATCAAAGAATTATGACGTCAGGTTTATTTCCTTGTTTATGTTGGTCGTAAAAGTAAAGTCGATCAAGTAGCTATCTCAGGAATGGAAGGAAATTGACGTGTTACTTGTAAAATATGTGTGCATCAAATGAAACGGAAGGGCGTGAACGATTTGTAGCAATTTAGGAAACGTTGTAGCACGCAACCAATTGCCGGATGTTTCCTTGAATTCTCAATATTCTCCCTTTTGCTTTTATATCACATTTAACGAGTGAATATCGACTTCAATTTTGAATCAGATTTTCCTTTCCCATCTTGAGTAATACCCTAACCTAAAGGATGTAGTCGGTAAGATGCGAATCCTACCGATTGCGCCACTTTGTGTAATTCATTCAATGTGTGTGAGCTATTACATCAATTTGTAGCAAATTTGATACCGATTGCGCCACTTTGTATCAGCTATTCAATTTTGTGTGAGGTATAACATCAATTTGTAGCGGATGTGATATTCTTATTTCGTCAATATTATAATCGTCTATTGAGCGGAACAATTTCGTACTTCAACTTGGAAAGTGAAAATTAATACGTAATTATTATTTTCTACCAACAAACACAATTCAGATGCAGCTGTAAGGTTTAACGATTTGAATTTCGAATTTACACACACCAATGTCAATAACGCTAAAGAGAGAGAGAGAGAGAGAGAGAGAGAGAGAGAGAGAGAGAGAGAGAGAGAGAGAGAGAGAGAGAGAGAGAGAGAGAGGCTGCGACGCGTGGATCGTTCCACGCTAAAAGTAATAATTGGCAAATATATTAAAAACGGGGAATGGCATGGATGAAAAATCTACCCGCCTTTCATCCGGCACGTAAATAATATCGCATATCGCACCAAAATTTACAGTACTATGTCGAATTCACGTTCGAACGCCAGGCATTATATCTAGAATCTTTTATATATACAAGCTGGGTGAAAAAAGTTGTATATAATGCTCGGCTGGAGATTTAACACCCAAATTGGTTAAAAAGCTTCTATAAACACCACATTTTCAGAAATGTTTGTCCCAGAGACCTAACAGAATGTTTGAGTCGCCTGAACACACCATTGGAGAAGGAAAGTAATACAATAGGTTGTAAAGGTGGATTATAGACGAGCTCTCCTAACTCAGAAAATGTGGATAAATCTAGCGGGGTGGACGGTCTGGAGTAACTCATACCCTCTTTTCAGGTAACATCAACATTAACCAATCAGAGGACCATTAAGAAAATGACGATTTCGCTATCATATTTCATTTCGGCGGCATGGAAAAATGTTTTGCAATGAATCATAAAAGAATATGTTAACAATTGACAGTTGTTTCGACCTATTGGGTCCCGTGAGAACATAAGACAAGGACGAAAATTAGATTATTGTATTGTAGATGGTGTAACTCAGTATATGAAGTATTTATTACTGGGTAATGCTATTCTTAATATATTCAAATAAAAATATTTACTTAAACAGGTGTTGGCGAAATCGATATTAACATTATGGACTGAACTTTTTATTTTCCGAAATTTGTTCCTAAATTATAGGCTATGTATTAGCATTGAAAATATGCTTTAGGTAAATATTTGATTGTTCGCTCAAACATTTCCGTGATTGCGGCAATTCCATATATGGAACGCTAGTACTTTAAGGTCCATATAACTACAATTAGGCACATTCTGCTCAGAGAGCTACAGAATCGTGAATGAAAATGGCTTTGGTCACCAGAGATAACCAGGAATCCTGCTAGCAGTAACACATACATGACAGAAATCTATTGAAAAATATGGGGAATCTCTAGCTCTAGCATTGGATATCTCCGAAACATTTAACCAGGGGCTTCTTGAGAAACATCCAATTGTATATTCGCACCAGTACTAATAATAATTAATCTATCTGTCTATGGTTTGCAGCCTCACATTTGTCGCTAACTATCTAGTTTTCTCTCAGATAGCTCACTTCATGTGATGGATGACGAAGTATCTTCTGATACAATGGTTATTAACGCTGGTGTTCCACAGGGATCTTTCTTGGCACCAACTTTGATTCTGCTTCATATCAAGTTGTAGAACTGTTTGTGAGGTCTATTCTTATACCTAGAGCCTCCAAACGAATGCCTATCTTCTCTCTAAGCATTCCAGCGCTAGCTCACAATATAGCTGATAGTAGAAGGTTACATTATTATGATAAATCCATCATCCAATGTTAACATCGACCTTATGCATGTCTTATGAACTGTTCTAATATCAAATGTCAATCTACTGTCAGTTTTAATGTCACATGGCGATCCTTTTGCTATGACCTCACAATTCTGATAAATGAAATGAGGATGGAGAAAATAATTTTATTTGGATCGCTTTATTTGAGAAGATTCTACTTACTTTATTTTAGCAAATATATCTATTTTTAGAGTTACTAATCGGAAGTTTCTATCCTATGAGCTTGAACCTATAATACTATGACCCATTTTTGACGTCCAGATATACCTAACAATCGAGAATAACTAGACTACATACAACTTTTCCTAGTCTTATCTCTGATTACTGGTAGCGTGTAGTGTTTCAAATGTAGAGGCATCGATTTTCATTTAACTATAACCCGAATGCTTATTTGACATAGATTGAATTAATAAAGACATTTCTCGTGAAATTTCAAGTTGCACGAAATACATTGCCTCGGATATGTCACGTAGAGACACTAAAACAAAATTTGAGCGCAATTCAAGCTACGTACGTGAAAACAAAACTGCGCGCATCGTATTGGACTGGAAAGAATCATGTCTGTTTCAGCATTTGATGCTAAAAAATGCGTCAGATACAAATGATCGGGCCTTGTCACATGCCACCAAAAGTTGTTATTTTTTCAGAAGTTGTCAGGTAGCTGTACATGCGGATATATGGGGATGTGGAAGAGGGTGCTTATATATGCTGATGACGTACGCACTTGTTTTCGGATGCTTTAGTGCAGCATTCTATTTTAAATTGAACGCAATATGGGAGCGATAGAGTTATGCTCACGTCGACATTTCCAACGCTGATTAGGAGGAGTTATATAAGAATTTATTGCTCATGAAAGGATCGTAACTCATTTAAATAATAAAAGAGTTCAAACTGATGAAATACGCTAACAATAACAATAGATGTTAGATCTCAGAAGGTTGTAGATACCAATTGCGGAAGCATCAATTATGTTGAAAGGGTTTTTTGAAACGTATTTTTCTAAGGGATCGGCGAAATTCAGAGTTTAGGAACGCTGCGACATGTTGCCTTAGCGTCTCAAGTCAGAATCAATTGTAGAATCGAATTTGTCATTCATGAGAGTTTATTATGACGGTGTTATATCGGAATCGATGAAATCGACCAAATTCACTATTTTTCCCTTACGAAATTTGGAAAAATGCTAAAATTTCAGAATGTTCGTGTAACTGATGGAATTTGTTCTATGGGTTCTTAGAAGGTTGTGGATACCAATTAGGGGTTCATTAATCATTCTAAAACTATTTCTATAGTGTAATTATTCGGAAGTGGGCCAAAAATCAGGGGTTCAGAACGCTGCGACATGTTGCCTAAGCGTCTGAGAGGGAAACTAATGGTAGAATCGAATTTCCCACCCTTGAGAATGTATTACGACAGTGTTATATCGGAATCGATGAGATTGACGAAATTCACTGTTTTTCCATACTTACCCCTTATGAAATTTGGAAAAATGCTAAAATTTCAGAAGGTTCGTGTGACTGATGGAGTTTGTTCTATGGGTTCTTAGAAGGTTGTGGATACAATTTGGGGTTCATTAATCATTTTAAAAGTAATTTTATGATGTATTCATCTGGAGGGGGGCCAAAATTCAGGGTTTCAGAACGAATGACATGTTGCCTTAGCGTTTGCGGGGGAAACTCATGGTAGAATCGCATTTCTCACCCTTGAGAATTTATTATGACGGTGTTATTTTTCCGTCCGTTATATAAATAAATAAACAACCGGCTTCCCTTTGTAGATATCGAAATTCTGAAGTATTTTGATTCCTCTATTCCTTCAATATCCATAAAATCACCTCACAACAGATATATATTTCATGAAATAGCTCCGTTTGATAGCCTAATTCGCATAAGGCTGAACGTTACACAGGAAATCATGAAAATGAATTGCTGAAACATTATCATATCGCCTTCTTTAACGTTTGCAATAAATCTCTAATACGTACATTAATATGTAAATGAAACCAGAAACAAAATCGTGGGAAAATAACTGGATGAGTACATTTCAGAAAATAATACCAAATACAGTTATCATTGTAACTCGTATTATAATGAACGAATTCGATATTCTTCTTAAAATTTAATATTCTTCCCATCTCCAAAATCAACAACGAATTGGAATATCAAATAGTTTATTGTAAGATCCGATACTTTGTGGTAAGTCATTATATTGATAATGTGGTTTAACGGGAACACTGTTTCTATAATGGGTTTTGTTTTCGCTTAACCAAAGTATCTATAGGAATATTATTCAGGAAATACTTATAATGAGAAATATTACTATGAGAAATCTTAAATGTATAAGACTCAGTAGGGGTGTTTGAAATGTTAAACAAAACGAAAAATTTTGCTGAGATGTTTTCGTCTTATAAAAGCAGGTGACAAATAAGGATCAGTGATAGCTAACCATAAGGTGATTTTCGTTTAGACTACTTCCGTTTAGATTCCTCCTTTCTCTTAGTGTTGTAGGGTTTGACCCACTGGAGGGAAATTTCGTTTAGGATCCATGGAAAGTCTATCCTATGATGTTCGAAGAACATTGTGTGAGCCAGCAGTGGATTGTACAGAGAGGAAATAGATCCGCCAGAAATCCAGAATATTGCCAGTGCTGCCTTCCATAAGTTCTTCTGGGAGCAGTTTTGATTCTCCGAAGTGTCGGTGCTTGAGGAAGGCTAATGCTGTGCATTCCATTAGGATTCAAGAGACAGTTTCTTCCACCTCCTACATGTTGGGTCATCTGTGATGTTCATAGTGTGGGATTGTTCGCTAAGACATCAGTGACCGGCTGAAATTCCAGTCATCACTCTGATGTCCCTCCGGTTCAGAGAAAGGAGTTTCTTTGAGAGTCTAGGCACAGGCTCTTTGATAAAGAGCTTGGCCTGCCTCATGCGTGGTGATTCTCGCCAGAATTCAGACCACTCTTCATTCAGTTGGCGCAGAAGGGCGGAAACCCCCACGGAATTTGATAAAGTGACCAATGGTTCCGGCCGACGGGCGCGCTAGATGACTCTCACCTGGCCAGAGAGTCGGACATTTCGTTTCCTACAACTCCACTGTGACCAGGGACTCAGATGAGTTGAACTTTATTTCTCCTGGCTAGTTCAGCCAGTGTATCCCTGCATTCTTTGACAAGCCTTGATGTGACTCTGGGTGATTTGAGAACTTCCAGAGCCGACTGGCTGTCCGTGCAATATATATGCGCCTATTTACACAGTTTCTTCGCAGGTTTCCCATGGCACAAGTCAATATTGCGTAGACCTCCGCCTGAAAAACCATGGAGTCCAGAAGCCTGACCTACCTTCGACCCATATGTGAACCATACGAGCCCGTTTGGTTGCAGTAAGGTGATAATTTCGTTACTCCAATCTCCTCTATCCGGGATGAGGATTTGGAAGATAGCTGGGATCATGCTATCTTGCTTCATTTCTAGTATGGGACATTTAGAGATTGCCTCACTCAAAATCGATGAGTGTCCACGAGAGTAGTGCATTTTGGTCCAGTGGACTAGGCTCTAGGAGTGATTTATCAGAAAGAAAACTTCTCTAGCCAACATATTTTGAACTACTTTGAAGTATACCATTTTGCCACTGTGCTCCAGCTTAGGGTATTATGACCAGCTCAGTATTTACAACAGAAAAATATCCACGGCACCTGCGTTATATAAATGTTCAGCGGTGCTGCATTACTGTATTGATTTATTATTATTGCAGCTCAGTCTCGCAAGTGATATATCAAAATATCAGTGCTGAGCTTGATTTCAATGAAAATGTATCCGAAGTGACGTTCAACGTAGCAGATAATCCATTACCAGATTACATTTGCTATCTTAATTTTGAATTGTGCGGAGCGGACGGCTATTATAATGCAAAATCATATCAATTGGATCCGACATGAACATCTCGTTATGTCGTATGTTCCATTATCTCTCTGTAGGTTGTTTTTCTTTGTTCGAAACCGTCGGCTCATGCTGATTCCCCGTGTCAAGGTAAGTTATGACGTTTGAATTCCACTGTATCATATGATTGACATGCCTTGAGCAGTCCTTCAAACATTTTACCTTACTTTTTTCAAGTAATCCCGTATATTTGACCGTGTCTTTCGGTTTATGGATTGAAATATTTTAACCGAAACATTTGATCGAGTGTGGCACCAAAGTCTTCTTGGGAAAATTCCGTCATATTTGTCGCTTACTATCGAGTTTTCTCTCAGATAGATCACTCCATGTGGTGGTTGCCGGAATATCTTTCGATACAATGGGTTGATAGCCGGTGTTCCACAGGAATCAGTCTTACCACCAATTCAGTAGAATTTAATGCAACCAAAACTCAAGCTTGCGTCGTCTTCAGAAAGGCGGATGCCACAATATCTAATATGATGATATCGGGTGCAA
The DNA here is from genome assembly GCA_958510875.1 of Endomychus coccineus. Taxonomy (NCBI): domain Eukaryota; kingdom Metazoa; phylum Arthropoda; class Insecta; order Coleoptera; family Endomychidae; genus Endomychus; species Endomychus coccineus. The sequence goes on along the minus strand of OY294069.1, from coordinate 2,824,116 downwards.
CTATTCCTATGAAGTCTTCCATAACAATGCTCGGGATAACCACCAACAGCACTCTCCCATGAAACGATCATGTGAGGTCCATTGCCAAAACTGTTCCACAAAACTTAGTTTTCTATTTCGTGCCAAGAACTACTTCACATCCCAGTAGCTCCTCATAATCTACAAAGCACAGATTCGACCTGTCTTGAAGTACTGTGAACATGTTTGGAGTGCGGCTACCAAAAAAACGCTGAAGCTATTGAATCCTATCCAGAACGAAGCCATTCGTTTGATTGATGATGTCACACTTACGAGTTCATTGACCTCTCTAATTCTCGTCTAGAATGTAACAGGCTTCTGACCATGGGGCGCACAATGAGCCCAACTGAGTGTCCTAAGTACATTTGGGGGCTAAGCCCCCTCCCTTCAAATGATAATGATGATGAATCACTCCATGTGGTGATTGATGGACCCTCCGACCCCACGGTTGATGTTCCGCAGGCTTCTGTGTAGGCAGCAGCTTTGTTTCAAACGATCAAAGATCTGTTAGAAGTGACCTCTGGTTACGCCAGAGTAAAACAATATCACACTCAATAGGCTAGTCAATGAGGGTTTCAACTTTTAAAGTTCTACAAAATGTATTTCGATGGAAGCTTGTGCAATGGGTTAGTAATACCTCAATAGAAAGGGGAGAAAAAATTGAATGTGAAAAGAATCGGGAGTGGAAGAAAACACCAATTTAATCATACGTTCCATTACTTGTAGAATTTAACCCTTTTTGGCCCAAAGTAAGATGTTTGTACTCCTCGAAATTTTTCTGAAAAATGAATATTTTCTGAGAAATTTGTGTGTTTCAAACTTACAAGTCCGGAGTGACTTATGAGGGCCCACTGAGTTGAGGGGTCCAGGGGAAGCAACCCCTTCAGACACGCGGTAGCTGTCATCACGTCATCTGTATTAGTCAAAATATCGCAACTTTTCCAGTCACATTGTGAAATCTCACATAAGTTATTCATATCCATTTACCGTGTTAATAAATTTCAAGCCCCGGTGAATATATTCATAAGTCCAGTAATTTCATAAATGCTTGAATGGACCGAGGGACGAACATATATGGGCTGCTCAGGGCCGTAATAACAACATGCAGATTGCTTTACGGTATTACGCGGCGAAGGTTTCTAAATATAAGCAGAGATATTCTTCAATTTAGACGTTTATTGTCGCTATACCAAGATATTGGTCCAGTGTAGCTTTCGCAGACGCCTATTTTGCACTTGGCAACGCCCAAGACGAATCCTGGGTTCAACGAAAATGTATTTAGTTCCCTAGTATGGGCCAGAAATTCGTGAAAAGTGTCACTGTTGCATTTGCCGCATAGCGTAGACGTTACGACGAACATTACTACTTATGCCGACCGTTGTTTTAGTCCAGTCAATGACAGCTTTGATTCGTAAATTCTCTCGTAAGTCGACGATTCTAGTACAACGTTAAGAAAAATATTGTAAAATGCATAAAAATTACTAATTTGGACTGAGTTTGGATGGTAATGCATATATATTCACTCAATTGACCGGCAAAATCAATATTTATAACAATTTGTTAGTTAACAATAGATAAACGAAAAAAAAAATTGCGTAAGGTTTGATTTTACAGTAGATTTCGGATGAGCAAGAATCTTTGGTCTATATGTCCGGCAATTGCTTATAAAACATTATATTGCTGAGTAACAATTTGTTAATTAACAAATTAACAAACCAAAAAAAGTTGACACGAGGTTGTGTTTAAAGTCAATTTCGGATAATTCGGACAAATTAACACCTCTTTCCTCCCCTTTAGACTTCGGGCCGGATTATTTGTCACCCTACTCCAAATCTATCACTGCACCCCGGTGATTCTCGAATCGTTGTCATGATAACGCATCTTCCTAAGCGTTACTAATACCCCTCCACCCCTTCTACCGATATGAAATGTGTATATGAAGACATTATAGAACGTCAGCAGTTGAAAAAACCGAAGTATTCATTTCATGCACACTCGAGCCAATTTTCCTTTTTTTAAATTTGTTAATCAACAAATTGATAATTAACAATATAATATTTTATAACCAATTGACGGGCATATAGACCAAAAGATTGTTGCTCATCAAGTCTGAATTATCCGAGATTGACTTTAAACTCAACCTTGTGTCAACTTTTTTTTATTTCACTATTGATAAGAAATAATCAGCCTTATCCACTAAAAAAACTACTAAAGTATTGAGGACCTTTCGGCTACCAAGTAGCCATCATCAGAGTAAACTAAATTTTAAATCAAAATGTGTCTGTTTGAATACTAGTTGGGGATAATAATGTAAAAAAATGGGTTACCCTCAGCTGGAGATAAATCGAAATTTTGTATACTGGTTTTTCGTTTATACATTTCCATCCTTTATAAATTACCTAGAAACTTGTCTGTACTGTGTTTTAAAAGTGATAAACTTCCTTGAGAAATGGTCTAACCTATATTCAAAAAATGTTCGGTTACCGCTGATTTTTCACCATTATTTTTCTTTATATGTGCAATGTTCCTTATAACGAGTTAAAATGTCCCTTCTAGTTTAAGCCATATAGCATTTTGAACACGACTCACAATTGATTTTGTGAATCCCGGATTTGTCGAAATCGGAAACTTTTCTTCCGTTTATCTATTGTTAACTAACAAATTATCATAAATATTTGATGAACATATCAGCAAAACCATCCAAAATCAGTCCAAATTAATCATTTTTATGCATTTCCCAATTTTTCTAAATATTGTACTAGAATCGTCGTTCATTTATTGTTATTTATTGTTCATTAGCCTATAAACAATGTCCCCCAGTTGTAATGTGGTCGGCTTTTGTCTATAAGTGATTATGAATCGAATGAGCCCTATTATATCAAAATCGGTGAATTTCGAGAGAATTTAGATAGTCTGGTCGTTTTTGGGCTTCATTGACTGGACTATTAAATTTATTATATCCCAATACAAGTAGGTCCTAATTCCGGTAGCCAGCAATGGTTAATGCGAGGTTACAGGTAACAGAAGATCAATGACTTATATCAATATGTAAATTGAAGATTATTTTGTGAATGGGATTTTTTACCATGCGACTATGGTGTTCATTGTAGTTATTTATATACCCAGTGCGTAATGAGGCCCATATGGCCCATGGCCTCGAGCTCTTAAGCGTTAAAGGACATTATACGAGGGTGGATTGATAAGTTTCCGGCCTGACCAAGAGATGGCGCCACTAGGCCTACGTTGTGGTGGCGTTCTATAGTACCATCCTTAGATAGCTTGTAGCTATAGTTTCAGTCCGATCACCATGTTAGTTTAGGTTTGAGAGCACGCTGAACAAGACGCCTCTGTGTTTTTCGTAAAAATGGAAAAGCTGGAAAATCGTGCTGTCATCAAATACTTTTATTTGAAGGGGTTAACGCCGAAGGACATTAAAGAAGAGATGGACTCAACACTGGGGACATCCTCCCCATCATATTCAACCGTTAAGCAGTGGGTTTCCGAGTTTAAAAAGGGTCGTGTGAGCACCTCTGATGCGCCTCGCTCAGGACGCCCCATTGAGGTCACAACTCAAGATGTGATCGAAAAAATCCATCAAATAGTGCTGAAAGACCGCAGATTAAAAGTGCGTGAGATAGCTGAGACCTGTAAGATGTCATATGAACGTGTACAAAATATTTTGCACCAACATTTGTGTATGGAAAAGCTCTGTGCAAGATGGGTGCCGCGTTTGCTAACAGTCGACCAAAAATTGATTCGAAAGAACATTTCTACCGCCAATTTGGCGTTGTATAAGCGTAATCCAAGCGAGTTTTTGCGTCGATTCGTAACCGTTGACGAAACATGGGTCCACCACTACACTCCTGAAACCAAAGAACTGTCTAAACAGTGGATTGGGCCAGGGGAACCAACTCCAAAGAAGGCAAAAACAATTTTTTCGGCGAACAAGGTTATGGCTACTGTTTTTTGGGATGCAAGAGGTATTATATACATTGATTACCTTAAAAAGGGTAAAAGTATCACTGGTCAATACTACGCAGACTTATTGCAACGTTTGAGCCACGAAGTGAAAATTAAACGACCTCATCTGGCGAAGAAAAAAATCTTGTTTCATCACGATAACGCACCAGCGCACACGTCCATCATTGCGATGGCTAAAATCAACGATCTGAAGTTTGAATTGATGCCGCACCCTCCCTACTCTCCAGACCTAGCCCCGAGTGACTATTACCTGTTTCCTAACCTCAAAAAATGGCTTGGCGGTAAGAGATTTGCGGACAATGAAGAAGTAATCGAAGCTGTAAATGGGTATTTTGAGGAGCTTGACGAATCAGTCTATAGAGATGGCATTACTAGACTAGAACACCGCTATGAGAAATGTATCAGCCTTGAAGGAGATTATGTTGAGAAATAGAAAAAAATAATTCTTAAAAACGTTGTTTTTCTTGGTCAGGCCGGAAACTTATCAATCCACCCTCGTATTTACAAGATTTTATGTCATACTACTTCATCATTGTGTTTTTATTGCTTGGTTACCAACCGTTATTATTATTATTAAATGCACTTTACGGGCGCGCGGGCATTGAGACATAAAAAATTTACGATGAATAATCGATTAAATAAACCCACCTTCGCCTGACCTACATATCATTTCAGATGAATTGAGAATATTAATTGAGCTAATCGCCTAGTTATTGGGATGTGGTTCCATGAATATATAGAGTACGGATCTGCTTTATTCGAATTCCTTCGCGAAAGAAACGTTACTAACCGTGGTGAATCGATATGATGATGGCCACTCTCGATATCCTCTCCTGTGGATCCTCTCGAACTAAGGTTGGCCGCACGGGGATAGAAATATCCCGGTCGACACACACACCGATATCCACCCCTCTTGCCGTCGTAACCTGGAATCGGCTCGCACTGCAACAGAAAGGTTTCTATCAATTTCTCTAGTAGATCTACATAAATCTGACTATATCGAATTGTTGTGTACGTTCGTCGAGTTGTTTGTTATTTACCGTCAATATTTGCGTTAGATACACTTTGATATTTTGAGGAATTTTCACTTCAGTAAAACCAACCCTCGAGCGTTCGTAGGCTATTGAAAATTATAAGATTTGTGGACATAAGTTATAGGAAATGTGGATTTTCTTTGAAGGCAGTTACTCTGCCAAATTATTTTGCATACATTTTAAGAATTATTATGGTGCTGTTGCCAGTTGTGGGATTTTTCAATTAATTCTTCGCTCCAAGAGCAGATAAAACATCAAACTGGTAACAGAACTCTTTGCAGGCCACTGCCACCTGACATATTCAATTAATGGGTTGTAGTAGAGGTGGAGGGGCTGAGTCTTGTTCCAAAGGGCGCACAATGAATTCAATCAAGCGGTCTGATTGCACTGGACATTGAAGGGTCGTTCGCTTCTGTTTTATGATTTACACTGCTGATCTACAATATACAATATCTGATCGAATCTGTATTCTCTTCCTGCACTGATGACTGAAATTTCAGGAATTCTAGTAACTCGACATGATTTTATGCAGATATCTCTTGACACCATATTATTCATTTGGAGTCAGACCTGGTGTATCCCACTAAATATTTATAAATGTAATTTTCCGCGGAAGAAACTAGGAATCAAATCACATAATATAACGATGTTGATTTTACAATTTCAAACGATTTCCGCTGGATCAGCAATGGTTTTTTACCTGGTCGATCAACTATGACCAATCTCCTGATCTCCCTCCACAGTTGGACACATCAGCTCGAAGCTGACCACCCAGTTGATGTCATTTACTGTAATAATCCGACGGATTATTACTTTTTGTTTTTGAGGCCTTTGAATATTTGATTTAATTCAAATTGAAAGTTTTATGAATTATTATATCTAGAAATAAACATACGATATGTTAGATATGTCTATAGGCGACTGTAATCTGATGCCCCCTTTCCTGTAGCAATGACTCCATGCTTAACAAACGTAGCAAAGTATGCGATCAACGGTACTTGCTTTTTCCTGAGTCAGGAGAAGTCCACGTGGAGTTTAGACAAGCTGTCATGTACGATCATTTCGCCTAGCTAGATTCCTATTGGCTGCTTGTATAACTTATGGGTGGGCCATACTCCCGGTATTCTAAGTTAAACATATTTTCTAAGCTTTGCGCGTGGGGTGGCCCCCCCGCTTCAATGATTTCATAAAAACTAATTACTTTGAGGGAGAAAGGAGTTTTCAACCACCTGCTCAGTTAGTTCTCCACCAGGTACTTGTCGGTAAGTCCAGCTTGCTTTATGTCCACAGGGATGCTCCATTGTTGCATTAAGTCAAGTCATGTATAAATCAAATCAATTAATATAATGTTGTCCAGATTATACAAATGAAGCTCAAGAAATTTATAGAGATCAAATTAACAATGCAACAAGGGTTATGCATCCCTAGGGCTGAAGCAGCGCTGGACTTGTTCGCGTCTTTCGTGTCTCGCGTAAAGTGTTTGTTCCCTTATTTAAAATCATTTTGTGACAATTTCCTATCATACCAAATTCAATCCGATGTAAAAATCGAGTGTTTAAATCCTTTGTGCGTTATTTCTACAAGGGGATCGAGAGGAAATTGAGTTATTAGACCAACAGGGTGAGTGCATTTTGATTGCCAAAGAACAACTGTTATATTGACTTCAACCTCTGAATCGGCAATATAATATAATGTGGTTATTTAATCTTCAGATCATGCTCCGCCCGCCAATGTTTAATTTGTTAATATATATTTTTCCTGCCATTCAGGCTAAGTAGTGACCAATTGTAATTCCGCTTATCGGGGATTACTTAGGGGAGATGATAGAGTATCATGTCGTTAGGTTTACCCCAGCTTAACAGAAAGGGAGGAATCCTTTAATTTTGAATATTATTTATCAATTATCGGTGTGATCGAGCGCGAAATCAATTACTTTTCGGAGTTGTGCTAATTAGTCTTTCATTTATTTCAACTCTCTCTAAAGATAACATGGACAAGAACTCGCTCGCTGGCGAAGGGGGTAGAACTAGCGACATTGATAATTTCCCAGGTTCCCACTTAGGGTCAACCTGAACTTGAGATCTTTTAAATTCATGTATCATTCCTATTGCTAAATGTTGGACTAATCATATGATCGTTCACTGGATTTTGATGTACGAAATTTTGTTAACTTTTATTCAATATATATTTATTATTTAATTTGATTAACGAGTTTAACTGATAATTCCTAATCACCTCTCAGCGAATAAGACCTTCAGACTTTACGCTTGAATAGGTATAAAGATATAAGTATAGTTAATTGTACGAGGTGGTCCCTTGGAAGAGATCGCGACCTCAAAGTAGTCAAAAACAGCTTCTAGGTGGGCTGAAATATACACCTAGTGGTGGCAGCTTCCAAAGAACCTTAAGGGTACATGGATCTACTAAGATCTCTGATACCCGAACAGGTTCCAACAAACAAATCTTAATTCATATAACACGTCGATGAGGTATTAACGCTACCTGAAATAATACCCAGCCGACTGTTACAAGTTCAAGTGTTACAAGCAGTGAGATAGGATTCTGAACCTATTCACTTATCTGGGAATATTAAATCTGGAGTAATTTCAGTCCAGATTTATTTATTATTTTAAATCAATACGCTCGGGCTCACCGTTACATTACCACGATTTCTCGAAAGCGTTCGACATAGTCCCTCTCAGACGAAACATTTTGGAATCCGTGGGTCATTATAAACTCGAACTCAGAATACCAAAATTATCCAAAAATGACCCTAAAGCCTAAATTTAGGTCGAATTCTACTACTCTGTTAATAAATAAATTGTTTATAACAAAAAATAGTCTTTATTCTATTGAAAATGGTCAAATTTTGCATTTTAATTGTTTATTTATTGTTTATATGAAAAACATGAACAGTTTGAGCAACTTCATTTGTGCTCAACTTTTTTTCTGATGACATTCTGAAGAGAATGCCTTTTGTCCCATCAAAATCGATCCATTTCCCAAGGATATACGGATCCCATACCCAGTTGACTACACTATATTCATGAATTCTATTAAAGTTTATATGAAAGTAAATGTTTTCGGCGATCAACAATTCCAACGCACAATAAGCAGAAATTCGAGAACCGTATGAAGATTTATATAAAGCTGTGAAATTTATCAACTCCGAAACTTTATGAAGACAAAACCATAAGTGTACATATACCGTCTTTTGGAGAACCTAGCGTTTCATATTAAATTCAGCCGCTCCTCACGGAAATATATTTCCAGATAAATTTCAACTAATATCAGCTGTTCATATGAGCGTAATAAAGTCAAAAAATTACATCCCATAGCCGTTATGTGTCCTCAAGTTTACGACAGCGAACTTTATTGAATTTATAGTTAGATACAAGAAGGGCCGTTTTGAACCGAGCTTTCATCCTTTGTCGTAAACTTGACATGAAAACACATTTATCCGAGCTGAAAATTTCGGAATGTCGCACGAAACAGATATGCGTCCTTAAACGTGAATTTACTATGCGATCTGAATTCGTTAAGATTTGACGACTGTCGCGAACAACGTAAATATTCCAGAAATAACGTATGGTTATCGCACCATGAAATTTAAAAATCAACGTTTTAATCCGAATAATTGTATTTCTTCTGTTCACTTTGCCACAATGATTGGTGATCAATAAAATACTGTTCTGTTGTGTTTTATTATTGCTTACATCTACGACAAAAAATTAGTTGATCGACAGAACGGCCTAGTACATGAAAATGAACCACATTTTCTTTTTGGCTTTGTCATTGGACATTTAGTCACAAATTCATACATGGTAATAGAGATAACACCATCACATCAAAAAAAAAGAAACCTAGTTCGAGACAACAGAAAAAAAAGCAATATAAGATAGGAGACAGAAAAGACCAAGGAAAAAATTTAGGTTCAACACAAATGAGTAATTAGGCAAATCTAGCCTTGGGTTAATAAAGCAAAGTTTTTAGTTTTGACAGTTATATTTGTAATTTACAATTAACGAGAAATTTGCATAGAGTCATATATACCTCAAGTGTGTTCAGAGGCAGTAAAAAATTGAGATGCAATGGGGAGTCTATATTTAAATTAGAAAGATCAGAAAAAAGAAGAGCACGGTGATTGTCAAATTGGTTGCAGGCGAAGAATATATGATTTAGACCTCCAACAGCGTCACAATATTCGCATTGAGGTGTTTCCGCGATGCCAATTCTATGCAGATGTGCTGGATAGCAACCATGTGTTGTTTTAAGTCATAGTTGTAAACATTCTGCCAAAATTAATTCATCAGTATAAACCTTCAAGTGATCTTTGTAACACAAAATAAAATATGTGATTTGAACAGGCTAAACTATAAGAAGCGGAACTTGGAAGTGAAAACGAAATTTCAAGACAGATCGTATCCAGTTAAAGATCCATCGTCGATTCTAGATTACTTTCGGGTAGCTATGCTCTTGCTAAGCTATTTAATTGGGCAACAGTCATTGTGATAGTTAGTTACTATAGTTAGATTCGGCTAATTCGATTGATTTAGAGTATTTTGCACGTCCAGTTTAAGAGACCTAGCGCTTCCAGGCTATTGAAAGTGGTGGCGAAAGATCAAAGGAGCCGCTCGAAATTGCGTTTTCTATAGCTTTATAGGATACATTACAACAAGAATTAAAGGGCTTCTCCTTCTTCAAGAGCCACCCTAACGTCTTCTTTCAGCAGTGCTTCAATCATTTACTGCCCTGCGGCATATCATGGTTTACAGTTGGGTCCTAGATAGGTTCAACTTCGGGGAAAGCAGTTTAACTAAAAGGGCCAAGGCTCTAGGCACGTACTTTTCGGTTTTTCAGGCAAAAGGTCTATGCAAGTTTTACCTGCGAAGAAACCATATAAATAGGTGTATATTTATGAATCTACACAGACAGCCGGTCAGCTCTTGAAACTTTTAGGTCACCTAGAGTCGCATCGACGTCAAAAAAAAAACAGAAATAGACTGGCTGAACCAGCCAGGACCAACAAGGTGCAACTTTTTTGGGTCCTAGGATACAGTGTTGTCAAAGGTAATCAAATGACAGCCTGGCCAGGCAAAGGTCATCTAGGGCCCCCGTTAGACTGGAGCTCTATCAAGCTAAATAGGGGGGGGGGGGTGCACGAGAGGCTATTAGTGGAGTCAATCTACGGAAAAATAGGACGAGGTTCGTAACAATTTGATAGAAGTTAGCGATCTGGAAAAAATGATGTCTTATGATAAAAATAAATAGATCCCAAACTTTCTATTACCAATATTGGGTAGAACCATGTATAACCTTGAAAAAACTGTGTTTTTTCACCCTTTTCTTAGGTCAGTTTTGGAGTTTAATTTTTTTTGGATCCTTTAGACTTTCGGTTAAGGTTTGAAATTGGTACCCTAGTATTGCTGGTATTTGAGGAACTAAATTTCGTGACACTTCCGTTCACCACCCACCCCCCTCCTGGAATATATATATATATAAACGTTTTTTAAAGTAGAAATTCAAATCGGGCTATTTTGGCCAAATTGTAAATCATACTCACGTAAGTTGTTTCAACTTCGCATCGATGAGTTTCGTGGAAGATCTCTTCTAGATTGTTATCGCACTGGTTGAGTTCGACCTGGATGAAGAGACCGATGCTGATGTCCGACGTACGCAATACGTAACTGTAAAACCAGGAGTCGCGAAAAAAATCACAGTCTTTGAACGGCGGCGTCCATCCCGTTTTACTCGACGTGAAGCTCTTCCAAAACGCGTCGGTTTTCGCCGTCGCGTTCGGAAAAACTTTCAGCCGTCCCATGATGTTCAGACCCAGGCTACGATCTCTGGTGCTCGTGATGATCAGGCCCACCACGTCTTCTCTCTGAAGGAAGATTTCGCGGGAAATGTTGGAGAAATTGAACGATCGCTGATTGACTATCTTATGATATATTTCGTATGTGGCTTCCGACACGTTGAAGCTCAGTCTGGATGGAGTGGTCGATTTCGAAAGGAATCGGACCTGACAAGTTTCATTGTTGCGTTGCTGGGTGACGTTCGAAGGGTAAACTGATGGCGTTAGAAACAGTAGAAGAAGTAGAAAGCCTTCGATCATTCCGTCATTATTTTAGTTGGAATGGCGGAGATCCCAAGAGAGACCTGTAACGAAAGATTTATGAGTTCTCTTATTCCTTCTAATATCTTATGTAGCAGTCAGCATGAGGGACTTAAACGACTACTACATGGTTTATCTTTATCATAACATGCCTAATACACGTACTTTGTTCGCGAGGCATCATTTTATCATGATAGATAATAATAAATGTATAGGTTGCTCAAAAAGTCCGAATAATACATTATCTAATAAAAGCTGAAAGCTTTTTCTCCCACATATACTCGACCCTTTTTTGAACCAGTTAATAATTAATGACTAAATTTTTTGTTGTTACTATTGTAACATGGCTTTCTCTTTATGAAACTCGATAACACTTTACTTAAGGAATTCATATTATTCTTAATCCTCAATCTATGCGACAGTGTGGCCATTCAATCTAGAGAACCCAAGACACATAAGATTTTAACACAATGGAATGTAAGTGGAAACATAAACTCTAATTTTAATCAGATAAACTCGTACTCAACAACAACAATAAAATTTAATAATAACAAAATAATTAAATTGATAATGATAAAACAATGATTAAGACAATTGACAATGGAAGAATATTATGATTAAGTTCATTACTAATAATCACTTGAGTCGAGCTTATCCTAAAATTTCGTTGAATTATTCCTTCTGCGTTTATAGGTCATTATTGTCATGAAGCTCAAACTTATCGCTATAATTCGATATACAGGGAACGAATACGAGTAATACAGTTTTTTCTTTTGTAACTCTCGAACCAGAGGCTGAGAAAGCTCATGCAATCCAGGTGACTATACAAGGAGCGGCAACAAGAGCTGCCCACATACTCATGTCAATAGGACTGTGGAAGGCAAAATGTAGGTTAGTGGGAAAATCCATTCCAATCAGTCAATGAGAACGAATGGGATACCACCACAACATATTTTCGATATGAAATAACGTATAAGTATACCCTCCAAAGGAGATTAGCTAAACAATAAAGAACATTCAGTGCTAAAAATCAATGGTGAAATCTGGTACACTGTTAGAGCCAGAAACGCTGAACGGGTGTGAGCAAGAATATACAGCAAATGCCCAGGCAAATGCATTACAATATCCTTTTGCAAAAAGTCCACTAGTCTCCAAGTGGAAATACTGGCTACAATGCAGCGCTTGGAGAAAGAACGCAAACCAGATCAGCATAAATGCCCAGGCAGCAAAGTAGATCTTGCCGCGCTGGATACTGGATAGCATGAAAATAGCATCAAAGCTCGTGTGGGATTGCGTTAACACTCTAAACAGTCCTGGATGAAAGGAAAGTAGACTAACCCTGTTTTGGGTCCCCAGCCACTCTGGAATAAGAGGAAACGAAATAACCGATGACCTTGCAAAACTAGGGGCCAAAGAACAGTGAATAGGACCTGAACCATAGCAGAGTAGCATCACAAAGACAATTCACTGTTTTGTCAAATCTCGACACTCGAAAGAGTGATAACAAGTTAACTGTTTCAGACATTCTAAAGCGCTAATTGAACCGCTTTTCGAGGAAGACTTGTCTAAGCAAGTGAATAACTACACTATTGACACAGATACTAAAAGGAAATGGACCGTTTAAATACCACCTCTACGAAATGAACTACCACCTCCACAAAATGAACCAGCTGCATCCAAACATTTATGTTGGTACCAGAAAAAGATGGGAGGAGCAACTATTTAGACTTGATACCGATAGAAAAAAGTTCAACATTTACAGAAAACTCACCTTAACGTTTTTAGGAATAGTGATATACGTTTAGTAACCACCCCCCTCCCCCCCGCACCCTTAATCAGCAGTATATCACTCAATAATTCATAGAGCATTTTCGAAACCATTGTCAAAAGAACACCTCATTATAGAGTTGGACACAATAAAACGAATAGTTATAAAATAATGATTTTTCGGTAGAACAAATAAAAAATTAATTGATCGCAAACAACAACAATCAACTTACAATATTTATCCGTAGGTACATAAAACACATAGATGTATCAGTAAAATTGATTTCTCTGACGTATTTGTTCGATAAGCGGAAAAATGGTAACATTTTATCACGCTATAATCTTAAAATCAGTTTCAAACCACAAACTAAACTCTGTAATCTTTTATATAAGGTTAAAGACAAACTCAATACATATAGTAAGCGTTGAGTTTATAAGCTAATGCCCAGACTGTGATAACTTTTATATAGGGAGAGCTATTGGAAATTTTGATATCAAGAACATTTTCGTTTATTCAGAGTTTACAAAACAGACTGCTACTTTCCTGATAGCCTAAGCAATTTACGAGGGCAATGTGAAAAGTCCCACAATCGAAAATCCCTTTTGATATGTCGTTCAGTTCTGTTTTGACACCAATCGAAAGCAAGCAACCTTGAAGATTTTGTAAGCATGGAGAAACGTGCATTTCGCTTCTTGATTAGACATTATTTCTTGGGTGGAAAAACATCATGCAAACCAAAGCATCGTTTGTTAAACATTATGGAGACATTTCACGATCGATTGGAACGATTCACAAGTGGTTTACTGATTTACGTTGTGGTAGTATGACCATAAAGAAAGCTCAACGTTCTTCTGGTCGTCCAATTGAGGCTACAACGCAAGAAATCGATCGGCGAGTTAAAGTGCACGAGTTTGCTGAGGCTATTGGGCATCTCAACCGAACAGGTACGGAACACTTTATCTAAGAAAAGGGCCTTGGCTTACGCATAAACGAACCTTATCGGATTCCCTACATTAATAATGATAATAAATTCTCGAATTATTCTTCATTCAAATGTTTCAGATCTTCACCAACAGTTTGGCAACAACAATGCATTTATATTGATCGAATGAAGTCGGATAATAGTAGAGTGGAAATATATGTTCCATTGAAAATTACGCAACCTGTTAGCCTGTTACGAAACCCGGTAAGCAGGAGTACAGGGCAAAGTTGGACAATCGACATCGTCCCACTTGTTTAAACTTGTTCTTCGACAACTTCAAATTGTCGTATTTATAATTTACAGTTGCTTATTGCAAAAATTATCACAGAAGTTTCCGTCAGACCCGTTAACTAGTTATACGGTTTCTAATTAAAACGAACAATCGAACAAAAGGAATGTGTAATTAGTTTTCGTAGCTGAGAGGATTTGATTACGACACGTACGGTCCTATACGGTAGAGAACTTTAACATAACCGACACATTTCACGCGAACTCCGTCTCAACCTTGGGAACCTTGACATGACATTCATCTCTATTCTACGTTATTCTACCGAAATACTTGTTATACCTGAAATGTGGTATCTGATAGAATGATAAGATGAATAGCGGTTTGTAACAGCAATAGCAAAATTTATGAATATGAAAACCATAGATTAAAATTCTACTAAAAGTGCCATTGGAGTTTGAATACTCCGAAAACTTTTTTAGATCTTCTAACAAGTAACTGTAATAATTATTCATCGAGCGAGACAGAGACAAGTTGATGCAATTAATGGATATCTGGCAAAGATTTTGAAATGGGGATCTGATGCAACCAAAATTCAAGCTTGCGTCTTGTCCAAGAAGGCGAATCCCACGATCCCTAATATGATGATGTCAGGTATTGTGGCTCACTCAGCAAATTCAGTCTTTCTATATGGTCGATAATTTTGCTCTGTTTGGATACTAACAATAAAACCGTGCGTATTAAGAGAACCAAAACCGTGTATTATTTCTATTTGCGAGAACCATAAAAGCATCCTGTTACATATTGGCGCCCAACGTGAGGCAATATGAAAAGAAACATGCTACAATTCCAATGAATTCGAGAAAAGGTTGTGTTCAACAGCTTATAGGTGATAACATCCTAGTCTTCTAATTTGATTGATTGAGAATCATTCAAGGTAGATCCTGAGACTTTGAGGTATCGGCATCCCAGCGGGTTGGCTGTTGGCGAGAGCCGAACGTCCAAAAACAGACTTCTTTGCATCTGGATGGCCCCGAATATACTGTACGAGAGATCCCGGGCCAGAGATGCCCCAAACCCAAGCCAAATTGTTAGATTACCGTGCCGAGCGCTGAATGGTACCGAGGAGAGGGTCGAACCCCATTATTATGCAGACCTTCTATCCGTATGAAGCTCTGCCATAAGGACCAACATTCCCCCATCACTTGTGGGGATCCCAAGGTACAAAACACTTTTTATCCATGAAGGTTCCTAAATGGTGCCTCCTCTATCTCTCAGGGAGGTTTTTTAAGGGAGCCTTCCTCTACTCAATTATATAAAGGTACCTCCTCAGAGCCTTCCTCCTGTCGACACCAGGAAGGGTCCTCCTCGGAGCCTTACTCCCTACAGAAGATGGGCTCCTCTTCGGTGCCTACCAGCATTCCCCATCCACCGAGGCGATACATAAGAGACACAGAACAATGGCAGGCAAAATAATCTTTTTGTAGGCTCACCTACAGCACGGCAAGTCCTCCAACTGCCTTGCTGCATAAATGGTTCTCAGAGCTAAAAATAAACGTATGCTTGATACAGGAGTTGTGGGCTTACCACGGCCTACGCTGAACGGGAGCTACGTTACACTACTGCCCCTCTGAGGAGCTGCATAGAGCGTGCATCATCACGAAAGGTGTCGGAGCCTTTCCAATGCCACAGAGATCTGGTCGCGGTCAGGATGTGGCGCCTTGTAGAAGGAGTTAGATGAGAAATGGTGGTTTTGCTCCGCATACTATCCCTATGGCTCCAACAATCCTCCACTTGCGGAAGTGGTCGAATTGTTTAGACGTTTTGAGGGCAAAGGACTATGTTTAGGTTTAGTCAAACATTCTACCAACTGCCACAAGGCTATATTCCCTACCCTCTCTTTACAAAATCGAACAATATGGTTTGTAAGAAATATCAGAGACACTGCCTATGGCTAGTCCACTACTCAAATCGATTATTTATTCATTGAGAAATTCGTTTACACACTATGGCGAGTAATTTACGTCTCAATAATTTGTAGCATATTGGAGTCAAGCAACTAGAAGTATAATAATCAAGCGAGTAAGAAAGAAAGATATGCGCTATTCGAGCAAAGTTGGATATTTGAACTGCTAAACTGAATAGCCATTCCGGATAACTTCATTATACCATAATCCAAATTGGTTTTGAGATTTAGTTAGCACGGTCGGTAATTGCATTATGCAGTGCCCACAAGACTTCCAGTTTAATAGGTTGTCTAGAATACGATTGCAAACTAGGAAATATTATATGTGAATTGAGACATTAAGACCATCGGAATTATTTTGAATAGCTCGTATTTAGAAGCACTCTAATAAAATGAATTCAATAAACATAAAATTACTATTCGTAACGATATAAAATGTATTGAACTAACATGAAATAATTTCACTGCAACAAAACTTAATTTCTTGTAGTATAAAAAGCATTTTGCCCATAGGAAGAAGCATTAGTTGAATATATTTTAAATGCAGCTAATCATTTATCAAGGAAGCTCATCACTTATGAAACTCAGTAGGAACAAATATTTACATAATTTAGAAAGAATAGAAATAAGCAATTTAATGAATTCAAATTTATCTCCAGCTGATGGTACTTCCTTATAATTAATAATCCCAAATAGTATGTGAACAAGGATATTTTTTGATAATTTTGATAACTCTGATATCACTAGTTTGAGTGAATAAGGGTGATTATTTCTAAATTATTAGTGTTGTTTTAGTGTATCTTGTTTTGAACTCATTCATAGGTTATTAAAAATTTGAAAATTTGAATGAAACTCATCCAATAGTTCTGCTCTTGTCTTAATTATACAAAAGAATATGTATGTGAATCCAATTTAGGCGTTTTAGTGTCATAAGGTATTGAAAAAATACCAGTACAACATACAAACATGTACAACTTGACCAAAAACGCAAAAGAGGCTACTACAGAAGCAACAAAATCTGAATGTTGTTATACTTGGAATCAGTACTATGACAACTAATTGTATCTATCACAGCACGTGTAAGATAAAATTAGAATTAGAGAATTTATTAAAAGTACTCATTAAGGTTGTGGAGGGGAAATTCATCTAGGAATTGATGGCTTGGCATGTTCCTGAGATATGCCAATTTTCGGGATTTCTCGTATCTTGGTAATGTTGAATCGAGTATTTGATAAATGATTCCGCATATTTCTCAATTGCTTTAGTTTGAATATGGCAGGGATGCTTTTCTTCTGTGCGATAAATACTTCACTTTTATTTACGGAATCTCCCTAAAATGTTGGCCTCTTGGTATGCTTTGTAAGCTGTTAAAGATTCGTTTCCTGTGGTGTGAAATGATGATTCGCTTCATTTATTTTGTTGAAATGAATGTACCAGAAGCCATCATTAACGAAATCACCGGCGTAGCTTTTTTAATGACAGAACAATTTTCTACAAGGTAGGATCGAGAACATACTGAATTTAAAAACAGGCAGAAAAAAAACGATCTGATTGGGGTAACGGAAGGTAATAATATATGAATCAACTGTCTGTTAGATTCAGTCCTAATTCCTTATGGTCTAAATAGCCTGTGTCAAAAACCTCCGAAATCAAAGAAATTGTTTGGGTTCTCACATTTATTTTTTATTAGAAATGAAATTGACTTTTTCATTTATCTTTCGTGAATATCCATTCATATTCAGTAGCTACTATTATATGTAATATCCGAGATCTCTGTGGTACATTGCGTTGGGTCATCAGATTCAAAACAACTACCGTCTATGGCTATCCTTCAAGTCGCCTTTTACGATAGACAGGATTAACTATGGGGAAATTCTTAGTCCATCCATAGTAAGTAAAGGTAGATCTTTCAAATTGATAGGCTGTTTGAATACATTGGTGTTTACAAATGAAGAACAAATAAAAAAAAATGACTCACTCACGAATTTTTGGGAGTACCGGCCTGTGAAGTTGGAAAAGGCAATATTTCAAGATGGAAGTTCAACAAGCTAAATATATGTCTGCATAACCAAATTCTTGATTACCTACAGGCATACAATATAATGTTACAGTTATTCTTACAATAATTGCTGTATTGTATTGTCAAACAACATTCCGAAAGAGAAATATATTCGTTTATTTCGTTTTAATGATGTAATGTAGCATTTTATAAATGTATTTTTGACTAATTAATTTTTTCTGCATGACAGCCCCTTACATGGAATATAACATTCGAAGTAATTCCTGTCTTCCGTTTGTTGAATAAAAGCAACACCATCATCACAGTACCGACATCAAACGTCGACGTCGAAACTAGAAGCGTTCGCAACGTTGAGCAAACATTTTTGATTAATTTCGGTATTCCTGAAAGTCATATGCAGGACAAACGACATGATAATATTTCACGGAGAGGAAAACTAATAGAAAAACTTTTATCGCCGCTAGATGAAAAGAGAATTACGTTCTAAGCAGAATGCCTCTTTAACTTCTCAGTTCCCGCACGAAATGCTATTCATACGGCAAAGCAGGTCGTTGCAGAACTCTTTATTTAATTTTACCGGGATGTACCTCTTTTTTCGATTTAACTTTTCTGCTCAGGACCGGCTCTAGCTTTCTTCAGAATATCTCTGTGATTGACAAAAAT
This sequence comes from Endomychus coccineus, assembly GCA_958510875.1. Classification (NCBI taxonomy): domain Eukaryota; kingdom Metazoa; phylum Arthropoda; class Insecta; order Coleoptera; family Endomychidae; genus Endomychus; species Endomychus coccineus. The sequence goes on along the minus strand of OY294069.1, from coordinate 2,805,343 downwards.
CTACATTACGATTTTCGAAGTTTTGGAACCCAAAACTGGCCGCCGAAACGTTTCGATTTAACTTCTCTGGACTTCTTCCTCTGCAGTGATTTCTATGTGCACTTCTTTGGCTAGCCACAAGCAGCAACTTGGGAATGATCTCAGATATCATACCAAAAACAACCAATAACTACCCTTGAACATCACCATCCTAGAAAGGAATGGCTTCAGAATAAAACCGATCTACGCGGAGATATGGTATTAGTAGACGGCTCCAAAACTCCCCGAAGAGTTGCATGCATGGTATCGAGCTATGTGCATGAGAGCTAGAACAAAGGAAAAGTGATCGGAAATTGATAAAAAATTTCTGTGATAGCCTTGTTCCTTCCCCTAGCAAGCAATATTATGTGATATTGCACAGGCAATAACAATAAGAATTTATAATGAAATTCCTCAAACATTGAAAAAATTACCATTGAATCATCTCAAGACAAATTTAAAATCTCTACTTTTAAAACGAGACTACTACTCACTGAATCAATATTTTACCGATAAATATATTCAACTTATTCCTATTTTTAAGCATTCTAAGTCACTTCAGTCTTATCGTATATATTGTACTGGACCGATACAAATTTTAATCTGCCTACCATCTATTATTTTTACTTACGATGAGTCATGATATAATAATTCACAATCTATACTATTATTATTATCTATATCAATTTGAACATGACATGCTCCACACCTTTCTGAGGTATCTCTTCATATATTAAGCAAAAAATAAATATCTATATATCTAACTTCCTATGTTCAATAACTCAAAGAAGATATAAAACGTTACATTTGTGAAATGCAGCCACTTTTGCTCTGAAAAATCTCACGTAAATAATATATTTGATTTTATATTTTAATAGCTACGTGAGATCCCGAAAGATTTTCCTGCTATTTTCCGAGTTGTTGATGGGAACACATTCTAATGCAGGCTAGAATCGACCTGATAAATGGCATCACTAGCTATCTGTCTATTCGGATTTCAGAAAACACCGAACCTGAGTATAAAAGTCCGAACTCTACGAGGAAAGAGAAAGCCCTTCACTTGGAAATGGATTGAATCAAGAAAAGCATTAAAGTTTATAATGGCTTTCGTAATTGGATAAATTATATACTGTCCTTAAAATCAGGAAATTGTATAGGAAAGTAGATATGTATGTACTTTGAGAACGGAAGCAATCCCTAATTAAATATTTATGGAAAAAGATTCTAGCTCCTTCAAATTTTAATAAGATGGTGAGATGGCATGATAGTTAGATGCTGAGGGTATTTGCGAGAAGAAGAACAGAGGACATTGAGTTATGAAGAAAAAGCCTCTCAAGAATAGTCGACATTCTGTCAACGACTGATGGTTTTCTCAATGCTTTGAAGTTCGTTTTTCGCAGAGGTATTGCTCGTCATATATTTCTGACAATGAAACTAATTTTGTTGGTGTAGACCATCACTTGAAGGAATTTTTATATCTGGCTCGAAGGACCAATCTTTTAATGTTAAGTCTTGTGAATATAATCAAACAAAATCTTGTTTGGTGTAAGTTGTATCATATTGAATAGGTAGGTATAACATTGATCGTATTGTAGATACTATAGTTAATATTGCACAATACAACAAAAACAAACTTTGTTGAATTGAATTATCAAACAATTAAAATAGACAAGCGTCTCTCATCGAACTCTATCAAAATTATCACAACAGATGATTTTAATGAAAAATATCTATTAATTTTCAGAAATGTCAAAGAAAAATATCCAGAATTATATACTTCAGATCAATATTATATATTATCCTATCATCTGCCGTAATTTAAATGACGATCCTACGTATTTATGACATTCGTGCAAACAGTTACTCGATTAAATTCCAGCGTGTAGTTAATGTGTTGCATTTCGTGCCAGTAGCGAGTTTCTGAGTGTTTTTTCACATCGGTATTCGACTGTACAGTAAATACGTTGATGAGATGCATTAAATGAAGTGAATTTTTCGAATCACACATTCAAACGGAGCTTCGAGAAGATGAGAACTGATAAATATACCATACACTTCAGAAAGGTGGCATCGATTAAGGCCATTGTAACGTTGTCCGCTCTAACAGAGCTAAACGTATGGTACATTGTACCATTACATTCAGTTTAAAATAGTGGCAATTATTCTCTCGTTTGTCCATAATCCAATCTATCATGTTTTGAACATTCGTTATGACTCGCTTATTTCTAACAAAGCGACGGCCAATGCCAACGCGCAATATACAAATTCCAAATTGAAAACGGGAAAAATCACTACGAACGAATTCGATTAAGAGTTTTCATCTGGAAAATGATATTCACTAAAGAATATTTTTCAATAATTTAAATTCATCACATCCCAATATTCTTTTCACCATGGAAGTTGAATCGGAAGGTTCACTCCCGTTCCTAGATGTTTTAGTTAGTCGACAGACTGACGGTACTTTGGGACATTATGTGTATCGAAAACCCACTCACACCGATACATACTTCAATGGCCTTTCCCTTGACCATCCTGCCCAAAAGCAATCTGGCATATACTCCTTGGTCCACAGAGCTGTCAACTTATCCCAACCCCAGTCCTTAAAATCAGAATTAAAACATCTTTCATCTATCTTATTATCAAATAATTTCTCCATGAAGAAATACACTTCGACTAAAATTTCAAATCAACCTGCGCCACAAGACCCCCGCCTGCTTTACCCACTGCCTATTTTCCATATATTTAAAATATAACAGATCAAATTTCCAGAATCCTCTCGAAACACATAATATTTCTACTCAGTTTTTCCCACTTCTAAAACTATCTCAGTTTCACAAAACTATCAAAGATCCCCTTCCTGCTCTCCATTTAGAAGGTGTTTATAGCATACCCTGTTCTTGTGGTAGAGTTTACGTTGGTGAAACAGGTCGTACAGTAGCTACTCGTGTGAAACAACATGAGCGCTATACAAGACTCCGTGATACCAGTAGATCTACACTTGCGGAACACAAGTTTAACATCCTCGAAAATTAGTCTTGGCACATGATCACACAACGGCAGGGTCAGGTGCCAGAGCGTGAACGTGAAGGTTTTTCCTACAATAAATACCGCTACAGAAATCAGAAGAATCAGTTTCAGTTCAAGCCCTGCCCTGAAGATGCCACATGTAATGGTTGGCAAAACGTCGGCATCAAGTCGTGATATTGTGACGTGGAATCCATCCAGAAGCCAAGAATTTCCAACATTACCTAACCGCGGAAGTCTACTATTCAAGATAACAATACTTCCCTTACACTATATATAACTTATAGTGAGGGAAGTAAAAATATGAAAATCTATGTCGTTGCAAACAGTTGTAGTGTTTACCAAATGTTGGAAGGGAGGACTATGTAATTATCTAAAATTCTAAAACAAGAGAAAAACATCTGAGAAGCTGGAACTGAAGGGCAGTGTTCGGTGAAGTCATCTACATTGTGACATGTAAGAGATTCATTCTTAGGATAAATAGTAAGAGGAAGGAATGCTACCCGAACGTAACAATGTAAAACATTGAACAGTGATGCGGTTCAAGCCACTAAACAACCGAAATATAGATCCGTCATTTGCAGCCCCCCATCAGAGTCCACCGAGATATGACAATAGCACCTTCCTCTTACTATTTATGCTAAGCTCTAATCTGATAGTTGTTTAAGCAACTTCAGATTTTCATTGAGTTTCAATAAAATTAATTTTGGAAAACAAAATTACATATTATATGGAAGATACAAATGAAACAATGATACAAAGAACATTAGATAAATGAGGAGTTCATAATACAGCAACTTGTTTCTCAGAATCGTTTCAACAAAATAGCAAATTGAACATATTTGGCGTAACACGCAATATCTAGAACAAGCGGAAAAGGGCGACTGTTGCATGGAGAAGAAGAACCACCGTTACCATATCCCTGTAAATCCCCAGCGAGTTGAAAGCTTCCTCTTTTCCGGTTTTATTCTGCCTAAGTAGAAAGAGCTCTTTTAGGAGTATATATACTACGGGAAAGTCGCGAGACAATTCGTATTTTATTTTCACGAAACCTCGTTCCAAATGGAGACAATGCGTGTTAGTGGATCGCTACAAGATCGTAAAACAGGACCGGCTTAAAGAAAGTTTACAAATCTTATTCTTCTGTATTGTACTGTATTTACATTTTTTTACTTCTCTCATTATATAGTGTAAGGGAAGTATTGTTATCAGCCCAATACAATTTTCGCGGATATATTCTTTTTAAGTATTTCTGAATCGATCTAGCGTATTTTTGACATGACGCCTGTATAAATGTGTGTATGTATGTTTTTATACTTTGACTATACGAGAGGGAAATCTATAATGTTCAAAGAACATCGTATGAGCTAGCGGTGGAATGTTGTGAGAGGATACCCCTGAGGTCCAATCTGAAGCAAGATTTCCGATAGTTATGTCCCTTAATTGTTTAATAATCAATTTGAATATGCTCCCTGTTATTCTAGGCCCTGAGAGGATTTTCGGTAAGCCGTACGTAATACATTCAATATCAATTCTAATTTTTTACAATTATTAATCACTATAATCCTTTGAGACGCTAGCGACCCAAAATACAAAAAGAAAGAATAATCAATTAATATAGTTGAGCTTGGATTAAAAACAAATATGTATCCGATGTTGTCGATTTTACCTGGATGAAACTTTTATCATTAATATTATTATTATTATTGATTATCGGTAATGAGCCAAGGTAGAATACTCATTTTAGGCTCAATTACTAGAAATACAGTGTCCAAAGTTGTGAAGTAATACATATAGGAACAATTATTTGTCAATAAATCGGATCACAATAAATATTAACAATTATTTTTTGTATAACAGAACAAGTCATTAGCCACTGGAGGGGAAAACACAAGCTTTACGTTGATATTTTTAATTTGTCATAACAATTTTTAAAGATGTTAACTGAATAAAATCATAAGTAAATTAAAGTAAAAGTGAATTTATTTTCTCAATAATAATTGTTGCAAAATAATAACAACATATTAAGAAAACAAGTCTAACAATATAGAAGATAGAAGAAATTTGAAATAAAATACGAAGACAAAAAATTACTTATTCAAGTATTCATTCACCGTGTACGGTTCACATTGCATAATAATATTGAATATTTTATTTTTAAATTCACTGAAATTCTTCATACATTGAATCTCAATTGGCAAGTTGTTGAAAATTTTGATGCACAGTTTTTCTCTATTAGTGTAAGCGTATGTGCTGGATATATACATAAAATGTTACGTGTGTTGTAATTCAAAGATTTTTTGAAATCTACAAGGAATCTTCTGTGTTTGAAAGTAGAAAGAAGGGTGTGATAAATGTATATCCCAATAACAGTTAGCAAACTGTTATTCTTGAAAAAACTTCTATAACTTTGTTTATAATCTGAGTCAAAGATTATTCTTTTTTGCTGCCTGAATATCATCTCAACCTGGTAGCTGTTACCCCAAAACATTACCTCAAAACTATACAGAGATTGAAAGTTGGCATAATAAAAAAACTTTTCCTCAAATTGTGGTTTCATGACACGTTAACTATAAATGATAGAACTCAGCTTTTTACATCGTTGTTCGATTTCTCCACACCAGTTGAGATTTTTATCTATATTTCTTCCAAGACATTTCGAACAATCCCTCATTTCCAAAATGTACTTATTTAAATTTAATTTTTCTGGTATCTGCAGTCTACTAGAGCTTGACGTAAAGATGATGCAGTTTGTCTTACTTTTGTTGTTGTGAGTTTGTTATTCATACACCAATGTTCAATCTTCGAGAGCGCAGAGGCAATTTCAATTTCGACAAGGGAAAGGTGATTTGCAGATACTTTAATGGTACTATCATCTGCATAATTGATAAGTAACTTTCTAACACCAGAAATAACTTCAGTTAGATCATTAATACAGATTGAGAACAAAAGTGGGCCAATTATTTTACCTTGAGGAACTCTTGTTTGTAGTGACAATTCCCCAGATATCAAATTTTGTCCACCTTCCGAAATTTCCATTCTCTGCCTTTTACATTCTAAATAGCTTTCCATCGAGGTTAATTGTTTACCTCTGACTCCGTATTTCTCCAGTTTTGCAAGAAGGATTTTACGATCAACCGTGTCAAAAGCCTTGGATCAAGAAATAGTCCGCATGGGATTTCTTCATTTTCCAAGGATGTTATAATTGATTCAATGAATTTGAAAACTGCTGTTTTCGAATTATGGTCCTGAAAAAAACCATGTTGACTGTCACTGACAATCTTCATTTTATGAAAAAATCCAACAACCTATTGCATAGCAGCTTCTTAGGTTTTTTCAATTCAGCCTGATGAATGTCATAAAACAGGATAGTTATTGACTGTGATTTCTCAAAACAATTAGATGAATCATTTGGAAGGCCTAAGGACTAGGTTATGATTATTGAGACATACCATATTAATTTCTGAATTTACGCGGGGCTTTAGCAGGTGCCTTAGTACGGACCTGCTGCTAGTATTTCTAATTCGCGAGAATTAAGACGTAGAAACGTCTGTTCAAGTATCTATTTTACAGCTTTTGGTTTCGTGCAATTGGATTATCTTCGGTCACGCCATTTGCTATTACATTATAATTGTTTCGCGTCGAAATTTACTCATTTCGACGCTTTATCCGAGTTCGAAAACCACACGCTGCTGTCACGATGCACCCGCGTTAGCAGTAACTTTATTAATAGAATAAATTGAAACAAGTTAGGAAGAAACAACACGTGAAAGGTAGTAATAGATGAAGCGTCGTAAAGAGAACAAGAAGTTGCTGGCCTGGTTCAGTATCTAATTGATTGAAAAGAGAATTCACGGTTCCGCGAATCACTAATTACAATTTATAGCGAAATTCGATAGCATTATTCGTTAGCTGAAAGGCCACTCACCCCGCAGCAGAAAAGATTAAGATCTGAAAATTATTTCAGAAATGAGCGTTCTTCAATTTCACTTGTATATTTATGTATATACGAGGTCTGTCCCAAAAATATCCCACTACCTCAATTTTTCGGCGCTTGACTTATTCTTCGTCATCTGGTTGGTGGCATCCTTCAAAGTAGTCCCCATTTGATTGAACAACAAGCTCATATCGATGCTTCCACTTTCTAAAGCAGTCTTGAAAGTCAGTTTTTGGAATCGCCTTTAGTGCATTCGTCGCATCAGTTTCAACAGGTTCTTTGTCGTCCAATCGATGTCCGTTAAGCGTCATTTTCAATCGAGGAAATAGCCAAAAGTGGCAGGGAACTATGTTTTAATATTTAAAAAAAATTCATCACTATTGATCATTTCCAGATTGTCCTGAGCTATTTCTAATCGAATGTTTTTTTACTGTTCTGAGAGCAGTTTTGGGATGACTTTGCACACATACGAGTCATTCTCAAATTCTCGGTTAAAATTCGCCAAAAAGCACTTTTTGTTATTCCAAGGTCATCTTCTAGTTCCCTCACAGTCAAACGACGATCTTGTCCAATCGCAACTCGCACACGCTCGAAATTATCCGATGTTGTTCCCGTCAAAAGTCGATCAGAACGAGGATCACTGTCAACAGATGTGAGGCCACTTTTAAACCGCTTATACCACTCTTTCATTTGTGTTTTGCCCATACACTCGTCTCCAAAGGCCTTTTGTAACATTTCAATACTTTCCGCACGACTCTTACCTAGATTAAAACAAAATGTAATAGAATAAGAATTAACAAATTCAATAAAAATATAACTTTCGTCTGCACGAGGACCGAGGATTGAGTAAATGAATAACGTCGAGTATCCGACTCAGATATGCACACGTGTTTAAGCGTATAGAGAGACTGCCTGACGCCACACCCGAGTGGTTGCGCACGCAGCAGTAGGTATACATAATACCTAATATATATAGCTACAGCGTGACGGTACGTGACGGACTCATGGTTTTACCCCCCATCTGAAATAGCTCAACGCGCCTAAGGAAGGTGAGTGAGCGGAATAAGTTATTCATGGGTTTGTTAATTTTTTACACAAAAATTGGGACTTCTACAAAATTGTTCGCCCAGAGTCGGCTTAAATTGTTACCAATAACAATTCATTCGAAGTTATAGTACCTCATCAATACGACTTATTTAATGATCTACAGTGGCAGTGAGTCTTCAAACATTGGTGCTGTGGGTACGGAGCGCTAATAAAATACCTCCTCTTATAAATTGACTATTGTTTGCACATTGGCAGTAATGGTAAGAGAATGACATTCATTGCAACATTGTTCAAAACTCCTGATAGATATTTGAATACGAATTTGAGCTTTATGCGAAAACGCTCGTATGAATGTAATGGCCTTTTCATAATGCGAATTTGTCATGTCATTTAACGGTGCGAACATTTGTAGTGGGGTACAAATGTAAATCAGTTGTAAATCTAGTTTGACTGAAATAGATTTAATAGTGAATATTAGGATGATATACAATCTGGATTCAAATGAATCTTCTTTACAGTGAGAATAAATGTATAGGACTAGAGGATATTGACAATTCCATTTCAAATTATTCGGGTTTCTAGGCAATAAGAAGAATCTTGAATATAAAACGGAATCGTTTCATGAAAATATAGATAGATAGTTCATTCACCATGTTACGTATAAATACATTTATGACTTGTTAATAAAAATGCATCAGCATATAAAAATTTACATTTTTATATATTCACAATGGTTACCTCTACACTACGAACATGGAGGCAATTAATACATGAGTTAAAAATTACACAAATGGAAACGACATAATTGTATTTATCAAAAGAATAAAAGCAACGTTTGATGAAAAATCTATTCATTCTAATTTTGAAATGAAAAAAAGCGACAAGTTTCCATACACTTGATATTTTATTATAAAATTTCAGTTTAGAGGAGTTGATAATAGGTTGGCTAAGCCTAAATCTTGGCATCCTGATATTATTGCGTGAACGCGTTAATTGCGTATGCCCATCAGACTGAAGTGAATATTTTCATACGTTCTCGTGAACATCTAACAAAGTCGTTTATATATAAAGAGAGCGAAAATACAGCCGTGGTAGAGGGACAAGGGTCTGTAATGTTCCCTTCTCCCAACTTTCGCTATTATTCTCATGGCAACGTTTTGAGCTCTAGATACCTTCATTGCAAGCAGTGATATCCCCCCATATCATAATACCATAATACTAGGTGGGCATCGGATATGCCGTAATGAGCAGACATCAAAGTATTGGTATAGATAGTAAAAGGCAAAGAGGTTTCCATCAAGGCTAATTGTTTATCTCTGAGTCCGTATTTCTCCAGTTTTGCAAGAAGAATTCCGTGATCAATCGTGTCAAAAGCCTTGAAGAGACCGAGAAAAAGTCTGTATGGGATTTCTTTATTTTCCAAGGATGTTACAATTGATTCAATAAATTTAATAACTGCTGCTTGCGAACTTTGTTCCTTAAGAAAACCATGTTGACTGAAAATCATGTATTGTGTGGAAAAATCATCAATCTATTGCATGGTAGCTTCTCCTACAATTTGGAGAATGAAGAAAGCAGACTGATTGGTCGGGGTAGTCCCCTAGATCTTTTTTTTGTGGAGTGGTATTATCAACGCGGTTTTCAGAGAGTAGGGAAAAACTCCACATCTGGAAGAACTGTTCAAAATGTAGCATAATGAACTCACTACAATCATAATTGTCTCCTTTAAAATTGATAGAGGTATTTCATCATAGCCAGAGCTAGCTTTATTTTTTAGAAGACTATAGAAGGTTTAATTATCTTCCTCTGTTACTTCGAATAAGCAGAAAGAGTTTTTTAATGCTGGTATTAGTAACAAGCCCTCAGAATTTGAAGAACAACTCTTTCATAGTTCAGAGGCAATGTTGACGAAATGAGGATTGAAATTGTCTGCCAGTGCAACCCTATCACCAGATAAATTGTATTCTATCTCACCTTCAGTTTTCCCTATAATGGAGTTAACTATGTTCCATATAGTTTTTGTTTTGTTGTTTGATTTCATAACTTTATTGTGAAAATAATTATAATTGACCTTTTTAATTGTTTATCATACAAGACTTTCTTTATATGCTACTAAAAGATCTGCATTCTTTTTCGAGGCAATAAATATTTTATCAAGAAGCTGTTTTAGTTCTTTAACATCTGGATCCTCACATATACTAGATTTTTTAAAGTATTTGTTTTTTTCATTTTCACTTATTGTTTCAATGAAAATTGTTGATTTATATCATCTAAGGGGATGATATGATTTACATATTAATATGGGAATCTATGGTGTACATTTTTGAATTATATGTAAGCTCGATAGCTTCCAGCCTGAATATAGAAATGGCGTCCCAGAAGGTAATTTTTTTTAATTCTCCAACAGATAATAGTCGCAGATATTTTGCGAAATAGATCATCTGATTTAGACATGTCTGCTTTTGATTCGAAATAGAAACGGCAGTCCAATTAAGTTAGACATCAGGGTCCTTACAAAATCCGTAATAGGGAAAACAGCGATATACCGATATCAGTGTGTATGGTTCAGTAATTCCCTTGTACATAATGTGTGTCAGCGGTAGCTGAAGGGGTTCAAACAGCATTCAGCGCAATATCTACATAATTTAAGTCTACCGTTGCCGGTATATCTGCAAGCTGTATCGATCTCCCGACGTTCTTTCCGTCTTCGTCTCGATTAAAGGGGACCATCTCCCGTTACGGCCATATCAGTCTCTATGTGTTGTAATTGTCCAGAGAAATTCCAGTAGATCGATAAACGATAACATCTTGGGTCCTATCGTACGTGGCTTTAACATGTGTTGAATTTTGTTACATATCCTGTTCGATGTTTGTGTAAATAGTTTGGCCTTATCTATAAAGCCCTTCATGGTCAATTTGTTCATCTCCCATACCAGTTTAGTATCCCTACAATGAAATAATTAATTCTGACATCTTCTACCTTTATCTAAAGAAACGTATATATTTAATAAGTTGAACGTAACGTATGAAATACCATTATGAGTTGTTTCATTTAGAATGAAAATTCATTTCATATAGTCTATGCTCAGACTCAAAAGGGATTTTCTGAAGGAGGGTAGTAATTAAGGATTTCACTTCAACGCGACGACACCGTTCGCTGTGCTAAATTAGGTTCCACTTGAGTTGAAAAATGTAACGTCAAGAGGAGCATTGTAATTATCCTACGAAAGACAAAGTAATTTTTCATGATATCGTTTCTATGTAAATTACATCATGGCTTCTCTCCCTGCTCATGTCGGTTGAAATTTCGCCTTTCCTATCCCCCAATCTTTCAGAGTGTTCGACGAATACCATCTAATCTGGAGATCTCACTCACAAAACTGCCGAATCTTTTAACGATGGCAAAGTGGTCGTGAACATAATTTCCTCAGGCAATTCCTTCATAAACACAGTAATCAACAATCAATTCGTGAAAACTGTGAAAGGAAACCAATAGATAGAACATAATACGTGGTGGGACTTCCCTGGATCGAGCAGTGACATCAGAATCTAACGGTTCTCGACATGTGTTTCGTCTTTTCGAACTCATCATGATTTCTTCCACCCAAGAAATAATATTCAATCAAGACGCGATATTCACTTTTTTCCATTTTTTCCGAAAATATTCAAGGTTGCTTGCTTTCACTGGGTGTCAAAACAGAACTGAATGACATATCAGTCTGAACATTTTAATGCGTTCCAGTTGTGGATGGTACATTACAAATGTAACATGGCATTGTGGCGCCATTTGTTTTATTTTTCAGAGACTTTTCACTTTACCCTCGTAGTCCCCATAATTGCTTATACCGTTCAAAAGATGTTATTGCATTAAAATCATTTCATCACATTTTGTACTACGGTTTTTGCTGTTAATTTCATTGATTAAGCGAATGTAAGTGCATTATGGCAACAATTAATGATATTAAGTTTCAAATTAACCATCAAAAGCGTAAGCTGCGAAAGGAAAATAAGATTGAGTTTGAGGTTGAAAGGCAAACAGTATGAAAGGTTTCTCTTTGAAATATGTCCGAAGTACACGGCATCAGTCACAGTATGAATGGACTGGCAATCTCTCTTCACACGTCCAAATTTGAAAACAAAAGCTCATTAACGACTCTACGCCAACAGTTTATTTGCTGTGACACATTTGCCATTTCGACATTCTAGAATTTACAAGGGATTATTACTTTTATGTTCGAGAAAAAATATTCTACTGAATATTAATAAATACGAAATAATCATCTTTATCCTTATTTATCCTCATCTTTATTTCGTACTTATTTGTGTTATAGTGTAATCACCAAATCCCCGAAACTATAGAGCCGACAGACTTGAAAACATATGCACCTGCTAAGACAGTCGCCACGACATGGAGTCTCAGTTAACCAATATGACGTACATAAAGGTGAACAACAAAGCGGCTTATATTCTTTGCCAGTGTATACTCTTAACCCGATAACGATAACGATTTTAGCACTATTTCAGATTTGACCAACATTAACTCATCATTTTTAAATATTGTAATAGCTATTAGAAACCTTAAGAATAAATACATCTTTGGACATGATCAAATAATAATAAATTCTTGATAAAAGATTGCCCTTCTGTGTTTGTTGTCCCGCTACAGATTATGTTCAATCTCAGTTTGAAATCCAATAAATTTCTCGATGTTTGGAAAAAGCGAAGATTATTTCCATCCACAAATCTGGTGATTATACTCAATTATCGTCCAATTGCGATATTGTTTAACTTATCTAAGATCTTTGAGATGTGCCATGTACCAACATGGATTTGTCCAAAAGAGATCTACGGTTACTTATCTTACTTGTTTGAATACGTATATTGCTCCTGTTCTTGATAACCAAGGACAGGTTGTCGTATTATAAACAGATTTTTCGAAAGTCTTTGATAAACTTGATCATACTATTATTCTAGGCACACTCAAATCCATTGGGTTTAGTACCTCCTTATAGTAGCGTTTTTCTGCTCATACCTCATCAATAAATTGCAGTGTGTGCAATTCATTTATCGCCAAATCCGGTGTGTCTCAAGGCTAAACCTTGGTCCTTTACTGCTCCTGTAATTTATTAATGATTTGGCTGAAACCATAATCGGCTTGAAGCAAATTTTTACTGATGACTTGAAAATATTATTAGAAATAGAGACCATAGATGACTGCTATGCACTACAAAATGATCTGAACAATATTTTTGAATGGTGGGCCAACAATAAATTGAGTCTAAATATTAGTAAATGATGTATTGTTAGCTTCAGTCGTAAAGTCCATCCTATTTCCTTCGATTATTATCTTTTAGATTCAGTAATCATTTCTCGTAGTACTACAGTTAAAGACTTAGGTGTTCTATACGATCATCAGTTCACTTTTAATCTACATCTAAGTGATACGTGTGCTAAACCTAATAGAACTTTAGGGTTTGTACTTAAGCATTCCAAATGTTTCAACAATTTGGAGGTACTACAAACACTATTCAATTGATCGGTTAGACCAAAACTGGAATATGCTTCGCTCATCTGGAACCCTCAGTATACATTCCAGATTACACCAATTGAGAGCATTCAACGTAAATATTGAAAATATCTCTGGTTTAGAACTTTCAATATCTTTCTCAGAAGGGGTTTTAAACATCAATTATTATTATCTATTTTTGATTGTCTGACACTTGAATAAGGAGTACAATATTCCTCTATAATTTGTTGAATAATAATATTGACTGCAGTTACTTATTAAGTAAATAAAATGTTGCTGTACCTAGTTTATCTTCTCGCTATCTTTTAACTTTTTACAATGTTAGGTCCAATTCAAATGTATCATCTAGATGTCCGATGTTTGTCGTGTCAACAAACTTTAATGTTATTTGTTCACAATGTGCTAAAAACTGTTTATTTTCATCAGTCCTATTAAATATAATTTTTGTTATATGTTTCTTGTAATTCTTGATATTATGTTGCGTATATCAGAGACAGAAGTAGACCCCTTGAAAAATTTAAACAAAATTTTCAAAGCAAGGCAAATAATATGTTCATACTTTGTCGCTTGAAAAGAATCGGAAATATTAAGATTTTGTATTTTCAAGATTTTAACTTCACCGCCCCATGAAATTTAAATTATTTTAATTAAAGATATAAAAGAGTGGAAATGCGATTGTTCCTGTAAAGCTAGAATGTCTGTGTTATGCTAATATATTGTTACAGCTTTAATTCATGTAAACAGGTTAATCTAGTTTAAATTGTTATTTGTTGCTTTGTTGATACTGTTCCATGTACTATGTAAGGCTTTTTGTTTTGCTGCATCATCTATTCATTCAAGTTTAGTATCAATTAAGGAATATAATTTATATAAAGGGGATTTTACAAAATACAAAAAGTTCCGGGTTGAACAAAACATCTACAAGGAATTATGACCCCAAACCGTGGAAATACAAATGAACACTTGAACACTGAATCAGATTATAAATTACACAGGCGCTACTCCACGATAGATTTGAATAAAATAAATATTATTTGAACACTCCTATGAGACTACATTGTTTTTCACCTCCATATGAAGTCACAGATTTGATAATAGATGTCACTCACTTCCGCCAACACAACAACACGGATCCTCTTATTGAAATTGAGCGCAATGTGTATATTCGGTTGCATACAATTTGAAAGTTGCTATAAGACTCAGGATAGTGAACGAAGTGCTAAGTCTAGTCAGCGTCCTGAGTAACTTTGCACACATCCATATCGAATAACAGGAAATTATACACAATAACGTATGATCGCTTTCACGTTCCTAAAACTATTACAAAATGTAATACCACATTTTATAAACAAGCAGCTATTTCGATGTGTAGTTAGTATTTTCTTTATATGTAATCGTCTTCTAAAGGAGAACCGAGACTCGCTACGTGCATATTTACTCTGAATGCCGGAAAAGACAACAAAAACAGTGTCGACAAAGCCTTCTACATTGCTCATATTTTTGATAATTAGCTGTTGCTTATCTTATTTTTAAATAACTTACGAAATAACAAACACGTGTTTCACCATTAATTTAATGTAACTAATCGTAACTGCGTGTGGCTTCTTTGAAACTTTTTGTGTATTTTCCGTATGTATACGACTAAAATCTTGCACATTAGCACCATGCTGCGTTAACTAGCATGCATGTTGGCTTCCACTATTATAGTAGGTAACAATTTTACACCTGGTCAATTATGAGACGTATTGCGAAAAATCCCCAGTCTTCTTACTCGCCCGACCTATCACTAATTGAGTCTTTTCCAAGCCGTTAAATAAATCAGTGGTGAGCGCACATCAAAATGGCTGATGAGCTAGTGAACCGCCCCCAGGAGTCCTGGAAGTGACTATGTCTCTTTTTGGGGAGCTTAGTCTAGTGTCTAGCCAAAAACACCGTTGGGTCTTGCGACTAGCAGTTGTATTACATAATGAAGCACATTTAACAGCTGCCACTGTAAGGACAACCCCCATCTCATTTCTCCTGAGGCGTTGTGTTCTGAAGGGCAGTAAGTAGCGAGCCAGATTGAAATCTGAAGCCCACTAGTCATGAATACTACGCTAATCTTGGACGGAGGTGTGGGGTATATCAATCAAACAATAAATCAAGGTGCAGATAAATCCAGAGCACATAAACCGCTTGATTTGGTCCAATGTGCGCCTGCTGCAGTCGGAGGATCGAACAGTTTCCAGTAGCCGAAATTTGCCTCTTCCGGCGATGACGTGTGATTCGACAGGATCACAGATTCTGTGCCAATCGAGAAATCCTTGGAGAGCTTCAGATAACCTCGCTGATGATGGCATCTTATTGATGCCTTCACAGTAGATACACCACGAATATCTCTTGGAACTAAGGTCTCCCAGTCTGCACTACGCGAGATTCTCTTCGTATTATCTAAGAGTTTTCTCACCCGTTTCAGATGTTTCTCCACATGGAAAGTCAACCGGGGGTGTTTTCGCCGTTCTTCTTCCGTTTGAAAGGTCAGACCTCCCGACCTCCTTGGAGAAAGTCTACCGCTTAGTTCCTTTCTGAAGAGGTCTCAGTTGGTGGCTCTCGAATTCCTGTAGTAGTAGTAGGGGTGTAAAAACTCTCGAAATGGTGCTTCCGGAACTAGAAATCTGCATGGAGGAGCTTATCAGTCGAGGAGGATAATACGTTGGAGGTTTCAAAGACCATTCTTCATAGATACGCATAATTTGAATGAACAGACTTCGTACAAAGATGTAATCAGGAATGACATTATTTCCAATAATGATGATGCATGGGTATCCACTATTTCCTTCAAAGCACATAATCAGATTTAATGGAAAGGTAATAAGGGTATATAATTAGGTAAATTCCAAACATTGCTCTATTTGTTCAACTGTTTACTTGTTATATCAACACAACAAGCTATATAATGAGGTTGATATAACATACAAAGTGAACCATATATGTAATAATGCACCGTAGGCAAGGTTAGCTTATTGTTGATACATCATCCATGTCAACATCGATATGAATGAATTTTATGGAATGACGTATCAACATCTATGAATAAGGATAAGAAAAGAGAAGTATTTATAGTTAGGATAGAGTTATCATAGTGAGATTAGAATTAGAGAATTTTAGAATCATAATCAATGATCAAAAAAGCTAAGATTAGAAAGTTCTTAATTAGTTCTATGTTATGAACCGTTGTTTCATGTGTAAATGTTATTCCATTAAACTCTACGATGATATGATTTGTATCTTACCACACCACCAGCAATCAAAATCCCTATAGAACCTGGCACGTGGCAATTACAGGATATTACATGACGATCCCTTTGCCATAGCTTCACAGATTGTACAGGTAGTTACCAATGAATTGTTCAATAAAATAAAAAACCCATAATTAGGATACAAAGAAGGATGAAGAGAGAAAGAACGATTAAATTCGCCGCCTATATAAAATCGGATATTGAAGTTTGCGAAGTGTCGAGTTTCCAAATCAAATTCGTGCTATACGCGCCCTGAATTGAGATATTCGTTTCAATATACCCGCATCGTGTCATATCAATTTTAATTTACTGAGTAAATTAAATTATTTTAATTAAACGTCGAACGGCCGCGGCGAAATGCTGGCCCAATAGATATCGAAGAGTGGAAGTTGTAATTAATTTTGTGTCCAAGTAAACTGGGAATGTTTTATTTTACCAATTTTGTCGCTCTGTTACTGGATACTTTTGTGGAAATAAACATATCTCGTGATTTTCGAGGACGATCGATCCGTAGAAAATTTAATTAACGAAAATAATTAGAACGAATTCGCTGTTGATGAAAAAATAGTGCGATTCGGATTAATTGTTTGCCTTCTCTTAATTCCTCGATACTCTATCTCTCACTGCAACCACAAGACCCGCATATTTAATAAAGAAATCTGTGATAGTTCTCGAAACCTAGCTTGAACAGGAAGACAACTAAAGTCCAAATAATTCCAAAAGAAGAAAAGATATCCTTCCTAATAATTATAGACTCATTGCAATACTGTATGTGATCTCTGAAGTAACGGCAAAAGTAATAATCATCGATATCATCCAATATTTGGAGGAGAAAGTGTGACGATATGATTTTCATCACCAGAGATTGACAGGACACCTGGTTGCCTACGTAACACATATTTGGCGAACGCTACTATTTTGTTATCACTTTAATTTGTAACTACCGTTACTCGAGTTTCAGTGTTATAACGTTATCTTCAGGCGGTATCCAAATAATATACAATTAAAATACATAACTTCAACTAAAAATATATTTTTGACATTTTGTACAGCAATGTTCAGCATTAACGACCTCGAAATCATACAGTAATGAGACATTTTACTGCCTAGCAACTACTATTGCATAAAAACATCAATATCATTTGAAACACAATTTAACAAAAAAAGGGAATGTTTATTTTAGGTATTATGACAATGGATATTAAAAGAACTGTTGTTTAAGTTAGAAAAGGTTACAACTTCTGACCTCGCTGCATTTGCAGTTTTATTGACATGGATGGCACATTCCAATATTGCACAACATTTTTCACACAACTATTTACCATACATGGTTACATAAACGGACACTATATACCGTTATTGTTTAGTTTACTGAAGAACAAATCAGAAGAAACTTAAAGACTCTGTTCGGAAAAAATTAAGTTTATTTGTTGTCTTAACAAGTTAAGTTTTATTCCTGAGAAAGTAGTGGTTGATTTTGGAATTGCCATTCGTAATGCAGTTCGTGAAGTGTGGGTTACAATTATTGGTTGCCGTTTCCATCTTACTTAGTCTTGGTGGCGTAAAATACAAAAGTTGGGGTTAAGTGGACAATATAAAAACAAAAATTGTTAAACTGGAAAGTGGCTTCGTTATTGTTTTGGTATGGTATTTTTAAATTCAAATCTGGTAAGCATCTTGGTTTGTTTTTGAGTTACTTGGCTTCTATACCCTGCTGATATCAACAAGCCATCATTACTAGAATATGATAATCCTCATCTTAGAGGATTACCACAGCAATCCTTTGCTACCGACCCATGAGTATATATAAAGTTACGTATTTTAATTGTATTTGAATAGCGTCTGAAGATGACGCAATAACGCTGAAACTCGAGTAACGGAAGTTACAGATAAAAGTGATAAGACATAGTAGTGTTTGGTTTTACAATACTTTGCTTTGTTTTTGTTTTGGATGTTGTATAGTTTTACAATACGAAGTTATATCGTTGGTGAAGCAATTCACCCTTATTTATATGACAGGCAGGACGGTGACAAGAACCCTCGCAGTCGAACATTTTTTAGAATATCAAACTTCTATATCCTAATATTCAGAGCGTAATAATTCGAAACCAATCAATCAAATCGTACGGGAGACGTTCGGCAAATTCTCGTTTCTTATTTTTTATCATATCAAAGCAAGCGCATCAATCGTAAGTTCTATTTTCGGATGTAAACTTAACGTCAGACAGCAGCTGTTGTGTCGATGTGTATGATTGGAATGAATATTTGATTTATTATTAGTTTCTCAAGTAGATAAATGTATGGAATAATCGATAAGTTTCGAAAATAAACCCAGTTAAATAAATAAATTTGTCAGACACATCTCTAATTATTTCCAGTCTAAATGTATATATAGCAAATCGGTTTACTAGTTTAACGCATGTTTTTGTTGATAAAACACAACAAACTCTCCAAATCACTTATTATTATCATTGTGTTGGAAATTCGTCCCCTTGCCGTTTCATATTTATTATATTCCGGTTTTCTATTAACAACCAAAAAACCGTTTAAGGCTGAAACTTGTGCCAAACCGTCAAGAATCTTATCTTCGACACTATTGAACGTAGAACAAGAGCCAAATGAAGGATATTTCCAAAAGCAAAAAAGCTGTGATCGGTCGATCACGTGACTTCCATCAATTGTTAATGTTGGTTAAGTTGGATTTGGTTAAATACTTATTATTCAACCGATGGCTTAATGAACTTGAAACAGTTTGAATTATTGACTTCATTTCAGCTGTTTTTAACTGTCAAATATCATGCTAGAAAGTGGACACAAGCAAATTGTCGTCGTTGAGTTTATTGGAGTTTTACGATTCTCTACTTTCAGAAAAACCTACAGCGTATCATTATGTTGATTCAGATTTGATACATTGTTATATAATAAATACTCCCAACTAAGAACTGGATCAAATAAGATGCCCAAAAACTTTATATTGTCAGTGTTTTCAAAACTAACGTTTCTGTGTGTGAATAACATTATACCAGTTTTGTCAGGGTTTATGGACAGTTCATTTGCACAAAACCAGTCAGAAAGACTTTCTTGAGATTCACTCAAGCAAGCCAGCAAATCGCTTTCATTATTCTCGCTTCGGATAAATAAGAATATTAATTGCATTCTTAATTAGGTCTATATGGAGGTTATATTGATTCTTACTTTTTTTATTTGTCAGGAACTGTAAGTTTGTGTACTAGAAAGACCTTATTATTGCCTATACTATATAAGCACTACATTTCCATTTAAAAAACTGAAGACGTTTATCAAAAATACCTTTCGAAACAGAGCTACAGCGCCCAAAAACAATGCAGTTCCTATTTTCATATTTTCGATAGATAGGAAATGATTTCTCGTAATTAATTTCCGAGCTTCAGCTGAAACTTGGTACTATTTAATATTATAAATTGAAGTTGTCAGATAGGCAAGTTTTGTTGCTGAAAAGCGTCGTTCGAAAGGGATAACGCCAAGATATCCTCGGCGCTTTGACAAAAGTGTTTCTTCATTATTTATAGTGAATTATAATCCTGACAAGCTTTTACAGCATTACGCTTTCTGTTACAATGTAATACAAGCTTATCCAATTAATCACAGAATAGAATCCAGTTTACGCCTTAGTTGGTCAATTCTCTTTCCATACACACACTTCCTTTGGCATCACTCTATCCGTGGATTCTAAAGAAGTGTATTTTGTATTATATCATATTTGGGCCATACGTATATATCCACGTATTGGTGGAGAGTTGCAAGACCACTATATTGAATTCTTCAACCTTCACATACTATTTGAAACCGTAATTGGAGTTTCATTTTATTTATGTGTAACTGAATTTCTCCAAGTATCAATAGTTTATCCGTCACATTTGTTTGAGAGGCACGTTTTTCATCCATAATATTGGTTATGGTATATGTATTAGAATAGATTAGATTTGTATGGGGCTCGTGGGCTAGGAGCCTCACTACCGCAACCTTTGCATATTTATTGTGTAAGCCCTCCTGTTATGTTAGAGTACCCTGTCTAAGCCCGTCTTCATTTCTAGACTACATAGACCAGGCCTCAGGTTCTCCATATAATGGGAGGGTTGTGGTTTTTCTTTCATGTCGTTGAGAACCCTAGCCTAGTTAGGTCTACGCAGTAGCACAGTATGTGTATTGAGGTCTCCTCGTCTTCTTGGCAGAACCTGCATAGGGTTGTATCTGCAAGTCCGATGTTGTTCATGTGTCTGTTGAGTTTACAATGCCGTGTCAGGAGCCCAACCATGATTCTAGTTGATCTTCTATTCTGGCTTAGTATGTACTCCGTGAATTTCGGCGATTGTTTTTAATGACCTCTTTGGCCAATCTCATTATCGACATCCTGTTTCACCATTCTCGAGATTGATTTTTCAACCAGGTACTGTTATATGATTTGCGCAAAGCTTTCGCTATACCGCAGAAAGATTCTGAACCAATTAGGGCCCCACGTGCTCCTTTTCGGACTAGTGAATCAACCTCTTCATTGCCTTTGTAACCTTTGTGATCTGGTACCCAGGCTGAAGACAATCTGTTTAGAAAGCCCAACTTTTGTAGGGCTTCTAAGCAGTCCCAGACAAGTTTGGAATTGAACTGAATGCTTTTATAGCCGCTTGGCTATCAGAATATTCCCACACATTCTCCTACATAGGTTGAGGGCTATCATGCTCTTGTAGATTGTTTCCTGTAGGTGTTGATTTCATGTCAGCTTGTGATCAAAAATAATTCCCAAGTATATTGCCTCTTGTGCAATTGGAACTTCTACCCCATTCAGATCTGGTGACTTTAGTCCTCTCAGTACTTTCTTTTTGGTAAAGACAACTACAGTGATTTTAAGAGGATTTACGTTAAGTTCTTCCACTTGTTATGTTTAGAATCGTTTGTGTAAACTCTGCTACGAATTTGCCTATTGCGATACTCGCAAGGTCATCGGCATACCCTAAGCAGTAAATGCCTTTGGATGCTAGCCTTATCAATAGTTCATCCACCAGCATAGCCCATAGAAGGGTATCCCCTACCAGCTCTAGCTGTAACTGTGGTTTCGCCGATTGATGATATGATTACTCTTTTTTTCAGACTGGCGTTTATCCACTGGCACATGGAGGATGTATTAAATTTCATTATTATCCAAAAATACATGCAAAATTCGACAAAACACATTCATTTGTTTTGTTAAAGCCTTAAGGCATTTGGAAAATCAATTTTATTTGTCGATGTTTCTGAAACTGCTGTAATAAAAAGCATTTACGAAATAAAATTTATTGAAAATATGATTCTTAAACCAACATAACTTCTTCGGCACTAGGACCAGATTTTCGTATACAGTCCATTGGAAATTATCAAAATAATATTAATTTGTAACTTAAAATATGGCGTCTATTAATATGTATGTAGAATATATTTCGCGGAAAAAGACTTTTCTGATTTGAGAACTTATTCATCAATTCTCTTAAATTAATATTAAATGCTTCCTGGTGCTCGATCTCTAATATGGAAAGATAACGAAGCTTGATTGGTCAACGGAATCCCCTTTATAACCATTCAATATCTTTAATTTATCAAAAGATCTCTTAATACTAGCAACCGTCATTGGAAGTGTCAAAACGCAGTAATACTGTAAAAAGGAAAAATAGGGGGATAAGTTGTGATTATTGAATGAATAAGACAATATTAGAGGATGAAATTTATATTCTTAGAAATAAAGACATAATAAGCAAATAAAATAGGTACATAAGAAAAACAAAAGTGTTTTACCTCAAATTTCCGTGGGCCTGCGCGAAGGCGTGCCTAACTTTGCCTTATGGTTGCTATGCACCTGGTTAAAATATGGAGTAAAAATTTCATGGTGAAAAACAAGCCAAAGTTTTAGAACCTTCGCCAGCTATATATTTTCTACATGCACTAGTCACTTTCACTATATCGTTCACCGTCTAGTGATTTTAAATGTTTTTTAAAAGTACTCAACAATATTTTAAACTGTTTATTTTTGTATTCCAAAATCATAATATGTGGAGATCTCAATGTTATGTTCAATGTTTCGGATAAAAATTCTGGCGAGTTGTGTGACCTGCCCAATTCTTTTGGTTTCCATCAAAAAATCTTCGAACCAACCAGAGGTTCAAATTGTTTAGACAACATTTTTATAAATTTTGTACCTGAAAATGAAAATATCGAAGTGTGGGAATGTCATTTCTCAGACCACAAAGCTCAACAATTGAGTTTGAACATTCCAGGCGGGTGTGAATCAAATATAATAAATACAGACCATTAACAGAAAAAGGTTACGACAAGTTTCATTCAATTATTGAAGGTTCAAGTTTAAATTGTGACTATGTAAGGGATGTTAACATTGATGCCAATACTGCTTTTGATGATTTTCACCGTCTTTTCTGATTAGTTTTACTGAAAAGAAAATCAAAGTAGGAACAGTCAACTCTGATATGCACTGGTTTACTAATCATCTCCGGTATTTGAGAAATAAACTTGATATCTTCAATAATTTATATAAGAAGTTTGAAACAGAAAACTTCAAAATCACAAGAAATAGGCTTCGATTAAACTATAAATTAGAAATCAACAAAGCAAAAATCAGAGCAAATGACTACAAAATAAAGCAGTCATCAAATCCCAACAAAACTATGTGGGATTTAATCAAGATCAATAAAAGATCAAATAGTTCAGTTTCAAAATGTAATATTGATGCAAACAAATTCAATGAATACTTTGCAACTATTCCACGTAAAATTGTTGATTCTACTCTAATGAATGTTCCAAACGGTGTCGGACTATTCTGTAAAAACATCCCACAGCATTTGAAGTTTGCATTCACTGAAGTCACATTTATACAAGTTAGAGATGTAATATGTTCCTTAAAAAATAGTTCCTCCAGAGACTTTTATGGATTGAATATTTCACTGATAAAAGGAAACATTAATAGTATTGTTTATCCACTTACAACTCTCATTAATAGATGCCTCAGGGAAGGAATTTATCCAAACTGTCTGAAAATTTCCAAGACAATTCCACTCTTTAAAAAAGGTGATATTTCTAGAGTTGAACATTATAGACCTATATCCCTTGTTCCCGTTTTTTCAAAAATTATTGAGAAATTGATGTGTGCACAAATTATTGGTTATTTTGACACAAATAAATTATTTACTAATCATCAATATGGTTTTAGGAAGAAACTTAGCACGATTGATGCAATAATTGAGTTCGTAGGCAATGCTGTGAAATGTTTTAAAGAAGGGGATTATTTTCTTGCAGTTTTCTTAGATTTATCAAAGGCTTTTGATTGTGTGTCTCATTCACATCTCATGGAAAAGCTTGAGAGGTACCATTTTGATGAATCAAGTAGGGCTCTTATACGATCATATCTCACAGACCGCCAGTAGTATGTGTATGTAAATGAAACCTGGTCCGAAATGAAAATAATTGATATTGGAGTTCCTCAAGGCTCTATAATTGGGCCTCTACTTTTCTTGATTTTCATTAATGATTTTCCGGATTATCTTGCTGACAGCTTATCCATACTTTTTGCTGATGACACTGTAGTTTCTGAAAATTGTGCCGATCTGGTGTCTGTTGATGAGGCTTTTGAGCGCATACAGGAAAATATCTTTGAATGGTTTTCAGGAAACGGGCTAGCTATGAATAGGGAAAAAACGGAGAAAATCGTTTTTAGTATGAGGCATGTTGACGACGCTAATGCAAAATTTCTAGGTGTGTATTTGGATTCGCGCCTCACCTGGAATGTTCATATCGAACATCTTGGAAAAAAAGTTAGTAAAAACGTATAACTTTTGCGTCGATTGTCTGGTTCTGTTTCATCAAATGTACTTAAAACAGCATATTTTGGTCTGTGTGAGTCTCAATTCAGATACGGTATCATTGTTTGGGGAAACTGTGGTGAAATTCACAAAATTTTTAGTCTACAGCGAAGAACAATCAGAATAATAGGTAACATTAACTATAGAGCTTGTTGCAGAAGCACATTCTTAAAACTGGACATTTTAACAATACCTGGCCTTTTTATTTTTGAATGCTTATCGTATGCTCACAAGAATGCTGAATTTGTCAGTTCAAATAGCGACATTCATCCGCATTATACCAGACATAAGGATGATATTCATTTGCCATTTTTCAGACTCAGCTGGTCACAAAACGGCCCGAATTTTCTTGCCTTCAAATTTTTTAACAGATTAACGATATGTACTCGTAGTCTTCCATTTAACAAATTTAAAATTGTAATTAGATCTTACTTAGTAAAAAATGTATTTTATAAAATAGATGATTTTTTTAATCTAAATTTTGATAATTTGTCAAGTGACTGATTTTGGTTTTTTATTAATTTGTATTTTGACTTTTATCTTTAAACTGACCTGTGCAAATAATGCTTATATTATATTAGCACCAAATAAAGTACTCTCTACTCTCTCTCTACTCTCATTTAAAAATAAAAGTTACTCGACTACAATAAATCATACACATAATAAAACAAGGGATATATTACAACCGTAAAATTTATTTGTCAAATACTCATCTTATTAAATTTTGAAATTTTGTTAATAATCGTTACTTTTAGTGTTGGGAACACGTATAGGATCCTATTTCATCAAGGTTGCGATCTGTTCGAGAGACACCGAAAACGACCACAGTCACGTGACGAGAAGTGGTGCTTGCCAAGACAACGATCGCTCAAGGCAGCGCTAGCTGAAATCGAGACAGGGAGCAGTCCTTGTCGCGTATTACGTGGCGTTAGAAACCAAGTGATCGCGCAACGTTTCTCATCTACTGGCTCATGCATGCGAATCGGTCGTGTTGAGGATACACAAACACACTGTTGGAATATTCAGTTAATGCTGTTAGCAGGACCTGATGAAACACCGAAAAAATTACAAATTCTGAAACTGTCGTGTAAACATAGATGGAAGCAGAAGTTGAACAATGCTAGAGCCATGCCACTGAATTAAATGTCATTTGGGATAGAAAGTACAACAGTACAATGATTTTATACAAAAGCCTCCTTTTAATGGTACAACAAATTCAACAAACAAAAGTTGTCATTATTTTGTGTTTGTTTTCAACAAGAAAGTTGCGAAATCTTTTTTAATTTTTGTATTTTATTATATAATATAAGTTCTGTCACATTTACGGACTCTTCGCGATCTTATAATTTAACTTACATAATATGAATAATGTATCAATAATAATGAAAGCAAGTAAATGTATTTAATATTATTATTATTCAATACTAAAATAATTCCATCTCGTACTAATAGCATATTGAGTTAGGAAACATACACGAGACATCTGACAAAACAAGCTCAAAGCCGTGGAACGTGTATTTGTTCACAGAGTATTCCCTATTATATAATAAACAAGCAGGAGGATTCATTCTCACACAATAATACTTCCACGTGATAACTGAAATACGCCGTAAAAATGTGCAGACGGAAATCGCTGCGGCCCGAGTCCCACAGCATCTACCAAATTGGCGTTCTTGTTTGTACTGATGATAAGCTTCTAAACCCACAGAACTTTTAATAACTATGCTAATAATCCTCATTCAACGTTCCTTATTCAATTTTCAGGTCTCCAGTGTTGTAATACGAACTCGCTGACCTCCAATGAATAATTAAACCTTGGCTCTGATGGTATACCCGGCGCCAATAATAATTTCACACAAATGGTACGTATCGTGTCGATAATTCCAAAACTCGTTTATAATTAATTGGCAATATAACTGTCATCGCTAACGAGCAATGTTGACTTTTCTATGAGAACTGTACTTGAGAGCTTTCTTATGGATTTGCGACATGGAATGTCATTCGTCTTTATCGCCTTTGGCCACCTAGATCACCAAACCTCACTGCCTTAAGACTTTTTGTAGACAATCGTCGAAATCATCTCCTAAGCCTACAATATAAAATGGAATAACAATCTCGATTTGTCATATTCGAACTATATCTTTTTTGTCCAGTCGCACGCAATATTTCCAAATGGTTTGGTGAAAAAAGGAGATAGGCATTCGTATTCTTCTTGTAGGTTTAGAAGTTATAGGCATAGGGGAAGACCTCACTAGGTAAAGAGTTTCACAACTTCGCTGTTCGATACAAAAATGAAGTCTGGTAAAAAGAAGTTCAGCAGGTCTCGAGCTTGACAGGGAAAGGGTGACTAGTTTGAGCTCGTTTAGTTTGCTGGAATCTTTCATGGTGGAACAACAGACGAGATTTCTGATGAACACCGACCATGGAAATATCTGTAGAAAGGGGAGAGATCTCCCACCTTTCTACGATGTTCTAGAGAGGTCAATGAACTCGTAACGAATAGCTCCCTTCTAGATAGAATCCAAGAAGTTCAGCGTATGTATGGTAACCGAACTCCAAACTTGTGAACAGTACTACAGGACAGGTCGAATTTGTGCGTTGTAGATTATGAGGAGCTGCTGGGATGTGAAGTAGCTCTTGACACGGAATGAAAACCAAGTTTTTGTGAAGCGATTTTGGCAATGGACGTCCCATGAAAAGGTGCTGTTGGTGGTGATCCCGAGCTTTGTTATGGAAGACTTCTTGGAAATGGTTATATCTCGCTTCTCTGGCTCCATTGGATAGTATAGGGGCTCTAGATGAGAAAGCGGTATGAAGCGTACCATCATGTGCGAAGCTGTGGACGGGACAGGGGGTCACTTCCAGCAGGTCTTTGATATGGAGTAGAAACAAAGTTGGTGTCAAGACAGACCCCTGTGGAACACCAGCGTTGATAGCCATTATATTGGAGGATAATCCGTCAGCCATCACATGGAGTGATTCATCAACTATTATGAAAGCTGTAAAATTTGATTAGAACCTCATACCAACACCAACTAAGTACGTTGGAGGTATTAAGAACCAGAAAAATATGAGTTTATTACGATTGATGAGACATTTAATCTATTATTAATGCCGACAAATTGTTTTGTCACACTGGCATTGCCAAAGCTGGGAATTATCAACTGACGCTAAATCTAAAATAATGTCTTTAAATATTAGAAATCAATCTGACTGTGGTACAAATTGAGGGATGGGAGTAGACGGTGGTTTTGTTGGGAGTTTTTTCACAAAATTTGTGATGTGTGGATATCGATTTGGTCATTTAATATTATGTTTATATGGTTTTTCGTTGAAGTTTTAAAATTGATATTGATTCTAGAATATTGAGTGTGCAACTTAAGCCAAAATCACTTATTGCATTTCAAGGAATTATAAGTTCTTTTCCGCATTTGAAGCTCCTATTTCTGAGTTGTTATTCGAGTAACAAATTGTACTCATCAAGTTTTATTTCTACTAAGATTCAGATTATTTATAGTACACTAATTTTCGAATTTGTCATATTTCATCATTTGAGAATTTGCCCCTCAATTTCGGATTTCTCTTGTTTGACAGAAGAGTCTTCTGCAGATATGATGTTGAATTATTCTTAACATGCTGGTAGGTCGTTTGTGTACGCAATGTTTGAAAGTGGACCTATTACTGAGCCTTGCGGAACCTCTTTTGTCAATGTACAAGTTAACGATTCAATATTTTGGTCGTGAAGATATTCTACCACGCATGTCAATGCTAGGTCTCTAACACCCATCAGTTATAATTTCATCAACACGATCCTACGAATAACGCTATCGAAAGGTTTCGACAAGTCTAGACAGATAAGTTGAGCTATTTTGGCTTCATTCAAGGATTCGAATAATATTCAAAGTAAATGGTACTTAGCAGTAAGTGTTGATTAGCTTTTTTTAAATTTGACAAGATGTCTGAGTGTTCGATAACAAGACAATAGATCGTTAATTAGAAAGTTCATTCCGTTCGCCTCTTTTATTTATTGTTTTGATTTCGGCAGTTTTAAGTTTTTCTGGATAAATGCCAGAAGTAAGTACAAGATTAATATATGTTGTAATGTATTTTAGATTTGATTTACCACATATTTAATTTGTTTAATTTATACGGAGTCATCAGTACAGTTTGTGTTTTTAAGCGCATTAATAACTTCTGTGATTTCTGGTGAATCAGAAGCATTCAAAAACATATTTTTTTGATTTTTTTCATATTATACCACTCAAGGTTGATGGTTCACTTGTATCTATGAGGTCAAATAATTGTTGGCTTCATTCAGTATACTCTCAACACTGAAATCATTTTCAAAATTTGATATCACATCGTTTGTAAGCTATTGCATATAGCTTTTATCGCGGGCTTTGAGCGCGGCGACCGAATCAAGAAATTCCGTAACGAAAAATAATGTAAGACCTAAACACCTAATATGTGTCAAATTAATTAATTAATTTGAAGTTTCTAAAAGTGAGAAATTTCGCTATTTTATACGAATGTTATAACTCTCTAGCGCTTTAGACTCCGGGATTTTCACGTGGCCTATCGAAATTAGAAGGTTCGAATTATCTACAAACATAATTGCATGAACTCCAGACGTCCTCTGTAATTAGCTACGAACGAAATCATTTTGACATATGCCTCTAGGAGCTCGCTACGCGTCAGTTAGAGTTTATACGTTAGACGCGCGTAGCAGAGACCTGAGAGTACTTGTTTCTATTAAGCTATTGCATATATTGCATATAGCTTTTATCGCGGGCTTTGAGCGCGGCGACCGAATCAAGAAATTCCGTAACGAAAAATAATGTAAGACCTAAACACCTAACATGTGTCAAATTAATTAATTAATTTGAAGTTTCTAAAAGTGAGAAATTTCGCTATTTTATACGAATGTTATAACACTCTAGCGCTTTAGACTCCAGAATTTTCACGTGGCCTATCGAAATTAGAAGGTTCGAATTATCTACAAACATAATTGCATGAACTCCAGACGTCCTCTGTAATTAGCTACGAACGAAATCATTTTGACATATGCCTCTAGGAGCTCGCTACGCGTCAGTTAGAGTTTATACGTTAGACGCGCGTAGCAGAGACCTGAGAGTACTTGTTTCTATTAAGCTATTGCATATATTGCATATAGCTTTTATCGCGGGCTTTGAGCGCGGCGACCGAATCAAGAAATTCCGTAACGAAAAATAACAGGAACTCGTTTATGTTGCGCTCTCTCGGGTGACTAATATTGAAAAATTGTATATCACGACAAAAAACGATAATTCTACATTCAAGTTTTATAATAATCGAAGGCAAGCAGCATCGATTGCATCTTTGTTGCAAGAATTCAAAAGACTGCCCTTAAATAGTGTTCAGACGACAGCTCAAAGTGTCTTAGATTTCCTTAGTAATAGAAATGGCATTCCAATAATGACTTTCAATTGCCAAAGTCTAAATAGTCACAAATACGATTTACAAGATTCAGTTACGAGACAAACAAATGTGTTACTTCTTACCGAATCTTGCATGGCGCATGATAATCCGATTGAAATACCTAATTTCAATTGTATTGTTCAATTCAAACGAGACACTGTTCCAGAAGGTGGGGTAGCTATTTACCAAAATAATAATAATGTAACTAATATTATGACTCCGAATATTGAAATAAATATTGCACACGTTAACGATGTTAATGTTAGGCGCTCATTTGTTGGAGATATTTGTGCGTGCTCATGCAAACTTAGAAATGGCCTACACATAGTCATGGTAGCAATTTACATTCCTCCGAATCCAAAATTGGACGAGGTAGAGCATTTTATTCATCGCACTTTACTGGAGTACACTAAAGAAGGGTCGAAAATACCTGGTACAAATGGTAATAAATTTCCACTTATCTTGGCTGGCGATTTCAACATCAACTTCGCTGATGAAAAATCAGAGCGGTTGACAACTTTTCTTTCGGAAAAATTGAATTTGAAAATGAATAATGATCCACAAGAATCCACAACAAAATATGGGGCCACCATTGACGCGGTATTTTCCAGATATTTGGAGGATATCAAGTCTCAAACTTATGTCTCTTATTTCAGTTACCATAAACCTATAGTTCCAATGATAACAAATTCCTGAATAACCTACATGTATTGTAAGATAATAAAAATATTTTAAACGATATTAACTTCTCATTTATTCAATAAAAGAAAAAAATTTGTTTTCTTATCGGTCACCACGCTCAAAAAGTGTAACTTGAATTAATATCAAAGAAAAAAAAATACTGCATAAATTAAGAATAAATAAATAATTATAATTGCATAAGTTGAGAAAAAATGCTATGCAATAGCTTCACCGCGGCAGTCCCCGAGTGCCACACGTTTTTTTTTAATTCTATTTAGCATCAGCAACCACGATTTTTTGGTACCATTTGTTTGTTTTAGTTTTGCCAGTGCAAGTATCAACAATTTTTCCAATTGCCTTATTTTTATTTTGACAGGTCAAGATAAGACCAATTCATACAAAAATTGAATTACATAAATCATCTATTTTCAACAACACATTTATTGTCAAATAATATCTAATAACGCTTTAAGTTTTAAATGTAAAAGTAGGATGTATATCGGCAATCTGGTAAAAAATTTGAAGGCATGGACATTGGGGCCAAGTATATGCAAGTTGTATAAAAGTAGTCATATTTCAGAATGAATTGAAATTTGGTTACCGAGTAATTTGGTGGTAAAGGATCGTCTTTTAATTTTTGTAACTATCATAGCGAGTTGGGTCTACGTTCGAATTTATTAAAGGTGTTGATAATAATCACCTCGATTTTTTTTAAATATTGCATACACATCTACACACAACATCAAAACTTACATATCGTATCGAAACGGGTCATTGTCGAGAGAGGAATCTTGGGTGAACACTTACATTATAAAAAAATGTGTATTTATTAAGCGGAACAAGAGAGAGTACGTACAACGAGTGTAGAGAAAGAGTGTGTGTGTATCAGCAGCAGTGGAACTGCATAGCGGGCTTGTGAACTGATTACGACCGACGAATGCGATCATCTGGGTAGCGTACCAGGGGTTAGAATGCGCATCTACCAGATCGACCTCGTATCCATAGAAACACGCGGGAATATTTACAAAAACACCATCGCTCTGCCGCATTATTGCTTACATTTTATTTTTACGATCGTCTTAGTGTGGCCAGCTAATGGCACTATATCACTCTCAAACAAGATCAAAGAAATAAACAGCAGGATGCAGAACTTTGTAGATAACAATCACATTGACGATGGATCTCGAGTCGGGTCGATTTTTGATCACAATTTTTCATCTCTTGAAATACGTTAGCTTCACATTTACCAGTTCAAATCTCATCAACCTCGTAGGGTAGGGGACCCGTAGATGCACGTAGGCCGTCGGATTGGGCTCATTGTGCGCTCTTTGATGAAAAATCTAGCCTATCACATTCCTGGTGAGTTTCACCGCAAATCACATCACAGTTTTAGGTGGTCTCGAAGGACAAAACCTCTAAGAATGTTTGATAAAGCAACCATCGGCTCTGACGCGACAGGGGATCTGACATCCCTCTTTTGCTCTAGAAGCAATTGTCAATTATTATCATAATTATTGTATTAAAAATCATGGTTAATTAATCAATTAAATAAGGCAGTGGTTATAGGTCCATCAGTGATGAAACCATATAGTCGAGTCAAAAATGTACAAAAAACGGTCGAATACAGAAAAATTGATGTACAATTATTTTTATCTGAAACCTTTTGCAATGTCTCAAGTTAGCCCTACATAACATAATGCAACCAGTAAGATATGGAGCAAATGCCCCCTTCCCCCTAATAAACAATTTAATAAGCAAATTGAATAACTCGAAAACCGTTGGTGTGTGCTTGGCCAAAATTACACCCAGAAGGTTTTTTGGGTCGCTAATTACGAAATTATAGATGGCGCTCACGTAAGACCGGCAGTAGCTATCATTGGGTTCAATTTTGATATAACAAATTGGATAGCTCGGTAACTATTGGTGATTTTTTGTCAAAAATCACACGCCGGGTGTTCTTGGGGCTGCTGATTACGAATTTGATGTAAAAAAGAATGCGTATCATAGATGACTCTCGTGTAGAAGCACCAGTTTCAAAAAGATGTATATTTAACAAATACACATATCCGTTATTTATTAGTGACAATTGAAGCTCTGGGGTTTTCAACTTCACTTATTATGAATATAAACTCAAAAAATTGTAAATCATAGATGGCTCTACTAAATTAGTGACATGTCGGTTATTTGAGGAATATTCTGGATTATTTTCTGTAGGTTTATAGCTGATGTAATCGCAAGATCATCGGCCTACCCTAAGCCATGAATGTCTTTGGATGACAGCCTTTTTAATAGTTCCTCCACTAAAACGGAAGAGCACATCTCCTTTGCGGGCATTCCTAGCAGATCTAGATATGACTATGGTTTCGCCTATGGATGATATAATTACCCTTTACTCCAGAAAGGTGCTTATATTCATTGTCAAGCAGTTTAGAGCTTTGAAAATTGACTTTGTTGATGCATTGTTGAAAGCAGCCTTAATATCGATA
Source organism: Endomychus coccineus (assembly GCA_958510875.1). NCBI lineage: Eukaryota > Metazoa > Arthropoda > Insecta > Coleoptera > Endomychidae > Endomychus > Endomychus coccineus. The sequence goes on along the minus strand of OY294069.1, from coordinate 2,772,014 downwards.
AATGTTGCCATGGCTCTCTTTGTCCTCAAGCGACTTTGTTAGTAAAATTTTATTTATAACATGATTTTTTTCTAGTCCAAAATGACTTAGTTTCTAATGGTCAAACTGCATAAATAAGCTATGGAGTGGGGGCGGGCGGACATGTGGCTGTTGCCCAGGGGCTACGACATGAAGATGAATCCTGTCCTAAGAAGTTAGACACAAGCAGCAGTACCGCTCATACTAACAAACTTAAATTTAAGAAACTAGACCGCAGCTTACCTTCATAGAATACACGCTCTGATTTCATCATAACTTGAAATGAAGGTGAAAAGAAAGGTTAAAGCCACACAAGCGTTTGATGTTTGCAAGCCTCTTTTTGTCACCCTGAAAGAACAGTGGACGAGTGGAGGTAACGGGTGCGAATAGAGGAGGACACTTCTGACCCATTGTTCGCCTCACCAAGTATGGAAAATGGGATTGCAAAGAACTTGGTATCTAGCGTGAGAGAACCGGCAGAAAAACTTGCTAAGATAGAAACGTGCTAAAGCCAAATAAGTTCACCAGCTCGTTGAGTGAAGGCCTTATTTAAACTTATATTCAGTTATCGTCCCTTCATACATCAGAAGTCGTAGAAACCTGAATTAGTTATGTTGGAAGAAGGGGAATAATGTGATCCGTTGCACTTATGAATAAGCAACTGGATATCAAGACTGCTATGTCCCATCTCATTAGAAATACAACATGTCAATTTCTAATTATCAGGTGTATTATTAAACGAATTAGCTCGTATACTAGTTTCAGAAGGGCATCAGAGACACGATTTCCAAAAAAATAGGGAACGTGGTGATTATTCATTGGTTGAAAATTACGTGACCTAATTCTCTTCACTAATAGCTCTAATGAACGTATGCCGCGCCATGCCATGACTGGTTTTCAGCAGGACACTAATCTAATGGATCACGTTGCCCTATGTGCCATTAGAATTTAACATTAATACCTACGTAGAAGGGCGATATCGCTAGTGGAATCAAATTTGTACTAGCACGCTTTCTCTAACACAGCTAAGCGAGATCTAAATTTAAACTTGAGTAGACGAGTTAGACACAAAATTTTCAGAAACTATATAATACTAGCTGATATATCCAGCGTTGTCCGCGATAGAAATCGAACAATATTTCTACCTCCACAGTATTTTATCCAGAAGGTAAGGAGTCAATGCTTTCAACCCCCGTGACAGTCACTTCGCGACCCCACAAATGAGTTAGAAGCCAATAAACTTAACAATCTATATATTTCACTTCAGTATGCAGGGGGATGGTGTAATTTTTTCAAATTTTATATAGACAGTGACTTCCCTTTTGCTTTGTCAAGTGTGCAAAATTTCATCAAGATCGGTACTTAATGTGTTAAGGGAAGGGAAAGGGGCATTAGTTAGTTTTTCGAAATATCATATGGACGGTGACTTTCCTTTCGTTATTTTTTTCAAAACGGAGGAATGAACCTAAAATTCTTAATTAACTGCATAGGAAGCAAGCAGAACTGCAATTCTTCTACCATTTATGTGGTAGTGGCTTTATTATAACTGTAATCTGATTTCTACAACTTGAAATATTTCTCAGATGGAATGCTCAAAATTTACTGTTTTCGTGAATTCTATTATCAAGGGACGCGCTACATCTATACCGAAACCCCAGAACTTTGCTTAATGATACAAGAACTCAATTATGAATATAGTTGCCCTCTATTACATATCGCTGTACTGCGGCTAATTCAATGTTCAGGAATATAGACACCTTCTAGTTACCGACTTGAAGAACATTTCCATTACAGATCACTATTCCATTCAACACAACGATTGAGTTAACGAGTTAGACTCAAAATTTTCAGAAACTAGCTGATATATCCAATTCTACCATTTACTTGGTAGTGGTTTGATAACTATAATCTGGTTTCTACAACTTGGAACATTTTGGAGAAGTAATTGTCGAATTTTACTCTTTTCGTGAATTCCATAATCAAGGGCTACACGCTACATCTATACCGAAAACTCAAGAACCTTGTTTATTGATACAGGAATCTTCCATGAACTCAATTATGAATATAGTTGCGGTCTATTACAGATCACTGTAACGCGGCTAAGTCTATATTCAAGAATACAGATACCTTCCAACAATTGACTTGGTGAAGAACATTTCCATTACAGATCACTATACCATGCAACTGATATATAAATGAACGCGTCTTCTATGAACCAATATCTTCGAATTTCTGCGAGATTGAAATAACTCCGCGATACAGAAACCTTCTATCAACTGGTTTAATGAGGATTATGGATATTACAGACCACTGTAACATTGAACTGATTTACACGTTAGCTCTGATCCAATTTTGGAAGGTATGAATGACTTTAGAATGGATTTTATGCAGTAATCTTATATCCGCTGTCGTCGTGAGCAAATATATTTTACAATAATATAGTAATGTACGACTATGAATCAATTTTAGCACAGCTTTGGTTAATTATGAAATTGAATTGTTTCTCAATCTTCTAACAACTGTACTGGAAAGAAATATGGATTTCACAGATCACTAAAACTCTAAGCAATTTTACTTTACATTCCACTGGTGGCTCACACCATGTTCTTGGAACTTTACAGGTTTTCCTTTCTTGTACTCAAAGTATTAAAAAAAAAGATACGTGTGGCACTCGGGGACTGCCGCGGTAAAGCTATTGCATAGCATTTTTTCTCAACTTATGCAATTATAATTATTATTTTTTTTTTATTTATGCAGTATTTTTTTTTCTTTGATATTTTAATTCAAGTTTTTTTTTTTATATGAATTCAAGTTACTTTTGAGCGTGGTGACCGATAAGAAAACAATTTTTTTTCTTTTATTGAATAAATGAGAAGTTAATATCGTTTAAAATATTTTTATTATCTTACAATACATGTAGGTTATTCAGGAATTTGTTATCATTGAAACTATAGGTTTATGGTAACTGAATAACTGAAATAAGAGACATAAGTTTGAGACTTGATATCCTCTAAATATCTGGAAAATACCGCGTCAATGGTGGTCCCATATTTTGTTGTGGATTCTTGTGGATCATTATTCATTTTCAAATTCAATTTTTCCGAAAGAAAAGTTGTCAACCGCTCTGATTTTTTATCAGCGAAGTTGATGTTGAAATCGCCAGCCAAGATAAGTGGAAATTTATTACCATTTGTACCAAGTATTTTCGACCCTTCTTCAGTGTACTCCAGTAAAGTGCGATGAATAAAATGCTCTACCTCGTCCAATTTTTGATTCGGAGAAATGTAAATTGCTACCATGACTATGTGTAGGCCATTTCTAAATTTGCATAAGCACGCACAAATATCTCCAACAAATGAGCGCCTAACATTAACATCGCTAACGTGTGCAATATGTATTTCAATATTAGGAGTCATAATATTAGTAACATTATTACTATTTTGGTAAATAGCTACCCCACCTTTTGGAACAGTATCTCGTTTGAATTGAACAATACAATTGAAATTAGGTATTTCAATCGGATTATCATGCGCCATGCAAGTTTCGGTAAGAAGTAACACATTTGTTTGTCTCGTATCTGAATCTTGTAAATCGTATTTGTGACTATTTAGACTTTGGCAATTGAAAGTCGTTATTGAAATGCCATTTCTATTACTAATGAAATCTAAGACACTTTGAGCTGTCGTCTGAACACTATTTAAAGGCAGTCTTTTGAATTCTTGCAACAAAGATGCAGTCGATGCAGCTTGCTTTCGATTATTATAAAACTTGAATGTAGAATTATCGTTTTATGTCGTGATATACAATTTTTCAATTTTAGTCACCCGAGAGAGCGCAACATAAACGAGTTCCTGTTATTTTTCGTTACGGAATTTCTTGATTCGGTCGCCGCGCTCAAAGCCCGCGATAAAAGCTATATGCAATATATGCAATACAGTTCTCGTCAAATAACTTGGCACCTGTATGAAATAATATCGGCACATTATAAATTGTCTATCTTCTTCTAATACTCATGATTTAGATAAAGAAACATTGTAACGTATAATTTCTAAGAAAACCACATACGTCAATGGCATTGTTATGATCTAGAAAGAGACAAAACATCCCCGTCCTATCGTATTTGAATCACGTTATTCTTGTCAAGTTGCAGGCTTGTCATGTCCTGATGCAATTGTATTCAAATGCCGTTGCTGTTTGATTCCTTCATTCACAGAGAACCTAACACAATTTCTGCTGCACGTCCGTTAAAAGTGTAATCCGTTCTAATACACGACAATACCTTAAAAGTATTGAAACTAATATACACTCTAAAAGGATAATCTGAGTAAACAATGTACACTAACGAATGTTATAGGTTATAACAGCTGCAAATATTAATATATAAACATGATAAGCTCGGAATGACGAACACTATAAGAAACTTGACTTAACCGACTAGGTACGAATACATCCGATAAAGTTGATTCTGCAGCGTGTGGCTTACGGAAATTTCTGTACCAACCTAACAATATAACACGTGTGAATCAAGAACTTTTCATAATCAGATACGCCCATTGATGACGTACGGGCCAAGTTATTTGACAAGAACTGTAGCTTAATAGAAACAGGTACTCTCAGGTCTCTGCTACGCGCGTCTAACGTATAAACTCTAACTGACGCGTAGCGAGCTCCTAGAGGCATATGTCAAAATGATTTCGTTCGTAGCTAATTACATAGGACGTCTGGAGTTCATGCAATTATGTTTTTAGATAATTCGAACCTTCTAATTTCGATAGGCCCCGTGAAAATCCCGGAGTCTAAAGCGCTAGAGTGTTATAACATTCGTATAAAATAGCGAAATTTCTCACTTTTAGAAACTTCAAATTAATTAATTGTTTTGACACATGTTAGGTGTTTAGGTCTTACATTATTTTTCGTTACGGAATTTCTTGATTCGGTCGCCGCGCTCAAAGCCCACGATAAAAGCTATATGCAATAGCTTAATATTCAATAGCTCATGTGATACCCTTGTTACAGCTGAGGTTAATTCGGAAGCAAATTTTTTGAGAACCATAGAAGGAAATTCGTCTAGCCCAATTGCCTTTTTGGTATTGAGATCAAGCAGAATGCAGTTTGATAATCGAGCTGAAGGAGGCTGAGTTTTAGGCCCAAGCCTACGCAGACGCCTTGGCGGATACCTTGTGTAAGCTGCAGAACACTTTGATGGCCATCGTGGCTCGGTAGTGTCAAGTCGAGGGAAGATCTTACCAGAGATTCGTCTGTTAGGACCTTGTACCCGTAAGGCTCAGTGATGTATCTTAGAGTGATCCTCGATGATAAACTGAGCTGATAAATGCTCCTGGAAATCCGGGTGAAGAAGGTCGTTGTATCCTTGTGGACATACAGGAGAGCCTTCGCAAACTTTGGGGTCTACGGCCACGGGTTCTCTACTGAAAACGGTTCTGTTCCATCTGGATCTGGAAAAAGCTCAGGGACTCGCCTGCGTGGGAATAAAGGAGGCAAATGGCTATCGATGGGAGCAATATTAGAAGTCCTTCCCTTGTTGATCCAAAGTGAAATTTTGCATCATCTCTAAGGATTAGGAATGATCTTGAAGTGAAATTTTGTTCCAATTCCCCTGTCGAAGATCACAAACGAACGGGAACCATTTGGGCATTCAATAAGTTTTGATCTTATCTTGGCTTGATGGAGTTTCCGAAATTGTCTAAATATGTCCACTATGATGTCTTGCAAGCTTAGTTATTCATATCCGAGCATATTGGATAGTTTTCAATGGTTTAAGAGCTGACTATTTAATAAAACAAATTATATGATTCATTTGATTTGATAATTAACAAGTTTTAATTGTTCTTACATCGCTACTAGGACGGGTTATTATAACAAAAGTACATACATTTCATTTTCCATAACAAGTGGAAGTAAAGAGGAGGAACAACACTTGGTCCAATTTTTCTTTATTTCTTTTATTTTCCATATGAATGTAGCATAGGTACCTAATGTATAAAAAAAGACCGTAACCATTTTCCTTTTCTCAGCGTCTGGAATGAAATTAGAAGAAAACTATATCTTCCGAAAACGCACCTACCAATCTAAAGTCGTTCCTACTTAATACTGCCCTCAAATACTGTGGACATCTACAAGAATAGCTGGCCGGCTTAACTGCCGCGACCCTCAAAACAAACTCCCTTTGTCTCGGCAGTGGAAACACCGAATTCACCCGATTACTTTTATCATCATCCTCGTTCGTTAGAATCATATTTGCGTTTTTTTGCGCGTCCGAAAACATCTCAACAAGACGATTCCCAACGTGAGAATTTCTATCCACGTTAACTTCTCGACCCGACACTAATCCCGCAATCAAATCGTCGCCTTTCTCATTCACGCCACCCACGGTATCGAATTTATATTGCAAGGAATTAACTTGTGCCATTTTCAATTCAAGTAGCGCCATCTCTTGTACAATAGCGTCGGCCCGCCGATACTGCACCGTACCTTCCCGACTAACTCGTTCCACGAGTTTTATCAAGTTCTGGATTACACCACCAGAGTCCGGTAGTATGCGCTCTATCCTATCGGCCTCTCCAGTTAGTCGATAGATGGCGGCCTGCATTAAAACGGGAAGCAACATATTGGCGATTTGTGAAACGTTGCGCGATTCCAAGAAGTGTAACACTTTTTCGGCTTCGCGCGTATCGTCGAACAATCGTTTCTGGCGATTCGCCGGCACAGGTCTCGCCGATTTCCACATTTGCACCCAGATGTTGTCGTCGATGAGCATTCGACCGCTCAGTTTTCCCTTTTTCTGGCCCCACTGGTCGATTTCGTCCGATTCGTTCCAATCCCTGGGCGAATACCAGCGCACAAAGTCTTCTAGAATGGAGCCCGGGTTGGCCGCCTTGAAGGACTCCATGTCCGATACCAGCGACGCGCTCATAAGTTTCGCTCTCAATTCGGACCCTTCCGCGTCGGCCCCCAATTTCAATAAAACATCAGTGTCTTCCTCTAATTGGTCTTCGGTCTTGGGCACCGGTTCTTGAGTAATAGGAATGTACAGGAATTCGCCGGTTTCTATGAGTTTTAAATTCTCGAATTTTGTCAATCTTCCGGCCGGTTGCATGTTGTTGTAAGCGTCCCATTGACGTTTCTTGGCGTCTTCTTCCGGCTTATCGGCACAGTCGAAAAATTCGTCGTCCGTAGAAGAGCCTTCGGCCGAATCGTATTGGACGACGTTTTGATTTTCTTCTCTCGCCTTTCTTCGCTCGATGCAACAGTTCAACATTTGTAATTTCTGGTGTAGAAGGCACGTACGAAGATCTGAGAAGTCACGGGCAAGTCTGAAACAAAAACGAAACAGTACATTAAGTCAAATATTTTATCTTAATATGTAAGCCTACTGGCATATTGTTATTAGAACGCTTCATTTTTCTTGAGAACAAAGTAAATATATCTCTGTTTTAAACTAGTTTAGCTCTGAAGTCTTTTTACCTATAATTCTAAATAGTCAGGAGAGGTGAATATATAAACACCTACGAGAAAAAAAAACGCAAGATTAGTTTCCTAATATAAAAGTTATATTTTAAGACAACTTAGTTATGAAGATATTATGAGTAACAAATCAATTAGCCAATAAGATTATTTGACACTCATTTGAAATTGCCACGAACCACGGTGGCATCAAAAACAAATTTTGGATGGCTACCAACTCCCAAACATTCAGTTCCTCTAGAAAAAAAGGATGTAAGTACCCTTCTACATTGATTCCCTCAGGCACACAATCTAACTTGTAGAAGCCCAGACGTTACCCTCTCTTGGTACATCCCGACTCGTCTCGAAAGTACTTGATGGTCAGCATCGCTTGCGTTAGATCTCTTGCACGATAATACAGTAAAGAGAACGTGTAGGCTCTTAGACTCATTTAATACTCTAAAGTCTAAGGTATAGCTTGTGAAATTCCACGAGATAGCGGGCGCCATCGGCAGGTACGCATCATCGTCTTCGCGAAGACACTGGTAGTGTATATTATATGAATCAGCCTCCTTCTACCAACAACCAGTTGCACGCAAGAAGTAGCGCCAAGTTGACGCGCGAGTTTGGTCCCGTACACATACACTTACATATACACCAGTGTTTCCTATTCTTCTTGCTAACTGTTTGGAGTTCATTTAACCGCAATGTTACCGGTGTTACAACAGTGACGTGATAACCACACTTGGCAGGAAAAAAACAGTGCTATGTGGTGTTGGTGAACCGTTTTATGTTCTCTTCTCGTCAGAGGTAAGTTTGATATATTTATTGGATCAAATTTTTTAACAAAATGTATTTCATTCAATTTGTACGCAATGTTCGTACTAAAAATCTTAGGGTATGGGATTATTTTGCTCCTAACACGTCGATATATTTGGAAAAATACGAATTGGTCGTATATATTCGCTACCACATCAAAATAATGTGAATGACATTAAAAAAAATACTCTAGAAATGAACGAACACCATGAAAAAAATTCTACAAAACCATAAGAAAGAAATAATTCAAAAAATTCATAATAGAAAGTGTGAAAAGAATTATGATCAAATGAACAAGAACCATTAATGTAGCATCAGGTATAGGAGTTTTCGGAATTCAAAAGATCTAACAAAGTACTTTATAGTTACGATTTCAAAAATGACCAAGTCTCAGCATGCGAACTGCAACGTTACAGTTTGCCTGTAACGATTCCGCAAACGTTGAATAACAGAAAGAGTGCGTTTATAAACATTCTTGAAACTTGCCGAATACTGAAACCATTTTCAACCAAAGAAATGGCACGAGCAACTTCTACTTTATTACGATGCCGCATTTTATTTCTGTTGATGTCTAATTGACTTTTGAAACAATACGTTACTGTTAGCATGGCTAACTACATCTCAAAAATAAGCATACGTGATTTCATCGCCACTTTGTTGTTTTTCATATTTTATTTAAATTGTCAATCATATCTTAAGAATTAACGGTTTCTTGATTCTGTAATTTATCAATTTATTGGGGTAGCATGTGTTGGCTTAGGAATTTAAATGTCTCATATGTATATTACTTCCACAATAAAAGTTATAGAGGTACAAAGAAGTGATCTCCTAATTCTTTTGAACAGTGTACCTTCACAGCTCGAAACTCAAGTTTCGTGACTTTTGAGATTTTGAAAAACGAGTGACAGTTGTAAGAAAACTGATTGACTTGTTTTGTCCAAGGCTAATAATTTTTGCGTATATCAACATTTTGACCCGCTCTCGGCGGTGCCCTCAAATCTGACAAGTTTTCTGAGGAATTGCAGAACATGGGAAATATTTATTAATTTGAATGTCAATAGTGTCAGGATCCCCGGCAATTAAGATTTTGGGACTGACATAATTAGTCATCATCATCAAGTAACTGTGAAAATCCGTTTCTTTACAGTTAATTGCTTTATTGATACCATGTATGAAAAAATCGAAACGGCAAATTTAAAATTAAAGGTACTAATGAACCAAACAGTGATAGAAAAAGTTTTATCGACAAATTATACTATCCATGAGTTATGCTGGAGATAACAGGTTCACAGCCACCGATCTTAAGCAAAACGCATTTCTCACCCAAAAACTAGTTTTACTAATTCGACTAATGTATCTACTTCCACAATTCTTCTAAGAAGACTGAATACTGTGTAATACTAGCTTATTCGCCTAAATGAATTCATCAATGGACATTACTATGAAGTATGATTATCCATTAACGTTGAAACTCAGTAATTTGTCCATCCAAAATGTTTTAATTGTCCTGATGAACTATTAGTGTCAAGATAAAAATATGCTACAATTATGTCTCATTGTTACTTTTTTGTAGCAGTTACCGACAATTATTTGTACGTTAATTTCGAAATGTTTATCCAACATGCTGTTGAAATAAAAGTAAAACTATTTCGTCATTATCTCCGCCACCGTAAATTAAACACATCTCATAATCAACGATCTCATCTGAATGTGTATTATTTATTAATGATCCTGGTGGAAATTCGTAACACACTTCACATAATTATTTCATAATGACATAACTTCTTCATTCGAAACTGCAGCATGAAATATTAATTTCACGATAATAATACATCGAGAGAGGAAATCGAATTCACATGCAATACTTAATAACAGGTCAATCGGATGGTTTTATATAAACAACGATCCAGATTCATCTTGTAAACAGGTTGAAATTAAGGATTAAAAAAACCATGAGAACCGATCGCTCAGTTCTACACTGTGTGTCTATCTAGTTATACGAGGGCTATAGTTGAGACAGATGGCGCCACAATCGAAAATACTATGTGACATTTGTGTTGTATCACGCATTAAAATTTTCAGACTGATATGTCATCCAGTTCTGTTTCGACACCCATCGAAAGCAAGCAACCTTGAACATTTTTGTAAACATGGAAAATGTTTCATTAAAAATTATTTCTTGCGTGGAAAAAACATTACGCAAACCAAAGCATCGCTTGTTAAACATTATGGGGACTATTCACCATCGATTCGAACGATTCACAAGTGGTTTACTGATTTTCGTTGATGTAGTATGACCACAAAGGATGCCAAACGTTCTGGTCGTCCAATTGAGGTTACAATTGATGTTGGATCGATTCGACGCCGATTTGAAGAAAAAGCGACCGCGTTTGGCAAAGAAAACAGTGCTATTACACCAGGACAACGTACCGGGGCCCAAATCTGCAGTCGCAATGTTAAAATTGCATGACCGTATTCTCCAGATTTGGCTTCCTGCGATTTTTATCGATTTCCAAACTTGAAGAAATGGCTCGGTAGAAAGAAATTTGACTCCAACAATGAGGTCAAGATTGCCCAAAACGTATCAACTGGAAGAAATCGAAAAATTTGAAAAACTTTTGACGTTCAAGTATGTTCTAGAACTCTATGTATTATTATAATATTATCAGGTGATCGGCCAAAATCATTGGATTCAAGCCGTTTCACCCCCTGAAGGGTTGAGTTTCGAAAAATCTGTTCTTAACCGTATAAGGAACCTACAAAATTCTGCCGGCTATACAGTTCCGGAGATGCTCGAGTCAGTCGGTCAGTGAGTGAAATAATCAAAATACAGCATTATGGTAAAACACCGAGTAATTCTTGTCGAAGTTAATGTTGCCACACATTCTCGAAAAGTAGGTTACTACAATTCATGCTGTGCAATGTCAAACTTACTACAAGAAATTCTCACATAAATATAAGCGACTGTTCATATATTCAAACTTCGTAACTGGAAGTGGCGATTTAGCAATGGCCTTAACGTATTATAGACTACGTTGAATTTTTGCGACATGTCCATGGATCATCCCAATGTACATTTTATATGTTTCTACTCAGAGTCGGATCAAGGGCTATTTGAATTAGCCGAATAGAGGACCGGGCGATGTGGGGCTTCCACACGATCGACTCAAGGTACGGAAAATCAATAATGGATTTCTCTACGATTTGAAGGTTCTTTCCGCTAAAGAACATTGCACAGGTTCTTCAAGTAACGGTGACAGTGGGTGAGGAAGTTGAAATCGACGGTGATATATTATGCCGCATACTATTGGACATCAAAAAAATTTATAGAAGACATGAGCGATTCGATTCGCCTCACAGTTCAAAATATTATCGGACCATAACCAGTGCTTGGCATATATGCAAGCACAGTTGAAATAGCTATATCTTAGTGGACTGAAAACTCTTACTCTCTAAAGGGTTCATTATTAACCCTTCCAGTGGTATAGCCAAAACACACCTAGAGCAGAGCAAGTTTAAAAAGCTATGTACTCTAATCGGTCTATACTCGAGACACTGTCGTTCAAGCATCATCCGCGAAGACTGGGCTTAATGTCTCGTGGATGCTCAGCTGGGGAAAAATCCGATCTGAGATCTTCTATCAACCAGTAAGATCTTCGGCTTAGTTAGTGAACATACTCTCACATTCGTTTTCATCTTCAGTAAACAAGTAAGCCCTACTTTTTATATTAGCTTCTTCCAGTTCCCAAAATTTGGATAATATTTTACGAATTTTCGTTGAAGGATGTGTGTGAAACTTCCTGCTATAATCCAAACGAAATGAGTTTTATGCAAGTTAGCTTGATTTTCACCTAAGTGAACTTGACCCACGCTTAACGTCCTTCGTGTTGGATTCGAACAGATCATTGCCTAATCTGTGTTTAAAGCTAATGTTGATTGACTCGATGAATTTAAAGGAACAAGGATAACTCTTCTATAATGCAACAATAAACCAAATTAACTCGTCCTCGTTACAATAGAAAGCAAAATAGACACCCATATGAGTGGCTATCATATTCGAAGCACGCTTCGAAAAGCAGCGGGTTTGCAATTAACGGTTCGGTCGGTTCCATGTCAAGGCAAGCAAAGCGGCTTCCAACAAGAAAATTCGTCTACGAGATATTCGTATAGATTAACTTCTAATATTCATCTTTGAGCGTAAATTATGAATAATGTGAATGTTCATTATAAGGATTGTAACATCGGCATTCCAAGTATGTTGTAAAATTTACATTTCAAATAGTTGATCGATTGTGAGGAACTGTTGGGTAATTCTGGTTCTAAGGTTAGAATGATTTCTGAGAGAATTGAAATTATTTTTATCAAAATATGATTATTGAACCGTTGTTAATGCTTTTACTTATTTTTCTTTGTTTATTATGCAATGGTATATTGTCATATTTCTAACAATGTCACAGGCACTCTCTTACTCTACTTACTTGATATTGATAAGTATAATTGATATATGCATTATGTGTTGTTGAGTTTAGGTGTTTTTAGATAAATCTCGGGTGATAATTGAAAAAAAATGAGCTAACGTTTATTGCAATAGATTTCAGTACAAAAGTAATTTTCAATGTTTGTTATCATGGTCGTAATGTACCTTTGGCGTCAAAATACAATGACATTAAATAGAAACTAATATTACTATTGCAGCACGATTTCAGTGAAAATTATTGTGTGAGGGGGGAGGGCGATGAGAACCTCTAACCTAACCGGTTCCCCCTCACATTAGTAATAATTACAAATCCAACCAATACAGATGACATCCTAATAGCGTTGCTACACGCTTATCCTTTTCATATAGTCAAAACATCGGAAAATTTACTGAAATTCGAAATCTTCTTTAAAGATACTCGATTCGAAAGGAGTTTATGTTAAGATTACTCTATTTTTAGAAACTAATTTTGATTGTGTAAATACCGGATCATTGCTATACTAGTTGAATGTTTTAATTGAGGATATGTTAAATGTTTCAGCAATTAACTTCGTAACATTTTAAGGTCTTGTAATGCAATCTACCTTTTAGTCATTTCCTATATTGAGTATAATGTGGGCAATATATTATTGGATTTCGTTGGTTCTGACAGACTATTTTGCAACCTTCGTACCGGATGCACAATTGTTGATTTGTGTTTTTAATACGATAGGAAGCCAAAATGCCATTATTTCACCTTTGAAAGTTGTAAATGCTCATTCCTCTATTCGACCAAACCTTTTTTGACGTGACAACGTCTTATAATTCGATGGAGCGGGCTGCACGCACGAAAAAACATGACTCATGAGGCGTTCCATTTAAGCATGCGGCGTTACCTCGCTCTAAGGCGTTCCATTTAAGGTTTGAAGTGCAAGCGAGAGCGTCTCCTACTTCAGTGAGCGATGCGTCCGCGTGGACAGCTGCTATACAAAATAATACATTTACATGTTTTCGTCAAGTATGAAGTGCAGTGAAAAGTGAATGTGGTGTCAATTGTTTATAGCAACGATAATTGCGGCGATAAAGGTGATGATTCTTTCGATATTAAATATATGTTCAGTGATATATTGTCGAATATTCGTGCTTTCATCATTAAAATAAATAGCATCGGTCCGCTAGTGCAGCGATTGTAGGTTATGCTATAATTGACAAAACTATAACAATAAGTTAACCGAACTATTTCACGATGAGTAAAAAATCAATTGCTTTACTATTCGATCGAAATAATTATCGAGCGTAGCTATGATTTCAAAAAATTAAAACATAAACGTTAAATCTTCCACATATCATAACAACGTGTCTGAAATGACAGGTTGGACCAGCCAGCCGTCTATTCCATCAGTATTTTCTTATGACGTTGTCACGTTCAACTATCGTCAGTAAACCGACTTTACAGACAACCGATTTTTTTTGTCTCTACTATTCCAGACAAATTAGCTATCCACCAATATTATATACGTATTTCCCATAATTCCGAATGGAAGTTTTAGAGCACTGAGAGACGAAACAAATTTCGTTTCCAATTATTCCCAAATGTGAAGGCGAAGGTCGTTAACGTAATCAGTTAAAAAATCTTAATATAATTAATTTTTTTAATTTGAAACGCTTCTGCAGGTCAAACAAATACCTGTGATATACATTAACATAACAAGGAAAACAAACACTATTGTGATAATGATACAAAAGACCTAAAGATTTCATTAGAAAAACTGACAAGAGTACCACTTGAAAGGTGGGCCATCCCGCCCCAAAATGATACAATTATTATTTTCATCACTTTAAATCAATTGGCAGATTTTTCAATTCGTAAGACCAATAAGACGGGGGTAAACCTCTGCACAGTGGTTTAGAAACATACCCACACAAAGACATTACCTCAAAAATAGTTTAGATGGATTTAGAAAGGCTCAAAATGGATATTTCCACAAAATATTTTTTTTTCTTATACTACGTACATGATAATAACAGTGGGAGGGGGGGGTTGAACCCCCTGCCTTCCCATCCACCGGACTTGAGACACGTCACGTAGTTCCCTCTCCTACTTTCAACAGCACGCCAACTGCCCGGCAGAGACCAACGCCTTAATTGGAGAGGTAATGGTGTTTGAACCATCTGGGCCCCTCTCCATCTGCCTACTCGTGTTCAATGTTAAACAGTTTTCGTTTGACGACTAGCCGTCGGCCTTATCCCATCGGCCTACCACATATCATTGCCCTGGCCACGAATCCATTACCCAGAAACCTGGAATAGGAAGCACAGACACCGGACTTTAAGAGTAAAACCATGTGGTGCAGCATTTACCCACGCAGAGGCAGCTGTTTTATTCGTCCCCAGCGTGACTACTTTAGGCGGACCTACTACGGGCACTGCTAGATAGACTATATTATTGCCCCTTCTGGCCTATAACCAACTCCACCTCCTCGTGTTACGAGTTAGATGAGTAACCGTTCGGCTTCGTTCAAATAGCCTGCAGCAGATGTCTACCAAGTCCGTGAATCCATTTCGGCCGGAGTTCTGGGATAAGAAGGCACGATATCATGGTGAAATGTGTAACGTCTGTTAGTTTCGCCCCGAGGGGTACTTATCTAGAGACCCGCAAGAAGGACGTTGCTTGCTGCAGCTACTCCCGGAGTCATCCGGACTGACCATGTAGTTCTCTCTCGAGTATACAACATACAGTGAGGGATGTTATAATTTGCAAACTATCCCACTAGATTAAACCACAATGTAGTGCTAAATACGTCAAAGGTGAATAGAATAGTCCAATATTCTTTTTTTTAGGCAAAATGAATGTCAACTGATTAATTCATCCATGACATTTTTGGCAAGTAACATGACAAATCAATCAAAGATCAAGCAGCTATGAAACCGCTTACTATGGCAATATAATATTCCCATATCAAAGCATGATAAGTTCAATCGGTATCGAACATCCTACCGACTGAGCCAGTTTCTGAATTACAAAGATTCTCTCAAAATCACTCGGTCACCGTCCAACTACTATAAAAAAATTAGCAAGCTGGATAAATATGAAAACACTATCGCAATAGTAATACTATTTTATTTGTGAATCTTCTTAGTATGGACAAATATTAACATATTAATATATCTGGTATTTTTCGTTTAATATCAAGAAACGTGATAAATGAATCGAAGATTGAGTGGGTGTGTTTCGTTTACGTTATTTCAATATTTTAATAAATGCAAATATGCTAGAATTGCTAGGTAACACGCACACACCTGTGTGACAAGAAAACATCGCTGTTTGATTTATCTGAAGAGTCTAGTTATTTCATCATTCCTCGCGACGAACTTGTTCAAATATCAATTTTGTTATAGTGAAATAACGGCTTCCTTCCAAACAATTTATGTAAATTCGGACGGAGACTAACTGTTCTTAATGCAAATTTCGAAGAATTAATGAAATACAAGATTACCTAATAGACGAATATAGTGAGACACCGTTGCATGTTGTGGATGGAGCATCTTCAATATTGTTAAAGACCGTTTGTAAGTGAATATTTATTTATTGTAGGCTTTTCTTCGTATTCCCTTATGTTGAAAGTAACGGTTAGTGCATCGATCCAGATATGGACGATCAAAATTGAAGCAATTCATTAATTAATATCAAAGTTCAATTGATCAAAGTACGAGTTAGATGTAAAATGCAATTCTGCATCTTATTCTTGTTTATGTACTCGTATCGTTTTCTTTAAGGCTTTAGTAGGGTTTGTGTGATTGAACTATGATGCTGTGAACAGGGCAACGTGCTAAGACAAAAGGTTGTAAATCTGAATGTCAGTTAAATAATTGAACGAACTGTAGTAGTAGAAGGAATTGTGGATTCTATTAAAATTTCTGCGATGAAAATAAGTGAACTACAAGGATGATATTAAGAGGGCAAGGTGTAAAGTCCCTGAAAAATGAAACAAGAAATGATTTATTTGGTCAAAACTTATTTTATTTCTGAACATAATCTCCTTGTAGTCCGATACGCTTCGTCCAAAGTTTTTCAAATTTTTTGATCCCTGCCAATTGTTACGATTTGGGCAATCCTTCAAAACAGGCTTTTCTTTCAGCGATGACCTCATCGTTGGAGTCAAATCTTTTTCCCCGAACCATTTCTTCAAGTTTGGAAATAGATAAAAATCGCAGGGGGGAAAATCTGGACAATATTAGTAGCGCAATTCATGCAATCTGGCAGATAGCTCTCTCATATTCGAAAATTTATGTAAAATCTTCCGTACCCGTTTGGTTGAGATGCCTATAGTCTCAGCAATCTCGTGAACTTTAACTCGCCGATCGTCCAATACTATACCATGGATTTTATCGACGATTTCTGGCGTAGTAACCTCAGTTAGATGACCAGAACGTTCGGCTACTTTGTGATGGTCATACTACCAGAACGAAAATCAGTAAACTACTTGTGAATCGTTCCAATCGATGGTGAATAGTCCCCATACTGTTTACCAAGCGATGCTTTTGTTTGCGAAATGTGTTTTCCACGCAAGACGCGAAATTCACTTCCTTCCATGTTCACGGTCGGAGGAATTTAGAAATATACTGTCTAATCATCATAGTTTCATAGTCACCATTTTCAACATGTTCCATCTAGTTCATCACCAAAGGTATTTTTAATTTGTAGACTGGTCGTACATGTATTATAGAATAACATGTCCGAGGATTTAACTCGTCCAGCGTAACAATACCAACAATTAACTAGAAACAATTGCTATGTTGATAATAAATATTGTATGTTAGAGATCCACAATTTCAACCTTGGTGGAGCTGTCCACTGGAGTTTGAATGAATGCTATTTTTCACGATTTTCATTGAATTATTACATCCTACCGACTGTGCCAGTTATGTTACTAAAAGCGGAGGTCCCATTCAAATAAGTCGAGAAGTTGTGAATAATAAACTAAATTGCTCTCTGATGTTGCCATATTATATTTCTCATGTGAATTTACAAATATTTTCCTTCAGAAATAAAGAAGTGATCTTTTTTACAGCTTTTTTTCTTAATTTTCGTTGAAATAACGATCCCGATTTTCGACTGAAGACGAACCGATTACAATGCACCAGCGATACCTTCGAATGACATTTACTGCTTCCCTTCGACGAGAAGGAAACCGTGTCAGGCACGCTTCACAATTCGCGGACAAGCGCATTGTTTGGTCCGCCACGAATATCCGACCAGACGTTGAGTTATGCGATGACGCGAGGCCGTCGAAATTAGGTTACGGAGGATGTTAACAAGTTGAAAGCGCACTTCAGAGCGATCGTACTTATTAATTAGATTTCGGCAAGGTATGTTCCGTGTAAGGTGGAACCTGTAGCGGACAACGTTCGTTGACTCTAACGGAACCAGCACCAAATCATTATCAACTCGTTGCCGAACTCGTTGTAATCGTTGAGTAAAATATTTGTTAATCTCTCAGCCATTATCCTGGATTTGAATTGAAAATGATTTAGTTTCCTGGTATGGGCCCAGAATTCGTGGAAAGATATCCTGATTCCGGTAGCCAGTAGAAGTGACAGGAAGGATTCCAGGCGGATTATTCAACGAAATATGGAAAAGGGTTGCTTGACGAGATGAAACAAGAAGTTTGATCAATCTTTTATCGACATTAAATATCTTAAATAGAAGCACTGTATTATAAAATCGAAATGCACCATAAATAAGCTATTGGGCTTGTAAAAATCGCTTTGGTTTCGTTTCTGATCGCTCGATTGAACCTGAGCAAGTAATGGCTGTTTCACGTTGTAAATGTTCAATAATCGATTTGAAGTGACAAATCCCTTTCTGTGTTCAATCAGTTTCAACCTGATTAACGCCGCGGAGTTGTTGGCTGATTAGTTTTATCCGAATGTATCATTCTGTCATCGTTGAAGATACAACAGGTCGACTATATCAAAGTGGCCGTACTAGAAATTGATAAATTGGTTGAACTATATCGACGTTGTAGATCTATAAATTAGCGAATAGTCATCAACGCATATATACAACAGTTAACGTTATAATACAGATGTGTCGCAGAGAAAAGGTACAGTTCCGATACCGTAAAGACCGTTAAGTAACTTAGTCGGAGAGCTGTGCCTATCTATTTGTTTCCTCGAAGAGGTGTTGCCAATTCATGTGAATGTAACGAATAACCACATGAAGTTGTGGTGGAATTTTTCAAGCGTGAGAATATATCTTTGCAGCTAGGCCTTAAACATAATTCAACGGAACGTTTGATGAAAATCTTTCGCCGATGGCAGGGACGAAGGCTCCCGCTAAGAAAGGATTTTCTATCCTTTAAGTGGTAAAAGAGATTGTAATCGTTTCTTCACTACAGCTCAGACTGCCCGTTACAGATCACAGATACCCTCATAACGAGTTATCACGTAACGTTCCATAGAATGATAGCTCATACGTTTATTATCTCTGTCAATTCAAATAAACTGTATAGCTTAGTTTAGGTTTAGACAGTCGTAGGTTCTAGCTAAATTTTCCACCGACATTCTCTTCGGGGCACAACGGTTGCGAAACGGTTAGTAAGATGCATTTTTTCCCTTACCACCCCCTCAGAAAATGACGTTTACGACCCCTGAATTAGGATATAAAATGGCACTGCGACACCGGTGGCTATTCCTACGGATGTTATCAGATCCAACAACTAGTGATTTGTCATCTTGATTAAATTAGAGTAGCAGGGTGTTAAGTATGAGGGCAAGGTGAAAAGTTCCTGAATAATTAAACAGATGGCGCTACAATCGAAAATCCCATGTGACATTTGTAATGAATCATCTTTAACTAGACAGCATTAAAATTTAGATACTGATATGTCATTCAGTTCTGTTTTCACACCTATCGAAAGGAAGCAACTTTGAAGATTTTTGTACACATGGAAAAAAAATTACGCAAACTGAAACATCGCTTGTTAAATATTCTTCACCATCGATTGGAACGATTCATAAGTGGTTTGCTGATTCTCGTTGTGGCAGTATGACCACATACGATACCGGAAGTTCTGGTCGTCCAATTGAGGACACAACGCCAGAAATCGTCGATAAAATCCATGGAGGATATTGGAGGATCGGCGAGTTAAAGTGCACCAGATTGCAGAGGCTATGGGCATCTCAACCGCACGGGTACGGAGGGAGAATTTTGCATAAATTTTTGAATATGAGAAAGCTAGATGGGTGCCGCATTTGCTCTCTGTTGACAACAAGCGCGAGCGTGTGACAACTTCAAAGGAGTGTTCGGCGATGGTCAAGCACGATAAGAAGAACTTTTTGCGCCGTTTCGTAGCCGTGAGCCAAACATGGATCCCTCAAAGCACACCAGAGACCAAAGAACAGTCGAAACAGTGGACTTGTCCTGGCGAATCGAAGCCGAAAGTGGGTTATCGACCCACAAAGTCATGGCGACAGTTTTTTGGTTTGCACATGGTATCGTCCATATGGATTACCTTGAAAAGGGTGAAACGATCACCGTCGTATATCATGCAGAGCTTTTGGATCGATTTGACGTCGATTTGAAGCGAAAGCGGCGGCATTAGGCAAAGAAAAAAGTGCTCTTCCACCAGGACGCAGGTCCGCAGTCCCAATGGCAAAATTGCATGAATTGCGGTAAGAAGTGGGTCGTCATTCGCAATATTCTCCAGATTTGGCCCCCTGCTAACCGTGGATGTCTATTGATAAAGTGAATCAAGGTCGTTCTAGGTGGAAATCCGGATCCTTTGGAAGATTATCAAGAACCACTTAGTAATGCTCTCTTCTCCTAAAGACGTTAGGGAAAGTTTGCGAAAGAAAAATTCGGCATAGTGCCAATTACACAAGCAAACATGCCAACACCCAAGAATGATCAACCGACTTGGCATTGCACATTTTTACCGACCAAATCAAAAGATCTCTGGGCAAAAAAATGTCCACTCTGGATGCATTTATTGATGTTGAAGGTGGGTTTAATAAGAGTACTTTCAGCATAGTTGAAACTACTCTTTCTAAACATCGTGATGTGAACCCCACACTGAGAGAATGGATTAAAACATGCTTGAACAAAGTGTAGTCAACCCTGCTGTGGAACGTATTATTGCACAACCTCCCGCGACGTCTTAACCTGGCGGGATTCTATACCATAAGCCGCGGATGACTAAACTATTAGGAATATTTCAGCCTGTTTTTACGATCTAATGCAGAGAGCGCGTTAGCCCGCTAAAAACTAGTCCCTTTCTCGAGAAAAGTGAAAATAGGCGAGCTTACGATACCTGAACTCAACGCCACCCTAACGCTACCGCCGGAGGTTCAATACCTGGGTATAATATTCGATAGCAAGCTTACATGGAGATCTTAACTCGTAGCAAGATAGCACTATAGCGTTACGTGGCAGTCACAAGACCTCAGCGGTGCACTGATCTTGTGGTCTAGAACCAGAAAGAAAACCGCAATACAAGAATAATGCCTTATCACCAGACTCGCGACGAAGTAAGTTGCGCCCCATCATCAAAAAAAACATTTTCAGAGTAGTCAAAGTGATCAGGTAAATCATTTATAAAGATGAGGAACTGCAATGGGCCCATGATTGGACCATGTGGTACCCCAATTCTTAAAATATACGGAGATTCATCATTCTCCTTTTCGTTCATTCTATGGAGTTGCTTACTCTTTATGATTTCACATGAAACGAACGTGTAGTTGATTTATTCCACCACAATCTCAATTCACGCAAACGTTATTGTTAACACGCATATATAACAGATACACCAATTTAACCAAGTGAGCGATTCACACGTGGAAACGGTAATTTTTCGTTAATTTACCTCTGAACGGTACAACGTAATTGCAAATTCATATACAAAGATGGGAAAGAGCGGAGGTATTTAATATATTTATGGTATATGATTTTATAGAATAATTTACAACAGCGACGCTATAAAAGCTATTTCATTATAAATGGCATTTTAGATTTGGTCCATTGTTGTATAGTTTATTGAACGACTACGTTTTTATCTAGATGAAATTTATGCTTGTCTTGTCAGTAAGCAGATGTTGGCGTGATCGTAAAACACTTTCGTATAGAGAAGATAATTCGGTATTCACAACTCTTCCACGAAAGAAATCATTGTGGTCGTAAAAACAAGAAGAATTGACCATACTTCGTGATAGTAAGATGAATCGTTTCGACGGGGAAAATTATTCACGACTCATTTCTTAAACGCAGCAACAGGTATTCTAGGCCTTTCATTATACTGAAAAGATTTGAACAAATGACAATTCACTCAGCTAGAGTTACAACAATTCAATACCACTCGAAAAATATTCCTTCCGTTTGTTTTCAAACTGCAACCTTTACCACCTATTTGTCACTGAAATGGCCACCACTATGAGGTCTTTTTTCAAATTCTCAAACAGGTTACTGGGGACCATATCTGGACTATATGGAGCGCGATCGATTTGGTTAGCTTAGCTTAGGACCCAGATACACTTAGAACACTTAGTTAGACCCATTGTGCACCGTGTTCAGAAGCTTATCATATTCTATCAGGTTTGTGGCCCAGAATATTGCAGCGCTGGCTTCCATACGTTCAACTATATTATGTATGAAAGG
Organism: Endomychus coccineus; assembly: GCA_958510875.1. Lineage (NCBI taxonomy): Eukaryota > Metazoa > Arthropoda > Insecta > Coleoptera > Endomychidae > Endomychus > Endomychus coccineus. The sequence continues at coordinate 2,749,602 of OY294069.1, read as the reverse complement.
ATAATCACGTGAGAAATGAGAAAAATTGCGTGAAATTTATCAAATTTCCTCGATTTTCCGTCCATAGAATAAATTTTCCTCGAATTCGTGTTCAGCGACCCTCCCAGAACCCATTTTGGCGGATTCATTTTCATTTTTTGATAAATTAAAATCATCTTAAAAAGGGGGTTGAGAATTGGGGTAATTTAGCGTATAGAGATGAATGGGGCAGATTGAAGTGTCTCTCAGTAGTCACAAATGACCTTCATGGTCCATAGAAAATCATGCAAATTTTTTTCCGATACGACGTCTAGTAGATTTTTAGAAAGTAGGCCGATCTTTGATAGTTCGAGGAGAAAAATAGTTTGAGCAAGAAAAAATTATAAGAAAACTAATTACCATGAAATTAATTTATGGTGTTTCCAACACTAATAAGACTTTTACTTGTGTATATTCAACATTTTGACTGCTGCGATACCTGGATCTGTCAAGTCAGAAATATTTGGCGCTACTTTCATACATCAATCAGTATTTTATTCTAATCTAATTCATGCTTCTAATGAATACGTCTTATGTTTTATCCTTAGTGAATCATTCCTTCAACGTTATAGTTATATTTTGATAGAGAAAAACTCCTTACTAGATTGAGGAGATGAATACGTATCTAGGAGAGTATTTCATGTAAGTTATGGGATGTGAAAGTGTTACATCCAAAGCAAACTCACATCTCCAGAAATAAAATATGTCGTTATCATGATTAATGCAACGGTAGATGCTCCGTCAGATTGGTCATTAAATTATTAAATCGCGATAATATTTATAAGTATGACTATTAACCAGTCTACTGAAACTGGGTCAATACGAGGAAATATCGATAATTAAGTATTTTCATTGCTTGTATGGCAGAATATCTAGACCCTTGAAGTGTATTCGCGTCAAGGGAGATTTTTTATAGAAAGTCTCAAAAGTATTCTATGATTGTGTCGGCTGTACAATGTTTTTTCTTGATAATATTCAATATTACTGTGACCTTAACTTCCATTATTACAACTAGAGCAGTTGTCAATTTTTGTTAATAAAAGGTACAGGAATAAAATTCTTCCTCTTCTTCTCTTGTCCGTTTTCAAAAGTTCACATAACTATTTGAAGTCATTCTTCATTAATCGTCTCAAAAATTAATTTTATAGCGTATTTATCTAAGAAATGGCAGATGGATGTTCTATCTGATGTCAGAAGGTAGTGGATAACAATTTCGGGTGTATTAATAATGTCAAATGTGATTTTATAGTGTATTTATCCAAGGGATTGCGAAATTTCAGGATTTCGGAACGCTGCAACATGTTTCCTCAGTGTCTGAGGTAAAAACTAATGGTAGAATCGAATTTCTCATCCATGAGAGTGTATTATGACGCAGTTATGTCGGAATCAATGAGATCGACCAAAATCACTATTTTTCCATACTTTACCCCTTATGAAATTTGGGAAAATGGAAAAATTCCCGAAGCTTCATGTAACTGATGGAACTTGTTCTATCTGATGTCAGAAGGTTGTGGGTAGCAATTTCGGGTGTATTAATAATGTTTAAAGTGATTTTATAGTGTATTTATCTAAGGGATGGCCGAAATTGAAGGTTTCGGAACGCAGCATTTTGTTTCCTCAGAGTCTGAGGTAAAAACTAATGGTGGAATCGAATTTTTCGTTTATGAGAGTGTATTATGACGCAGTTATATCGGAATCGATGACATCGACCAAATTCACTAATTTATTATACTTTACTTCTTATGAAATGGAAAAATATCCCGAAGTTCCTCATGGTCCAATAAAATACTAATATTCTCTTTATTAAACTGGAGATGAATGTCAGAAATACCCTTTGAAACGGGACTGTCGCGTTCAAATACATTACAGTTCCTATTTTCAACACTTCAAACCGATTTGCAAAATTTCGAATCCATACGAACAATAGGAACGGTGCAAACATACACACACGGACATCACGTCAAAAATAGTCTAGATTGGTGCAAAAACGCTCAAAATGGATATATCCGCAAAAATCCGGAATTTTTGGGTGGATTGAAATACTTCCCTTACACTATATACAACGTATAGTGGGGGAAGTAAAAAGTGGTTCAATCATCCCTGACATACCTCAATGATTTTGCTTGGACAGGATTATCTGACATGGTGCTTTGAATAGAAAACGATACCACTGATGATGTGTATAGGGTTGCTTTACAGGTCGTCTAACTTGACCCATCCCATAACAATAGTGATGATAATAAAACTGACATGTGGTACTCGTCGTTCGTCCTTTCATGTTCGATGCTTGTAATAATGAAACTCGAGTTGTTTGGAACGAGGTACGTTTAAGGTAATGTGACTGTCTGTTCCGTCACGTTTTCATACATCCGACAGATGTATGTAAGAATGCGGGGGTGGATACGTGAAGAATTTTGTATGCGTCTGATGATAGATAATTGTCCGTTGAAAAAAATTTTTCTATGCAAACGCATCACCTGAAGCATTCGTGTTTGGAATACTATTATTCTTAAACAAAACAATAATATCCTATGCAGAAAATATTCCAAATACACTACTACTATTTGTTTATAGTAGACAATCTCAAGGAATGTATAAATATTATTATTGGTGGGCTTGTCTAACTGAATATTTATTGTTAGCTTATTATAGATATAGCCGTATCGGACATAATAGTGACCCCCTTTTGGGTTGTCCGAATTCAAATTTGCAACCAAATAAATAGAATGCGTTCATAGACATCATAAAGGAATATGTTAAGCTATACACGTAATTCGAGAAAGTAGATCTTATGTGCCGTGCCATTGAAACAAAACACATACACCTAGTTCACTGGAAACAATTATCCAAAGAAAGAGTGAGAGAAAAACAAGCGGGACCGCGTGTAGGATTATCCATGACGAGATCGATCGTTGAACAGTTCAAGTAATGACATTTATGAACAAAGCGTTTAAAAAAAAGACAAGGTACACACGACGGTAAACCGTTTAAAAGAGGCGTATCGACGAGCTCTCGGATTCCTTTCACTTGTTCACCGTTTGCAAAGTATAACAAACGTGATGATGCATGACTACTCGATAATAAATAATAGACAAATGACCGAACACTTCACAGAAGTAGATGGTAGAGCTGAATTCACAAGTAGATCTCGTAATCGATTTGAATCAACTATTATGTAAATCGATAATTGTGAAAGAGCAGCTACAAAGGCTTACTTGATTAATACGTCGTCGTTAAATATCATGCAATTTTTGCGGTTTCAGTATCGAATAGTTATTCTATAACAATTTTGGTTTCCGGATCGATTTCCCGTTATATCAATATGGCTTTCGTCAGCAGAGATCAACAGGGCACCTGCTTGCCTACGTAACACGTGTATGGCAGAAATCTATTGAAAAATATGGAGAATCTCTAGCTATGGATATCTTCAAAGTATGTCTGGCTCCAAGTGCTTCTTTGCAAACTTCCGACGTATGGTTTTCAACCTAGTTGGAGTTTTCTTTCAGATAGGTCACTCCATGTGATGGTTGACAGAGTGTACTTCGATACAATGGTTATTAAGGCTGTTGTTCCAATGGGATCTGTCTTGGGCTCAACGTTGTTTCTGTTCAATATCAACGATCTGTTGGAAGTGACCTCCTGCCCCCCAGATGATGGTGCAATTTCTACCGCTTTCTCATCTACAGTGCCTATATCATCATCAAATGAATCCAGAGGAACAGTACGGAGACGGATGGATGCAATGAATTGCTCTGGCCAGAATTTTGAAATGGGGATCTGATGATCCAGTAGAGTTTATTGCAACCAAAACTCAAGTTTGCGTCTCTTTCAGGTATGCGGGTCCCACAATCCCCAATATGATGATGTCAGGTACAAGTATCCCGATGAAGTCATCTACATCGGCTCTTTTGAAACTGACCTAAACAATTTGTGAAGCATTTGATAACGGAGAGCACTTAGGCTCAATTTTCTGTGACCTCACAGAAGCATTTGATTGTGTTTCTACTGATATTCTCATGTCTAAACTGAACAGTTATAAATTTTCTGAAACATCATTGTCTTTGATACGGTATTATTTATCTGGTACAACGCAAGTTCTTTAGGGGTACTTCAAGGCTCCATACTTGGACTTGTACTCTTTTTAATATACATTAATGATATACCGTTACCTGAAGACAAAGTAATCTTATATGCAGATGATACAACCGCATCAAGGGTTAATACAGACTTAGTTGACTTACAAAATTCACTCATGGAGAGTCGAAATGATTTGATTAACTGGTTTACACATAATTGAATATTAATAATGAAAAAACCGTGACCTTTTACTTTTCCTTAAGACAAATATAGGACTCAACAATTGTGAATTCATATCATTTCTTGGATAACTATTAGATAAAGGATTGACTTGTAGGAAACATTGTAATCAAGTTGTTTCGTCAGTTGCTAAGAAACTTAAACAAAATTGTATCTGTTAATGTAATCCTCACAACTTATTTTGGTGTAATATACTCGAAAATTAGTTACGGTATTTTAATTTGGGGTCACTCAGCAAATATGTCTCAGGTTTTCAAGATTCAGCGTAAAGCAATTTAGGATTATAAAAACCTGTCTTACCGACAAGACTATAAGCATGGGTTTAAGGACTTAAAAGTTATGTCTCTTCCTTGAATTTACATTCAACATTGTCAAATATATGTTAAAACACATATTAACGGATATTCTACTCGATGTGATATACACCGTATCAACATTAGAACGGAATATAATTCACATATTAATTATAACCGCATAAGACGTTGCAGAAATAGCGTTAATTACTGGGGTCCAACTTTTATCAATAAGCTACCACTACTGATTAGAGAGCTCCCACTCGACAATTTCTCAAAGGTTATTACAAAATTTCTTAATGAACATTGTTTTTACACGTTTAAAGAATTTTTAAATTTTCTGTTCTTATTTAATATGTATTAACTTTTTATTCTTCTTTAGTCCATCTGTAACGTGTAAATTCCACTTAACGGCTTAGAAATGGCCGCTGTAGTACAATTGGTTAACTCCTGTGACGTCAGCTATGCTGAACCGTATATTCTAAGAGTCATGGACCGTATATTCTAAGGCTCATGGTTGTTCGGTGTCAGATCCGTTTCTATTTCGAGGGTGTTCTGTGAGACAACGAGAAAGCCGGAACGGCGAGAAAATGGCGACACTTCTGGTAAAATCGTTCGAGTGAGAAGTGCGTCGCTAGGTTATTTTCAACAGGGAGGTGATACCAAGCTTGTTGTTTGGAACCAAATTCTGGGAATATTCTTCCGTTGAAAACAAAGACATCAATTACCAACTTGGATTGAAATCATTGGAATTAATTGGGTAATTAATGTACCTTCGGGGATCTAAACCTAGTTTCGACGTGACTGGTGGTGAACGGTAGTAAAGTAGTAGAGGTAACTATCTTTGTAATTCCATTTGATTTATTCACTGACTTCAGGAATTGACTTGCCTTCATAGGTGGTATCTGACAGAACATAGGCTAGTCCTAAATTGTTCAACAATTGTTATGTATTTTGTTCATGTCTGTCTTCTGACGACAATAGAACAATAGAGGTTTGAACATATCGTGATTTCAGGGTTCTTCCTTTTCCTCTTCCTTTTTTGTCTTATTGTGGAAAATTCAACAAGAAGTGTATTGAGGATTGTTTGAGTCTGCTGTGGGAAGATTACTTAGGAGTCGCTGATTTACTTGTGGTACAATCGTGGAAACGGTATTACAATTCTGGCAGGGACCCCTACATGAAGTAAAAGTAATAACTCATAACCAAGAAAGTACAACATCCAGCTCTCACCAGGTCAGATTATCGATTTTGGTTTTGTGTAACAATTTAAATAATCATTGAGTATTGTATATTATGTAAATTCAATCAACTGTTCACTTGTTTAAATGATTTAAGTGACTAATTTCATCCATATTTTCAATTCATTCGCTTCATATCTCATTAATATAAGTGCTGTCATAAATTATATCAATATTAGTATTTCAAAGTAAATTTCAATCATTCTGGGTACAGGTCTTTTATTTATTTTTCTTTCAGGGTAATTTAACCTAGGGACTTGAGTATTTGTATCCCCTAGTTATATTCATCATTCATTGGTTGGTTAAAATACTCTGGCTCCCGAATTCTTATCATCTAAAATTATAACCTACGACCATCTTCACTGTAGCTGTTAGCAACCAAGTGAGAAAATAGAGATTTTAGTTTATCCTTTAGTAAGAGTAATTTGAACCCTTACACATCATAATTTTGAATCATTTTTTTTCTCTTTTATCTTGACGAACGTAAGTCAATACTTGGTATTTGTATCCATATTCATGCTGAATTGGAAGAAACCAATTTGAACGAATTCTCTTAATTAAAAATATGAAATAATGTGCAAAATGAAGACCACGAATACTATATCCAAATGTTGAAATCACAACTGATTCGTGTTACAGAACTAGTAATAAATTTGAGCGTGTACAATAGCCATTAATAGAAACCGATATTGCGTAACTAGCTGGAGATTCGAAGCACCTACGAAATTTCTTCATCAAAACAAGACGGAGATCTTGCATTACATGAGGTGGGTATCTATTAACAAAGCTAGCTGCTATTATGAGAGAGCGTAGAAGAGCACACCTTATACGCATCTCGATTAGAAATAGTTACAAAAAGTATGTCGTAAACTACTTGAGAAGCTAGTTATTGTTTGGTCTAGAATGTACGGTCTACCATTTTCTTCTTTATGATAAGTGAAACGAGGCATTCTCGAACTTTTTACTCTTTTTTGAGACGGCGTTCTAACGCCATTAGAGACACATCGTCCGGAGTGCTAATAAAAATGACCGATTGAGATGAGCTCGACATATCGCAAGAGTCTAAAAGAACTACCCACCTCCAAAGCAAGATGCGGAGGAGTACGTCGCAGAGGTAGACCAAGGCTGAGTCGGAGGGCTGAAGTCAACTAGCAATGAGTGGCGATCGAAGCTTAGAAAAGTCTGGGCCTACCTGTGGTTGTAGCATTAAAAATGATAATGCTATCAAGGCATCATGCATGCTGGTAGCTTTGGAAAAAGGTACAGCCCTACAGGATGTAGCATAGTGAGAACAGTTACGAAATTTAAATAGCATTTATAATGTAAGGTCATTGTAAGTGAAGAACATCTCTCAGACGTAACATAAACGCTTTTAGAAGTGCTGAAGAATGGCAGACAAATCATCCAGATTTGAAGGGCCTGTATTCCAGTATTTACAAAAACTCACACACAATATTCACCTCCTAGGAGGAAAATTCAAAAGCGCGCATAGCCCGAAGCCGGAGTGCACGGAGTTCAAAGTCCGTCTCATCCTATAAATCACCATCCAGGTCTGTCGATAACGTTATCGAATAACGTTAGGAAACTTACGCGTTACGCTCAATTTGTGTTGTGCATATTTATACCTGTAACTGTTATAGAAGTAATAAAACTGTTATCATTACCACATATAACCATTGGTTCTGTTCGAGTGTAAAAATGAGGTCAGTAGATGTTGATCATTGCGATTGTAACGGTAACACATGACCATCTTCAACGATTTTAATAGCTCACCAAACATATATGAAGAATGTATGGTGCGGAAACGTCAACTAAGAAAAACCACCTTAACAATTACTTCGCTAGATACCACTACGGTTATCAAACCGTTTATTGCAGTTCAGTAACAGATAATGCAGTCAAATGGTTATGAAAATAGACCAAACCCGTAAATCCTTGGGAAATGGATCGATTTTGATGGGACAGAGTACATTCTCTTCAGAATGTCATCAGAAAAAAAGTTGACCTCAAATAAAGTTGCGCAAATTGTTTATATAAATAAGCAATTTAATTAGCTCATTTTTGAGATTACATACAAATTTCTAAAAAATTAAAAATTTGACCATTTTTGATCGGATAGAGACTATTTTTTGTTAAAAACAATTTATTTATTAACAAAATAGATGAATTCGACCGAAACTCCGATTTCAGGGTCGTTTTCGGATAATTTTGGTATTCTGAGTTCGATTTTATCGTCAATATCGTCGAATGTATACCCACAAATTTGTTAATTTGTTATAAACAAATTATATTTATTATTAAATATACGAATTTGACCAAAATGTCGAGTTTATAGTCGTTGTCGGATAATTTTGGCCTCCTAAGTACCATTTTATTGTAGTTCCTCGAAAAGCAATGATGAAATAAGCTGTGAAACCGCACCAAACTGTGACTTTTTTGTCATGAAGGCCTTGCTGAACGATTTCATGTGAATTTTCTGTTGACCATATTCGACAGTTTCGAGTATTAATTCCACCATTAAGAGAGAAATGGGCCATAAAATACGAGATAACCAGTCGTGTTTAATTTCCATCTGAGCCAATACGTGTAAGGAAAAATTATACCTGACAGCAAAATCTACGTCCTTTAATTCAAACAGCAGTTGCAGTTTATAAGGATACATTTTTAGGATTTTCTGTAAAATTTTCCAAACCGCGGGGTATGGTAATTTTATTCGTTTTAATATCTCTTTCACACTACTGATTGCTAGCTGATTAGTATTAGCTACGTTTTGAATTTCCTGAAGAACTTCTGCAATCTGAACATAACTAATCACAGATCTTCCTGATCTTGGAAGGTCTTTTACAGACTCTGTTCTTTCAAATTTGCTAATCAAATTACGATACGCCATCATTTGGCACGGCCCTGCTCTCAAACCCATTTTCGTACGAAATCTTCGTAATTCAGTAGTGCAATTTCTACCGCCTTCATAATAACATTACACTAAACCAATTCTTGTATGAGAGGGTGCTGTTGGTGGTGATCCCAAACCGTTGTTAAGGAATTGTACCTGACATCCTCATACTAGGGATTGTGGGATTCGTCTTCCTGGAGAAGACGCAACCTTGAGTATTGGTTGCAATAAATCCTACTAGATTAACAGATCCCCATCGCAAAATCTTTGCCAGATCTCCATTTATTACGTCAACCTGTCTCTGTCTCGCTTCTTCGGTTTCATTGTATGATATAAGGGCTCTAGATGAGAAAGCGATATGAAGTGTACCATCATCTGCAAGGCTATGGACGGGACAGATGGTCACTTCCAGCAGAACGTTGATATGGAGCAGAAACTAAGTAGGTGCCAGGATAGATTCCTGTGGAACAAACAATCGTTGATAGCCATTATATCGGAGGATACTCTGTCAACCACCACATAGAATGATCTATCTGAGAGAAAAAGCATATAACGGAAGTTTCCCAAGAGAGCTTTGGTGCCAGAGTCGGTCAAATGCTTTGGAGATATTCAATGCTACAGCTAGAGATTCTCCATGTTTTTCAATAGATTTCTGCCATCGTAGGCAAGCAGGTCTCCTCTTGATCTCTGCTGACGAAAGTCATATTGCCAGTCATTCACGATTCTGGAGTTCTCTAGGTAATTGATTTAATTTTCCTTTCCCATCAACACATGCCGGAAAGTTCAAGCGGCAACATAATTGTAGCTTAATGTGTTACATTTTCATATATTTTCGGGAATACTAAAATGAATCAAATACAAGAACAAACTTTCAAATAACCTACTGACCTAGTATTGCCAAAAATATATGGAAATTTAACAAACTAACCTGCGATAACGTTACCGTTTGAAGTTGCCTGCATGGGCACAAGGGCAAGGAAAATGAATCGATTACAAACAAACAAAAGCCGACGGAAGTTTCAGAGCTTGAAAATGCTCCAAAAAACTGATCACCTATCTTTCGATGGCATTCGTAGGTACATGGTGTATTATTATACTGGTCATACCTCCATAACATCATCGAATCGTTTATTCCATTTAACCGTACATGATTGATAAATATTTAGGTGAGGATCAAAGTTCTAGAACGTTATACTTATTGTAACGTGACCGACTGCCTGTATAGAATCGCAGATGATTCGAAGAGATATCAAGAACAAGCTCACCTATATACCTACGCCCGTGAAAGAACGGAGGCCCATCGCCATGCGAATATAATAGTAATTTCTTCATTATTTCGTCTCCACATGTGATTTTTAATAACATCGTTCATCATCGTAGTAATGAGTTAATTTCGATGAGCAGACACTGGAAAATTAACCTTCCCAGAGAGAGCATAACTTTTTCAAGAGGAATTATTGACATCAAGATAGCTTCAAGAAAAAAGCGCAGTTGTTCTTTTGGGAGCAAATTGGACATCATCTATGAATGAACTTTGATCTATCACGTGACTTCCCTCACTTGGGTTTGTAAAATAGCTTTCGGACAAACAGAAAATATATTGGAAGTGATCTAGAAACTATACGCTGTCTGGATGACTTTCCGCAGTTATTAACACTATAATATAATATAATGGTATCGTCAACAGAGAATCATTGTGAAGAGGAACGTGAAAATGAAAAGCTTCATATTACTGCCGTTCGAGACAAAGTTGCTGCAGCTTTACAGCTGAGTGGTTTCAACGGTCAATTGGATGGCAGGTAAAAGTAGCAGAGCTCAAGCACTTGCGAGTCCAAGAAGAAAATGGCAACGGGTTGAAGTGGTTGTAAATGTGAATGATTTTGAACAGAGTGCAATTCGGAATGTTATTTTTGATATGTACAGAAACAAGAAAGATGCATTATTATTATTATTAACGTAGCCACTCAGTCAAGACCGGGTATCCGGATAGATGGTAGAACTGTCCATGTCCGGTTAGTATCTGGGTCGGCAGTTTGGCATCGGGCTCCTAGCCCATAAGCCCCATACAAATCTAATAATGACCCCGAAAAGCTGGATATCACTTGGCAATTATTTTCCAGTTCTGGACTGTATGCAACCGTTCACTAGTTGCCAAGTGAGTGTTGAGATTTGACTTAGCAGTGGATCGTTCCTTTGAAGTTACTCGTCGAGATGCCTTCCGCTGGTTCATGACCTATCAGGGGTTTTCCCCTAGTTTTGCAAGCTCATAGGTAATTTCGTTTTCCCTTATTCGAGAGTGGCTAGAAACCTTAATGCAATCCTGCTTTGCTGTCTGTGTATATCCTGATGTGATTTCTCCAAGCCCTATTTGGTCACAACGCCTTATAGGCAGTATTGTGGCGTGTTTCCCAGAGGTATAATAACACCTATGTCTTGGCATCTGCAGTGTATTCCTGGTCCCGCCTGTCCATCACTGAATCAGATTCCACCATTGGTTGGAAGGATGGCCGATTGGTTGTTATTGTTGAGTCAATCTTTTTTGGAGGTTTAACTTGTACGATATTTCTTATTGAACATATATTTTGATGACATCCCATCCGTGCTCATTGCATAAATGGGTTGTGTTTTTCCACTAATTGGTAGCAAGGCTTTTTGCCTTCCATAGTCTTTTTGGCATATTTTGGCTTCCTGGCCTGATCTGATCGTTTTGATCTCCGCTCTTTTTCACCACACCACCGAGGCATATGTCAACCAGGGTTTAAGTAAAGCTTCGAAGATCCACATTATGGTATTTGGGCTGAGGCCTCAATTGTGGCCAATGAATCTTCTGCACAACCAGGAGGCTGCAGTGTATGTACTACACGGTTGTTGTAATTGTAGTTTCCATAACAGTTTGAGATGATGTATTTGGCTTGGTTACTGATAATCACTTGGCCTGCCAGGCTCAGTCTTTTGGTGGGCACTGTCTTGTTTTGAAAACTACAATTAATGTACAGCCCTTTGTCACTGCACCATTTACTTATTTTTCTATATTAAATAATTACACGCAGTTACTTTTTCTTCAAACATTCGGTAAACACTACAACAATTTGTGAATTATGTCCAAGATTACAAATAAAATGTATTATTTCATATAATAAGTAAAGAACTGGTTAGTTAAAAACTATTCAATTTGAGAACACCATCAAGTCATTTCATTCTTTTGAAGAATAAAGCATATATTAGGCACGAGGGGCACTTTTTTTCTTTTGGATTGTTCGCTATAAACGCCATAGCAAGCATCGTTACGATTGGTATTTTAAATCGTGTATAACGTGGAAGTCGAACGTTGTAAGAAACGCTTATTGTAATGTTACGTCAAGGTAAACTACAAGACGTTAGATTGCTGGAGATTTTCGAACCACGAGAGATTACTGTTATTTCACGTGGAACACACGACTTCGTGTACAGTCACGTTTCTATAAAAATTCATAACATTTCAATTGTAAAAATTGTTTTCACTAATAACCTCTTTCACATTGTAATAATTGTTACATACCGGAGTTAATAGACGAGTAACAAGTGTGACGTTCTAACGATTTAACTAATCTCATCTTGACATTCACAAGCCCGATTGAATGTTTTCAACTTGAACGATTCCCGGTGTAATAGTCAAATGAATCTTTGTAATTATTAAGAATAAAAATTTTACATATTTCACTAATGGACGAATGTAGTCCAGTCAAAAGTGAAAAAATAGGGGTCATCGTGTTCAGGATGACTTATACATCAGAAGTCAGCGACCGCAAAAACAATTCCACAATTTTCCTTCTTTTAGTGAAATTTGTACCGAAAACCATCACGGTACCTTATTATTCCCATAACACTGACTAAAATTTTTAAATTGAAAATGGTTTTTCATTGTTTATTAATGGTAATAATCACTAGCCCCCTTATTTTTTTGACCAACGATGTGTAGGCCATCCTGAACAAGACGCAAAAAGAATTTTGCATTTTCACGTTGATTAGTCTTCTTACAACTCTCACGCGTTTTCACTATGTCACTAGTCTCTGACACTAGTCAGTAAATTGAGTGTCGAGCTGTTATCGAATTCCTTACTCGAAAAGGTTTTGCTCCTCGAAGCACCAATGATTAAATGATTGGTCAACACGTTTTAGGATGTGGCAGGAATCCTTGGAAGATTACGCTAGAACAGGAAGGACGATGGAAGTGATGACGGACGATAAAATAATTGTTGCTCAATCGACGCTTGAAGGTGAAAGAAATTGCACAAACGTCGGGGCTCTCATCGTGAAAGTTTAGGGTCTGTCAGTCGACAAAAAAGTGATGACGCGATCTTCTGGGATTGAGCGGGCATCCTTCTTATGAATTTTGAAGAACGCAATACCACAATTACCCGGCCCCGACGCATTTGTTACATGACAAAGCAGCTGGAATTACCCTCAGGAGGAAGTGCTCAGAAACATTAAACTCAGACCCAGAGGCCACACTAGGTTCCTTGGTTCTTACGGTGCTAGGCTTTTGGAAGATGACTAGCACGACTGGTGGAATGTAGCTATGGGTTAAATAGAAACTAGGAACACAATGGACTTCAAATTGTAGGCGACTTTACCCGGCGTAGGTTCGAAACTTCCAGAGGCAAGGTTATCGCAACTATTGACGGGTTATTTTTTTTTAATTCTACATACGCACTGTTGTCAATCTTTCACATATTAAATGAAATTTAAACACTATTTACAAGGTGTGTGGGAATGATGCGTTATCGTTCGGTTGGTGGACGGGTAGGCCTCTGGTGGTGTTCTTAAGGGACCATATTCTTTCCAATAATAATAACAATAAAAAGTAAATCGAACAAATATCAATTTTGCATATTATGTTCCTGTTCAATTAGCTCTGGTTATATGTTTTTGTAAATTAAGCAACAACTAATAGAGAACGAAGTGACACAATCAATAGGCTTATTTTAATTCGATTTACATAAGCTTATTGAATCACGTTGAATCGATTCTACAAAACGTAACACACAAACTGATATCATTTATATGGAATGTGCGTAATACCGGATGCGACTTTCTTCTGTCGATTTTCTCTATCTCCTTCCGATCGCAAGAGCATCGAATTGAAGATATAACGATATTTTTATTATTCCCACAGATCGAACGAGTGTCACGGACTGAAGAATTTCACCTAGTGATCGCAGGCGGATACCGATAGTTCGGCTTTCAACCTGTACGCGCTAGACTCGGAGAGAAGAAGACCTTCTAGCCACGTAACAAGCATCAGACAGTCGTTGAGACCAAACAACTGAACCTGATTACCAGGACGACCGCAATATTTACAGAATGAACGGAAAAGCATCAAGCTAGTGGTACAAACAATTATTGGTGAGTTTCTCGTCATAAGACATTGCGTTCCGATTGATATAAAACATTAGGTTGTTATTAAAATTATAAACAAAGTTTGATTATGGTACGAATTTTTGAAAATAAAAAATGTCATCTTTTCCTTTCATTCAATTGAACATAACGCTATTAGTCGAGGAAATGAAATGAAACGATTGTTTCTTTTTCGCAAACGCCCCGATGTTAATCGAGAAAGACTGTAATGGAACACAAGCGTGGAATAGAAGAGAGTGAAGATACTTTATGTACACGCACGACAAAAAGTTTAGCGGGAGGCAGTCCAATCACATTTTGTGTTCTCGTTCTGAATGGAATTTCCCTATACGATCCCTATGAAAATCGCAATGTAGCGAAATTTGATCTAAACAAATTGGAATGTCTCCCGTATCCATCATATAATTTGTAATTATTCTGTTAAGTGTAACGTAAAGTAATTAAATAGAATCAGTCAATAATCAGGGCAAAAATAACATTAACACGCATCTGTTTGATAATGACACTTCGGTGTTGAAACTATAGTAACGTTTTCATGTTATTATTAAAAGTGGTATAAAATAAAAGTAATTGTTCTTTAATTTCATCATAATGATAAATTACCATAAAGTAACGGCTTCTACCATCGATTTTTCAATTTAGTAGATCATTGATGAACGAATTCAACTATACAGGCCTGTCGCAATTTTTTCATGTAGCTATTCACTTTTCGAATTAGTACTTCCCCAATGCTACCCTTGATTTTCCAAATTCTTGTAGAAATAAGCGGACAGTAGTTTGGTGTAGTCACTCCAGGACTATCACAATGAATAGCTATGCTCCTTTCAATTTCTCTAGATCTCTTTAAAAGAAATGAACTCTCTAAAGTGTAGCATTCTGTCTTTTGTAGGGCGAAGCAATTAAGATGACACGAATGTTTTATCCGCACTTGTTGTACTCACTCATAAAGTATAGCATGCAATTGCTCAATAAAATGGGAAAATAAATGTACACGTTCGATCTTACGTAACATGTGAACCGTCAACAGAAGAATCTGTTAAGAAAATCACACAAACAATACAGAGAACAGATAATAATATGTGCGTGCAGTTATTGTAACAGTCATTAGGAAACACGTTCCACGATGAATAATGAGAACTATTTGTAGAAAACTAATTCAGGTGTATTTGTGCAATATTGCGTTTTACAAGTTGCGATCTGTTAAAAGGATTTTGACTAGTACAAGCCGCATAAGCTGATGTTACGTAAGTCTGGGACAAATTATCATTGTGAGGGCGATAAAATGTTGAAATATGATGTCCTTTCAGATATATTTACCGCCGTGGGAAATGACCCAACTGCAATGAATTATTAAAAATTCGTACGGTTTATTATAACAATAACAACTATTGTTATAGGAGACATTAACGAAATGTGCAAGATATCAGCTGGAACGCATTATCTTAGATTGATATCAATAGGGGAATGTGTCTAGTAAAATGTCTTCTGATTCAAGAATGCATAGCAAGATTTTAGAAGCATTAGATTTCCCATAGTCTGAGGAGAAAAATAAATTTGAAGCTATATCAAAAGTTGAAAGAAGCGCAATTTTTTTTTTCATATTTTGACTAGAGGAAAGGAAAACGCTATAGGGTTCGTAGACCATCGTGTGAGCCAGTGATTAAAATAGGCCAAGACATTTTTCTTCAAAGTTTTGGAGGTTGTATGCTTTAGATCTCGCTAGGAAAAGAGTTTGTTAGAAAAATGAAGTCTGCCACGATTTGCGATGAGCATCGACCATAGAAATATCTGTAGAAAGGGGCCCTCATGTGAATATAATGTAGAGAGAGTTCCAGCGTGGGTTTGAGAGCTGAAGCCCGAACACACTCAGTCATTTTGAGTCAGGCTACCTCTAAGTGTCTCACTTATTACAAAATCCTCATCCCTGATAGATGAGATTGGAGCAACGAAACTTTCGCGCTATGGTCACCAGGTTGGCCCCCTTAGGATTTACAGACGGGTTCAAGGTAGGACAGGTTTCTGGAGAATGAATGAATTGTAGTATGCAGTGCCTTTGTAGATATAGACAACACGCTACATAAATTTGTCAAAAGAGCACAAGTCGCAACAGCTCTCTTCCAGAACAGCAGAAACAAATATAAGACACTATTTCCATCTGCATGACCTCCTCACTTCTGTGGAGCTTAACTCCTCTGCGGTCTGACCTACTTGTCAGAGTCAATATCGTATCTTATTTGAATGATTTACAAAATTATTAATAAAACGCAAAAAGTGTAAGATATCTTGGTGTTATTTTGATGGTTGACTCAATTCTCGACTTCCCTTGCCTATAATCTATTGTATTTTTTCCAGGACATGAGAACAGGAACAATTTTCAGCGTGCTGCTCTCAGCGACGATTTTCACGATTGCATCGTCGCAATGTCCATGGCAGAGGGAACTTCCAGAGCTGCAATCTTCCTGCTTGTGTTCTTACAATTTGGGCCACGAACTATCGGTCCAATGCGACATGGTCGATTGGTCCAAACTGTTGTCAGCGATACATAAGTTCGCGACGACTCCTTTAGATCTATTGTACGTCAACAATTCCACCATAATCGCCCTAAATGACAACATCTTCCTAAATTTACGAGTACAAAACGTACAATTATCAGGGTGCAAGATAAAATCAGTGTCGGGCGATGCGTTCAAAGGTCAAGAACAATTTCTACGCAACTTGAATCTACAGGACAACGACTTGCCGGACGTGCCTATAGAAAGTTTGCGGCCATTGAAGAGTTTGTCGCTACTCGACTTGTCTCATAATCGTATCACGCACGTTCCGACGGGAGCTTTCGAAACTCTTGGCAAATTGGCCACGTTGAAACTATCCGACAATAACGTCACCCTAGAAGACGGAGCCCTTAGAGGATTGGAAGGATGTTTGAAGAACCTGAATCTCAAAGGGACCAAGCAGAAGGACGTACCGATGGCGGTTCTAGGGATGAGAACTTTGGCGTTCTTGGATCTATCCCAAAACAGCTTGATTGAACTACCTGGAGATACAGGTGCTAAATCATTCAACGGGTTGGATTCTTTGACGGCCATAAATTTGGAGCGGAACTTGATCCAAAACCTGGGCGATAACGCTTTCAGTGGGGTGGAAAAAACTTTAAGCTCATTGAGTTTGCTCAATAATCTCTTACCAGATTTTCCTACGGGAGCTATGACCAAACTTAAAGAACTTCGTGTTCTCGATATCGGATTCAATCTACTGACAGAGCTGCCTTACAACGCTTTCAGGGGAAACCCCTCCATAACCCTACTAGCTCTAGATGGCAACCCACTGGTTACCGTACCATTCCAAGCGTTGTCGCACCTCAATAACACCCTTCGGGGGCTGAGTTTAGGAGGAAGGTTCCTACACTGCGATTGTCGCTTAGCCTGGGTGATAAACTGGATACGCGAAGGAGATTTACAGGTGACAAGCAGAGAAAGGAACCCCCAATTTTGCGGCAGTCCTCCCCGATTCAGAGATCGCGGTTTCTACAGCATCCAACCGGACGAACTGGCGTGCAAACACCAAGAGAAAGAAACCGTAGGCGTAGCGACTGTCGTTAGCGCCGAATTGGACGACGTTTCGATAGCCGACCATCAGAAACAGACGCCGTCGACGACGACGAGAGAACCCATAAGGAAGATCGTGACGTCCACCACATCGACCACGTCGATTCGCACGACCAGCCGACTCACCACCAGCACCACCACTACGGAAAAACCAACGACGACAAAGGTAACCACGGCGAGCACAACTACAACGTCGAAGCCCAAGATCAAAAGCAGCCCAACCGTCGTTTGGAAAACTTCGCAACGCCCCTCGCTGATAATGGGCTTTCCGCAGAGGAACAAAGCGGACGAGACGAAAGAGGTGTTGGTAAAGAACGCGTTCCGACAAGACAATGCGGTGATTATTCAATGGGGTTCGGATACGGCCAATATACTGGGATTCAGGGTCGTGTACAGGCTGTTCGGCGATAAGACTTTCAAGCAAGGACCGCCGTTGGAAGCGAGCGAGAGGGAATTCAAAATCAAGAACGTTCCATCTCAGGTAATATTTTTTATCAGATGGTGATATGACTTTTACGTGTATTATTCCCCTAAAACATGAGTCTATTGTGTTCATAAACTAGAAGATTCAGACTTTCAATGCCGTCCATGCATTCCTAGTTATTAATTGGATAATTTATTTATTATTGTACTAGTCGAGCGAAGTTCATTACCGTTGTTCTTAAGAAATCTACTCCATATTACAGTTTTAATCGTCTTGTAGCATCGATTTTGTAAAGCTGTTATACATTATACATAACCATCGATTATTATTCATAATACCATGTCAACACACATCCATTGATACAGCAAAACGAACGGTAATCAACCAGTATAGAGCTGACGTGAGGAGCATACGGGGAATGTAGTGCATAACATTTAAAATATTTAACCTGACTATTCAACGTGATACTTTCACGTTGCTTTGCTCCCGATAATTGAGGTTATTATTCGCAACTAATTATTAGATTACCATATTAGTATTGTGCGGTATACAAACAGTACGATTACCTATGTTTTTATTATATTGTTATTCATGTGAGAAACCTGGTCGCCCGTTTCGACACGAATTCCTCGTAACTAACATAGCAGAAATGATTATAGCCAAGTTTTGGGAAATCAAGACCAACGATGTTCCAAGTGATCAAGACCTGATACAAGTTTCTGAAATATCTACCTTGCAATTAATGGTCACAGTTCATCCAATGTAGCAATACGTTGCACAGCGAAAAAGACTACTCAACATAGACAAAAGAAAATCTCAGGAAGGATAATTTCTCTCTGGTCATTTTTTCGATTTTTTGCGTTTTGAGACAAAACTATTGGGTTGTATAAAAAATTTTTGATTTCTGTGGTCCAAAATTTTTAAAATGGCGCCAAAGTTACGTCTTTTGACCAAAATGATTGAATTTTCGATATTAGGTGCAGAATAATGAAATCTTTCGAGTGATTTTAGATTTAGATCGATAACATAAGAATACAATCTTTCCACCCAAACAGAATATGCTAAAAACACACTAAATGGGCTCTATCTTGAGCCCACTACCTCGACTCCGGACTGGAGCCAAAAATCGCATATCAATTTTTCCAACAACTTTTGTTCCAGACATTTTTTGATACAACACATAGTTTTGTCTCAAAACGCAAAAAATCGAAAAATGGCCATAGTTTTTCGAGCACAGGGTTAATCCAAATTTAAATTATACCATTGCGTCAAAATAAATGAAAATATACCAAAATTGGACGAAATTCGGATAAAAATTGTCGATTTTCCTCCTTAAATGCCTGGACTATTAATCGTGACGCGGAATTCACTTTTTCCATGTGTGCAAAAATCTTCAAGGTTACTTGATTTCGATGGGTGGCAAAACAGAACTGAATGACACATCAATCTGACAATTTTAATGTGTTCTAGTTAAAGATGGTACATCACGAATGTCACATTCGGATTGCCATCTGTTTTATTATTCAGGGACTTTTCACTTTGCCCTAGTATTGTGCGAAGTAATTTTAATATTTTTCATTTCTTCATCTCATGAATGACCCACACGTTGTAGCGATTGAAGACATGCCTATCACTCCATATGTTGGTGTTGGTGCGGCATTTTTAGAGATTTCAATGGTAACTGTAGTTCAAAGCCGCTCGATTTCACATTGTAATGAAACACAAACTGTCAATGGTTGAATAAGTTGCTCTACATATTTAGTAAGAAATCTCTGATTCCCTGGCCATAGTCGAAACTAATTTGAAATGATCATTTTGCAGGAATGTATAATAGTTTGCGTGGTATCCCTAGAAGAAATCAACGTAACCCCCGAGACTGTACCTTACGCGCAATGTCGCGAAGTTCGAACGGTTTCATCTGCCTCTTCGAATATGGATAAGATAACTATAGCCGCCAGTGCCGCCATCTGTGGTACGATAGTCGTGGCCGTGGTTATATTCGTGGCGGCATCTAGGAGACGTTCGCGGAAACTACACGAATTGCACCAACAGAAGATGGGAATCAAGAACGGGATGCCCATAGGCGGATTGCCCGTCAACTGTTGTAACGGACTAACCCAGACCGCAAGTCCCGGAGGACCGTTGTCTTCGTTGGCGACGTTGAATGCCTTCAACAATAGTAAGGTGAGAACGAATATATCGATTTCCTTCACACCCTATTTTCGCATTTGAGACGGTAACTTCTAACATGAGTATTTTATGTGTGTGTGTTCTAGGATTGGGACCAAGTGTCGAGCTACAGTACGCACAGCACGCAAAGGCCCAGAATGTTTTCAATGGACCAAACCCCTTCGCTAATACCAGACGACATGCGATCTCACTTCAGCAACAAAGGTAATAAACCAAGATCCATTGCCGACGGACAATCGCAACACAGTTTTTCAAACCACTCTGGAAGATATCTGACAGCTAACGCCTTCCCTAATAATTTATTATCGTCTCGACAAGGTGAGGTTAGAAATAGGTAAACTAACAATCCGTCGCGTAATCTATAGCAAAAAGAAATCATCGGGCTCTCTTGTTTTTTTGGGAACCTAAATTTTAAGTAGTTCTTTTACTAATGGCGATTTGGGCATTCTTCTGAGTGTCTGATGGCACTTTCATCTCTCCATGGTTTTCACACACTAATCCATGTAAATTATATTTTGTCAATAACTATTGCGGTATTTATATTTTGAACTTTAACACCCTGTATCTCAGTGAGGAGCAGACTTAGGCCCATTGTTGTTGAGTGAAATATTATTTTTGCCTTCTGAACGTATATTTACCATTTAACCTGTTATTTATGAATCATCACCCTGTATGTATTTCATTCAAATCATTGTTGTCGGGTACAACAGTCCTCAATATTCATGCCCTGTATCACCCCAGCAGCGCCTCATGACCTGGAAAGTACAAATACGACCTGTCATGGAGTACTGTTTGAACTTCATCTCCGCAACATTCGTTGAAGCTCGTAGATCATATTCAGAAGAGAGTTATTCGTCCGTTTGGTGATGCCACACTTACGAATTCATTGCCCTCTCTAGAACAACGCACAAAAGTGGGCGATCTCTCCCTTTTCTAGATATTTTCATGCTTTGTGCTGACCTGAAATTTCTTCTGCTATTCCATCACAAGCGATTCCACGTAGGCAGTTTTGGCTGGTCAGTCTTTCGTTGTTAGGATCGAAACCTGCAGAAATTCTTTCTACCATACGTCGAAGTTGTGAACTCTTTGCCTAGTGTGATCTTTCCTGAAGCCTATAACCCAATTCGAATACCTACCTCCTCTACCAAAACTCCACCGCCCAGGTAAGCGAATACCCGGCGGATCAACATGTTTATGTCGAACCATAGAACTTTATTAAGTTTTCCCCTACAAATTTACGTCTATACTGATTCATTGGGTTCAAAGACTTAAACCGTCGGCGCCATATGAGCGTGTAGTTTGAGACACCAATGTGCAGAACATCGTAGAAGGTCAATAGTACAAAATCACGTAAATGCTGTTCCATAATCTAACAAAATACATTCCGTATAAAACATCAGAGTATTTGCCATTTGTCTTGATTAAATTATAACGTTTCCTGTTCTAGATCTGCGACAATCGCGTCAATCCTTAGCGATGCAATCCGATCGATTATCGAATCGACTGGGCTCGAATCATGCTGCCCCGCATTCCATCGCCTCGTCGACCAGACGATCGAGACCACGATCCAGATCCAGGGATCACCATAGACCGAGCAGCCGATACAGCACGGCCGGTTCAACACACACACTGAACAACTATTGTGATAATTCGGACAATTGGACCGATCACGATATGGAAATTTATATGGCGAGAAACCCGACCACGAGGAACGGTCTGGTACCGTTGTAGATTTGCTCAAAAAAACCGGTTGTTATCTGTGGCCGATAAGAACGACACAGACGGAAATACAGTGACGTGTTTTTCCGCTGTAGAAGCATAGGAAGATTTGACGTTCCAAAGTATAACGATTAGTCCGAATATGCACCGAGGCCTATTTGTTATCCTATGAATAAACGTCATCAAGATTCGCTGATCGCTTGAAACAAGTTTAAAACACATTAAACATAATTGCACTAAGCTTGTCCACCCCCATTTTGACTGATTGATTGATGGCTTGGTGCGTTATACGAAAAAACAAATTTTATTATAATAAGGAATTCCACAAACTTAATATATTCAACAAATATTCGAAATATGTTGTTTTAAAGCGCACATATCGATTTTTCTATGCTTTCATCTTATGTCACATGATGTGTCTTCAGTTGCAATATATTTTTCAGTTTTTGTCAGAGTTTGCGATTGCAAATCTGAAGAATCGTTCCATGAAGTGCCCCCTTTTTTTAATGAATTCTATCATATCTGAATGATTTGACACTTACTGGACATTAATAAGCAGGTTTTCTACAAACAATTAATGGATCACTCAATCCAACGATTCATTAAGCAATGTAGGAACGTATTAGTATTTTTTAGGAAACCTCCCCGTGGCTTGCAAGAGCAGTGCTGATAGTTCAGTCAAGATTGCACCTAACACTGACAGAGCATTTGAAGCATTACGGCTGTATCGAAAATCCGTTGTAATAATGAACTCTACAACGAAAAACCTAGACATTAGACTCTAATTTAGTGAATCTATTGAAAATCAAAAGATTTCTCGGATTTGAAATGCTCCAATATATATAATTATTTATTTATAATCTAAAATTATTTGTAATTATTTAATTACGAGTTAGCTTTAGAAGATGATGATGATGAAGACGTTTTGTAAATAAATGAAAACCTTAAATTTTGCATTTTTTTGCCCTTTCATACTTTAGTTTGCTTGATAAGAAAAATTGTTAAAAATAAGCGTTTACATTGTGGTCTATATCGCTATTTCATATTGTTCTATGATTCGGCGAGTAAAAAACCAGTAAAGGTATTTTGCTCCATATTCAGGATATAGACGCTGTTGTGAAACCATAGATGTATGAGTGAAACTACCATTTTGGCATGTTCACATTTCACATCCTAGTTGTTATATACTGGGCTGCGATTGGCTAATGCATGTTCGGGAGGAGTGCACATGCACTCTAACAATCCATGTGTACAAGGGCAAGAAAAACAATTAATTACAAAAAAAACTAACCTGGTAAAACAAAAGCATACGGACTTGGCTGAAAGTATGTATCTAAGAACGATCTAGAGTTTGATGCTGTTGGTCCAAAAATAACTCAGGAACATTTGAATAGCGATGTTTTAGACTTACATGCTCTATTTTTAAATTTACTATGTAATAAACTAGTTTTTTGTTATGTGATGAATCTTTTTGTCTTATATTGAGACAAAAAAACAGACACAGCTCCATTTTTAAGCAAATATTACCGTGTGTTTTTCTAAAACCGCACAAGGCTATACCTTTTTTCCTATGGGATATATAGATTTGAAATATTAATAAGGCAATTTGTAAAGTGTAAATTCCACTTAACGGCTTAGAAAGGGCCCTGTAGTACAATCGGTTAACTCCTGTGACGTCGGCTATGCTGGACCGTATATTCTAAGAGTCATAGACCGTATATTCTAAAAGTCATGGACTGTATATTCTGAGGGTCATGATTGTTCGGTGTCAGATCCGTTTCTATTTCGAGGGTGTTCTGTGAGACAACGAGAAAGCCGGAAAGGCGAGAAAATGGCGACACTTCTGGTCAATCGTTCAAGTGAGAAGTGCGTCGCTAGGTTATTTTCAACAGGGAGGTGATACCAAGCTTGTTGTTTGGAACCAAATTCTTGGAATGTTCTTCCGTTGAAAACAAAGACATCAATTACCAATTTGGATTGCAATATTTGGAATTAATTGGGTAATTAATGTACCTTAGGGAATCTAAATCTAGTTTCGACGTGGCTGGTTGTGAACGATAGTAAAGTTTGTCTTATTGGAAGGAAAAACCCTATCGTGATAGAGGTAACTATCTTTGTAATTCCATTTGATTTACTCACTGACTTCAGGAATTAATTTGCCTTCATAGGTGGTATCTGACAGAACATAGGCTAGTCCTAAATTGTTCTACAAATGTTATGTATTTTGTTCATGTCTGTCTTCTGACGACAATAGAACAATAGAGGTTTGAACATATCGTGATTTCAGGGTTCTTCTTCTTCCTCTTTTTTTTATCTATGTTGTGGAAAATTCAACAAAAAGTGTGTTGAGGATTGCTTGAATCTGCTGTGGAAAGATTACTTAGGAGTCGCTGATTTATTTGTGCTGTACAATCGTGGAAACGGTATCCAATTGTGACAGGGACCTCTACATGGAGTAGATGTAATTAAACATCACCAAGCAAGTACAACATCCGGCTCTCACGGGTCAGGCTATCGATTTTGATTTTATGTAACATTTGTAATTAAACATTGAGCATTGTATATTATGTAAATTCAACTGTTCACTTGTTTAAATGATTTAAGTAATTATCTTCATCGATATTTTCCATTCATTCGCTTCATATCTCATTAATATAAGTTTTGTCATGAATTATATCAATATTAGTATTTCAAAGTAAATTTCAATCATTCTGGGTACAGGTCTTTTATTTTCTTTTCTTTCAGGGTAATTTAACCTGGGGACTTGAGTATTTGCATCCCCTAGTTATATGCATAATTCATTGGTTGGTTGAAATACTCCGGCGCCCGAATTTTTAACATCTAAAATATAACCTACGACCATCTTCACTGTAGCTGTCGGCAACCAAGTGATAAAATAGAGCTTTTAGTTTATCCTTTAGTAAGAGTAAATTGTAACCCTTACAATTTGTGACCACTTATGCTATTTTTCGCATTAGTCATGGAGCTACTCTCACTTATGGAAGTAATCGGAATAGAGAGTTTCAAAAAACAACCGTTACTTAAATTTAAACAAATCTCTATTCGAATATCAAAAAATCTACAGGGGGTCATTTGAAAATCAAAAGTTGATGTCACTTCCGGAAGTGAGAGCAGTTTCATAACTAATGCAAAGAATAGCAAAAGTGGTCACAAATGCCTTATTGAAATTTCGAATCTATAAATCCCATAGGAAAAAAGTTATGGCCTGGTGCAGTTTTCGAAAAACACGACCAGTTTTCCTTCAATTATTATATACACGAACTCTCAAATTGTTAGAAAAGAAGGAACTTACCCAGATATGAATATACTGTTATCCCATCTGTACCTCATTTCTTGTACAAATTCATACCATAAATGTGAGAACGCCCTAGTGCCACCCAAGGACTGCAAACACTGAGCTGACAAAATTGACAATCTCCATATCAGCGAATCAGATGGACAAGTTTTTAATCCTCGACAAAGATTATCGATATTTTTCACATTTACTTCCTAAAAATGATTGTAATAATAATAAATTTATTTGGCACAAACAGATAGTTTTGGAAGTGTGGAAAACCGAGTAGAAATATTAACCATCTTAAAGATTTTGGAAATTAGATCTGTTATATTTTCAATATACGGAAGATAGGCAGTGGATAAAGGAGGCAGAGGGTTTGTGGCTCAGGTTGATTTGAAATTTTAGGAGGAGTGTATTCCTTTATGGCTTTTTGAATGTTATAATGGGAGAAATTATTTGATAATAAGACAGATGAAAGATGTCTAATTATAATTTTAAGGATTGGGGTTGGGACCATAGTCAAAGTATAAAGGTCTGCTGGAGCCTCCCTTCTACTCTTTTTAAAATTCGAGTGCAAGCTGATTGGCCGTTTATTTCGTTTATTTAATGTTATTGACGACGACATAATATGATGTTGTTACGTGTCGGCGTCGAGCCGATGAGGGCAAGGCTGTGATTGGAGGAGCTAGGTGGCGTCACCTAACGCGAGAAACGGTGGTAGAGAGGCTCCAGCAGACCTTTATACTTTGACTATGGTCGGGACAAGTTGACAGGTCTCTGGACCAAGCAGTTTATGGCAGATTGCTTTTGGGCAGGGTGGTGGTGGGAAAGGCCATTGATGTATCTATCGGTGTGAGTGGGTTTTCGATACACAGAATGTCCCAAAGTACCGTCAGTCTGTCGACTAACTAATACATCTAGGAACGGGAATGAACCTTTCGATTCAACTTCCATGGTGAAAAGGATATTGGGATGTAATGAATTTAAATGATCGAGGAAGGGATTTTCGCGACCACGTTGCCAAATAACAAAAGTGTCGTCGACATACCGAAACAAAAAATTTCGGCTTGAGAACACATGAGTTCATAGCCTCTTGTTCGAAAGTTTCCATGAAGATATTAGCTATGACCGGAGAACGTGGGGAACCCATGGCAGCTCATAGAACTTGCCATCAAACAGAAAATATGTGGAAGATAGACAAAAACCAATTGACGGTAGTAATACGTTCATTGAAATGTTTTTGGCAGGTAACAGTTGAGAAATTATGGAAAGGGTGTCTGGAATGGGAACATTGGTAAAGAATTTAAGAATGTTATTCCATTTTTCACTAAATTATATATTTTGGGTCCTATATATGATAGGTATATTATGTTGTTTAGATAAATTATTCGTTATTTTAGGTAGGTAAAAATTAGACTTCGAAGTACTTTTTTTCAATAAACCCAATATCTTCTAAGTTAATGCTGTTATTATTTGCTATAGCAATTGATAATTTTTGTGCAAGATTTGCAAAATATCCATCAAATTCTTCAGCTATTTCTTCTTCATCTGTAAGTTCAACTCCTACATCATTTAAAATCATTAATTTTACTAATACTTTTTTTACTACTCATTAACGACTTTATATGTTTCTTTTACGTCATTTTGTCAGTTTTATAATTTATTTTTGTAATGTATAATTTTTGCCTCCTTTATCCAAAGAGTTCTATATATAGAGGAGACAAGTGGGATTGTACGAGTCGAGCTCGTGGGCTTTCTGTCTCTCTCGCACGATTTCCACCACTCCCAGTAATTTCGTAAGAGAATTATGCCCATTTGCACCGTTCACACTTTAAGCATAGCTTTAGCAAGTTCGACTTAAATTTAAGAAATACTTAAGTTCTCTGTGGGTTGCACCGTAGCATCAAATACATTTCTTAGCATAGATCAGTTTAAGAAAAAGAACACGTGACAATGCCGCGAATTCTAGTTACTTATTTTCTTTCTTACAATATTTACAACTACTCACCATTTTGACTATTAATTAAAATATTCAAAAATATAATAATATAATAACAGAAACACATAATACAAAATAATACGAATAATCTTTTGATTGCTACTGCTATGTAGCAATCAAAAGATTATTCGTTATGTTATATTGTTTTTGTTTCAGTTTATATACTCTTTGGTTTATATCAGACGCCTCATGTCAAAGATTACTTTCACGCGTACTTAATAGATGGCGCTTCTCGTGATGTGCGACAAGGACAGATAACCCACGAGAAAGAACCGATGTTATATTATAGATATAGAACTTGTCTCCTCTATATATAGAACTCTTTGCCTTTATCAGTTTCGATTGTGAATTTCCGTATTTTTGAAGTGAAAACTTCTTATGGCGCGTTGGGCACTTTTGTGGGAGAGCATTTTCAGCCGTTCTCGCGACAGATGAGATTTTACACAGATATACTCCGCGTGTATTCTTATAATATATGTATACTATACGCGCTCTTTGCATGGGCATTCGTTCGTGCTCTCGCGACAGACGAGATTACATACCTATATGTATACTCAGAGTGTATAGGTATGCGAGAGCGCTGCATGCTATACGCAGTCTTTGCATGGGCATTCGTTCGTGCCCTCGCGACAGACGAGATTGAGAGTTTTTTTATATTTATTTTATAAACGAATATTAAACGGAAAATTTATTTATTTAAATATTTCATTTGACTTGTGTTGCTGCTATGGTATTGTGTTAAAAAAACAAATCTAAAGTGTAAATAGAATTAATAAAAACATTGTTGTAGTGCAATAATGCAGTATTCACAAGATATATAAATAGATTTAAATCAAAATTGTTCATTTCATACTTTAGTTACCATAGACCTATTGTTTCAGTTTTAGAATTTGATGAAAATCCTGATAATAATGATGAAAATGCTGATAATGATGATGTAAGAGTTGTTGAAATTATGGATGAGAATTGATAAATTTTGTATTTACTATTTACTAATATTTACTCATTTAAATAAAACCACTTCCTTCGAATATAGTTTCTATATTATTATACTTCATGTCTATTCAAAAAGTGCCCACATTGCTTTGATAAACTTGATTTTTTATGAACAATTTCTCATGTCGCGAGCGCACCTAAAAATGCTCACCCTAAAAAGTGCCCAACGCGCCATAAGTTCAAGTTTTCACTTCTGCCTGCACTCCCGGAGTGCGCTGACGTTTTTTTTATATTTGAAGTTTGTCTAAATTTATCATTACACGATTTACTGTCAATCATTACCGACTGAGCATGCGCTTAGAAAACGATAACCATCGAGTCCGTCAGCGCCATCTTTGGTTGAATAATTTAAAACACTAATATATTCAGAAGATATTTTCAATTCTGTAAATGGAGAATAAGTCTGTGTAGCTCCATAGTCAAAGTATAAAGGTCTGTTGGAGCCTCCCTTCTATTCTTTTTAAAATTCGAGTGCAAGCTGCGTTTATTTCGTTTATTTAATGTTATTGATGACGACATAATATGATGTTGTTACGTGTCGGCGACGAGCCGATGAGGGCAAGGCTGTGATTGGAGGAGCTAGGTGACGTCACCTAGCGCGAGAAACGATGGTAGGGAGGCTCTAACAGACCTTTATTCTTTGACTATGGTCATGGTGTAGCTTCACCTGATCCTAAGGGAATACTGAATAAAAACAATAAGAATAATAATAAGATGGGATTAAATCATCAATTAACATCAAAAAACTTACAGTATCTTTAGAATAAGTTGATTCAGTCACAGTAGGTGTGTATGGTTTATTTGGTGAATCTTCAGCGTCGGGAAATAGGAAGTATAATAAATGAACCAAAATATCCTCAGAAATCGGTATTGCATCTTTGTGACTGTGAATGCTCGATAAAGAACTTCTAGCTGCTCTGGTAAGTATTGAAGAAATCATCGGAACTTTAGACTCTGTTAGGACATCCAAGGGATGTGATTCTGGTACAGGTGTTTTGACGAAATCCCCCAGAATATCATTAATGCTAGTTGTGTTGTTAAGAATATGCAGGTATTCTGTTAAACAATCACTCAGTAGGGTGACCGATTGGTCTGCATATTTTATAAGCACAGACCACTTAGGTGCTTGCAGTGGATCAAAGTCTGAATAATTTTCACTATCGATTACAACGTAATCGGGAACATTCGACCAGGTAGTTTTGAGAACAATAGTACCATTCGGATCGACAGTCACTCCGAAAGGTAACTCATAGAGAGAGATAACATCTGATCCATCACTATCCATGTTGAAGGTATCTTGTTTCCATACACTTTTCCCGAAATCTGGCAAGTCGTAAGTAAATTGTACTGATATTGTAATGGGATCCATCGATACTGGCGACATGATTTTAGTATTGAACAGGCTCAACAAGCCAGTGAGGTATTGACAATGTTGCGGGCCTCTTTTCAAATGTACCATTTCGAAATTTGTGCGGTATTCTTGGCATTCGTAAACACCCAGATAACAATGTTGCCATTTCTCTCTAATCTGTATGAAAATTGGTATTTCGCCATTGATATTGCTCGATACTACATAAGCGGAGCTTAGCAGAATCTTGATACGACTTTCGGAAGTGATACCTACATTATTAGCCGGAGTCAAAACGATGTACTCATTTATTCCATACCATGTACTTAAACACGATTCATTATGTAGATTATGTACATTAAATAATTGAAAATCGTATGACAAGTCTATGGAATTGTCTTGTTTATCTGTTTCGGAGGTTCGCAATTTCTTATAGTACACTAAACTGAATTCAAAATCTGCGAATGGTAAATTTTCGGTTCTGATGTTCCACAGATTGCACTCTTGAGTTTCATTTTTCAAGTCCTCAGTCTTCCATTGATTGATAATTTCTTCCATTCGAGCGATGAATACTTCCCATTCTGAAGCTGTTGTAAAATCTTGATGGTAAAATTCCGTTTCGTCTATTTCTTCGTTCATCGTAGGTAATCAACTTTTGTTGATAAACACATTAACGTCAAAAACCATAAGATATATAACCTCAATCGACGTGATAACCTGAATTGTCACTGTAAGCTATACAGAGCTCTTTAATACAGAACACCTAAATCTGCAATCAGATTGAAGTATGAGCTGAAGATACTAGGTGTCAGTAGATATAATTTCTGGTAGTTTCTATATGGATGGCTAAATCCAATGAAATAGATCTACCCTTATGTCACCTATGAGTAGATCAATCTCGGATCTAATGAGAACTAGATGTTCACAACCTACAACAATTTGAAGATAAATTCTACATTTCGATAGACACCGACATATATTAGTTTGGAGCATCAATCATTTCTTTCAAAAAGTTCAGCTTATGTACAACAGATGGCAGCTAAATTAAGTTTTAAACGTACAAATTCTTATAATTGAATTAAAGGCATTAAATAAGTTATATTTTTTATTGTATAAGCTCCACGTAAAAATGAAGTCAACTGTGGTATTGAATATGCTATTTTTCGTTGCATCATCGACTATGGTGAGTTTTTTTATTTTATCAATTATTGTTATTTTATTCCTGCATCTTGGACATATAATCAAACTTATCGTTCTAATATTGCGTAGGGTCAAGAGTATAAAGTAACAGAACAAGTTTTCTTCGATGTGGAACATGATAAAGTATTCATGGGTAGAATTGTGATTGGTTTATTTGGGGAAACGGTTCCAAAGACAGTTGAGAATTTTAAAGAAATAGCCATGTACGGAATCGATGGCAAAACATATGAGGGATCGATATTTTTTAGAGTCATCGACAGATATATGATTCAAGGTAATAAAAATTATTCTGACACTGACCTTCAGGTTTCCTATTGTTGGCACTAGATTGATAAAACTTTTTCGAACGTATATTTTTAGGCGGTGACATACTTTACAATAATGGTACAGGATCTATAAGCATTTATGGTGACACATTTGACGATGAGAATTTCATAATCAAACACAGTGGCGCTGGTTTGGTAAGCATGCCCAACTCTGGCCCAAATACCAATGGTTGCCAGTTTTTCATTACTACAATGGCCACCCCGTGGTTGAATGGTAAGCATACCGTGTTTGGAAAAGTAAGTTGACAATCCAATCGTAATAAGTATGTAAAAAGACTCAAATGAGTCACTTTTCCTTTGCAGGTCGTCAAAGGGCAAGACATTGTTCATAAAATCGAACATGTTAAGAGAGATGGACACGATCGACCTTTGAAACCTGTTATTATTGTAAGATCTGGTTTGATCGATTTTATGGTACCATATATGGAGCCAGCGAATAGTTATGAGTTAGTTATTATTCATTGTTCTCCAAAAATAATTTATTAGCGTTTTTCTTGTTTCAGGTTAACGGTATGGGCTTGGATCAAAGCGGGATGGTTTCCACTAAGCTTTTCGTTCGCTATTTTAGGATTTTTCCATTACATATTCAAGCAACTAGATAAATATAGTTCCTTCCGTTAATAATAATGTTATTTGTCAAGTAGATCTCGAATAAATAATTGTGTTTAGAAGGTTTTTGTTTTATATTTTCCACCATTATTTTAAACTAAACGCTCGAATTTTACAATTACTTCCTCAATCAGAGTTTGGATTTATGTTTTACAACATACATTCCAATCATCTTCTATATAATTAATGCAGAATATTCCAAGCAAAGTAATAATTTGAATATTTTAAATGAATTGTAACTAATTTGTATCCAGGAGCATTTTGAACTTAGCGCTATGTCCGATGCTTTGTCAGTAGCTCTTGGAGTCATATAGTTAACGATGATTCTTGACTCAGGTATGAATTATATATAAAATTCTCGTTCATTTTCGTTTTAAGGAGAAAATAATAAACATATGTGTTAGTGTGAGTTATTTCCCGAGAAATAATTATCATGTACAACCAAGTGTTATGTTAATCTAATTTAAACTCTAAATCAGTCTAAGAGTTTGTTCTTCTACTTCCATCAACTTTTTTTACTCCTGCATTTTTAAATAAAACTTTAATCTCATTGCCATGTAAGGAAATACACTCTCATTAATGAGAAAATAAATAGATACAACATAAAATCATATTTAACATGATTATTGGATCCGAAATTGGTATCTACAACCTTCCGAGATCCCATAGAACAAGTTCCATCAGCTAGCTGAATCTTCTGAAATTTTCGCGTTTTCCTTATTTTCATGAGGGGTAAGTATAAAAAAATAGTGAATATGGTCGATCTCATCGATTTCGATATAATGCCGTCATAATACATTCTCATGGTTGGGAAATTCGATTCTACCATTAGTTTTCACCTCAGACGCTGAGGAAACATGTTGCAGCGTTCCGAAACCCTGAATTTTCGCCATCCCTTAGATAAATACCCTATAAAATCATATTTAACATGGATTAATACACCCTAAATTGGTAACCACAACCTTCTGAGATCAGATTAAACGTCTTTCCATTACTTTACTTGTTTCTAATCATATGCAATATATTTTCGATTCCTACGGGTGAGGGAAGTTAGTGACCTATGGATCACTGTTCATCATCATTTGTACTAATTCTAATTCATCTTAGAATGTACTGGGCAGGTAAAAATGAAACGGCGCGTGTCTGTGATAAATATTTATATTTTATAATTAAACGGAATTTAACTGGCTTGTACGAGTTTATAAATACATACATAGTTTTAGTAGTTTACCAGTTAAAAATATTTGTACATTCATTCTTAAATAAAAACATTTCAAATTACTTACATTTACACATACTTATTTTTAAATCTCATATGTATATGCAAGAACTATCGAAACAGTGATATCAAATAAAATGTTCGCTTACACATTTCTACCATATGGGACTTAAAAAAACAATCTTCATTTGTTTTACTTTTTACATAAATCAACGGTTCGGTTTGTACTTAGGAAAGAAGGGTAATATACAGGATGTCCCAAAGTAATGAACGTTCAAAGTCGGATAAAATTTGATTAGGTCATTTGTTTGTCTCCATGCTCTCGTACGTTTCTAAATTTCCGACATTCGTCTCTTCGAAACATCCTGTATAAGCAATACATCGATAATAATATTAAACAGTCTCATATACAGAGTGATATATACATAGAGCCGTGTGATTGGAAGGCTTTGCCTCACTCACAGACAACACATAACGGTACAGTGATCCTCAAATGCTTTAAATTACTAACTATATACAGAGTGTAAAGCTAAATACTGGCGGTCACATACTTATGCACTTATAACACAGCAAACGGTTTACGAGTCTATAATCATATACATTTAGCTATATATGTTACAGGCCTATAAGTAACTCTAGTAAACACAGCGGCAGCCATGGGCGTAGAAGTATTCGTACGTTCCGTACACAGAACAAGGATGACCATAGAATCAGAATTACGAATGTCAAATTCAAATTTTTTTTTCAAACGAATCATGATGTAGAAACTGTTTAACAATTCGAGTTTTCTAGAAAAGTTATTCAGTAATTGCTTAATTAATGCAAATTAAATAGAGATAAAAAATTATTCATTTCAAATGTGTTTCACTAAAAAAATAAATCGCTACATTTGAAAATTATTGAACTAACTTAAAGACTTTTATAACTTTCAACGATATTCATACTACTTGGAATTATATTATGCAACCAAGCTTTTTTTTTAAATAGTGTAAGTCAGGGAGATACGAGTATGGCCGACTCAAATATTTCTCGAATAACTGTAGATGTAATTGGTTACCAATCAATGATTTTTC
The DNA here is from genome assembly GCA_958510875.1 of Endomychus coccineus. Lineage (NCBI taxonomy): Eukaryota > Metazoa > Arthropoda > Insecta > Coleoptera > Endomychidae > Endomychus > Endomychus coccineus. The sequence continues at coordinate 2,715,437 of OY294069.1, read as the reverse complement.
GCAAGGAGCGTAAGTGCAACTGTAGCAAAATTAGATGTTTGTATAGGGCAGCTCGGTAACTATAGTAGATACAAAAAATGGAAGTCGCATTCTCTGACACCGGCGGAAACAAAAGTTTGATATGGTCATTTGTTTTCGACTTATATACAAAAGTTACATTTTTCGACTTTTAGACACATGGTTGTTTGTAAAGTTAAAAAATAATTCTCAAAGCACTTTTTTCAATTAATAATGATTCTTGACCCAGGCATAAATCATATATAAATTCTCGGGAAATGAGTCATACATATGCTCATTACATTTCGTCTTTACGTACGTTTCGGTCTCTCGACCATCATCAGAGGACGCATCAATGTCTAAAATGGGGGACTTCACGAGTAATTGAAATTGTAACACATCAATGTGTATATGTATCGAGAATCTACTGCTTAGCAATTTTCTTATAAAATTCGAAATCATTTCTAAGCACTGTTAGAGATACGACTGAAACCAAAAAATATAACGCTCAAGTATCCACTTTCGAACCAGATGTTGAAGATTTATGAGGTAATAGAATTTTATGAGAAAATTGCTAAGCAGTGTCTTCTTGATACATATTCATATACTTAAAATATTAATGTGTTACAATTTCGATTACTGAAATTGGTTCGATAAGGACGCTTTGAGTGCTCAATACAATTTTTTTAAGAAATTCCGTTTTAGACATTGATACTTCTTCAGATGATGGTCGTGATACCGAATACACTTTTTTCTGTATAATCCAGCGCCTTCGAGAAAATTAGAAAAAAGGACCAAAGGCCAATTCTTTTAAATAGCGACACAACAAAATAAAATATGGAACTCTTAATATTTTGGTAGTACGAAAATTTTCGGTACTGATATAGATCCAGGTCCCGCAGCGGATCGAAGTCTTATTAGCTTGGGAAAAATTGATTTTACGTCAGTTAGTTACCCGAGAAGGTATTTCTCCTCAAAGCATCAAAGATCGGTTAGGATAAAAAAAATATTCAGTACCACGTCTTTTATGTCGAATATTTTGGCGAGATTTGTACAGAGTGCTGCTTAATATGCCCCATTAATAGAGGCATTGACTTCTTTGAAGTCTAGAAGAAGAATTTACTCTCCATAGCAAAAGGTCATAGCCATTACATTTTCGCCGAATGGCAGACCCTAAGCTTTCTTGTGGTGCTACTCCTTTTCGCCCCAATCCCATCGACTCCCTTTTAGACAACGGATTATAGGAGATAGTGGGTTTCAACTCCTATAACAATTATTGTCTTCACCTTGCACTAACTTTACTCATGCTCAAATACGTTCATTTCTGAAAGCCTCGACATTCATGCCATTTCTTTCGCCTTCAAGTGTTGATCGCCCAATACGAGATCCTACTCAAGAGCAGATTTGTCGTCTATCACCACTTCTACCATCTTTCAAACCATTCCTACCTCATTTTGACCAATCTTAACCACCGAATCTAGCCGATCTTTGATGCTTTGAGGAGAAATAACTTCTCGAGTAAGTGACAAACGTAAAATCAATTTTTTTCCCAGGCTAATAAGACTTCAACTTCTGGGTTATCAGCGCTGCTAGACCTGAATCTATATCAGTACCCAAGGCTTTCCAACATCCAAAGTATTAAGAGTCCCATGTTTTATTTTGGAGTGTCGATATTTAAAAAAGTTAAGGCTCTTTATTGTTTTTTTTTAAATAATATACTAGCCGTGCCGTGGGAATGTAAACGGGCCAAGCAAGTTTGAGTTACTGCTGACATCTGTAGGAGAGCATATTAAAACGACAAAAGGTAAATATAAATTAAAGGAATTAAGAGAACAGAAGAGAATTGCTAACAAAATAAAAAACAAGAATCAGCCAGAAGTCGGTTGTCAGTCAGAGAAGGAAACTGTGATGATGATAAAGAGGAGAGGATAAATGAAGACTTGCTATTGTTTGAAAAAACTTTGGGCATATGAGAATTGCACTGAATTTAATGATGCGTGTTGAAAATGTGGCCAAGTGAGAAAGAAGACTTGCCTTGCCAAATAGAAAGCCAAAAGATCACAATTAAGTACTGGTAGAGTTCTTCATTGCTATGGTAATCTCCTGGATATACTGGAAGAGATGATCAATCGTAAAAAAAAGGTTGATGTCTTAGAGATTCTTTTATTTTTGTTGATTATGAAAAATATTCAGAGTTTAATTAGGAAGAAACTGTAGTACCTGAATGTTTTAGAGTAAAAATTTCGTGGTGACGTTCAGACAAGATGTTAAGTTATGCCATTTCCAGAAAAAGTTTATCCTCGAGCAGGATTCGAACCTGCCACCTCGGTCAGTGCTCTACCAACTGAATTGCCGAGGACACACCTTCGCAACTGCATTACGGGATACTGCTTTTTGTAGAAATTAATGTTAATGTTACACCTACAAACTCTGCCGTCTGCAAGGTGTTGTGGGTAAGTTAGTAGGTTAGAAGGTGTAAGAGAACTCATTCATTATCCACCCCTTGATCCGCTAAAAATCGTCATATGTCGATGATCCTAGGTGTAAAAGGTGATTAGGACGTTGATGACCACTGATAGTGAATGAGTTCTTCACCTTCTAACCTACTATCTTACCCAACACCTTATAAACGCCGGAGTTTGTAAGGTGTAATATTAACATAGATTTATACAAAAAGCGGTTGCGAACGTTTGTTTTCGGTTGTTCAGTTGGTAGAGCACTGACCGGCATTTTAGAGGTCGCAGGTTCGAATTCTGCTAGAGGATGAACTTTTTCTGTAAATTGAATAACTTAAAAACCTGTTTGTACGTCACGAATTTTCTACTCTAAAACATATCACACTATCTATATTTTTGGTTGAATGGATAATTGAAAAAAATATGGCCAACTATCCCGGACTTACCCTAACTGTAATTAGTTCATTTCTTTCTTCATATGTTTCCTTAAATAAAAAAAGAGCAAACTCACTAATGAAATTTTGAAATAGCAACATCTAAATTAAATGAGGATAATTGAATATTTGGATGAAGGTAACACGGCATCCGAATTGAAATAATTCGCTTGTTTCGAACTAGTTGATATTCGTAGGTACCGTTCGGTGTATGGAACATTCCGAAATATGCCATAGTAACGCTGATGTATCACAGTTTTCATTGCCCCAATCCGTTCTTAGACTAGTAAATTAGGAACATGACAACCCCCCCGCTTGGTGGTGGGACTTTCATGCGGCGAGACCCTCTCGAGTGGCGGCCGGCAGGAGCTGCTCGTCTCTAGGCGACGGCGCTTCGGACGTGGTCTTCCGCTCGAAATGCAGGTCCCACAGACCGCGGGGTTCGGGATCGCGACTCGCCGGTCGCTCCGGTCGTTCCGGCGAACCGCCTTGAGATCGCAGCGCTTCCGGTGGCGGATAGCCGAAGTTGAGGAGGCCGCTGTACTTTCCGGCACCCGACATACCGTTTTGATTGTTCGGCACCACAGCCATTTCGTTCAACTGGAAAATAAGCGTGTTAATTTTCTGGAGATACCACAACGATTCACTAGAAATTACGTCGTAGCAAAGTAACATTAAGTGCTAAGGTTTCTCCGGTTACGATCGACAAGTACATTACAAACTAATAGTCACGGACCTGTGTTCACTTTCTGGGGCTCATCAGCGGAACGAGTTTGCATTGTTACTGAGCGAAACAGCTGTGCGGAACTAGTAGATTGTAATGTTACCCATCGATCTAGCCTAGAGAACCCTTGTTAACTGGCAAAACCCAACAAGAAATATTCAATATTGATTACAAAGATTAATAAATAACTCTTCTAAAGCTCAAAAGATGAGTTTATATTTATATAATTTTGAAACTGGATAGTGAGAAAAATTATTTAAATTTTCAGAGCTGGACCTACCTTTTGCTGCATGCCATTAAGGAATGGAGCCGGTAGGTACGGGTAGAAAAGATCGGGTCTCCGCTGGAGAAATTCTGAATCCTTGGGTGTCATGGGAATGGGCGGCAGATCTAGGGACATGCGTCGACCTCGTCGTGATGCCCCGTTGCTCCACATATGGGTACCCATGTGTACCTATGATAAAATATCGCTCATTAAATTCCTTGATTATTTATTATTATTACTTGGTATATACATATCAAAGCATTTGGCAACTTTAAACCACAACGTATAAGAAATAAAATTATTTTACTCACACAATTGCCAGACTTGTACCTAGGAGAATTCTTGTGGTATAGCACAACGAAGATGTTCATGAAATTACTATAGCCAATGATTGACTATTTCTTTCTCACTTTATCATTGAACGAATCAATAAAAGTAATGTGGTATAAGAGGGCAAGGTGAAAAGTCCCTGAAAAATAAAACAGATGGCGCCACAATCGAAAATCTCATGTGACATTTGTGATGTACCATCTTTAGCTAGAACGCATTAAAATTTTCAGACTGATAGGTCATTCAGTTCTGTTTTGACACCCATCAAAAGCAAGCAACCTTGAAAATTTTTGTATCATGGATAAAGTAAATTTCGCGTCTTGATTAAACATTATTGCTTGCGTGGAAAAACATTACAGAAGCCAAAGCATCGCTTGTTAAACATTATGGGAACTCCTCCCCATCGATTGAAACGATTCACAAGTGGTTTACCGATTTTCGTTGTGTTAGTATGACCACAAAGGAGGGGGGCCGGGTAGCTCAGTGGTAGAAGCATCGATCTTCTAATCATTGTGGCTGTCGGTCGCGGGTTCGAATCCAGCGACTGCGGAATTTTTCCGATGGCCCGAGAAAGTGGTGCGGCAAGATACAATGGGCTGGCAAGCCCAAGTGTCATCGTGACTGCCCTGGTTGCAGGATCGAGCCTACCACACGAGGTGGAGTGTTTAGTGGGTATATCTGAGGTGATCAAGTTCGGGACTCAGGGACTCCCACACTACCTTATGGGATGTTACAGGACCATAAGGTGCCCATAAAGGGTTTCAACCACCTAGCACCCCAAAAAAAAAATGACCACAAAGGACGCCTAACGTTGTGATCGTCCAATTGTGGTTACAATGCCAGAAATCGTCGATAAAATCAATGGTATGATATTGGACGATCGGGGAGTTAAATTGCACGATATTTTGAGCCTATGGGCATCTCAACCGAACAGGTACAGAACTTTTTGAATATGAAAAGTATATCTGCCAGATGGGTGCCGCATTTGCTCTCTGTTAACAACGAGCCCGATCGTGTGACAAAAGTGCAGAAAAAGGTTGTAAACTGTATTTTATTTAAACTTAAGATTGACAGGAAATTGTATAGTTATGAAAGTCGTTTGCAGAATTTGGGTATTTCCCCATTACAGGAACGTCGACGACACTTTGAAATTAAATTTGCCTATGAAGTTTTTAATAACGTTATTGACAGTCCATCTATTTTGAGTCTATTTAATGTTAGAGTTCCAAGTTATAACACCCGTACTCAAGCATTGTTACACATTGAAACCCATCGCACCAGGCATGGTTCGCACACCACTGTCAACAATATTTGTGGATCAGTTAATGAATTTTGTGCTAACTTCAATATTTTTAATATGTCCTATCAACAACTCAAATCAAAACTTCGCCACTCTAGTCTACCTAATAGTTAATTAATTTTGTTTCATATATATTTTTTTTATATTACTTATTTAATGAACATTTTTTACTTTGTTTTTTATTTTCATTGTAAGTTCACTTAATTGTATTGTATCATTCGGGATTTATCCTGTGGATATGTAAATTGAAATAAATAAACTTCAAAGGAATGTTTGACGATGTTCAAGCGCCGTTTCGTAACCGTGGACGAAACATGAATCCATCACAACACACCAAAGACCAGAGAACAGTCGAAACAGTGGACTTGTTCTGGCGCATCGAAGCCGAAAAAGGTCAAAGTGGGTTTATCGGCCAACAAAGTCATTGCGACAGTTTTTTAGGATGCGCACAGTATCATTAAGGGCAAAACTATCACGGGAGTATATTATGCAGGGCTATTGGATTTGGCAAAGAAAAAAGTGCTCTTCTACCATATTCTCCAGAGTTGGCCCTCCGCGATTTTCATCTATTTTCCCAAGCTTGAAGAAACGGCTCGGCGAAAAAAGATTTGACTCCAAGTTTATCAATAATTTACTGTCCCTCCAGAGGTTAATATATTCACGAAAATATTGATGATGGAATAATTGCTAACGCTATAGGACTGTGGTAGAGTAGCCATGTACCTTAAGCATAGGCGACAAGGCACTCTTGAAAGAATTGAGTCATTCGTATAAGCTGATGTGGAAAAACATTCCATTGAACAGTTCAACAAAAGAGTAAACTTATTTGATATGTTGTAAGGACAAGGCAAATATTTATATCAATAAATATACAGGATGTTCCATTTCATTCAAAAATTTTCGATTTGGCCCGCCCATAAAAAGTTATGGCCTATTAAAAGCTGAAATGAAGGTTTTATTGGTTATCTCAGAAATAACCCAAATTAAAAATGTATGACGTATTGCCCCATTTCTTACCTCTCGGGTAGTCAAAGTATAAAAAATAGCCCCCCTTGAATTTTAGAAGACAACTGTCCCTACTTTTTTATCTCCTTAAAAATGTTGATCTCTTCTAGTTTTAACGAAAAAAAAACGGAACTACGCATCCGAAGGCTGAGGAGAAAATAAAACCATTTTATCATATTATCCCATGTAAAGATGTAAACAATTCAATTGACGACAATATTATAAAATTAACACTAACTGCCCACCACAATCTGTTTTTTTTAAGTTGGGTTTATTTCGGAGATAACCAATAAAACCTTCTTTTCCGCTGCCGTCTTTAAAAGAACATACGTTTTTATGGGAGGCCCAAATCAAAATTTTTTACATGAAACACCCCCTTTATTCGGCCACGGAGGTCACCGTATCAATTTTGCTAGGTTTTTTTAATACTTTGCTACATAAAGGGGCACCTATAATGTTCGAAGAACATCGTACGAACCAGCGGTGGAAGAGGAGATGGGCATTTTTTTCAAGGTGCGGCGGAAATAGGCATAGGAAAAGACCTCACTAGGTAAAGAAGTCTGGTAAGAAAAAGTTACGTAGGCCTCGAGTTCGACAATGGAGGGGTGACCAGTTTGAGCTCGTCTAGTTCGCATAACTGCAATCGTTCGTGGGGGAATAACAGACGAGATTTCTGATGAACGATAGTTCTTGAACACCCTTAATATAGGGATATAAACTACGGAATAGCAATTGCATTCGGAATTTATTCACAATCCATTTGGAATTGAATCAGAATTCATTTTGATACGATTCTACCAAAATAACTGAGATGTGACTCAATAGATTGTAAATCACACAGGCACAGGATCGCCATGTATTAACTGAAATAAAATGTGTTAAATTCAAACACATCCGACATGTTTAAGGCAAAGAAAAATAGCTGGTAGTGTCAAAAGCCACTTTAGATATGAAGTCAGTTATAAACAAGCTTGCATTATCACATCATTTTAGGTTACTTGATTGACGGAGAAGGGTATCTTATTCTTTCTCATGTATCTATAATGTTACATGTTCAAATATGAATACTAGAAATTCTAAAAAATACGATGAATGACTTAAAACATAAATTAATACAATCTTGAAAAGATAGACTTTCAAGGAGCTTTTTCCCATCCCGGCATGCATCAGAGTCGACTGTGCCTAAGTATATTATTAAAAAAATCGTAATTTCATCGACGTTAGTGAAGCATCTGGATGAACTGCAGAAAATCAGACAATGTGACGTATTTGTTCTTACCTGATTGATACATTCAACAATGGAGAAATGTGCGGTACGTTTATGAATTAATGTTGCTAAAGGCTTCGAATGTGTGATCAAGATAAGTTAGTTAGTAGCGTTAGTGAAGCGTAAAGCAGATTAGGGCGACATCTTTCTTACCTTAAGATTGCCTTTGGTAGTGAAGGCCTTCTGGCAGACAGTGCATCGGAACGGTTTGTCCCCCGTATGGGTTCGCATGTGTATCTGCAGAGCCGAACTGGAACTGAAGTTCTTATTGCACACGTGGCACAAGTGTTTACTAGCTTGTAAGCCTGCAAAGACACACACAACACACGTCAAACCCCCAACCAGCAGTTAGTGCAAGCGATGACTTGGTGTTAGATCGCTTTTTTCGTATGTACATGATTGTGGATGAATACTATGATAAGAGGTTCTTGATTAAATATCAGATTGGTTACACGACTGCTATGTTACATTAGGTCAAATGGTACGTTTTTTCAAATCAACCAATTGGTTTCGGTCTGATCCGATTAATCAGATAAATGTGTAGATTATTGAGTTAACCGACACTAACAGAATCATAAGAAACATCAGAAAGATATCAGTCTGTGATACTGTTCATTGAGCGTTGTTTTATTCTGCACCTACTGATTTCCTCCTGAAATGACTTCCAGATATCCCAGGTAACGGTTCAGAGTATCCATAACGTATTGTCTTCAACTGTCCTGGCCCATTGAGGAAAACTGGTTGTTTTTTGTCGCCAGCGCACTATTAATCAGTCAGTAAAACGGAGGTGGACCTTTTCAGTGGGAGAATAGTAAAACCAATAGGCTTGTAGCAGCGCGGAAGGCGAAAATACTGCTTGACTCAGGCCGACGAGCTGCAGTTTCAGAGAAGCCAGTGTTGAACACACCACTATGATGTGGGAAGCAGTTTAGTTCACCTTTCCACATCTATCATAACCTGAATCATCAACAATGCTCGTTACGTGCAGTTGTATGCCTTTTCTGCTCATGAAGAGAATGGTTTCCATAATGTGGAGCTTCGACTGCCTCATACCAGCAACGTTGAGTCACCCCGACAGCCACTGTTTATCGAGTAGCTTTTTGAAGGGGCGGGGATCGGTGGTATTCCGATGATGGGATCGGGATCAGGATTTCCTAGGTCAATTCATTCCCTCTCAGACCAATGTGGTCGGGTACCCACACTAGCTGAAGTTTGTTCACTCTGGCTAATTCAGCGTAGACCTCTCTGCAGTCCAAAACCAGCTTAGAGGTCGTCGAATGAGAGCCTAGCTCGGTAATTGAATCTCAGAATCTCCAGGACATATGTCCAAATCGTACAGAACGCTGCCCGGAAAACAGAGGGCGCTACCAACGTCCTGCTTCAGTTGCAGAATCGACCAGCATGCAGATTCTACCTTGATCACGTGGCACCAACACAGCGACCCAGTGACCCATCCCAGTGAGACGATACGCAGTGACTGTAGACTGAGACTTTCACAGCCCTACTGGGGGCTGTCCAAAAAGCCTCCGTTATACCCACCCATGCTTTCATATCCAACAAAAAAGCTTTGAATGATCGTTATTAGAAAACCGAAAACATTTGCATAAAACCGATATAACCACCCTCAAAGAAATGACCGACTTATACCACTCCCCTCTCTTGAAACTGTTATGAAACATATTTGTCCACATTTTATGATTAGGATCTATGAATAGTATGTATTGTATCTTCTGTAAGGTTGTTTATCCTCTATCCACTAAAAATATTAATGAGTGCCGAGAACCTTTCAGCTACCAAGATGCCATCATCAGAGAAAGCTCAATTAAAAACCAAAGTGTGCCTGTTCAAATACTATTTGAAATTGATAATGCAAACAATTGGAATTCAATAAATTGATCTTTCGTTTATAATTTCCATCCCTTCTGTGAGCCCTGTATTTAAAATATATTGTGCTAATACTGGTTTTCACCATTATTTTCTTCACATGGGTTCTTTATACCGAGACTCATATATGGTTTTTGAAAACGATTTGTCGTAGTCGGAAACTTTAAGTGTTGCATAAACGGTTTTTAGCTTATTCTTACATCTATCAACGGGTTATATATAAATTCTAGGGAAATAGGTCACATTAACACTCATGTTTTATACTTTAGTCTTTACGTACGTTTCGGTCTCACGACCATCATCAGAAGACTTATTATTTCAATAACCTGATAACTTAGAACTAATTGTATTCATACAAAGCGTCCTTATCGCGCCAATTTCGTTTAAAACGTACAGAAATACGAAATCGAAACTGTAACACATTTCGTATTTCTGTTCGTTTCGGCGACGTTCGCATTTTAAACGAAATTGGCGCGATAAAGACGCTTTGTGTGAATACAATTAGTTCTAAGTTATCAGGTTATTGAAATAATAAGTCTTCTGATGATGGTCGTGAGACCGATAGTTACGTAAAGACTAAAGTATAAAACATAAGTGTTAATGTGACCTATATCCCGAGAATTTATATATAATTCATACCTGGGTCAAGAATCTTTATTATATCAACGGGTTGTAATGCTTTAGGAGACAAATTATGGAATTTACTAATTACTGAAGGATAAGTGAAATTTTTGACTTTTATCGAACTATTTGAAGGTAGTGGATCTAATTTTTAATTGGTTTCGTGTCAATTCCCTTTTTTGCTTAGAAATCAAATTATTGATCATAGATAATTACGGATGTGTCGTCATCTTGAAAATATACTCACTTTACATTCTTGTAATTTTGATGCCAATCAATCAGTCAATTAAAACGAGAGGGGGAGGGGGGGAAGTCCGGAGCACATAGACCATTTGATTGGGTCTATTGTGCGCCCCTTAATACAATAATCAGTCCAGTATGCTTAGGCAGTGCCGAAGGCAAAGATCCTGCATGGACTAATATCTCATATGACTTCAAGTGGCACATGTGTGCTGCTGAGGTGCTGTAGCCTAAGAGAAGTCAGTGCTCGACATTCTGCTAGGATATGAAAGGCAGTTTCATCCGCTTCTCCATATCTACTACAAGCTAGGTTGTCAACAATGCCCATTGTGTGTAGATGTTTATCCAGATGATAGTGTCCTGTGAGGAGTCCTGTCACCAGTTTTAGGACTCTCCTGCTCGCAGAGAGTAGGGTTTATAAAGAGCTTAGGCGAGAACTCCCCAATGTTAAAACTGTAAATTAGCGATTATACTATAGTCAAAAGAAGGAAACTTCACTAAGTCGATTGCGGGGAAAGATCAGGGTGACCATTGTTCATTTTCTGAAGTTTCTCAACTTTTTTCATTTTCTGAAGTTGTTATAATTTTGCTTGCTTGCTCACAAGGACTATTGAGATATGAAAATGTACAATCGAATAGGCAACTTATTGAATTCCGATTTATCTCCAGTTGATGGTAACCCTTTGATTGCATTATTATCCCCAAATAGTATTCAAACAGGCACATTTTGATTTATAATTTAGTTTACTCTGATTTTTAATGGATATTGCTGATTGTTTCTTATTTATAGTATTTCTGGGATATTGCTATGCAATGTGTTTAGAAATTATAATCTATTTTTTGATTTTTCTTTAAACATGTTCTGAGTTATACTGGATTTACATAGAGTCGAATCCAACTACATCAAATATCTTCCACTTCACAAAATTTCGTATACCCAAAGAAATCAATTTATCAATTATTAATAAACTATAAAAGAGTTTCACACTGTGGTTATATTATAACACTATTGATAAGAAATAATTACCCTTATCCACTAAAAATACTATTCAAGTACTGAAGACCTTTCGGCTACCAAGAAGCCATCATCAGAGTAAACTAAAGTATAAATCAAAATGTGCCTGTTCAATACTATTGGGGGATAATAATGTAAACAATGGGTTACCCTCAGCTGGAGATAAATCGGAATTTAATAAATTGCTTTTTCGTTTATACTTCTACATTCCTTCGAAATTGCCTAGTCCGTACTGTGTTTTAAAAGTGTTAAACTAAAAAAATGGTGTGACCCATAGGCAAAATATTAACTATTTGTAAATACTCCAATCCTTGAGTCGATAAACATTCTGAAGAAATGGCTTTCAGATATTAATATCCCCGATAGAACCTGCACAGAATACGTTATCCTTACATCTTTATGTATTAATATTATATTCCTTTCTCATTTAGAATATTATTTGTCAAGATAGTAGTCAGATTTGTCTCTAAAGCTTGTTTAACCTAGCCACGGGACGGGGTGATACGTAGTATTCCAAATTGCCATTCTTTGACCTTAAATATATAACTTGTAATGGTTATGTTTCTTTAGACTGGTTTTTATAAGGTAACTGAATATTTACTGATTTAGGTGAACTTGAATAAAGCCGAAATTCTCATTTACTGCTTGACGAGAACTCTAAGTAAAGCCTCTGTCACTTCTTGATCAGAATAGTAATTTAGATTTCACAAGCACCATTCCAGCGTAATGTTCTAGTAAATTATTATCTAATTGTTCTTTTGCAAATTTCAACTAGCTAATCGTAATTTTTTAAGTTTACCTTATATGTTTGTATACCTTATATTATAAATTTTCATAACTGCAGTAAGTAATTTATTATTCAAACATTCCTCCAGATTTCATTATTGTATTTTATTGTTCTCTTCAAGATTTGGAACCTTTGAATAAATGTTGTATATACAATTTGGGAAGGAAGCATAATCAGTCGTGGAATTATATTGGTAGTTCCTGCTGATTTAGTCCCTCGAACTTGTGGCCAAGATATTGCTCGCATTTTCTATATTTCAGGGTTTAAACGAACGAGACGTCTCCATCCTTTTTCCCGTGACGTCTGCGGAGGGAATTTTTTGGCAGAGCCCTTCATCCAGCTCATCCAAGTTCCTGAATTCGAACTTGTTGGTTCACCAATTTATATTCATTTTTTTTAAATCAAATCATTTTATGTAATCAATGTATCAAGAATTATAGTTGATTTACATTCAATTTTTTCAATCATATTATATTCGTTTTGTTCACGCAATAATTGTAATTGTTTTCAAATAATTTTGTTTGAATTCAAATTCCTACAAGGAATTAAAACCAAATTGTTAAATTAAAACTTGTCTTTATTTCTCTGAAATATCCATCAACATTTAATTCCCTCGTAGTGCCTGAAATTTTTAGTTGTGGATTCTATCTTATCTTTTTGTGCTAAAGCAGTTGACGCTCAGGGTAATCCATTCAATCACGAATCTAAGGACATGTTTCACTACGGGCCCCGAGTGTAAATAATCTTAGTGAGCTATTTGGGATCATTAGATCATACAGATTCTCGCAGATCTTTACCGAACCTTACAAGGTCAAACCATTTATCAAAAAAGTTTACCACTTTTAAAACAGTACGGACAAATATCTGGGTAATTTAGAAGGAATGTATAAACGAAGAAGCTATTTAGTAAATTCCGATTTATCTCCAAATAGTATTTAAACAGGCACATTTTGATTTATAATTTAGTTTACTCTGATGATGGTTACTTGGTAGCCGAAAGATCCTCAGTACTTCAAGTATTCCTTGTGGATAAGGTTATCAATTATTATTAAAATTAATTTGGAAATTAGTTTATCCTGGTATTGTTTGGGAAGTCAAAATGGCGCTTGATTTTTTTTCATCCCAACAATATTATGTTCCAATTGGTCAAGAAACCCCTAAATTATCGATTTAGGCGGCAAAAGACGGAGGGTGTGAACATAAAAACACCAAATTTACCTTGCCCGTTAACCAAATGTGAATACTAGATTGTGTTTTGCGCAAAATCCAAACAGAATGGAGTCGAGAAACGACAACATTGTACGAACGGTTTTAACAGTTCCACTCTCCCATATTTAACCAAGAACATCTTAAAATATTCACATCAACTTACTCGGTGGCCTTTTCGGCAAAGGTAGTTCAGTCTCTGTGGGCTCTCGTTTGATGGGCGGTTCGCTGCTCGATTCGGAAACCAGCGACGGCGGCACGTGTTCCTGTTTGACCGGTTGCGACTGTTGGTGTTGCTGTTGCTGTTGATGGAGCGGTATTTGTTCTCTATGCGGCAGCATTTGCGTCGACTGAGGCAACGGCGCTTCGTCGTTGACCATTAGCGGCTTGTTCTCGAACATGTGTTGCGGCATGTCGCGGATTTTATGCGTGAGCATGTGCTGTTTCATGTTACCCTGCAAAAGAACAGAGTTTATTTTGGGGGTTGATTTGTTGTGTTGGCGGGCTTACCGCCACGTGTATCCAGTTTGAGGCGTATCCAGGGCTCATGGGTAGTGGAAATACTGAAGGTATGGGCTTGCGGTGGGCAGTTTTTCTTTTACGAGCCCTCTGTTCTGCTTCATCCTGGATACGCCCCTGCCTGCAAGTGCAGGGATCCTGAAATACACACGTCAAAAAATATCAAACTTCAGTTCATTTTGTTAATAATTTTGTAAGTTGAAGCGGTAAGCCGTTAGGGACATGCATGGCTGTTAGTATTGATAGCTTTGAATTCCTAGAATATAATTAAAAGTATATGATGGTTAGATATGACAATTATTTGACTTCAGGGATACTGGATGTTACTAGTCAATGATAATAAACGAACTGCAATCTTGATTTTCTGTTCTTATGGTTCATTTGCGCTGAAATTTAAAAACAAATTCTCTACTATTTAGAATTATTGACCATTAGGTAATTGTTATTGGCCTAAGAGTGCGATTCATTGTTATTCAGAAGCAATAATTGGTAGAAAATACACCAACAGATTAACAACGTGGAATGATTCGATATCGTACTAAATATTAGTGGTATCTCTAGATGGAAACATTTGAAGTTAACAGGTGTTCACTTGTTTGAAAATCCTAGGGCAGGATTATCTGTAAATTGAGTAAGAAACCTCTTATGCTCAAACATCAGGAATATATTAATCAAAAAATATTGCAACAGTTTTCACAGAACACTTGAGACAGTTCGATTTGTCTTCCAGGCCATATATAATTAAACCGTTACAATGGCTTCTGCTCCATATCAACGACCTGCTGGAAGTGACCACCTATCTCGTCCACAACTTTGCAGATAATGGTACACTTCATACCGATTACTCATCTAGAGCCCCTATACTATCCATTGAAGCCAGAGGAGCGGAAAAGGAACAGATTGACGCAATTAATGGAGATCTGGCAAAATTTTTGAAATGGGGATCTGATAATCTAGTAGAGTTTAATGCCATCCAAATGCAAGCTTGCGTCTTTTCCAGAAAGGCGGATTCCTCAATCCCTAATATGATGATGTCAGGTTCCTTTCAAGTCTTCCATATTCATGCTCAGGATCACCAACAACAGCACCCTCTCATGGGACCATCATGTGAGATCCATTGCGAAAGCCGCTTCACGAAATCTTGGTTTTCCATTCCGTGCCAAGAGGTATTTTACATCCCAGCAGCTCCTCATAATCTATAAAGCATAGATTTGACCTGTCCTGAAGTACTGTTCACACGTTCAAACATACGCTAAAACTCTTGGATTCTATCCAGAAGAGAGCTCTATTCGTCTGATTGATGATGTCTCTCCCTTTTCTATAGATATTGCCAAGGTAGGTGTTCATCAGACATCTCGTCTGTTGCTCCACCAAGAGAGATAGGCGGACTAGACGAGCTCAAACCAATCACCACTTCACTGTCAAACTCAAGACCTGCCATAGTTCATTTTTTTTATCGAACAGCGAAGTTTGGGAATTCTTCACCTAGTGAGGTCTTTCCCTTTGCATATAACCTACAAACCTACAAGAAAAATGCGAATGCTCATCTCCTCTCCCCACATTCCACTGCAGGCAAAGTATAAAAAAATAAAAAACACCGAGGTAAAGCGAGGAAATTTTAAATTTGTGCTAGGTTCCTCCATCGAAACGGTTATTTGAAAAATAGTTTTAGATCAATATTGATGATGATGAGGTCAAATCTGGCACCGGAATGTTCAGCGGTCCCAAAAACCTCCAAGTGAGAAAATTGACTACATTTGACTTTAATTATTTTTTTATTATAGCTCCTGAAAATGCGTTCAAAAAGATGCATTTTCCTCTGTAGGAATACTAAAATGCACATTGGAAATAAAAATGGTAAAATTTTTTCTAAATGACCTCTACGATCGATAAAAAAAAAATGAAACGTGTGGCACTCGGGGACTGCCGCGGTAAAGCTATTGCATAGCATTACGCCACTGGAAAAAGTTCGGCAGAAAAACATCCACTACCCCTTCAAAATCTTCACGAATCATGAGTAAAAAAGAGTATCATCTTGATCTCTATGAAGAGTATTCTGTGACAAGTGCATAGATAACTCTAACTACCGGTAGTAGAGTTATCTATGATGACAAGGTCAGTTGACATGTAAACACAATTTTATACGAAAGTTTTAACGTTCAGATCTCGATAGCGCTTCCGACTCCGGGATTTTCATGTGGCCTATCAAAATTAGAAGGTTCGAATTGTATAAAAACACAATTGCATGAACGCCAGACGACTTATGTAATTAGCTACGAACGTAATCATTTTGACATATCCTCGAGGAGCTCGCTGCGCGTAAGTTAGAGTTTATACATTTTACCTCTATTTTGTTAATTTGGGGCCGTTTCGAACCCCGTGCGGCCGGCGCCAGTTGTAATAAAGTATTTTGGGCTATGGGCCGCTAGCTTTCACCCGCTTTCGGTATATTTAAGTAGCTAGAAAATTCCTCTTCGTACGTCGCACGTCAGATGCTAGTAGGTGATGCTGAGAATATCTCAAACTGTTTTAATTAAATTCTCCTATTTAATCGACATTTTGGGGCCCAAGACTATGCTATTTAGTTCGCCCCGTTCATAAACTAACGACATGGAGCGAAAACCGCATGCGAAAAGTCCTCGTTAAGACGTTCTATGTACCGTAAATTTGCACTTTTCTAACTCGCGAGCTACGCGCTCCTCACGTGAACGTCATTCGATTTATCGAAAATTAACCAATTCAAAACAGTTTTTGACCCAGTTTGGGGCTATCACGACCTTTTAAAAGGTTCAAAGTTAACATTTCGACAATTTTAAGCTCGGCCGAGCTACATGGGTGTCAGGATATTTCGTTACGGTATTTGTTTTTTGTTTTTTTAGATTTTCTTTACGGTATTTGTCTTTTGTTTTTTTTCTTGATTCGGTCGCCGCGCTCTAAGCCCGCGATAAAAGCTATATGCAATAGCTTAAAAATAATCAAAATCGGTTCATCTGCTTTATTTCCTCGACTATAGGTAGTAGTGTGATAGAATTAGCAATAAATGTCGGTAATTTTTGCATAATTCTGAGTTCGGAGGGAAAAATTGCCTTAAGTAGATAATCGCATCGGATGTACACTTTTTGTACTATCTACTTAAAGCAATTTTTTTCTTCAAAAAGCTAATTCTATCACACTATAGTGGCGCGATAATTTCCCCGATTTTCAAGACTTTAATGTATATTGCAAACGAGTGGAATCAGTTATAGACGTCAAATTATAATCTATGTCATGGCATTGGCAGTTTACTTGAATCGACAGGGATATTTATATTATAGGGTGGTCTGTCATTAAGTTTCGGAGATTTCGTGATTAGTGAGTCAGTCAATCAGTGCGTGGTCATTCACAGTCTTTGTTTTTTTTAATTCATTTGTAGTTTACTTCGACAGATTTGAATTTGTATGGAATGAATGCGATTAAAAATTACATAAATGATTTATGAACTAATGCATCAACAGTACGATTACTGTTTATCATTTAAAAAGGCAAGACAGATAAAAGCGGGATTCTTAATCGAAAATAGACCACTTAGACATTCGACATAAGTTATAGCTGGCCAGGTGCCAACGGTTAATTCCAGCGGCGACAAGTCTATTGTGTCTTTAAAAATAGACAGGCGCATTTCTCAATTCAATCATATGTGTGTATGTGTGTGTGTGTGTGTGTGTGTGTATGTGTGCGTTTGTACGTACCTACACTAATAAACTAAAGTGCGACATACCTTAGTTGAAAATCCTCTATCACAGACGGTACATTTGAACGGACGCTCTTTCGTATGACTCCTGTAATGGATCTCCAGCGCGGAGTGGCAGGCGAACGTCTTGAAACACAGATTGCAGGTGGTATTGCCTCGACCTTGCAACAGAAAATAGGACGGTTTTTCAAAAATAAACAACTACTTCGCCAATGAACGTTCCAATCCTTTCAGAAGTAGCACGCTTGATCTATTTCATGCGGATAACTGTTCCGATGTCGGCGACCTTGGTGTTACTGTTTTTCCAGTTCGTGGAGCGCGCGGCATATTCATCTCGCAAATGAACTGGCCTCACCGACAAACGTGCTTCGGCGAATATAATTCTCGCGAAAGAACGTGACTGTATTGAACAAATTCAAGAAAAAAGGGAAGAACCATTCCTAATAATTATAGACCCATTGCACCTCAACCTGTGATCTCTAAGGTGATGGAGAAAGCAATCAACATCGATCTCATCCAATATAGAGCTCCAATATCGTGAACGACCGGCTTTCATCACCAGAAGATAAACAGAAGAACAGCTGTAGTATTGGATATTTGTGAAGAATTTGACCAAGTTTCGCACCCAACCCTTCTTGGGAAACTTCTCAAATACGATTTGCCGCCCTAACTTCGTCGTTTACTATCGAATTTTCTCTCAGATAGAGCACTCAATGTGGTGGTTGACGATAATATGGCTATAAGCGCCTCCCTCAGGGAGACGTCTTGGCACCAACTTTGTTTCCGCTCCATACCAAAGAATCATTGGCATCTTATCCCAGGTACATATTTCCAGATGATGGTAAACTCCATGCAGGTCGGTGTAATTATTAGAGATCTGGCAAGTATTTTGAAATAGGGATTGTATAATATAGCAGAGTTTGATGTAATCAAAACTGAAGCTTGTATTTTCTTCAGGAAGGCGGATCCCAGAATATCTAACATGATGATGTCCGGTGCAACTATTTCTATGAAGTCTTCCATAGCAAAGCTTGGGATCACCACCAACAGCATCCTCTCATGGGACGATCATGTGAGGTCCATTGCGAATACTGCTTCACAAAAACTTGGTTTTATATTCCGTGCCAAGATCTACTTCACAACACAGCAACTCCTCATACTGTTCACATGTTTGGAGTTCGGCTCCCAAACATACGATGAAGCTCTTGGATTCTATCCAGAAAAGAGTTATTCGTCTGATTGATGTCTGTTATTTCACCATGAGAGATTACAAGTTGGCAGGCCAGACGAGCTCAAGCTGGTCATCTCTACATTGTCAACTTTGGAACTTGCCGAAGTTCTTCTTACCAATCAATCGGCGAAGGTGTGAAGCTCTTTTCCTAGATATTTTTCCTGATGCATATTAACTCCAAACTTTCGAAACATGCCCTCCCAACATTCAACTCGTAGTCAAAATATATATGAAATAGAAAAGACTAAATCATTCGTTCCAGATCAGCGTTTGAACGTAGGACTGTTTAAGATTCAAACAAGAACGGATTTTCGAAAATAAATAGTCATTTAAGTAATATTGGGATGGTAATAAGCTTACAGATCAAATGATCAAGTTTAGAAGCGATGTTATATGGCTTTTAACTTAATGGAATAATTACCTGGGGGTCCAATAGCTAATCGGAGTGGACTGAAGGCGGTAGATGTCAAAACGGACGATGTCAAAGACGACAGTGCCGACGACATCAGAGGTGTGCTACTTTGTCCAGGTGGTAGGAGACCGAAGGCGGAGAAGAGAGACGGTGGAGGTCCGGGACTCGGTCCCGGGCTTGTTATCAGAGGCTGATTAGTACGAGGTGTGAGATCTAGAGCACCCATAGAATTACATTCGGAGGGCGTCGGACTGCCATCTTGTTGTGACGAAGGTGGACGAGGTACCTATGAATTATTTCGAAACTTAGACACTTAAACAAAAATTGTGGACATGTGGACTTAGCTTTGATTATATCAATAAACTATAAAAGAGTTCACTCTGTGGATATATTATAACACTATTGATAAGAAATAGTCACCCTCATCCACTGAAAATACTATTAAAGTACTGAGGACCTTTCGGCTACCAAGTAGCCATCATCAACTTTGATGATGGTTACTTGGTAGCCGAAAGGTCCTCAGTACTTTGATAGTATTTTTAGTGAATACGGGTGATTATTTCTTATCAATAGTGGAATAATTATATTGTTAAACGACATTCCAAACTATAACTAACAATTGTGAAAACTACAAGAGAGTGTATCCTCTGATTTATTACTATAATCTGCATTTTGTACATGAACCAAAATTATGCGCTTGCCTTTTTTCTAGTTTTCACTGCACAGTATTGCAGTCCTCCAACAAACACAAAAATATGAATGAATTTCTGCTTTTTTGAAGTTTATAATCAATGTTGCCATCGAACCAGTATAAAAGAGGGGGATTTGCGTGAAAATTAAATGTTTTCTGTTTAATGGTGATACACAATTATTATTATACAGTGTATCCAAGTTCGTCTATAATGGAGTTATCGGAAAATGGAGAAAAAGTTGCGTAACCAAAGGGAAGTATGACATTTTTAATATCATTATTGATTGTCAAGCAATTTTGGAAAAACTGAATTTTTGAATTTCAAATTTTTTTCTTCGCAGTGTCGTCAGAAATGAAAAAAATAGTAAAATAAACTTCTTCCACGCAACTTTTTATGAGTTTTTTTATGGTAACGATCAACAATCATCAAGTAGTAATAATAAATAAATTTTTGAGTTGGGCGTTTTGATTTTGCAACATCACGATCCTAGACCCTTCAAGAACCCATACACAAAGTTTCATAAAAATCCAATTACTGCAAAACAATTGATAGTAAAAATGCCCTCATGTCCCCTGATGGACATCCTATCTTGAACACACTGTACAACATATTTTCCTTCTCGTAAACTGTTTGTAAAATATCTGGACTAACAGCTTCATAAAAATATTTTAGCGACCATTATCAATAATTTTACAGAAATAGCAAATAGCACAATTTTGCATTGATTTTTATTATATATAAATTCTCGGGAGATACGTCACACTAACACATATGCTTATTATTTTCGTGTTAACGTACGTTTCGGTTTCACGACCATCATCAGAAGACGTATCAATGCCTAAAACTGGGTTTCTCAAAACTATCAGCACAAAAAGTATCCTTATCGCACCAATTTCAATTAAAAATGCCCACGTCTCCGAAACGAATAGAAACACCAATAATATGTATCAAAAAGTCACTGCATAGCAATTTTCTTATAATATACGAACTCATGTCAAACAAAGTCTGTATACGACTGAAACCGAAAAAAATATAACGCTCAAGTACCTACTTTCGAACCAGATGTTGAAGATTTTTGAGGTAATAGAAAAAGGTATTTGAGCCTTCTACCTAACATATACTGTTAACATTATAAAGACGCATGTAGGAATTTGCAAGGGTTTTAATTAAATTAGTATAAATCTGGCTTAATGACTGAATATCTGTTCTATTATTTACAGAATTGGTTTCCTTAGTTAAAATATTAACATTTTTGTATATGGCTCACCGTATTGAAAATAAGTGCTTTCTAAACAAAGCTTTACTGCATTTATAAATTTAGATTGATTGGTGTGTGGTTTCCGATCTCTGCTCAACGTTTTTTGATGTCACTCAATGCCGAAACGACTGGTATATTTGTAGAAACAACGTCCAAAGAAATTAATAGATGATCTACGGGTACAGATGAGAGTCCAGGTCGCGGGTTCAAATCTCAACGATTGCAGAATTTTTCCCATGGGCAAGATACAATGGGCCGTCAGGCCTGAGTGTCATCGATACTGCCCTGGTTGCAGAATCGAGCCTAGAACACGAGGTCGAGTGTTTGGTGGGTATATCTGAGGTGATACAAAATTCGAACTCGGGGACTCCCACACTACCTTATGGGATGTTACAGTCCTATAACGTACCCATAAAGGGTTTCAACCACCTCCCAAAAAAAAGAAAAGAAAAAAATGGTACGGATTGATATTTTATAAATTCATTATTTCCTATTATATTGTTGATAGATGTTGATAAAATTTTTGATAAATTGTAGGTAGACGCTCCAATACAGTCGTAAACAGACTTTGTTTGACATGAGTTCGTATATTATAGGAAAATTGCTAAGCAGTGGATTCTTGATACATATTCATATACTTAAAACAATTTCGATTACTCGTGTTTCTGTTCGTTTCGGCGACGTGGGCATTTTAAATTGAAATTGGTGAGATAAGGACCACAAAGCGATACAATTAGTTTAAGGAAATCCCGTTTTAAACATTGATACGTCTTCTGATGATGGTCATGAAACCGAAAAATAGGAAATGTATGTGTTAGTGCGACCTATTTCCTGAGAATTTGTATATAATTCACATGATGGGTCAAGAATCATTATTAATTGATTTTTATAAAAGAAAACATGTCTTACTTGATGGACGGGGGTTGTTGATACATGATTTGGGGACGATCTTATATCCACGCTACTTGGGCTCGTCACTCCAGACTGACTTGGCGATTTCTCCCCATTCTGCATGGGCGTCGATGCTTCCGTTCTGTTCGAATACAGATCTTCAGCCGAACAGCTGAGGCCACTAGTTGATAGATTAGAAGCCATCGTATTTATAGGAACTGTTTGATTTTGCATGTCGTTCGGAGACGACGACAGAGGAGGCATATTTTGATCGTAGCCGGTCATATCGTCGTCATCCTCGTCGTCTTCGTCCATAGACTCGTGTTCTGACTTCATGTCGAACTTCATACTTAAGGGCATGTGTCCCGGACCTAAAGGAGACAGTCCGGGCACGGGGAAACCCTGCCCCAGGAATGGATGTATGGAATTGGGGATACCGGGGAAAGATCCCGGCGAGGGAAAGTCTTTAACCTCGGCCGCCTGGATTTGTTCGGGAGTGAGATCTGTGGGTTCGCCCGTGTGCAACCGGATATGTTGTTGTAAAACTAGAGCGTTCGTGAATTTTTTATGACACACCGGACACTGATGTAACACCCGCATCGGCGGTTTGGCCCGATGTACGCCCATGTGAGTCTTTAGATTGCCTTTCGTGGTGAACGCTCGGCCGCAGATTTTACACCGGAACGGTCTCTCGCCCGTGTGAGTGCGATAGTGCATCTGCAACGCGCTCTTACATGACAACACTCGATGACATATCACACACTGATTTGGATCTGATAGTTTATGTTCGATGTTGTCCACCAACTGTTGAAGTTTACTGGTTTCAGAGGTTTTAGTTACTTCGATCAAACTTTCCCACGAATTGTCGTTACTTCCTGGTCGCGGCAGCAAGCTGGTATAGATCGCTGGATCTTTCGTTATATCTGCCAACTGCGTCGTGGGATATTGTCCCAAGCTCCCCGACGATGTACTACTTGGTGGTGAACTCGGATGTCCGAAAGTAAAATTAGCCGGTAGACGTTGACCAGTCGATATACTCAAAGGAACTGATATGGAATTGCTTCTATGTGATAAGTTCTCAGGTTCGTCCTGCATGTTTTCCGAATTATCCACATCAGGACTACGGTGTTCCGACATATCCTCGTTACTGTACTTACTGTCCATGCTACATTCGTCATAAGGAATCGGCGATGGAAACCGCATCTCTTGATGGTTATCTGCTTCGTTTTCACCTTCGTTGGATTCACGTTTCGGCGTAACGTTTGGAATATTCAGCTGCGTCCTCTGTTGATCCTCCTCGTCCTTTTCTTCAATCGGCGATTCCGATTTTTTCAACATACGAGGCGGCGACGGAGATTTGGCGGGTTTGGAAAGATTCTCCGGGACGTCTTGTTGTTGTTCCTCCCGATTCATGAAGAGCGGATGCGGAGGGAAGAGCCTGTGATGTTGTTCTTGTACAGGTCTTTGCGGCGAAGGTAGAAGTCTACTGTTTAACATTTCCGGAGGTGGACACGGTGGCCTGTACAAAGGCAGAGAAGTCGGAGGGAACGTATGTCCTCCCGGGAATCCTAGATGCGGATGATGTGGATGACCGCTGGGGGATAAAGCGGGTTGTTGACCTAATTGCGCTAACAAGGGTGGATGATATTTGTCTAAATGTTCCGGAACCGGATTGGGATTCATTTTGATATGAGGAAACTTTGCACTGTGTCTTTGAAAGTGAACTTTCAGGTTACCTTTCGTGGTAAATCGGCTGCCGCAAACGTTGCACTTGTACGGTCGTTCTCCTGTGTGGGAACGGATATGTATTTGAAGAGCGGAGTCCGAACCGAAAACTTTGCCGCAATATCGACACCGATGCTTGAAGAAGGGTTCGTTTCGACCCTTGGAATCATACGGCGATAGGGATCCTTTACTTTTTCGAAATGCCAGTTCATCGGCGAGATTGGTTGCCAGGAGGCCCTGGCTGGCATTATCTAACACTTCTTGTGCCCGTTTCTGCAACATCTCCAACGTGTTAGGTTCTTCCATAGATGGAATTTCGTTGCTGTGTGTGATGATGGTGGAAGCTAGAGATGCCGATATGGAGCACATCATAGGTTGATGCATTTGTGGAGGTAGCGAGCAAGGAATGATACTTTCAGTCATACGTTGTTCGGTTGACGAGCTCGGTTGAAGAGGCTGACTTACCGGTGTTTGTATTTGGGGAATAGGAGAGGGCTCCCTGGATTTCTCTCGAAGTATAATTGGGGATGGTGGTGATTCGGCTGCAATAACTTCCGATTCGTTTATATCTTCGTTTTCCTCACTAACGGGGGAAGATGCGGGACTTTCGACCGTTTTCGGCCTATCTATTTGTAGTTGATTTTGTAGTTGATTGATTAGTTGCAATTGTAAGACTTGTTGATGCTGTAATGTGAATAGCGTCGATTGTAAAACCGCCAATTCTTGTATCGCGGCTTCGTTATCCGGATTATTGGCCATGGCGGTTGCTGCGAATTGTGCCACCGCCACTTTGGTGTTTTGTAGCGCCTCCAAGGTAACGTGTCCCGCGGCTGCAGGTGGCGGGGGAAACGGAAACCCCAGTCTTTGGGAATTTTCGTCTGGCGACGTTTCGTCTACGCTATTATTGTTAGCGGCGTCTTGTCGATGCCGCCTCATCCTCTCTAGTCGCTTACCGCCCGCCTCGTCGAATTCGTCGTCGTCCTCTGAGACTACCATGTCTTCGGGATCAGAATGGACGGGATCGTCGTGTTTGGCAGCCTTCCGGTCGCATTCCGCCTTGTGCGTTAGGTATTCTTGTACGTCGGTGAATTGTTCCTGACATCGTTGGCACATCAATACTTTCGGCAGGCTGGAAGATATAGTTTGACCATCTGAAATAGAAATAAATCGTTAGTTTCAAATAATCGCATTACGTTTTGATGAGTATATATCATAATATCCTCTAGGAGGAAATCGCAGCCTCGTTCTTTGGTGGTTGCTTCAATAACTGTGAACGAACACATCGTGGAACCAAGAAATAAATTACGTGAAAATTTTTCCAAAAATGCCTCGAAAATGTTTGGAACCAGACTTTAGTAGTTGACTCTCCTTTATCGATATTCCAATATTCCAAAATTGGACACGCTGTAAATATGGTGCCAGTTCAACAGTTAAAACTAAACAACATCGTGCCGTTTAACTTTTTGTTTCATTGACCTCTCTAGAATATCGTAGGAAGGTGGGAGATCTCTCCCTTTTCTATAGATATTTCCATGGTCGGTGTTCATCAGAAATCTCGTCTGTTGTTCCACCACGAGAAATTCCAGATAGGCGGACTAGACGAGCTCAATCTGGTCACCCTTCATTATCAAGCTCAAGATCTGCCGATCTTCTTCCTACCAGACTTATTTTTCTATCGAACAGCGAAGTTGTGGAACTCTTTACCCAGTGAAGTCTTTCCCAATGCCTATAATCTTCAAACCTTCAAGAAAAATACGATTGCCTATCTCCTCTCCCTACATTCTACTGCTGGCTCACACAATGTTCTTCGAATATTATAGGTTTCCCCTTCGTGCAGTCAAAGAATAAAATTTTAAAAAATCTTTCATACACTTCGTGGTAGGATATACTATTTCTACAGACTAAGAAGTACATAAAAAATGAAAGGTGTGGCACTCGGGGACTGCCGCGGTAAAGCTATTGCATAGCACTACGCCACTGGAAAAAGTTGGGCAGAAAAACATCCACTACCCCTTCAAAATCTTCACGAATTATGAGTAAAAAAGAGTATCATCTTGATCTCTATGAAGAGTATTCTGTGACTAGTGTCAGTTGCCTTGTAAACACAATTTTATACGAAAGTTTTAACGTTCAGATCTCGATAGCGATTCTGGCTCCGGGATTTTCAAAATTAGAAGGTTCGAATTGTATAAAAACACAATTGCATGAACGCCAGACGACTTATGTAATTAGCTACGAACGTAATCATTTTGACATATCCTCGAGGAGCTCGCTGCGCGTAAGTTAGAGTTTATATATTTTACCTCTATTTTGTTAATTTGGGGCCGTTTCGTTACGGTATTTGTGTTTTGTTTTTTTTTCTTGATTCGGTCGCCGCGCTCAAAGCCCGCGATAAAAGCTATATGCAATAGCTTAAAAACCATCTCATGTTAGGCACCTTTCCCCTACCTTGTTATTGTATATATAGCAAAGGATTATCATCACAATAATCAACACGCTAATATTCAATGGCTTTCAATTGGCACAGCATGGGAGTCTGCACTAAACAAATTTCGCATGTGCGGTCAAGGCTCGAGTTGGTCATTTGACTCGAGGGTCACGTGGTCAAGGTGCCGGCCTCAGATCAGAGAAGGCTATGTCATAACCCCATAACAAACCATTTAAAACATATTTTGAATTTTGGAAGTGATAATACAATTTTATGATGAATTGTTAAATATAATTGTGTAAGACATTGGCACTGATTAAATGAACATACCCATCTCCTCTGGCATTGAATCGTCTTGATCTAGCAAATCTCACAACACTCAATACAATGTACATTGAACACATACAGACCTTGCGAAAAACCGCACAAACAGATCCATATGATCTGACCTAACGCACTAGTAACCAAATCACGCATGTTAACTATCTTTGCCTCTGCAGTATGCAGAGACAGAGGCAATTCCGAAGGATGAAGGAGAGGATATGAACTAGATTAAAAGCGAGAGACTGGTTTTATCTCTGTTTTAGAGAGAAGCCGCACGTTTTCTGATAACCATTCGCAGCGAACGTTGCTATTATGAAACCGACTTTATAGGTGGGAGATATTATTAAGTGCGATATTAAACGTGGTGGGGCAGTTATGAAGGGGAACGGGAGCAGGCGCAAAGATGATAAACTAACCGAGAACCAAACACGATGCCGGTTATGACAGTTGGGAGGAGTTATAACATCATAAATAAAACTCACTTGTTGTATGCTCATAATCCCCGCCTTGGTGCCGCCCCGATTCCATATCAATAATACGGATAACTTGCTTTTGTTAAGCGAGAAATAACAGAGATGGACTACCGACTGGTAGAATGAGCGCGTCTTGACACTCTTCTGCGTATCGATTTGTTATTACTTATTGGAACTAGTGGTGCGTTGTGTGTGTGTTGCAGAGCTGGAATTTCAGTTTTCTCTGGTTTGTTCTGCGGATTTAAATGCCATCATCGCTTACTTTCTGACGGTCCGTTTAGTTAACGTTTAGTTAACGTTAAGCGTTGGACGGCAAGCCCACCTACGTTGTTCCGAGAGTTTACGCATCTGAACGCGTTTTTAAATTTCGGAACATCGGTCGTACGATGTGAATTCGTGCTTCCTTATTTAGCTAAATTGCGGTATTGACAAAAAACGCATTCATTTAATAAACAGAGACGACAAATTTATATTTTTTCAACCGATCAATAAGCCAGATGCGTTTTTTGTGTAATTAACTAACTTCAGATCAATAGCTCCCCTCAGTTTTCTTTTGCATTCGAACACTTAGATGTATGATTGTAATAATAAAGATTCTTGACCCAGTATGAATTATATATAAAAATTCTTGGGAAATAGGTCACAATAACACTCTGTTTTAAAATTTTTGTCTTTACGTACGTTTCAGTCTCACGACCATCATCAGAAGACTTATTACTTCAATAACCTGATTACTTAGAAATAATTGTATTAACACAAAGCGTCCTTATCGCACAAATTTCGTTTAAATGCCAACGTCGCCGAAACGAACAGAAACATGAAATCGGAATTATAACACAGCAATGTTACTACAATGCGTAATATTAAAAATCCACTATTTAGTAGAATTATCAACAAATACGACCACATTTCATAAATGTCTACGAGATATTAACAGACGAGACCATCTCAAGTGTTCATTTACGAACCAGATGTCATGATTTATTAGGTAATAAAAGAAGGTCTCTGACCTCTGAGAAATACTTCAGACAATTCTACCTAAAATAAACTTTTAACATTATAAGGACTCAAGTAGGAATTTGCAAGAATATTAATTAATTAAATTAGTACAAATATGACTTAGTGTTTGAACGTCAGTCCTATGATTTACAGAATTGGAGTCACATTTTATGTTAATCATCTCCAAGATAGATCTTTTATAATAATTGGTTTCCTTAGTTAAAATATTAACATTTTTGTAATCAAATTGATGGTTATAATCAAAGCAGTGCTTAGCAAGGGCGGTGGAATTTTCTAAGTGATTATTTCTTGTGCTATACTTATGGCCATACATTCTTTTTTGTAAATACTGTTTAGAGATTCCAGTATAAGTCTTATCACAATCTAAACAATTCAATTTATATACTGTGTGGGTTTGTTTATCTTTAGGTATTACAGGTTTTAGATTTGAGAAATATTTCCCAACACAGTTAGTAGGTTTATGCGCAACATTTATATCGTACTTTTTCAAACATTTCTTAATTTTTTCTGAGGTCTCCGGAATGTATGGTAAAGTTATATAATTGTCTGTATTACCTTTTATGTTATTTTTATATGAAGAACCTTTGTAAATTTTGTTTATTCTCTCTTTAATGATTGAAGAAAGTTTTTGGGTAGCCATTCATTTCCAGTGTATTACGAACAATTTTTAAATTTTTGGGACGGTCCTCTGGGTGGGACAATTTTACCGCGCGGTCTGTAAGGTTGCTTATGACACTTTTTTTATAACAAGCTGGTGCAACGGAATTGAAGTGAAGATAACGTTGAGACCAAACTTCTTTAGTAAACCAAGAAGTTTTTATTTTTCCATCGGCATCATACCTAATGTTCATATCTGGGAAATTTACGTTTTTGTTTACTTATATTTCACAAGTGAATTGAAGTTTACAGTGGAAATTGTTAAATTTATTAATCACGTATTGAATTTTATCGTTGGGAACACACATAAGGCAATCATCTACATACCGTTTAAAGAATACAGGCTGAAAATCTAATGAACTTATAACAGATTCCTCTAGGCATTCCATAACGAGGTTAGCAATGGTAGCTGAAATAGGAGATCCTATTGCTGTGCCGAAAATTTGTCCAAAATATTGCTCACCGTACTGAAAATAGTGCATTCTAAACAAAACTTCACAGCATTTATAAATTCCGATTGATCAAGAGGTAGCTGTAATACCTAAAGATAAACAAACCCACACAGTATATAAATTGAATTGTTTAGATTGTGATGGGACTTACACTGGAATCTCTAAACAATATTTACAAAAAAGAATGTATGGCCATAAGTATAGTACAAGAAATAATCACTTAGAAAATTCCACCGCCTTTGCTAAGCACTGCTTTGATTATAACCATCAATTTGATTACAAAAATGTTAATATTTTAACTAAGGAAACCAATTATTATAAAAGATCTATCTTGGAGATGATTAACATAAAATGTGACTCCAATTCTGTAAATCATAGGACTGACGTTCAAACACTAAGTCATATTTGTACTAATTTAATAAATTAATATTCTTGCAAATTCCTACTTGAGTCCTCATAATGTTAAAAGTTTATTTTAGGTAGAATTGTCTAAAGTATTTCTCAGAGGTCAGAGACCTTCTTTTATTACCTAATAAATCATGACATCTGGTTCGTAAATGAACACTTGAGATGGTCTCGTCTGTTAGTCTCTCGTAGACATTTATGAAATGTGGTCGTATTTGTTGATAATTCTACTAAATAGTGGCTTTTTAATATTACGCATTGTAGTAACATTGCTGTGTTATAATTCCGATTTCATGTTTCTGTTCGTTTCGGCGACGTTGGCATTTAAACGAAATTTGTGCGTTAAGGACGCTTTGTGTTAATACAATTATTTCTAAGTAATCAGGTTATTGGAGTACCTAATAAGTCTTCTGATGGTGGTCGTGAGACCGAAACGTACGTAAAGACAAAAATTTTAAAACACAGTGCTATTGTGACCTATTTCCAAAGAATTTTTATATATGATTGTAATATATATTTACTTGTTGCTGTTCATGAACTTTGCTCTCAGAAACAACTAATATATTGCAAATCATTACTTCTACCCCTCCAATATTAGAAAACTTGGCTATATTCCACTTATTTTTCAAACTGTTTATTTTCGACTTCAAAAATAGCTTCTAGGAAGTTTTAGGAGTCGCTGATCAAGAATCCGAAGTCGGTTACCCGGAAAAAATTTGGCTATTTCCCAGTTATTTTTCCAAACTTTGTACTTTTGCCTTCAAGAATGTCTTCTTGGGGGTTTTCGAGTGGCTGATCACGAATCCTAGCTCAGTTGTACGGAAAATTCATCAAGAAGCCGGAAAAATGAAAAACTCAAATTTCTTCTGGTCTCCGGTTGAGTTTTCCGTAAAACCGACCTCGGATTCGTATTCAGAGACTCAAAAAAACCCTCCTAGATGCCATTTTCGGAGCCTAATTTCAATAATTTGAATAAATCATATACCGTCTAATATTGGATGGGTAGAAATGGGCCAATTTTGACGTTCTGGGGATGAAAGGGGGCAAGGGCATATCGTTATCGCATCACGAATTACCTATGGGGTCCATAAAACATCATGCAATTTTTTTTCAGATTCCACCTTCTAAACAAACGTTATTTAATCGACCTTTTTCCTCAGCTCACAGTTTAGACTAATAATGGAAACTTACTAACTCCACCTTCCGTTCACTACTAGTTCTGTCCGTTTAAAATGTGTCCTTTGACTTTAGTTTTGAATAGTTTAATAGGCAATAATTTCATTTTTTTAGGTAACCTTTTGAACTGCTTTGTTGCACACTAGCTGAAACATCTTTGGCACATTGCAGAGCGATGTTTTGGAACATCTAAACAGCACGAATGATTGCGTCGATAGTTGAGAGCTTCTTTACGTAAATGAGCTGTGAACTTACTGATACGTTTTGGATGAACTGCAGAAGATGCTGCAATGGAATAATAAGGGTATATCTTCAGTAATCCTAAAATTAACCAAATTCCAAGATTACTCTATTTGTTTAAATAAGTGTATATATAACTTGTATATCATATCAACAAGTTATATAATATTGTTGATATGACAAACTGAGTAAACCACATGTACAACACTGCAATTGAGCAGGGTGCACTTATTGTGATTCTTCATTAATGTCAACATTAACATTCCAGGTCCACGTATATTTTGTAGATGCTGTTTATTTTTGTTTATTATTAGGAGAATATATAGAAAAGTTGAATAGAATCAGGAATAACGTGATGAAAATTCATTCTAAACTTAAATAAATATTGATTTTCACTAGTGAAAATCGAACTTTTGATAGTTATTGTATTGAATTCAAATATTAATATGTAACTGATTAAGGAATAAGGGGGAAGGGAAACGTAGGGCAAGACAAAACTTCAAATAACAATACTTGTACCGTTTTGTGTCTGTTTACTCAAAGAATCGAGTAAAAAAGCGGTCAGCGCGGTAGGGATCGATTGCGTGAAAGGAACGACTCTCCTTCTCTCCGACTGCTCTAACTTTCAAATTCAATTCCTGTACGGTTCGATAAAGGCCCGGGTAAGTTTACGACGAAGAATTCCACAAACAGGAATAGATAGATGTTGTATATTGACGATATCAAATTTTCCATCCCGATGGGGCTACCCGCACCCCAGATTTTATATATAAAACGATAAAACCTTGAGAACAAACCTCTGCGTTTGGAGAAATTCTTTAAATCCATCCGAATACTTATAATATAACGTTTCCAACTTGATACATTATGTTATCAAGAAGCCAAGTGATTAATTTCAGCTCGAAGGACCAAAATGAATAATACTCAGATATTTTTTGACGTGACAACGTCTTATAGAGAGCCGGCTGCACGCACGAAAAAACATGACTCACACGGCGTTACCTCGCTCTGAGGCGTTCCATTTAAGGCTTGAAGCGCAAGCGAGAGCGCGGAACGAGCGACAAAGAGGCACAATCGGCCTCCGCGTTCGGCAGCGTTCGACATCTGTCTCTCTCCTACTTGAGTGAGCGATGCGTCCGCGTGGACAGCTGCTATACAATAATACATTTACATGTTTTCGTCAAGTATGAAGTGCAGTGAAAGTGAATGTGGTGTCAATTGTTTATAGCAACGATAATTGCGGCGATAAAGGTGATGATTCTTTCGATATTACATATATGTTCAGTGATATATTGTCGAATATTCGTGCTTTCATCATTAAAATAAATAGCATCGGTCCGCTAGTGCAGCGATTGTAGGTTATGCTATAATTGACAAAACTATAACAATAAGTTAACAGAACTATTTCACGATGAGTAAAAAATCAATTGGTTTACTATTCGATCGAAATAATTATCGAGCGTAGCTATGATTTCAAAAAATTAAAACATAAATGTTAAATCTTCCACATATCATAACAACGTGTCTGAAATGACAGGTTGGACCAGCCAGCCGTCAAAGGGAACAATTTTCTCCTATATCAAACACATTGAGGCGGGCTTTTTAAAAGCTAGAGTTACAAAAATTTTAATGATGTTTCCAAATTTTAAATTTTAAATTTAAGATTTATGAACAATAATTTAATTACAGTTTATTCTTATAATAAATTATTCAAAATTATTACTTTTTTACAACAAATTACAATTAAATTTGCAAAAATAATTAAGTAACTAATTGAACAACAACTTTTATTCAGTTTACTTGCTGAAAGAAATAATGTCAATACAAAATTTATTATTATAGAATAATAAAATCAAAAATTAAATTTTAACAGTCGAGTGACGTTGTCACGTTCAACTATCGTCAGTAAACCGACTTTTTTTTCTATACTCTGATTGCACGAGAGGGAAACCTATGTTGGAAGAACATCATGTGAGCCAGCGGTGGAATGTTTGGAGAGGAGATTGGCATTCGAAATTTCCTTGAAGGTTTGGAGGTTATAGGCATACGGAAATGGAAGATTTCATAGGAATAGTTGTACAAAAATGATATGGAGTGATCTATCTGAGAGAAAACTCGATAGTGAGCGACAAAGTTGAGGCAGCAAATCATGACGGAAGTTTCCCAAGGAAACTCAAAAAAAACATATGAAGACCATCCCAGTCAGCTGAGTTCTAATGTCAAACTGTACATGGAGGTTTTTGATTGGTTCTTGGAGTGATATAAGAACATGTGGTAGTGATGATATTACACGACTTTATAGCCAACTTATCTGAATAATGATAAGAGTTTCTTCGTTAATAATTACCAGCAAAGAAAGAAGTGCAACGTGTGAAATAAGTTATAAAGTATAATCCTGAAGATCAGGATAGAATATTCGACGTGCCTGCATAAAGATTCTTCGAAATCCGTCCATCTGTTGAGAAATGTTAGACGGGGCCCAGAAGGCAGACGTGTGCGAAATTATCGCGATATGAGACATGCAAAGTCGAGTTAACAGCTCATTGCTGCATATACATCGTGAAGTAAATAACGCATATTAAAGATCGTTCACGGTATAGGTACAGAATTGAAAATAAAACAATTACCATTGGCATGCTATACATTGTTGTTGCAAACCTTATTTCTCGTCACGTTAGAATTTTCATCAGGCGTCGATTTTATCAATTGCATGTACACTGCTATGTTTAATTAATTGTACTGCACAGATATTTTCTGTACGGTACGTTTTCTCATAATGACTCGATGGTTATTTTTATTATCTGATTTCCTAGAAACGCTTCTTTACAACCACCATTGAACTAATTAGGTTATGATTGATAGGACACAGTATGACTATCGGAGAACTAGACGTTTTGGTCTTTTAAGCTACGTTCTAAATCAGAAAGTAAGACAATGAAACCACAAACCTGGTTGTTCGAGTATAACCAACTCAACGTAACATCTGGACATGTCATCCATATCTACTTGATAGGTACACATCGATATTCACTGATATAAAGCATTGCAAAAGTATAGTATAATGTATTCAAATATACAAATCTATTACTTGCCACAAAACGAACTAACGATAGCCCTAACCTAATTCTTTTTAAGCTATATTATCTATGGTTCTTTCAATCATTCTTTGGTTTGATCATAGCCTTTGACTATAAAATAACGAATTGCCAGTAGCCTTAACTTACCTAAGATTGTCAGGGGCTAACTTTACAGCATCATCAACGATGCCTCAATATTAAGCGTGATTCCGTGATGTGTTTAGCACAGAAGAAAGCCTTTAGTCGTCCGCTTTTAATTGTTCCGAAATTATTATGGGTCAATTGTATTGACATATTCTACGAAAATTCATATGTAAATGTTTGAATTTAGTTCCCTGATTATGTGATGTTCGCACAACGCTGAGAATACTGTAAAGTTAGCAACTGGCAGTCCTTTATTCATATTGTCAAAGGTCATAGCTGTATCGAGAACTGTCTATGCTCTCGCCTTCGATTTTATATCAAAATGGTTCGCAGAGTGTTGATGAGTTGATGTTATCTATGTTAGACCTCTTCAATTTGAAATAAAGAACACTAAGTCAAGGAAGTGATTACTACACGTTATTACTCTATGTAAAGGAATGTATTGAGATAGATAGATGATGTATTCACCTTCGAGTAGATTGATATCCAATCCTATACTTAATACTCTATGTCGCAATGTTCTGCAATATTTGAATCTTTTGTATAATAATACCTACTTATACTTCTAATCCAGTTAACGTTGTATTTAGGAGTATTGAAGGGACATCATCAAAATATATGTACTTGACCGAATGGGATACTCCAAGGACAAGAAAATAGTCTAGGTGATGAGATTTGTCGAGCACGAGTACAAAATACGTTTAAAACACAGTCATGTTAGTATTTGGAGAGTAAGGTAAGTGTCTGTGTGTTTTTACTCGTTCACGGAAAGTTGGCGATGGGTATTTATAGAATGAAAATACAGTCTCTATCTACGTTTTTACTTACATTGTATTCTATTCGTTAGTGTCAAGGTAATTTAACCAGTCGTCATAAATAGACTGAAGGCACGTGCATTTGGACCGAATATAAGGTTCTGATATATTTATCTGGAAGGGTCTGTCGCCTGACAGACAAATGTTACTGTACGGCTCGTGCCTGGCTTCCGTTTCCCTAAAGCTGGAAACAGCCTGTTATCATATGGGGCTCTGCTGTTCGACCCTCCACCAGCGGCGTAGCTTATAACGGGCCACGAATATAACGTTTGCATTACAATTTATTACGCAATCAACATGAGAAAAGCATTTATTCATTCAAAGAAGAGTTTCCTCTACGCCCAAAGACTGACCGAATGAGCTCAGATTTCAAACAAAGCCCATAAACTTGTCTTCATTTATTTTCTGATAGAAGACGTCCTTTGAGGAATAATTTGAATCTGGTTGTCCTCAAAACAGACATTCTTATGGAACTTTTGCGGGTTGCATCATGTTTAAAATGTTACAGTGTTGAATGGTCTGATGGTAACACCAGAGTTCATACTAATACATCTGAGGACCGTCGAAGTTGCAATCATCCACGAGAGTGTGTTATTATGAACGCCGTTATATCGGAAGCGGAACCAAATTCACTATTTTTCCGTACTTACTTCTCATGAAATTTGGGAACATGTGAAAATTTCAAGAGTTTCATGTAACTGATGGAACCTGTTCTTTATTGAGATCATTATTGATGTTAAAAGTGATTTTATAGTGTATTTATCTAAGTGATGGCCGAATTCCATGAGATGCTATATCCTTTGAGAACGCAGAATAACTGTGTGTGTTTTTCGATTTCCAGGTCTGGGGGAGTCTGGTTCAGCAGACTGGCGATCGATGCTGTAGCTGCAGAGGATCCTCAACATCAACAAAAAAGGGGCCACGCAATTGGGTATCAATAGACGGGGTCTAGACAGTGAATTTTGGGAGAAACTTGAAAAGATGACATAGTACGAAGTGATGCAAACAATAATCAGTTGCAGCCTGCAAACCGCCAATAGCTCGTGAGTTACAGCCGAACTCACCTAAACCTCAACTGCGATGAATCATTCTCTATTGATGAGGCGCATTTCAACTCATGCGGTTACGTGAATAGTCAAAATTATCCTTTTTGGGATACAAAGAGCATAACGTCACCTGTTTGGTGAGGCGTTCACGTAGAATTGCTGTACGGCTCAAATTTTTGCGAGGACGGCGTTTTCCAGCCGCCTAATCTCCCTTTTTTTGGGGAATTGCATTGGCCTGCGAGATCACTCGATTAGATCGTCCCCGACTTGTTTCGTTGTGTTTTTCGAGTCACGGGTTTATGAGAACGACCCACGATTAGTTCTTGGCGGCTCAAAAGGAGAACATTCAACAAAAAGTAGAGAATATGTATGGTCAGAAGTTTTGAATGAAGGTATAGGCCATCACTTGACTATCTTCTCCACTTAATGGAAAAAAAAACAATTCTGCCTTAGGAAATCGAGTGAGGAAGGCCTCTGCGCGTCCTTCGGGCGTGCAGGAGAGCTTTTAGCAGCCAATAGGTGATCAGGCCTAAAGTCACCTATGCTACGATCGTGTGGTGTTTTGATTTGGAGCTAGAATCACCACAGGCTCTTTATCAAAGAGCCTGTGCCTAGGCTCTTAAAGAAACTCCTTCCACTGTACATATGCGACATCAGAGAGACGACTGGAGTCCTAACCGGTCACAATCGTCTTAACGAACACCTTCACACTATGATGATCCTATATGTGAGAAACTGCCTCTCATGTCCTCTTGGAATGCCCTGATGCATTGGCATCTCAGACCCCGTACCTTCAGAAAATCAAAATTACTCCCAGAAGAACTTATAGAAGCAAGCGTTGGCAATATTCTGGGTTTCTGGAAGACCACAAACCTGCTAGAATAAAATAGGCTTCTGACCAAGGGGCGAATATAGGGCCCAGCTTGGTGGCCTAAGTGTATATGAGCGTTAAGCCCTCCCCTGAATTGGTGACTATAATGATGATGATGATGATGAGGGCGTATGAGCCATTCTGTATAAACATGGATTGCAGAAACACATTGCTATTTGTAATGGCCTTCGTAGATCGAAAAGTGATACGAACAAAAGTGGATTCTAAATCGTGAAACGTTCCACTCTACCTACTGGTTAGTACGACTCTGTTATCTTGCAACTTCCGTCGAAACGGGGAATTTCGTCGCCTATTATTACAAGGTGTATTTTTTCTCCCTTTCTCACTCAAAATTAGGGGTGTTGTTTATGAAATATATCCGCGAAGCTGCGTTCAGCCGATGATGCGAGCCAGACATACACATACACACTATTATTTCGCTTCTAAATAAACGATTGCCGGATGTAAATTTATAAAAAGGGCTTCTCGAAGATCACGTTTCCGTCGAAGCCGTGCAGGATTCGATGTTTTAATTTCATCGAGACCCTCTACGATTTATAGAAGAAGGTGCTCCTCTTGACGTCATAACGTTACTCGTAATTCCATTTGAAAATTACTTGTAGTGTTAGTTACTGATGAGTACAGTTCAAATGAATGTCAAATCAAATGATTGTCTTTCTTTGATTCGAAGGAACACTTTCCACGGCGTGACGTTAACCTTAGATTGAATTTATTTAAAAAATGTGGGATTGGTATGTGTCCATTAATATGTATAATATACAAATAATTCATTCCTTATTAAATTAATTTGAACATAAATATTCCACTATACCGCTTATAATTATATCAAGGTTGTCTACTCGAAACGAATTCTACATTTTAATATTTTTCAAATTGTCAATTCATCGATTTATTAATATATCAGTTGGCCGTAATTAAGATTGGTTTCGTAGTTAGAATAAATTAAAATATATTAAATGGCGTGGTTTCTGTTAATTAAAAATGCACAGTCCTAAAAAGAACAGTAAATTTATAAAATCGTATAAATTATTAAACCAATAATATGGATCACATAACTGTGAGAATGAATTAAAAAAGTTCTAAACAATCAATTTGTTATTTCCACCGAAATTAATTAAATTATATACGCAAGGCGTTGCGTAAGAATTCGAAATGACAGTTATAAATGACATCCACTGAAAACTTACCGCATTCCATATTTATCAGGGAAACCAATAATCAATAATTGAGAGATTAAATAGAGTTGTGAGATAGTATCCCTCTAAGCCGTAGTGGAGCTACACTCTGTTAGCTGAGACGATAGATGGAAATTTTCAATTGTCTTATTTAGATAATTTACTTGAAGTAATTT
This sequence comes from Endomychus coccineus, assembly GCA_958510875.1. Classification (NCBI taxonomy): domain Eukaryota; kingdom Metazoa; phylum Arthropoda; class Insecta; order Coleoptera; family Endomychidae; genus Endomychus; species Endomychus coccineus. The sequence continues at coordinate 2,676,948 of OY294069.1, read as the reverse complement.
GTCCCAAAACTAGGTTCTGACATATCTTTCCGATTGCAATTCTTTTAATATATTGAAATGATCACCTGTTCTGTCCAGAGCTTTGTAGATGATGGTACCCTTCTCATCTAGAGCCCATCTACCATCCAATGAAGCCAGAGGAGCGAGACAGAGACAGTTTGACTTGACGCAATTAATGGAGATCTGGCAAAGATTTTGACATGAGGATCTGATAATCTAGTAGAGTTTAATGCAACCAAAACTCAAGCATTTTCTCCAGGAAGGGGGCTCCTACAATCCCTAATATGGTGATGTCAGGTACAACTATTCTTATGAAGTCCTCCATAACCATGTTAGAGATCACCACCAACACCAACCGTTTCACAAACAATTGGTTTTCTATCCCTTGCCAAGAGCTATTTTACATCCCAGCAGCTCCTCATAATCAACAAAGCACAGATTCGACCAGTCCTGGTGTACTGTTCATACGTTTGGAGTTCGGCTACCAAAAATACTCTTGGATTCTATCGAGAAGAGAGCTATTCGTTTAGTTGATGATGTCACACTTACGAGTTCATTGACCTCTCTCTCCCTTTTCTATGGATATTTCCATAGTCGGTGTTCATCAGAAATCTCTTCTGTTGTACCACCATGAGAGATTCCAGATAGACGGACTAAACGAGCTGAAACTAGTCACCCCTTCATTGTCAAGCTCAAGAACTGCCGAACTTTTTCCTATCAGACTCAATTTTTTATCGAACAGCGAAGTTGTGGAACTATTTAACACTGTGAACAAAGCTGCTGCTGTTTCGAAATGATGGATCTCGTTAGAACTCTGTGGCAACCTTTTTCATCCTTCGTAGCAGATCGTTTTCATATATGAATATATACTAGTATAAAAACTAAGAAACAGAAGAACAAGAAAAATATGTCTAAAGAGACATGCTAGTTTCTGAAAATAAAGTATATTCAATTCACTAGAATAAAATAAAATATATGGGAAAACAGTGAATTTTGTCAATCGATCACGATATAACGCCGTCATAATATATTCTTGTGGATGAGAAATTCGATTCTACCATTAGTTTTCGTCTCAGAAGTTGATGAAACATGTTGCAGCGTTCCGCAACCCTGAATTTTCGCCAACCCTTAGATAAATACACTATAAAATCAGATTTAACTTGATTAATACACCTGAAATTGGTATCCACAACCTTCAGAGATCAGATAGAGCAAGTTCCATCAGTTACATGATCCTTCGGAAATTTTCACATTTTCCCAAATTTCATGAGGGGTAAGTAAGGAAAAAGAGAATTTGGTCGATCTCATCGACTTTCATATAACTTAGACGCTAAGGCGTTCCGAAACTCGGAATTTCGGTCATTCCTCAAATGAATACACTATAAAATCACTTTTACATGATTAATGCCAGCCAACCAGGCATCATTGAAGGCTCAATCGAATCCAAAAGTGACGTCGATACTGGTATGGAAATGCTGTGATCTCGGTGCTTTTATAGAACAACACTTTGATGAGTCTCAGGACACTGTGGTATCGAGGAAAATGTTCAGTCATCAGGCATATACAGGGTGTTCCATCTCAGACGAGCCACCCCGTTTATTTCCCATAGTGAGTGGAAAAATCTCCCGAAACACGTCGAATGATTTTGTTTGGGGGACATCTTTTGACGTATATTTGAGGCTTGAACGAGCAACCCCCTAATAGGGGGCGCTTCAACCCCTCAAAATTGAATAGGGGAGAGGGGTTGAGTGATATGTCATTTGAAAGGTCTTGGAAGCCTCTTTACAACGGTGTATGAAAAACGTGAATTTGATGAACAAACAGTTTTCGCCAAAAATTAATTTTGTTGCTCGAATGCGCCACCTTGAATATTTTGGTTATTTGTACAATGTACAAGCTCCTTTTTATTAAGCCTTTTTTACAAACTTAAACAATCTTCGAAAAATCACATTCGTAAAAAAATTGAATTGTGTTGTCAAAATTCCTACCCAAACGTTTAGCTTTTCCCGATGTGGAGTGTGAGCTTTTCGAAATACATTAGGATTTGTATCGCTCCAAATTCTACAGTTATGCCGGTTAACCTCTCCATTAAGTAAAAAAGTGCATTCGTCAGAAAAGCAAACGTACAAGAAATTTGGGTTATTGTTGATACGCTCGACCATAATTTCGCAAAACTCTTGCCTTCGATCCCAATCATCATCATTTAATTCCTGAATTAATTTAATTTTGTACGGATCGAACTTGTGTTTATGTAAAATTCTGAAAACGTTAGATTGGCTAATACCGGAAGCTGCAGAAAGTTGTCGTACAGATTGCGTGTTTGGCATAAGTTGGACATGTCCCAATACCGCCAAAGCTGCTCCTTTATCATTAACAATTCCAATGGGTGCCCTTTTTTTTATCCATTACTGAACCCGTCTCCACAAATTTTGAAATCAATTCCATTACGTACTTATGGCGAACGCTACGTTCAGGATGGTTTTCGTTAAATATCCTTGCAGCCGCTCGGGTATATTTTTGATTTTTGTAATAAAGGCTAACCAGCTCAACACGTTCTTGCAATGTGTACACCATATTTTTTGAAATTTTAAACAAATCAGCAAAGTAGTAACTCAACGGATTGATTAAAAACATGAAATGATCGAAGAAATGTTAAAACCAGATAAACACCTTCTAAGAACAAAAAATGAAGGCAACATAAGGAAATGTTTTGCTGTTTTTTTATTTCTTAGTTTGAGAGAATGTATTATTGTATGGAAGTCAATGGAGGACAATTTGAACATTTAATTTAAACACGCAGATTTAATTTTTTTCATTCTAAGCATGACAACACAATTCAATTTTTTTACGTATGTGATTTTTTGAAAATTGTTTAAGTTTGTAAAAAAGGGTTAGTAAAAATGAGCTTGTTTATTGTACAAATAACCAAAATATTCAAGGTGGCGCATTGGAGCAACAAAATTAATTTTTGGCGAAAACTGTTTGTTCATCAAATTCACGTTTTTCATAAACCGTTGTAAAGAGGCTTCCAAGACCTTTCAAATGACATATCACTCAACCCCTCTCCCCTATTCAATTTTGAGGGGTTGAAGCGACCCCTATTAGGGGGTTGTTCGTTCAAGCCTCAAATATACGTCAAAAGATTCTGCCCAAACAAAATCATTCGACGTGTTTCGGGAGATTTTTCCACTCACTATGGGATAAGAAATATACGGGGTGGCTCGTCTGAGATGGAACACCTTGTATATTGAATTGGTCCAGAACCTGTATCAAGAATGGCCAAAACTGCAGTCTCATGATGCGTAAGGGTTTGGGTCAAACCACAACGAAATGAGGTCTGCAATGAAGCTCATCTCATGCAGCACGAGAAAACAGTCATCAAAGAAAGTAAAAACGACTTATCATCCTATATTCTCAAGGAATAAATAGAGATAAGCAATAATTGGGGTTGACACGCTACTTTATATGTAGAAGATATAATCACGAATAAATATTATGAACAATGCAACATTGTAGGGTATTCAGTGAAACTGTAGGTAGTTAATTTTTGTTATACTTTGTAGCTCTTGGCACGGAATAGAAAACCAAGTTTTTGTGATTATTGTGCGAGACTTACCATTTGAATTGCTCCAGATATTAGACCAACTGCCTCTCTTAGTTTCTCTCCCACCCCATTGTCTAGAATTACAGTTACGTTTACTTATTTTCTACATAACAAACTGTAACATAATAGGACATTACCTTTTCTATTCAGGATGATTGGAGTAATGACAATAGCTGTACTTTGTATTCGCAAATAACATATATTTTCGAATAGATATCAATGCAATCTGAAAAAGGACTACCTAAAATAGGATTATGAAGTATCACGGACAAATATATAATTACAGAGGAATGTCTTGAGGATGTTTGTCAAGTGTATTATAATAACCGTGGTGCAACTAAGCATACACGCAAGAACCAGTGACAAATCCTCGTATTTCCTTTCTTCGTTTTTACCGCAACAAATTTGTCTCCTGCTTTTCTTTATGCGTTCTAAAAATTCTATGCAACGCTGCTGCTTGTGTAACTCTAGATGTTTTAACTATACCTGACCGCATAAGCGATGGCACAATGCGGGCCAATATTCGAAGACAAACAACGAGTATATTTATGTCATTGTAATGTCATCGTTACCGGTATTGTGCTCTAAATATGTCTAGGATTATGCCAGGTAGTAGTTACCGGCAGATGCCAGAGAACGAACCCTCCGTAATAATTGATCATAGTTCGGCTATGTGACAGTTGTGCAACTGACCGACTATTAAAAGTTATACTCCCCCGCATTGAATGTGATTAATCGTCGGTCATTACGTCATGAATAAGTTTTATTTTAGATGGACGTTCGATCGCATTATGATCGAATTAAACCTAGTGACATGCAACGACTTTCGGACCAACAATTCAGGGAACGATTTCGTGGCACGTTCTACATTATAAATATAGAAATTTGCTACTTCATTAATAAGTTCGTTTAGTATGAAAATAGTGAAGAAAAAGTGGCTTGAGTATATTCTTCCTACTCAAAAAAAAAAATCCATATTCACCAAATTAGCTGAAAGTATAGTTTTTTATATTTTCGCTTTTTCCATTCCATTAGTTTTTGAAGTAAGTAGATCGTTCATATAAATAATGAATCAAATAGGTCCAAGTACTGTACCTTGTGGGATATCGCGTGATATATTTCGATTAACTTATATGGCTACAGAGTTTTACGTTTTGTCACCTACCGCTTAAACAATTTTTGAATAATGTGTGAGTTTGCCATCAGATACCAGTATCGAAGGTTTTCGCCCAGTTTAAGAAGGCGCTTTAATATACTTTTGAATCATCTGCTGCTTCATACACGGTAGATGTCAATTTTGTAAGAGCATCTTGTGAAACCAAACTAGTCATAGGAAAGCAAAGGACAGAACCGGATTTATATATTGCGGGGCCTAGAAGTACAACATCGTGATGAGAGGTCTCCCTATCCAAAAACGATCCATCCAATAACAAAAAAAAGGTTTGTTAATGAGGAAAAAAATTAATTACAATTGGAACATGAATTTTATGTAAATAAACAATAAGATATTAGATTAAATTAATGTTAAACGTCAATTAAACTTATTGGATTTAACAAAGGAAGAAACTAACCTAGCTTGACGTATTTGATATCATTAAGTTCAAGAGCACAACCTGGTTGCCTTTGACAGTTTGTTAATTAAATAAATCTGAACGGGACGACAACAAACACGACATCGACAATAACTCAAACACTGACTCAACATGTCATCAATTCCTAGTAGCGCTGTCACTCTTTTCAAAGTAACAATTGCTTTACGAATTGCGATATTCCTAGTTACATTTAGTGTTACGTTTATTCTTTTAGTCTCACAGCTATGACGGTTGTATATGTGATACGCGAAAGAATATTGTAGTATGCGAACATTATACCAACCAAAAAAAAGAGGCGCGGGGACCTCTGAGGACGGGGGCCTACAAGCAGTTGCTTGATTTGCTTGTTGGTAAATCCGACCCTGGCAAAAGATGTTACGAAGTTTAGCATCCTTGCCTTGATGGATGATTGGAAAGATTAGCTATGACTGAAGATAACGATATGGGTCTGTAATTAGAGATGTTTGTTTTATCACCACCATTTGTATGAGTAAAACTAGTAAAGTAAACAATATTTTATAATGAATTTAGCACATCATACAATATGAGGAAGAAGGATTAGTTGGTTGAACACGGTTAATTGCAGTGACTGATTCCCAGGAAGAGTGCGTGCTTGTCCACTCCGTATTTTCAGGACTTGATCCAGTTATAAATTGTTAAGGGTAGAACCTCTGGTTGTAAGAGAGTAGAGTAATCGTGACCGATAATTTACATTTCGCTATACATACCTTATTTGGCATGGCTGAGTACTTTCCATTGTTCTAGGACGTGTTACATTTATATTTGCACCTTTACATTGCTTTGTTATAAGCAATTTATGGCATTATTCTAATATATTACAACGTGTACTATCCTCATGCGCTCTTGTGATAATAAAAATAATTTTGGTCCATCCTGGAATATACAAATAATGATTATAAGCATACTGGATAAAATATAGTTTTCGATTATGTTTGATGAATATCGTCAAACTTAGCTATTCGATATCTACGATATGGTTGCGACACGTGACAGCCTGTATACGATTTCCAATTAAAAATTGTTATTTCATCCTTGGGGTAATAAATAAAGCTCCCTTCTTCAAGACACGCATATGTCTGAGACGATTACACACCTCACGTCGTAAATTCATTTTTACGGAAAAAGAACCAAATGTACGAAGCATCTATCGTAGCGCAAGTTACCAAAATAAATTCCGTATTATAAATAAGCGTATAAGGAAACGGGGCCTTACCCAACGTAACGACTGTGCGGCCCACAACTACCGCACATATACAAAATCGTGTTTGTTTTAATGAGGAGACATGTTCCATTTATTTCCCCAAATCTCTGTTTTTTATATGTGCTAGCTTAAATATTTACATCCAGACTTGTGCTGGTGAAGTCACGCGTTTTAACAGATCGATTGTGTCGTGCATATTGGAAATGGAACCTCAACGATCGGGTATATTGAAGAACTACACACCTATAAGCCTGTTAAATAGTTTCTCCAAGGTCTTCGAATTGGCAATGTCAAAAATACTGTTATATTTTTTTAATGAATGTAATCTTTTCAACACAACACAGCATGTGTATCTGAGATATATATCTCTGGAAGATAACAATTTAGCAGCGGGTTTATTCATAGACCTGTCAAAGGCATTTGATTGTCTCAACAGAGACTATTGAATAGAAAAATCACAAAATATGGTGTTGAAGGAAATGCGGCAGCTTGGCTTACATCATACCTCTCACAGATCGTTCACAGTGTGTTTCAATTGCTAAGGATGGAAAAATCGTGAAGTCCAATAAATTACCAAACCTAGTGGGGTCCCACAAGGTTAACTTTTGGGTTCTATATTGTTCATGATCAATGATTTAAATAGTATAGCTAACCAAGAAGATTTTACAAACGCTACTAATCTTTTGGTGCCAAGCAAAGACCAGAAAATATTGGAACAAAAATGTAAAAATTTGTTTACTCAAGCAAAAAGCTGATTTGACAGAAACGAATTAGTTATTAATGAGGAAAAGACTAATTTAATAATCTTCAGAGCTAATAATTCAAAAAACAAACCTTCGAGTATGCTGATTAATGGCAGGGATATCCCCACTGTTAAATACACAGTTTGTGTTGCAACCATTATTGATGAATTTTCAAAATGGTCACTGCATATAGATCACTTACTGAAAAAGCTGAATCAAATCTGCTTTGCTATCAGGTTGATAGGGAAATACATAGAGGATAATGTGGAAAAAATTCCATACTTTGCGAATTTCGAATCGTTAGTAAGGTACGGTATTATATTTTGGGGTGTAAATTCAATAACTAAGTCAATTATTTTAGCTTAAACAATAATCTTACCCATAATACTTAGCTTAGAGATTCATGTAGAAATGAATTCAAACAAACAGAACTACTGACAGTATATGGTTTATATTTGCACGAATGTCTTCTTTATTCATTTAGAAATAAGATAAGTTTTTTACATGTCACTAATGTGACTTACAATACTAGGAATTTGGATATATGTTATCCTAGTCATAGATTATCCTTAACTGGACAAAATCCAACTTTTATGTGCATTAAAATTCATAATGAATTGCCAGATCGTATAAAATTGATAACGAATAATAGAGAATTTAAAACAAAACTGAGAAACTACTAACCAATTTGAAACCTTATTGTTTAGAGGATTATTTTAGAATGTGAATGTTTTTTTTGGCACAATCATTTTTATTCATTTATATTGACATCATTTCATTTTGTGTTTTATGATACTTTTGTGTTCTAAGGCTAAATTTGTAAGTAATGAAATAAAAAGTAGCTGCCATGAAGACTGCTCAAATCCATACAATTTTACGCGTTTCAAATCGTTCTGAATTATCTGGAATTGATAAACTATTCCTACTTAATATTTACGTTGGAAAAGATTTATACAGTCCGAAACCCACGTGATTATGTGAAAACTTGTAAAAACAAATATAACATGATTGACAATGACAACTAACGCCGGGTAATAAAATAAATAATTCGGAGTATTACGAGATATTCCTAGAATAAAGATGAACAATATATCGATTGTGATAATATTTCCACAAAACTAAAATTAGAAGCGTTATACTTGTACGTGCGTTTTGTTCGATCATTATTAAAGATGAAAGCATTTATGTGGTACCTCGAACAAATAAACAGGCAGACTGAAATAAACTTGATCAAAAATAAATGTAAAAATACGAGACTATTAAAACAAAAGCAAAGAGCGCGACAAGAATATGGCGGAGGAGAGAAATAAATATGGAGGGAGAGACAGAGAGAATATCCTAGGGCATTGTTTAAAAACCACTAATTATAAGACTTGCAAAGGCAATGCGGTGGAGATTTATTTTTCTTGCATATTGAAAGGCTTGCTTGTAACCAGTGCAGTTGCCATATAACTTAGAACATGTGACAGCTAATGTAAACAGGCTGGGATTCAGCAAATTTTCAACTCTAACCGTGCAAAATACCAAAGTAATAACTTGGCATCCATATAAGTAGCTAAAGCGTTCTTTGTTCAACAATAATTATATGACTGATCCTAATTTAATATACATTCATCGTACCTTCCAGGAAGATATGGATATATAAGTTATATCAATGTACCTTCGATATTTACTACAATTGAATGAGTATGAGTAGGTATATTGACAGATATTACAACACACAAGTCGGAATGAGTATACCGACATTACTGTTTCACAGCAGTGTGGTATCTTCAGTACATTTAGAAATCATCCTTCTACTTTAAATTTTATTTATTTATTTTGTTTATCCGTTTTTTTCTTGTATTTAATGATGTCATCTGAAGCAGTAAGTGTTGAATCTGTGTTTATACGTGAAATATGCAATTCCAAACGTGTGAGTAGACTATACTTTTTCTAACAAGCCTTTATAAATTAATAATAATAGTTTTGTCAAACTCATTTGTCCCGTAAACAGTGCAAACTGTCACTTGAAATGATGAATGTAATAAACGCGAGGGTCGTGAATATTAATATGTAACCATAGCAACCGGAAAAAGGTCGTCATATGAACGCTGTATTCCACGACAAGGCGTGGATCGAGATAATGAATTGCTTCAAGAAATTAGCTAAGCCATTTCCGATTAGTCGCAAACTGATACAGAATATGCATGCCGATACTGTCAGAATTATACACGTTACGCTCTAGTTTTTAATCATAGAATAGAGAGTGTTGGAGAAAAAAATGCTAATGACTGGAAACAGCTAAGTGGGTGGAAAGACATAAAATTATACTCTATGTCATGTGAAAGTTCATTTGAGTTGACAGGGATATCCACGATATGGAATGGTGTCTGCCATGGACATTATGTGACTGTCAATATTTTATCAGCTGTCATTTAAACGATACCTGTCTTATTGATGGGTTATGTGTTGTCTGTCATATTAATATAAGCAGTCTGAACTGTGATAATGAGCCATTAATCTGTGGATTTGTCTGTCATGTAAATTGTACGTGATTATATGTGATGTCAAAATATATCGAATCCCTTTTACCCCGTTTGGGATCGAGTTTCACAAAATCTATTCTAAGCGGGTACCTACGTCAGTGCTACTCGAACTTTTTTCAGTGACGGACCGGTATATATTTTTCCTTGGCATCCACGGACCAGTTTGAGAAAATATTGACAGTCAATTATTTTACCTACATTCCAAAAATTGCTTTTGTGCACACTTTAATTAGTGATCGCATTAAATCTATATAGGCTTATGAACCGCGAACTCAGGTTTGAGTAGCACTGGCCTACGTTGTACAAGGCACATAATTTTATCTACCAAGTCAGTCCTCATTATATTTTCGAGGAATTCGTGATGAGTGAGTGAGCGAGTGAGTGGATGGTATTTCTCTTCTATATATAGACTAGCTATTGATCGCGTGTTACGCCAGCAGAAATGATTTATACCTGTAGAACAAAGCGTCGGCTACGCCGCTGCGATAGTAGAAAGACGTTAACAATACTCTATATCATGTTAAAATGCAGGGATGCCTATCATATGGAATGGTCTGCCACAAACATATTTCGGCGGTCAACCAGACCTCTTCTGTTTGCAAATAGCAATATCGTCAAGAAAAAATATTGCTTTCACAGCCAGATTCGGAATATTACTATTCTGGTCATCAATTCTGAGCAATATGATGTGTCATTTTTAGAGCAATCTTGCTATCAATATTGCTACCTCAGTAACCTCATAATAGTGCTTGCCAAGCATAACAAGACAAGAAGAAAGAATAGGAATATGGTGGAAAACCATTTGCTTCATTACTATTTCTCCCAAGACCTCGAAAATATTGGAAATAGGTAGATGCTAGGTGGTTATGAATTCTTTTATTCAAGATACTTTAGAATATTTAATTGTAAGGGAAATTCTTAGACTACAATACCGGCATATTAGAGAGACCAGCAATTTCTTTAATTTACCAACAGAAAAGTTCACCAAACTATTCCGCCTGAATAAAATAGCTGCGTTTGATATAATAGAAGATTTGAGGAAATTTTTTGATGAGAATATTGTTACTTTCCACTTACAGGTGGGCATAAAAGGATTGACAGGCTGAAAAATTTTAAATTTAACATTAATGTGTTTAGGTTTATGCTAGTGATTCTTGAAATACAATGTTGTCAGCTCTGAATGCACTGATTCTGGAAGTTCTTGATAGCAATATTGCTAAGACAGAATTGATATCCAACCTTGCTTCAACAGTCCAAACAGAATATGTCATTTCATAATCATATTGTTATATCTTAGGAAGATAGCAATATGACTCGAACAGCAAGGTTTATAGCAATGAGCAAGCAGAATCGACCCGAATGTATCAAATTTCTGTCACGTAAACGTAATCTGATCTCTCAGGGATAATCTGCGCTGTGATGAGCCATCGATCTATGGACAGCTGCCTGTCATGTGAACAAATTATGTTATTATTATGAATCAGCTGTCATATTCCTTTTAAACTCCTTTGGAGTGAAATTTCGAAAAATCGCTTCTTAGAAGATCCGTCGGCTTCACAGTTTCAAAGATTGCGTAATGAGTGAGTGGGTGATCGAGTGAGTCAGTTTGTGATATTAGTCCATCTTATTGTATAGACGTACTTATATATGCTCTTCGTGACATATCAGGCACTATCAGATGATTCAACCAGTAAGAGGAAAATGTTAAATTCCTCCTCGTTTTCTCACTTCAATATGTTTGATTTACCTGACCGAGTTTAGTTCCGTTCCAAATTAGTCGTAAGATATTGCGTTGATACATCTAGGTTCACGACTTAGAATTTTAGGTGCAACGGAAACGAGATAATTGATTTAAATAACTCCGGTAGCAGGTTGTCTGCATTGGAATTCACACTTGCACGTGTTAAATTAAATATGGTGCGATCGGTTATATGAGAAACCAGCGTTTGGTCGAATCAGACCGGGTCAATTTAGTTTATTGTTATGCTTGCGATTGTTCATTGAAAATGATACCCATCAGCTGATTGCAATTTCCTCGTAAGTAAAAAACGTCTTAAAATGTCATTTCATCTGTGGTGGTCTTGGAAACACGTGGTAAGCTATCAAACTTCAATCGCGCAAAATAGAATATTAAAGAACGAGTTCTCTATACAATTTTTTCTAATCTGCCTTTTAATTCACTTGTTGTAGAAAAATAAATTGATGAACTTATTGATTTTCATTTTTTACTTCCAGGTTGGTACGATAATTCGAATATTACTGTGAATGTAGAGAATAATTGGTACCTACCCTAAAATTAAACGATCTACGTTCTAGTTCGTATCAGTTATGAAAAATTGTAAACGAAAGTGAAGTTCATGAAGTGTCAAAGTCAAGAATTAGTAACGCCAACCCTTAAAAACTAAAAATCCCTAGAATAAGCGAATCGAAAGGAGCTTCGAACATAAGCGGAGTAGAAAATAATACATATAGAGCAAGTTTCATTCGGACGGTTTTGGCGTACGACGACCGCGAGAGTTGAGTTCTCCAATGAGCGAATTCGCCAAAACGCCTGATGAAACAAGTTCTCACACTATTTTACTGATAGAAAGGTAAAAATTCATTTTATTTCGTATCATTTATGAAGGATTGTAAACGAAAGTGAAGTTCATGAAGTGTCAAAGTCAAGAATTAGTACCGCCAACCCTTGAAAACTGAAAATCCCTAGAATCGAATGAAGCTATGAACACACGGAGTTCAAAATAGTATATTAGAGAACTTGTTTTAGGACGGTTTTGACGAAAACGTATGATGAAACAAGTTCTGTATACTATTTTTTTTACTCTGCTACTTTAATTTACTTTTTTACAAAAAGAATATTCATGAAATTAGTGAGTTTTGTTCTTTATTTTCAGATAGATATATTTAGTTATTAGGGTTAGGTTGGTAACAATGATTTATCATTAATTTGACAGATAAATTGTACGAATATGGCGATTGCGATGGGGACTTTCCCGAAATGCGGAAAACGGCCGAAGAAGATGTTGCCAGTTGCCATCGAAATCTCATACTCAATATGAAAAATATTATGAACAATTTAACGACTAGTATACCGATAATCCCTACAATTAGCGTATCGAATGAAGCTTCGAATAGACGGGGAGTAAAAAAGGTCTTTTAGCGTTCTGTAATAGATACATCGTTCGTGATTTAATGGAAACAAATGAATTATGGTAACAATTACATCGAATTTCACTATAATCTGTATGACAGGTTGAAAATGTGGTGTTTATATTATGCGTTTTCAGACGTTTCATACTATTTTTTCGCAATGTATGTAACTGAAAAAGAAAACTGAATCCGCTTCTTCTTTCAGTATATGCGTGCCTATATGTACAGACGTAGCGTAAGTGAGTGACACATGTATTTTATGTGGCCGGTCAATGAAGAATGTGTTTTCCCATTGGCTTGGTAAACAAGTTATGACGTTTAGAGATTGGCTATACCTGAGCGCGAACCGCCCTCTGCCGGTCTCGCTCATAAGCTGGTTTATTGGCGTGCATGCAGGTATATCAGAGAGACGTTGAACACCTTAATAAATAGAGAGTGAGGAATGAAAATAGACCGTACGGGCTCTCGGCGGCATCAGCGACTTGGACTCGCGGCCTGCCCGCGATGGTAACCAGTTTTCGGTGCTTGACGAACATGTATGGCCGTTGAATGGGACCGGTCCCATCGGAGACCCAGACAAAGAATTGTTTAGTTAGTAGAACTCGTTGATTAAATTGTAGATCGTTAAAATTATATAGAGTACGACGAGTTTAATGTCCCCATTGTCGTATACCGAGATGTGTTTACGCAAAAAAATGGCGGCAATTCGGCTTTCAGGCGTCGTGTCATACAATATTCGCTTATAGACTGTTTCTTTGCCTCGAAGTCTTAGACTTTACTGATTTATCTTGGAATAAATTATAGTGCACGAAATATTTAAGTTGACGCGAACTATGATCAACTCCAAAGCAACAGAAGGAACTGGAATAGGAGAATATATGGGCCTAGAACGAAATACTCTGGAAGCGTAAGGCAAATTCCCGAGCATTTTCCTAGCGGAAATTGTAGCTATATGAAAATGTGTTCAGTTCAATATAGAAAGAGATAGTCGGATAGTCAATCGACGCGCAGAGCTCCCACGTTATCACCTCCAAGATAGTCTGGAAATGCTTAGAGAAACTGAATCTACAATCCTATAGATTCCGAGACATACCGGGGTGAAAGGAAACGAAAAAGCAGGACGGACTAGCGAAAAAAGTAACCGAAACTTCATTTCTTGGACCTGAATCCTTTTGCTCAATAAGCATAATAATGGAAAAACACAAGAACTATCACTGGATAGGACTACAAGGACTGACACAGGCCAAGTTCCTTCTGGAAAACTATAACCAGAAGAAATCTAACGACTGCATCAATCTAGGAAAAAATCAACTCAGAATACTAACGGGCATCCTAACAAGGCATTGCCGGTTGAAAGGACACCTTAGACGCTTGGATGAGTAGAGGAAGAAAAGTGCAAGTTCTGCAAAGAGAAAGAAGAAACATTTATTCACATCCTTGCAGAATGCACATTGGTAAAAACCAAGGACATGACACCTAGGAGTGTACCAAATAGATGAAGGTGATTTACCTAACATTGAGCCATCTGACATCTTCAATTTTCTAAGATATACAGGGTTGAAGGAACTGATGCAGCTCTTGATAAATCCTGAATGGCCCAGCAGCAGAAGGGAACACAATTAGGTCGCAGCGGGCAATTATCCCCAACATAATGCAATAAAATACAATAAAAGAAAAAGTAGGAGTAGTCCAAAGTGGGAAGGATTTTCTCCTCTACCCCAGAAAAGAACTGCTACGTTGTTTCATTGCCAGTTATGGCTGGGTCATTTTGGTCATTAAGAAAGTCAGATCCAAATGAGTTCCTCTGAGGCAAGCTGTGTAAGTTGAGCCCCATGTGAACGTTTATGGTACAGTATTAGGAACTATAGAAGTAATAGCAGTCTGTATGAGCCAATAGATTCAGTATTGAGCAATCCATTGCACATAATCTAGAAAGTGTACTGTTGTATCAAAGATACAACACTAATGAGAACGAATTAATCACCCTTATTCACTAAATATACTACCAAAGTACTAAATAATCCCCCTTATCCACTAAAAATATAAAAATATAATTAAAGTACCAAATAATCATCATTATCTACTGATAACAATATTGAAGTACTGAATAATCACCCCTATCCTATAAAAATATCATGAGTACTGAATAATCACCCTTATCCATAAAAATACTATAAAAGTACTAAATAATCATCATTATCCACTGAAACTACTATTGAAGTACTGAATAATCACTCTTATGCACTAAAAATACTTTTTAAGTACTGAATAATCACCCTCATCCTCTAAAAATACTATTAAAGTACTAAATAATAATCACTATCCACTGAAATTGCTATTGAAATATTGAATAAACACGCTTAGTACTATAAAAGTACTGAATAATCAGCATTATCCACTGAAACTACTACTGAAGTACTGAATATTCACCCTCATCCACTAAAAATAATATTAAAGTACTAATTACCACCCCTATTCAGTAAAAATACTACCAAAGTACTAAATAATCACTTTTATTCACCAAAAATACCAATAAAGTACTAAATGATCATCATTATCTACTGAAAATACTATTAAAGTACTAAATAATCACCCTTATCTATTAAAAATACTATTAAAGTACTAAATAATCATCATTATTCATTGAAATTACTATTGAAGTACTGAATGTTCACCCTTATCCATTAGAAATACCATGAAGGTACTAAATAATCATCATTATTCAGAAAAAATAGTATTAAAGTAATAAATAACCACCTTTATTAAAAAAATACTATAAAGTACTAAATAACCACCCTTATCTACTGAAAATACTACTAAAGTACTAAATAATCACCCTTATCTACTGAAAATACTATTAAAGTACAAAATAATCACCCTTATCTACTAAAAATACTACTAAAGTACTAAATAATCACCCTTATCTACTGAAAATACTATTAAAGTACAAAATAATCACCCTTATCTATTAAAAATACTATTAAAGTACTAAATAATCATCATTATTCATTGAAATTACTATTGAAGTACTGAATGTTCACCCTTATCCATTAGAAATACCATGAAGGTACTAAATAATCATCATTATTCAGAAAAAATAGTATTAAAGTAATAAATAACCACCTTTATTAAAAAAATACTATAAAGTACTAAATAACCACCCTTATCTACTGAAAATACTACTAAAGTACTAAATAATCACCCTTATCTACTGAAAATACTATTAAAGTACAAAATAATCACCCTTATCTACTAAAAATATTACTAAAGTACTGAATAATCATAATTATTCACTGAACATACTACTGAAGTACTAAATAATCACCTTTATTCATTAAAAATACTACTAAAGTACTGAATAATCACCCTTATCCACTGAAAAGTAGTAGTAAAGTTGTGAAGACTTTTAGTGTATTGCCAAAGATACAAGTTAAATTATACCAACCAACTTCATGTTAATAATTGCGAGGGGTTTTTTCCAGAAAGTATCTTTTAATGCCTACAAAATTGCATTTACAGTTTTTTATTATTAAAATTCCAAGAACGTTTCAGCTACCAAGTAGCCATTATCAGAGTAAACTGTTTACTATGACGATGGCTACTTGATAGCTGAAAGTAAACTCCTTAGTACTTTAAGAGTATTATTTGTCATTTAGAAAAACAACCAATACATTTTTCTTCAGTCTATAGAAGAAAAGGAAAATGACTCCATTAATCAATCTAACTGTATTATATGATTATATTCTAATTGTTGAAAAAAGGTATCTTCTTTAAAATATGAACTGTGGCAGCTTAGAAAATTTGTTAATCTTCATAACTTAAACACTTCTAACTTCCATTCACCAAGCAATCTGTTTTTTGTGTGAGTGTTTTTTTTTAATTTGCAAATTTTGACGACTTTTTCAGTTTTATTTTGACATCAAATACTTACGTGAATTTTGATTTATGTGGAATTTTCATGTAGGGGTATTGAGTACGATATTTGAGAAAAAAAAATTTACTTATACCTTAATATAACCTTGTCAAAACTAGTAATAATAAATATCTAACCATCTCTTCACTTCTATCAGAGCTATTATTGAAAATGTGAAAGTGTTTGAAAGGATTATTGAGGTTGAACTGGTAAATCATTCATTTTATTCGGTAGGTTTCTATTTGAAATAAAATATTGATTCCAATATGATGAAGTCGTACAAATACTCTGTTATATTATAGACTTTGAAGACCATTGCACTCTGGGGCAGTTAAAGATTTCTCTCATTGCCTAGGCAATAGTAGATGTGTCGAAATGGCTCAAAGTGTGTACATGACCCTACTTGAATATGAACAATTCTAGAAAAATGGTAGATTCTTTATTTTGATTCAAGACCAGCTTCGAAAGATGAAAAAAGTAGGTTCATCGTGCATCCTCAACGTGACCATAGAAGCTTCTCAGTCGTGACGATATATTTCGAATTTCGGGTACAATACCTTCCGAAGAAGGTGTTAATATCGGTGGTCGTGAATTGATAATATAGACGAGGTCGTTCGTTGGTGGACCTTGATGCCAACGTACGGTCTCAAGGTAATCTCATTACCTGATCAATACACAGAACCGAACACACTTAATGATCGGACTACGTTTAATTGAAATTAAAATACGGAGGTGCAGCCAAGCCCCGATATGCTAGAGTAGAAAAGGAACAGGCCACCAGCGTCCGATTGTAATTTACTTACGACTTACAAACCTCATATCTCCTGACTACATTTCAAAGCCGGTGGTGGTTGCTACAGCAGTCGCTCTTTTTCTTCGTCTTCCCTTTTTTCTTTGCCCACTAATTCCAACGTCTGTGACAGCCAACCTATCGGCGCTACAATTAAACGTGAAGCTGTACAAGTTCGCTTTCGTAGTGTCAAATAAACAGTCGAACATTAACGGCTTCCTGGAAGAGTGTTTCGCTCAGAATCATTTCTAAAACTATGGCAAGACGATTTGGGATTATTTATGGTTTATTACTGATACTTTGTAAGTATTATTAGAGCGCTTATGTACAATTCAACAGAAATTTGTATCAAACTCTATCAACAATATAATAGGAAAAAATGAACTTTATGTGAAGGACTCGTGGCATTTTAATGAATTTAAAAAAATCCAAGCCGTACTCATAGATCATCAATTAATTTCCTTGGACATTGTTTCTTTATTCACAAATATACAAGTCGTTCTGGCATTGAGTGGCGTCAAAACACGTTGGGCAGAGATTATAAGCCATACGTCTAGATCAATCTGAATTTATAAATGCAGTACAGTTTTGTTTAGAATGCACTTATTTGCAATATTTTGGTTAACTACTATTGCTAACCCAGTTATGGAATGCCTAGACGAATTTGTAATAAATTCATTAGATTTTCAACCTGTATTGTTCAAACGATATATAGATGATTGCCTAATGTGTGTTCCCAATGATAAAATTCAATACGTAATCAATAAATTTAACAATTTTCACTAACAATTTACTTGTGAAATAGAAGTGAACAACAACGTAAATTTCCTAGGTAGAAATAGCAATGTTGCTGTTGTTAGCAAAATTGTTTGCATAGTTAGTTTGAGATGGCCTGAAATAATTAGGTGCGAAATTTTGAGAACTAAATGGAACATAATTAAACTTTTGTTGATGTACCTGAGGCTTGATATGGCTATTTTATTTCATCGGGTTACGTTGTGTAGCTTTGGAAATATTTAACGTTGTCTCCTTGAATAACAAATTGCATCAAATCTGCAAGGGTATTGGGTTTCATGAATCTTATCTTAGTACCTAGGGGATATATTTAAGCCCCGACAAGAATGTTTTTAACGCCTAGTCAATATGTAGCTCACGTTAATATTAATTTCGAACATGTGTTGTTGCACTTACATTATAAAAACGAAGAGTATATTCTATAAGGACAACTTCTGATTCCTGGTTTAGCGATTTTGTCTGTACTAGTTCTCTTGATCCTTGCAGCAAAGGGTGTTCCTATCTTCGATGATTTGCTGCTTCACTGAGGAGGGTTGTTTCCTCCACAACACAATCAACTGTTCGAAAGTTCGTTAATCGTAGAAACGACATATCAACCGATCGATTAGTTTGATTCCGAACTATCCTACCGACTGCGCCAATTAACTTATTGAATTGACTCTTCGTTTCCTGGGTTTTGTAAGATATTTTATTCAAATAGAACTACAAAAGGCTTATATGCATGTGTTTACTTTACGTTGAGTAATTATCTACTAAAGTCTATGATAATATTGGTATATTATTGAGTATAACGCTTAGTGAATATTCCCAACATCACTGTATATTACCTATATATCATGATATATCGAATAAAGTCGTATATTCAATAACGTGTTTGAAATCTTGGGGTCGTAATGGAGCAAACTCGTATATAAATCGTTAGCGAAGAGTGGTAACAATTAAAATCCTTACATTATGTGCCAGTCTAGTCTTGGCTGTTAACACTTTGAAATATCTATTGTAAAGGGTTATTTACCAGCTGCACGGCGATTTATATAGGAACAGCTAATGCAATGCAGTTTGTAGATTCAAGTTTATTAATATTTATTGCCTTAAGCATCCTCAAAGCGAAGGCAAATCACTTTATGAACCATCTCTATACATAATAAAAAGAGCAAACTACAACTAAAGTTCGAACACGTCTTAACGTTTCTACCTAGATCTATTGTAAACACTCATTATTTTCGGTTTTATTTTGTTCTACGGCGGATATTATTACCTTTTTCACAGCCGGTTGTAAAATTAATAACACAGGGGATATTGATAAACACTCAACCTGTTCAGTTTATTATAAGCAACGTCATTCCGGATGACGTTATAAAGCTATGTGGTTGAATTTGTTGTGTTGTAAAATTTACGACTCAATTAGGCCAATATCAACACTTGAGTGAGAAAAAATTCTCAAAAGATTTTCTTTTTTAACTCAGTCGTACTAAGTTTGTTTGAGTTAAATTGACCACTCTTTATTTCATTCAACGAAAAATTAATGTTGTGGACATTTAGATTTCCTCATATATCATATATAAGTCAGACTGGAAGAATCATTCATAGACGGTTCCAAGAACACTTGAGAAGCTCTAGACTACAGAGATATTATGCAGGCACTTTTTTGTGGATGCAAATTAAATTAGTCACAATCATAGGGTTCGAGCATTTACATTTTTATAATCGATAAGGGAACGAAACACTTGTTAGATCTAATCCACAAAAGCAATTTGGTTTCCCTAAATGAACCAATAACAGTAAAGCTAATATTTCCGGACTCTTGAGATCATCAGTGGAACAAGAAAGTTGCAGACTTTCCAAGTCTTGCAGCTGTCCATACCGCTTCGTAATGCCTCCTTGTGGCATGGCAAGGGCAACTTACAGAAGCTTGTATGTTGTCCACTTGGCCTCTCCCTACAGACAGATATACAGAGGGGATAGACGAAGTAGGATTTTTATAGGAATTGTCCTCATCATCACATTTCTTCTTTATATATGGTTTCCTATTTATCTATTATACAATATAGATCAATGTAAATAACAACAGCAATAAACAAACCTGTGGAATAACATTATTATCCAATTGTAGTGGTACTACAGTTGAATAATGAAACGGTTCTTCTCGTAGATGATAATTTTATTTTGGTTCTAAGTTATTGATATAATAACATATTGTTTAATAGATGAATAGGGAAACATAGACAAAGAAGAAATACAGTTGTGGTATCCCACATATGCACGGATTGGGCCCATTGTGCACCCCTTGATCAGTAGTAGCCTATTATATTCAAGCAGGTTTGTGGGCTGCCAGAAACCCAGAATATTGCTCATGCTAGCTGCCTCAACTTCCTCTGAAAGCAGCCCTGCTTCGCCAAAGGGATGTCAAAGCTGGGCTTTACAAAAAAATATTAGAGGCAGTTACTTCCACCTCTCGTAATTACCTACATATAGGGTAAGCCTTGAATCAACTCTAGGTGGCTCCCACAGTATATAGTTTCTTCGCAGGCCAAAATTGCATAGACCACCGCCTGGAAACCATGGAGTACATGCTTAAGGCCACTGATAGAATATAATAGAATAGAATAAAACTTTATTTACAAACAACCAATGAAATTACAAAACAAAATTGTACATTGTAGTTGGCAAACGTGATATGTTCTTTTGATATAAGGCAGTTGTATGGATATTGTGATCCTTGGCCTTTTTAGGTACACTCCTGCACCCAAAGCAGAACCTATCTTGGACCAGACTGTAATCCATTCTAGCACGCCTGCTCGCAATAGGACGAGAAGTTGGTTATTGCAATATCCCCTATAAGAGATGAGGATTCTGGAAGAAGGTAGATAGATAGCTGGAATTGTACTATCTTGCCTCATTTGTAATATGGGGCACCTAGAAGTGGCTTAAGTCGCGCGGCCTAGATCCGTTAACATATACGCCGCTTCCATGGCTTCAGTCTTTCTAAATAAGTGTAGAGGCGAGAGTTTAAATAGCCCTACTTGAAGAGCCCGTGTTGGATCCGACCTCATATCACTCGTGACATCTACACAAGCAAGCTGCTGTAGTCGATCCAAGGGGCGTTGGTACCGAGGCATAGGTAATGGGCAGACATTCTTGTTGTTGTAATCTTAGGTGTCGTGTGAATTTACATCTTAATTGAATTCAGGTTATATCACTTTCTGGGGGTGTTACTACGGGGTGGTACATTGTTATTCAACTTCAACTTACTGATATTTATTAAATTTGGCAACCAGTCCAATTCCTTTTCGTGATCCTGATTCTGATTGAAATAGAATGTTGATATTTATTCTGACGTTAATTGAGCCACAATTATTTACATCGACAGACAGCCATTTCACTTGATTATAATGAACTGGTCTGTAAGATACTACTCAATGACTGCTAAATGGTACTATAATCATGTTATTACAATGAAATCGTTCCTAAATTTATTCCACTCGATCAGAATCACAATATTATTCATTCGCAATGTGCCCCTATCTACGTACATTTGTTTTATTCATGAAATTTATTATTTTAGAGGAAGCATTCATCGTGACTAGTTGCGTTGAAACGCCCTGTAGGATGTTCCATGAAAATGTATAATGGAAGGTCTTGTTATACATTGTTATCCGAATCCAGGGTTCGCAAAACTAACCATAGAGAAGAGTGAAATGTCGTGTCAAGGTGCGATATTGTTACGAAAGTGAATGTGAAGTTTAGGGCAGGTCATGAACTCCACCCCAGAATCAACAGGACAACCCTCACGGGGACAAGACGCGCGTCAGGACGTATTAACAAAACGCCACAAATGCGGAGCACGTGTGTTGCCGCGTCGAAATTGGCCTGATATTTACTAAAATTAGCTAAAGAATGTGTCATGTTTACGGCTAGATCATTCCGTAAGTCACAACAATACGCTCTACCGGTTCACAGGCCTTCCAACTAAATCATCTACTATGAGAACTCGAGAGGTCAATTCCTTCCGTGCTTTCGTCTAAATTAATATTGATAACTTATTTTACTAAGTTGCTTGAAATTGCAAGGTAATATCTTAACCTTGACAATTATTAATACAGAATGAATAATGTTTATACTGCTAATGATTTGTATTTATTACCTCCAAAAAAATAAAACACATTCAATTCATTTTAAAACAAATGTAGCATAGTAGAAAACATAGCTACAATGTTGAATTAATGAGAGTTCTATATTGAAAATATCACGATGATACAATTGTCAGCAATTAAAGTGAAGTAAAGTAGTAAAATAAATTTTATTCATCACTGAAGTCTTACATACAAAATATATACATGTCAAACTTAATGGATTAGTCAGGAGGAAACATTCAGAAATATACATTCAAAAACATAAAACTACATGTAGTCAAATACTTTAAGATTTTCAGTTCAAGCCTCAAGCCTGCCCTGAAGATGCCACCTGTAATGGTTGGCGAAACGTCGGCATCAAGTCGAGCTATTGTGACGCGGAATCCATCCGGAAGACAAGATTTTTCACTTTAAGATTTAGAAAAACTCTTGAATAATGGAGTAATACTAGAGATAGATAAGGTAGTTTATTTATCATCGAAATTTTAAAACAGTTTAGCAGTAATCGTAAAGGAATAATCACAAAATTTATAAAATACATTAGGATTATGAATTGAGGAATTCATCAATTCCATAAAACTGTTTATCACATGAAAAAATATGATGTTTTTCTTGAAAATAGTTATTGTGTTACTTATTAAAGAATGCCTACAGATTTCGGCAAATTTTGGCGAACCCCAAATCTAGAGTAGTGTTGGTGGCTTCGCTATTCGTTATGAAATATGGATGCACCTCACAATTTTTTTTTGACATTATCAACTGGAAAATATACAGGCTGGGCAATGTTAGAATTTGAAATTGTTTAAATAAGGGTTTACATGTTGAATGTGGCGGAGCTTTGTAAATAGTCCTTAATATTTTTTTTTGTTAGCTGAGTACTTGAGCAAAATAACTGGAAGAACCCCAGAAAATCAATCCATATTGTAAGGTTTATTGGAGTAACCTAACCTAACCCAAAGTAGAGAATTCTCAAAATGTCAAATGATAGGGTATCTATCAGGTTTCTTATTATGTAGCAAGTAGTGCCTAATTCAGAACATAGTGTATTCATATGTGCTTCCCAGATCAGTTTTCTATCTAAGGTTAAACCTAAGAATTTTATGGTAGCTTTGCTATGGATAGAGTGGCCGCATACATTGAGGTATATATTATAATAAGGTGAGACATTTTTTGGCAGAAAGCGCATGTGGTAAGTTTTTGTTATCTTTATCGTGAGTCCATTATTTGAACAGTATTTGTTCAATTCCCTAGACGCATTAATGCTAGTTTCAGCAAGATGCTCTACATTTTTGTTTGACATTAGTTTGGTTATATCATCAGCGTAGCAATCATTTCATTCGATGAGCTGCAGGTATTGGTGACATCATTAATGAATATAATGAAGAATGATGGACCCAAGACGGTGCCTTGGGATACGCCCAAATGTATGTCTCTCACATCAGATCTAACACCATCAACAAGTGTAGCCTGTTTTCTATTTGTCAAGTATGATGTTGCCCAGTTATATGCTACTCCTAGGACTCCAATGCTCTCCCTGATTTTTTTCATTTAGTACATTATAAATATATTCTACAAAGTCTAATATTGCTGTCCTTGATGATTTCTTACTTCAGAAGCCATGCTGGGTATTAGACAGTAATTTAAATTGTTCAAGATAGTTTATGAGTCTTATCGAGAAATTTGGCTTTGGACACACATTGATCTGTAATTTTTGATGTCAGATTTTGAACCTTTGTTTTTGAAAACAGGAATGCATTTGGACTCCTTCAGGTCTGGAAATGTTCCGGATATGAAAGACTCGTTCATTGAGTGAGAAAGTGGCTCAGCAATAACGTCTCCTGCTATTCTCATGACCAACCAGCAGCCGGTTTAGAGGCAGTTTTGTTCAATTTTTTAGGATTTCTTCTGGGGTGGTAGGGGTAGGTGATAAAAAGAAACTCATAGGAGATTTATCGATGTACATTCCATAATAGGGTTTGGTGGTGTCTGAAAAGAATCTGTAAAAAAGGCATTTATGAAATTGCTTCTATTCAGTGTATTATTAATTGGTTCACCGCTATCATCAACAATGTCGACATAGGAATATCTGAGACAGTTAGATTTAGCTTCGTTTATGATTCTCCAAGTTTCCTTCACAATATTATTGGATCTCATTAATGGGTCATTGTTTTTTTTGCTTCTGGTGTTGTTTCACGAGTCGTCTATATTCTTTCATGGATTCTCTGTAGTATACTGTATAGTAGGGATTAGTAAGTTGCTTTCTAATTTTGTTCATTTCACATAGCTGGTGGTGCAACTTTGATATAATAAAATAAAACACTTTTACTTTGTTTTTTATCACATATATTATAGAAACAAATTGTGCCTATAGTTTCGACACTAGCCTGTCATCTTGAATAATGAATAATCTTGGCTATTTGTGGTAACATCTAAGACACAGGTAACAAGTAGGATTCCGGTTGTGGAAATACATTGCTGGAATAGTATAATTGAAATTGGATAATGAGGTAGAGTTAATATTGTGATAAGGAAATTTTAATGCGGAGGTATACTAGGAATGCACAAGAGGATTATGGGAGATTTTACGTTATCAAGACATCAAACAGAATGTTGTAGAATACATCTAATTTATCTTTTAAAATTTTATTGGCATTATTTTTAATACCCTTGATTAAATTTAATAAATTTTGAAAGTAATGATATTATTATGGTGCTTGAGGGTAAAGTCTAGGAAATTTATTTTGTTATCTTTCTTAATTTCTGAAGTGAATATAATGTTAGGATGGATATTTTTAATGAAGGCTAAGAAAAAAATATTCAATTGTCATGATGTACCTTTGAAGAAGTATAAGACATCATCTACATATCTAAACCAGCAATGAATATGTTTTTTTAGCTAGGGGAACTCATTATAGTGTTCTCAATATAAGACATGATAATATCTGCCAAAAGTGAACATAATAATGGAGATCCTAGAGCTAATTCATTATTTTGTGTGAAAAACACATAATCCCATAATCCTCTTGTGTCCTCCGCATTAAAATTTCCTTGTCACAATATTAACTCTACCTCATTACTCAATTTCCATCAAATTTTCTTTCCCAAACGCAACTCCACTTGTTACCTGTGTCTTTTATTGTACCCTGAATAGCCAAAATTATTCATATTTTCATACATTAGTATCATCTGAAGATGACACGCTAGTGTCTAAACTATGATCACGATTTATTTCTATAATATATGTGATAAAAACAAAGTAAAAGTGTTTTATTTTATTATATCAATATGATAAATTATCACAACGTAACATCTTCCAACATTGAATTAAACTTTGCACTTCGTATGCATTCAATCTAGGTTTTCAGAGTAAGATTCGAGTCTCAAAATTGTTAGCCCATACTTTCAAACATATTTTTGGGGAAAATATAGGAAGCAATGTAATGGATACAGTATCAGTTACAGAATAGCTGATCTGTATATTATTCTGACGTTATCCTTATGGCATTCAGCGTATACCGAGAATGCTTTTTAACCTTAAACTCAGCGATTACGATGATGGTAATTAAATGCAGGCAGATATAGCAAAGTTTGAGGTAAGCTGTTGAATCGACGTGGGCTGCTACAAGTCGCCTATTCACGATTCAGCAATAATGTTGATGTAGAATCGTTGGTATCGATGAAACATAGCGCTTGGATAACGATCCTCTGCATTGTAATGCCTGCATTTAACAAGTACCGATAGGAGCGTGGTCGCGGAGCGTACCACCGTCCCGATAAATAAATCCTTATTGCCCAACGACCCCAGATAACAGAACGCATCACCTATTTGTACTTACCTACTTATATATTATTACATTGCGCAGACTGGGCTGCTGCTTGCCTTCTAGATTTCATCTCTTCAACCCTTTGTTGTATCAATTGCCAAACTTACATCAATAGAAACTTAGGTTTTATACACGCAGTGGATCCTATTATGGAATATGAAAATTACACTGCAGATGAATTTATTTTCCACATTATTCGTCAATTTTCGTCCCAACGTTGACATCTTTTCAGATATTCGTTTCGATTCTGAATTCACGTTGCGGTTATCACGTCATCGATATTGTCTCTAAATGGAATACTTTGTGATTCCAGAAACCCATCAGACATGAGGTGTAATATCCCAATAAGGAATTTATATTCCATAAATCTTAAACTAGATAAATTCGTAATTTCAATTTTCTTATTTCATGCTATGCTTATTGAGCCATGTCGCACATTGTTATAATAAGCCAGTTCAATATTAGCCATATACATACATATCCCTCTAAAGGAGAATATGTTTATATAGATCGCAAGATTATAGTTATTAGTCAGCGTGAGCTACTAGTAAGCCGTAATGAGTCATCAGTCAGTAGTCATCAGAATGAGTATCAGTACCAGTCTGTACAAAGTGTTGTTAACTAAATATGTAAGTGATAAACGATAAACCATGAAATCCAATATGGTATAATTCCTGTCTACGTAATGTATCTAACTAAAAATCTCAGGAACCAGACCTTTACATGGCGATTCGTTGTCAGTCCTTTGCATGGCCATGAATACCAGTAATTTCATCTGTATCATCAGGAACCTTTACATCATTTGTCATACCATTAGATCCTTTCCCATACCTTTACATCCTTTGCCATATCTTTACATGGCGTTTCTGTCCCATACCTTTACATCCTTTGTCATACCTATTACATCCTTTGCCATATCTTCACATGGCAATCCTTTCCCATACCTTCACATCCTTTGTCGTATCTTTTACATCCTTTGCCATATCTTTACATGGCGATCCTTTCCCATACCTTCACATCTTTTTGTCATATCTTTTACATCTTTTGCCATGTCTTTAGATGGCGATCCTTTACCATACCTGTACAGGGGTTCCAAGCTGAGTATTTATAAATTATAGACATGGCGTTGTTCTAGCTTCGGTAATAGTGATGTTTTAAGCCATCACTCCTTCACAGTGCCATATTAAAAAAAATGAACCCAATCGAGCGGTCTGAGCGCTCCGGACTTGTCCGCCCTCGTTTTGATTAATTGATTGATTGATTGAGATCTATTCAACTGTATATTGAAGGTTATAAGATTTTCAAAATTTAAATAATTTGTTAATTATTTTCAGTTCAAATGGATTTTTACTGTAATTAACAAGAATATATCCATCCACTGACTGATAACATGGAATTCTTCATTGAGATGGCCTCTAATAGAGATGCTATGACTGGATATATTATCCATTACAACCCCCTTTACCCCATTAGGGTAACAAATTTCAAGTTTGTTGGCTTTATGGTTCTGGAGATTTCTTGATTTCTTTTTCCTAGAACCTGGCTCCTCCCTCGGTAAAAATATGACCTAATGAGTTATTGTTAACAAATTTTAATCAAACTCGATCCCTTCATTCATAGTGCATGGCTTTCAAAGGTGAACGTCCTGTTTTCAACCATGAAAATCAGTAGTGTTCTTATTAGAATGATTTTTGCCGTGTACGCAAGTACTTGTATGTGTTTGAGTGTCGTTTATACTTAAGGAGATCGTTGCTGAAGGCGAGTGTTAATTAAGAGTCGTAAATAAGCCTGTAAAACGTGGTACGGATTTGCGTGTACCGCATATATATAGTTAGCCGTAAAAACACAGAGATCAGTGAATATTACAAGCAATTCCGATGGTCATTCGCCACACTAAAGGGCGCAATCTATATGCTAATAACGTAATGTCATTGACTGCCGGTTATGAGGTTAACTTGGCACGACTAATCGAACTAGACCTCCGCCTTCGGCCGCCCCTGTATATATGCCAGCGCGTCACCTTCTCGCGGCATACCCGATGCCCCCAGCTAAAGCCACGCGAGAGACAAAAGACAATCTGTTTATTGAAATTCTCGTAAACGTTTGCGGGATATTAAAGAGGGTTATGGAGTTCAGATAATTAAACAAAAAGTACTTTTAAGCGTATTGCTATTTTTTTTGTTATTTCGCATTTCTTTCCTATACAAAGTAATTTAATTGCAGCTGGAACTTAGACGATATTAACCTTTCTCTTGACGTTGTAAATCTGTATTGAATCTAAGTTATTACAAGGCTCGAGGTTTTGTGGATTCTACGCCGAATACCCTGTATAAATATAATCCCTTCATTAAAATCGCTATTGTGTGGAGAAAGTTTGGGAATGCGACGTCATTCACGTCAGATCCCAATAAATGGCATATTATTTAGGGTCATAGTCCACGATTATTATCCGGAACTAAAATCGGAACTTTTATAAGAGCGGGGGTGGCTGTAACTCGTGCGGCCACTGTCCATCAAGGTAGACTTTGGACACATGTCAGGCAGCTGTGCTTTCTTTTGTCACCCACGCGCGCACTTTTCATCTGAACCGTTGTCGTCGTAGTCAGCTAATTTACTTCCACTTCAGTACGTTTCCCTACTAAATATTTCACACATCTGGACGTAATATTTCAGGAAGAAATTATAATTCCATCTAGATTATATTAGACACGTCGACGATTTATTTATTTTCTGTTAAACTGTATTCTCGTTGATGGAAATAAAGGTATAAAGCAGTGGTCGTTGAGAAATGCTGCATCAATAATCTGTAATAAAGTATCTTCAAATTTGAACAACTCAGAGGTATTCTTAAATTAAAGTTTTCAAAAACAATCTATTATTCTCTAATTGAATCCATAATCACGTATGGTATAACTGCCTACGGAGTGGCTTATACAATAATAATAACTTCAGTACAAAAGTATATAATTAAAGTTATCATGCACAAATCAAGAATTTAACTCACAAATCTTCTCTTTTCTGAAAGTAAATTACTAGAAATAAAACTTTATTTGTTAAAGTAGTCATTAAGTTTTTGCATAAGAATAAAAATTATAGAACAGTCTCAGCTCATGGCATTAATACAAGATCTCAAACAAATAAGTTATCACCCCTTAAACGTACAAAACTCCCAGTCAAAGACATATAATTATCATTATTATCTAAGCATTGTGTCTACCTCTCTAACGCCCAAAAAAAAATTTTCAATTCTTAATCGATGAGGTATATATATATAGCAATAGGTTATACCATATAGGGCAGAATCATATTCGTTCGACTTCTTGATAATTCTTGGCCACAATTGTATTATAATACTATAAATAAGGAACAATTACTCGTATCCACTAAAAAAACTGTTAAAGTACTAAGGACCTTTCAGATACCAAATAGCCAGCATCAGAGTAAACTAAATTCGAAATCAAAATGTGCCTGTTCGAATACTGTTTGGAATTAATAGGACATATGATGGATTACTCTCAGCTAGAAATAAATATGAATTTTCCGTTCTAAATTACCAAGATATTTATAAAGAGTGATAGATTTGAGAAATGGTGAGACTTGTATTTAGAATAAGTTCGGCTAATATTGATTTTTCCCCATTAATTTTCCTTATACGGGAAAAATGTTCTTTAGACCGAGTTAGAATATTCCATCTAATTTGGCCCTCATGGCATTATCAACACGACTGTCAATCTCGGATTTCTTGAAGTCGAAAACTTTCTCAAGCTGTTGCCTACACGGTTTTTTTAGCTTATTGTTGCATCTATAAGCGCGTTGTATTCCAAATTTAGAAAACAACTTATGACATTTATTAATAACTGAAGAACGATGAGTGAAACCTTTGAATTTTATTGAACTATTTGAAGGCTCTAATTTGGTTAATTGATTGCTTTTCTTTTTAGAAATTAGGTTATTGATTTGTCATAACAATTGTCCAATGCTATTTCATGAAGTTTCTCAACTTCGTTGTTATCATTTTGCTGGCTCAAAGGGACGTTTAATAATCTATAAACAATTAAATTGAGCTATTTTATAATTAATTGGTATAAATGAATCCGCAGGAGTATACTTATTTATTCGAGTGGGTTTTCTGTATATATGTTGAATTCCAAGTGATTACTATGTTTTATAATGTTGATAACAAGGAAAGCAAGCTGCTTATCTGTTTCTATTTCTACAGGATATTAAGCATGTTCAAAAAGGCATGTAAATCAAAATCTTCACCTATAATCGCGAAAACATCATCGGCTTAATATTCATGTCAAACTTTTGTAAACTGATTTGATACTGATTTTAAGGAGGTTTGCCTAAAAAGATATTGGGTAAAAAAGGAGGTGTATTGCCCGTTCCACATCCGCTTGTTTGTTTATAGTTTATAGTATTATCATTATGTTTCTTTTGGAAACCTTTCCGAAATAGAAAGTTGAGAAACTGCTGCTAGTAGAAGATATAAAAGGGACAGAAATGATTCCTATCACTAAATTTGACATCTCTGTAGTAGTTTCCAATTTCTCGATATCATAGTACAAGAGCAGGATCAACTGTTCATTATTTTCAAATGTAACAAACAATTTAATATTTTTTTCAAATTCTGAATATTCTAACCGCAAAATTTTGCAAACCTTTGATTTTGAACATCGATTCAAAAATATAACCAATACTTGGTAGATATTAATTGTGTGTACGACTACGCATTTCAAATATTGTTTTACATGCTTTCTACACAGAATATTACATGTCGCCGTACTATCCTTCTCGCTGGTAAGTCTTCATCTCGAATTAATGTCACCATCCAACTTTGATGACGTCATTTATTAAATTTTAAAATATTAATTTCGGACATTCTGCAGGTAAAATTATGAGATAGCCTAGAGTATGTTTTTTATATTTTGGAAGGAATTATAAGTATGAGTATGAATTAAATAAACGTAAGTTAAAAAAAGTTAAATATAATACCTGTCAATTTTCCTGCCGTAGATGGCGTCATGCATCTGAATCCATTTATTTTCGATTGTTACTCAAAATAATAATAGACCAAGCTGAACGTGGAAGAATAAATTCCGGTTTGACAACGTAGAGATATGAAAGAACCCATAAATATGTGAAACGTCTCATTGTTACTGATATATGTTTTAATTAATGTTAAAATCTTTAGTTGAACAGGGTACGGCTCCGTTCGGTATTATGATATCAAGAAGTTACGGCCTTATGAGTGATTGGTGGGCATTGTGAATGTGGCTATATGAGCCATAAAACCGCACCCAGTCTGCTTGATATCTCTTCGTTTCATAGATTAAATTGATCCTATTTTCGCGACTGATACTCCGATATACTTGGTCTGTCGGTTTTATTATGAAAACGAAAGACGTAAGTTCATCCTGTTCAGGTAATTTTCCGACAATACTCCTATTTACCGAGAATATCTTTATTATAACCATAATAGTACCGAATCTATTAAATCTCGTGCTTCTCAGAAGTCATAAACCGACTTACATTCCGAACCTGGAACTGGTGCAAATTTTTGACAAGTCGTAAAAACATTAATATATCAACAGAATAAGGTATCCCTAGTTGTGTGTGAATTGCTCGGAACTAAAGTCTAAATACCCGCTGTGTCGTTTACTGTCCTATCGGGTGGCGTGTGCTGTAAACTCGCATAGCCTTCTAGATGGGTTTGCACCTGTTTATGGCCAAGCTAACTTTACGATATCTCTCTACTTCTTCTTCCCATTGTTGACGGATGAATTCTCTACGACTTGTGGAATAGACTACATTGAAAAGCACTCCTTTTTGCCCTTTATCTAAAGGGTTGTAAATTTTATGCGTCAATTTTTTCTCGTGACTTATTATTGCATGCTGGTCAACGTCAAGGCTGCTTTTTGTATTCCGTAGTTACGAATTTCACGAAAAGACGTAAAAATTTATATGTAAAATGGAACAGTTGGTTCACGATGGGCCTTCGATTCTCACGGCTAGTTATAAGGCTGGTGTCCTCTGGTGTCTTCTACAACATTCTTCCGGGCATTCTTCAATTCATTGTTTTTGACTTTGCAAATTGTCAAGTATCAGAAACGATTGGATTGGAAACCGTGATTTATAATAAGATACTTGAAAACCTAGAGTTGATAAACAAGAAAGATTCTAAAGGAAAAAAAAAGCTCATTTATCAGGAGAGTTAATTATAAAAGAACATACAACTGTGGTGACATATAATAATAACGTAAGAAATAATCACCCTACCCTTATTTACTAAAACTATAGTGAAGTACTGAAGAGGGGCAATGAGGAATTCACTGTCCCCTTTCTTGGTATATATTTTTCCAAGCGAACTTGAAATATCCTTAAAATCGCAATGAAATCAGTTTCCAAAAGTTTGGCACAGATGTATCTATAATATTTTCACCCTTATAAGTAACAAATTTTGATGTACTTTTTGGAATTCTACTTATACAGAGAACCTACACAAACAAATAGATATACTCCAGCGGATCAATAAGTTAATTTCTATTCAAAAATGGAGAATGAAAGCAATCCATCAACCTACTTGGAGTCTTTGCAACAAATTATTCAATGTTCAAGTTCAAAATTTACTCTTATCATTAATAAACGATATAATTTGTTTTCTAAATTTATAAAGAACCATTTAGACAATACCTTTGATGAAGTTTCAGACATCGACAAATCTGGAATCTACAAAAGTTATTGTGAGATTTGTTCAAAATGCTATGGGGGCCAAACCATTAGGAATATTCTAAGTCTGTATGAAGAACATAATACCCATGTAAACAGAGATAATAGTGAATTATCAACATTAGCAGAACATATTTTAAATACAGGTCACGCCATTCCATAAGAATATCTATTACTTTGAAAACAGATGATACCTTATTTGCATTACTAATTCCAAATTGAATTCGAACAAGCACATTTTGATTTCCAATTTTGTTTTCTCTGATGATGGCTACTTGGTAACTGAAACTTCCTTTGTATTTAGACAGTAATTCAGACTTTAATAGATAAGGGGGATTATTTCTTACTTATAAGGACATTAATCTCCATATTTTCTAATGCCGAGATAACTTTGGCTGAGGGACATTCAATTGACAAGTGAAGAATAATTACTTCAAAAAATCTTTTATCCGCATTTTTGGCGAACCGACAGTACAATTCTCCAATAATTATGTCATCTCAATTTTTTTTATAGAATTACTCGAATCTTATTTCAGTCCGAGCTGCACAATATTCAAATGGTATAAGTCGATTGGAACAGACTTTTTTTAAACTCTTTTTTTGAGACTATCTAGACCAGTGATTCCCAACCGGCGGTACGCGGACTTCATGTTTTGAAGATAAGACTAGCCTTTTCTTTCAAAATTGATCAATGCATAAAATTCTAGCCAGAACTGCCATACCCTGCTATCACCACAGCGAGGAAATTAGTGTATATGTTCGAGAAAACATGGATAGTGTCCGCTCAAAACATCGAAAGAGACATTTTCCCGATATTCGGAATATGACTCGGTGAAGAGGCCCATCCGCATCCCTTTTCTGTAAAGTCAAGAACTTTTCAGAATATTAATGTATGACGACAACTTGAAAGACACATTCATCTGTTAGCATCGAAGGAAGTGTGAAAAAGCTACAGAATATTCGTAAAATAGCCTTACGCTTTCTCGTGAAGTTTTCCGCCAAACGTCTTGGCAGCGTTTGACATTTGATTTTATTATTTACTTTATGTCAATGATCCTTTGTCTTTGGGAATATAATTGGAATCATTTTCTGTCTGTTCTTATCTGTTCAATTTCAATGAATTTGAGTTTTTTAATGTTTTATGATGTATTATCCATGTCTTCCTATCTAGAAAACAACGTCAATTGATTTTTAAATATAATAGCGTGTGTCCGAGTTAGAGGAAGGATTCAATAAAACTGCTGATCCGCGGCCCTTGTAAAATTTGCATAAGTAGTCCCACGCCGGGGAAGAAGAATTGAGAAAAGCCAATTGTAATTGTGGTTTCTAATTTTTGTTCAAGTATTTGTGGCTCATACTATTGCATCATTATTAGTATCATTGATATGCAGGGATCAGAGCTTGAAATCATCTGACTAGCCATGCTATATTGTCACTTCAGCGAAGAAGTCATGATGTTCGAACTGTGATTGCCCCGTTTTGTAAATTCACGTCCCTTAGTCTGTATATCGTTCTGAGACATCGCGCCTCCAAGCCTGTCGATAATGGTATAGAGTTTATACTGAAGTGGATTGCTTTCGTAGACTATCATAGTATACGTTTTACTAATTAACAAAGACTCGGTCGCTAAGTGCCACGTTTAAAAAAAAAGCACTAGTCTCGGATATTGAAGATTGTATTGCGAGTTGTGCGCGTTGTGCACTGCCTTATTTGTATCGAATTAAAAGTTTTGTAATTGTAAATGTCGTTAATTGATTCGAACCGTTCGACCTGTACGCTTTACTGCATTGTTGTTGATAAGCCAATCGAGATTTCTACGACGATTTCGCGTACTTTATTGTCTTGACGGTAATTTTATACCTACTACAGAGCGATTTGCATTAGACGTCCGCTAATTGTATAGAGAACGAGAATGTCATAATTCACTTGCTATTCTAGTCGTAGTTATTCAATTATTGACACTAGAATTAATTTTATATTAAATTGCAAAATATCGCACATACATCATTGTTTATTTATATTATATTAATGTATATTATTCACATACAAGTATTTATACTTTAGTGATAAATCTCATATTTATTGTAAACGAACTCAATCAATTATTATTTTATATATATAATTGAAGATGGTACATCACAATGTCACATGGGATTTCCGATTGTGGCACCATTTGTTTTATTTCCAGGAGTTTTTCCACATTTACCTGCTCAAGAATAGGAGACGTTAATATTTCACGAGAAAACATGTAAAAATTTATATGTAAAATGGAAAAATTGGCTTCTCACGCCTAGTTGTAAGGTTCTACAATTAATTATTTATTTCACATTGTAAACTGTCAAGTATCAGCAAAAATTGGGATGGAACCATAATTCATGATAAGATTGTTGGAAAGGAGTCCGAAGAAAATGAATAAAAGCTTATTGTAAGATCGATGTCCCGAGTAGATCCCTGTTATTTTCTGGTCATGCACTCATTTATATTTGACCTGCAGAACTGTTCGAAAGCTATTTGTTCATAATAGTGAGGGAAGTCATGTGATCAATTGATTACAGTTTTTTAATAATAATGTTCTTTTATTTTCATAGAATGGCTTGAGATTTTCCAAATTTTGCCCAAAATCCATTATTTCTCTACGTGTACAACCCTCGAACGAAAGTGTATATTTGAAATTTAGTAGCCAGACGAAAATGTTATAAAACCCCATTTAGGGCAAAAAGTATTATCCGTTGTCCAATTCTTGGAGAAAACATATATCAAACAATAAGCATCGTGGTTCATTGCGACATTTACAATTGCATGATTATTCAGCTCAAACAATCGCCGGATCATTCGATGGTATTGAGATCGGGTCACCAAGAGGTTCATCACGGGAAAATCATATAGTTGGTGTGGCCTCATTTAACAATATGAGAAGGAAAAGTATCATTTCATCATAAAAATAAATTTTGGACTTTTCTTGCGTTCATCCTGATGTAGGAGGATTATCGTGTTCTCTACTTAACAGTTAATGTTTATTGTGTCACCTTTATCGCTCAATTTTCCTCTGAATATATTCCGAGCGCGGAATTAGGCGAGAGAAACAAAGTCATAATTCAGTGGGGGGTAGGCGGAAATTAGTGTAATCTGAACGTATAAAACGTTAACTGCGTGTGATATCGTTGTTGAACTCGCACACAGTGCCCCGAACACGGACACTATTCATATAAACGTGAATTGATGACTGGAGAAGTTTAGCCGTACGGTTGGAGGGAGGATTTTCTAATGAAATTTACGCCCACGACCTCGTTTGAGGAAGAAACGCCATCGTATTTTCATTACAAGGCCGATTATAATAAACCGGAATTTATCTTCCAAACGCCTCGCCTGATAACGCGATCGTAAAGAAA
Organism: Endomychus coccineus; assembly: GCA_958510875.1. Classification (NCBI taxonomy): domain Eukaryota; kingdom Metazoa; phylum Arthropoda; class Insecta; order Coleoptera; family Endomychidae; genus Endomychus; species Endomychus coccineus. The sequence goes on along the minus strand of OY294069.1, from coordinate 2,640,536 downwards.
GCAATTTGTCTCGATTAAATTTACTGCTATTTGAGTGTGTAAACTTTAATATTTTCGGGATAGCTGTGCGGAACGTTCATTCATACAGGATCGTCCAACTTAAAGAGTGTTAGAACGACGACTTTGGCCACAACTTGTCAATCGAACTTTTAGCGATGACACTCTTTGGAGCTTAGTTTAGAAGCTAGAGCAATATGGTGGACCTACACCTTGGCACTACTGTATATTAGTGGAAAAAGTTCAATGTACAGTACTTCTAACAGACCGCATCGTGTATTGTCAGGCGTTTCCGAGCCAGCCATCTCAAATTTTGGACTTTTTTATTGCACGAACCCTTTTCCGGAGTTGTTTAATGTATATTGAAAAGCATCTAATTCTTATACATTTGAATCTAGTGCCAAGGTTTTTTATCGAAGCAATTTCTTGGAGCTGGCCAGTTAATTTAGTAGGCTAGATGGAATTCACGAACACAGTGTCTAACCTGATCGAAAATGTTTGTTATTATTGCCAGTTGTTGAAAAAATACATGCCAAGGTTATTTATCATTTTTCCGAGGAATTGGCCATTATTTGAACCGAAAAAGATTTTGTTTATTCTTTCTTTGATGATGAGCTTAAAAAATGTTCTCGGGTAGTCATTCATTTCCAGTGTATTGTAACCAACTTCCGCCCAAATGACTAATTTTGGTGGAAGATTAGTTGTCCCCTAAGGTTACGGTACGGTCATGTACCTTAGCAGACCTGCCTGGGTTTCTTACAAGTAAGAAGGTCAGAGTTCTTCTAGTTTAGTTTTGTGGTTGGTATTTGAGAGATGCTCTTCCTACAGAAGAATAATGTCTTTGCCTTGAATAAAATGATGACAAACCTTTGTAGCTATTTATTGACAGAAATAAATCATTAACTATTTACAATATTATATACAATTATCAACAATCAAAATATCTATACAGAGTTTTCATTGGAAATGACAACATTTATAAGACAGTGATATTCGGTCATCCCTATATGATATACGCTATTCGATTATTAAATCCAAATGATTCCGCGAAAGTTTTTTATCAGGCTCACTAACAGCTGGTATCTCGATTAGGTCAATATACCCTAACACGATGTAAGAAATGAGAATATCAGATTGTACACGTCTTCGTGAATTCGACTTGGAAATCTGTTTACTTGAGAGGTGACCAAGCACCCGTGTACTACTGTGTCTCTCCTTATGACAATTTATTACGCCTCGGTTTATCTTTTGGTTTAATAGAAATACGGAATCAGTGTTCGGAAGAACAAATTACTATTAAATTGTTCACGGGGAATCCCTAACTTGAAATGGAACTCAATCTCTTTACGGAAATTCTTAATTGTTAACTAAACTGGTATTCATCATTGCATTCATATGAAACGACTGTCAACACTGAATCGTCTCGTAGAATTTGATTGAAAATTAAAACAAAAATTGATTCTTCACGGAAAATATTATTAAATCATGAACGAAACAGCTCTTCTCAAGATATTCAGGAAAAACAATCGTCAACACTTGACTGTTTTCTAGAATTATTGAAATAGACTCAGATTCAAATAGTGACGGAAAATAATAACTAATAATGAACAGTACGGCGTTTCCCAATATATTCAGGAAAAACAATCGTCAACACTGGACTGTTTTCTAGAATTATTGAAATAGACTCAGATTCAAATAGTGACGGTAAATAAATTCGGTAATTGAATCTTTACGGAAAAATTATTAGTTAGCAAAGTCGAGAATATACTTACTCTCCATTTATCGGATTAAATGGAAAAACTCTACTTTCGGTATCTCGGGTTTACTACTTCAGCTACGGTGGTCTCCTCGCAAGTCCAGTTTAGATGGGAGACCGGCCTCCTTTTATACTTTGAAGTTGACACGTCATGTCATTGAGAATGTCGCCGGAACGCGGACTCGCTTATCAGGAGCTACACTCTGCTGTCGGGTTTTTATACACATAGTGTACCAAAGTTTGATTCCTTTATTTCGGTAGAGGTGACTTACTTGGGCAATAATATTAATTAGTAACGACGCTTCGTTACAGTATTACGAACAATTTTTAAATTTTTGGTCCTCTGGGTGAAACAATTCAACCGTGCGATCTGTAAGGCTGAAGATAAAGTTTAGACCAAACTACTTTAGTAAAACACGAAGTTCTTATTTTTCCATCTGCATCATGCCTAATGGTCATATCGAGGAAATTCATGTTTTTGTTTACTTCTATTTCACGAGTAAATTGAAGTTTACAGGGGAAATTGTTACCTGTTTCTGAATTTGTAAACGGATCTTCAGAGACGCCATTTCAGTGATGAGGAGGATATTAATGATATCGATGCAATAGCGAATTGATGTAATGGGGGATTGTAGTTATTCCGGGAATTGCTGGCACTGCCCTCGTACATTGAGGTTGTAGGTGTTTGAACAGGATATCAAATAAAACTAATTGTTCTGTTCTGAAATTGAAAACAGAAATCCGTACAAAGGTATGAGAAAGTACGTGTTAGTTTGCTCTACATTCGAAGGTACAAATTGAACTTCCACGATATGGAGAGAACATTAAAAAATACTACACGAACCATAAAACAAAGATCCAGAATTGGAAGTAAAACATTACGAACATAATGGTATCGTTTCATTAGAATATACAAACTATATAAAGCTTGAACCCAGCTTTTTAATCCTGCGTATTACAAATTTAGTTTTATAGTACCATAAATCAAGGCAATAAAATGAAATTAACACATGTTTGGCATCGATTCACACAACAACATTAATTTATATTTCATAGAAAACGGCATATCATTCGTAATTTAAAACTGAATAGTGAACTATCGCATCGATCCGATATATATATAATTATCCACTATCCGCTGACCGAATACTCATTGTGTAGAAATGAATATTTAATAAAACAATACTGACTGGAAATGAAAATGGCTCCCATTAAGTAATTAACCCCATGAATTTTGAAGTGATTTACCAATGCTATTACACTGAATAACGGGGTATACAATTATTATTCGTTTCATTTATATACAACACGAAGTTTAATTATAGCCAGCAAGTCGAACTAATAAACATGGGAGCAAGTTATTACAATAAAAGGTTCCTCGTAAAACGAGCAAACACACAAATAACTAGAAATCATTCACGTGTTCTAATATTACTGTCTTGTTTGCAAACTATCATGTGCGTTAATCGTAGATTTTAGAGCACCTCAAACCGTATAAAAGATTAATCCGTACGTTGATTCAAGTCAAAATCAAAATTAATCAACAAAAAAAAGGGACGTTCACGTAGTATAACATTATTTTAATTTTTGGAAGTTGGTCAATTAAACTCATATTCACACGAAAATAATCGTAGTATTTTAATTTAATTTTAATTGACATATTTTATTTATTATATTGACATGAGTTTGTGATAAATGGCAAAGGAATGGTAAGAGTTGTTGTTTTCTATCTCTTAGGTGAGATGTAAGTTAATATAAAATATAGGTAAAAAATAAATTCATTTGCCAAGTACTACCTGTAAGCAAGCAATTAGGTAGTTGACATATCTATACCAATATACAAACATGTCAACTATAAAAGAGTTCACATTGTGGATATATTATAACACTATTGATAAAAAAAAATCACCCTCATCCACTAAAAATACAATCATCAGAGTAAACTCTCATGATGGCTACTCGGTTTCCGAAAGGTTCTTCAATAGTACTTTTAGTGAATAAGGGTGATACAAATATGTGTAGGAATTTTGAATTTAATATTTGCTTTTCCAATTCCTGAATATTTCTGCTAGTAATGGAGATAATGGAGAAAAAAAAAGAAAAAAGAAAAGAAGACCTTCCTAATAATAATTATACTCATTGCTTCTATGTGTGATATTTATATTAATGCAAAACACAGTCAACATAGAGCTCATACCATAGATATATAGCTACATGATAGATAGTAACATTACATACATATATATACATATTTACATTGGTTCGGCAGTTTAAAATATTGATATCAATTTATCCTCAAGAAGTTGAAATATTCCTAGGGAGATTGAGGTTCTATATCACAGAACAGATTGAAAATATACTTTTATATATATTTATAGGTAAGAATAAAATTATTCAGCGAAATATCTTGGATTCTTTTGTACTAAGTTTTGTGTTGAGTTCGTGTTTAAATTCTTCATCAGTGAAAGAATGTTTATTTCTAAGGAGAAGTGTGAAAAGTTTATTATATAAAGATAGTATAAAAAGTAAGTAGGGAGTCAGTTCTGAAAACTGTGAATCTGTTTCATCCCCTGATAATCCTTATAGACTGCTTTTGAATAACAAAAACATTGTTAGCATAAGAAGCACTGCTCCAGAACATTACCCCATACTTATAAGGACATAGCAACTGTTGCTCAGCCTTAACCAAACTTGTCCAATGTGTATTGGCTATTAAATCTTGTTGTCCAGATATATACGCAGGGTTTTGCTGAAATCATGCCCTATACTTCCCAATCAGAAATACCACCTTTCACGTTATAACTCAAAAATTGTCGACTGACAATATTATGACTTTCGTCAACAGGAGACCTGTTTGCCAACGCATTCATTGAAAAACGTTGAGAATGAGAATATCTGGCTGTAGCAATGGATATCTTTGAAGCGTTCACTGGAGTTTGGCGTCAAGGTCAATTTGGGAAACTGCCGCCATATGGTATGCCACCCAACTATCAGTTTTCTTTCTGATAGATCTCTCCATGTGGTGGTTGTCAGAGTTCCCTCCGATACAATGGCTATGAACCCTGACGTTCTACAAACATTATAGGTTTTCCTCATGTGGTATCAAAAGAAATTTTCGTTATTGTCTATACAACACAGCTACCAAATTGTAGCGAACTAAACGTGTGTAACATATCACCATGTTTCTTTTCATATTTCTGCAAGGCATGTAAGGGTTTAAAATCGTAATATCAAAGATAAGTTTATAAAGTTTACTGTTATATGTTTTGTTAGTTCACAGTAAATTGAAAAAAAAATCCGGCAAATTATGTGTATGGTAGCGATTTCCGTCGGGACATACACTGTGTAAAACGTTTATCCAGAACTAAGAGATAAGCTAAGAAGGAATCGCGTGGCTCTACATTAGCTCCGTTCCCGATCAGTGGCGGCTCGTGAATTTTTAGAGAGGAGGCTGGACATAAAACGTTTTTGTAAAAATATACTCTATTCACAGCCTTTTAACCTTTGCACAGCGACTGTACCAGCTACTTCAGTGACAAAATTAATTGTTACCCAGCAAGAACCAACGTGGAGGTATAGATTTTCTCTTGGCAAAAAATTTTTTTGTTCGTTTTTCGTCTTTTATTTTTTTGATTTTTAATATTTTTTCTTTTTTTTTGGAATTTTTCATATTTTGTTTTTTTTTTATTAATTTTATTAACTTTTTTTTATATATTAACGGAATTCTACGGTCTTCAGTTTGCAAAAAATGATCAATAATATTATCAAAAAACGTATCATTTTGTTTTAAGTGTTTTACTAAATCGTTTTCAATAGATATTAAACTAACATTGTATAAACGATTTTGGCCCATTGTATTTGGCATGTAAGTTTTAATTCGTTTGAGAGTAGAAAATGATCTCTTCACCGATGCCGACGTGACAGAAATGGTGACTGTCAAACAAAGTAGTTTATAAAACTGAGGTAAAAATTGTTGCAAATCATTGTCTATCATATATTTTATCATATCGGCGTGACTGTCATACTGGCCTAAAATATCTTTATCCGAGTATATAACGCATAAATCATTGTGCCGTGCTATTTTATCAAAAAAATTATATTTCAGAACTAAGTTATCTTAAAGTGTATTGGGGAACTCTTTTGAAAAAGATTCGAAAAATCTTCTATTCGTCAAGTCAAAAAACTTCAATTCATGTAAATCGGAAAATCGAATCTCAATTTGACCTTTAATAGTATCTAAAATTTCATAAAAAAGTTTTTTATAATGTCTACCAAATTACATATTTTCCTCCTTTCCGCGGGAGGAGCCTCATCAGTTGAAAAATTTTCAAATAAAATATTAAAATGAAATTCTGTATTACGGAAACTTGAAATTTTTCCAATGAGATGTTTCAAACGATCTCTTGAATAAATTATATCAGTGAATTTATGTTGTAAAATTTGAAAAATAAGATCAGTTTGTTCAAATATTAATTTAAACTTATCAAGAAAAAACAAAAATTCTTCATTTTCTAAATAAGATTTTAAACCAACAGCAGCATTTAATGAAACCTGATCTGTTGAAAAGTCATCACTGTTTAATACAAAATCAAATGTTTCAATTAATTTGTCTTTATTTTTATGGATGGTAAATACTGCACGTGATGTAAAATTCCATCGAGTTGGAGCATTACAGAGAAACCAATGGTTTTTTTTTTAAACTTCGTCTTGTCAATACTACTATTAGTATTAATTTTGATCGATTTTGATAGTTACCTTTCAAATCCGGTAAAGGCCGTTTATTCAAAAGAAACACTTTTATCATATGTTAATTCACTAAATGGATTTTCTAAAAGGCAGCAACTAACTGACTTACACTCATTTTAAATTTACAGCAGACAACAATCTAACCTTACTTCGCGTGGCGTGACAACACATAAACAAGCACTGACTGACCTACTCAGCAGTCGGCAGAACGCACGTCTCGTATTTCATAGATTGCTAGCGGCTGCCGCAGGCTAGCCTCCAGAGAGTGTTGCCATTTTCGCTTATTTACCCAGTTGACGTTCGAACTGGTCGGAAAAACAGCAACTGCGTTGAACAACACATGCTCAGCGTTTGAGATATATAGAGAGTCTAGCCTCAGGGCACTGTTGCCAGATTAAAAATAGCTACTGAGAACGGGGAATTAATTGTAAAATTTTAAAAATTATCAGAGAAACAGGAAATAAAATGGAGAATGATCATTAAGATGAATTGGTGAGGAGGCTGAGCCTCCTTAGCCTCCTTCGAGGAGCCGCCTTCCCGATTATGTAGTTAGATAAAGACAGATGTAACCAAAGACAACGCGAAGAGCGGCTCTACTCTGTCCTATTGTGCATCGTAGGAATTGTAAAAATATTTCTCCAGTATGCGTGAGGTTTATTTCATCGGGCAATTTAATGTTTTGGCATATGTTTGCGGTTCCATATTTCATAAGAATTCTTTTTGAATTTTATGAGCTTTGGTGTGTGTCTGTGTGTAGTCAGAAGTCAGTCTATTTGTGTGTTAATAGGAGGTCTGCTGTTAATTGTTTATCTAAAAATACACGAACCCGCAAGACACACGAATATCTGAAATACGTTCGATTGTTTATTTCTTTTTCATTTAAAAATGGATTTGTGCATGTGTTTATGAATTGTTAACGTCATAGAGACAGATATCGGAATTGTTTCTAGATTCTCCCGACGCTGTTTACCGTATTATGTCAGTTGAGATTATTCATCATGTTTACGTTGTGCGTGTTAACATAGTCGGCGAGAGCCGAAAGTTCAATTATCTCTCGAATTTATGAACAGATTTTGTTGAGACATGGTGTGTGTATATAATTTCATCATGTGAATACAAAAATTATATCAGATACGTTGCCGTATTTCGTGTTTTACATAAATAATACCTACTTTCTTAGTAGTCCATTTGGCTAGCAAAGCAATATTTCAAAATATAATGTTAATTAGTGCTATTTTAGAGGCCAATTGTAAGATTGAATTGTAGGAATGAATTTATAAATACAATTCTTCCAATTATTAAGTTCACAATTGAAAAGGAGGATGAAATCTCCATTATTTTATTTGATTTAAAATTAATTATTTTTATTTGATTTAAAATTAATATTTCGCAAGCCCCCCTATACTGACTTGACAATTCGCAATACTTCAAACAATCCTTTCTAACATAAAATAGCAGCCTACAATAGTTTCATATACTGAGTTCTCAACGTACCGATGTTAAAAGATAATTTTGATAAAGATGAACATCATTAAACAAATCGCGGTAAATAACATAGGTCAACACGAATTTTGACTTTGATAGGCGGGTATGAAATTTCGGTGGACTTATCGGTACTCGAAATGTTATTATTGTTCAATATCTGTTAGATATTGAATGACAATTCGGTGTTGAATCTATAGTAACGTTTTCATATTATTATTAAAACTGGTATAAAAACAAAATAATTGTCCCTTCATTTAATTATAACTATAATACCTTCCTAAGATTGAGTACCATTTATTCACCTGAATTAGCATGATGTGTTATTTTTTACTTTTTAACAAAATTTTGTAATTTAATGGAGTTTGGTATTGTTTTATTATTTTTTAAGGAGGAATTTAATTTTTTATTGCATTTTATAAATAATATGCAATAAAAGTTTATATCTATGTACATACCTACTTACCTACTTATACAGTTCGAGTTATTCTGTTTTGTCCCAAGAAACCTTTTGCGACAGACTTTAAAAAAAAATCGTAAAAACGCGTTTACTAGAGAACAAATGGATCTCTCGACCGAAATCAAACTGCATTTTGTAGATTTTGCCATCCTCTAACTGATGGAATAGGTGGTGATTTCATTTGAAACATTTTTTATATAACCTATCGTTTTTAATCTATTTTCAAAATACTAGGAAATAGCTATTTTTTGCCCTATCTTTTTCAGTAAATTTTTTACGGATTTATATGGTGAAAATTTGTAGTAAGCGCATCAAAATAGATAAGAAAGTTGCTTAGAAAAAAGTGCAAATCGCTCCTCGAGCGATAAATGTCGAGAATCGTAAAAGTTCACGTTTACGCGCTGAACACAACATCAACAAAAGGCAGTTCAGAAACAAACATGTATTATAATATGTATAAATATGTAAATGCGTTTATATCTGTGGGGTGGGACATTTATCTTCGATATACCGTCGTTGTCGACAACTGGGTTAATAAAGGGCGAGCAGGAGCACGCATATAATTGAGGTTAGATATGTCCGGGGGTGTATAATTCCGATGTATCGATATCGCATGACAGGTGTGAGTCCGGAAATACTCGACGCGGGGGTGTATTTGTACGTATTCAAATGAGCAACTGTGACTCCGGCTTCGCAGCTGATTTTTAACGTGCAGGTGAATGCACAATGTTAGCCTCTAAGCGTATTCTCTCTCAACGAATGATGGATACCGTACTTTTCTAGATTTATCCTTCTGATTAGCTGAAATTGTGCAAACCAGATGCTGAAGTTACTTTTTCGAAAGATATCGCGTTTCTTGGAACGGTCGCTTACTTTGGTCTGTCATAATGTATGATGTCTATGTTTGAGCATGTTCGTTTGATAGATCGTGAAGATTGAAAATCATAGAAGGCAATGAATGTTGAAAATATTCTCATTTTTCGCTTCACATTTACGACAAATTTGAAGAGACGAAAGCTTGTTGCCGCCCATTTGTATTTTTTTCTACACGAGCTACTTTCTGGCGTCATTCTCGTATAATGGTAGAATCTTTCGTTATCGTTTTTACTACTCCCACTGTACGTATAACATAGTGGGACGGAAGCAAAAATTTTCAAAATTATTGGGTCTATTTTCGAATAATCACATAATTGTTTGGGATTATTCGAAGTAAGGTCTCAGATCCAGTGATCTACCTGGCCGTTTTATTAGGATTCTCCTTGTCTATTGTCAAGTAGTTACTCTCAGATTTTCGCCAACAACCGAACGCCAATATATTCTCCAAATCATCGTGCCTAAAGCATTTGTGAGAATTATGTCACGAGCATTGTACATGTTAATTCCATTCCGAAAAATTCAATAGTTTAACATTAGTACGAATGAGCGATACAAGCCCAACTCGGAATTCTATCTGAGAAGTTAATATTTAAAAAAATCTTAAATTCCCATATGAAGCTAGTTTTTCATTAGGTTATGAGTCGAATAATTTACTAAATCGCAATTATTACCGTCGTTCAAGCTCTTATTCCTTGCACTTTTATACCACTGGATCGGGAGCAAAAAATTACATCAATTCGAAAGAAAAAAAAGGTACGCATCAACCGACGGAAGTAACTTAAGTTCATATAACTTCATTCGAATAAATATTCTAATTAGCTAACAATGGAAATAAGAGTTTTGGTATGTTAGAATTTCTACCATTAATTAATTCTTCATCCAACCATATATGTGTGTTTGTGTATGAGTGTATGGTGTTGTTTTCTCTCATACGAGAGGGAATTAAGCCATATTCGTTACGTAAATGAATGCTTCTACTATTTGCATTTTGCCTAATACGTCTAATTGTTGATGGGATTTCTTTTTTCGGATGGCTGATTAAATCTAATTAGCGATAGAAATCTACCATTAATTAATAGTACAAATTGAGTGATTACATGATGGTGTTTTACAAATTCTTCAGCCGGTGTTGGAATTACTATATGGTATTGCCCTATAATTATTATTGAACGACGATTGACTTGAACAGTGATGTCGTCACACCCCCACCACTCACTCATAATAATTTCAGTCAATTCTTCATAAGTTTGATATAATTCCCCTCTTATAACAATTATTTGAGAAGTTCCACTCTCTCATGGTAAATATACTATGATATACAAAATTTTGTCTATCGAATGAAAGTAAGAATATTATTGATAGAACTCAAGGTATAAAAACCTACCACCTTGTCAATCCAATGAGGGTGCGTGAAACATTCTGTGATAGTGTGATAGTTCGAATGAATTGAGGAGTAGAATTTATCATTTTATTATTGGAAGGAGGAGGCACACTGAATAGTTCGTGCAAACATCTGATTTTGCGATCGATTATTTTTAAATTATAGCATAGCGGCTAGAACGTTCTAACAAATGTACTACTCTCGAACAAATGCATAGCGGTAAAGTTGGTGCAAGTTAGAATGGTTGATGGATGATCTTATTTCCATATCAATTCCATGTTTTGCCCAAGGCTGGCGCGTGTTTACAATTAATCAACTAATCCTGTGTAGGTGTTCTCTAAAGCAGCTGCCCTTACACACACACACATACATACACAATATATAAATTCATCATAACGATATACAACATGACAAATTACTCCAGCTATAATGAATTTGGAACGTCGAATGACCGCCAATTTTGATTGTTACTTAGATAACCAGTGTCGAAAACCATTCCATTAATTTTATGGCAAATTTCTCAAAAAAATCTACCTAAAATGTATTCAAACCCAACTGGCACCGGTGGTGAACAGAAGTCGAACCTAATTATGTTACAGCTTGATTGAGTGTTATTCGCACTCCCATTGGTTAATCGGCAGTGAAACACCACTTGTTTACAATATCGTTATAAAACGAATTATTTGCTATGATAACTGAGCTCGGCTAATTGTGAGCTTATGAAAAAATGTTGAGTGTTGTTTGAAAAAAGCGTTTACTGTTTATTAAATAGTAAATACTTATTTATTTATGTATTTACACTAGCTCTAACAAAATATGTTAACAGTCAAACCTACCATCTCGTAGAATCTACACATTTGAAAAATTGGGAAAAATAATAACGTATTTGTTCTGCAGAGTGGCAGATAAAATGTTTGTGTGCAACGGGTGCGATCAGATGAAACGTGTAAATTCGGCCTTGATAATATCAACCAGGTTATGAATGACCTTATACAGGAATAAAATACTAAGAATTTCCTTACGTTTATATAACTCTAGGCAGTAGAATCTATCTAATAGAGCCTGGTGGGAAAATCCAATAGATGGACAATTATCTTAAGAAACGTCGATTCACGCACTCTATTTTGTTTATATACATTTTATAATGAGGGTTTCACACGATCGAAGTATATTCGAGCTTAGAACGAACAAACGAATCATATAATATCATTATTGAATCACTATTGTCAAATAAGCGGCAATTTCGGATGATAAAGCCCAGTATTCTGTAGGCGCTAGAAACAATTGATTCAATGTGAGATGAAAATGACACAAAAACTCCCAAGTCTCTTTGGGAACAAGCAAGGGTTGTGTCAACAAGTTTTTAATTGTGAATAATAGGCGTAATTTTTTTGGTGAAAGTCATTACAGTGCACTTACTAATACTAAGCTCCAGATGATTTATTACACACCAAGTACTGAGTGCATCCAAGTCATGCTGCAGATACAGCATACTGCCTAGCAAAGTTTTAAATCGTCTGGGTAAAGAAGAAAATAACAGACAAAGAAGAAATGTCCTTGATAAATGAATTGAATAGGAGTGGTCCAAGTATTGGCCCTTGAGGTACACCCGATATTCAAAACCTCCATACTCTACATATTGATATCTATCATTCAGTTAAGAATTCCAAAATTCAACCAAATGACATTTTATTCAATAAAATACTATGATCCAATTTATCAAATGCAATATCGAGGTAGATACAATCAACCTGGCCACCCTCATCAAAAACATCAGCCAAGTATTGACTGTAGCAACTTAAGTTAGTAACAGTTGACCTGCCAGGCATGAATCCATGCTGTTCTGGGGATATCTGCAGTTTTACATGATTGAAAGTAGCATCATATAAGATATATTCAAATATTTTCCAGAAAATATCGATGATGGCAATTGGGCGATAATTAGTAACATTTAAAAAAAAGTTTAATGTGAACACCGCCTAAATGCGATTCTGGCGAGCATTACCGTTCATCATTCTCTTTTACATTCAGTGATGCCAGTTAGTTTTGGACGATGCCAGTTGTTTTCGTTATGCCTTTGATAATTTTCGTTGAATTCGAGAATGACAATAACATGATGACACTCATCTTATGGCGTAGTGGGCAAATATAGATTCGTTCTATGAAGCTCTCTATCTAACTATATACAGTTTCGTCCGCTTCTGATTTTAGAGATTTTATCTGCACTATAATATACGTAGCATCCAAAAATAAGCTTGGAGATAACATCATATTTTCTCTTACTTTTATCGCATCACTTGAGATTCTCAAAATTATGGTCAAATCCAATATTTCTTTACCTATACAACCCTCGGACAAAAGTGTACATCTGAAATTGTTGCAACCAAGCGAGAATGTATCGTCTAATTTAGGGCAAAGGAGTTACGCGCGAAGTTGAATTCGCTGGCTGTACTTCCAGTATATAACTTTCAATGATGTCAGAAGAAACTTCATTCATTCTTTGGACTGTCAAGGCCGATTGAATATCAACTAAAGTCTTCAAATTACCAAAACGTTTTGCTGCGAAAACGACCAACACGCAACAGCTTCTTTCCAACACATCCTTCTGTTATTTGAGTTTCACTGGTGCATATTGGTATAATGAAATATTATTGAATTAACTCGTGTATTTATTGTATATTAAAAGCAAATTTCCTTGAAGTCTGGGACTTACAATATTATAATTTTAACCGTGGTGTGGGTGGTAATAGGATTTAACGGATAGAATATCTGTCAGTTCTGGGGAACACTGCGCCACACAAAGGTTTCCCAGTAAAATTCCAGCTGGTCATTAAAACCAATTAAACGTTATCCAGATGAGTTTTTCGAAAACAAAGAAATGCAGTATTATTTTATTTGATATAATATATCAAATCAGAATGGAAGACCTAAAAAATCAGATGGCAGCCATAGAACTGACGTATGTCCAATTAGTAACGTTTTAAACCATCTGGATAGGTCTTAAATCTGGAATACGCACGTCAGTGTACGTTGTGTTGTGGCTTTTCTGCTGCTGGTCCCATCTCGCTCGCTCGGCTCATCGACTGTCCGATTGATTTTGATCTCTACCTTTCCGCTGGTTATTACACCATTGTTCCTTCCATCTATATGCAAATGGCGAGACGTATTCTGTTTTTGTCACGGATCCTCCTAAACGCAAACGCCTTATTACCTTCAACTACGTACGCTTTAGCGTATATTGAAAACTTGTAATATCCTGAGCAATAGTTCACAACACTGTAGCATAGTTTCATAACGATTACAGTACCTAGATCAACGTTAGTCTTACATCTTTCTCACGCTTTAGCCCTTTTAGTTTGTAATGTGGAAAATTGGTCCACACCTGACAAATAAATCTGTGCTTGTTTAAAAGAACGAAGAACTGATGTGACTAGATTTGTCGAAAGCTTTCGATAGCGTTGATCATAGAATAATGTTGATGAAATTAGAACAGATGGGTATTAGAGGCATAGCACTCACATTGTCGAATCGTATCTTCCAAATAGAAGTTAGTGTGTAGTAGAATATGATATTTACGGCCAACAAATCAAATCGTCAACATGTATACAGTGTACATGTACAGGAGTTCTGTAAGGCTCAGTCTTAGGTCCACTTCCATACATTGTATATACAAACAATCTACCAGTATGTATAAAGGAATCTATCATCAGGTTTGCAGATGACGTATCTTCTGTCACACGAGAGAACTCTGAAATTGAGATGTACATTACCTCAAATGATAAGATAGATAAATTCGAAAATTGGTGTCCTATAAATAATCTGAAATTGAACAGCAACAACACTCAATCAATAAAATTTCCATATTGCTCAAATAACCACTCGGAGGAATTCTTTCATGCATGGACAACTTTTTACGACCATACTATCGAAAAATTTGCTCATTTCCCACCAGGCCAGTCCAAGAAATACAGTACAGAAGGAATTAGTGAAACGGCATATAATGCGCCAGTAACCCATTTTGTCATTTTGGGTGCTTATGTGATATGAAATCCCAATATTAGTTCAGATCGAATCTACGCTAACTTGATACTGCTACCAAAAAAGAAGTATGACCAACTCCAAGAATCAAAACTGTTTATCTTGGAGGAATTTCAATCTTTCTATGAAGAATTGCCTTTTGCTGCTAGCGTTCAAGACCGAAGCGAAGATGAGTTCGATGTAGGTAGCTTTAAATCGTCACTTTCAATATCGAAAGTCATTCTTTCAACACTATTATAGGACTTTTATGTAAATGAAAGAATGCTTTCGAAAGTGGAAATACCTGAAGATACCTTGTGAAACGTTGGAAATCTGGTATTGCAAATTCCGTTATTTTTCTTTAATGCCTTTACTCTATTCTTTTACGAAAGATGTCCTAAATTTACATTGTCCTGTTGATGACGAAATATGTGGTGACAAAATGTCAACATATGTAAAATAAAAGACGCCTGTTACTTTAAATGCTATAAGATACCTGTTTTTTGTTACAGGTGCTGTAAACAAGGAAGGACTTCGATCATTATTCCATACATTTTTTCTCATGACCTGTTTCCCTTTTTTTTTAGTCTTGGAACAAACTTTTGTGTTTATTTTATAATCTGGGATATCACCATATTGAAATTTGGCTCTCGACGTATTGTTCAAGATCTTCCACAACAACAGCATTAGCCACGCGAAAATCGAATAGAGCGTAACATTCTAGATATCATTAGAAAGTGGAATACGAAAATAAACACTGTTCTGTTTGTTTCCCTATGCAGAGTAGAGTTGATTGTACGCGAGTGTGTCATAAATAAAAACACATGACAGTGTGATGTAATCAATGAATAGGCACGAAGTCCATTACGTATGGAGTGATCGGCGGTTCACATGCGCTTTACCGATACTCAAGTCTCACGAATTTGCGATTTTATACAAGTAGGAGCTCTCTCTACCTAGGTAGAAACAGATTAAACACACAATTCAATTACTGCAACTTCGAGACGCCAGAGAATTCCTACCGGGTCTTATAAATCTAGTAGCGCACGATAATATCAAAAACCACACACGGTATATTGAGTTTGTTTTCACCTCAGACGTTAAGGCAGCAAAACGGCGTCATAATGCACTCTCATGGATGAGAAGTTCAATTCTACCATTAGTTTTCACCTCAGACGCTGAGGAAACATGTTGCAGCGTTCCGAAACCCTGAATTTTCGCGATCCCTTAGATAAATACCCTATAAAATCACATTTAACATGGATTAATACACCCTAAATTGGTATCCACAACCTTCTGAGATCAGATAGAACAAGTTCCATCAGTTACATGAACCTTCGGGAACTTTCGCATTTTCTCAAATTTCATAAGGGGTAATGGAAAAATAGTGAATTTGTTCGGTCTCATCGATCCCGATGTAACTGCGTCATAATACACTCTCAATGTTCTTCAAGTTCTTTTGTCATAGTGAAAAAGAACTTAGCATATAACAAAAACCTGTTACATGAACATTTCGAAATTTTATCATTTTCCCAAATTTCATGAGGCTATGGAAAACTGATGTCTTATCGTTCTTCTAAATTTAACAGTCGCTGTTTAGTTATTAGGAAAAACGGTGAGACGACTAGAATTTTCAGAATAATAATGAAAAAATGATTATAAATATCTTAAATTACTCGAGGGAAGAAAATGGTCGACTGAATCCTTGGATTATTTATTGCAATAGAAGGAACATTCGTGAAGAAATTTAGATGCGAATTCAATTAAAAGTTTTCAATGTTCTATCGTCAAAGTGGAAAAGAACTTTACATATAATGTTAAGTACGAGCGTACTTAAGGCTTAAGATATGATGCTAGAAATGGTGGGGAAAACTACCCCAGCCGCTAGTCTCTAGTAGGCAGCATACGCAGCAACACAGTCACATTTATATATTCGGTACGACATTTCTAACTATAGTAAATAGTTTAAGAACTGCCGTTCTGTTCAGCATTGTTGTTATAAATTTGTTGATAGTAATATTGATTTGACATGAGGAATTTGTGTTACCTCGATCAAAATTACACTAGTCCTCCGAAATCTCCTTATTCCCTAGTGAGTACGGAACATTGGTCCTTCGAGCCAGTTTGTCTTCTCACCAAAATATTTATAAATTTTGGCAATATCTGCAGTGACTACATAACGATGCAGTCTAAATCGCAAGAGAATACATGTAACAATAACCTGTTGATGTTTGAAATGTTATGAAATGTCTTCTATGTGTTATAATATTACGTATTTCTCGATTACTGATGCTGGCGTTTAGAACAATCTTTGCTATTTGTTGCTTCAAGTATAATAGTTGGGTATTTAAATATTGATTGGATTGAAACAAGTTAAACCGTTAAGATTAATAAAACAGAGGGGCTCCAGCATCGTAAGTGTGTCGAGACAAAAAAGCTGGGGTTTCAAGTAAAATCCCGATGAGTTTAGAACTTCCGACTATGCAAACCATGCATAATTGATAATCGGGGAGCTCATTTAAAGACTAACTGAGCATCTGTTGACGTTTAGCAAAACGAGATCTGATGTCAAGAACAATTTAATGATGTTATATTTCCGAGAGCATTGCAGAGACATGATAGTACAAATTGACATCTGGATATTTCGTTCAATTATTCACCGAAGCACAGAGCGTTGCTGTTTACTGTCAAAGGAAAACTCTTTCTCGCTCGACTCTCCCTAAAAAGGGTTCAAACACTTATACAAAAGCCACGTCAAAACTGACAAGAATCTCTTGCGATCTCTTGCATGCTTAACGTAACTCTTTTTAATTCGGATTTTGTACTACAATAATATGATACGTAGATGATACGTCCTCGTGCAGGTTTAGCGATGTTCATCGTACTGCATGATCGGCAGTAGTTGAAGGACATTGAAATTGATGTTTGATGTAAGGGAAAATTAAAGTGATAACCTTACCGAAGTTTTTAATTTATGCCGAAGAGCTATGTTTCAAATCAGAATGACTGATCGCCTAAACTATCGTAGTGATTTTAATTGGTGGATTTTTCAAATTCATTAATACGCGTGGAATGCAAAAATAGTAGTTTAGTTATGAGGACGAGTTAGTGTATCTCGGAATACCATTAATTAGAGAGAAAAAGATTTATCCCATGTCAAAAATAACCCACGCTGAACTGAATATCAGATAATATCAAGGTAATAAACTGCCGGCATATTTAGAACAGTTTGTAGATGCTATCGCGCCACAAGAGGGTCTTCTATATCTAGTAATGGATAGGAGATATGCTATTACTTAATGCAAATGCATTAGTATCAAAACGTAAACTTCCTATATAGCACACTCGAAAACTGTATCAACGTGTTAGATATTTCTATGAACGCTCTTAGATCCTTTGAAGTCCTTCAATTTCAGTTCAAGCCTCAAGCCTTCTTCCCTGACGATGCAATCTGTGATGATTGACGAAACGTCGGTATCGGCATTTCGGAATTCATCCGGAAGTCAAGAATTATTCTCTAATACAGGCTCGTAACTTAATTTTTTTTCATAAAATCTTGAAATTGATCTGAAACGGATCGAACAAATTACATGTGATACATCGATGAAAATGAAAAATACCCCAAAAATGTATAATGAGTCGTACTAAAAAAAAAAATTGATAACGGTTGATCGGAAACTAAACGTCGGATATTGCAACCGACGTCACCTTGAGCAAGCTTATAAAAAGTTGCTTTGTAACTAACACTAAAAATTACTTGAAAATCAAAAATGTTATTGAAAATATTATACTTCCATATGAGTGTGTGTGTGTGTGTGTGTGTGTGTGTGTGTGTGTGTGTGTGTGTGTGTGTGTGTGTGTGTGTGTGTGTGTGTGTGTGTGTGTGTGTGTGTGTGTGTGTGTGTGTGTGTGTTGTCTTGAGTTTTTCAGACTAAAAGGTCATTCAGTTCTGTTTTGACACCCATCGAAAGCAAGCAGCCTTGAAGATTTTTGTAAACGGGAAAAAATAAATTTTTTGTCTTGATTTAACATTATTTCTTGCGTGGAACAAACATTACGCAAGCCAAAGCATCACTTGTTAAACATTATGGGGACTTGCACCATCGGTTCGAACGATTCACAAGTGGTTTACTGATTTCGTTGTGATACAAAGGCCAAGGTGGTTTTATCGGCCAACAAAGACATGGCGACAGTTTTTTTGGATCCACACGGTATCGTCTATATCGATCACCTTGAAAAGGGCAAACTTGAAGGAATGACTTGGCGGAAAGAGATTTGGCTCCAACGATGAGGTCATCGCTGAAACAAGCGCCTATTTTGAAGAATTGCCGAAATCGTATTATTTGGAAGGGATCGAAAAACGTTGGACGAAGTGTATCGGGCTACAAAGAGATTATGTTTGGGAAATAAATTAAGTCTTGACGAAATAAATCAATTCTGGTTTCATTTTTCAGGAACTTTTCACCTTCCCTTGTAAGATGGAGTCAAAGTATGGCTTGATCGAAGGCGACATACATTTCGAATGAAATCTCTGGATACATACTACCAATCATCCAACCAAGGTATAGAGGGAATTTGTAAACAATGCAACAGTTGTTTTTTCTTTGAACATTTTTCCAATTTCTATTCCATTGAGCAAATAGCAGATGTTTACATCTAGCATGGTAGTCGGATACTGGAGCAAATTGATTTTCATTGAGTTGAAGGGACAATGTTTATAATGAAAGTATGAACAGATTTGATAATGGAAGGATTTTCAGAATGATAGAATCAAATATGTATCACGGGGGGAGAATAGAACCTCCAAATCGATGTCGAAGAAAACATCAATGGCACTTTGATCAATGACTGTGACGTTTCCTCCAAAAATTCCTCATAGCAAACAACGAGGAACGGAGCCTGTTTTTTTTAAATCGTAGTAAGTATATCGATTACCGCTTCCGATAACCCCATGATAGACATCCTTATCTTGAACACACTATATTATGCATCGAGTATGTAAGGAGGAAAAATATAAATTTGAAATTTGAAGGAGTTTCTTAACTACATTGCTATTCGAAATATTAACTAGCGTTTTTTTTTTCAACGGTAGGTACCGACAACTGCACAATTTGAAATTATTTTCATCATTTACAGAGTGGCGCTATACAGGAGGCGCACCATATTTATGTTTTTTCAAACGCAAACCATTTTATCTCACAGAAGACCACAATTTGAATATATTAGAAGGAATCGAAAATCTTAATGAAAGACGAATTGAAAGCTTCATGGAATAACTTCCTATTTCAATTTATCAACAGGAAATCTTCTTCTTCTCATGGCGCTATTGGCATCATTTAGATTCAGATTTCGAGGTTGGCGAGGGTTCTTAAGTACCTGCATTTTTTTTGGATAAGTAACTACCAACGTAAAGGTAAAGTCGCTTGGCGCTCATTGTAGTTTAGGCTAATTTGAATGCATTTATCATGCTTGCTTCTAATTTATCAATTCGTATATACACATGTGTGTGTATTCGAGCGACATAAAGTGCAGGTTTAAGAAACTCTAAAATTGTTATGAAACGAAATTAGTGGACATATGTCGGTTTACTTTTACGAGCTCATCGAGAACATTAAATTAATTTAACGTGACATTAAATATAATCAATAGTTTAGGAACAAACCCCATTATAAAATATGACACGCCATATGGCGTTCATCGAAACGCGTGACAATAAAAAATATTTTATAGTGTTCTATCTTCTAATAGAACAACGGATTCTCTTATAGACGTTGTCATAATATTTATCCATCGTAATGTAAGTTCTTTCTCTCAATAAACACACACTCAGTCTTTAATGTTGCATTTATTTACTTTGTATATTAAAATATAGAGTAAAATTGTTATTTTATATTCGGTTCGGTGATTTACGAGGCGAAGTTTGGCTACCATATGTTTGTAATCTTTCTCTGACTTACTGTTCAGACTGACTATTTAATAATCGTATCCCTCCCAGGCCACTTAACATTATAGCTTTGTGACTTTAACTTAATTTTATTGCTTTCAAATTACACCCAAGTTATTACGTCTAAAATATATTGAACTCATCATCTTAGACACAGAGTAATGTCCTCAAATGTATACAATATTCTTGTTAGATCTATATCTGTTCTCATAAACATTACAGATTCGAAAAATTTTGCTGTTCATAAAATATATAACAATTGAGAGAATAGTTCACAACATTCCAATAAACTTTCATTCACGTTAGAATTCAGCATTGAAATTAATTAATTCTTTAAAGAAGAATGAAAAGTTCTCATTCACAAAATACATGGGAATAATAAAGTGTAATTGAGTGTCGTAGCCCAATATACTCTCGAGAGCCGAAATTTGTTGCATAGATCCATTGCACTATTATCTGTGATCTTTAGACTGATGGAGAAAGCAATCAACGTCGAATTCATACAATACTTAGAGAGCTCTGAAATGAATGACCGGTAATATGACTTTCGTCAGCAGAGATTAACAGCAGACCTGCTCGCTTACGTAACACATGTATGGCAGAAATCTATTGAAAAATATTGGGAAATCTCTAACTGTCATTTGATATCTCGAAAGCATTTTACTGTGTCTGTTAGCAAAGCCTTATCGGGAGCCTTCCGTCATATGGTTTGCCGCCTCAACTTCGTCGCTCACTATCGAGTTTTCTCTTAGATAGATGACTTCATCTGGTGGTTGACTGAGTATCCTTTGAAACAATGACTATCAACGCTGGTGTTCCACAGGGATATGTTTTGGCACCAACTTTGTTTCAGTTCCACACAAACGTTAGAAGTGACCACTTGTCCCGTCCACAGGTTTGCAGATGATGGTACACTTCATACCGCTATCTCGTCTAGAGCCCCTATACAATTCAATGAAGTCAGAGGAGCGATACAGAGACAGGTTGATGCAAATAATGGAGATCTGGCAAACATTTTGAAAGGGGATCTGATGATCTAGTAGTCTTCACAAGGAAGGCAGATCCTATAATCCCTAATATGATGATGTCAGGTACAACTATTCGTATGAAGTTTTTCATATCGATTCTTGCGATCACAACCAACAGCACCCTCTCATGGGACGATCATGTGAGGTCCATTGCGAAAACTATTTCACAAAAACTTGGTTTGCTATTCCCAGCAGCTCCTAATAATCTGATGAGTCACACTGATGAGTTCATTGACCTCTCTAGAGCATCGTAGAAAGGTGTAGATTTCTTCCTTTTCTTTAGTTATTTCCATGGTCGGTGTTCATCTCAGAAATCTCGTATGTTGTTCTACCACGTCCAGATAGGCGGACTAGACGAGCTCAAGCTAGTCTCCCCTTCATTGTCAAGCTTGAGAGCTTCCGAACTTCTTCAGATCAGACTGCATTTTTCTATCGCACAGCGAAGTTTCGAAACTCTTCACCTAGTTAGGTCTTTCTCTATGGCTATAATCTCCAAACCTTTAAGAAACATTGCCTATCTTCTCTCTCAACGTTCCACCGCTATCTGACACGATGTTCTCCGAACATTATAGATTTCCCTCTCGTGTAGTCAGAATATAGAAAAAAATAACACTACAGTGTATTATTCAGTGTTCTTTTGTAATATAGTGGATTTCCATCAACTAAAGACCAGTTCAATCTTGAAATAGAATATAAATGTGTAGACATACGAAGTACGAAGGCTATTTATATCCAGCAGTTATTAAATTACCATTATTATTACCAGCTTGTATATCGCACAATGAGTTCCACAGAATAAATTGAATATTGTAAGGTAAATCTGATTTATGTAAAGATAAAACATTCTTGAAAAATTATGAGTGTTGATTGAGACAAGAGTTAAGAACATGTAGAAATAAAATTAATGACCATAATAATACCGTTTATTATCTGAATAACTCAACTGGTTTAAGTGGAAATTAATAAGAATATTCTGGTCGTTTTCGCGTTGTAGTTGTTATCTCGGTTTTATATTCGGATGAAGAAAATATTCGCACAGGTCCGACTAATTTGTATACTTTTTCACACATTCTGTTTTTCTTGAAATGTAGATGCCGTAAAGAAAAATATTATTATCACACATTATGTAAGTTAATTCGCGATTATTCTGAATGGAGATGAATAACTTTCGCAGCTGTGATGTAAAACTTTACAATTTCACCCCATTACACATAACCGCTTCTAAGATAAAATAAATGAATAATAGAGAGGTGAAAAATAAATTCATCCGCAAATATTTTATGTAATTTTCATTATATAGAGTACGATAGAGTATATTTTAAAGTCCATTTACGCCACCTTGATATACAACACGGTTTTGTAAGAGGGTCGTTGCACATTCACCAACCTGGCATCTGTCACACAATACATCGCTGAAAATATGGATTCCGGCTTCCAAGTCGATATATGCCGATCTATCCAAGGCCTTCGACAGGCTTGACCACATACTTCTGCTAGGTAAACTTGATGGAATTGGTTTCTCTGTGGAGCTCTTATCTTTCATCGCCTCATATCTTAGTGATAGGCGGCAATTTGTCGTGGTAAATGAGCAGAGATCGGTTGAATATGTTGCTCCTTCGGTCCCCCAATTATCAATTTTTGGATCACTGCTTTTTTATAGGTCTAAGTGTACTCAGTCTTTTATATGCCGTTGATTTTAAAATGTTCTTTGTCATCAAATCCACATTTGATTGTTATCTACTTCAGAGAAGTTTTGACATGATGGTTGTATGATGTTCAGTGTACAAGCTGTCTCTTATGTTAACAAGTGCATTATGTCTTACACAAATAAGACCAACGAGGCCAGCAACCTGTAAAGACCTCGGAGTAATTTTCGATCTCAAACTATCATTCGTTTCTCCCTGATTATGCCGCTCATAGAGATGCCCTGAATCTGTTCAGCGCCGGCGCCTTTTGAAGTACCTGTGCTTCAGGATATACGGTTTTTATCCTATCAGGGGCATTCCTAATTCTTTCCTGTTAGATAGATTCAATATGTCACCCCTTAAGATTAAATAAATTAGTAAATAATTAAATATGTTTATTTATTAGATGCTTTTAATGAAGTCTATTCCAGATATTTTGTTATTTTATCCATATATTTCTGGCAGCCCCAAAAATTCGTGGCCTGCCTATGAAAAAAACGCCTTGACTCAAAATTGAATTTTGTTCTTCGATATAATCCCCCTGACGACAATGCAGTTATGATATCGTTTTAGCAACAATTTAATACTCCTACAAAAACATTCCTTTGTTGTCTTCAAAATGAGGCAAACATGCAAACTACAGCTCTTCGTCATCACTGGAATGGCTTTCTTGGAGGTCCTTTTTCCAATTCGCAAACAGGTAATAGTCACTGGCATAGGCGTCCAAAGGATTTTTCTTAGGGTGGAGCAAAACAAAATAACACGAGCTATATTTTGGTATGCGTACCTGCCTGGAATGCTGCTCTGCGAACCACAGGGCTTTGGTTCTGTCCTGCAGAACGTTGAGGAGTAATAAATTTGATAATAGCTCGATAATGAATTTTCGTGACTTCGAACATTTTGAGAAAACAGTGACAGTTCTAAGAAAACCAATTGTTGTTTTATCAACATTTTAACCTGTTGCGATATCTGGATCTATGTCAGGCCGGGTATTTTTGGCCCTACCATCGTATTTTATATGGGGTACTGATACTGCTAATTTACATATATTATATGCAGTTTATATGTTGAGAAATATCGGTAGAATTCAAGTAAATCACCTATAGAGATATGAAATCAATCTGGTCAAAATGAACCTAGTAATATCAATGATAGTACATTGAGGCGAGCATTTGGATCATTCTGTACGTTTTACGCTCAAAATACTGCACTCAATTAAAAAATTAATTTGATATTCCGCATCGTATGTTAAAGTAACTGAATTGACAAACAGATATCGTGCTCGTTTGTTGCAAACAGGCCGTGCCAAATGTATTTCGGACGATTACAATGAACCTCCCGACCTGTATCAAATTAAAGTTCAACACTATGTTTTATTTGTTTTTAAATAGTCGCTAGTTGAATGACAATCGACAAATAGAATTAATACACTTTCGACGTTTCAACTCGTTGTTACAGGTGTTCAAGGAAAGTAAGTATCATGTGATCTTGTTAGTTATTAATATGTCAACGTGTGTAATGGATACCGATTTCAAAGCTGACTAATATGACAATAACGATAACAATAATTGGCAACATGACATTTTCACCTGATGCTACTAATTTTGATAGTAATTGTGATATATAACTCTATGATAGATATATTAGTTAATATCTCATTAAACAATTGTATTTTGTTTAACGAGCACCGAATGATATCCATTTTCCAAGAGTATATGATGTTTGTAAGGTAAGTGCGAAAAGAACATTCCATGTGAGTTATACATTATAGTTTGCCTACTGCTATTACATAAAATAGCGAAAAGTTTGACAAGTATCTGTAAAATTGAAAAAACGATGAGTTCGTCATCAACCGTTTTTTTTGTAAAAATGTTGATATGAAAGGACATTTATTTTGAGTTATCGTGAGGACCACATTTTGTGTTGGACATCCAGACAAACAGACACGGATTTTCCTAAAATTTCAAAATTGGATGAAAAATATGTATTATGGTGAAGGAATTTTTGCTCTAGGACTTGTTTTTAAGGATTTTAGAAACAGTTCGAGTAAATGCGGACTAGACGAGCTCAAGCTAGTCAAACTCGAAACCTGCCGAACTTCTTCCTACCAGCCTTTATTTTTCTATCAAAAGGCGAAGTTGCCTAGTGAGGTCTTTCCTTATGCCCATAACTTCCAAACCTTGAAGAAAAATTCGAATGAAAATCATTTCGGAATCTCACTGATTAAGCCGCACACAATGTCCTAAGCATTAATAACCGAGATCATTGCAACTGAACTTTATAATAATTGGAATCTACCATTTGAACAACAAAATAAATTCAGCATGGCACACAATGGGCCCAATCCGGCAACCTGAGTGTATCTAGGGGTTAAAAAATCCCTGTTCTACATTCATGATGATTATAGTGATACCCTTTGATTGATTGTTAAGGTCTTGACTAACATATTGTCGTAGTATTATAACAGAACATTACAATAGTTCACAAATATTGTTATTCAGGGTGTAGTTTAACATTTTCTAATATTTAAGTCATTTTTCCGAATAGTTAATTAATTTCTCCGAAAGCTGTAATAGAAATAAATTTAAAAAGATTGAAAGGGCGATGTACGGATGATGTAAAAAGCACACGTACCTATGTTATAAAATGCACCTGTCAAGAACACAATGCGTTGATACTCTTTTTTTTAATAATTATTACGATCGGTACGCATATGTATTTCTGCACGAAGTGATGCAATCATAGCCATTATCTAGTTGACTTCGACAAATATAGTTAAATATTCGACAATATAGCGAAAAGGAATTAATTATAACATATTTCCCTCATATGTATTAAGAACAATGATTCAAATAAACTATATATCCACTTTAATTAGGACAATTTAATTCAGTAATTACGTGTTACTTATGGCATGCTGGTACTGATGGTATACTTTGGAAACAACATAAATATATTGTAGTTATATTTTATTTCCATTGTACAATAGAAGATAATATGTGGATTGAGAATACATACACCTTTCATTGGAAATTAGTTTTTTTTTACATCCTACAACTACAAATTCAACCGTTTCACATACATTCATAAACATGTCGACTGTCCAATTTCCATTTTGTTCTGCTAACAATAAGTTCGGAAAAGTCGATTAGATTCGACGTATAATAAATTACTTAAAGATGTAGCTATTTCAATTTTGAATAGTCCATTCAGTGAAACTCGAATATCATTTTGAAGCTTAGCGCTATGTAGCTGAATGAATTTAATTTATTTAATTTCGGGATTCATCAGATAGAATTATAATTTCGTTTGATTTCTTTCGAGTGCTACGTTCAAGATGATGAAATTTCGAATCAATCATACAACTGCGTATAATTTCTTCCGCGTTTTCAGACTCAAGTTTACTGGCTTATTAGTATTACTACATACATAAATAATTACGTTCAAATTATTATGGATTGAATTTATAATTGAAGGAAAATAAAAGGAATGAGAGTAATATATATTGATAATATCTTTATCTAATTTCATGTAAATTTTCTAGGCATGATGTATTTGAACGCCATTACATATTTACTAATATACAAGGTATGATGAATTTGTTTGAGCTGATGCCCAAATAATAAAAAATAAGACTGTATAGTGTATACTCTACGAACGAGCTTTGGAAACCTTTCACTGGAAGGAAATATTTTTTTAGCCTAAAACATAGTTATATATAAATTAATTATATGAATATGTATCAAGAAGCCACAGCCTAGCAATTTTCTTATAAAATAAGTTGTCTCATGCAATGTTCGAATAGGACTGAAACCAAACTATAATACGCTCAAGTATCCACTTTTGAACCAGTTGTTGAAAATAGGAAAAGAGAGACTTTACTAGAAATATTGCTTTTCCAGCATTCTACCTTAAATATACTTTTAACATTATAAGAAAGCAAGGGTAAGTATACATTTGACTTAATGATTGAACGTCTGTTTTATGATTCATACACAATTGAGATGAGACAATTAAACAGCGCGATCTGTAAGACTTAGTTTCAAGAAATCCCGTTTTGGATATTGATACGTCTTCTGATGTTGATCGTGAGACCGAAACGTAGGTAAAGACGAAAATAATAAGCATATGTGTTAGAGTGACCTATTTTTCGAGAATGTGTATACAATTCTTACCTGGGTTAAGAATTATTATTAATTAAAACATGATCTAAAACTTGAATACCACATTATATCAATAATCTGTAAGAAATAATCACCCTTTTGTACCTGAATATACCTATCTGTATGTTTGTGTAGGTTTTCTTTATATTTCCAACTCCAAATAGTAGTAGCATTCCCTACAGAGATTTTGAGTAAATCAAATTGGCTATTGAGAGTGTTCAAAATACCAACGACATGTATATGCCAAGCTTTTAACTGATTTAGTTTTGATTTTAAGAAGGTTTCAAGTTCGCTTAGAAAGGCATTGGCCAATTACTGAGAGATTGGATTGTATTGCCTATTGTACTTCCGCTTGTTTGTTTACAGTGATTACTGTTGCAATTGAAATAATTTAGCTCTATACATGAAGACGCCAGGATCAAAAAATTCTGCACAATTTGTATCGGGGATATGAATATTTGAAAACTATTTCTCCATAAATGGCAATGATAGTATTCGATGTTTGGATTATATGGATAAATGACCCATCATATATATATATATATATATATATATATTTTATATTACTTGGTCCTTCGAGCCGTATGTCAGATTTTCGATCTTGGTTTTGCACGATGGTCATATAGAGGCTTATGCCTACATTTAATGAGGCAGTAACTTGTGGTTAGTGGTTTTCTTACTGCTAAAATACGTAAAATTCAACTTGTCTTATCGCTTTTTGACTTTTCAGATTACAATTCACCTTTTAATTGACCATCTCAGTCTTGAAAAACTATTGTAACAAGCTATCACATATTTGTTTCTATATCGCAAAATCCGAAGATACCAAAAAAAAGGATTCCCTTGTAACGCGTGAAAATGTGAACGTTCTGAGAAATAGTTCAGTTATTCGTGTTTTTTACGATTCAATTTGATATCACGTTTACGATTTCACTTGATTGCGCCTGGTTAATTTAGTTTTAGTAGTTATTTTATCGTGCTCGAAAATTCAGGTTGGAATGTTGGCTATTTATGTAAGTTAGGTTAACCAATAAAGAGGCGTTATAATACAGGGATATAACGTGACTTCGAATTAATAGAATGATTTAGTTGGGAAGTGTTTATGGTAATATTACTTCTGTCAGTTACGAAACCTTTAAAGCCACTTGTCACGACATTTTTTCTTACATTTGCACGCGATACAATTTTTATTTCTCTGTATATTAAGATATAAAATCAGTATCTTGAATATGTTGCGTTCATGCTAGGGTTATTCGTTGAACTTGGATTTGAATGGTTTATATTGATGGTTCTTTGATCTTCTTATTGACTAACACTTTGTTGGATATAGGACAATGTCATTGCAAGAGTTTCAAGACTTAAATGCGTATTACAAATGAACACTGCACTGAATGATACACTGTGAAAAAATTCCTGAACAAATTGTATAAAATTTCCCTGATTTTCGGCTATTGAATGAGTTTTCCGGGGAAATGACCTCTGATTCGTGTTCAGCGACCCAAAAAACCCATTAGAACCCATTTTGGAAGCCTAATTCCAATTTTTTTATATTGAAAAAAGGGGTGAAAATAGGTTTAATTTGGCATTTAGGGGTGAATGGGAGGCCACAGCAGCCTAGCTCAACCCTTACGAATGATCCACGTCGGCCACAGAACATCATTCAAAAATAGTTTTTTCGATACGTCGCCCGGCGTTTTTTTTAGAAAGTTCCCCAGCTTATTGACTGAACTAAGACAATGGAATTTCAGAAATATTCCAACTGTTTATTTTTACTTTAATTAATTCAAAAGTACTTGATGGTACGTAAATGATAGTATCCAGCTTCAGCGAAGCTTGTACAATTTACTGTCATAATATACATTTATGAAAATTGATTTAATATTCAGTGAAATGTAAGATGATTGGAAAAGTGATTTATCGACAGATATGCGTACATCTATCGATGGAATCGAATCCCATTTGCGTAAAACTTCTCGTAAGTAGGCATCGCGAATAAACAAACCAAATAAATTTTCCGGAAACGTCAAAGTAAAAAGCAATGCCATATCGCGACGCATAAATCTCGTTTTATTAATCGTATAATTCGAAAGAGCGCTGCTGCTGTTGTAGCTCTTCATATTATGATTGTCTGCAATATTTTTAATCAGAAATTCTCTCGAGTTTTGATAGCTTCACGCCCCATTAGACGACGTGGCAAGTCGTCATCGACTATGCTCCTCGTATTTCCGAGACTTATGTAAACTCAGACGGGGCTGTTATTACTGCTGTCGAGTCTCTTACGCTGTTGCCAACTCGACTAGTTCATCTCTTGTTTGTCGACTTGAAGAATGTTAATTACTGGTAAGGTAATTAGCCGTATTACTGTCTATCGATACCCCTGAATTCTAGTTTCCTCATAGGTTTTGATCCCAGAAATCGTCTTCGAACGGACTAAACTATTTAACATTGATATCATTGAGGCACACGCTAGATTGAGCCATTGTGCCTTCTGTGACTGATCACGGGGCGCACAATGGCCCCAATATGCTGTTCTACTCATACCATATTCATTAAGGAACCATAGAAAATAGTAATAGCGGAAACCACTGAGTAGTGGAACATATGCGAGAGAAAACTTGATAATGAGCGACAAAGTTGAAGCGGCAAACCATATGACGGAAGTTTTCCAAGAAGGCTTTGCTGCCAGACTCGGTCAAATGCTTTAGAGATGCCCAATGCTACAGCCAGAAGATGCCCCTATTTTTCAATAGATTTCTGCCATATTCTACGCTTTTCGGAAACCTTGATTCGTCTGTCCAGAGAAATTTGAATCGTTGTCCTTGATGTTCGATTTTTGTTTTTGCCATTTATTAACAGATCCTTGACAAAGTAGTACTCTTCTAAGATTATCATTCACTGTCAATTGGTATAAATAATGGTCGGTGCGATGAAATTGATTTTAAAATTCAGTTGGTGAAGATGGGATTTGATTATTCCTAAAGACGAAATTATCCGTGTAAATCTGAAAGCTGAATTTCCATAAAATATTGTAACTGACTTCTGTTTCCAATTTTGGCCTCACGCTTTTAGTTTCAGTTAAGTGATTATATATAAAGATTCTTGACCCAGTATGAATTTATATAAAAATTCTCGGGAAATAGGTCACAATAACACCTCGTTTTAAATTTTCGTCTTTACGTACGTTTCGGTCTCACGACCTTCATCAGAAGACTTATTATGTAAAAAGGGGTTAATTAAAACTAATTAGCACAAGCGTCCATATCGCATAATTTTCAATCAAAAAGCCCACGCCGTCGAAACGAACAGAACCACGAATAATCGAAAATTGTATCGTTAATATTAAAGTATAATTTTTTTGTAACAAGAATCCACTGTTCAGTAAAATTCTCAGAATATACAAACGCATATTGCTATGGTCTCAAAGCAACTGAAGTTCGAAGCTATTTGTTGATATTTACTCGAAACAGATGTAGATTTATGACGTACTTGAAAAGGTTTTAGACCTGCATTGGAATTTACTATAAGCGTTCTTCCTAAAATATACTTTTAACATTATAAAGACGCATGTAGGAATTTGCAAGAGTTTTAATTAATCAAGTTAGTATAAATCTGACTCAATCTCTGAATATCATTCCTATGGTTCACAGAATTGGAATCCCGTTTTATGTGAATCATCTCCAGGATAGATCTTTCATAATAATTGGTTTCTTTAGTTGAAATATTAACATTTTTGTAATCAAACTGATGGTTATAATCAAAGCAGTGTTTAGCAAGGGCGGTGGAATTTTCTAAGTTATTATTTCTTGTGCTATACTTATGGCCGTACATTCTTTTTTGTTAATATTGTTTAGAGATTCCAGGATAAGTTCCATCACAATCTAAACAATTCAATTTATATACTGTGTGGGTTTGTTTATCTTTAGGTATTACAGGTTATATATTTGAGAAATATTTCCCAACACAGTTAGTACTTTTTCAAATATTTCTTAATTTTTTCTGAGGTCTCCGGAATGTATGGTAAAGTTATATAATTGTCTGTATTACCTGTTATGTTATTTTTATATGAAGAACCATTATAGATTTTGTTTATTCTCTCTTTAATGATAGGATTGAAGAACGTTTTTGGATAGCCATTCATTTCTAGTGTATTACGAACAATTTTTAAATTTTTGGGACGGTCTTCTGCGTGGGACAATTTCACCGCGCGGTCTGTAAGGCTGTTAATGACACTTTTTTTTATAACAAGCTGGTGCCACGGAATTGAAATGAAGATAACGTTGAGACCAAACTTCTTTAGTAAACCAAGAAGTTTTTATTTTTCCATCTGCATCATGCCTAATGTTCATGTCTAGGAAATTTATGTTTTTGTTTATTTCTATTTCACAAGTGAATTGAAGTTTACAGTGGAAATTGTTAAATTTATTAATCACGTACTGAATTTTGTCATTGGGAACACACATAAGGCAATCATCTACATACCGTTTAAAGAATACAGGCTGAAAATCTAATGAACTTATAACAGATTCCTCTAGGCATTCCATAACGAGGTTAGCAATGGTAGCTGAAATAGGAGATCCCATTGCTGTGCCGAAAATTTGTCCAAAATATTGCTCACCGTACTGAAAATAAGTGCATTCTAAACAAAACTTTACCGCATTTATAAAATCCGATTGATCAAGAGGTGTGTGGTTTTTAATCTCTGCCCAACGTTTTTTGATGCAATTGAATGCCAAAACGACAGGTATATTTGTAAATAAAGAAACAACGTCCAAGGAAATTAGTTGGTGGTTTACTGGTACGGATTAGGTATTTACATTTAGATATAGTGGATTAGCTTAGAGAGCTGTTCAATATTTTTAAGTATACTTTAATTGATGATTACATCGAACCGAAGTTTCGTTAATAATTACAAGCTGTTTATAAGCACCAGAATAAACGGTAAGGACGTTGATGGAAAATTGCCCAAGTTCTTATGTTCCCCGTCTTGAAATTTGAGACGTAAGTAATACCTTGACTAACAAGAGATTATAAAGGAAAACTTAAAAATATCAAGTACCCTCGTTTAGAGAACATTTGACGGAAGTCCTTCAGTTACTTTGTCCAGTCCGCTGGCTTGTTATTATACCGATGCCTACAATGACACTAATAACGCAGAAATACATCTCGAATAGTCGCTCAAAGTATCGCAAACCATTATTGAAAGTTTATCATTTGTAAATCTGAAAGATGGTTCTAGATCTCTAACACGCTCCATCGGATAGAGAGCGGATAAGCAGGGCCTTATTGAGTTTGTAGAAGTTTTGTCATTTGTGTAGGATCATTTGATATTTTGCGACTATACGAGATGACAATAATACCGCACAATATCTATGAATAAAAGGGACTTTCCATAGTGTGTGTTGAATGGAATGAATGGATATGAGAATAGAATATGTCATACTCTAGTGAAATAGAAATACATTATGTAAGCACACGGAAAATCCCCCAATATAATAAGATGCTATTGATTTCTTTTATCTCGTTTTCGAGAACTTCTCAAGGACTTATTTCTCTGTGCAAACATACAACTTTAGCTGAACGAATACGTTCACGCCTTATTATTCTTAGGTAT
Organism: Endomychus coccineus; assembly: GCA_958510875.1. Classification (NCBI taxonomy): domain Eukaryota; kingdom Metazoa; phylum Arthropoda; class Insecta; order Coleoptera; family Endomychidae; genus Endomychus; species Endomychus coccineus. Next base: position 2,607,390 of record OY294069.1, on the reverse strand, counting down.
ATCTGTATGTAGGGTCCAACAAATATTCATAATCAGTAGAAACGTTTGAAGATTAGTACAAAACGGCTGTTTCGTTCACGCCAATTTCTCAAATAACTCGTTTATTATAAGCTTCAGAAAAAATTTGATTCATTAGGTGCATATCCAGAGAATACTTTTGTTTATACAGGATGTTTCACCTGTATATTTGAGTATTTTTGGATTCTCTATATTTAATTCTAGGTCGGCCTATGATGGTGTTGGTTAGTGAAGCGGGAAAATTCAAGACTATGTTATTCGTTTGACGTTTGGGAGAGGGCGCAGAAGCTAATGATAAATTGACAGTTATTTAACGCCATTTAGTAAGCATGTGGTCAGGTAGTAGTCAGGTGCTCATCGTGCCTTCTGTGTTGAATCGTTTTATAAAAATGATTACCCTACGACAACTGTGAGAAGGCTATTTCGCAATCAGTTCAATATTCCGCAATTGATTGTTGGGTACAAAAGTACTTTGAATTTAAAACATAAAAGAGCTGCAAGAAGTGTTAGAACGCTAGAAAACATTGATATAGTTCGAACTGCCTTAACAAGTAGTTCAAAACGTTCTGCGATTAAACATGCATTAGCATTGAATATCAGTGAACCGCCGATACGTCGAATCTTACATGAGGACTTCCCCCCTATAAAATTCAAATTGTCCAAGGACTAAAAAAAGCTGATTTGGTTACTGGTATCAATTTCTGTCAAGAAATGTTGCAGCGTTTGGATAGGGAAGAAAACTCAATTCACCATAAGTTTATGTCAGATGGAGCCCATTTTCATCTTAACGACTATGTAGTAAATAAACATAGTAACCGATATTGAAGCGCTGAAAAATCGCTTCAGTTACATGAGAAACCCTTACATAGTCCTAAGGTGACATTATGGTGTGCTCTTTCATCATCTGACATTGTTGGGGAAATTTTTTTTGAAGACGATCGAGGAAATGCTACAACCGTTACTGCAGTTCGTTACACGAATATGGCCACAGCATTTTTGGGGCAGGAACTGGTTCCATTTCCAGATATTACGTGGTTCCAGCAAGACGGTGCTGCTGGTATGTCTATTGCTGCTTTGAGGGAACTCTTTCCTAACCATATCATTTCAAAATGGAGACATTGCTTTGGGGTAGGCTCAAGAGCAGGTGTACGTTGAGCGACCGTGAAAGTTAACGGAACTGGAACGAGAAATTCAAGGAGAAGTTGCACGTATTACACCGGAAATGTTACGGCGAGTAATGGAAAATGTTCCAATAAGACTACAAGAATGCGTAGACAGTAATGGTGTCCACCTGTCAAGTATTGTTTTAAAAAAATAAAATGACTCAACCCAACTCAATAGAAGACTGTAAAAACATTAATGTTAAAATTAAAACTTATGTAGATTCAGTAGTTTTAAATTTCACTAACGAACCCTGTATATATACATGGGTAAATGCACGGTTTTCCAGTTACTCAACTGTTTTTGAACACCAAATTGGCAGTGCTCTGAATATATGCACACACAGTATCTAAACCATGAGAGTTAGAGATATGCGGTTGCGGCAGATCGTTTTGTCACAAATTATCCTATTATTTTCACTACCAGTAAAATATGGACCTCAGAGTCGTAAATACTGTCTGCAACCTACATTGAACAACTTTCAAACATGTAGTTTCGCGAAATGCTAGACTAATTCGTTGCGGTATATCTTTCGTGATAGTTGCTGGTCTATCATAAGCTCTGCTTTTCATAAATCCTCAAAAAACAAGTGGCAACGTATCAGAACTAGGTGCCTTGGAGGGTAATTTACTCATCCTCCGCGCCCAATTCCCCTGTTAGGGAAAGTTTGATTTAGAAAAATTCACAAGAAATCTTGCCAATGTGAAGATGTCATTTAAAATTGTGTATTGACCAAACCGGAGTTCATGTCAATATTAATTTCAATAAGTTGATATTCCTCATTATTAACTATTCATAGTGACTTATAAACCACATGTGAGTAAAAAGTCATAACTTCCATGTATTTTATAACTCATAATCCACGTGTGTTGTATAAAATAGCCGGATTAATCATCGAAATGCTTTTAAATAGAATAGTTTTTTGTAGATAATAGATGGAGTGTCATACAGTCTGAAAATATCGTTCTTGTGAATCATAACTCTTCGTATTTCCGAACGGAATTTTCAATTTAATTAATAGAGGCGTAAAGTTAAAATTAACCAATGAAGACAGGCAGGCAACTTGTTTGAAATATTATAGCGACATACAAGTACCCTATAAATAAACTCATCCTGGAAGCGTGAAATGATTAATTGCAGTTTTGAGTATCGTATATTTACTAATATGAATCATATGTTTTATCCCCCTGTACGAGTGTGCGAGTGTCGCCTGGATTTCGTCAAGGGTATTTAGTAATATTACTCTGGCAGTGTTTGGCCCGTGCCGAAGTAAACTAAAATACAGATTTGTAAGAGGAGTGCCATATGTTCGAGATGCAGCATCATTGTCGTCTGTACAGTGGTGTCGGCCACGAGTATTTCAAATTTTCCCACTATCATTTTTAGGTAACAAAGGTAAAACTATGTCTAACAGATCTTTCAAATCAAATTCATAGAATTATCTTAGCTATCTAAAACACAGAATTGGACATAAGGTATTCAATTCAAAGAAGAAACATGATAATATGAAGGTATTTGATTAGCATACAGAAGAAACAAATAGCAATCGATTTCATAATTCCAAACATGACTTCGATAATTGGCCATTAATTGATGTACCCCCATAATATACTTTCTCGCACTATCAATCCAATGTTTTCTGCAGTTTTATTCGGATTTCAATTCCCAACTTTTTTACAAATTTTTTTCTCAATTATATGAGCAGTTTTCGGAAAAGATAGAAAAGAACTATCGAAACGTCAAAGAACGAATTTCAATCTCATTCATTGTCAAAGAAGGAACTTGAATTCCAAGAATAAATTCAAAATTCATCTATTAAATGATTCAAGAATATAATGATCATTTTTTATAACTAACTTCATATGCTTCTTATATTCAAATCATCTCCATGAAACTGATATTATATAAATTACGTAAGCCATTCCAAAGCTTTTGGGATATAGTCGAATTTGTAATTGCCAATCGCCAAAATCTCATTTGGATGTTTTCTGCAATTTTAATTGGATTTTAATACACAAGTTCGCAACAGTCATCTATTTTTTTCTAAATTACATAGAAACACTGATAAACAGAACAATTTTTGAGAATGATAGAAATTAACTGTCGAAACGTCAAAAAACGAATTTTAAACCCATTCATTGTAAAAGGAGAAATTCATCTATTAAATGATTCAATAACATAATAAACATTTTTTCAAGGAAACTTCATAAAACTGATATAGAAATTACATAAGTCATTTCAAAGTTTATGTCTTGCCTTGTAAAGATATTTACGGCAAAAAAATCAAATCGCGAACACGTACTGTGTTAAAAATAGTTCCGCAAGGCTCAGTTTTAGGTCCACTTTTATACGTTGTATACACAAACGACCTGCCAGCATGCTTAAAGGAATCTATCATCATGTTTGCATATGACTTATCTTCTGTCTCACAAGAGAACTCTGAAATTAAGATGAAAATTACCTCAAGTGATAAGATAGACAAATTCGAAAATTGCTGTTCTATAAACAACTCGAATGTATTCAGAAAACAACTTATCATTCTTTGGAATGCAAATAGATGGTAGACTAGTCACTTATGTGTATCTTACTCAAAATTTTATTAATTTTATTTGACGTGTTCTTCACTGTCATGTGATCATTATAAACAGTGCAAATGAATACTATCTATGGGCTATATCGAATTTGTAATTGTCAATCATCACTATCACATTTGAATTTTTTACCTTCATTCTAAGGAAGGAATGGAAAGAGCATCTGAAGCGGATACTAACCTGCAAAAAAAAGGAAATATTATTATATACTTTTATATAGTTCTATATAAAATGTTCATATTTATGAATGTTATTATGAGAAAAATCCGTTAACGCATGTATTCATATCATCCTATCATAATTATGACGGTACTAGTCCCGCAAACAACTGATGACCTAGAATATTTGGTTACATTAATTGAGATGCGATTGTATTTCAATACGAAATCCTAATCATGAGAATGTTACGTCAAATAGGTATACCTACTTCTTGAAACAGTTGACGATCACCAGTACATTGTTCTCAAACGCGCTGCTAAATCCAATACGTAACTATTAAGAACTGAGATATTCCGAATGGAAATATTTTAAGGCCATGTCTAGGAAGACAAAATAAGCTCATAAATTCTACTCCGATTTTTACTTGTTGCACAGACGTTTTGATTAATTACAATTAAAAATCTAAAGACAAATTTGTAACAAAACTAACAAAACAAAACAAGAAAATAAGCAAATAGCACTAATTCACAACAAGTTTGGGAAAACATGAACGTTGCAGCGTTAAGAATGCTATCTAGTGACGCATCTCTTGTGTTCACTTACGTAGCATAAGCCAGAGACTTCATCCATCCCCAGAGACAAAAATCTAGAGGAATGAGATCGGGTGATCCCGGCGGCCAAGGGTGCGAACCACCTCTGCCAATACAGCGATCGCCGAATAGAGTATTCAGAAAATATCATCAAAATGATCTTCCAAAAAATGTAAATAACCTTGCCCAGTAAGGCATTGTATTATACCTACCATAACAGAAACCATAAACAAACATGATATCTGCATAGTCTTCATAAGCATTTTAACAATCTCATAAAACTATTAGAACAGTTTTTACGACACTTGCCTACTTAATATTGTGTTCAAATTCGTCATTTGGGTTACCAAAGTTAAATTGATTAACTTTTCAATAAGAAAAACCTAATTATCTCTGAAACAAATGAAACTCAGACTGCTTATTTTGGCTTCCTGGACATGCTCTTAAAATATTACCCACTCCTCCCTAACCACACTGTATACGTACAAACTTTTCAGCGTTGTCCAGTGTTCATAAAAAAACAACAAACGTTCGTTCCTCATACCCAAATTGTAAACATTCTAAACTATGCGGTCGTTGATTGAGCTGGTCAATAAACGTATCGTTAGTATTCTATTAAACCCATTTGGCTGCCGGTGTTCTTAAAATCGACCACCGCAGTGAGTCTCGCCAAGTTAGTCGTTTAGCTTAAAGTGCACCAGTTTTAATTCTGATGTCTGCAACTGAACGAAGTTGCTTAGTGTTGCTGCCGTTGGTGAGATTGTCGAGACGGTAGAGACCGGTTGTGTGCGTGTGTGTGAGAGAGGCGTCGCGCCGCCGCTTACCCAAAGGTGACAAACCAATGTTGAGTTTGCAAATATGATATTCAAAACGCCTCTGGCACCCTGCCAGCCATGCTAATATATCCCTTGCAAAGGCAAACGTCTCTATTCTCCTCTGCAAATACTGGATATTGCGGAAATATAATACCGTACCATTGATTTTGTGAGACATAGATGGCTTAGGACGTGCTTAAGAGCATCTCCAGCAGTAGCCAATTTGGATCACGCAAAAAATTGAGTTCAATTGATGCGATGATCAAATTTGTCTCATTTGCGTCAAACTTCTTATGCGAATTACTCACTGACACTCCACTTGATTGTGGATTTACGGGGGTTGCGCCAAAAACCCCCACCCTGACTATGGAAGAAACGGTTTACGGTTTTATTTTCCAATATAATCCTCCTGACAGGGGAATTATATTATCATTATTTTAGCAACAATTCAATACTCTGAAATAAAGTTCTTTGATTTGTCCAATATGTGTCCAAATTGAAATTTTCATCGCTTGTCATACCAGGAAAGACGGCCAAAAAGGTCCTTTTTCATATTCCCATAGAGGTTAGTCAAACCCAAAGGCACGACATCCTGAACTTCCTCAAAACTACAACCGATTAAATATCTTGAACGGTGCAGCAGCAAAAGGTAACACAAAAGGTCGTTGTGTGCGAATATACCTAACGCAATATAACAGTCACTTGGATCCATATCTGCAACTTGTGTAGTTCTAGCAAAAGCAGTTTTCTATGTCTTTTTTCGTAATTCATGCAGAAGTGCTGCATAATATCACCGTTAAGTGTTGTATTGCGTTCGTTAAAGTCTATAATAAGAATGCTTGACATCCCAAAAGATCGCCATCACCTTGTTTGTTAATACGAGATCCCATCAAGGGTAATCTTCGAAGGATTTGTCCCATTCCAAACCGTTTTGACCAATCTTTAACCATCGAATAAGACGATGCATTTTTTCTGTACACGCCATCTAGCCGATCTTAGATTCTTTGAGGAGAAAACCGCTAGATAGTTATAAGAAAAGAAATTGAAGTAAAATCATTTTGGGATTTCTTTCAAGGCTAATAAGACTTCTATTTTGAATCGTTGCGATACCTGCATCTACGTCAGCGATGGCCTCGTATATACGAAGTTTCAATTTCCAGGTTTTGGGTTTTTTATGAGGTGAATTGTCACTTTTTGTTCCTTTTGTATATTGTCAGCATATCAATGATATTTCGTTACGTGTAAAAGCATTACCGGACAGTATCTTCGAATATTCAGGAATCAGGACGACTCATACCACTCATGATAATATAAATTGGTCAGTATGATGACATACAAATTAATTGAAAATACCTTGAAACCACAAGATCAAGCATAACTTTATTTTGTAATGCATTTGATTGGATGCTATGTACTGTATATATTCAACATTGGACATAAAGGTTTCAGTAAACGTTTCTGATAACAGTAAAGATCACGATGTCTATTCCTCCAGAATTTCTATGTCTGTGGGTAATAACGAAAGTAGATATCGTGCCATCGGTAGACATAAAAGACTCCTTTCTAATAGCGGGTACGAAATTGCGCGGTCTGTTGTAAAACTGGAGTCTACAATACTAGCAGATAGGGTGAGAAAGCTGATCGCAATAATATCTACCACTGGTTATGACTAGCAGTACTCAATAACAAACATACGTGTTTGTATCATGGCTCTTCCATATGTCCCTCGAGACTTTGCCCTTAAGGACAATTCCCATGTCATAAAACTATTCCTCCCGTTTGGAATTCGATGTGTAATTTTATTTATTGACTTACACATCCTGAAACTTGAGATGAGTGTTAGCGAATGCGAGTATTATTTTGAAGTTTGCTGAAATAACTACAGCTTTTAGCAGTATAAAATCTACTATGAAGATAATCGCAATTTAAGGTTATGGTGGAGGATGATGAAACTCCTTACCTAGTGAGATCTTTCCTTATGCCTATAACCTCCGAACCTTCAAAAAGTTCTCCCACTGCTGGCTCACATGATGTTCTTCGAACATTATAGCTTTCCTTATCGTGTAGCCAGAGTATAAAAAAACTATCTTGGCATCGTATATAAGCGTGATAAAATGCGAATTCATTTTTATATACGTGTTGGCAAGGCCGAAAGACATATTTCCAGACTTTTGCTATTTTAGGGCTCTTAGATAACAACCAGTGGTGCAATATGTCTATATTATTAGGAAGGGTCTTCTTTCCCTTTTTGTTTGAAACTAGTTGAACTCCAGCTATCCATTCAAACGAAAACACGCCTATCTATTATGAAAGCTTAAATCAACCTACAAAGAACCGGTGTTGATTCTGGGGCACATTTCGGGATAACTATAGAAGGAATTCATTTTGATCCCATGACCTATTTGGTATTGGGATCAAGCGGGATGCTCTTAATTGTGTATTGGTAAAGTCCTTCTCTTTTAACAAACACCTCCACACTATGAGCATCGCCGATGACCCAATATGTAGAAAATGCCTCCCACATCCTGTTGCAATGCTTAGCATTAGCATCCCTCAGGCACCGACACTTCGAAGAGTCAAAACCGCTCCCAGATGAACTTATGGAAGTCAGAACTGGCAATATTCTGGGTTTTATGCGGGCCACAAACGTGCTAGAATAGAATAGGCTTCCGACCAAGAGGGGCACAATGGGCCCAGCTAAGTGGCCTAAGAGTGCTCCCCCTCAAAGTCCTTCCCTTGTGAATTCAAAATGGAATTTGCTGTAAACATTACAGTGACTTTTTCTGGAGCCGTTGTAGTCATTGTGCCATCATCTTTGGTTAAGGCAGGGAATGACAAAACATTCACCTAAATTGAACACTTTTTTTCTTTGCTAATATTCAGTACGGTTTTGAAGTATTTAAGTATATGAAAATTATCACAAACATGTATTTCGTTAAGAGCGTAATTAATTGTTCAGTGTATAGTGTCTGATTGATCCTGAACTGTTTAGACCAAAGGGTGAATATTTTATACTGACGCCGGTCCTGTCCTAATATTAGTATTCCAGAGGCAGAAGTCGCGCGATACGGGGCCACCTGCGTCGAATATGCGTCGCTATTAGTATCCCGAACGGCAGACGGGGGCACGGCGGTGGGCTAATTACTGATTTCACTTGTCATAAGTGCCACTCTGCCTCATTTGTCCGACGCTTAGTCATGGCGTTTATTAATTTATATCTGGATGATCCGTCATCCGTGGCTCATTAAGCCGGGAAAAGGCCAATTTACAAGTTCTCTCCGTCACTTATATTAAGTCGCCCCGTAATACTTTTCCGCGTGTCGATTTATAAGCCACGTCTCAGAAACACGTCACATTAGTCTCTTTCGCTCGAAGCCCTGGAGAAAATTATTTTTAATATTCGCATTATTCTCTGTCAAGAGTTGAATGTCACTCGTGATGGTTTCGTTGTATTGTCTCAGACTTCACACTCGGAGCATTATTAATATTAATTTAAAAATATTTGGAAGAAAGACGTTTTGAATAGTTTCGTACGAAATTAAAGCTACAACGAAAAACGACTTTTAAAATTTTTAAAACTGAAATCTGAATTCATTGTTAACGTATTAGAATATAAATAGAAAGGAAAAAAGAGGTGATCAATCGATCACTGACTTTCTTCACTTTTGTTAGCACAATTTCTCGGTTTCTGACAGTTTTGCTGGTCAAATTTATGATTGTAAGAAGACAAATATTTCATTTTTATGAAGTGTGTGAAATGAATGTTCTTATTGGCAAATGCGAGTTAATTTTTGGCCGAGACGAATGTGTCGTTATAATACGAATTTCACAAACAAAATACAATAAACATTTTTTTGTACAACTGTAAATTTCAAATCAATTCCACAGCAATAAAGTTAACTTGCTCTGTCGTCACAATAGAAATGGTTTATTGCAGTGAAGAATACTTCATACAAGTGTCAAAAAACTTGTAATTATTGCATGTCTATCGATATGTGAATCTATTTTTTTTTCGTGAAAAAAGTGTTTTTCTCTACTCATTATATAGAGACTACTATTTTGCTCCTTCAATTGAGGGAAATAGGTCACACTAATACATTATGCTTATTTTCTTCTTTACGTACGTTTCGGTCTCACGGCGACTGTCATCAGAAGACGTATCAATGTCCAAAACGGGATTTCTTGAAACTAATTGTATCAAGCAAAAAGCGTCCTTATCGCACCAATTTCAATAAAAATATCCACGTTGGCGAAACGAACAGAAACACGAAACTGTAACACATTGACGTTTGAAGTATATAAATAATCAAGGATTCACTGCTCAGCAATTTTTTCATAATATACGAACTCATGTCGAAGAAAGTCAGTAACCGACAGAAACCAAAAAATATGTTCAAGTATCCACTTTCGAACCAGATGTTAAAAGATTTATAAGCCAATAGCAAAAGGTTGTCAGATTTAATTTGTATTCTGTGTGGGTTTGTTTATCTGTAGGTATTAATGGTTTTAGATTCGTAAAATATTTCCCAACACAGTTAGTAGGCTAGGCCTATGCGCAACATTTATATCATACTTTTTTAAACATTTCCTAATTTAACTGTTCTCTTGTCAATTTTTCAAATGTTCGTGTAGAAATACACTGAAATTGCGTCCAGTTTGTCCTATGTATTATCCTAGGAATTACAGATATCACATCTCAGCCTGTTAGCTTCAGATTTCTTTAATAATTAATTTATCTAACGAAGTTACACTTAGGACACGCTGGATATTCAACCTCTAACTCACACTTCTGTAGATTTCAATACAGTATTATCTCTGCCGCTTCCGAATTGTACAAAAAAAAACCATCAAATCTTTCATATCGTAAATAAGCACATTGAAGTCAAATTCTGAGATTAGGTACTAACCGGATGAACTTTGAACCATGGTCCAGTGAAATGAATGAAGTAAAGCAATCTTGTGGAAACTTTTACCATCACTAAGAAATGGATGAAATTATGAATTTTGTTTGGTATTATTAACAAAATCAGAGGAAAAACAGATTCCCAGACTTTACATCTTCCATTTCCTACAATTTCGCGTTTAATATCACAAAGCTAATCTGAATTATGCCAGATCTCATCCTATATTGTCATAGGAACACGAATGACGAAAGTAGGCTCTTCATAATTATTCTAAAGTATCGGGATATCAAAAATTATCTTGTTCGAGGGTGGTTGTGGAATCTGAAACGTGTGTCTTACTTTACGTTATCAAAACTTGTGTCAAATTAATTAATTTGAAGTTTCTAAAAGTGAGAAATTTCACAATTTTATACGAATGTTATAACACTCAGAAGTCTCTAGTGCTTCGGACTCCGGGATTTTCACGTGGCCTATCGAAATTAGAAGGTTCGAATTGTATAAAAACACAATTGCTTGAACGCCAGACGACCTATGTGATTAGCTACGAACGTAATCATTTTGACATATGCCTCGAGGAGCTCGCTACGCGTCAGTTAGAGTTTATACTTTTTACCTCGATCTTGTTAATTCGGGGCAGTTTTATGCCCGGTGCGGCCGGCGCCAGCTGTAATAAAGTGTTTTCGGCTATAAGCTGCTAGCTTTTAACCGCTTTTGGGTATATTTTAGTAGCTAGAAAATTCCCTTTGGTACGTCGCACGTTAGACGCGCGTAGCTGAGACCTGAGAGTACCTGTTTCTATTTTAATTAATTTTCCTAGTTAATCGACATTTTGGGGCCCAAGACTATGCTATTTAGTTGGCCCCGTTCATAAACTAACGACATGGAGTGAAAACCGCATGCGTCTCGTAAAGACGTTCTATGTTCCGAAGATTTGCACTTTTCTAACTCGCGAGCTACGCGCTCCTCACGTGAACGTCATTCGATTTTTCGAAAATTAACCAATTTAAAACAGTTTTCGACCCCGTTTGTGGCTATTGCGACCTTGTAAAAGGTTCAAAGTTAACATTTCGTTTTACATTCGACAACCACCCTTGACCTAGATAATTTTTAATTTGTAGTTCATTATTGTTTTACAATTGAAATAAATAGGTATGGAATTTGTAGGTTATTGATGATGTCAGTGTGACAGTGACATAATTATTCCAAACGTGAAGTAAGACACACGTTTTAGATTCCACAACCACCCTTGACCAAGATAATGTTTGATATCCCTGTACAAACTACCATTGGTTATATTAATAAGCACTTGGGGCATGTATGCATCACTTTGTATTAAATAGAAAAACATAACTGGATACATCATAAGGTGTATTAGCGGAAGTTTATTTAAGGACCGACGCGAGGCGCCTATTTTTTTAGCAGCGCCCGTTCGAGACAATCGTCAATTCCGCTCATAGGTGGCTCCGGGGCTGAATCGGGAGAACATGTAAGCGACATGTGTCCCGGTGTCACCGAACCGCCAACCTACAAAAAGCGGGCATTGAAAATCTGCGGCCCGTGAAATCTACCGGCTATAGAAAGGGGGACGATCTCTCTTTGGCCCATATTAGCTGCTTGTCATACTGTTTACATTGTCTCTCTATTGTTACCGAATGGAGATGTTATATCGCCCCTTTCATACTCGATCAAAATTCACTAAGCTTTCTTTCGCAGCTAGAAACACCGACAAAACGGATTTAATTATCTCGCCATTAGATTAAATTGAACGTTTGGCGACGAGTCTAAGCTCGAATTGCGCAGCCACAATTCGGGAAGAATGCCTTAATTAATACGTTTGTTAGAAACCGTTCCTTCGCGAAATTTACAGGGGGTTGAAAGTGTTCACGGCTCCCTGTTTAAATACTAATCCGACTTTTAAATAAGCCACGTCTGCAAGTACAATATTCATCGCAAATCTAGAAACATGATAATAGATTGATAATAATTATTGGATCATCATGTGGCTGCTAAGTTCATATTCAACCCAAAATAAATTACATTAAAGTCACCGGATCAATGCTCATAATCATAAATTATTTCAGCAGGCCACACAGAAACACATTTATGAATCCTTGCACCATTAAGAATTATTGCTGAGGGCATAATTTTGAATTCGTATTTTCAAATTAATTGACTATAAACTATGATAATCGTTTTACACAACGAAACACCCCAAACTAATAAATATTATTAAGCTACGATAGTCATATTACTAATTTCGTAATTTAGTCCAGTTCCTTTTAGGGTTCAAATTTTTACGTTCCTTAATTTTGGTCAATCCGCATGTTTTTGGGTGCGCTGATCACGAATCTGGCCATTCAAATTGTCTGGGCCCTATGCTACTCGAGTTATTGGTCATTTTTTGGGTCCAAATTGCTCCGACTTTGGTGTTTTTTCAATTTTTAGAAGAACTCTGAGTTCCACTCGATCATTTTATGACAGAAAAAGTTGTAAGAAATTAGAAAGAGTGGAATGACGCCAATTAGAGGTAAATAGGATGTAAGAGGCCTAATATACGGCCCAAAAAGTGCAAAAATCAAACGTTTGTTCAATTTTAAATGATTATTATGATTATTATGATCAAAATTATTATGATTTTATATCATAATTAGCAAAAACGTGAAAAAAAGAAAAAAGTTTCACGGGTGGGATCGATCCCGGGTTAATGTTAGAGTGTACATCATCTTTGATAATTGAGAATTGGAATTTTTAGTTGATTTTTTTTGTGTGACTGTCAAACGCTGAAACGGGGAAAATAGTATATTGAGATAGCCACAAGAGGCATCCATAGTCTGAACCAAATTTCATAATGAAGAACCCAAAATTGGGCCTGGTAAAGCCAAAAAGCTTAGCATGAGTTTTATCGGAATTGACGCAACCTAGAAGATCGTGCTTGGTATCAAAATTTGCGTAAATGTTTCAGCTATTTCACTATGAATTTATTTTTAGGATCACAACTTTCTGACCTAAACATTTTTCTCATTTTTCGCGGTTCCTTTGGTTTCAAAATGGTCTTTATTCGGCCCATATGAACCAAAGTGGTTGGATTTTGGTTCGTAGGTGAAAGCCATCAACATCTTTTGTTTGAATTTTATTTCGAGTAGCCCTATGCTACTCTAGTTATTGGTCATTTTTTGGGTCCAAATTGCTCCGACTTTGGTGTTTTTTCAATTTTTAGAAGAACTCTGAGTACCACTCGATCATTTTATGACAGAAAAAGTTGTAAGAAATTAGAAAGAGTGGAATGACGCCAATTAGAAGTAAATAGGATGTAAGAGGCCTAATATACGTCCCAAAAAGTGCGATTTTTGAGTAAAATCAAACGTTTGTTCAATTGTCAATTATAAGATGCCTGTTCGTCGTATCAAATAACGTTTAACATGTATTGATAGTATTTTGTGTGTACTTCAATATGAGTTTTTCATTTGTTTGATATTTGCAAAGGGGGCGCTGCAATCGCTCTTTTCGTGAAAACGTAATTTTGCGATTGCGGGCCAAAAAAATTACCTTTTGACTCGAAATAAAATTCAAACAAAAGATGTTGATGGCTTTCACCTACGAACCAAAATCCAACCACTTTGGTTCATATGGGCCGAATAAAGACCATTTTGAAAAAAAAGGAACCGCGAAAAATGAGAAAAATGTTTAGGTCAGAAAGTTGTGATCCTAAAAATAAATTCATAGTGAAATAGCTGAAACATTTACGCAAATTTTGATACCAAGCACGATCTTCTAGGTTGCGTCAATTCCGATAAAACTCATACTAAGCCTTTTGGCTTTACCAGGCCCAATTTTGGGTTCTTCATTATAAAATTTGGTTCAGACTATGGATGCCTCTTGTGGCTATCTCAATATACTATTTTCCCCGCTTCTAAGCTAAAAATTCCAATTCTCAATTATCAAAGATGATGTACACTCTAACGTTAACCCGGGTTCGATCCCACCCGGGAAACTTTTTTCTTTTTTTCACGTTTTTGCTAATTATGATATAAAATCATAATAGTTTTGATCATAATAATCATAATAATCATTTACAATTGAACAAACGTTTGATTTTTGCACTTTTTGGGCCCTATATTAGGCCCCTTACATTCTATTGACTTCTGATTGGCGTCATTTCACTCTTTTTGATCATATTATTATTATTTTGAACTTAATATTTGTAGTAAGTAAGCTATTTTTTTGACAGTACACAAAACATTATTAGGTAACCTTATGTTGGATAGATAATTGAGAGACCTTTCAAAGAAGGTATCGCATATTTCTATTTTGAAAAAGCATATTGAGTTTATTCCTCTGTTTGTCTGAGTGGATTCTCATTTTCTTGTCGGTATTTCATTTTCATCTATCACTAATAGATCTATCATTCAATCTAACTCGAATTCCGGAAAGGCTTTAACGACAGCAGTAAAGCATAATTTAAGCTGCGGGTTCACCGTTTTTACGGTCAATTAAATTCATACATAAAACTACCGTCTTATCAATTTGATAATTATGTATTATTTACCGCACTAATTTACATTCACCAACAACAACAACGCAATCGTTCACAAAGAACGAACTATTTTTTTTAATATACGCACACGAGAAATAAATTACATGACAAATAATAAATTACAAGTTGAAATATATTGTACGGCTGGCATTCGCATCTACCGTGAAATAAGGTAATAATTTTCAATTAATAAACTTATGGTCGTCTATTTAGATTTAATAGTACAAGTTAAACGATATAAATCTTGTACGATTCAGCGTAATTCTAATCAAATACTAGCTTGTTAACCGCGTTATTTGCAGCAAACACACTGCTGCCTTCTCTCTCTTGAGTTCTAGACTCTCCTCGTCAACAAAAAACCGCTTTGCTGCCTTGAATGTCACTCTCAATAAGACTGCAAACTCCATCCGAGTTAATATTGGTTGTCAACTATTTACCGGGAATATTCATTAACAAAAATGATTGACAAGTTTTAAATATATGACTGTTTGTTAATTCAGTTCAACTAAAGAATTGGTATAACATATTACCTCTTCTTTGGTATAATTAACAACATATAATAACTGCGAATAATTTTCAGTACTGTCAAATATACCTTGAGGTCAGTAAGTTCAATAAACCAAACCCGTTTATACATTTTCAGTAAAAAACTCTTCGGAACTATTGAGAAATTAAAAATCGTGAATCTTGACGAGGGAGATACCTCAATTTCATTTGACATAATCTCATTGTTTTCAAGTATACCAATAACTAAAATTCTTAAGCTGGTTAAAAGACAATAATATACCAGATAAAAAAACTACAAAATATTCGATGTTGATGTCACTTGGCATGGAGCCTAATGTGTTTGCTTTAATAATAATTTCTACTATAGATGAGAACTAATCATTCTTATCCACTAAAAATACTATTAAAATGAAGTACTGAAGACCTTTCGCCTTCCAAGTATGCATCATCAGAGTAAATTATCGTGTGCGGATGAGGTTGATTATTACTTATTTATAGTTTTATAGTGTATACACAGTGTGAACACCTTTTTATTTTATTAATAATTCCTACTAACAAGCATACGGAACCGCCATGAGGAACACTCTTCCATCATGTTTAGCAACCTTTTTTATCATAACGGCTATTCGCATAAATATTCGTTGTGAGTCATTCTGAATTACGACTATTTTTGAGATTATGCCTGTGTGTGCTTCCTATTGTTCGTAAGGATTTGAAATTCGACAATCTTCTTAAAATGGGAGAAATGAGAAATGCATTTTTTTTTATAACAATCTTATCGATCACGATATAACGGCGTCATAATACACTCTCATGATTGAAATATTCGATTCTACCATTAGTATTCAGTATCAGTGGCGGCTCGTGAACTTTTTAAGAGAGGAGGCTGGACATAAAACGTTCTTGTAAAAATATACTCTATTCAGTCAATTAATTTAACCTTCGCGCAGCGACCGTACCAGCTACTTCAGTAACAAAACTAATTGTTGCCAAGCAAGAACCAACGTGGAGATGTAGTTTCTCTTGGCAAAACATTTTTTTGTTCGTTTTTTTTTCTTTGGATTTTTGATATTTTTTATTTTTTTTTTTGAAATTTTTCATATTTTGTATTTTTTATTATTTTTATAAACTTTTTTTATATATTAAAGGAATTCTACGTTCTTTAGTTTGCGAAAAATGATCAATAATATTATCATAAAATGTATCATTTTGTTTTAAGTGTTTTACTGAATCATTTTCAATAGATATCAAACTAACACTGTATAAACGATTTTGGCCCATTGTATTTCGCATGTAAGTTTTAATTCGTTTGAGAGTAGAAAATGATCTCTCCACCGATGCCGACGTGACAGGAATGGTGACTGTCAAACAAAGTAGTTTATAAAACTGAGGTAAAACTTGTTGCAAATCATTGTCTATCATATATTTTATCATATCGGCGTGAATGTCGTACTGGCCTAAAATATCTTTATCCGAGTAGGTATATAACCCATAATTCATTGTGCAGTGCTATTTTATCAAAAAATTTATATTTTAGAACCAAGTTATCTAAAAGTGTATTGGGAAACTCTTTTGAAAAAGATTCGAAAAATCTTCTATTCGTCAAGTCGAAAAATTTCAATTCATGTAAATCGGAAAATCGAATCTCAATTTGACCTTTAATAGTATCTAAAATTTCATAAAAAAAGTTGTTTATAATGTAGTTTCTTGTCTACCAAATTATACGTTTTCCTCCTAATATTCTGTTTACCGGTTAATTTAAACTTAATACTCGATGCAATATGTTCCTGCGATTTTTCATGTCTGTCTATACCACGAGCTAAATTTTTCAAATCATCATAACCCGAGTGTCCCCAACATGAAGTTGTATCAGATGTAAATAGCAAGCAATATAATTTATTGTGTATTACGATTTTGAAACATACCTGTCATCGTCACCACTAATCCTTTCTAATCCGGTAAAGGCCGTTTATTTTTAACAAAACACTTTTCTATCTTATGTTAATCCACTAAATGGATTTTCTAACAACCCAGCAACTAAGTCACTCATCATTTTAACGTTCACCGATTAGTTAAATTATAACTTAACTACTTAACCTTACTTCGCCTCGCGGTACAAATTACAAAACCAAGAACTAACGGAACACGACACGTGTGGCATTCTTCTAGAGGAAGGGCGGTAGCAAGTAATCGTATTTCATTCGACCGACGATTCCATACGAGAGGCTAGCTTCCATAGGATGTTGCCATAATCGCTCTTTTACCCTATCTAGCAATTGAACTGCTTGGAAAACGGCAACTGTGTTGACCACACGTATTTAGCGTTTGAGATATATAGAGAATCTAGCCTCTGGCCACTGTTGCCAGATTAAAAATAACTACTGAGAACGGGGAATTAATTGTAAAATTTAAAGAATTATCAGAGAAACAGGAAATAAAATGGAGAATGATCATTAAGATAAATTGGTGAGGAGGCTGAGCCTCCTTAGCCTCCTTCGAGGAGCCGCCACTGTTCAGTATTCACCTCAGCCGTTGAGGAAATATTTTACAGCGTTCCGAAAACCTGAATTTTCGCCATCGCGTAGATAAATACGCCATAAAATTAGATCTAACATGATTAATAGATTGTTATCCACAACTTTCTGAGATCATATAGAACAACTTCCATCAGTTACATGAACCTTGGGGAATTTTCACATTTTCCCAAATTTCATTAGGGGTGAGTATGGAAAAACAGAGAATTTGGTCGATCCCATCGATCACGATATAACGGCGTCGTAATACACTCTCAAGGATGGGAAATTCGATTCTACCATTAGTTTTCACCTCAGACGCTGAGGAAACATGTTGCATCGTTCCGAAACCGTGAATTTTCGCCATCCCTTAGATAAATACGCTATAAAATCAGATTCAACATGTCTAAAATTCATCAAATTGGTATCCACAATCTTCTAAGTTCCATCAGCTATATGAAGCTTCTGGAATTTAGCATTTCCCAAATTCCATTTCATCTCGAAAATTAATCAGTTGGTTGAAAATTGGTACGACTTGTTTTTTGCTGTTAATTTATCACCTAATATTTCGTCGATACCATTAAAATAACTATTTTAAACGCTATCATGATCAATAGAAACAATGATCCAAAGAGCAATAACAAAACTAATGCTCTGAAAGCAAAGCCATGCCACGTACAAGTATTCCATTAAATTAATAACTTTACCGGTAAAACTGTAGGTGTATTCTTCTACGTCTACACAATACTCTATACTAAATACATAGAAATGATTAATCGTATTATATATTACAAGGTTTTAAGCCACAATAATTTCTAGTATCGGTTACAATAATAAGGCATTATCCATTAGTCACTATAACGAAGCGCTATTTGTAAGGCATGTCCTCGTGATGGAATTGAAGACGCTACCAATAATTAATCATTTTCTCGCCGCCTTACCCAACACTCGGCGTTATATTCCACTTTGTACGTACGTTTGTACAAAGTAGAGTACCATAAACTGATCCATATCTTTGCTGTGATGGTGTATTTAATGCTTGTAATGTTACTTCAAAATTGGCATAACACAAAAGACCAGCTGCATCGATGAGATGCTATCGACAACTATCTTGTCTCGTACGCATATGTCACCGGATTGATCACGTATAGAGATGGGATCGAGGCGAATTTGAACCATCCGTGAACTACAAAAAAAAAAACAAATTCGAAAAATCGAGAAATTGGACATGCACTATGCAGTGATACATGAATTTTACAAGCTTTTATTTAAGTATTTACCACCAATGGGTACTTTAGGTCCTCATTCGTTACATAGTTAAAGCCAATTGATGTAATCCGATTCTTCCTATAGTGATCAATAATTAATAAACATATAACAGGGCATACTTTTCCAAAATTTAGAGTTAAAATTTTACATTATTAGAGTGAAGGCTTAAGATTAAACACCATACAATATCAATATACAGGGTGTTCCATCTCAGACGAGCCATCCCGTATATTTCTTATTCCATAGTGAGTGGAAAAATCTCCCGAAACACATCGAATGATTTTGTTTGGGGGACATCTTTAAACGTCTATTTGAGGCTTGAACGAGCAACCCCCTAATAGGGGGCGCTTCAACCCCTCAAAATTGAATAAGGGAGAGGGGTTGAGTGATACGTCATCTGAAAGGTCTTGGAAGCTTCTTTACAACGGTGTATGAAAAACGTAAATTTGATGAACCGTTTTCGCCAAAAATTAATTTTGTTGCTCGAATGCGCCACCTTGAATATTTTGGTTATTTGTACAATGTACAAGCTCATTTTTATTAAGCCTTTTTAACAAACTTAAACAATCTTAAAAAAATCATATTCGTAAAAAAATTGAATTGTGTTGTTATGCTTGCAATGAAAAAAATTAAATCTGCGTGTTTAAATCAAATGTTCAAATTGTCCTCCATTGACTTCCATACAATAATACAATCTTGACTGAAAACCGTCTCTAACATGGTTCAGCATAATTGGAGTTATTTGACGACACTCATTTAGAATTCGTTGGCGTAGTTCGTCCAAATTTTCAGGCTGAGTCACAAAAATCTTGGACTTAAGATGTCCCCACAAGAAGAAGTCCAGAGGGTTCAGGTCAGGAGATTGGGCAGGCTACTCCATAGGACCGGGGTATTGCAAATTGAGGTATTGGCGAACTGGTGCCGCGTAGGAAGGAGGAGTCTTGTTGGAAATGCAATTGTTGTTCATGTAGTAGAGGATCGTTTTCTAATTGTTCAGTTATTAACGGATCAATCACATTTTCCAACATTTCAAGATAAATTTCGCCATTTAAATTAACAGGAATAAACAGAGGTCCAATTAGGTGGGCTCCCAAAATTCCTACTCAAACGTTTAGCTTTTCCCGATGTTGAGTGTGAGCTTCTCGAAATACATGAGGATTTGTATCGCTCCAAATTCTACAGTTATGCCTAAACATCTTTTAAGAACCAAAAATGAAGGCAACATAAGGAAATGTTTTGCTGTGTTTTCATTTATTAGTTTGAGAGAATGTATTATTGTATGGAAGTCAATGGAGGACAATTTGAACATTGGATTTAAACACGCAGATTTAATTTTTTTCATTGTAAGCATGACAACACAATTCAATTTTTTCACGAATGTAATTTTTTTAAGATTGTTTAAGTTTGTAAAAACAGCTTAATAAAAATGTGTTACAAATGTACAAATAACCAAAATATTCAAGGTGGCGCATTCGAGTAACAAAATTAATTTTTGGCGAAAACGGTTCATCAAATTTACGTTTTTCATACACCGTTGTAAAGAGGCTTCCAAGACCTTTCAAATGACGTATCACTCAACCCCTATTCAATTTTGAGGGGTTGAAGCGCCTCCTATTAGGGGCTGCTCGTTCAAGCCTCAAATATACGTAAAAAGATGTTCCCCAAACAAAATCATTTGACGTGTTTCGGGAGATTTTTCCACTCACTATGGGATAAGAAATATACGGGGTGGCTCGTCTGAAATGAAACACCCTGTATGTCTTCATACATTGAAAAGGCAAAATAAAACCTAGATTTACAGAGACCCGGGTAATAAAATTCGGTATTCGTTTCTAAGAATATTATTCAATTTCATTGCTTGGCAGTCCTAGCAAGTTTAACTGATATGATTAGCAGTTGTTTATCGTTAAAACGGTTTACAAATTATGCTGAATTAATGTAAGTAAAGATAATGATAAATATGCAGAATTATTTCCAATATTCGATTAGGCGTAAGATTATACAATTCGTATAATCAAAATTCACTTGCATATTTAAACCATTCTACTTGTTGAGATTCGAACTCACATTCTTAAATTGTGCGGTGGATACTGAGAGTATAGAACACCTGGGAAATACTTTTAACTTATAACTATCTCGAATCTTGCAACTGATCATATTTCAAATACTACACTTTCCATAACTGAACTATTTATGACACTTATGCAGTTCTATACCCACCAGAAAATAAACTTTCCGTAGTAATGGCAAACAATAACGTTGTTAAAATGTCCAAAGAAACCATAAAATGTAAACAAACTAATTTATGACGTTGCATTATTGTAAGATGGCTCGAGAAAGTTAATTTTCTTGAATGGCATTCAAAACGAAGCAGAAGTTACTGTAATCGGACACAAGCAAATATTGCAAATTCGATAATACTTTGTTCATATAAAAATGGTAAAAAAAATATGACAAAGCTTTGGTAGAAGTAAGGAAAATCAATATGAAAACAAAATAAGAACATCAGATAATAAAAACAGAACAATGAGGTCTATTTGTAATGACATCCGGGGAAGGGTATCACGTAAGAAGGAATGCCGAATTTCTGGATCACCAGAGCTAAATGATTACAACAAATTTTTGAAGGAATCGGTTCCAGCTTTGAAACAAAATATCAATAGCCAACAGCTTCATTGTGATGATATAATGGCAAACAATAAATCACTGTTTTTAAAGCCTTCGACTCCGGAAGAAATAGTTGCGGTGTCAAAGGAGTTAAAAAACAAATTTAGCAGTGGCGTAGACGGAATTCCCATATATATTATGAAATCAAGTATTAACTGCATGAAATTGGAAATGTCGAAAATACTGTTTTTTTAATGAATGTAATCTTTTTAAAACAACACAGCATGGCTATCTGAGGGATAAGTCGACTTAAACAGCAGTTTTTCAATTCACTCAGAACATCGTTAAGTCTTTGGAAGAGAACAAATTAGCGGCGGGGTTATTCATAGACCTGCCAAAGGCATTTGATTGTCTCAACAGAGACTAATCAATAGAAAAATTACAGAAATATGGTATTAGAGGAAACGCGGCTACTTGGCTTACATCATACCTCTCAGATCGTTCACAGAGTGTTTTAATTGCTGAGGATGGAACAATCGTGAAGTCCAATAAATTACCAACCCTCGTGGGAGTTCCACAAGGTAGAATATTGGGTCCCATATTGTTATTTATAATGATCAATGGCTTAAATAGTATAGCTAGCCAAGAATATTCTTCAATCACTAATTTGTTTAATCAAGCAAAAAGCTGGTTCGACAGAAATGAATTAGTTATTAACGAGGAAAAGACTAATTTAATAATCTTCAGTGCTAATGAATCAAAAGACAAACCTTTAAGTATACTGATTAATTGTAGGGATATTCCCACTGTTAAAAATACCTACCAAGTTTCTTCCAATCATTATTCATGAATTTTTTAAATGGTCACTACATATAAAACACTTACTGAAAAAACTGAATCAGGTCTGCTACGCTATCAGGTTGATAGGGAAATACATAGAGGATAATGTTAAAAAAGTTCTATACTATGCGAATTTTGAATCGTTAGTAAGATACGGTATTATATTTTGGGGTGTAAATTCAACAACCAAATCAATTTTTTTAGCTCAAAAACGAATCTTACCCATAATACTTGCCATCTAGATTAGAGATTTATGTAGAAATAAATTCAAACAAACAGGACTACTAACAGTATATGATTTATATTTGCACGAATATCTTCTTTATTTATTTAGAAATAAATTTTTTACGAAATAACACTAATGTAAATTACAATACCAGGACTTTGGATATATGTTATTCTATTCAGAGGTTATCCTTAACTGAAAAAAATATATTTTATATGTGCCTTAAAATTTATAATAAATTGCCAGATCGTATAAATTTGATAAACTATAGAGAATTTAAAACAAAAACCAAGAAACTACTAACCAATTCGGAACCTTATTGTTCAGAGGATTATTTTAGAATGTAAACGTTTTTTTTGGCATAATCATTCATATTCATTTATATTGACACCATTTCACTTTCTGTTTTATGATACTTTTATGTTCTAAGACTAAATTTGAAATGAAGATTATTATTATTGGTGCAATTCTTGATGATTTGTCAGGGGAACTGGAAGATACATAGAAATATTAGCGGTGTTGTTGAGACCTACTAATTCCCAAAAATTGGTTGATAAGTATTAATAGATTCAAACTGTGGACATTTGTTATTAATATTCATCAAATAACGGCGAAATCTGCCAATTATATTAGTTTGGCAAGATTGGAAGATCGGGACCACCCCACGTGCTACGCGGAAAACGATAAAAAAATTTACCCGAAAACAACGTTTTCCTATAAGAACAAACTACATAGAGATCAAACGGACCGCGCGCACAGTTATGACCGTCAATATATCCAGAAATTGACAACAAATTATGGTCCTTTGTGTACTCGCCGAGATCGTCCATCATCAATTAAAGAGAGAAGCGAGTTTTTCAAGTCCGGTAGCATAAGCAGTTATGATTTGATGTACAGGCTACACGACGAGCTGTCAACGAGGCATTCCCACGAACTTTCTACTTGACAGATTGGAATCTTCGAGATGACAAACACAATTAGCACTGCCAACTTCAAACCTCTCTGGGCTTTTTCATTTATGTATAGATACGCTTAATGAAATGCCCGCGGGCCGTCTCACTGGATTGCCCTCGATAAAAACTTGCACGTCCATTTGAATCACTTATGAATACCTCGGGCTGCTCCTGTAACCGTTTTCTTTACTTATGGTGCAATATCAATAGTCACTTTTCAAATATGCTTCTCCTGACAAATAAATTCAAAATATTGTGGAACACAGGTCTTAGTCCAGTAGCACTAACTTTTGGTCAGGTAATTTCATATATAATTTTTCTAAGGTGAACGATAGTGATTTTAGTTTTGGGTCAAACCCCGTGCTTCATGCCATAACCTCACTTTTTGTGTTGAAAAAACGCATTATGGGGTCTCAAACCGACACCGTTGAAGATATAGACTTCAAATTTTTGGTGGTAGTAGACAAAACTAAAACACGAAATTAATTGCTAACAAAAACCTCTCATCCCCTCTAGTGCCACGTGGTTTAAGCAAAATAATGTTTTTTTCATGATTTTTTTTTGGGAAAAATAATAAACCGAAATTACTTCTACATGGCGTCAAACACTACATTGTAGTTCTGAAATATACACTAATTTTTCCAATTTGACATCTTGAATAGGTGGCGCGCAAATCGCACTTTAATTTTTTGATTTCAGAACCTTTTGCAGTCTCTCAGGTTTGTCTGAACAATTCCTAAGTAGGACATTTTTGATCGATATTTTCGCTCCCAGCGGCCATTATAGGTTGGGATCGAAATTTGAGCTCGAATATCTCGTTTCTTTAAAGTCGAATCGAGTCGCGGTTTGAACCATTCGGATACATTTATTTATCCCTATAATTTAGGGTCAAGCTGACCTTGATACGACGAGTAGATTCGGAGGGGCAGATTTTCTTCACTTTGGGCCCTACGTTGTAGTCAAAGTATAAAAAAACTTTATTAAAAGAGTCCAACAATCACTGAGGAGGGGGCAGGTTCCCCCTTGCTACGCCACTGATACTATTCGTTAACATATGAATATTGTGAGTCGGTCTTAAATCGAATTATCGAAATGACCGAAGCCGTCGACGACGTATTTGAATTGTCATTGCCGGTTTATTAATATTTGCGGTTGCTATATTATTTTGTCGCAGTAAAAACGGCTGCTCATAACCGAATAAAAGGGAAATCACGCTCGAACGACGTTTCTCGAAATAACAATATAAATTTAACGATTGATCAAACCATTACTGTATCGATTCGCCGGCAAAAGGATTTATAGTTTAATTCATCACCTTCCAATAATGGTCTGATTATAATAAGTTTTTATTTCATTATTGTTGAATAATAATCTTGTAATTAATTCACCATGCTTTGAGCAGGAAACGATGAACTTATTTTTGTCTTTTGGGATTTCGTCATCAACCTTGCTTGCCGGTTGGATTCTTGCGAAAACAAGAGATACAACCAGGCATGAAAGCATCAATCGCGGGATAAAAATTAGGTCTTAAGCTTGTTCCATTTATATAAATGCACACCGAAATGCAATCTAAGTGTACTTGCTCAAATACTTACGAACTTTCCGAGCAAAGCACTTTGACTAGAAGTCCCGGATGATTGCAGCATGGTCCTAATGTGGGAAATTTTCTTGATATATCAGCTCTTGATGACAGGTAATTAAAGTTATTCAGCATAATACGCTATAAACCCACATGCATGTTGATACATGCATCTTTGTCGCGGCTTTCGTTGTCGGTAAAGCGCTCCACATGCCTGCTATTCCGCTAACGTGAGGCGTCCCTCACATGGGGCACCCCAAGTACCAAATTGCAACTGATTTTTTTATTAAGTTTTCAAGCATTTACAAGCAATATCCAGAGAGTAGGTATATTAAAAAGTGCAGTAAAATGCATTCAAACAATTTGTGCATCAAACGCATATAACAACAAAGTTGTCAAATACCTTCCTTAAAAGAAAAAAAATCGCTGAGCTCTATCGATCCACAGAACGTTTTTCCAATGTTTTTCCTAAATACAACTTACTATATACGTGATACAATCCCAATCTCTTGCCAAAGGAGTAACAGTCCAACGAGAATCCATTTATAATGACCACAGAAAGGTAGAAAATCGTTACTATATATTGATAATGTAGAAAACATAAGTGAGAATGTTAATCCGTATTCGTATACCATTGAGTAAGGCAGATGGTTGAAATGTGGGGTCGCGCACATCTCTATTCCACAAAAGAGATTAGAAAAGTAGCGTTCATAATATTGAATAAATATGTCTCTTTAGGGTCATGTTTCTATTGTAATTGAGGATTAATTTTTTCTACAAATTTCTGATTTAAATTGTATCATTTCGAATCCCGCTGGGAGAAAATCCATAACGGATATTTGGGCACATTATTCAAAATAAATCTCCGAAATTATATTATAATTTAATCATTGACATCTTTACGACCATAGTCTATAATCCTACATTGTTACTTTAGTTGTTTAAGTTGGAAATTTATTATGATATCTCATGAATCATTGGAAGCCATGAAATGCGATTACACAGTTATATACCTGTAAAATATTATTTTATTACCTAGTTTAGTAAAAACGAAAAACCGATCTACTGCAGTGTTATTACTAGATCTAATTGTTTCAATAATCAATTAGACTGTAAACTTATGATGAATATACTACTTAATGTAAAAGAAGTTTAGTCGGTGACTAAACTAGTGAGGATAAGTAGGCGTAGACGAAACCTGTTCGTTATTTCTAAGAACGGTAATGGACACCAATAAATCTGTCATTTTTATTAGATAAATGTCGGTTGTTGGGTTTGATAATCTCTTTATGTCGACGACTATAGCGAACTGACCCTCAAAACAAATAAACACAAACGTCCTTCTTCAAAGTATCAATTTATGACAGCGAAATGACATTAAGGAAAGGATGAGCTATGTTTGTATTTGTCCGAAGTGACACTTAGAGGTCGATTCGAAATTTGACATTATACTATATTGAATATTCACAGATATTGACTAAGATAATTATGCAATTCGAGTTCAGCTCAAGAATTAAAATACTAAGAGTTGAAAAGAATCGACCACTAACTAACAATTTACATGGGTATAGTTATGGGTGAAGTAGAGTAGCAGGTAAGAATGCTTTTGGCTTTGGCGTTCAGAAAGTAGAGTATTTTGACTTGTTTAGTTAAAGCCTCAGAAGCATTTTCGAAGGAGAAATCTTGGTGAAGGTAAATAGAGAAGAAACTGAGTGGCTCGTAAGAAGCAAGATCGGCGGTCCAAATCCGGTTGTTAGTAAAATTGTAGGGAACACTGTATAGGGATGGGCAAACTTCGAAAGCACCAGATCTAGCCTACCAAACCAAGCCAATTTCATCCGAACCCGAAGCTTCTTGATTGTAGGTGCGTCTCAAGTTTTCGATTTTCTGCTTCAATTCAATTCTTCAAAATCGGCGTTTGTTTCAGTGATGATCTCATCGTTGGAGCCAAATCTCTTTCCATCGAGCCATTTCTTCAAGTTTGGAAATAGATTGAAATCGCAGGGGACCAAATCTGGAGAATTTGGTGGCGTCGAATCGATCTAACAGCTCTGCATAATATACGCCGGTGACCGTTTTGCACTTTTCAAGGTAATCGATATGAACGATACCGTGTGCATCCCAAAAAACAGTCGCCATGACTTTGTTGGCCGACAAACCCACTTTGGATTTTTTCGGCTTTGATTCGGCAGAATAAGTCCAATGTTTGGACCGTTCTTTGGTATCTGGTATGTTGTGATGGATCGGAGCAAAAAGTCCTTCTTACCATCGCCAAACACTGCTTTGAAGTTGTCACACGCTCGCGCATGTTGCCTACTGTTGTTAAATGCGGCACTCATTTGGCAGATAGCTTTCTCATATTCAAAAATGTATGCACAATGTTCCGTACTCAATCGGTTGAGATGCCCACAGCTTCAGCAATCTCGTGAACTTTAACTCGCCGATTGTCCAATATCATACCATGGATTTTATGGACGATTTCTGCCGTTGTAACCTCACTTGGACGACCAGAACATTCGGCTTTCCAATCGAAAGTGAAGTTTAACAAGCGATGCTATGATTTGCGTAATATTTCTTCCACGCAAGAAATAATGTTAAATCTAGAAGCGAAATCCACTTTTTCCATGCAAAAATCTCCAAGATTGCTTGCTTTCGATGGGTGTCAAAACAGAACTGAATGACATATCAGTCTGAGAATTCTAATGCGTTCTAATTAAAGATGGTACATCACAAATGTCACATGGGATTGTCGATTGGTGCCATCTGTTTCTTTTTTCAGGAACTTTTCACCTTGCCCTAGTACAACCATACGTTTGTGGTGTTACTGATCAATCTAGACTAGAGAGACCATATCATTGTTATTTGGCAAAAGCCAACATGAAATTGTATTATATCTAATTTTCTTATATTCTTTTCGAATACTATTTCCTTACGTGAGGTTGCTATCCATGTCAGAATGTTTTGCGAACATGCACATATACCTGGAAGTGTGTTCATTCATCGGTGACCTCTTCTAGGTAGGGATAATACGCACTTACATCTATCTAAGATTCCAATTACCCGATTCTGTATGGCAATTGAAATTTACTGAATAACGGACATGATTAAAACGACAAAGGTTGAAGGCTGTTCTGGCTTTGGGTAAAACTGGCGTTTTTGCAACAATGTTTCCGATTCGTTCGTAAGCAGTACGACTGAAAGTGTGTGCATGTGTATGTCCCTGGAGAACTCGGGGAATCTGTTCGATTTCTGTCAGTGCGGGGAATAATATATTGCTTCAGAATATAGTCTGAGTCAATTATGTACTTTAATTTATACGCTGTCAATCCCATTTGCTTAATACACTGTTTTATGTAAATAATAAACTTGATTTAAAAAGCTTCTGATATTCGTTACATTTCAACCGACTTTTCAACTGTCCGTAATGCGGCTAATGAAGAACCTTTTACTATTATTGTTACGTTTGGAAAAAATTGCCGTCTTTGACAAGCCTGTGTGTATTAAACAAGGTTTGTTATTTAAATTGAATAGAATCAGCCATTACGTAATGAGTATCATTTGTTTGCTTCTTCAAACAAATAATACTCATCATATACGGTGTTTGATTTAAGGCAACTTTATTATGTTGATTTCTATATTTTGAGACATCTATCTTATAGGTTTATAAGCGTCGATACAGTGTGACCAATGAATTTATGAATGCAGTAAAGTTTTGTTTAGAATGCACTTATTTTCAATACGGTGAGCTATATTTTGTATAAATATTCGGCACAGCAATGGAATCTCCTATTTCAGCTACTATTGCTAACCATGTTATGGAATGCCTAGAGGAATCGGTAATCCATCTTCTTCAAACGATATGTAGATGATTGCCTAATGTGTGTTCCCAATGATAAAATTCAGTATGTGATTATTAAATTTAATAATTTCCACTGTAAACTTCAATTTACTTGTGAAAAAGAAGTGAACCTAAACATAAATTCCCTAGATATGAACATTAGGCATGACGAAGATGGAAAAATAAAAACTTCGTGGTTTACTAAAGAAGTTTAGTCTCAACGTTATCTACACTTCAATTCCGTTGCACCAACAAGTTATGAAAAAGTGTTATAAACAGCCTAACAGATCGCGCGGTTAAATTGTCCCACTCAGAGAACAGTCCCAAAAATTTAAAAATTGGTGTGATCAGGACGCTTCATGTTGATACAATTAGTTTTAGACATAATATGTCTTCTGATGATGGTTGTGAGACCGAAACGTACGTAAAGACGAAAATAATAAGCATATGAGTTAGTGTGATCTATTTCCCGAGAATTTATATATGAAACAGGTAAAATAGTCACTGAAGGTCATACCTAGACTCAGGGACGAACTGGCCAACCGGGACGATTCCCGGGTGGCCTCTTCAAAAATAGTTTCGCATTTTCATGATAAATCTATTTATTGTTTTTGTGAAACCAATTAGGTAGTTGTAGTTACGCGCCGTGTGCTAACATTTTTATAATACCTTCCTATCAAAATCAGAAAACAAAAATATTTTTAATCAAATCTGTATCTCCCTTTTCGGGTGTACCTTGGATGGATTGCTCAAAATAACTATGAATAAATGTATGTTTTTCCCTGTTCTCTGACTGAATATAGTTTAGGAGTTACAGCGATATGGTATTACTGTATATTAGCGGAGGAAGGTTTAATATACAATAGCGTTTTCAAGCTACAGCCTCCTCAAATTTTGGACATTGATACGTCTTCTGATGATGGTCGTGAGACCGAAACGTACGTAAAGATGAAAATAATAAGCATATGTGTTAGTATGACCTATTTCCCGAGAATTTATATATAATATAAGTGTGGCCGATTATATACTGAACTTATCCAACAAAAATTTTTGTTTTATGCATTTTGCCAGTCAGCCAGTTCATAAGTTTGTGTTAAACTGAGAGAAGATTGGTTGATCATAAGACTCTAAACTGAGGCACATAGTATCAACGTAGTCCATTTGGGAGCAATTCAAGCTACCTTGGCTAGAGAAGACACGGTAGCTAAATTTCCGGAAAAAAAAAATTTTCGTCACTAGAGGTGCTGCACCCATAGACAACGTTCTACCAGCCTAACCAGGTTTGGTTATCCAAATTGATGAGCAGCACACTGGTACCTTTGTTAAAAGAAAGAATGATCCAAGAAATGTTCGAACATTTAATAGGAAAAATAACTGATCGGTTAAAGAAGGCAGAGAAAAGCAGGATGTACATTGTCCCTTTTAAGTGGATGCTGCGCTCGCTGCGCTTCAATTAATAGAACATATTATATTCCAATTGCCTATACTCCGAAGACTGTCTGTAGGAATAATCGAAGAAACGTTTTATTAATCTGAAATTTAACTGTTGCAGACAATTACACACGGATGACTTTCGCTATTTAATGAAAACCTCTACAATATTTCAATTCTGTCAGTAACGCCATGGTTTGTGTCGCCATTTTATCCGTTTGAACCCTTTCTGAATAATAATCTCATTAAAGCGGGTGCCTGTTGTATCAGTCCATGCGTAAGGAGCATAGGGTAAAAAGGGGTGTATATCTTTGATCCTAGCTCGGCGTTGGTCAAACTAAACACATGTAATAATAACCCTCAACGCAATTAATTGCAGGGAGCTACTTTGAAATTTGATTTTTACAACCGGTATGATCCGTAATCACTGAATTTCACCCTCTGTTACGTACCTATGCGGCGCCGTTAGACCTTCAGGCCATCGTAAGGGATGCTAGTTTTATTTTTCAAATCGAAACTCGTACGCTTAAATTTCTATGTGAGCAGATAATCATATTTTAGTATGTCTAACACCAGCGAACATATTTCTAAATATTATGATTAGAGAGGACCAAACGGTGATCCTAACATTTTAATTGTTGTATTTTCAGATGCAATTGCATTTTTC
Organism: Endomychus coccineus; assembly: GCA_958510875.1. Lineage (NCBI taxonomy): Eukaryota > Metazoa > Arthropoda > Insecta > Coleoptera > Endomychidae > Endomychus > Endomychus coccineus. The sequence continues at coordinate 2,576,188 of OY294069.1, read as the reverse complement.
GAGAAAAGCGATCTTACAAATTACAAACTAAATAAACCACCGTTGTCTTAAAATATATTGCTATTTCAACAAAAATTATATTAGAGTCAAAATGTCACTGTCCCCATTTTACCCCACATGTGGGGGTGGAATGGGAATTGGGGATAGACAGAAATACGTGAACTGTATTTATTATTTTGTTTTTTATCGATCTCTATCAACAAAATGAATTCATTATTATTATCTTATAATTAGAAAACAAACAAGGATAAGTGGGGAAAAATTACTGTGTAGTTGTTTTTCAATACATATCCATATATTTTGGACTTTAATCTGGTACAATTTCCATTATTCGTGTTTTTTTCATTGTTGCGACATTTTTAATTAAAATTCATGCAATGAAGATGTTTAGTGTTCAGTATACGATAGTAACTGTGGGGGTTTTACTCCTCCTGCCTGTCCGTCGTAAGACTTTTGACATATCACGTAGGGCCCTCTACTACTTCAGCAGCACGTCAACTGCCCGGCGGAGACCAACGCCTTAGGGCAGATGTTCTATTCGCCTCCGGCGGGTCTACTTCAGGCGAACCCACTATGGGCACTGCTTGCTAGACTATATTAATACCCCTTCTGGGCTCTCACCTTCTGTTACCTGTTTTACCAGGTACGTTTGACTAGTAACCCTTCGGCTTCGTTCAAATAGCCTATTGCATATTTCTACCAAGCCCGTGAATCCATTTCGGTCAGACTTCTGAGATAAGAAGGCACTATATCATGGATTTAGTGGTGAAATGTATGTGGTGCACAGTTCACCGGATCTTCTACAGTGACAACTGTTAGTTTCGCCCCGAAGGGTAAAGGACGTTGCTTGCTGAAGCTACTCTCGGACTAGTCTGGACCATATAGTTCTCTCGACAGTGCTCAATACAATTAGTTTAAGGAATGGTTGATATGAATTAGCTGTCAAATGTCTTCTCATGATGATAGTGAGACCGAAACGTACGTAAACACGAAAATATAGTAGACATACATAATAAATGTCACCGATTTCGCTAGAATTTACATATCATCTATACCTGGGTCGAGGGTCATTACATATTTACAATAATAAAAATGATAATAGTATTGTTAACACCTAAAACCGGTCACTGTCAGTATATTAGAGTCAGATATAATACTAAAGTCTAACCTAATTTTTAATTGCTCTAAGCCGTTTTCGCGCCATCTTTCGCCAATACACACACATTCTTACGGTAGGACAGTGCCTCTAGGATGACCATCTGTCTCTGTTGCGTATATTGTAATCTCAATATGACTAGAACACAATGTTGTTATGAAGAAATTCTTCTGACGGAATATGATTGGTCGCTGTGTTCAAATTGACGTTCCTTCAGCGGCAATACGTCATCTGTCTCGAATGGAATATAGAGTTGATTATGTTGCTGATTCTATGCGACTGGCTTCACCTCCTCATTGAATAGATGTTGAATATTCACCTTTGAATATATGATTGATATCCAATCATATACCCATGCAATGATCTTCAATACTTGAATCGTTTGAATAATGATTAAGACGGACTGAGCATAGCGGACGATGTCGACGTTTGAATCGACTTATATGGTATGTCCTCGGGTATCGGTCAAATGGTAAATTTTGGTACAAACTAGATATGATGGTCGAAGTGCTACACCCCAGGAGACTTCCCGCGAATTGAATTGCATTCTTGATCGGCTTATGCGAACGAAGTATGTCTCTCTTTCGGCTCATATGACACGTTGTTGGTTTCTACATAGCGGTCGAACGCTGACTCCGATTCACTGTAACTCAAGCCGTTTTGCGAGTTTCAAACTTGAAACGCCCGTCCATACCTTTGGCAGTGCTGAAGAAGCGAGCTCGCGCAATTATGCAGACTTGGGCTCGGGCTCGTGATCGGCTTGTACGTAAGACGGAGCGAACGAAGACTTTCTTCTTACTCGCCACTCCTTCTAAATCCTTCGGGCATATGCGTAGCTGGAACTGTAATATTTATTTTTCAATTCCTTGGTTCGATTTGTTAATCTGTTGTTCACAAGATACTGTAAAGGATTCGACGGACTGTGCTGTATAATAAAAAATCGAAATCAGTAGTTGAAATAAACATAACACTTTCAGATATATTCAAATAAAACGTTTGCAATGATGTTTAACACGAAAGATAATGAGATAAATTAATCTAACGATGCCCGTCAAACGTGTAATTAGTATTATTGTCTTATCGCTTTCCTTCGCGATTTCTTGCTGTTCGCAATGCACGTCGCTATTATGGGTGCCTGGGTGCCTGACATGAAAAACGTCATAATTCATCATCGTAATGACGGTTTTAATTGACGTTGCAATAAACATGGCCTTCCTCGATTGCTGTGGAACTTGATCGGTTTTGCTAGGCTCGTTATACTGGACCTCTTTAGGTATCCAGAGATTCAATCACAAGATCATAGATATAGCGAAACTACTCGGCAGTTTCATTGTTGACAATTCATATTGAGACGTTAATCAAATTTTGCGTGAAGATAGCACATTCCCAAGCAAAAACTGTGGGCACAGGTTTTCTACTGATTTATCAGATATTTGACCGAAATCGATGACGTATTATTATCAGTTTGTCTACACTAATATTTAAACTCAATTATAAAATCTCTCTTGCCTAGATCGATCAGTAACACTACAAACTAATAGTTCTAGACAATTTTTCCGCTCTCTTATAAAACTCATCGGTAGAACGAGAAGTTTTGTGATGCTACCGAAAGGTCGGTTATGAATACATAACCGACTAACAGCATGGCGGAGAAACCAAATTATTTGACGCCATCTATGAGAAAAAATGTTTTACTAAGAAATCAAACTATGTAATAGATTTCTTGAACATTAAATTTTACGGAGAATGTTGAACTACTTGAGTGCTCCAGATGGTGTCACCATAAGTTTCTCATTCTGCAGATGACCTCTATAAGAGAGCAAATATATATAGTGTGTTCCATGTGAAACAATTGTCGCGGACTACATTACTCAAACGTAAATGTGCTAAATTGAAATTAAAAATCAGGAGATTCCTCAGAAATAGATAGTATGACTAAAAATTAATTTATTCAGTACTTTACGAAAGCACTGTACATATCTCAATTATTAGATTTCAATTTAACATAGGCAGTGGGAGGGAAAGTCGATATATTCATGAAAAACCAATGATTACACTTCATTTTAGTAGGTTTAGGTGACAAGGTAATGAGTAAACTCACTTTTACACAAAACACAAATACCGAATTAACATAAGATCGAGCAGGAGGAAAAGTAACATGCCAAGTGAGAAACATGGAAAACAAACCGCATTGTCTAAAATAAGTGCAAGTTTGAACGGAACTTACGAGGCACGAAGTCGCGGTCCGTTTGAACTCGACGTCGGTTGAAGAATTTCAATTTTCCGAATACCTGACAGTCCGCGACACAAATAAAATCTCTCAAATTACCAGTAATAAGAACAAATTACGCTCGATTTATAGGCCAATAATATTTATAATTCGTCAAGTAAAAACGACGTAATGTACTTTTCGATAATGTTACCCGTATTCAGAGCAGGACCGTAATTAAGGATGGTGGAAAGGTCGCGATACATGCTTCGAACAAATTAACCAAACTTTGGCTCAAGCGATTGAATTCGATTGCCTCCATTAGAAACTCACTAGCAGTTCCAGGTTCCTAATAATAATGTGTCTATAAAATTGTATTGTCTTGATACAATGATACAACATGGTATAAGACAAGTTAAGAATATACAGGTATGCAAGTAAACAATTAATTAAATAGATAAACTCGTATTTTGGTACAACAAATAAGACAGAAAAGGAAAACAAGAAATGATATAAAGATATACAAAAATAATACTTCCTTTGGAAAGCATTCAGTAACTGTTTGAAAAGTAACAAATAATAATTATAGCCCAGTATCTACTATACTTATTTATGAATATATAATCACGATTGAAATTAATGTAAATGAGCCACACTGTATGGATCATCTGTTATTAAAGATGCCAAGTACTCAGAAACATTGTAAAATACATGCTCTTGCAAAATTTTATGATCAACTGTTTCAAGTTAGCATTATCTTTGAGCGACTGCGGAAGTTTGTTGCTCTTTATGCCCATATATCGTGGACATTCTTCATACAGAGTCATCTTATGCTGAGGTATCAACAGGTCTGCTAGGCCTTCAGTTGGATAAGTATGATTGAAATCATTGCGGGTAAAAGATCCAACATTTATTTTGACATATATCAAAAGTTGCTTCATATATATACATGGAAGGGGTAGTAATTGCGATTGTAGGAAGATGTTTCTACATAAGCTTCTTCTAGCTGCTCCTTCCATTCTTTTTACTGCAAGCTTCTGCATTATGAAGACTTGGTCCGATTTAGATGTAGATCCCAGAATATGATGCCATAAGAACATCTTGAATAGAACTATGCATAATAATAGAATAGGAGTATACATCTACTAGTAAAACTGTGCAACCTCCTTCCTCCCTCAATTATAATACCACCCTATATCGAAAGATATAGATATTTGAACACAAAAGACGTTTGGTAATAAATATATAAATAATTACAGAACAGAAAACAAAATACTAGTAATATAAGACATGATGACTATGACTACTCTCCTCTAGTCATTGTTTTCGCATACAAGACACAATATTATGATTGAGAACTGGATACACTTGAGAAATTGTATCTTCTCTGTCAAAATGACCAAGTGTCCTATTCATTGGCATGTTCTTAACTATTACAAGGCATCCATCTCTTTGATTGATCCCACGTATTCAAGCACAGAATGCGACCACAGTTGACTAACTTTTTAAAAAAATGTATAATAATAATCATTATATAGTATGTGAAGGCGGAAGACATTTTACTAATTGAGTTTATAGAAAATCTGTATATTGCGTGCTATAGCAACATTTTCTTCGATGCAGTATAGGTAGGAGCTGGAAATAAGTCAATACAACCCTGTGATTCAAACACCGACACCGTCGGATATTGCGCTCGATTTAACGAATACCTCGCGTTGCGTTGTTATTCAAGACCTTTGTAGTTATTTTATTTTTCGTTTAATTCGTTCGAAAAAATTATGTAGGTTCTTGAAATAAGTTGTTCTTTCGTACAGGTTTTAAACGGGGATACTTTATTATTGAAGTCATTTATTTTAATTCGTTTATATTAACACCTGTTTTCGACTAAGCTTGAACGAACTCAGGACTCGTTTCATCAACAATTGAATTGACTATATGGAGATGAAACCAACTAAGGCCAGAATAAGGAAATACGACGCAGGCTGTATATCCATACGTTGTACTTCGCATACAACTGTTGGCTTTTTTTCTGTCATTGCTGTGACTGAGTTGGTGACTAAATATGACTTGTGGAAACTTTCTGTGGATAGAAATCCATGGAATGTTCACATTTTTTTTGTGAATATACCAAAAAATCTCCCAAGAACCTCTGATTTTTGGAACAGCAATGAGCGTCTCATGACTAATTATAGGTACTCACCGGCTGTTCATCTTATACCAGAGAATTCTTTCTGAGTTTTTAGTACATCGTTGATTCAGTTTAAATAACCATTAACGATTAAAAAAATGATGTGGTAACCTGTAATAGGCTGTAATATATGTGCGTACCTTCCAAGCTAGCGGCGCGTATTTTATAATTATAAAAAAGATGAGTACCACGGGTGTGAACCCGGGTCCACGAGCTGACCATGTCCTTATCCGGCCTCACCAGTAAATCTATGTTATCTCAGCATTAACTATAATTTTAATCTTTTATACTTTGGCTTTTTACATTGGATATTGCATATCACACCACGTTGATTTGAATGTTAACCTAGAGGATATAATGATTCATTCTTGTATGAATGAAATACGTAAATTTCATCTTGTATATTATAATGCAGCTTTTCTTATGTCTACTCATATTTCTGAGATGTAAATATCAAGAAATGGTACTGGAATTGCGTTTTCGTGGGAAATTAGTCCATTAGTTTTCTCTATGACACTATATGCATTATTTAAAATATTATGTATTCTCATATATTATATGAGGCGATGTTATAAATTATGGTATGTTACCATATACGAATGGCACGAATCACCAGCATTGAATCAATAACTAATTCAGTTTCAAAAATAGATAATAATCACAGTGTCCAAACATAACTTTATCACAGTTCTATACCAGTGGCGGCTCGTGAATTTTTGAGAGAGGAGGCTGGACATAAAACGTTTTTGTAAAAATATACTCTATTCACAGCCTTTTAACCTTTGCACAGCGACCGTACCAGCTACTTCAGTGACAAAATTAATTGTTACCCAGCAAGAACCAACGTGGAGGTATAGAGTTGCTCTTGGCAAAAAAATTTTTCGCTCGTTTTTTGTCTTTTATTTTTTTTGGATTTTTAATATTTTTTTCGTTTTTTTGGAATTTTTCATATTTTGTTTTTTTTAATTAATTTTATTAACTTTTTTCATATATTAACGGAATTCTACGGTTTTTAGTTTGCGAAAAATGATCAATAATATTATCAAAAAATGTATCATTTTGTTTTAAGTGTTTTACTAAATCTTTTTCAATAGATATTAAACTAACATTGTATAAACGATTTTGGCTCATTGTATTTGGCATGTAAGTTTTAATTCGTTTGAGAGTAGAAAATGATCTCTCCACCGATGCCGACGTGACAGGAATGGTGACTGTCAAACAAAGTAGTTTATAAAACTGAGGTAAAACTTGTTGCAAATCATTGTCTATCATATATTTTATCATATCGGCGTGACTGTCATACTGGCCTGAAATATCTTTATCCGAGTATATAACGCATAATTCATTGTGCCGTGCTATTTTATCAAAAAATTTATATTTTAGAACTAAGTTATGTGGGGAACTCTTTTGAAAAAGATTCGAAAAATCTTCTATTGGTCAAGTCAAAAAACTTCAATTCATGTAAATCGGAAAATCGAATCTCAATTTGACCTTTAATAGTATCTAAAATTTCATAAGAAAGTTGTTTATACTTAATGTAGTTTCTTGTCTACCAAATTATATGTTTTCCTCCTTTTCGCGGGAGGAGCCTCATCAGTTAAAAAATTTTCAAATAAAATATTAAAATGAAATTCTGTATTACGAAAACTTGAAATTTTTCCAATGAGATGTTTCAAACGATCTCTTGAATTTATGTTGTAAAATTTGGAAAATAAGATCAGTTTGTTCAAATATTAATTTAAAATTATCAAGAAAAAACAAAAATTCTTCATTTTCTAAATAAGATTTTAAACCAACAGCAGCATTTAATGAAACCTGATCTGTTGAAAAGTCATCACTGTTTAATACAAAATCAAATGTTTCAATTAATTTGTCTTTATTTTTATGGATGGTAAATACTGCACGTGATGTAAAATTCCATCGAGTTGGAGCATTACAGGGAAATCAATGATTTTTTTAAAACTTCGTCTTGTCAATAACTATTAGTATTAACAATGATCGATTTTGATAGTTACCTGACATCACTAATCCTTTCAAATCCGGTAAAGGCCGTTTATTTAAAGGAAACACTTTTATCATATGTTAATTCACTAAATGCATTTTCTAAAAGGCAGCAACTAACTCACTAACATTCATTTTAAATTTACAACAGACAACAATCTAATCTTACTTGGCGTGACAACACATAAACAATCAAGCACTGACTGCCCTACTCAGCAGTCGGCAGAACGCACGTCTCGTATGTCATAGATTGCTAGCGGCTGCCGCAGGCTAGCCTCCAGAGGATGTTGCTGTTTTCGCTGATTTACCCAGTTTGGCGTTCGGACTGGTCGGAAAAAACGGCAACTGCGTTGAACAACACATGCTCAGCGTTTGAGATAATAGAGAGTCTAGCATCAGGGCACTGTTGCCAGATTAAAAATAACTACTGAGAACGGGGAATTAATTGTAAAATTTTAAAAATTATCAGGGAAACAGGAAATAAAATGGAGAATGATCATTAAGATAAATTGGTGAGGAGGCTGAGCCTCCTTAGCCTCCTTCGAGGAGCCGCCACTGTTCTATACCTTTGAATAGAGGACAAAACTAGTCATATTTACGAAAAAATATTGTGAAAAACCAGAACATATACCATGAATTCACTTTAATCAGAAATTATTAGATGAGTAAACTTCACTCACTTTAGCACACTTTATTGTTTGACGATCATGTTGCAAAGGCAATTATGTTTGGTCAGTTATTTGGGAAGGGCAAACATTTTGACGTGACAACGTCTTATAATTCGATGGAAGCCGGCTGCACACACGAGAAAACATGACTCATTTTGCCGTTACCTCGCTCCTGACCGGCTGTGCGTTACCTCCCTCTGAGGCGTTCCATTTAAGGCTTGAAGTGCAAGCGAGCTCTCCCTACTTGAGTGACCGATGCGATGCGCGTGGACGGCTGCTAAACAATAATACATTTACATGTTTTCGTAAATGCAGTGAAAAGTGAATGTGGTGGTCAATTGTTTATAAGCAACGATAATTGCGGCGATAAAGGTGATGATTCTTTCGATATTAAATATATGTTCAGTGATATATTGTCGAATATTCGTGCTTTCATCATTAAAATAAATAGCATCGGTCCGCTAGTGCAGCGATTGTAGGTTATGCTATAATTGACAAAACTATAACAATAAGTTAACAGAACTGTTTCACGATGAGTAAAAAATCAATTGCTTTACTATTCGATCGAAAATAATTATCGAGCGTAGCTATCATTTAAAAAAATTAAAACATAAATGTTAAATCTTCCACATATCATAACAACGTGTCTGAAATGACAGGTAGGAGCAGCCAGTCGTCAAAGGGAACAATTTTCTCCTATATCAAACACATTGAGGCGGGCTTTTTAAAAGCTAAATTGTCCTAATTGTATTTATGCGTACA